>OY720183.1:8620000-9992500 GCA_963082885.1 Parascotia fuliginaria | reverse complement strand
TTGACATAAAATGAAATAGAAAAGATACAAATTACAAACAAGCACTTTATCAGAGTAAAATAAAAGTCACCGTTCGTCCCTGTTTGTTTTCCGACAAACTTCTTTTAAACTATGCAGCGGATTTTGATACGGTTTTTAATAATATTTAGAGCATTTCTTCCGGAAGCGAAGGCTTTATTTTTATTACACATGCATGTTATACTTATTAGAGAAAAGCCGGGATTTTCAACGATTTTTAATGATGTCGTTAAAAGCATAAAAGTACGCATGTGCGAAACAGAGGCGGGATCATGATAATATTTTCGACAACCTTGATTATGACTAATAGAGAGGTAACGGAATCAGCAAGGACGATTGTTAACTACAGATTAATGACTCTTATCAAAGATAAAGTACTTCTAGGATTTTTTTTAACAATAGATGTTTTACATCTAATAAGGATATAATATTGTTTATGAAATTTCATTTTAATTTATAAAAGAAATGTATCGCTGTTTTATGATAGTTATAATCATCTTCATACTTGTGAACTGCAGCTAAAACATTTTTAATTTTGTACCAATATATTATAACAGCGCTCCTAGTATTTACTCTGAGAAGTTTTTTAAACTGTCACTGCCTTCTGTGTGCGACATCGCCAGCCATCGTTACGCGTAAACCCATGACACCACTTATTTTGATCAACTAAGTAGATGAGATATAGATAACCCAAAAACTAAAATCAATGACACTATGTTCTAATCTAAGAACATACCTAAAAAGCATTTACAAAATAATTATGTAACGTTTATTTAATTTCAGATAAGTGTGCCTCCGTCATGTCTACCAGCGATTCCAGGAACGGCTGACAACGAGCTAATTGCAAAATACACCCCAGGGCCTTTTGAAGACCAGTTTCCAGACTACTCTCTGTTCCGACTGAACGTTAACTACTGCACTCAGCGAGACAAATTCTACAAGTTAGGAGAGACTTGGACAGATACAGAGGTTAGCACAACCATTATAAACAAATTGACAAATCATTAACAAAAGCTGTACCTGTTTCTTCAATATGTTCATTTTACAGAGCTTAAAATAATAATACTTGTGCTACGTTTTTCAAAAAATCATATAACGTAGCGCCATCTCTCTTTGATACTAATTACTAAATCAATCTGTCCAAAACGTTGTGTTTATGAGTTTGGGAAAATCCCGATAGAGGTCGCAACTCCATGTTTTTATATTTAAGACTAGCTGACCCGGCGAACTTCGTTCCGCCTAACAGTCGATCAACATTACTTTATTTTTCTAAAATAAAATATTTTTCTAAAATAAACGTAGCCTAAGTTACTACTTATTACATCAGCTACCTGCCAATAAAAGTCCCGTCAAAATCGGTCCAGCCATTTCAGAGATTAGACGGAACAAACAGACAGACAGACAGACAAAAAATTGTAAAAAATGTTCTTTTGGTGTAAGTACCGTATATATATTCATATATATGTAGTAAAAAACTGTTATTTTAATATTACAAACGGACACTCCAATTTTATTATATGTATAGATTTATTTGTTTTGAAGGAAGAAAATGGGGTATCTACCCATGTTATTTGACTCTTTGTTCTCACTACAAATGCTTTGTCTTTTTTTTTTCAGACGTGTTCAAAGTGTTGGTGTGTTTTGGGAATGCCGCGTTGTGAGCCAGTGCAATGTCCGACTGTCAACTGTCTCGTGCCTACGATTAAACCACCTGGACAATGCTGTCCGATATGTACTAGTAAGTATATTAAAAATATCTTGATTCCTAGTCTTTATTCATTTTTGTTACAAACAACAATATTTGAATCCAACCAATCAACCAAAATACTGCCAGATCATATTAAAACTGTTGCTTACTACTCGTAGATTTGGTGCTCATACATTTTGGCCTCTTGCTATGTTAGCTCCTTATATATGTACTCATAATAGAAGTGCATTTACTTATGGTTTCAGATAGCACTGTCCATTTCTTTTGTTATCTGGATGCTACAGGTCAGTAAAGAACTATTCTTTTAAAAATTTTCAGATTCTACAACCGCTGTCTGGTCAGAAAATGGCAGCTGTGTTCTAGCCGGACAAAGCTATGCACCCGGTTCTTCCTGGCATCCATATCTTGTGCCTGGTGGATACGACACGTGCGCCATCTGCACCTGCAACTTCCAAACGAGACAGATACAGTGCCCCAGAGTACGGTGTCCATTGCTGAGGTGCAGTGAGAAGGAAGCGTATAGACCTGATAAAAAGGCTTGCTGCCGTGTTTGCCCGGAGGTTAGTAATTTCTATTGTAAACTGTTGTATGTTGATGTAAAGAGAAAATTGATAAAATTAAGGTAAAATTTTGACTTGTAGCCGTGCAAATCTTTTGATTAACCCAATTAATTTATTACTAACAGATAAAGGCGAAGAAACCCGACGAAGAGACTCCAAAAGATCAAGCCGCACCACGTACAGCTGAAGAGATCCTTGCCGAAGGAGGATGCAAGTTCCCTGATGGACCACTGCCTAATGGCAAGGAGGTCCACCCGTCTATACACTCGCATGGGGAGCAGAGATGCGTCACGTGCCGGTGCAAGGTAAGGAATAAAATTATTTATGGGTAGGTAAGTCTAAGGTCAACCAAAGTCTTTCACGAATACCTACATATCTCTAAATAGAATTAAAATTGTTACGATACGAGACATCTTTAACACATAATTATGTTTTTAGGACGGTGAAGTAACATGCGTCCGCAAGCGGTGTGGGCGTGCCGCCTGTCAGCGGCGGCGGCGTGTAGACGCGTGTTGCGCATGCGCACGCCACCGGCGCCAGCGACGCACGGAGCGGCCGTGGCACCCCGCGCACTCGCCCGCGCCGCTCTTGCAGTCCGCGGCACGTTCGCCTAGCTGAGCGCACCCGGCGTCAGCGCGCAGACCGGGACTATACTAGAGTAACGCGCCTCGTATGTTTTGTGTGGATACACCATATTTTGTGATACGGTCGGATACTCGAAACCATCTCAGTAAGCGATGTTTATTTTACCTGATAACTGTCATCTTCTACGGATGATTCATTAGAATTTTAAAATTTGAAATTGTGAAAATTTCTTTCTATCTCAGTAGTGTCATCAGGAGTGCATACATTTGATACATTTTGATGTGTTAGAGAATGTGGCATAAATCCATACAAAGCATATGAACGCTCGGCACTGCCGTCAATAGTGTGTGATGGGTCTATTGCAGTGCGTTGCGATCCGCCCGCCTGGTGTGCGCTTGGCTTTACTGCGCCCGTCCCATCTATACCCCAGACTGTTAGGCTAAGTGAATAGACTGACATAATTTTATGTACTCGTGCGATTCGAATGTGTCTCCAGTTTTAGATAGACATCGCGCTAGACGAACAGAGCCACATTTACGATTGAGGGGAGATGCTTTTTGACGCATCTTTTGCACAAGTTGTTTAATAAAATATGAGGCTGGCCCATTTAGAGGTTAATTATCATGGGACTGATTGTTTAGACTGGTTCTCTGAGTGCATGGCTCGGTTCTCGCGCAAATGTCGTAGGGAGGGACGGTCGGCCGCGCGTACAGTCGATCGACGACGGAGGTAGCTTTACTGTATTATACAGCTTTGAATATTGACTTACCCACCGGTATTTTAATTGGTATTATGGTAACACGAAATTTAGGCGCATTACGTCATCCGATACTGATTCGTATTATTGTTAGGTAGGACTCGATCGCTCGGACAAGATTGAGCGCGGTCGATAAAACGATGTGCCATATTTTCTTAAATGTAAATATAAATTATAATACGTTATGTGCATATTTATTTACTTTTCTATTGTCTAAGATACGGGATAACCGCACGTTTAGGTAATCATGTATAAACATCACAAATTCTATAATATTGGTCGCCTTGTTTGTGCATTTGCTTTTAGTTTTGTATATCAATAGTTTTATTGTCACATGTGTAATGATTAGTAATTATTACCTGTGTTATTTTATCTAGTTGTAGTAAATACGTCTTGTCGTTAAACAAATAATGTTAACATACAAAAATACTTTAGTGTAAGGTTTTAAATAATTGAGTGCTTAAGGAGAGTGGCGTTTACCTTCTTTATTAAAAGTTCTCTCCTAAAGGATTCGTTTGATGTGAACAGACCTTAATCATTGGGATTGATAGGTATTGCTTCAAACATAATATTTTGAATTCCAGTGAATTGCTTACCTGGTCCTGTTTATGCTTTTAGAAAAAGTAGCATCGGTTCTGAATAAAACCTTATTGTTGTGGTTTTAGGGCGTTCTAATATATTATAGGCAAGATAATAATCTTTGAACGAGTATGTTTTAATAAAACTTTGTAAATATTTTCATTTTAGAGTCTACATTTTTAATACTTTATACACAGACACCTATTACGTATTGTACCGATATAAAACAATATAGTTAAGAGTAGTTTACGCAAATTTCGTGACTAGTTTTGTTTAATTACTAGGTTAACGGTTTAGTTACGTAATTAAGGAAGCTAGTCCAAATGTTTCGATGTGATGGAAATGAATGCCATGTAGCTAGCGATACGCCTGTTTTGAATACTGATTATAATAGGAATTTATTAATGTAAGTTGTATCTTAGGCCTCATAGTCACTAGATGTAAAAACTTTAGCGTTAAGGACGCTTACTCATCATTAGGGAATAACGCCTACATAATGATTGCGCGGGCGCTACAGGCGGATTTCAAAATTGAAATTGGATTTATAATCGCTTTTATTTCTACATCACGTGAAAATGAGTCCTAAGGATATTTTTGTTGTGCGGCAATAGCACTTTTAGTAATTTGAATTTTTCAGGAGTCCATTTGCCAAAAATATTATCTTCTAAATTTAATTATTTTCAGTGGGTTCTAGTCCAGTCAAAATTGTGAGGAATTTTGTATGATATAATGTTATTATTGGCTATTATTTTATTATGATTTGAGAAAACGTGAATATCACTCGGATAAGTGCAAGAGTTTATCTTGGTTCTAATATTTTATTTGTATATTCTAACAATAGAAGAGTAGTCACCTATGGCTTGCGAATAACATAACTAATAGCCATAAAGAATACTATAAAATCGCTTGTATGTATTGCATTGTTTTTCTATTTAATAAACCATTGCATTCATTACCAATGTAATGATATTTAAAGGGATGATATTCATTTTATTTTTGTATTATTTAAATCATATAAAATTGGAAAAACTAAATTATGACATATTAAATTATAATTTGTGAAAGTAACACAATTTGGGTTGTCTAGGTGCATCCAGTCAATAGTTTGTAAACCATCATACATTGAAATGAAATAAATGACCTGTGGAACAATGTGTAAGTTTTATTTTTATCATCGATCATCCTGGGAATCAAAATAGACTACTTCTATTTTCAGCATCCACGCTACTTTTACGGATGAATCAATTTTGCCGACAAACTATATGTTATAGGGTTTTATCCGCACTCTGTGAAAACTTTTATTTTAAATAATGGTTTTCACAGGCAAGCATTATATATAGTGTACATTCCAGGCAACATTATAGAGCATTTCACTTCCCATTTTTCTGACAGTTAAAATAAGTAGGTAAAAAAATCGTAATTCTTCTTATAAATCTAATAGATATAAATTAAACATATCAGCGTAATATTCTAAAGAGACGACTTTTTGAGTGCTTGTAGCGTATACGCCATAGCATCCGCGATGGAGTCAGCCATTTGTTTTGTCGAGTTAATGCCCATTGTGCCTATACGTAGCATCTTTCCAGCAGTCGGACCAAGACCGCCGAATATAAGAATATTGTGTCTGTGAAAGTGAAATAGCCAAATTAATTATTAATTCCTACATACAATAACAATAAATAAACTTTTCTCTCAGATTAAAAAAAGATAGTTAACGATAATTAAGAATAAGGCATCTGGTTCATTTGAATGGTAAGGAAACACAGATTAGAACGAAACCAGATGACAGCCCTTAATCTCCCATATAGCCCGGGGATTGAACCCGAGCCCTATGCATGGCATATACTGAACAAACGAGGCAGTACGCATCATATAGGTATCTTAACTTTATTATTGAAACTGCTTTCAATAGTCCAGATTACTTCGATCTTTCCAATTCCTACTACATAAAATCATAATTTATGTATAGTCTAGGCATTACTATCTTTTCCAAAACATAAAATAGTGATACTCACTTAGCTCTCATGTATTTCACGAACTCTAAGTAATCGTATCCTTTAGGTAGCGTGACTGTAGTGACTGTAGGTAACCGATCTTCGGGGATCGGTACGAAGAACTCAAAAGAATATTCTTGAAGCCTCTTCTGGAACTGTGCTATGGTCGCGGCATGTCGAGCCCACGAATGTTCAATGGTTTCTTTTACTAGCTCTTTGATGCAGGCCCGTAATGCCCATAACAGGGGAGGAGACATTGTGTGGTGATATCTAGAAAACAATAATCATTTTAAATTATAATTTACTGTATTTTAGAAGAAGCTGTATCTAGGCACGATATAGGTACCTTGGATGTAACCAGCAGTGATGAAGTAAAGCGTAATGTAGGTATCTAATACATTCTTACTGTAAATTCCAAATAGCGTAGATATATCTATGTATGATATTATAACATAATGTCCAAAATCCAAAATCTTTTTATGGTAGGCCTTGGCAAATAACAACAGTGTTCTCAAAAAGACATTGGATAAGTAAGTAAATACTTACGATCTCGTGTTTCCATAGCAGTTCCACTGTTGCGCTAATAATTTGATGTCCAAGTAAAAAGGAGGTTCATGCTTCCTGTTGTTTATCTTTTCCTTTAAAGAGAAAGCATTTTGTTATAATACAATAGTACTTATTCGTATCATTATGTTTTAAAAGTATGGATTAATAAACTGGCTCCTGGTGTTTCTTTTCTGATGAGAAATTTGCACAACTGGTGCAGATATCAGAAAACACTGTGCCTCTATTCTACGTCTCTAACACAGTCTGCTTTTGAAATTTTGTGACAGATAAATTCATTAACTAGGTATAGCAACTATGAACATAGTTACGGGTATATGACGTGAACTTTACGAAGTGAGATAATAAAATGGTTCAATTGATAAAACTTTTATAAACATGGAACCTATCTATACATATAATAAAATTGGAGTGTCTTTTTGTAATATTGTAATAACCGTTTTTTATTACATGCATATGAATATACATACACCAAAATAACATTTTTTACAATTTTTGTCTGTCTGTCTGTCTGTCTGTTTGTTCTGGCTAATCTCTGAAATGGCTGGACCGATTTTGACGGGACTTTTATTGGCAGGTAGCTGATGAAATAAGAAGTAACTTAGGCTACGTTAATTTTGATCGACTGTTAGGCGGAACGAAGTTCGCCGGGTCAGCTAGTATAAAATAAAATAGGTAGGTACTTACTCAGCGCGTTTACTAAACCCAACAGGGGAAATTCCTGCAGGGCCACTGAAGCATTTTTGCGTTGAGGTGTATACCGCGTCTACTCCCCATTCATCCATTAAAAATGGAACACCACCCAGAGATACGACAGTGTCAACGATGAGCAATGTTCCATACCTAAAATATTAAAAAAATATATAAAAACTAGCTTTCCCCGGCGCGGTTTTACCCGCATCTTTGCTTGCTGCTCTGCTCCCGTTGCCAGTAGCGTGATGTTACATAGCCTATAACCTTCTTGGAGAACTGAGCTATCACACGCAAACAGAATTTTCAAATTTGACTGGATTCCAGTTCCAGAGATTAGCGCGTTCAAACTAACAAACTAACTAACTCTTCTGCTTTATATAATAGTAGTATAGCTGATATCTCCATATGAGAAGCCTTCTCAGGGGCCTTGACATGCAGTGGGATAATAACGGGCTGGTATCATAATGATGATGCTCTTTAGGGACCGCTATTTCAATTAAAGAAGATAAAACGGCAATTTAGCCACGAAGTTTACAAAAGAAAACTAGAGAATTCACATCTCTTAAATTGAATAGGACGTTAAATAAAACTAGCTTCTTTAAAGGCTCTTAAGTGACTTTTATACGGTCAAAGAAGAAAGCCGGTCAACTCAAACGACAGGCTTAAGAAAAAGCGAAAATCTTAGAATAGTTGTTATCATCGAAAAAGTTTTTATCTTAAGTTTTACCGCGCTTGGTATTTTCCTCCGCATGCTAATTGCAGACTCCTTCGCAGGATGCAATTAAGGAGTTTTCAACTTGGACGTATTCAGGGAGACCTAGATCTAAGTAAAAAGCCAAGTCAGGGATGAAAGAGACAACGAATGTAATTAAATTGTTCGGTTCTTGTGTCCTACTCTCAGCTCCTCGAGCAATCAAATACTTTTTCTGCTAAAGTCCGCTGCTTTTTTAATTTGGAAGTGAAAAGCCGACACGAGAAATGGTTTAGCAGAGATTGGATAAATCCCTGGCTTGTGGTTTTTGTGAGTTTTGTTAACAGATGGGCTCTTATAGAGGTGGGCTTCTTGCTTGCTTTGCTTTAAAGCTTTAAACCTAGGTATCCTTCAGCCCATAAATACGTGTTAGCTATCTCATAAGTCTACGGCTCTAGCACAAGCTGATCGACCTCGTTCGAGAGATTTATTTTAACTCAATAACCACGTGACATCTTGATACGAATCTTTTTCTATTATCTAACATTATTCTTTCTTTAAAAGCCTGATCTCGTAACTAACTCTTGTCATTGATTCCGTTATCCTTTATTTGTTAGAACAAATATGTGAAATCATTAGAGTTTTAGCTTTGTCTATTTTTAGGAAATTTGTTTGAGATAGTAGTTAATTTATAATATACGAGCTTACCGCGGCGAGGTTCCATCCGCGTCTTTGCTTACTGTTTTGCTCCCGTCGCCAGATGCGTGATGTTACATAGCCTATAACCTTCCTCTAAAACTGGGCCAAACAATATACCAGTCGGAATTAAAAATTTTTCCTGAGTATCATACTCAGGAAGAATTTTTAAATCCGACTGGTAGTTCTAGAGATTAGCGCGTTCAAACAAACTCTTCTGCTTTATATAATAGTATAGATTTAAGTGGAATTAAATAGCTTTCTACTGATAGAGTTACGTTTAATTGCGCGTAGCCCACGATAGTACTATGCGCCAGTAGCTCAGTTATCTCTGGTTTCTTCGCATAGATGAGAGTGGAAGGGCTTCTGCACTTTCTCGTGTAGAAATTTTTGGTTGTTACGCTTTAATTGCAACTTACGACACTTGTGAGATGAGAGTGATTTTATTTCACATTTATCGTTTCGACTTGTTTTTATAATAATAATAATAATAATAATATGTTTTATTTATCTCCACAAATTACACTAGTCTGAATATATCTAGGTTGACACGAAGTTTGGCTTAATTCGTAATTTGTGGGCGATCTGGAGTCTAAACTAAGCCTTGGCCTGTATTTTAGATCTCCAGGCCTTCCAATATTAAAGTTACTGTAGTCAACGTGTTAAGTTTATGAGTAGGAAATTATGTGTGCATGCGCTATATGTTTATATATGTGTGTGTGTGTGTTTGCGTGCGAGTGTGTGTGTGTGTGTGTGTTGTGTGTGTGGGTGTTTGTGGGTGTGTGGGTGTGTATGTGAGTGTGAGTGTGAGTTACGCTGCTACCTTTAGGAAGTTTTCTGTTTTTGCATAATCTAGATTGAGTAGTAGTTTTTGTACTTTAGTTTTGCATTCTACCTTTGAACAGTTTGCTATGGGTATTAATTTATTTATTTTGTTAAACAACTTAGACCCTCGGAACATGCAAAATCTTTGTGCAAATGTAGTGTTAGTAGGTGTTGACTCACATATTGCATAGTTTCTCCGAGTGTAGGCAACGCGTTGTATTCTATCTGGAGATAAGTTTGAGTGTGTGTGAAGGACGGTTAACAGTATATATAGTTGTCGTACGTTCAGTACTTGACATTCTTCATACAGTTTGGTAGTAGGGAACAATCGAGGTTTAGATGTACTAACTTTTAATATCATCCTCTGGGCTCTCTCAAGGATTATCATTTCATTGGATTTACACACACCTCCCCGTGTCTTAATACAAAAGCTCAGAATAGATTGTACCATAGCGTCATAGACCATTCTTATCGTCTGTTTATCTGCTTCATCACGTAGCTCTTTAAAAATATACGCTAGTTTACGTACCCTCTAAGATAATGTACGTATATTGGTTGCGAAAGTTAAGTTAGCGTCTATTTTGATACCAAGGTATTTTAGACAGGAAGTGGGATTGATGAAGGGACAGTTACATGTAGCTGTAGGGGGGAAGTTACATTTATGTGCAAAAATATTGTGGTTGTGTTTTGGTATATTGATTGTGTTATGTATAGAGAAGGTTATGTATTTAGTTTTACTTTCATTAATGGTAAGAGAGTTTGATAATAGCCAGTGACATGCAGTGTTAAATCCTGTATGAGCTATTTTAAAAACTTCATCCCATGAATCGGCGAAAAACGTAAGGGCAGTGTCATCTGCATATGTTGATATACGGCAGTTTTTATGTTCATATTACTGAGCTCATTGATGTAACAGAGAAAGAGAGTTGGACCCATAATGCTGCCTTGCGGCACCCCAAAATCATTTGGCAGTACGTCACTGATATGGTCTCCTATTTTTACACATTGGGTTCTATTGTTTAAGTAGTCAGATATCAATGCTGCAGGTGTGCCTCTAATACCAAAATCCAATGGAGAATAGAGACGGTGTCAAAGGCCTTTGCAAGGTCAAGAAATATGATTAGGCATTTACTCCTATTGTCTAATTTACCAACGAGGTAGTTAACAAGGTCAAAAACTGCATTTTCGGTAGAGCGGCCAGATCTAAAGCCATATTGTTGAGATGATAGTAGATTGCTTTGCTCTAAATAATGAGTTAGTCATTTATTAATAATACTTTTTGATTCTAATATATCTCTGGTGGCTGGAAAGATGCAGTCAGTAAGGTCTAAATAAAAAGACAGCAATGTTCGTTTAATTAATAGTGAATTAAATCGAGGATTTTACTTACTTGTGACATATATCGCCTAAGCCCTGAATTTTTTGCACGGTACCAGTTGAGGAGTCGCCGTGAGTAATGAAAAGCGCGGTCGGGCGCACTCTTTTGATCTCAACTTCCAGGTTTTCTAGCTTGAAGGTAGCATAAAGCGGCACTCGTGTCACCTCCACATTGATACCTGTAGAACGTTTAATTATCAGCTTCATATGTACTTTATTTGATATATCTCTGAGGTAGTCTGGTACTGTGTGACATCATCATCATTTTAGCTGAACGATGTGTATTGCTATAAAAGTAATACCTTTATCGCCACATTTAGCAAACGGCTCGCAGGGGTGGAAATCTGCTGCTATTCGTTTAGTGTTGGGTAATTTCTTGTCACGATCTTATTAGGATGGCCTGATTGCTATTATTTACTCATACTATTTATATGTATGGATATCATATAGGATACTATCTATATGATACCTACCACCTACCTAAATTCAATGACATAATTTCTTTATGATGCAAAGGATTATGTAAATATCACTATTATTTTTTTGGTTAAAATAACAGTACGGTACCTCACACAGCTCTATTCACACAATCCACTTTTATCAATCTGTAATATACCTGTAGCCTTTAGTGCCTTTAAACATACCGTATCGATTCGCAATATTGATAGCTCGTTCATCCCATATGCCTCTTGCAGCCACCAGTAGGGTTTCACCAGGAGCGAGTAGGTTGGTGATCACCGCCTCCATTCCAGCATGACCTGCTCCGCTCATAGCTAGAACCAGCTTGCTCTTAGTTTGGAACAAGTATTGTAAGCCGACGCGAATGTCATCTAATACCTAAAATGAATAATATGATACGTCGTAATTTTTCTTCTATAAGTTAATATCTGATTATGTAAAAACTAAATTTATGGGGTAATTATAATTTCGGGTTTATCAATCATCAAACTAAATATTTTTATATTAGTTAGTATTAATTATTAAATAAATAAATAAATAAATAAATAAATTACTTAATTTATCATAACATAATTATCATGCTTTGGTTCCTCAGAAGGGTAGACAGGGGTGTATTATATTACCCATGTTTCGCCAGCGATGTTGGCTATAAGTAACACGAGGCAAGCCTGTAAATCTATAGGCTTGCCTGTAATCACAGACTTTGGTCTCACTTTACTTTGGTGATCAATCCCGAAATTTCTCCGAAGTGCAATATACATATAACTAACTCTTTATCCTCTGGGATGTTATGATATAATATTAGTAAAATCTGGTATGTACGAGTAATCAATGTTAAGGAGCAATGGTTATCGTATAACGTAGAGAATAACAAGCAATTTATATTATTAAATAAAAAACAAAAAGCCCGCCTACTAAAACAAAGTGAAAAGAAAGAAATCCATTTTTTTCTCGTGCTAACGCTAAATTGACATATTATGTACCCTTTTTTGTCACTCCCACATTTAATACGAATCTAATGACACCTCATATGTTAAAATCCAATAAGACATTTAGGCTTTACAGCGTGCCAAAGAAATAGACATACATAGGTACTCACATACGTATTATTCAAATACAAATATATTTGTTTTCTCAACACAATGTTAACATTACAGATCAATTTAAGTACCTAACTATAATTCTGCTCTAACATTCTAACATATATACATACATACATACATACGCTCGAATAATATTACCTTCCTTGACTGCGGCAGTCGGGCAAAAAGAGAGCCTAGATAAGTGGTATAAATGCTAATAGAATAAAATAAATTAAAAAATATATGGGATAAGCTAAGTTTTCTGAACGTAGCTATTCTTTGCTATAATTTAAAATCGTAGATTTATCTAATGAATCATGAAGGATTTTCATACAACTCAAATTCAGAACTTTAATCATATTTTGTTTGTAAAATAAGTCGAGTACTTTTTTAACAAAGCCATTCTCTATTAATTTTCAATCATGCCAGACTTCTTCGGAAAATAACTTGCACAAAACTTTAGGTGATTGACCTATAAATTGTACGAAGAAAATATCTATCGAAAGGTCATACCTCATTAGGCTTGAATACGAAATGCTATGAAAAGAAACTCGACTTATACATATAACCTCTTGTAGTACGAGGTTGACCTTGAAGTCCGAGTGTGTGCGTACCACCCTTTATAATTGAAATAGATTCAAAAAGGTTGTTTGCGTTAGGTACGTGCCGCATACTGAATAAAAGGGTCATATGCCTCAAAGTAAAACTTGTAATACCTAATACTGATAATTTAAATGATTTGTGGCTCGTGAAAGTGCATAGGAACTTAGTACCTAGATTCTTTATTCTTTTAAATCAGGCGATACAGTATAATAAATACTATTATGATTCTAATAATGTAGTTTTGGGAATCACCAGTATTATCTTTTTATCATAAAACCATAAAGCCTTTCCACCCTGTATTGTATTTTGTGTCAAAGTTTTCGAATAGGTTCCTGTTCCTTAAATGCATGTGTTCTACAGGGCTATAGTTTTCGCTTTACGCAGCAATACAGAATGTTCCTTTGTTAAACAGATTTACAAATTAATCTTGACCTTAAAGTCAACACCATCCACTCATACTTTAAAATCGCTGTTGGTGGATTTATTTGACGCCAAACCTTGCTTTTAACACAGATATGAATAAATAAAAATAAACTTACGTGGAAGTACTCATCACACATTGGTGAGATGACAGGCAGAGAATAAGCTTCCATGACTGACGGCCAGACATCACAAGGCCCTGGTCCGCAGAGAGCTGGCTTCACAAACTCGCGGTCCACTATCTTCGGAGGAGGCACTATTGTGTTGTACGACATTTTTGATGCTGGGAAATAACACTGGTTTTTAAATAATAAACAAAAAGCAAACAATTTTCTTTTGATATCTATATAATCTAGATTTAAAAAGGACACGTCTAATCAGAGAGGCGTCGAAAGGAAAGTTGAACGGACATACCTTACTACAATTCGGTTAATACAGGACTAAAGTAACCAAGAGACACAAGGTAGTAAAATGCATTGTGTCAAGATAAGAACACAAATATATCGTAATAGATTTGATGTATAATAAGTTCAAGTAAACATTAAAAAATACAGACAGTAAACATTAAACAGATTGATAACCTGTGAATTACCTAAAAGTGCACGGGGTTGAAATGACGCCTCGTTGTTTACTACTGCGCGGTGTATTGTGTTTAATTCCACACGCCATTAAACTTAAAGTAACTTTTATAGAAGAGTCTAGTTACTGTAGTCATTTTTTTTTTGGTAAAATATTCAAATGTCACAGTTAGATAAAAGTTATTTTTAAGATAGGCAATATTTAAAGAAAAAAAATTCTCATTTAAATTTTGACATTCATTACATGTAGCTGGAGCCCGTCAAAAGCGAGTGTCATACCGACTTCAAAAAAAGACAGGTTCTCAATTCTTCGGAACCTTTTTTTTATGGATGTTCCCCGATTACTCCAAGATTTGGATTTTTATTTTGTTTAAAAAGGTATACTTCCCAGGTGGTCCCATAATCATCAGTCAGGATCTGATGATGGGATCCTGGAGCAAAAGAGAGAATTCTTCAAATTTTATAGGCACACTTGAAGGGATTTGGGTAGTTTTGGAAGAGTACTTTCTCGGAGTGATTCCAATTTAATTTAGTGAAGATCTGATAACGTACTTCAGAGACAGGCAACGGAACTCCTCAATAAATGATAGTAAATGTACTGGGATTGCTGATATCGCATTTCTGACTATTGCTTACTGGTGTAAGCAATAGTCAGAAATGCGACTACTATGTGTGACTGTGTGTAACTATGTGTGTGACAAGTTATGTCACTGGTGTACTGGTACACCAGTGACATAACTTGTCACACCAGTACGCTGTCAAGGGATAAGCACATGTGAACGACCTACCTTTTGAAGGGGGTTTTTTTTATTTAAAATTATTTTTGTGACCGATATTTCGCGCAAATATCCGTGAAGTTTGGTTACCGGAATCGGGTTAATGTTTAGATTTAGTGCTAATAGGGTGGTTGTAAATTTGCTACAATGTTCTGGCGCTATCGGATGGCACATTTGGCAAGTGCCCCTCGCCTCAGGCGCGCTGCGCTTGCCAGACTCATATTTGTTCCACATGCTATCGTTGCTAGCCTGCGGTTTAACAATTGTTTTTATATCCCAATTTTACATTAATTTCCTCAATGTTGGTTAAAGAGACTGCAAAGGTATAATAAACGCTTACACGAGCTCCAGATAAGAGGGTCAATAGTGCATTTGGCAGCGAGCGAGCGTTGACATGATAGTACGTCTTTTCTGTTTCAGATCAAAGGTTATATTATAAGTTTGAGACGCGGGACGAAGATCGAACGAGCGCTATGTTATCTCGACAAATTGATTCGATTCCCATAGCGACTGTCGAAGCTATCCCCGGCTTCCCGGCGGGACAAAGACGACGTGAAAGATAGACGATCCGCCGCCTCTGAGCGCTGAGACTTGCAGACTTTAACCCTCAAACGAGTAACAAGGCGCGACAGCAGTGCTTATCATTTTCTCGGTGTATGAATGAATGAAATGTCATGAAAATGTCTCATAAATGTTTACAGCTAGCTGCGCCCCATAGCTTCGCCCGCGCCTATATTGTGTGTTGTCTCCCTCGGGAACCAGACTGATTTTCGGGATAAAAAGTAGCCGATGTCCGTCTCCGGCACCGAATCTATCTACATACCAATTTTCATTAAAATCGGTTCAGCCATAAGTGGTAACAAACACACACCACACACATACATACATATTTACACACCAATTTTCGCTTTTATATATATAGATAGAATTTTACACTATTCCACTGGTCGTTTAATATATTGAGTCTCTGAGGAACAAAAGGTTACATTTATTTCCATTCCATTGAACACGAACAATTACACATTAAATTTGTGCGCACTTAATTCTATAAGCCGAATAATACTTATCTACATGAACACATTTTAGAACTTTAAATATTTTTTACTGATTGAAAGCTACACTGTTACCAATTGAACTAATTAACTTTTTGATCGATACACATGCAATTTTAAGTAGAAGACAGTAGGAAGTAAAAATGCACTTACAATTTATAATAACTTAAATTGTTTCTTATCGATATTGACGTCCACAGATGTCCAGAGCTAACTAACTACGAATGGTATTTATACATTGATAACAACATGTTTATTATAAGTAGGTGATTTTTGCCGATCACATAAATTAATGACGATCGATGGCGGGGAACAATGATAACGTTAATTAGGTACTTATAAACATGTCTTATCTATTTGTAATGGTAACCATAATAATACCATATCAGCTACTATTTGCTATGGCTTAATAACTTAACAATATTGCAAACTAATCGATAACCTTTTATGTGGGTTCATTTTTATCTTAATTAATATACTTATATAAGACATCATACGATCACATACCACCTTCTTATGGATCCTCTTTGTCTGATAAAAAACTAGATCCAACCAGTAAGCATAAGTTCCGGAATTTACCTGATGCAATTGTTGATTTTTAAAAACCACGTATATCAATGAATGTGGATCAACCTGCTGACTATAGTGAACACTTTGGGAGAGGAATATGATGATGATGTATGATGAAAAATAAAATATTGAGCTTATTAACGGCTCAAACTGCAAAAAGTATATTAAAGGAATATATTTGTAAACAGAATACCTAAAACATTAATTTGATATCAAAGATTTGTTATTCCCCATTTCTATTTATAACCTGTCAACTGCAAAAAGGTTTTTTTTATACATTTCTATAATTTTCATTAACAAGGAACAGGAAAGCGATTTTTGTTAACTCTTTAAAGCTATGCGTACTTATATTTATATATCGTGATAAATAAGCAAATAAATGTATTTCCGAAAACAGCAGCAGAAGAAAGAAGTTTTCATTTTGTAATAGAAAAGGGTTAAAAGGCTTAAGGGGTAATACCTACTTAAGGATCGAGAAAAAAGAGTAAAGTGGCGGCCCACTGTTTTAAAAACGTATTCTTTTAAAAAACAAAACCTCTAATAAGGCAGTAAGCTAGGTAGGTATTATTCCGTTTTACAAGCATGTGGTCTCGGGCGTTGAACACGAGCATTGTATTTGGTGATGTTTGTTCGTGACATTGTATGGTCCCATACTATGCCACAAACTTTCTATCATCTTTCATGAACTTTTTATTCATGAAGTACTTTGCACAAACAGTCAGAATACTTAACATCAGGCTAACCAAATATATGGTCGACTTCACCTCTTCATTTTACCTTAATGATATGCTAACGTTATTCTTCAAATGCAAACAACAAAGGCTAATAGAAATTTAATGTACTCATTAATTAGTAGACCTAAGTTTGTTTACTGGCCACGTTAAAACTATTACGTGAAGGTAATGAAGCTGAAGGTTTCTGATTAACAAAGAGGGTTTATTCCGCGCGTGAGCTGTCAGAAGTTTGTTGTTCCATTAGCTTGTGTTAGCGGCTTCTCGTGATAGAGTTAGGCTTATGAGTTCCACGGAGGTTCCACGGATAGCAATAACTATGCTTTTAATACTATGCTGTCGTCCTATATTTTACATAGGTAATGTGTAGTTATATCTGTTTTTTTTTGAAACACGTCTAAGATACAGTATTTCCTTTAGTTTATTAATTTTTAACAAGCACTGTCGCTTATGTCGCAATTTACTCGTATTTGTGTGTTTTTTCCTTAGTAAATTTATTTATTTTTTTCAAAAGTCAATCCCCGCTCTAGGTAACGAGCCCTGTGCTGTGTCGTACGATACATTACGAACACACTGACTCAAAGTGCACCCAGAATCGAAACAAATGTAAAACACAAAGTTTTGTCTCGTGTGGGATCTCGTATTTTTATCTAATTAGGTTTGAAAATTTATCCGTAAACAATTATAAGCTTTTTAGAAATGCGTTACAAAATAATAAGTATAAAGTAATTTTTAACAAAAAGAAAACCGACTTCAAGCAGGAAGATAACTAAAAAGTGGAAAATAAATTTACATAGCACAAAGTAGTTCGTATTTTGATTTAGTTAATCAGAAATAATTAAATAAGTATTTTATAATTTTGAAGTTGGTCCTAAGTAAAACAATAACTAGGTACCTATAGGTATTATTAATCTAAATTTGCTTTTGTAGTAAGGTTCATAAAGTATTTAAAACAATAACTAAGTACCTAAAGGTATTATTAATCTTAATTTGATATTGTAGTAAGGTTCTTAGAGTATTTACTTGGCACCAACTTCAAAATTATGTAATACTTATTTAATTATTTCTGATTAACTAAATCAAAATACGAATTACTTTGTGCTATGTAAATTTATTTTTTACTTTTTAGTTTTATTCCTGCTTGAAGTCGGTTTTCTTTTTGTTAAAAAATATTTTATTCAACAATTTTTAGTGATGGGTAGACCTAAATTTTACTTGGGTACTATTTTTGTACACACTAAATATTTGGCATATTGAACCGTATGAAGTAAGCCCGACATGACTGCTGTTGAGGAATTCCCTCGACTGTCTATGGTCACCTGTAATGGCACTTTTAACCCATTAGGGTGCAAAGTTCTCATCATTAAAAATGAATTAAGTCCAAACACCAAGTAATTGCTGTAAAATGTTGAGGAGTCCTCCATCATCAGATCGACTACAAACCTTCACTAAATAGTAGTGCCTTAAAATACTTAATGAAAAAATAACAAATACAATAGTTGTCAGTACGATTTTCGAAAGATCCCCTCGATTTCTCTAGGATGCTATCCTGGTTTCTTTGACATGGTACCACCCTTGGGCATCTCTTATCTAACAAAAAAAAGAATCATCAAAATCGGTTCATAAACGACGTAGTTATCCGCGAATACATATAAATATATATATATATATATATATATATATATATATATATATATATACGGCCGAATTGCGAAAAAAATCCTTTTTTGAAGTCGGTTAATAAAAAAATATTTTGCAACGGTTTCAACTGTAAAGTTAGTACCTACGTGAAATACGTTTTGTGGAGGGCTTCTAAAAGATTAGCATTACAAGGCGACTTATTATAATAGGTATTTATATAATTAAACACTAAACACAGATAACACTATTACAGTAATTAAGTAATATGTTTAAGTGCGTTGCTAATTTACAAAATCACTTGTATTATAATCTCAACTCATACGATTTAATTCAGGATACTACTATATTTATAACTAAGTAATTCGAAGTACGCTACCGTAACAGACTACTTTTAATTATTTTCAGAGGGAAGCCAGAACAGTCAGAAGCTAGCAAATAATAAAAATCAACTGATATATTCAAAAAATATTCCAAAATACTAAATCTATGTAAATTTGCAAGCAATATCCTATAAACAAAAATATAGCAAAAGAAACCGCAAAGTGATTTATGTTGTTACAAGTTTTTAATATTACGGCTCTATGATTAACACTTTCTTCAAGCAAATAACTTCTAAAAAAGAATTCCTATAAATTATTTAAGTTGAACGTAGCCTTTCATTTCGGAGCCTTTTAAGCAACGAATATTTTAAACAGCCATCACTGAAAGCATTTTACGTCGAGCCCCGGAAAGTACTAGCACTTATTCATCTTCCACAAACAAATATAAGCCATGAAACAAATTTTAAATTAAATCCCCTTTCTCTCGACGAGTTAATGTCCCACGAGACTTTTCTCTGGTTTTAATTTCCGGAGTGTTTTCACCGAGGAAATAGTTTGTTGAACAAACACTGGCCATCAGCGGTGAGAAGGTATGACAAAAGCAGAATTAAGCACCACATGCGGATATACGAACTCATGTGCGAGTCTGCTCGTAATACGAAATATTTGTCTACGCTAAAAATTACAGTTAAATTTGTTCGTAGTTTGAGTAGAGTTTAAATTAATTTTGTTTAAATGTTTTGCTTTGAACACTTCATCTATGTCATAGTTAACGTAATATATAATGTCGGATGATATTACATACGTGCTAGAAAATCTGAAATTTTTGCGTTCTGCGAATGATACATAAACACACGTTTCTCTACCACTGCACAAAGTTCAATTAGGTCACGTAAATATTGGCCTACTTACTGGATATATTGCACTGTATTGCAGTGATTGAACTATCTTAGATGTTTTTCCAATATTTTCTTTTATAAGAATGCATTGGCTGTATTCACTGCAATTCATTCGAAACATGCAATATTTGTGACTGAGTGAATAATAGAGTTGATTGTATCTTACAGAGTGTTTTGGTAGTACAGTTTATGGTAAGTACTGGGTTTTTCTGTCGAAAATTTCTCAGTATTAGCTCGTAGTCTGGAATTTTACCCGGTCAATAGCAACAGGATCGCCTCCTGTTACATGGGATCTAACATAGGCGGCGAAACATAAATGCTTTAAACCGTTGCTAACCCCTTCAGGGAAAAAGGCGTGAAGTTTTGTTATGTTTATCTTAGAGTACTTATTTCAGCTATTGACAGAACATCAATCGTGGCTTGAGCTTATGACTTCTAACATTTCTTGACTTGTTTAACTTTGGGAGACTTAGTTCAAGTTCTAAAGTACTATAGAACGTCATGAATTAAGAATCTTGTAACAAACTTTCTATATATTAGAATTCGGCTACTAATTGTGAAACTTTGAACTTAAATTAAATACTTTATAGAGATGAGAGGGTCTCTTCAGTTTGAGTATCATAATTAATTGAAGACAAACAATACGGCAGTTGCTGGTCAGAAATGTTCCATATAGAGTTATATTCAATTTAATAACTATGGAATGAAAAAATATCCAAGCATTTCTATAATATTTATCTCTAAATGTAAATAGTATAAAGTCGACGTTTTTCCTGGCTGATTCTTTTCTTATTTTCTTTTAAATCACGCAATGGATTTTGATACGGTTTTCCAATCGTTTAAAGCATTTCATCTGTAAGGTTTGTAAGTTAAATACAGGCGTATTATAGTACTGAAAAACAACAGCTAAGCTGAATATTCTTATTGATCAATAGCAAGTTGATAAGCGCCTTTATATAGGTGCTTTACAAAACCACGACGGAATAGTTTCACCTCAGCCTTCTTAGCAGAAATTTTATTGGAAACGTATTATATAAGCAAGCCAATATAATTACAAAATATTTTTGATGTATTGAATAAACGGTGATCAATTCTCATGCTTTCTCTGTATAAGAAGAGGCCTTTGCCCTGCAGTGGGACAGTAACGGGCTGGCATTATATATATATATTTTTTTTATATTAACCTACCAAAGTCACTCCACTCTGCCTTATGGTAAGCAGCAAGTGGAATCCAGATGTGGCAGACACCATTCCAAAAGCCAAACTACTGGTATGGTGGCCTCCACTATGGCGGCTTAGTGAGATGTTTTTTCACGCCCCGCTTAAAAGACCCAGGATCAAAATTAGATGGGAACACATCCGCTGGCAAAGAGTTCCAGGCTTTAATTGAGCGACAAAAGTATGAAGTGCTGAACCGTTTGGTTCGAGACCCTTTAGATTCCACTGTGAAAGGGTAATATTACTATAATAGCTTCCCGCGTCGCGGTTCCATCCTTGTCTTTGCTTACTACTCTATCCTCGTCGCCAGTAGCGTGAAAGTTACTGCCCAGAGGCTACATACAAAATATGACAAAAAAGAGATTAAAATTAGCACTAAAAAACCTAATAATACATAAGTCGAGGTATGTTTCCACGTCACATAGCCTATATCCTTTCTCAAGAACTGGTCTATCATACGCAAATAGAATTATTCAAATCCGATTGGTAGTTCTAGATATTAGAGCGTACAAACAAATAAACTCTTCCGTTTTATGTAATAGTACTAGCTGTCCGCGGCTCGGTTTCCCCCGCGTCTTTGCTTACAACTCTGCTCTCGTCGCCAGTAGCGTGATGTTACATACCTTATAACCTTCCCCGAGAACTAGGCTACCACAATTCACACGCAAAAAGATAAGTTCACCGTAAATATTCACACTTAGACACAAACCGCTAGAAAATGAAGCTAATGTTCGACTTTTAATTATTTAACCTCGACTCGTTATATTCTGTCTTCTTAGTCAGTAGATACCTACAGATTTGCTCATTGTTGACTCATCGAACGATAATATTTAGGCAATTCTTATATCAGTAGTTCAGAAGTGATTTATTTACGTTGCGACATATAAAATATAAACTAAACTTTCAAGCACAAACAGTTGTATCTGTTTGTAATTATATTACCACATTATCGAATTGGTACATATAGGTTTGGTAAAGGTAAACAACCGAGATGGGTGAGAATGCCGTAAGATCCGTCAAAGTACAGGTAATTGAGGAGTATGTCCAGCAATAACCGTGTTTCGACTGAAATGATGACAATGATGAAGATCATTTACAATTTGGGACTGAGATTTTCAGTACCGTAATCGACTGCTAGAAACTTGGCTAGACTAGCCTCTATTTAGTCTCTTTATAACACTAATTCTTTAACCCAACCAACTAATAAATATAGAATTTAAATCGTTAAAATTTTAACAAGTTTGTAGGCAGCTTGTTATCCGTAATGTGAATTATGGCACAACATTGACGTTGCGGCGAGTGCATTAGTCGATTTGAGACGCGCATTACTGTGTGCCCATTATTTTCACAGTTCGTTTGGCAGCCAGCGACGTGGCCTGCTGTTGCCGCAATTTTCAGTTAGTCGACTAACTCGTGTCCGTGTCGTAGCGCTGCTAATGTACTAGCTAATAGTTCACAGCAGGTTTTTATGTTTGTTATACTTGTTTTGGAAAATCGTTCGTTTAAATGTTTTTGAATGGTTTTGGTAGGTTAAATAGGTTTTTTATTTAGATAAATGCTTAACGATATGAATTTATTTACAATTTTATTTATGTTTAAATAAACATCTTACCAATAGACATCTTATCAACTGGATCAGATAGTTCCAAATGGAACTATCTGATCCAGTTGATAAGATGTCCCCAAAATTTCTGCAACAAACGTATTAATATCTGAGTACAAAAATTTAATTATTTCTATGGTATTGTAGTAAGATCCCTCTTCAACAAAGTAAATTAATGTTAAACAGAAATATTCATAAACAAGTTAACGTGCTAAACAGATTTCAGAGGATTGTTGTTTTAAATTAGTTTGTTGTCTTTAGTGACCTTTCTCTGTATTTGTGCTCTGTATCTACTTTACATTTAGTCGCTCAAATTTCAAGGTAAAACTGTATGATAATCATATTTACTAAGTTATGTTTGAACTCTGATTCATTATAAGTTGGCGATACAATACTGTTTTGACATTCAATCATAGCGAGCGCCAGTGAACAGGCATTGGACAATGAAGGATATTGTATAACCACTACAGTATTGAATTGTTCAAGAGTGTCAGGTACCTAGTCAATGTTTGGTATTCCATTTACTCGATCAGCTACTAGCGTTCCTCTAATTAATAACTATGTATGTACGTACACAGTAGCTTGTACAGAACCAATATTACAACATAGTTACAGCCACAAGGGTGTAAGTACATACATAATGCTGAATGGATAATGTCGAAGTACAGAGAGGAATTTTCGATTAAAATTAATAACGACAATGACGAAAATTCCTCATTCAACCAGTCTTTTATTAAATTTCGCATGAAAATGCTTTCATAATATTTGATTTAATTAAATATTTCACTGTGTAACCAATATATTTTATTGATTTTTTTATGAAAATTGATAATATAAATTTGTTACGAACAATAACGATACTGATGACTGGTAGTTATTTTTGGTAATTCCTATAAAGTTAGTCTGATAGTGTACATGTTGGCACGAGTGGAGCACGAGCATCACACTCGCTGAGAGGTGCACGCATTTTCAGACTTGACTAAGAATTTCTCGAAAGTAAAACCCATCATTTTACCCGAACCGTGGATCAGACATGGGACCACAAAAGCACAGACGCAGTATTTCATTTTTCTTTCACATTCATACAATTAGATAAGTACTAAGTATTTGCTTTGCCTGCCGTTAACCTCCCACTCACCGGCAAGTAACGAGATCACATTGTTGCTCATCTCAAGCAACACAATTAACCCTTCGCTGCATATTTGCATAATATTCAGATTCACGCAATTATGACTGCACTATCACAAACAATTTGCAGTTAAAATGTAAGTATAAAGTGGATCGAGGAGATTGTCTTGCTCGTTAACTGCACTTTCAACTGTTTTGGCCACTTTAACTTAATCAGTAAAAATTAATGGAAATATTTATTGGCCTTTCAGTCTCAATTGTTAATTATTTAACATATAAGAGGAAAAAGGACGCAAGTTGAGAAACTATTAAACAATAATAATATTTAACTTAACTGTCACACGGTGAAAAATGCCGAAGATATGTATTTGTCGTAAGACTTTTTGCCATTAAGGGTGCGATATAATTACCATCTGTTGTAATTATGGTCACCGTAGATGGTGCTAATTTATGTAATTACAATTTGGGAGACTGCGCAAGTAATTTGATATGTTACTAAGTATATAAAATAAAACAAATACTTTCGTTCTTTAATATTTGTTAGGACATTTTTAAATAGATGATTTTACACAAATTATATCTTTTACGACAAGGCAAATACACCTCATTCAACTCTAAATAGATACTTCACCGGTCAATCAACTCCTGTCAATAGGCGTCAATGCACGCCTAACCGTTCTGAAACTAGCATCGATCTATTTAATACAGTATAATAATTCATTATGAGTAGGTACTCGTTTTATTTCCGACTTTGTTACTGAGTTTTCATTTGACACTAAAAAAAATCTTATGTTACTTAATTAATGAGTCACAAAGGTGTTGAACAACAAAAAGTAATTGGAAATTACTCTTTAGTTGCCAGCAGTATAACGTTACTATTTCTATGAAACAACTGGTAACTAAGACTTCATAGAAACGAATGGAAGCAAAAATCTATGAGATTGTATCCAATCTAAATAGAATTGTATGCTTAGGACACCAAGTATAAAATTACTAATACTCCATAGAAAGAAAAGAAAGTGTGTCATTTTTTTTTTCTTTTATGTATACGGAATACATTTCTATTTGCATACAGGATATTGTAAGTTTAAACACTAGAGCATAATCGCATGAAACGTAGTTAAAACTTGTGCTCTTGTTAGAACCAATGTAAGTTACAAGTTGGATTGGAAGCAAGTTCTCTAGTAAATATGGACAAACGTGCGCGACAAAGATTCAGGCTTAGTTTTGTGACTCACTCGTACAACAGTTTTAATTATAAGTCTTGTGAATACTGATGAAACAATTTTATTGTGACGTCGTAAAACCTTGTTTTGATTCAAAAACTTGTACAATTAACATTGTTTACTCTTAGCTTGTAACAAATAAACACCAGTTTTTTCGAATAATACGACATCTAATTTCTTCCGAAACGATCTGCTATTTCAAGCACTGTCAGTTTTTCCGTGATCGAGGAATGTTAGACAATAAACCGAAGATCGGACCCCAGGGCGCTTGAGTACAAATCCAATTATTTCCCGTGGCGCCGCCTGGTGGTGTGTAATTGATTTATTTGCTCATTTCTTGCACATACAACTATCTTCGGAATACAGACACCGCATTTTTATTCCCTCTATATCGGCAAGCGATACCTTCTAAAGTATGCAAAAATTTGGCATATGTTTGTTTTGCAAGGATATTAGTCCATACGGTCTATCTGTCAAGAATTGAAATCAAACGATGAACATAGATTGTTTTTGGAACATAGATTGTTTTACGACAGTACGTTGTAGCTACAGATGTTAAGCAACATACTGTATGTGCAACATATTGCATTTGTACCAATTGGCGAATTTCTTTTCGAATTTGCCCTAATCCCCTGTCATTCCGAAGCCGTCGTTAACATTTGATGGCTTGAAAAAGTGTATGGCGGGCCACTTATCCAGGTTTAATGTACATGTAATCCGAACGTGAAAACAGGCGAGGCAAAGGTTTATAGAGGAGGATTTTATCGATCGTGGTGGGCATCAGAGTGGACAGCGGCTCGTGAGAGGCGGGCTAGGCGGGCTCGGCGTGGCGTATTTAAGAACGCATTTAAGGGGCTTTACCACGGACACTGATGGATAGCCGCCACTCGAGCTTAGGTCGCGGGGCCGTACCGCACTGTCCAATTGACGTTATTAATTGATTCCTGGACCCAGTATTCCATTTTATTAAATAGTTTAACAGGCATTTTCACTTAGATACGATGTAGTAAGAATCGTAGAAAAGAAGGCTATTAGGAATTCAGGACATCACGCCTTGAGAAAACAAGCGAAAATGAACAAACAACAAATTTTTCGTTAAAAGTTGTTCTTTCACCTCTTTTTCTAGAGATAGTAGAGATGTCTTTATTGCGGCTGAATCCTCCTGAGTGCCTGTAACTACTTAAATGAGCTTTTAAGTGCTCTACTACTAGTTAAATCTTTATTTCAGTATTAAATTTTCTTTATAGAATAACTATAGTAAGCACTTTATACGAAACTAGCTTCCCGTGGCGCGGTTTCACCCGCATCTTTGCTTACTACTCTGCTCCCGATGCCAGTAGCGTGATGTTACCTAGCCTATAACCTTCCTTAAGAACTGGGCTATCATACGTAAAGATAATTATTCAAATCCGACTGGTAGTTCCAGAGATTAACGCGTTTAAACAGACAAACATACTTTTCCACTTTATGTATTACTATATATAATCTAAAAGAAAAGCTTTTACACGACTGTACAAGAGAAAACCAGCGTCATTTTTTCAATACAATTACTTAACACACACGCGGACATACATTATAATTATACATGTTTAATTTTAGTCACATACATGTAATTTTCAGTGATAACAACCTCGGTTTCAACCCCGTTTTAATTTAGGATATGGCGTTGCGATTTCATTTAATATCGTCTATGAATGAACATGAAATTGTGAAAGCCTACATTGTCCTGTATTATATAAACATTTATGTATGTACTCGTAGGTGTATGTGATTATATTTATATGCTTTTGTCTTACTCGTCACCGCGACATTTTGTAAAAAAAAATTGTAATGTATATATTGTTCAGTTTTTAAATGCATTTCTTCTTATTTTGATGAACTATATAGTTTCATTATCTTCTATAAGAAAAGTGTAGTAGATAGGACATAATTTTTTAAATGAGATATTTTATAACGTAAAAGTTGTTAGCGCTCTCATATACTTTCTATACGCCATCGCAGAAAATATCAGTCATACAACCTGGGTACGATTTCGTCAAACACAGTTCGCTTTAGCGTTAACTTCTATTGCGTTACCACGAACGCTATGATATCTTTTCCGTTCTTCCAACAAGGCTTAGAGTAGAAGGTGTATATTTATCTTTTATATTGAAATAAATGTAATTTATTGATTAATTTATCAATACCAGCCATCATTTTTCACCTGCAACTAATCTTTAGTCAAAACTAACTACATAATATAAAAATAACTGACATCTAACATATTGCACAATAACTATTTGTTTCACTCTTTACCCTACTCCGCGATCTTTCTAAAACAATTTTTCCTGTTACTCAACGGGGAATTCGGAAAAATACAGTATTGTTCTTGTTCTACGGGCTGTAAGAGTCAATCGTTGGAAACGTTACGGGTTATGAGGTTACATGTTACAGCCTAGGGATTTGTAAACTGTTGCTGTATTTCTATATGCCTTTAATAGCTTTATTGGTATAGCACATGTTTTGTATTTAAGTTTTTTTTTTAAGAAGCTTGTATTCTATTACATGCGATATACTGTGGCCGTGAACTGTAGATATGATAAAGGTACGTTTTACTATATCAGCGAACAAAGCAAATAGCTTACAAGTCTGTCCCATTAGTTTGATATTTTAAATTACTAATACCAAATCATCTCGATGAAAATGCATAATACTACGGTTACTAAATATGATTTGTAAACAGCAATAGTGTCACCCACATTAGGAATCCGGTAACTCCTCTGTCTAAACTGGCAATCATATGCTATTTTCATTTTCTGTTTCTTTATTTACTCAACTTTTAGCAGTCTATGTACATTTCCTTCTAATAAAAATGTAAATTAACTATTAATTTTTAAAAAAATATCTTGTAAACTTTTCTGTCCCTCACTAAACTAAAGATAGCTATTGTCAACACAATGTTCCACTAAATCACACCAAAGAATACATTTTCATCTATTGGGAAACTTTCCAGACGCGGCGTCATACACTACATGTTAATAATTCATAAGCATGAACCAAAACTCACGACCGACGACCCCTATAGCGGACAAATTAATAAATTATCGCTGTAAGGGACACGGATGCAATATCCTTTAGATATGAAGTCCCGGAGATCCCGGGAGGATAAAATGTAGGTAATGATTTATTCGTCTGCATATGAGTAATATTTGCTCGCTACAAAGTGAGGCTTAGGCTTCTGCGCGATGTCGACCTGTTATGTGGTAAGCTCTTGCTGTGTGATTTAAGACTGACTGGGCCTAGGAAATTGACTTCTGGTAAAGTTAAAACATTATAAATATAGTATGAAATTGATTCAACAGACTTGAGTTTTTAAAAAGCAGGAGGTATAGGATAAATTATAGTAAAAGATATAGTTGATGAGAGTGCTGAGTTGAGAAACAGATTCGGCAACCTAGTATCTCTTTTTACGGTAGTAGATCCACGCTGATTTCAGCATGAATGTGCCGGATCGTCCGGGGAAGTACTACCCTCTCATAGAAGATCGACTTAAGAGTAGTATTATCCGTACTACTGCGTTTCGTTCGGTGAGTGAGAGCGCCGGAGGCCCAATTTCCCCCCTTTCCTCGTTCCTCACCTCCCTCATTCCCTTCCTTTAACCCCATTCCCAGCCGCCATAGTGGAGACCACCATACCAGCAGTTTAAGACGATGGCTTTTAGTATAGTGGTCGCCACTTCTGGATTCCACTGACTGCTTACCATCAGGCGGGGTGGAGTCACTTTGGTAGGCTACAATATAAAAAAAAAAAAGAAAAAATATATCTTCATCAGCGTCCTGAAGACGTCTAGTAACGGTTGAGACCCTTCTGCTCACTGACAGTCCGCGTAAGGTTGTGAAAGCCATCAGAGGCCAACAACCACACAAAAAAAAAAGACGCGTACTTAGGATATAGGTCTCTTCCAAAAGTTGAACATACAGGTAATGCTGCTGCTCGTAATCTTAGCCACCGAAGAGAGTGTCGGCGGTCCAATTTCTCCCCTTTCCTCTTTACCTTCCGACAGTGGAGGCCATCATACCAGCAGGTTACGACGATGGCTTTTGGTATGGTGGCCAACACTTCTAGATTGATTCCACTGACTTCTTACCATCAGGCGGGGTAAGGTAGGCCACTTAGGTAGGCTAACATAAAAAAAAAACTTTACTACACTGACTAGAAGAGATATTGTGGTTCTATATTTTAGATCAAACACTAAATACCTATTATATATAAATTAATATTAATTACAAAAGTTAAAAATAAAAACATTTATACACAAACATTCATACTACTACATTTTAAATATAAACAAAATTAGTTATAAAATCAGATAACATTTCTAGTAGGTAAATGTGGTTTAAATTATTGTACTGCGATATTTTGTGATGATGATTGGCAATAAACCAATATAATATGACTCTAATTGTGTTTGATCAAATCGTAATTGATTAAATAATATTTAATTAATACTAATGATATTTTATGTTTAATAAAAGCCAGATAATATTAATGAATTAAACTTGTGCTTGTTCAAAGCAACGATATAATAGTGATAATAATAATATCAGCCTGTTTTACTGTCCTTATGCAGGGCAAAGGGCTCTTCTCTTAAAGAGAAGGCATAAGCATTAATATGAGCAATGATATGATTGGAAAATTATGGAGAGAATATAATTATCATTTCAGCCGAAAAACGTCCACTGCTGGACATCTGGCCGCTCTCAAGCATCGCCATTTTGACTTGTCGTGACCCAATCATCGGTAACCGACACCTTTATCAGCTTGTCGGTCCACCTTGCTGCCTGTTTACGTTGCGTCTTTCGACTCGTGATCACCACTTCAAAACAACTTATTTACTTCTAGTTTCATAATTATAATAAAATTTATGATATTCCTCTGTCAATGCATGTTATATTTTTAATAAAAGTGTTTTTATTACGCCCAGTAACACTGTTAAAGAATTTGTCTAAATTTATGAATTACGAGTAGGTACTAGCTTTCGCGGTTACACCCGCGTATTTAGAAATTTAGTCGTAGATCGTAGTTTCAGAGATTAGAGCGTTTAAATAAACAAACAAAGTCTTCCTCTTTATAGATTAGTCAAACGCTACCTATGGTTTATGATTAAATGTTGTAGATCTGCCAATCGTTAATTAGCGTAAATAACTATTTGCTCTAAGCCCTTATTAGAAAGGTTACATATTAATATATTACGTAGCTATATATTGATTGCATTGAAGGAGACATGTAGGTCAGTTTACTTGGGACTATGAGGTTCAAAATAAGTTCACCACTGTTCACGAGTAGTTTAGTTTAATTAAATGTATAAATGATGTGTACCTACTACGTTTATACTTCTAGATAGATTTTAAACTGCATGTATTAACAGTACCTACTTACTCGCAGCGGTATGACTTTTGAAACAATAATCTAAATATTAATATTTATGTGATAGACAACATATTAAGATTATGTTTTTCTACAAAGGAGTAGGCACAATTGTGTGCAATATTAAAAGTTCCTTACCTGAAATTTTCTTATAACATTCCTACCGAATAGATAGACACCATTTGTAGAGTGGATTGAAGTTTTAAGCGACTCGAAAAAAAGCAAAACCATTTTGTAATTGAAGTACATACCTACTAGTTGATTTTAGCTCGAAATACTAATTCCGTTAAACTTAAGAATTGCACAGCCATTGCAGTGTGCTTTAGCTTAATTAATTCCAGGTTAAGTAAACAAGTTCATATTTAAATTAGATGTCATTCATTCACTAATCACATAATTATAATATTACAATGTAACATTTTATTAACATGATATTTGTAAATATACTGTAGCGAATAGCAAACTGCACAAATATAAGAATTTAGATTGGCAAATACTGTAGGTATAATTTGAATCCTATGATATCCTACTTTATATTATTATTCGTATATAATTTATCATAACAATTTATAGCTAAAAAGTCTATTTCTGAACTCTTCTAAGTGTCTCCACCTTAACTGGTCGTCATTCGTCAGATATCAGATGTAAAGAAAACTTTAAGTTGACAGCATTTTGGACATAGAGCAGGTTCTATGCCCTAATGTCCCTCTCTCTGTGACTCTCTGTGACAAGGTATTTGAGGAAAACTGAAGTCGTATGTGTAGACACCTAAAACACCTTGTGTCTTAAACAACAAACTTTCATCCACTAAAAAACTCAACGAATCTCTTGATAATAAGACTCCAAAAGCAACAGAGCGCGTGTAAAGTGTATAAAACTGGAAGTATAAAATGAAGTTAAAGGTAACTAGGTAACGAATAAAATAATACTTTTATACGGCAAACAGCTCACCCGTGGTTTGTTATCAGAACGTCTGAAGCAGTGTATAACGAGGAGGCAGAGACAATGTACCCCTTTTGTATTCCACTCCACATGTACTTGAAATAACAAGGGCTCTATTTTCAATTCCTCCATCGCATTGCGGTTTATAAGCATAGGGTTGAACCCTTGAAATGCATAAAGAGTTTTTGCATATCCTAGCAGTTTCTCTTTTTCTCTGTAGCCTCACGTAAATACACGCTTAAGTGAAATGAATTTGAAATTGAATATTGAGATTTCATTTGAAATTTAAACACGTAAGCCGGTTTGTAAATGTGCATTACCGCGAAGCCGGTGTTCTGTTCTATATCAATTTTGTTGTAATAGGGAACGTGCACATTAGTTAGGTTGGATTGAAATGTAAAATCTTAGACGTCATTTTATCCAAAACGTAAAATTTAAACAGCAAGCTGACAAGCTGCTCTATAGTACACACAAGTAGAAAACACAAAATGGTCAATTAACTTTTAAGTGAGATTTAAAGTAAAAGTAAAATTATAAATATAAAATAACTTAACTTTTAAGTAAGATTTAAAGTAAAAGTAAAATTATAAATATAAAATTAGCTAAAATTCATTTTAAATTGACAGAGACAGAGTGAGAGGTGATGATCACTAAAATTATTTAGTGCCGTTTCTGTATTTGTGAGAATACGTGTAAATAATATATTCCTGTGCGTATTTTTATCAAAGTGGCCATAAGCTTTCTATTGAGGGTGAGAGAAAAATTAACATTATTCATACAAGGACAAGTACAAAACAAATAGCAATTAAAAGCCCGATAATACCAGTTTTGCTTGTGCACAGTAAATAGGTGATAAATATAATGTGTTGACAGATGGACATGATAGAAATGGGAAGGTATGATAAAAATAACTGCAAGACTAAACGGGTTGCTATCTCAACATAATGATTAATATTTCAAGCCAAGATGCCTGCTCATAAGTCAAGTATACAAGTTGAATTCGATAGAAGGTTTGCTATAGTCAACATGCTTGATGAGTAGATTGCTAGTTGCACTATAGAGATATTGATAGTACCTAAAAAGGTTGTTCTTACTCAGATATGCTCTTCCACAATCTTGGCGAGACATGTTAACAAATACGTGATTAATAAAAAGTAATAAAAATATAATATTTTTAAACGAATCACTTTTGGAAAAATTGTGACGGCAATATTATTTCTGACACTACAGACTGTGTTAATATGTCGGCACTAAGTACGTAACAAGATGCCCAAGCGGAGCCTGATCGTCAAATGATCATTAGCTTGTGACGTTGAATATACCTAATTGAAAAATAAACCACGAAATAAAGTTTCTATATTGTATTTAAACTGTCATCGTGATAGTATACAAAATATGTATATTGTAAATGTAAGTACTTTTTATAACGTTAATTTTATATACTATTGCAATCAGAATATCCAGATCACTAGCCCTACTACCAGTTATTGATTTCAATCATTTCTCTTCTACTCAGTGTTTGCATAAATTTATAAATTTTAAATGAAAGTTGAAATGTCTTTCATAACAAACGATTAATAAAACATAATCAAACTGGGAATATAGCTTCAAAATATCTCCCTATCATTTTATGTAAAGGTAATGGATAAGCGTTTAGTTGAATCTTTTGACAAATAGCGGGAGTCGTCAGCGTCGTAAAACAAAGCTCTATAGAATAGCAGGCGTTTACAACAATCGTCAAGTTAACGAGGCCACTGTAATACCCACTTCTAACAACAGTGCTTCTGTCGCTAATTCATTTGATATTCCGTTGCACTTACTTTGTTCTACCTTTAGCCTAAGAGGATTTTACATTCATAAATTATGAAAGCGATTTAGGTGTTTTCTTAGATTGGTGCTTCGAGATTGTTGAGAGAAGTGTGGAGGTAATATTAGACAGTATTGTTTATTATCATAAAAATAATTAGGAGTTTTATTATGATTAGTTCTAGCTGTCTGATCATAAATCGGCTAGTTTCTGTTTAAATACGAGTATTGTATAGCTTTTGTATATTGTAATAATCTTAAAGCTCAGTTTTTGGCGCCTTACTACGTAACTACTAGTAACCGACTTAAATATACTCCGCCGTCACTCATTCATGTCAGTGCAATTTGTAACTACTAAATATCGATAAATAACGCAACTATCAATTAGTTGAAACAGCTAACTGTACAAAGCTTATCTTCAAGTATTAATATTTCCTTGTTCTTGGTATACAATTCTACAAAGAATGTAATGCTAATTCTCAAAGACTGCTGGAATCGTAGTACTCAGCTTTGTTCTCGCAATGTTTCATCTAAAAAACAAATGCCGAGTTTGATTTTAAATGCAATGGAACTTATCATGCAATTAACTTTCAGCTTATATCAGCATCTCAGCCAATAGACATATTTACTGCACGATATCGGCCTCTGTCAAGTGAAATACATGAGTGTTTATTACAGGTACAAACGTAAAAATTAAATACATGGGACACTTTACCAGAACAAAGTACTTACTTACTATAATCAATATAAACGAATTGGTAACCCTATAATAAATGACCGTATTACCAAAATGTATAAGTCTCAGCTCATAAATCAAATAAACCGATTGAGTTTATTGTTCATAAAAATATTTTTTTCTTCAGAAAACAGTTTCACCTGGACAGATTGATAGTGTGTCGGATTACAGTAGCTGAGTTTGGTAATTAAGGATAATTTCAGGGTATGGAACTTATAAGAATAGTGAATAGAAAATAGAATTAATAAAAATTGCAAAAAATCTTAATAAAAAAATGTTCGTGTGTGAAAAAAGTAAAAAAATAATAAAAAAATGTGGTGACCGCTTATGAGGAAAGATTCTGAGAACTTGACTGCTTCTAAGCGTAAGGAATACAACACTACTAAGATGCCTAGATTAGTGCTGACTGCAGTTCTTTCTAGAATACTGGAATTGCTGCAATCGAGCTATTTCAATTTGCACGCGAAATCAAGAAAGAAAATCCGTGCTATGAACTTCCTTACGATTGTTTATACATACGAGCATAGCTAATCTTTCTAATGTAGTTATTATTACTTTGTATTGATGAATACCTTGAGAACTTCTTAAAATATATTCAAACAAATGTTATACAGCGCCCGAATTTGAAAAGCTCTCTACGTTGTTAATTTTCTATGCGCTTCCGCTTAACTTCATGTATACCGAACGAATAAAACTAGCAATATACAAGCTAAAATCAGTCTGTAATTCTTCCGGGGAATGTCTTTATGCGTTAACCTGAAACTACGTTTGTAAATAACAGAGAAGACGTGTCTTAACTAGTAACTACGATGTTTCGGTCAGGGTGGGGCTCCCTTACTTCACTGCAAGGCTTCACTACAAAGACTATGCCACATCTGTTTTATAACCATAATTTTCTTCCAGTGCATGTTACCCATTTACTGTAACTATTTCTAAACAAAAGTAAACAAAGCTATAACATACTATAATAAGTCTCTACAACTTTATGAGCCATAAGAATTATAGTAGACGCTTACCTATACAAAACAAGCAATAGTGGCATATTACGCACACACATGAACGTATTATTGTGCTTCTTATACAAATGTATCTAAGTAATATTACTAGCATTCATAGACTTTTATAATAATAAGAAATCCAGTAAAAGTGGATCAACCGTCTAAAACTGGTGAAATTTTGCTGAGCTTTTACGATTTCTTTAATTGGGTCCATTGTGCCAGTGAATTTCGACGACCTTCTCGCATTGAACGGAAAACTTGAAAGTAATAAAGTTGTTCTTTGGATGAATTGCCTTATTTCGAAGTCGGAAGAGTGAGCGGTGTGAACCGGGCGGTCGGACGGCGGTGAAGGCTCAGCCGCTGGGCTCGAGCCTCGCCCGTCACGTTATTATGTTATTACGTAATGTCGTTACCCAGACAACTAACGTACGGAACTACGGATAGGTACAGGAGCCGACGATATTAATACACGCTGAAATAGCCAATTACCGCTGGTAAACAAGACATTATAAAAAATAACTGGACTTGTTATTAAGTAAACAATAACAGTGGCCTTCAGTCGTTGAATATATCGTAAGTTGTTTGTATGGCTATACCTAATAAAATTACGTGTTCATAAATTAATTTTGATCCAGTACACCACATGTTGGTAGCCATCGCTCTTAGCTGCTCGTAGTTCAGTTCCCAAGACATGGCTCTTTAGCTGCCACTGCAGCATTTCCCTCGGGCATTCTCAATGCTACTTGTATGTACTATTACAATACCGGTAAGTTAGTTTTTAAATTTTATTGTTCACGAACTGTGTACCTACGTAAACTAAAGGAAGTAGTACGAGTCTTACAGTGCCGATAACTATAAATGTTGTTGGCTAAAGTGTATTTTTGAATATGCTACGATACGTTTTTATACAATACGCTTGTATTAAACGGTAGTTATAATGAAGAAACATTACCATCACAATAGCTAAAGTGCTACCATCTTTTATTAGAAGTAAATACACTTACAACAGTTCTATTGAAAAGAAAAATAGAAAAGCGCTATCTCTCGTTTACAAAGAGAACAATACTCACTGAAGTTTTGTATTTTCTTATTTTCCTAGACGTTGGGTTCGAGTTTTAAAATTTATTAAAAATAAAGCAAATAGGTAAGTGCTTTTAATCCGATATCTGCTGCGCTGTTTAAAACAAAAAGCCCAGAAACAAAAAAAGTATTGGTGAAGAATAATGTCGTACCTACCATAAAAACATATAACGTATTAGTTGCTACAAGCTACGAAGTTTTACTCAAAATCTTAATATTATCATGATACGAGGGATAAGTTCGAGCGGCCTCAGTTGACTAAAGAGCCTGTTCGATACCTAGTTAGACACAAGTGACTAAAGAAAATATTTTCAAATCTGTTGAGGTGAAAATGAACTCAAGAATTGTAATCTCTTTAGATTGGCGATTGCGTATTGCTCTCTCTCACTCAATTCAAGATCTAAACAGATAATGATGATGATAATTCACGAATCATAATTGAATATCCGGACTGAAAATGTAATACGGCAATCGCAAAAACAATCATTGAGGGTTTAGTTAATTATTTACCTTTTAAAGAAAACACCCGTCCGCACTACAGAGCCCTGTGTTGCAACTCAGGGACATTACAAACTTACAATTAGGTAAAGGACACAAAGTACGCTGAGACTCTCAAAATAAATATTTGAGGAACACACGATCACATTTAGATACCATCCTATTTTATATAGACGGGGCACAAAATCTAAATATATAGTAGTATTATCTGTCTTTTACCGAAGAGATAGGCATATGTGTATGACGCTGTAGATAAATCATCATTACTTTCACTATACAACGAGTAAAACCCTCGATATCGTTTTGTTATACCAATATTATGGTAATACCAATTCATTAGATACTAGACACATTTAGACAAGATAATAGTTAATGCATCCAAAATATGTGGCTTTATAAATCGAAATACTAACAATTTTGAAAGTCCCGAAACTAAAATTATCTTATTTAACTCTTTGATGCGTAGCATCTTAGAATATTGCTCGCAGGTATGGTCTCCTTTTTATGAAGTTCATCGAAACAGAATTAAACGAGTACAAAGAAGATTTCTCTCTCATCTTGCATATAACCTGCATGTAAAATATCATTTAACTTCGTATGATGCTCGTCTTAAATACTTTAAACTGATTTCCCTTAACGATAGACGCAAGTTTTTAGATCTTATGTTCTTGCATAAATTATGTAATAATGAGATAGATTGTCCTGAATTATTATCTGAAATAAAAATTGTTGCCCCGAGCAGATTACCGCGATCATGTGCCTACAAGCTGTTCAGTTTAAGCAGATACCAAACTAATCTGGGCCTTAATTCACCTTTAAATAGAATGTGCAAACAGTACAACGATCTTTCCCGGACCTTAGATTTGGACATTTTTGGTAATACTCAGACTAATTTCAGGTGTAAAATTATCGAATATATGCGTTCTTAGTGGTATTTATTACGTTTATCGTCTACTTACATTTTATTGGCCTTTGTAATTACCTACTTATTCTATTTTTTTTGTTATAATTTCATATTATAACAACTTTATCATTGTGTTTTTACTTTTACTCATTATATTGTGATAAGTTTAGCAGTATGAATATTTTAAATTAGATGTGGTTGCCTATAATTGAGAGAGCACCAAGCATGCATTACCTATGTTTTTGTTACTTTTTTATGTATGTGTTTCTCTTGTTGGTAATCCTAATAAATAAATAAATAGACGTCATTCCTCGCTACGTTTCGGTATCAAAAGTTTTATTTGATCTCACAACAAACTCCTACGAAAAATATCATAGCAATACTGTCGTATTCAAATCAAATTATATCATCATTTATTGCCTCAAATATGGTACTTACAGAGTTGTTACTATATATAATTTGGTGTCACAGATTTGGCCGTTATACAACCTGCCACATTTAGGAATTTTAAAATACTATACTTTATTATATTATTAAAATTATTATATTATTAATCATTTAATTAATTACCATTTAAACAAATCCATATTACTCATTTTATCAATTCCTAGACGAATACTTAAAGCTGTAAAATTAACAGAGATTTTTTTCAGGAATTCTATTAAATAGAAGCATTCCTAAAGTAGCCGTACGAAATGCAATGCAGAATTTATTATAAGTTAGGTTATTGATTTTGGTTGTGAATTATAAATTAAAGGAGCCTTATAAACACAACTTTTTCTGAAAAGTGCCAACCTGACAGCGGGTATTTCAAATTCCAAGCAATTGCATTTTATTTTAATTGTGTTATCACGAAATTCAAAGAATGTTGAATTTAAAAAAATATATAATTTTGTTTAAGTAAATAGATGGAATTTGATATTGCATCATTTAGATTTACGAAGACGCTTATAATATTGAAATTCTAAAAAAGACTGAAAATAATATGTTAAACATAATAAAATATAGCTTATGTTACTCGCTTAATATGTTGATTTTAAAAAGTGAAAAAATTTTTAAATTGGTGACGTACATTTTTAGTTATATCGTTGCAAACAAACAAACCAAAAATAATTTTTTTTTCCTTTTTAATATTAGTTTAGATTATTTCAGTACATACAGAGCGCTTTGTCTGATTGATAATTTTAGTCTTCAAGTTCAGGTTTCTTACGGTTTTATTTTCGTTAAATAAAAAAAAATTGTAATATCCAAGGTAAACTTAGTACCTATACGTAGTATGTATATGAATTTGAAAAAGTAATAAATACTTGCTAAACTATCACAATTTCGTAAAACGATAAAAAAATCTTTATTCTTCTAAAATCTATAGGTAAATTAATTTATATCTCTAATACGTAATTAAATCTTTATGTAAAAGTACTGTGACGATGCCGCCGAAGGTACCACTTTGGATATTTTGATCTTCACATGCATTATTGAACTGATTTATTTCATTATAATAAAACATTATCTATCCCAACCCTGCTGAATAATTGATAGTATCCAAATTATATAAATAATTCATATAGGAAAGATCAAGGGACTTATTAACACATTCACTGAAGGAAAGTATTTAGTCGTATATGCTTTATAATATTGTGAACGTAAATACGTGTGAAATCAAATAAACAGTTTTATTTATTTATTTTTTAAGTTTTACCCGTTGCGGTAGTTATTGATTGTCTAAGTTTTCGTAGATAAAAAACTGGCCAAGTGCGAGTCCGATTCGTACACGAAGGGTTCCGTACCACTATCTATAAAACGTTTGTTGTATGGAAGCCCCCTTAATTATTTGTATTATTTTAATTTATTTTTATTATTTTTAAAGTGAATAATTATATATGTAACTAAATATTCTGTAACTATTTCAGGCGTCTAACTGTTGCCGTTATCAATATCGTGAAAATTCGAGGAAAAATAACACGTTTGTTGTATGGGAGCAAACTTACATATTATTATTTTATTCTGTTTTTCAGTATTTGTTGTTATAGCAGTAACTATCACGGTTCATGAGATACAGCCTAGTGTATCAATATCGAGCAAAAACAGGTTTTACAGGAAAAATCTATGGCAATGAGGGTGTTTAGGAAAATTTTCGCCCTCAGTGTGCCAACACTTTGGTAAAAGGTCTTCCATTTTGACAGCGCTATCAAAACAAATATTTTTCAGTGTTCATTTCGGAAACTTTAATGTTTATTTTACTAAATGTATAATTCACGTGCTTAATGACAAAATGAATATTTATTTATTTATTTATCATTAACAATAATACATTGAGTTTGACATAGGTACTTATAGCTGCAAAATATATAAAATCATTAGAATAAAAACAAAAAAATAATAATATCAAAAACATGTCATAACTTAATAAATTCCAAAAAAATATAAAAATTGAAATTATTAATTTAAACTTATAATAAGCAAGAGTAAAAGATCATGATAATATCACTTAATAAATTCACCAATTGAATAGAAGCACCCTTCGATAAGAAATACCTTTAAGTTGGATTCAAATTCTTTTGTATATACAGTATTTTTAATTTCTAAAGGAAACCTGTTAAAAAGCCTTAAATTGTAACAGGAGCTATGCTTAACCACATTTAGAGTGGGTTCAATAATAGATGGTACGTCTTTTCTCCTTGTGCTTTCACGTTGCAATCTTTCTTCATTAGATTCGTATCTGTGAATATATTTTGCAAAATTTGTAAGCAAGACCATTATATATAAACTTGGCACAGTTAAAATTTTCAATTTTCAAAATGAGGCTTATACGTTTGTTGCTGATCTATCTTAACCATGGTTCTGATTGCTCTTTTTTGTGCAACAAATGCTTTTTGAATATTGTATTCATAACTTCCATCCCAGAAAAGAATACTGTACCTTAATTTGGACTCAACTAATGCAAAATATACTGTTCTCATATGCTCTAAGTGTACAACATCCCATAATAGCAATTAAATAGAAGTTTAAGATATTAAATATTTCAAAGAATTTATATTAAATTACAGAAGAAACCATTATTGACCATCGTCTTTTAAACAAATGAAAGCGTTTTTTAAATTATTGTCAGCAAAAAGATGGTAATAATACGTCGTAGATACAAATGAAATGGTTTAGGTAAGTATAATGTGACAGGTTGCAGTCACGGTAATATTCTTCTTATCGAGTGGTTAGTGGTCCACCTAGTGTCAGGATTTGTTCAGGTCGCCCAAAGGCATCCGACTTGACCTAACGACTGTTATCAACTTGGTAACAACCGGGTCCGACTTTTGACGTGCCCTCCCAAGCACGGAGACGCTCATATTTGATCTAAGCGTCTATTATTTGATCGGTAATATTATCTATACAGTATTGTAACTCAGCCGTATTTTTAAAATAAATGCATACAGCCGCGCGGTACGTAAACATGCGATAGGGCTGCCCGCCTCCAGCATTTGAATTACATTTGCCTATATTGTGTTTCTATTTAGTTTTGTGATTGTAAATATACTTTTTTTATATAAACAAATAAAATACTTTGTGAATTAAATAGGAAGTGTTCAATAAAAATGCGCGTTGTTTTTTGATTGGAAATTTATTTTTTCTAGTATTATTCATACACAGTACAACAAAGAACTATTATTAATAATAAAATACCACGTCTTTACTCTAAATTATACAAACTAACAAAACAAAACACTCATGCCCCGAGGTTTTAACACAAGCGTACCTACCGTATCATGATTCATGAACCGCCTATATCTACCTATTTCACTCGTGTCAATCACTTTCCTTTACACTATTCACTTTATTTATTAATCCAGACATCTTTTATTCGGGAGATAAAAGGAAATACTTATCCATTAAAAAGACACATTATGTACCTACCTACTAGTAAGTAAAATTATTTTATAGTCTTACATTTCAGAGTTTCCAGGTAATCTAAAAAAAGTTATCTGATCATGCAACCAAAAACAGCACAATATAATCTACTCTTAATATTAAATATGTACTTGAACGTTTTTTAGTAAAAAAAACAACACACCGTCCGTTCGTCACTGCGGCACAGTCGCGACTGTCTGCACGCCGAGCGCATACTGAGATCGAGGCGCGTAGGCATAGCTTGCGCTTCGTCCGTTTGTATGAAGTTGGAATACTGTTTAAATAATATTAATTACTGTGTTGCAGTCGAGGATAGGTGCTTCTGTTCATATCATGAGAGTCGTGAAGTAGATGTGCTATGATGTGTATTTCAGTGATTTATCATAAAACATAATGGAGAAACCTGGGGCCCGAGTCTGCAGTCATTGATATCGCAGTGGTAATCTATTAACATAATGGCGTCATTATGACTTTCCAATAGTAAACCACTGTCACTTCATTTAAAGAAATTTAAAATGGTTATCTCGTACTTAAAGTTATAGTATAGTTTCACAAATAACCGCCCGCGGTAAACATAAATTTATTGTTTTTTGCTAAAATACAGAAGTGCTCTAGACATATAATTAAGAGCTACCTCAACCACAGGATAAAGATAAAAAAATTGGTTACTTATTTGTGAAGTGATACTTCAGTCTTTTTATTTTTATTTCTTTGAACATCCAAGAGAATGCTTGTTCTTTACTTGATTTATGTCGTTTAATTTTACTTAGACACTTTTGCTTTAATATTGATTTTGTTGTAATATCATTTGGTAGGTACAGATTAAGTAGGTCTTAGCTTAAGAGTGGTACAGAAAAGGTAGGAAACTTATATCCAACAGTGGACGTATTTAGGCTACAATGATGGTGATGACTATCTGTCGAAATTGTCTAGTTAATTTTTTTTTTTCTTAAAAGGACTACACCTGCATTAGGAAACAAGCCCTGTATCGCAGGAGACTTTACAAACATACAATTAACTGACACAAAGTACATCTAGACTCGGAATAAATATTTATGAATCATACAAAGTTTTGTCTCGCGTGGGGATCGAACCTACAACCTCTTGCACAGCAGTCGCTTGCGCTCCCACTGCTCTACGGAGGCAGTTTTGGAAACATCTACCTGTACTTTTTGTATCACATCTTAAAAGCATCATTCCTGAAACTTTTTTGGAACGTATTATAATTATTTATTTCTTTTATTATCAAATCACTCAAGCGAAGCAAATAAAAGCTGGGATTGTAATTAATATGTAATTATTCTTATAGTTATTAATAGAAAGTATTCTCTTAGAAATGAATCTAGATTGTAGCGTTATTATACTGAATCAGCATTACAGTACCTTAGCAGTTATTATTAATTGTCCAGTTGGAATGGTTATTATTTCTAATGGGTATTGTTCGACAGTCATGTTTTTATTTGTGTGTAGAAGTTACCAGCACCCCTCTGATGCAACTGCATTTTACAAATTGTGTATGTTCACTGCTCACAAAGGTTTGCATATAGGAGGACAATAGATTTATTAACCAGATAGAACAGAAATCTAAAGACAATTCAATGCAAAGACTAACTGTATAAAAAAATCTTAATCGTTTCTATGTCTCTTTCTCTCGACAGGGGGCGCAAGTGCACCCTCCTTGCAAAATGCTGCCGCGGTGGCTATGGTTACCAGTTCTTTTAATGCAGGAGTTTTTTTTAATTCCTTTAATTTTAATTTAGAATTCAAGAAGAGTGTAAGATTACGATATTCATACTAGTCTATATTAAAAATCTGTCTAGACAAAGCCTAATATACCTAGAGACTGAGGACCTGAAAATTTTAAATTAAAGATTCACATTTTAATTTAAAGAAAAACAAAAAAATATGATATATCAATGATTTACGGTAGCACACGCTAATTTGATGACATAGGCACCTAGTCTCCCAAGCCTGACCTCTTCGACCGCTCATAAGCTGACCTGAAAATAAGAGTGGCTCAGCATCGGTATAAATACGTAGTTACTCAATTTAAAAACGTTATTTTATGTATTTTATGTACAAATGTTTATATTCAGTTGTAGTGAATAAATCACAAATAGAGGGACTATGTGTAAATATTTCCGTCTTGTCTCTATCTGTGCTTGTTATCTTGATTTGTAGTCCACTTGGGGCTCTTGCTATAAAAATAACAGCCAGGATCCCTTATAATATGTTACCAACGAGCTCAAATGGTCTGTAGCTTGGTTTATAACGACACGTGAATGTAATGTTGGGGATAAAACTGAGTAGGTTTTTTAAGGTTGACTATAACAACCTCTGTATTAGTTAAGTAAGGGATGTTTTCCTCCACGAGTTACGTCATGGTTTAACGTGCCTCAGCTCATATATATGTTTTTAGTACGGTTGAATATAATATTGTTTATCGTGAATTACTATATTACGAGAGGCATGTTTAAAAGAAAGGCCTATATGTTTTTACGGGGCTATGAACTTCCAACAGTGGCTGCTTAGTTAAGTGGGTGAAGAAATAAAGGATTAAGGAAGACTTATATTGCCACGAGCTGTACTTACAAACGTGTAACTTTTATTTCGTTAAATAGAAAATAATTATAGCCTGATTTTACTTTGCAAACCAACATTGAAATGCAACATATAGGGTGCATACTTCACAGCGGGTTCCCGACGGCTTCTGAACAATTTATGTGTCATTAAAGAATGAACTATTTAATGAGGACAAGATAAGACTAACCGGTATTAATTAAGTTACAGGTACAGTTACTACACATAACATAGTTGGAACTGGAAATCAATGAAAATTTTAGATTTTAATAAACGATTGAAAAAGGGAACGCTCAAATTGTAAGTAAAATTCTAAGTTTGTGAAGTCAATAGAAAGCTTGAAACAAAATTCAAATTATAATTTTAACGGATATTTTTTAAAGACCTAATTAAGTTCTACAAAATAAGCTTTGTGTCTTTACAGCATACAATTTACCGATGCGAAGTAAGGCCAAAATTTCAAAATAAATTAGATTACAAGAATATTTGTCCAGTGAGTTTCGAATTCACATTCATTAGAAGTAACTGTAGACACAATAGACTTTCGTGTGGTATATGTTCGTTTGATTTAGAAATTATAGCTGTCCTGTGCGACCGTCACACCTGGATCCCTCACTAAACATTCATTTGCTGAGGCTTTGTCCTAGATTGGCATCGGGTGCAAGTCTAACACGACTAATGCAGTCACATGTAGACAGTACTTCACGTGGAATACCTGTACTACTCAATTACTTACTACAAAATTGTTCAGCGATGTTGCTGAGCAATTTTGTATCTACATATATACTCGATAGTTGCACTAGCAGTTGAACTTGTCTGGATTTCAATTGTTCGTAACAATTGAATTGATAATGTCAATCAATCAAAACAAATGTTGTAGATCGAACAAAGTCTAAAACCAGAAACGAAAACGGTAAGACAATTTATAAAAAAAGGATTGACAGTGATAGACCTAACCTCGCTAATGTAGCAACCCGAGCTCTTGCTACTAATCTATTCATATTACGAGTTGAAAACATTTCTCATAATATCTTACAACGTCCTGAATTGGCAATGTACAGTGAGCTGAATAACAACAAGTATAACCTCTTAACTGCTAGTTTCATGCCAAGGTGGCTCCATGAATCGGGGATTAGTCCACCCCACATGTAATTTAGCACTATCCGGTTTTACTATTAGCTGAACAATGTTCCCAAAACTTACCGCAACGTATAGATATTACAAGTGCAAGTGTCCGTTGCTAACTTGTAAATTTATTGCATCACTTGAATATGTAATCAGAGTAAGGTTTGCGGTAGAACAGCTAGCTCTGGAATATGCAAAGCTTAATCCACTGAACGCATGTCAGAGCATTACGTACAGTGACGTATATGTTATAAATGTGCCTTCAGACTCTGCAGTGTATTTAGTCCGTGTCGTTCACTGATTACAGAATGGTTTCCAACGTAGGCGGATAGTCACTCTGGCTTGTGTTAAATTATGAACCTATTCATTACTTATTAACAATATTGACAATGGGATGCAAATGAGCAAAGTCAAGCCTATTGTCTATTCTCCCTTTCATCCTCATACCTTTTGCTTTTCAATAATTTCTCAAGGTCATTGTTCACCTAAGCGGGGATAAGAGGGAATGAGTTGCTTTGTAAACAACTAAGAAGATTTCGTTATTAGCATATCTCGTCGCACCATATCGGATAAATAAAAGTTTAATGTGGTGTTGATCAAAAGATAATTTAGCACATTTTCTTATGGGAAGCGTTTCGACTGAGGGACCACCTTTCCCCTGTTGTAAATTTTTAAGGGCTTCTTTTACAAACTAGAGATTGAGTTTATAACCGTTTAAATACCTTTACTAACGCTAGAGCCATACGAAATTTCCAAATTCCACTGTGGTCTCCACTTATGTGAACTTATGGTGATCGATTGAGGGACCACCTTCTGTATGCTAGTTTTCTTTATATAATGAACCAGCAAGGCTGATATTTAATAAAGTAGTGTAACAAATCTTTTACTAAGAGTAGTCATTAATAGCAGTTGTAAATTTTAACAAGGTTTGAGATATGGTTGCCTGTCAGTCACGATTGAGGGACCACCTTTGACCGCTTGTAACTTTTGAGTGCCTACTTTTACAAATGAAAGACTGAATTTACAATCGTTTGAGAACTTTTACTAAAGACTGACGCATTTAAAAGCTTAAAATTCAGATGTGGTCCCTCAATGGGAATGCACACTACTTAGAATATTTGTACAATAATGTACTTAACATCATACAGACTTTTTTCATAGAGAAGGCAGAAATTTATTAAATTACTAGCTGCGCACCACGGCTTCGACCGCGCGTAAAATGGGTTTTCACTACCTCGGGAACCAGACCGATTTTTGGGATAAAAAGTAGCCTATGTCGTCTCTTAAACTGCATGGCTGAACATTCCGCCCATTGTAAAGCTACTATGTTAATGTAAGTTTAAATTTTATGTAAGCTTTTGGTTAATAAAAAATAAACTATCTATTTAATTCTCAGTATTTTTCTAGAAGCATCTGTAAAACAGTTGTATCCTATATCTGTCCTATCGATACATTTTACTTAACATTGTTTCTTGATTTCAGTAGGTATAATATGTCATTAATACCTTAAATATTTGTACTTATGTCTGAACAAAGGGCGCTGACTATTAAGCTACGTAAATGGTCGATAAAAGAAACCATTAAAGTTTTTGCGGTCACTGGTGCTTGACGACATTGTCGGTAGCAGTTTTACACCCACTATCCAGTTTTTGTAGCAAGTAATATAGAATTTTATTAGAACTAAGCACTAGTAAAACTTATATCATAACTTGTCATAACTACCGTTGTAGCCACTTAGCAGACTTAAGTTCCTCAATAATTGTAGTACGGCTCACTTTTTTTACGGAATCGCATCATACTTGAAATTTATATTTGTTTCTTTGTGGATTTGACCTTCAGTCCTATGGCGTCGAATGTAACAAAAATTAATGTAGTACTTTACGTAGCGCCTTTAAGACACGTTTTTATAGTATAAGGGGACGGCCCCTTCGCCGCTATTAGACACCACAGTTAAAATAACAAAATAGTGTTGTGTTATGGGGAAGAAGGCTTTCAAATCTCTTTAGGGAAATGATGCATTATGGTTTATACTGATGGTACAAGATCCTTTTACAAATATATAAAAAATATAAAATCTTTTATTTATTTATTTGTAGGTACTTTAAAAATCGTACTTTTAAATGGTATAATGAGCGATGTATTTTACTATAAATATTAAAGATTATTTGTAACATATATACGCACCGCTGGGCTTTAGCCATCAAGAGTAATAATATATAATAACAATAATATATAATGTTCAATTAATAATAATAATAATTGTGGAATCTGACGGGATACAACTGTCTAATTCTACACGACTTAGACCTCTATCTGCAAACGAAACATATAAATATCTGGGTATGTCACAGGCGTTGGGTATATCTGACAGAGACTCTCCATAACTGTGAGGTGTGCAACCTCAGAGAAATTTTATAAAATCAAATTCAAATATGCATCGGAATCTCGTCGTTGTAGATAACGGCCTCACTCCGCTGGGTCTGGCTAAAGAGAACTGGCGCAAACCTGTTGTGCTTAGTATAGCGGACCGCAAGGATGTATGGAAAAGCAAGGAATTACATGGACGCTTTTATCGGGCCTTAAACGAGCCCGATGTCGACTCATTAACATCTGTATCCTGGCTACGATTCGGTGAGAAACCAAAGGATTTGTCTGTGCAATTATGGACGAGGTTCTAATGACGAAAAACTACCGGAAGTTTATCTTAAAGGATGGGACGGTAGACATTTGTCGGGCATGTCACTACCCGGAGAATCCATAAGACATATTGTCTCTGGTTGTTCTCGTCTTGCGAACAGCAAGTATTTGCATAGACATAACCAAGTAGCTAGGATCGTCCACCAGCAACTTGCTCCGAAGTACAAGTTTGTAGTCTCTGAGGTACCGTACTACAGATATGTGCACGACCCAGTTCTTGCAAATGGTCGTGCCACGATATACTGGGATCGTTCTATCATCACTGATAGGACTATTGTTGCCAATAAACCTGATATAGTGGTGATCGATCGATTAGAGTGCCTTGATCACCGATATCACCATTCCACATGATGACAATCTCGTGAAAGCAGAAAAAGATAAACAGATAAAGTGTTTGGATTTGACTCGCGAGGTTGTCGACATGTAGGATGTGGATTCGGCGATCATTGTTCCGATAGTCATATCAGTTAATGGACTGTTTCCTAAGAGCCTCCATTAACAGCCCGCGAGGCTCGCGTTAGGTGGCTGGATCGTAGGCCTGATGCAGAAGGCTGTGCTCCTTGATACGGCCCGCATTGTGAGGCGGTTCCTATCTCTGGAGCCCTAACCACCGGTAGCTTGGTCCCTGTACCCGATATCGGTAAGTCTCCATATTTTTATATTTTTAAATGTAGTTTTCTATTATTTTTTATATATATTTAAAAATGTAATTTTGTGTGTATATAAATAAATAAAGAGAATAATAATAATAACTCACTTATTCTTTTGGAGTAATCAACTGGACCAAGACCGAGCTTAAACAACTACAAAGGAAAATTAATACAACAATGACAAAACTTCGCAAAAACCACCCTAGATCATGTTTGCAAAGATTAACACTGCCTAGAATAGAAGGAGGTCGAGGACTCATCGACATTGTAAACCTACACAATAAGCAAATCACTACACTTAGACAATATTTCTACACCAAAACTGAATCATCTACACTGCATAAATCAATAGTACAAAACGATTATAAGCTCACTCCACTTAAACTTAAAGATACTACACAACAGAAAAATGAAATGCTTGTAGATGATAAAACTAAGTTAACCGAATGGAATCAAAAGTCTCTACACGGAAGACATCGCCAAGCTTTATGCAACGTAAATGTCGACAAAGAGGTGTCGAACGCGTGGCTAAGCCGAGGTGAACTTTTTCCAGCGACTGAGGGTTTTATGATCGCAATACAAGATCAAGTTATTGAAACCAAAAACTACAGAAACAATATTATTAAAAATTTACCAATCTGCAGAAAATGTAATAGTTCATCAGAAACAATACAACACATTATAGGCGCATGCAAATCAATAGCACAAACCGATTACAAACATCGATATGACCAGGTTGCTAAAGTTATACATCAAAAACTTGCACAACAGTTCAAACTTATTGACACACCTACACCACCGTATTATAAATATAACCCAGAAACTATACTACAGAACCACATTACAAAACTTTACTTTGACCGAGCCATCCTAACAGATCGAACAATTCATTACGAATATAAAAATATCGTTAGAGAAAATCAATATGTGGAAAGAAAAAGATTACAATGCATATAAACTTTCAGTACCGAGACAAAAGTTAAATATATTTATGGATACGCGACTATGGCCAGATGGTATTTCTTTCCGCCGTTATGTTTATAAACGGGAAGGATTATGAATAATAGACATCAATCTACAATGGTTAGCTTTAAAATTGTAAGTCTATCAAAAGATCTATCGATAGCGTTAAGATACTATACGGGTCAGCAGATATCATCGCTTTGCAGGAAACATGGCTCATGAGTCATGACTTGACGTTCCTTGGTACTATTGATGCAGAATTTGCATACACCGGGACTTCAGCCATAGACTCGGCAGCCGGCTTGCTGCAAGGCAGGCCATATGGAGGAGTAGCCTTGCTGTGGAAGAAAAACTTATTCCAGACGGTAACAGTGATAGATTGTAATTGTGCGCGTTTATCGGCCATTAAAATAGTGTTGTGCTTTAAAGAAATATTAGTGTTTAGTGTTTATATGCCGACTAATTGTGCGGAGAATCTGAGTTATATAGTATTCGACTTAAACAAACTGTTTAAGTATTCGACTTAAACAAACTGTTTAAGTCGAATTAACGCTGTTATTGAGGACCAACAGGTAAAATTTTCATATATCCTAGGTGACTTTAATTCACACTCAAATGAGTTGTATTTTAAGAATTACTTGATTTTTGTGTAGAACAGAATTGGATTTGCGCCGACATGCAAATTCTTGGTGCAAGCTCTAATGTTTATACGTTTCTAAGTGAAGCACACGGTTGTGTTAGGTGGCTGGACCACTGCGTGGTCACGGAAGTAGCATTTAATTCTCTGACAGGGGTCCATATTATGTATGATGTAGCATGGTCTGACCATTATCCGTTATTTATTGTTTGTGATTTAAATGTCATAACACCTAAACATTACGATGTTAATAATTATTGTAACAAAATAGTGTGGAGAAAAAGACATCTAAAACAATTAGAAAAATATAACGAATTGTGTAATAATAATTTAAAATGCATTGAATTGCCCGAGTAATGTCGACAGTGTTGCGAAAAATATTGTAATAATTTAGAACACCGATTAGTTATTGGCGTTGGCGGTCAGAAGCAACATGCTTGTTCGCAGATTTGCACGTTGCACGTGTGAAGTAAAACTAATTAACTAACTTAATCGATGTCAGATTATGACATAATAACAAATGAGTTAGACAAAGTAGACTGGATTAATTGGCTTTCTCCATGTAATGATATTGATGAAGTGGTCTCAAAATTTTACTCAGTTATACAGGCGGTGATAAGTAAATACATACCCATGACCATACCTAAAAGTAAGAAGTAGCCTATTTGGTTTTCCAGAGGCCTAATTAACAGTCTAAAGGAGAAAAATCGTTTGCGCATACGTTTTAAAAAGTATAAAAATCCCATGGATAAAATTGGTTTGAATTTACTTAAGACTAGAACCGAGCACCTGATGAGACAATGTTATAATACTTATTGTAACTTATTAGAACAAAGCGTTAGGAAAAACCCAAAATACTTCTGGACCTATATTAAAGATAAACGGAACTGTCGAAGCAATATGCCGGCAAATATGCATTTAGACAATGAACAAGCTTCTGATGTGATTAACATAAGTAATTTATTTGCGAAAAATTTCGCTTCCATATTTAACAATAGTAATATACAGACTGTACAAACATCTATAACTAGAATTTCTTTAAATTCATTAAGTCTTAATGCCTTGGTTCTGTCTGAGTCTACAGTGCGCAGAAAACTTCAAGATTTAGATATTAATAAAGGGCCTGGTCCAGATGGTTTACCCCCAATATTTTTAAATAAATGTGCTAAACAGCTGTCTTCTCCGCTAACATACATATTTAACAAATCTCTTTACACGGGTCAATTTCCCAACTATTGGCGAATGGCTAAAATAGTTCCTATTCACAAAGACGGGCCAAAAAACAATATAAAGAACTATAGGCCTATATCCATCTTATCTTATATTTGAGTCATTGATATACCCCCATGTTAATAGTCTAGTTAAAACGTGTCTAACTAATCAACAACACGGATTTATTCGGAAACGGTCTACTACTACTAATTTAGTAGCTTTTACAAACACTATATCTGGATACGTAGATCAGGGCATTCAAGTGGAAGCCATATGCACAGACTTCAGCAAAGCGTTTGATAAAGTTGACCATGGTACGCTTTTGTTGAAGCTTGCTGAGGTCGGTGTGGGCGGATCCTTTTTAGACTGGTTCAAGTCATACCTCACTAACCGCAGATTGTACGTCGTAGTTAATGGTTATCGCTCTTCAGAGTTTACTGCTACTTCAGGCGTTCCGCAAGGTTCGCACTTGGGTCCGTTACTATTTTTGATATTAATAAACTCCATTTCAGATTGTTTTCATCACACTACCGGTTATCTATTTGCAGACGACCTTAAAATCATAGGAACTATCAAAAGCTCAGATGATAATAAGCTCATTCAGGACGATCTTGATAGAGTGTTTGAGTGGTGTGAACTCAATAAGATGTCACTAAATACTGACAAATGTCACTACATATCTTTAAGTAAGAAAAAAAAAACATTGCAGACATCATATAATATAAATGACCACACACTCAAACAAGTTGAATGCGTACGAGATTTAGGGATATTCATAGATAGTAAATTAACATTTAATTCGCATTTAGACAAGACAATAGTTAATGCATCCAAAATGTGTGGCTTTATAAATCGTAATACAAATAATTTTAAAAGTCCCGAAACTAAAATTATCTTATTTAACTCTTTGATGCGTAGCATCTTAGAATATTGCTCGCAGGTATGGTCTCCTTTTTATGAAGTGCATCGAAACAGAATTGAACGAGTACAAAGAAGATTTCTCTCTCATCTTGCGTATAACCTGCATGTAAAATATCATTTAACTTCGTATGATGCTCGTCTTAAATACTTTAAACTGATTTCCCTTAACGATAGACGCAAGTTTTTAGATCTTATGTTCTTGCATAAATTATGTAATAATAAGATAGATTGTCCAGAATTATTATCTGTAATAAAAATTGCTGCCCCGAGCAGATTACCGCGATCATGTGCCTACAAGCTGTTCATTTTAAGCAAATACCAAACTAATCTGGGCCTAAATTCACCTTTAAATAGAATGTGCAAACAATACAGCGATCTTTCCCGATCATCGGATTTGGACATTTTTGGTAATACTCAGTCTAATTTCAGGTATAAAATTATGGAATATATGAGTTCTTAGTGGTATTTATTACGTTTGTTGTCTACTCACATTTTATTGGCCTTTGTAATTACCTACTTATACTTATTCTATTTTTTTGTCATAATTTCATTTCATTTTATTATTCATTACAACTTATTATTGTGTTTTTACTTTTACTCATTATATTGTGATAGTTTAGCAGTATAAATTTTTTAAGTTAGATGTGGTTACCTATAATTGAGAGAGCACCAGGCATGCATTTCCTATGTTTTGTTACTTTTTTATGTATGTGTTTCTCTTGTTGGTAATCCTAATAAATAAATAACACTTTTTAAAGCGTATCGTCAGATTTTCTACACGTGCAGTCTGTGGACTTGCTTAAGGCCGCCAATACCCTTCGAGTCCAGTATAACAATGCATTCAGGATGCTATTGGGACTGCCAAGGCTGTGCAGCGCCTCGGGCATGTTTGCTGATGCACACATGAACGGGTTTGAAGCAATCAGGCGTAAACGAACCGCTTCGCTGTTGCAGCGGGTACGTGCTAGTCCTAATAGGCTCCTGAGTGTCATTGCGGGCAAACATGACAGCCCCATATTGAAACACCTATGTAAGCTTCATGTACTAATACATTAAATAAGGTCTCTTGTATACTAACAAATATGGATAAATTTCTGAAATAAATAGATTATTATTATTATTAATATTACAATAGATCAGACATTAAATTAGTAAACAAAACAAATAAAACCGGATACCTCATAGATATTGCTGTACCAAACACACACAATCTTCAAACAACAAATGCAGAAAAATTAATCATATACATAGAATTAAAAGATGAAATTAGTCGACTTTAGCACCTAGAAAAAGTAATAATAGTTCCCATAGTTCTCTCTGCAACAGGAGTTATACCTAAACAGTTACACCAATCTCTCAAAGCTCTCAACATTCCACCTAAAACCTACCACCTTCTACAAAAAGCAGTAATACTGAACACGTGTAGACAATTTTTACAGTGCACAGCGGACAACACACCCATACACAACACACGATACACCCATTAACCCAACACAAACCATTGATGATACTGATGTACACTTGGCTTAGGCCCGTGTCATCAGTTTTACCGGCTAGCCGAGAAAAATAAAAACAAAAACAAAATAATAATTTTTAATATAATATTATTCAGTAAAAAATTTCCAAAAAGTTTATAGGTAAGTCTTACAAAATAAATTATGAACTACATTTATACAGTTGTAGGACGCCTGTACTAGAATATATTATCCTGTCTTACAGGCGGATTAAAAGTACTTTTTGTATATTATGGTGGCTAAATTTTTTTAACAATATTTAAATAATAATATGGCACAAATAATATAACAGATAATTTCCAACTCCAGACATTAGAGAGGCGCGACAGTAATCTTACTTCCATGCTAGGTTTATACCTGTTTTTCGGTAAGTTAGATAATCGACATACCAACGTCTTCGAGCTAGAACACATATCTTTGCATGCCTTTGCACCTATATACCTGTTACAATCTGAAAGCAATTACTATTTATATTAAATAATTTAACTTTATGTAGTCTTAAAATAGAACTAGTAGGTATATTTAATAAACATAAAAAGTATATTATGCAAAAAGTAGTATGTAGGATGAAAGTAAAATGTCACAGCTCAAAAAATTTGTGTAACCATGAGAGCAAGCAAATTCCGAGCGCTCGTGAGTAGCACAACGAATGATGAGGTAAAGATTGTAAATACGTATTAATTAAAATTAAATGTTATCGTGTCTAAAATTAGATGGTAATGTTTATGAACCCTCATAATCAACAGAGTTAATATATCTTAACTCAGCAGCTTTTCTAGCTGGGCAATCTGCTTTTCCTGTTAGATGATTATGGGGCTTTTTAAATTGTGTGCACGTTGCGCATTTTGCTGGTACATGCCTTTTCGCATATTCGGCGAATGCGTGTCCAATTTCAGCACAATGTCCACATGTAGGCATATTTTGTCTGCAGAACTTGGCAGTATGTCCATACTGCTGGCACTTGTAACATCTTGTTACAAGTGTAAAGTCCCGGACAGGACAAGGCGTCCAATTTATGAAGAGTCGGGATTGTGTAATTAGAGCTTTTCTAATATTTGCAGGCATTTCAATAATATGATTACACGTAGATGCATCATTTTTGCCAGATTTATGGCTTAGTTTGGTGGAGATCAAAAAATAATCCAAGGACATCGATGGTATCTTATTGGCCAAGTTTTGTTCGTATACACATCGTAAAGCCTCATTTTCTGATAATGTGGAGGGCACACCAATTATTACAATGCGGGGTCGGTGCTTTTGGGGTTTATCGGCGGAAAGACCGGACGTAGAGTGCTGGACAACGTGTTTCACTTTTTCGGTCTACGTGCTGATTATTACACCTCCATTTTTCGTCTTACGAAGTCCGCGTACCTGCAGTCCGAGTCCCCGAGTGGTTGTACCAATGGGTTGCCATCATTTTGAATAGCAGAAGCATAAGAGCCTTCATCGACGGTTGTTTCTCGGATAGCCTGGTCATAACATCCCTCGTTCCATTGTAAAGGAAAGTCGAACAAGAATAAAATTGTGTCTGAAATCGAGAGCACAACCATTGGGGACGACTAAAATTAGTCCAATGTAACCCCACCAAGACAAAAGTCTGCGCGTTAACCGATAAAGAAGCTCCATTTATAGACACTCCGTAATTCCAAAACACAGCCCTTACAATAATTATCTGAAAGCCTTGGGATCCTTGGAATCGACCTTTCCAATGACATTTTATCATTAGCATCCAAAAAGCTCGGTGTGCTCAACAGGGCGAAGCGGTCCTTCACTGCGGGGCAAAGACTATTGCTTTACAAAGCTCAAGTTCGTCCCCACAAGAAGTACTGCTGCCATCTTTGGGTGGAAACACCTCGATGCCAGCTTGAACCCCTTGAAGCGGTCCAAAGACGTGCTATAAAAATTGTCGACAACCCAGACTTACATGCGGTATATTGAATCACTAGGCTTAAGGAGAGATATTGCCTACTTTTGTATATTCTACCGCCTGTACAAATGGGCTGTGTTCTGAAGAAATGTTTAGGATGATACCAACGGCCACTTTTGATACTCACACCTTAGAACCTCTTAGTTCCCATACAGTGAGGTTTCAGAGAAACTTTCTCCCGCGTACACTAAGGTAGGAATGAGCTCCCCGTCAAGGGTTCCCTGAGAGACTACACCATAGAGTTCTTCAAGAAACGAGTTATAAGGTTTTAACAGGGTCGTCAACGCGCTAGCGATGCTCCTAGTGTTCCAAGCGTCCAAAGGCTTCAGGCGGGCCATATGCTTGTTCGTCCCTTAGTCATAGAAAAAAATATCGTTCTTTTACAACAAAAATACAGTAAATATTGCTCCAAAGTAACTTTAAATGAGTTATAAATGAAAATAATGAAGTTGGTAAAATGGATGTTTAAGTATAAACTTAAGACCTTCTTTCTTCCAGGAAAAACATTCGAGATTTTCTTGAATAATACAAAATGACTTTACATAAGCAGGTGCAGTTTGCAAACTGTTATATCTAATGTAAGTTTTTATTAAAATGCAAAGTAACAAGAATATTATTTCCATTGTAAGTGGTTAAGTATTGTTTCAGTTTGTTGCAAAGTTTATCGCGAAATCACTTAAAAGTGTTTCGAGGATGTAAGAGCGCTCAATTTAATTAAAAGTAGTTTTGTCGAGATCCGAATTCGCGTGGCGTTCCAGCTTTAATATGTTTCAATACAGGTAAGTTGCATGAGTTTGAGTTATTTATGTACTGTGACGTCTTGTGGTAATCAAATAAGTGCATTGAAAATCTTCGTAAAATAAAATAGTTTAGGTATTAATAGTGACCCAAGGAAGTTTAGATCAATTTCACTTATTGTTGCATTATATTTTGTTAAAAATTAATAGCAAACTGTTGAGTAAATTAATATGAAATTCTAAAATCTCCGTCTTATTTACGTGAACGCTTTGAGTACCTTGTTCCTAGGGGTAAACCATGTCGCTCTACTTCTTCACTTTTACTAAAAATTTCTCCTAACACTTCTATAAGTCGCTATGACGGCCCTTTACAGTACAGTAAGAAATTCTTTTCCTCATGGCATACGTGCCAAGTTAAAGTTTTCAAGAAAAGGACTAAAAAGCATTTCTTGTCTATCGTTTATATAAGTTACTTAAAAACTTTTTATAAGTAACTTAATTATTATGTATTATGTATTTTCTTAGCTATGTATCTTTTTATGTGCAATAGATAAATAAATAAATAAATAAAATTTATAAAGGGGACGGGACAGGGAGGGAAATTGTTAGGCTGTCATTTGTAAAAGTAATTCTTTTGTGAATTTATCAGCTGTTTCTCGTATTAAACCTATGTTACTTTTATTACTGAATTGCTTTATGTGCATACCTTGCACATAAAAGTTAGGAGTGGTGGTTTTATTTTTAAATTCCTAATTTCATTATTTACTTTTTAACTATTGTAATTAAGTCGTCTTTATACCTACACATATCGTACACACAGTGGAATCGACGATTCACATTAACCAAACAACGTTGATTGTCAACTGAAGCTTATCAGAAATCTCTATCACACTAAACTCTCTTGATGTTCCCAAGTAACATTACCTACACTACATTAGGCAGGTAACCACTTTGCTTGATGAAAATTTCACCCTCAGAATGATTCTCATTAATTTTAAACCGACCAATCCTCTCAACATCACTGAAGGACGAATATGTTTATGCGTTTGTGATATTACGTTTCTATTAATTAAATTACTTGTAATAGTTGATTTTATGATACGTCACTTGTGTTATGAGAATTACTTTGTAGCCTTTGATTAGGAAGGTACTAGGTACCTAAAGATTTGATTGTATACTAATATAGGTACCTATATATGTTATCCTAGAAATTATTTAAAATGTATACAAATAGTGAAATATAATAATTTCATCATTCATACAGCGCCATCTAGCCTCAAATTAAGCAATTATATTTGCTTGTGTTATGGGTACTAAACAACTGATATACTACTTATATACATTTTTTTTTTGTATATACATACATATTATAAATATACATCTAAACTATGATTTCTACAATTATTTTTATGACATCTAATAACTCAATAGAACAAAGAATAAATAAAGTATCTCTCTACAGTTTTGATCCGCCTTGGTAAATTATTCAACTCTTTATAAAAAATATTTTAAATACTCATGTCAATTATTATGCCAAAAGATATTGATTTTATTGAAACTTTTATGTAAATACTTAAATATTTTAAAGGTATAAGTAACATTTTATAGGGCTACAAAAAAGGTGTTATCAATATTGTGGCTACAAATGGGCTTACGGGTGCACACTCGTAAGGTAGGTATTAAGCTATCAATTTTCTTTGGGGCAATATACGCAATATTCGGTTCAAATATAATAATATTAAAAGCTCGGAGTTCAACTGGTAATCAATCATCGAGATTGCACGTTAAAATTGCATGTTACGAACAAACACGTAAACAGAAATAGCTTGAACCATCATTTTCGCTCATTCAATAAAAGAACTATTTATTCTGTTTATGACTACCATATTTTCTTAACACCTGACTGCGAAGGAAACGTATGCGCCATCGGAAATCAATCACAAATTGTGTTACTACCCGCGTATTTGACGGAAACAAAATTTGTTAGCTGCCAATATTTTCTGACGGCTTTTAGCTTTGTAAATATGTTTGGTCACAGTGTTTATAACTATATGCATGACATTACAATTCTTTTGGAGCGTGACATTGCTTGTTTTAAGTAAATGGCGTCAAATTATTTGATAATTGTTCTGCTCTAAGCAAAACTTAACATTAAACATATTTTCCTATGCTATACCAGCAAGAACAAGATAAGTTCAGAAACCTAACATGGCAGTGGTGTACCACTTTATGTATAAGTATATAACTAGTCGTCGATGTTCGGCCGTAATACATAAAAACTTTAATTTAAACTCTACTTATTACATTCAATGAGTGTTGTAGTTATCTTTTGTTCTCCTTCAACATATTTTGAACATTATTTTATATGCAATTATTATTTTGTATGCAACGAATAAACTCAAAAACTACTAGACCGATTTCAAAAATTCTTTTACCATTAGAAAGCTTCATTATTGGTGAGTAGCATAAGCTATATATATTACTAGAAAAATTAGATATCCTTAGAAGTTTCTACAAAAACGAACCCAAAAAATTAGCCAAAAAGTGTCTTTCATCGCATGCGCTGCGGAAAGTATTGATGATAGAATAAAAAAATGTTCTACAATATTAAAAAACATATCTATATCTACAAAAAACTTTGCGAGACTATAAGTCCAACTATTGTAGTTATGACACTATAACTACGTTTTTAGATTTTAAAAGTGGATAGAAATTCCGTTCAAAAACAGACGATGTTATCCCCACCATTTCAAAAATTCTTATCCAAATAAATAATTTCGTATTTAAGACTGTTTCAATACCTGTTGACTACTTTTTGAATGATTGAAATCGGACATTTAATTCAAAAGATATTACGATATTAAAAATGTCAACATTAACAAAAAATACACGCCGCCGCCGCGCCGAGCGCAGTGAGTCTCAGTTTATAGTGTATGATCTATGGCAGTGAGCAACGCGGCGTGAGAGAGGGCGGGCAACGAAAGTGCGGGGCAGAGGCGTGCGTGCACATCTATGAAAATAATGCAAGTTTTACATACATACATTACATATCTATGCGTTAAATTATCTTTATTTATCCCAAAATGTTTAAAAATGTCCATCCGTGCGACACTAGGGCGGGCTGCTATCTTGAATGTTTTTCTCTGCCACTAAAAGTGTGTTGTCTGTAGCGTTGTACAGGTCCATGCGTTTACAGGTGACAGGGCACGCAGAGATGGATAATAAATGTGCCATGGTCTGGTGACAGACACACACAAGCTAGCAGTTTCCGAGCTATAGCCCCAACTGTGCATGTTCTCCTTACTTCGACCAAGCAATGTCATTTGCAGGTGGAAGGCCCTCATATAGCAGTATAGTAATGCTGTGGGATATCTCTCTTGATTTATTTATTTAATTTTAAAATTTCAAATACATATTGTTTGTAGGCGGACTTAACGCCAATAGCATTCTCTACCAGTCTCCCTTTTGAGATGGCGCAGAGAAACAAAGTAGGTGAGAAGAAGAAGAAGTTATACAATTTTAAATAAGAATTCTGATAAAACATTATATTTGTATTACATACATTGCATTATATTATAAAAATCACTCACTCACTCATCACGAAATCTCAGAAACTACAAGTGCTAGGAGATACTCCTAGCACTTGTAGTTTCTGAGATTGAAATTTTGATGAAATTTTGGGATTTTGCGAAATTCATTTTCTAAGGGGGTAAACAGAGGTGGCAAAGTTTATATGAAACTTCTATAGTTTTTATAGTAGGGTTTCCAATTTACTAGAAAATACTAATTATTTAATTAAGTTAATTAATTTTCTAAACAACCCTTACAAAGGGGTGAAATAGAGGGTATAAGTTTGTATAGAAAATCTTTTATTTTTAAAGCTATCGACTCCAAAGTCATATAAATACTCCTTACTGAAATTAGTGAGGAATCATCATAGTATAAACGGAAGTCGCTAGAAAGCGTCTGTCTCTCTGTTTGAACGCTCTAATAACGAGAACTTCTCAATGGATTTGGATGTGGTTTTTACTATTATATTGTGGATTACTCAGGCTTTTACTATCAATATAGATGCACTATACATCAAGAATACATAAACCTATCACTTATAGGAACCGAGCCAGTAACGATAATATTAAACCGAAATAGTTAGCCGCCAGCACACTATAGTGCGTTGTACTAATGTAGGTTAAGTTTAAAGTATTTTAAACCCAATTCAAAAATTTAATCATAATCAAAGTAATATCATTAATTATTAGAACCGTGTCACATAGATAAAAATTTCCAATGAAAGTATGATAGAAATCTGACGTATACTTACAATAAAATATATTGAAAAGTATGTAATAACGTAATTTTCTTTAACTAAAAACGCACAAACAGAACGTTATTTTAATTTATTTGGTACGAATTAGCTCGAAGGCATAATCTCACACAGCGGGAACAGATATGTGATGATGTTTTTTTTTCAAAATAGTCACTTAGAAAGCGACAGAGCGGGCTATGTTAGAAGAAAGGACTTCTAAAAATTTCAACGGGCCGCTAGTATACTATAAAGTTATTTAATCCTTAGTATAGGTATTGATTCTATAGAAACGTTAATCAAATATAGCAGTATATGCGATGAGTTTGACGAGTGATTATTCGATAGGTCATAAAAGTGAACTGACAAGAGACACATAAAACTGAACCGAGGTTCGCAATAGCCCATAAAATGACATTAAACGATTTGCGGTATCCCTGCTTTGCAGTTAAAACAACAATGTTATTGCATCTACCACAGTGCTTTACAAGTTTTGTAGGCACTTCGTGAGATAGCGATTACGCGGCAACCACATACGCGCGACTCTCCATAAAACTATTTTTTACAGTCGTAACCAAGTAAACACTATCTTAAGAGATAAAATCCCTAATACCCTTCGCAACTTTTCCACTAAAGTCGTGAATAATCCAGATATATTGCTGAAGGATTTTAAGCTCTATGAAAATGGTATGATGAAACATAAAACGTAGATAAGCGTTTTCGGACTAATGTTGCTTAATTTATTCGTAGTAATAGAAGATTGCAGCCGTATAACATATAATTTCGACAGATATAAAATTTGCGATGAAATCGTATGAGTTTTACATTTTAGAATGAAAGTAGAATTTTCTAGCGCTGACTTGCTATATTAAAGCGCAGTATAACGTGCTAAAAGCCCATGTAACAAGAGTATTATGTTCAGTCATTCGTTTGCCGAGACAGCTATTGTTCCAGTAGGTACGCCAATCTTACACGAGGACAAGAGATTATGGCCAAGGGAGGAATTCACTCGTCGATGTGACAGAATGAAGAGAAAACATGTAATTTGCTAAGAAAATATTGCTATAATTTTTCGGTTGTATTTTTGCTTTGACAAGATTACACAAGATGAAAGAATTGTACATTTTGCAGAACAATTTGCTAGGATATCATTGTTTGACGTCGATAAAACATTTGGCGAGTAACTGGTCGTAGACGTCGTGTCGGACAATTTCTTTAGTTCTCTTATGTTTACGACATTAATGCTAGCGGTGGATTTCCGCCCTCGCTGGATCCGGAAACTGACGGAGCGGAGAGCTTCCGGTACGTCAGCTTGTTTGCTACCTCCTTATCTCTGATGTAAACCTTACGTGTTTATTGTTATTTGACTTTCTAATCGCACTTATTTGTGTTGCGTACAATTTAGAACTAAAACGCCCTCAGGTATGTTAGACGTAGAAGGCGTTGTCTGCCATAAATTTATCGGTTGTCTCGGTAAACCGACAGAACATGATTTAAGTGCTGAAAGCTACGTGCTTTTATTTCTTTTGCATAAGTAAATTAAAACTTACGAGCTACTTACTTAGCTGCTTACCTAATCTTGTTTTTCAGTCTAGACACTGGTTATGGGAGTTCAGTTACCTCTGTATAATTGATAGCGTAAGTATTTTTATGGCGTCCATGACTTCGGATTAGGTTCTTTTATTTACAACAAATAGCTGTTAATATTATTTCTCTGTTTTATCAAACCCTGTAAAATTTAGTTGGTGGTGTGAAAAGTATCTGCCTTATTTGTTTCCACTTCGATCGCAGATCCTTGGCCACAACGGTCAGCTATAATATCGTAACTTCGTAATCCGGTTAGACAAAACAAACAACTTTTCTCAAGTACACAGCTAGTAAGAGTTGATAGATGGCGAGGGTATCGAATAAATACTGCTATTGGTGTTGAAAATATCGTAATAAGTATGTAGGAGTATTTCATTGACACAGATTCCCGTTCGTTGAGCCAGCGTCACGTACCCACGATAAATTGATTTGATACCAGATGTGCACCGCTTGTATACCGCCACACACCGCACTTTCTTGACATTATTATATCTAAGCTCTGTCTTGTACACGTAAAAAAGAAACGTGAGAAAATAAGTGATGGCTTTCTTAGATTTACGTAGAATTTAAAAAATATATTTACTTTTTAGTTAATTGCTTTACATGTTTTTGTCAGGGATTATTATCTTCAGAATCAAATTATCCAACAAGTTCTTAAGCATAGGCGAAAAAATACTCAATTTTTTTGACGGGAGCTTATAACAATTTGATTCAGTTGACTCTCGTGATCCCAACCTCATGTATGTAGAACCTTCAGAATTGCATAACTTTCTTATAATATAAAATAATATAAAACAAATTTAAATAGTTTTGCTTATCGTAGAATTAGTAAAATATATTAATGGATTAGTCAAGTATTGTAAAATATATTAGTGCAGTTAGAAATATCATTAAATTTAAAATATAATACTTAAAGGTCTTTAGAACAACTTAATAGTTTGTATGCGATGACTTGGCAGGTCGTTCGGGTTCTAGCGAGGAGCGACTACTCTACGTGATGGATGACGCGACATCGCTCCAGCCCGGCTTAGAACTCATTGAGGAGGGATTATATCGAGACGTTGACGAATTGCTAGCACTTCACACACAGATAGTACTATTCAATCGATTTAAAACTTCACCGCTGACCAGAGGCAGACATTTGTCGAGATTAAATGGTTCTTCCCTAGTTTGGCCCACGGTGAACATTTTAGGATATATTAGGACTTAAATTGCAAATGTGCACAGAAACGTTTGTAGTTTTTGTCTTTTATCTAAATAATGAACCGATTGTTGTAAAAGTTCTACTTTTCCAAAATAAAAGACTGCGAAAATATGTTACCAAAATGACTTCACTTGCTTGATGCTTAAGATTTGGTTAAATGATTTCATTGATTGATTAAATAATACGAGTATGGTGCATTTGATACAGTTGTAAGATTAAAATTTTATTTGCATCTCATGAATTTATGTGAATTGTTGGCAGTCTAGTAAATGTTGTAACTTTCGCTTCGGCCCGATCTACAGTCGAGAAGTTTGTTACAAAACAAAATTACTATAAAAGGGAGTTTATAGCTACGGTTCCGTCGGGACCGAGCACCGATCAAAATATAAACGGGATTTTCACTTTGCGCGCCTAAACCCTGAAAGTTTAACAAAATCCAAACGATTATTGATAATTTATTGCAATGCCGACCTTTTACTAAGGCGATATGGAAAACAATGTTAAGGTCTTTCGGTAGCTGCGAAATGAGGCACGGATGGGCGAGAAACGTGACTTTTCGTCTGTATCGCTCATTTTCTCCAGTATTATGCTAGTAATTCTGTTGGCCATTCACTTAAGAGCCTTTTGATAAACATTAAATATTAGTCCAGTACGATTTACCCTTGTGTACTCAATTTCGTAACTCAAGGAAAATGTTTCGAAAAGAATAAATGTTTGAAACGACTTTGTTCAATATGTAGTAGTATTAAATCTAATAAAGTTAGAAAAATGAGTTGGAAAGTCTAATTTTTCTAAGTTTTGTTTTGTTTATATTAGGAGAAAGTATATAAGTAGTAAAATGTTGGTAATTTAATTTAGGTTGCCTGAACTTTTGCTCTGCTGTTTGTGTTTTAAGACCTTTTAAGAAAGCTTTGAAATTGATTAAATATTTGATTATGACAAAGTAGTTACCTACTTATGTACTTACTTACTAACTTTTAATTATGGCGAATAACATTTTTTTTAGCGAACTTGAAACTTTTATGTCAATCATAAAAATAGCGTTTTATTTAGTAAAAGAAAAGCCATGTGTCAACATAGTAAACAGTAGGTAAGGCTATGAAAACTGTTGTACCTACGATATAAAAGTGTAACTCATAAAGTAGAAAAGGAACAGTTAAGGTTGGTGACACGCGATGCCTGCCTCGCCAACTTGTAACTTTCCACGTTTTATATTAAATGGAAAGTAGTGCAGGTGTTCTGTTTCTTAGCTTGAGTACCTACACACTTAATGCAACCTAACGAAATGATAATTTCAAAATACGGTCACAAACTTGCTTACATTGTTACTTTACTTAGAAAAATCTAATTATGAAAATGTTATAAAAATATCGTCGATTTTCAAAAGTTTATTACGTATAGGTTACTATTAAGTAGGTAGGTATCTATCGCATTAGAAATGTTGAAACGACACGATTTAAGACAAAAAATAGTTTTATATTTACTACCTATTATCGAATCATACATGATATTCCTTATTTTATTAGTTACTAGTTATTTATTATAACATAAAGCCAGGCCATTACAGGCAAATATTTAACCTAATGCAATTTATAAACTATATTTTTATGTGTCAATTTAATTTGAGAATAATGTATGATTGGTATTTTCTAATATACTTAAAGCTATCAGAGTCAAGAGAGACCTAAGAAAAATAAATGGTCTATGTGAAGTGTGATTGTGTCACATGACTTAAAAGGTAGTTTTAAGTAGGTAAAGTAACGTAAGTAAACATACCTACCATGTAAGGATAAATATATTCTGTAGCCAAATAATTGGAATGGAAAAGGACAGAAAGATAATATTGTCATTTTCATTTCAGAATACTAGATATCTAGTAACACATGAGTGTCAACACTCTTTAGGTACCTACTCCGATCCTATCTTTCTGTGGTTTTGCATGGCTTCAATATACGTAAGTTTGTATATTAAAAACTTGAAAAACGAGTGTTGGCTGACGCGCAAGCATTATAAAATTTATTCAAACTTATATTCAGGTCACAGGTAGTTGTAGTCTCGGAGCTAGATTTTATTTCTCACGGCGTCATAACGCCTTATTGCCGACAGTTTACGATGCAATACGCACCGTTGCCGCACTTTGCTAGTAATTGAATTGCAGGCGTTAGCTTTAAACGTGGATTTGCCGAGTTCTAACACCAACAAACAATGCCGAGCTTTCCTTACAAAGTTTAAAGTAAACTAAATGTTTTGCAAGCAGTATTTACAAGGACGCTTTAGACTAGTTAAACATTTTACATTTTTGTGCATTGATAAACTCATCATAAGGTAATGTTATTACGTATTAGTATGATAAGGATTACTTGAAATTATTAAGAATCAAATTTGAACCACAATTTTACTATTGGTTATAGGCCTCCCGCAAGCATCTCCATGTTGACTGATCGTAAACCGGCCTCATCAATCGATTTCCGCAACGGCTACAGAGGGCCGAGTGCGAGTTTATTTTACGTTAACGCGATCGACACGTTTATGACGTTCGGTGCTCCCATTGGTCCGCTCCAAGCTCTTAACCAATCAGAGAGCCAAACGCGGTAAACGTTTCGATCGCGTTAACGTAAAAACAACTCGCACTCGGCACCCAGATCGTCGGTCCACCTTGTGAGGGGCCTGCTGACACGACTTGCTCTTTCAGTTCGTAGTAGTCACTCTGGAACTTTCTTGTTCCGATGGCCATCAATTCTGCGAGCAAGCTGTTCTGCTCATTACTACTTCAGTAATAATTATACTTAGGTACTAAATTATTTAGTAAATCATATCTAACGTGAAATTTTAAGATTAACTACAGTTTAAAACTTATTTGAATATTTAGCTCTATTATAATAACAGGTGAACATCATGCAAATACGGACAACGTTTTTAGAGTTTCAGAACAAACGTCTCCTTACAGCGTAAGATAACAAAGGAACATTACCATTTAGAAAACAAGTTACTGAGTAAAGTATTTAGTTAATTTTATAAATGCAAAGAATATATGTTAGTTGTACCCCGGGCTATAGGGGTAATGCCCGATTGTTGTCCATTTGAGGGTTGACGTAAACCGCAATCGCCTGCTTTGTTTAGTAGGCAATGGTCGAAGTACTAACACACACGAGACTGTTTAATGGGCTCCACAGCTAATTAGTATTATTGCAGCCAAAAAGTTTTAGATTTACATTACTCTAGTAAGTAAATAAAGTAATGCCAATCTAAAACTTTCACGCATTATACTCGAATATAAAACGTTAATAAACTCCCCTTGATACACTGCATAAAAACCTACAGCTATACTCAGCCTATCAATAGTACGTGAACCGAAAACATCCATAACAGCTAGGGTAGGAAGCACATTAACAAGGTGTATTGGGACACCAAACCGTGTATGCGCCCTCCTTTTTATACGCTGGCGCTGTCAAACGGGGGGCGTATCAGTGCAGCACAAAACATCCGATAGTGTTCTTTGCTTTACAGAAGAAGCTAATTTTGCTTAAGTGGGCTACTCTCTGAGCGCCGCACCGCTACAGGGGCCGCCCGCCCCAGCGTAGCCTGTGTTTGACTCCTGTGAAACGCTAAAATGCCGCGTTTTGTAATAAGTCAGCCATCTACTTCTTTGACGAATATCTATAATAATAATTGCATCACGAAGCTAAGTTTGCATTAAATTATTTTTTAGACCTCGGGGAACAACATATTTTATATGGCGATAAAATGGCTTAACGCGGTTGAAATAGGGGATGAAAGTTTGTATGAAAAATTGACAATGTATAAACAGAAATATAACCGACATGCACGCGAGCGGAGCTGCGGGCAACAGCTAGTATTATAAAAATGACTGCAAATTTATTTTATTAATTTTCTTACCTCCTTGTATGTAGGTATTGTATAATATAATAATAATACCAGCCTATTTACTGTCCCACTGCAGGGCAAAGGCCTCTTCTCATATAGAGAAGGTATGAGCATTAATCACCACGCTTGCTCAAGGCGGATCGGCAATTTCAGACATTTAAGTCCAGGTTTCCTCACGATGTTTTCCTTCACCGTTAGTCAGAAATGTCCAAGATAAACTTAGGTACTTGCCCGGATTCGAACCCACTACCTCGTATTTACGAAGCGGGTGCCGTACCCACTGGACCATTTCGACTTTTTTGTATGTAGGTATTGTAAAGGATTATTTAGGCTCGTATTTATAAATGCATCTCAGGTATTGAGTTGAGTATGCGCACTTGAATCATACCCCTGTCTCTATCTAACTAGGAACCCGAGACCATAGTTAGAAAGAGACGGTATCAAGTACACGTACTCAATACCTGAGCTTCGTTTATAAATACTACCCTTAGAGTAGTACTTATAAACGTCAAGAAAACCAAAAACAAAATCTATGCTCATGTTACAGGGTTGCTTAGCAGTCAATTACATCCCCTAGTACAATTTCTTAATAGAAACTACTATGTATCTATCTACCTACTTTTATTTATTATTATAAGTCATGTACTTATGTTAAAGTTCCTACTATCTTAAGTGTTGTTGTGTATAAATATTCTATTCTGTTTCTTTAATAATTTTAATTTTATGTAAGTTCTTACCAATAACTTTTACGTGTGGTTTATACTGTCAGTGTAACTTGGTAAATAAATAAATAAATAAATAAAAAAATAAATAAATTGGTATAAAAGATGTAAAAAAAATAATATTTTTCCGCTTTCATTACTTTTTGACGTAGCGTCTTATAAAATCATACGGCAGCATATTATCGGCGTTAACACTTCAGTTGCTAGCGATGACGTGCATTGTTTAGATGTAAGCACGCATGTGCGCTTTGTTCGCGTGTGCAATACTTATGAATTTCCTAGGGGAAGTTTTTATTGTGCCGCTCTACGATAACAACTTAACTATATAGTTTTAATATGCAGATATATAGGTATAAGTCATGAGTGGTGAAGAGTTAGGGGTAATTTTCTCGTTAATAAAAGAAATTGTTTGTTTTTATGTGGATTTATACTGCAATTGGTTAAAATATTTTTCATTATAATTTGCTTTATCAGCCGAAAAAATATTTAAGTTTTCCGTTGGTAGTTTTAATTAACCTAATTTAAACTCTTTTTATATTTATTTTAAAGTCTTAAAATTTGACGTAGAAATGGTTTTCTACAAACAATATACATTCTTTTACTATTATTACATTATAAAAAAATTGTGAAGTTGTGTGACAACAAGTTATTTATGCTTTTAGCGTGTTACAACAAATTTAAAAGGTAAATTAACAAAAGCATTGAAGCTAGAGAGAATTTTTTAAAAATATTTATTCAGTAGTATAATTTACTCCATCAGTAGGTAGAAGAATTATATATTAGTTTAAAAAAATCTATTGACGCATTTATAGAAAGCAAATATAAAAATTGAAGGTTTTGTCTACAAAATATGAATTTGAATTCGGAAAAGGATTCAAGTCTTAATATCAATTGAATTATTCTTGAACATAAAAGAGATTGAGTATAGCATCACCTTTTTTAAAGACGCTAATAGAAACATCAAATGATAATAGCCGTTTTTTATCGCTTCCAAGAAACAGTGCTTCGCTATAACCTCTGTAAAGACAAAGCTCTTATAATAGGGGTTGAGAATGTTCACAGCCCCTTTGGGATATCCGTAATGCAGACTTTATTGCAGCTGAGGTGGGCAGACTTGTGAATGGCACTACATTCTCACATTACTCTGTACAATGAATACTGCACCGTAAGATAGATTGAATAGCTTAAAATTTCAGTATTACCTTTGTAGAAAAGTAGGTGTGCTGTTACTAAATGGATTCGCTGATTGCGGAAAAATTTTGAAGTAAATGGAAGACTTGATTACTTTTGTTGACTTATTCAGTTTCACAAAAAAGTGGTTTTAATATCATTATTTTTCTTTAAATAAATATTGTAAATCACTTTTGCAAAGAGTTTGAATAATACACTAGCTATTCATATTTTTTTTTACAATGTATTATTTTAGCGCACATGTGGTATCTGAAGTGTGCTATTGTGTCTTTATAATCATTCTAACACCTGCGATGTGTAAATAAACGTTAACATAAAAGTGTGCTGATTTACCTACAAATAAATATTTTAAAAATCGTATTTGGGTAGGTGTAGTTGCTAATATGTTGATAGCTTACTAATGGAATAAATTGAAATATTACAATGACACAAGGGTTTTTAGAATTATACTCGTAAACACTTAGTTGTGACAGACGGACGAGAGAAGCCTCCGCACTTTCTCTTACCATTGTGCACTAAATTTTAATAAGCCTACTTGTCAATTAATTAATCACAATCTTTATTTACCTTACTAATTTTGCGTACCTACTTACCAATAAGGAAATTATCTACAAAGACAACTCTACGAATGTTTGTATTAACTAATTTTCTTTTTCTTTTAAAGAACATAATGTAATATTTTTTTTTTACTGTCAATTTGTCAATATTCAAGTGGACCTAGAGCAGAGGATGAATAGCTTGTGGTTTTATAAAAAAAAATAAGTAAATTAAAAATTAAACACACAATTTTTTTTAAATTAAAAAAACGTTTAATTGGCGCTAGAGTAGGTACTTTAACAAGTAGATCAACAATTCACACCCGGACATAAATCTATGTTACCTAAACTATCACAACTTTCAATTCCAGGTTAGAATTATTTTTTTGCCCCGTTGAATTTAGTCAAATGATTTCTTTTAACATGTGTACGTGGTCAATTCCAGCAAGGATTATTCTCAGCTCGTGACAGGTAGCTACCAAATATTTTCCGATTAACTAAAGAACGTTTACATTACCCGAGATAGTAGCACTATTTGAAATTTATTGCGCCGTTACAGTGGTGAGTGCATCCCGGTTACCTCTGGCGCGGTATTCTCGGTAACGATCTGTTTAATAATATATATAATATATTAATAATATATTTTTCTTACTATCCGTATTTAATGAAACATATGTTATTTCTTTACTGTATTTAGACATTAAGATCGTCATATTTATCCCCTTTTGGTAAGTTGATAAAATAATAAGGACATCACATACATTTACACTTCACTTACCTAATAAGCGACATTATAACTGCATAATATATGTACTTATGAAATTTGCTTTTAAAATGTTACAATATATATTTTTTTCAATATTGGCCAGTGTTGCAAACTACCAATTGCTGTGTGAAACTTAATGACATAATTTACATGCGGTGACGTTATTGTGTACGAAACAATAACTAAGAAAATGGGTCTAAATTTTTTTAATCTAGGATACGCTGTATTAGTAGGAGAATAAATGGTATCCTGGACTGTAAGTACAGAGTTTTATTCTTTTTAAGTTTTGTCAGCAGCAGGAGGAATTAACTACACTACAAGTAACTCTTGGTTTTATAATATTAATGTTTCTGTGTCTGATTAATTATAATTGTACCTATAGGTAGGTAAACATTAGTGCGTTGCTCAAAAAGTAATAATAAATTCTCATAATTTTCAGAACAAAATCTTGTAATTTTTGTTAGTATTGAACCTTATTTTCAACTACAAGCAACTTCAACTGTCCTCGATCACGTGACAATTTGATTTCATCTATTTTATTAGGTTATTTCTTTACAGCGTCGAATACGGCGACAATAAGTGAACTAGTCGACATGCTGTCGAGCAGGGAGCTCAGGCTGACGCAAAATTGATTCAGTGTGCGACGTGCACCGACTTCACAACACCGCGATTCAAATGTAAGTCAGCGGACGCCGCCAGACGAAACGAAACTTTATGTTGACACCTAACAAATTTAATTAGGCACTCCGCTTTAATGCTTCCCCCTGTACGTGAAAGAAAATGATGCGACAACGCTTCTAGCTATAATTTCTGTTTGATGCATAAAAACGAGTAAAAATGCAAGAAATTACAACTGTTATCTTAATTTTTAAATTTATACAAATGCCTTTATTAGTGTAATGCTAAGAGATTCAATGTAGGTATGAGTCTGGTCTTGCAATTTATTATAACAAAGAACGTTTGTACTTTCTACGAAAAGTACAAACGTTGTAAATTGCTCTGTGTGTGTTTATTTGTAAACTAAACTAAGCTTATAATTTGTTTGCTGTTGGTGGAAAATCTGTGGCTAAAAGAGTTTAGTAAAAGCTGCTGTTGGCAGCCTTGTCAAAAAAACGGCTTTATCAGTACCAGAAACACTACTGATAGTCTTTCCTGATGCCCGACCATTAACCTAACTCTCTTCACATGAGCTCGGGCGAGCAAACGGTCGAAGAACCTACTTATTACCATAACCGGTGATAGTTACCTTGAAAAATAAATACGGTTTAATTGAGAAACCTCCTTCTTTTTTTGAAGTCGGTTAAAAATTAAAATAACATTACTAGTATCACCATTGACCACGAGCGTTTGTTTCCGAGAGAGTTTTCTTATAATGTTTTAGGAATTTCCTTAAAAACTTATGCAAGATAACGTTACCATACCATACGTGGCAACCGTCACTCATAAATCGTAGAAGCGCCAGGTGTTACACTTGTCTTTGCCCTTGGCACTCTCTTTGGCGCTATCGTCAACTAGTATAATAATATATTAGTAGAGTTAAAAATTACTAGACGTCCGCCCTCGCTTCGCTTTGTTGTGTCGTACTGCACCACTCAGATTTTCAAAAGCGCTTAAAATATTGAAATTCTGAAAATGACTGAAGCAATATGCAATAATGAAATGTTGCCAATGTTACCCGCTTCATTTGTTTATTTCGAAAGATTAAAGAATTTTTGTAATCGGTAGGGTAGATTTTTTTTAAATCGTTGCAAACAAACAAACGTAGCAACCGTCACCGTAGTAGATATACGCTGATTTTAGCATACATGGGCCGGATCTTCTGGGGAAGTACTACCCTCTCATAGAAGATACGTAAGAGTAGTAGTATCCGTATTACTGCGTTTCGTTTGGTGAGTGAGAGCGCCGGAGGCCCAATTTCCCACTTTCCTCTTTCCCTCATTCCCTTCTCCTAACTCCATTCCCAGCCGTCATAGTAGAGGCCACCATATGGCTTTTGGTACGGTGGCCACCACTTCTGGATTCCACTGACTGCTTACCATCAGGCGGGTGACGTCACTTTGGTAGGCTAATATTAAAAAAAACAATCATACTTACAAAAAATCTAATCTCTTCTTTTTATAAAATATTACAAAACCAAAATATTGTTTACAACTCCTACAAATTTCTGTCTTTTTTTATTTTCCATGGTTACTCTGTATTAATTTTTGATTTTTATTGTCACATTTTTGGAACCAGTGTGTATCATCTCTAACATACATGTAACTGATTCATCTCGTTCGGAAAGTTATATAAACATCATTATCGGAAAAATATTGAACGGAAAACCATCGTCAGCTTTATATTGTTTTCTAAATCGGCACCAGTAGTGCCTGTCGCTTCCGGCGATTCAGCTTGTTTTGCGAGAAAATCTACTTTTTCCTCTCTCCCTCGATGCTTTGATTTCTTTTTTTATGCCACTGTTCCGTTCTTGGAGTGAAACGTACTCATTTATAATTGTAAGTATATAGATGTAATATTCTGTAGCTAATGTGCATTTTATTTGTTACTGGCTGAATAAACTATCTGTTTTAGATTAAAAAGAAGTTGTGTTTACTGTTATGTATATGGTTCTATTTGCCGTTTCTAGGGCCAATGATCCAAGAACCTGATTTTAATCAGTAAATAGAAGAACGGAAGAATAGATACAGACTTTTTTGAAAACTTTAGAAAAGATTTTATAGATTATTTTTAACCCCTATTTCCGATAGGAAATTTTTAAAATGTGTAAAGAATTATCTTACTGTATGTTCAGCAGCATGCTGTAAAGAACCTTTGAAATAATAAAGATAATTTTACTTTAATTTATTTAAAAAAAATCACTTTTCTTCCATAATCTATGTCTTTGGTCTATCTAATCTCATCAGCCTATCTCGTCTATCTAATTTGGTCTAATATATTTTTATTCGTATTATACAAATTTGTTTCATTTTTCAACGCGACTCTTGCATTAAAGAGCTAATTCTTCTGATGTTACAAAGGTATTCAGATACACAAATGTTTCTCTAATATGGAAATAGAGCACGGATTTAGTAAAGAAGCGACTACCTTAACTATAACGCCATACATGCGGTATACATTGGCATACATTGGTACAAATACAACCCTCGTACGAATATCTCCCGTCGTCTCGCCAAACTTAGCGAGGCTATCAAATATATCGACGTGTTTATAGGTTCTAATGTTATTTTTGAGGCAGACTTAGGGGAGTGATGTTCCACACACTTGTCTGGTGATTGCTGTCTCGTCGGGGCACGACTACGTGGCTGTATGAGTGGGGCACTTGAGGGAAATTACAGTCTACTGTCGCACTATCGGGTGTTTTGTGTGTGTCGGCCTGTGTCTGCAGCGTACTGTTGCAATCTACACGCCTGCGGTGAATGAAGGGCTTAGGACAAATATCGGCAGATTTCGATGGTTTTAGAGGGCTTCTTTGGTGCAAGAAGCGATATGTACGCTTTTGATGCGTCTATTGATCAGTGCTTCGTGTAGACGAGGTTTTATAGCTTAGCAAGAAGGGTGTGTGGAAGCACTTATAAGAATTTGCTACGAGTATTATTTGACATGAGCTTCATCTTTCATCATCGTCACCAGTTACTTATTTGCAACATTTAAAAGTAATTTATTTTGCGTATGCTTTTGATTATTTTTAAAAGCCTAATAATTTACTAAAATTAAATTATATTATTATAATTATATAAAATTAGGAAAATATTAAAAAAAACATAAGAGTGTATTTTAAAACTTGTGATTAAATTTTTAAATGAAAGTATTTTTGTAGTTCGAGTAGCCAACAAAGTGTGTTTGTTTCACTTTTTAATTATTTGCATTACAAAATACAGTTCTCAGAGTAAACCAGGGTCAATATTTTTATTCTTATATAAACATTTTATGCTGTTTCCGAAGTGACAAACGCAGGTTAACTTTTAATAGAGCCACTATTTTGTGGTGGTTTTAGAATTTATTTAATAAGTTTAAAACAGAAAATGTTTTTGAATTAGAAGGTAGAAATGAAAATACCTATCATGCTCAGGCAAAATGTTTACATTCCTTCCATGTATCAACGTACTGATGAAACCGTATGTCAAAAACTTATACGAGTAAACCCATATGTAGGTACATAATGACCAAAATAGATACAAACATAACTAATAATATTATGTATTTCAATATAAATGCACGTGCTATAATTATTAGCACACCTGACCTGTTTTAGACGCTCGCACTAATTATAAATGTGGCCTAATTTGTCTACGTCACGGTCCTTACTAATTTGTTATACCTAATGATTGATTTATATACCTGTCATTAGTGGTCTACATAAGGCGCGTGCTGCGTGGACAGCTACACCACCCGGCTGCTTTTAACGTCCCAGCGATGAGGACGAATCTACTCAAATTTGCTCCATTGTCGTGCGCCATACGACTTATTAATATTATTTCTATAGAAATTGATATTTTTCAATGTACCCTATCAAAATTCAAGGATGTTGCACAAAAATGTATAGTATTGGATAAGTAGATATATTTATTTAGTAATTAGTGTTTTTAATTTTAGGTTTTTATGATATCGTATTGGGTTTTTATCTGTAATGATATTGTAAATACTTTTTCAATAAATAAATAAAATAAATAAATATTGCAATTGACCAATTATAATAGGTTATATTACATGTTAGTTTAAAAAAATCATCGGCACCCTTTTTAAAATTATAAGAGACCATTTTACGTGAAACGTATACCCTCTAACTTTCACAACTCAAATATTAACCAAATAACGCAAATAACCATAAATAACTGGTTAGCAAATAATATAATAATATTAAATAATAATATCTAAGAGCCGATAGCCGATCGTTACACCAGTTTTAACATTACTCAGACTTCGGTCCCTCCTTACTACTTGTTAGAAACGTAGTATAACATTAAAAACCGTTGGGTGACTTCAGTTTTAGAAAACCCATACAAGCACTGACCGCGACACGTAAGCGTAACCTCACGACCTATCGGGTCACATGACTACGAGGTCCTTAATGTTTTCTGCTATCCTTTTTACAGAGAGCAAATAATAAGGTAAATAGTCTAATATAAAAAAGAAAAGTAGTTTTCTTTTATTTTAAACTCTAGAATACCCGGTCTTTATATTAAACGTCAAAATTCAGAATAGTTTGACCTCTTAATAATTTCGATTATCACAAATATTATCGACGAAGTAAAAAATGTGAAAACCTGAATTCACTACACTGCGCTGTGCAAAGCGTAGAGAAAATCACATGAACCCGGCCGCTTTGCACCCATAGGCGATACAGAAATATTTTCCGTTTAAGTAACGCCGTTCGTGTCACACGATGCACTAACACGATTTGAAATTTATTTCCCGAGCCGGCGGCGGTGTGCTGCGATGCAATTGCACCTACATTGAAGATCTCTGCTCAAATAAAATGGTATCTAATAATAGTCTTCACTTCTTTAACTGAATAAGAATAATCTGTCTGGTCGAGAAATGCACTCAGATTTCTAATGCAAGAAAACATTTTTTTTATTTTTATTTTATTGTGGTACAAACATTCATCAGCATACATAGTAACATAAATATAGACTTAATATAAAGACAAAGAGTACCCAACAGAAATCAATTTAACAGTAATTGGTGAAAATTTGCTAATAGGTATATAAAGTTTTTGCGCTACATTATGTAATAATAATTGCCGCTTAGTTAAACTGAATTTGAGAGCCCTTTCATTGTTTTAAACAAATTATAAATTTTATTTAACATTTCCACCTCTATTACAATATTCATTTCATTAGAAACTTGGACTAACTCGAAAAAATATATTAAGGAAGTGCAAAACAAGGCGCGTGAATAAATGAAAAGCTTGTTTCGCGCTTGGTATTATCAAGTTGCCAAGAGTTTCTTGGTTCACTTATTTCATCTGGATGCACTCCGTCAGTTGGGAGCCTTACACAGTACCTACCTAAGCGGTGGCAGCCTCGCTTCCGGATTCATACAGATTACATATTCATATGTACGAATATATGTAACAACCAGCTGCGTTGAAATTGTGCATCACGTAGGATATTTTAGTACTCGATTGATAGACTCAATTTAAATGGTTAAATTATTGGCGCGGCGAGTGCCTTAGTGCATTACCATGTTCGCACACATGAGGCAAACTTCAAAAGCAAATTGCACAAGTACGGAACATTTATCTGTGCTGGTGGAACGATGAAAGCTTCCATTACGAGCAGTATCGAAATGGATATATGCACTTAAGGTAGTCTTTGGTTCGTCACCGTTGTGTCGCGCGATCGATTTTGTGTTTTACGCTACAGAGCTGGACCTGTCGTTCGCTGTGACTTTGTCAGAATACCTTACTGATTATGTGAGTATGCATGCCGACCTCGGGGTAGCAGATAATATTATTGTAGGCACTCTACATATATCTTTTGATAGATGTAACTCGTAACTAAACCGTTGTTCCTTCGGGGACGCTAACAACATATAGGTGTTATCTTAAAACACAACATGATTCATGTAAAACTACATATAGTATAGTGTTTTTTCCTAGACAGAGGTACACGTTTTGCCTTTTAATTAGTCTCATTTAATAGGGAGAATTATAATTTAATAATTATCTCTCGCTACATTGAAACAGTAAAAAATAACAACTATAAATGAAAGTGTGATATGAAACAAAACCTGAACGTCGACTATTTACGGTGATTGATTTACACATCTAATAAAACATTTTACCATTATTAATATTAGTAACATAATTATCGGCCACTATGAAGGCCAGCCAACTATTTTCTACAACCCTTTTAGCCTGTGTGTGTCGTGCCAGCGAGTAAGTACAATTATATTGAGAAAAATACATCAAGCCTTTGGAATTGTGCCCGGAATATGGCAATAAGCTCGCCCTCTATTACATGGTACCTTAATATAAATCGCTACTTATAAAATTACCTTTTTAGATAGAATATATGTTTAATTTATAAACGTAATGACTACTATTGTATATTTAGTTCATTGTATATTATATTGAAAACCTATGTACCGCAATCAATGAACTGTATATAAGTGTTTGTCAACATCTCACCAGGTTTGAAATTTGTCTCCTGTCATCGTCAACATTATCTAAAGTTCATAAAATAACAGGCTATCGCAAATCTTACTTGCTCTATGCGGGTGTCGTACGTACAAACTGTATGTAAATGGTTCAGCTATGATGAGAATGGCGCCTCCAATATATTTGCTCGTTTTTCCAACAAAAAGATATGAATATGACGGATTAAAGAACAAACGCAACTTTGCAATTGAAAATGTTCTTGCATACATGGATATAAGTCGCAGACAATTTTTCAACCGGATATATAACATTGTAATTGCAAACCATTATTTATGTCACACAAGTACAAATTAAGATTCCAGATTTTTCTTTTTACTACTACTTTTGTACTTTAAAATCGTGTTTCATGCCAAATGTAACGATTTTAGGTCAACGAGAAATATCCAACAGTTTTGATTTAGTTTCAAATATACGAAATAATCTGCCGTAATTTTATTTCGGTAACTTAAAACTCAATTTATTTAACGCTCAATTAAACAAATAAAAGCTTTAAAAGGTATTATATAATATTATAGTTATTTGGATGTTAACTTTAGCTAAATTATTATTGGACAGACATACGAGAAAGTGATTCTATACCGTTACAGTTTTCACTTACTGGAAGTGTAAAACTAAACGAATGTTGGTAAGCACGGTGGAAAAGTTGAATTTGCCACTTTACATTTATTTCTGCATTTTGTGTATGAAGTTTTTAATAATTATTAATAAAATAAGTAAAACATTGAAGGTTGCTTGCTGCTAATTTTGACGCGGTATAATGCAAATCTACTATTGAAAACAAAATTTACAAAATGCAAGCGATCAAATTATAACGCACAATGCATTCGTTCGTTCATAGTCGGATTTTCGTTTCGGTCACATTGATGCAATGAAACTTGTATTGTAATTTATCACAAAATTTCAATTATTCAATTTTTATCAAAAACATTTTTGAGGCTGGCAAGGTGAAAGAACGAGACACACGGTCTCGGTTGTTATTATCCCTCTCGGAGCGGATTTGCTTCTGTATAATGTGCAACGAAAAATGCACCTTAAGAACTGGTAATACAGTTAATTTTCGTAAATACAAATTTAAACATTTATCGGTCCTCTTTAGTATTTACTCCATGCGTGGATACAACGCATCTCTGCTAACCTTTTCAGGGAAACAACACGATGTGTGATTATGTAACGTTTACTCAACGGAAATAGTATAACACATACTTTATTTTATTAATATTTTCTTAAAAGTAGAACCAATGGAGTAATAAATTTCATATCGATGTTGATAACCTGTCGAAAGACTCGAAAGGGATCAAAGGATTTTGTAACCCTCAGTATATTATCATTCTTTCTTCAGTTTTTTATCTAAACTTACAATACGAAACGAAATGCATTGGACGACAGTGCCAGTGCCAATGTTTTGTTGGAGTTCAGATTAGAGATTTATTAGACTGTACATAAATTTAATTTTATTTAATATTCGTGTATAGTAGGTACCTATATGGCGAACTTTGTGTTATTTTTAGATACTTTGTTCTATACCTGCAAGTATTTTGTATATTAAGTCTCATGTTTGTTAAATTAATAAGACTCAGGTTCGTTCCTGCGTGGAGTACTGCTCTCATCTTTGGGATGCTGGATGCACTCGATAGGTTGCAGCGACGAGCAGTCCGTATCATCTGAAGGCCACTAAGACCTTTGAGACTTTATAGCTGCGTAGACACGTAGCCTCAATGGCCGTTTTCTATCGCCTTTACGACGAAGTGTTCTGAAGAGCTCTTTGAATTAATCCCACTTTCTCTCTTTTTATCCAGAACGACACATGCGGGACTGAAGTGTTACCCTTTCACAGTGAAATCTCGAACGAAACGGTTTAGCACTTCATACTTTTGTCGCTCAATTAAGGCCTGGGAACTCTTTACCAGCGCATGTGTTCCAATTTAATTATGATCTTTGGTCCTATAAGCGGGGCGTGAAAAAGCATCTGACTATGCGGCCATAGTGGAGGCGACCATATAACGGTCGTCTGACTTTTGGAATGGTGTCCACTCGATTCCACGGACTGCTTACCATCATGCAGAGTCGAGTCACTTTGGTAGGCTATAATATATATGTAAAAAAAAAATATTCTGTAGAGAAGTGATTAAGCCAGTGTAATAAATCTATACATATAATAAAAATGTAACCGATCGCTGTCTGTACATGGAAGATATTTAAAAAAAAATATTATTGGGACCTTTAACAACGCAAATAGAACCCAAAACAATGATTGTTACAATTTTTGTCTGTTTGTCTGTTTGTCTGTTTGTCTGTGCGTTTGTTCACGCTAATCTCAGAAACGGCTTATCCGATTAAAATATGGTTCTCACTAATACATTGTGGTAAGCTTCACTTAACATTTAGTATTTGTTTCATGTCAATCGGTTCATAAATAAAAAAGTTATGCCAATTTAAAGAATCACGTCGAACATTTGTTACTACGAAACCTGATAGAAACAGAGACTTAAACTAAACAGGTTACGGAATAGTTGATAGTGTTTTTATTTCTCGGATTCCTCTCATTCTAAATAATCTTCCGTTTAGTTTTCAATGAGTCCAGTTTCCAGTGAGCCTATGTTTCGCGATGACAATTAATAAAGCCCAAGGTCAGACACTAAAAGTTGTGGGTCTGGATCTAAGTATTAGCTGTTTTTCGCACGGTCAGCTTTATGTGGCTCTATCACGTGTTAGCATTCCTAGCAGCCTGTATGCTTTGATCCCCGATGGCTATTCGTCTAATCCATACATCCATACATATTTATTTATTTATTTATTTATTTATTTATTTATTTATGGAATAACAACAGCTGTTACAAATAAATTAGGTAAAATAGTTCAAATAACGTAGTATAGCCAATTACAGTTATCCGCTAAATGTCTAACTAGTGGAACATGTATTGTGAAGGTACAAAAAAAAGAAATGTAGGCACAATATTAATATTAATATGAAATTTCCTTTAGGTATATATGTTAAAAAAAAGGTAAATAAAAGAGTATAGGTATGTAATGTACATGCAAATGTTAATAATAGTAGGTAGCTTGATTAATTTATAAAGTTGAGTTGACGGTAACAGTGAAAACTTGTGTATCAAAGTATCTATAATGTGCACGAAGACACGGGAGTGTCATTCTGCAATAACAAAGTCTCAACAATTTTATAAATAATTTTATCTAATGTTTAGTAATGTAATGTTTTAATATTTATTTGTTTGTTTTTTTCTTAGTGTGCAAGGTTTTATAGATATACTTAACATAATATAATATATATGTATGTATGAATAATAAATAAATAATATTATGTATATATAATAAGTATATATAATACTAAGTACATAAGTATATATATATATAGATAAAATATACTATAAAATATATAATATAATATATAAAATATATTAATATTATATAAGGCTTTGTCCTGACTGACTGAGAGACAACGCACAGCCTAAACCGCTGGTCGTAGTGACTTGAAATTTGGAGGGTGTGTTTGTCTTAATATCTAGAGGTGTCCTAAGAAAAGGTTTTTAAAATTTAATCCCTAAGTGTGTGAAAAGGGGTGAAAACGATTGTATGAAACTTCTTCATTTTTTAATTGAATTCTTCGTTTTGGAATACTTCTATTTAAATAAAAAATATTTATTTTAACAGGGGTGGATTTAGAGGGGTGAAATTAGGGATAAAATATTCAATGGAAAGATCTTTTGCATATGAAGATAGAGACTTAAAATTTGCTGGGAGGGGGAAATGAGGAGGAAGTACGGGAGAAGTGAGCGAAAAGTCAGGGAGAAGTCAGAGGGGAGTCAAATGAAAGCCAGGGAGAAGCGAGAGAGAAGTGAAGAGAAAGTGAGGGGAATGTGAGAGGAAAGTGAGAGGAAAGTGAGGGAAGTGAGGAGAAAGTGACGGGGAAGTTAGGGGAAGTGAGAGAGAAGTGAGGTGGAAGTGGGGGAGAAGTGAGGGGGAAATTAGGGGAAGTTAGAAGTGAGGGGAATTGAGTGGAAGTGAGGGGAAAGTGAGGGTGAAGTGAGGGAGAAGTGAGGCGGAAGTGAGGAGGAGTGAGGGAAAAGTGAGCGGTAAATGAGGAGGAAGTGAGACGAAAGTAAAGGGGAAGTGAGGGAGATGGGAGAGGAAGGGATAAACAATATAAAAATGTCTATTGGAAAAAACAATATTCACGCGAGCGAGGCTGCAGGCAAAAGCTATCTATATACATAAAAGCAAAAGGTCACTCACTCACTCACTCATCACGAAATCTCAGAAACAACAAGTGCTAGGAATCTCAAACTTTGCATGATCGTTCCTATTAGGATATAGGTGCTCACTTAGACGGGATTTTGAAAAATCCATCCTATAAGGGGGTATAAAGGGGTGACAAAGTTTGTATGAAACTTCTATAGATTTTATAGTAGGATTACCAAATTACTAGAAAATACTCTTTTTTTAATATTCAGAAACTACCCTTATTAAGTGGGCAAATAAGAGTCGAAGTTTGTCTGAAAGTGGTTCATCAGTTTTAGCGGTAGCGGGTTTAAATGGGATTCGCCATAGAGACGGATAATACTGATATTTATTACTGATACAATGTACGGTTGCCGTAAAATCAGGCAGGCAATATTCTCATAGAGACACTCATCTGAATTTTCACGCGAACGAAGTCGCGGGCAACAGCTAGTCTAATAATAATATTATTATCCTATAAGTCCTTTAATCAACAACATAAGTACTTGAATGGCATGGATGACAACATTGAATAGTTCACTGACACTAATCATAAACAGATAAATCAAGAGTTACAAAAGAGACAGCTTTATTTCTTTTTTATAAGATCAATTTTACATATTACCTAATAAAGAACCAATAACCAATCATCTGAATTATAGGGTCATCGGCCGACGCTAGTCAACAGTACGTTCATCAGGGCGTACTGCTTAGTAACTATATGACAATATAGATCCTTATCGATTTTAGCACTAATATGACACATCGTCGGTAGAAATATAATTATATAGATATTCGAGTAGAAAAATTATCGCCTCAGAGTAGATATTTTTATAGATTTTCTTTAAATTAGGTGGGCCTTCTCAAAATAACCCACGACTGACGGATTCACGTGCTCTTTGAGGTAAAGAGGAGTTTCAAGTTGACTGACAAAAACAAGCATGCTTAACCTAGAAAATTAATCAATCAATGTACTGGGTTATTAAGCTATGAATTTTACAACTAATGATTAACTATTTGAGTAAATCGGTTATTCGTACCGCTCTATGTCCAGATTGGTACATAACGCAATAGAATATCGTCAAATTTAAAACCTTTATTTCTACCGTTGAGCTAAGTGAAACCATTTGTTGTTCCCTGTGATAGAAGAGCACGCATATGGGTAAATGTACCTCATAAATATCACTGTTGTTACAATTTTTACTATAATATTTATACCAGATGCGAATGAATCTCTACAATTCATCGTATCAAATATATACCGTATGTGTTTAACGTTAATTGTCGCCATTTTACATTAAGTGAAGAAAATATCAACGTTATAAATTAAAACGCAGCACATTTTGACATAATTACTTTTAATGCTATTTAATATGGATTACGATCCAACCATGATATTAAATTTTATTTGTTATTTTGTAATTAAGTTTATTTAGTTAGTAAATTAATAGATACATATCTTGGTGTTTGTTTATTTAAAGTAATTCACATTAGACTTGCTACAACTACAGAAAGAGATGGTGATAACAAATTCGAGGCGTGTGGACTTTAGCTTACTTCAATAAATAGTTAGTAGCACCAGAGAATTTTCCTTTGAATTTATTCCAAACGTATTTAATTCTTGCAATATATTGTGGCACAGCAATACCTACAGAACTTTGACAACATTCCAATAATAATTACTTTGTATACTATTATTAAGATAGCTCTACATACATATGTGGTGGTTGGCAGAGTAATATAATGCATCTATACGTAAGGTGGTGAAACTAATGAAAGTGCCTCGAGCACATCATACTGGGTGTTAGTTATCAAAGTTAATTTTCTAGTTTACCGACTTAGTTTACTTCGTCAATCAAGGTTCAAAACTTCTAACCACCGTATTAAGACAACGTCGCATTGGAAATTCTAATAGGATATTATTTGAAAATTGGTCCCTAGAGGAGTCCCACTCGTTATTAAACTTAATCCAATTTCTCTTTGTGACGAATTGAATTACTTAACTAATTATAAATTTTATTAAGGTAACTTCGGGACTTTGTTCAGCTCGAAGAAAGTGGATTTTAAACGTTGAAAATGGACACAACGTTTTCGTAGTGTTTTACTAAATAATTTGTTGAATTCTTGTTTATATAAAATTTGTATTAAATTATACATCTAATATTATTAAATAGAACAAGTAGGTACATCTCACATGAATGCTTAATGTTTTGTTAGCAACGTACTGGTTTTTACATTATGGCGTTATTATACACCCACTTTTCCAATTACACACAAAAACGTTCGAAAAGCAGTGCAAATATTAATTTGAAGCTGGCTAAACGTAAAATAAATAATGATATTACGACACTTAATGACAGAACTCTAACTACAGATTACTTCAAACATAACACGTATCAAAGGTGCGTAAAATAAAATATTTCATAAATAAGAAGTGTTTTGAGTTTTCCCGAGAAGTAGGCAAGGGAATAACAGACTCACTTTTGTCGTCTATGTTTCGACGATGTAAAAAGCGTTGATTCTTTTGCTTATAGGTTTAGGTTTAAAGATCTTTTTTCTCATAAGAAACAGTGTTCACTTAACATGAATTGTGTTGCAATTTATGCATGCATAATATAAAACTAGTGTATATTATTATTAGGTATATTATAATTCATTGCTAACATTAATAAACAAACAAGGCTATCGTATGTTAGTGTACAAATTATAATAAATAATTAGGTATACTGAAACTGAATTATTTAAAAATTTAGGATAACACACAGTTCATTAAGACGATTAAAATAGGTATGCCTGTAGGTATATGGTCCATGTGTAAGTAGATTGGTACAAACATTATAACATAAAATCAGTAGGTCTACTTATAATTAAAGTAATAAAAAAAATTGCCTAAAATAAATACTTAATAACCATAAAAAAGAAGAGGTTTCATAGGTATATTTGTATAAAGTTTATGGCTAAGTAGGTTTATGTAACATTATAATATGATATCAGTAATTATAGTTTAAAATAATAAATTACGACATAATATTTATAGCTTATAAATATATCGGCCGCAATACTAAACTCAGAAGAGTGGATATTGAGAATTTAGTTTCTTTTAAAATGCCCGCACTCAGGAACAATCGCTATATCGCGTGGGGTAATAAACCATTGCACATTGATACTAAATTTTTGTTTGAGGGATAACGTTTTAAGATTATAATCAAATTTTTCTGAAAGATGAAAATCTCAAACAATGACATTTAATTGCTTCTTCAGTTAAGGTATATGAGAAACAGACAACAAAAACAATTCTATATTATCCACTAACAACTACAAATGTAACTATCTACAAGTAAATAATGTTATTTTTAGATTTAAAATAATACCTACATTATAACTGTGCTCTGTCTTGTCTGTGTTAAGTTTTCAGACGGAACAAATCTTTGGGGAAATTAAATCTCTGCGATCCTTTTTTATTATAGCAACGTCAAGTAACGGATACAAATGAGAATAAATATAGATTTTTCGAACAGAATTTGCTGAATTATATGTTATAAATTTTTAAATGTTTAGAAATAAAGAATATGAACTTTTTAAATCGGGTTGTTTCTTATTCATCCTATGACGTCTTATCCCATTTTTTCCTTAATCACAAACTAGTATTTCTACCTCAACCTGCAGAAAATATATAAACATTTTCTTATTTCAACCCAAATACATTCCTGACTCATCCCACAGCAAATATTAACAAATTTATATCAAATATTACCAAATAAGAATTTCATCCAAAGGTTGTCTGGAAGGGATTGCTTTGATTGATCGTGTCTACCTTATGTTGTGCTGTTCTATTATTTGCTTTGTAATAAAGAATATTCTATTATATTCTAGATATATTAATACACGACACTACAATGCACTGCAGTGCACCGCTCGGTTCCGTCCGTCCTACTGTAGACATAGCTGGATTTTGAAACCTACACTATAGTTTTATATTATTGGTTAGACTGTTAGTGATGCCAGTGTCCGATCGATGCACTTGCGTGTGTCATGACCTTATTCCAGACTGACACTCACTCATTTGATATCGGGCAAGATGAAAAGTTGTCCTCTTAATAATAGCAGTAGTAGAAAAAACTAAAAGTTACTTCTCCATAGATAAACAGGTTCGTTTAGCGATGTAGGTGTATTATAAAATCAAAGCGTTTATAATGTTTAACTTGTATTATTCTCAATTCTCTTAAATATTTCGATGACGAATGACTTCTTATATTTCACAAAAAATGTTATTAATTAGAAATAGAGTAAATGAACTTAAATAAGGTGAAAATAATCTTAAATAAAATACAATTTTAAAAGATTGGCAAGTTGTGGGTGTATATCACTTCAAATCAAATTAAGGATCGATTGAATTTAAAGAAGTAGAAGCTACATGACATTGTTTACTTTCACTAATTCAAAACTAGCAAAATCTGAGCTGAAAACCCACAGAATAGTATCCCTTTTTGGGTTGGTAGGGTTTTCTTTTCTCTATTCTGTAGAATTGCTGAACATCTTGGCAAAATGCCATATTGGTAGCTGGAGGTATTATCTTACGTTGTAAGTACAGAACTTTCTTTTTATTTCACGTGCTAATTGAAGGTACTAACATTTTATTCTCTATTGCACACGGGTTATGCGGTAGAAGCTGTAGTAGAAGTTACGAGTACCACCTTGATTTCGTCACATAGTGAAACTTCTTATACTTATGTTTATGCGGTCGTGGTATTAGCACAACTGCAAAATAGAGTACGGAAAGGGTAATACTTTTCTTGACGTACTTTAAGCGTAATTCAATACGATGTAGATAATATAATAATATTTCCCGCGTTAATGTGTAAGTTATCGGCATTAAAAAAATATTAAAACACTTTAACGAAAATTCATATCAACTAAGATACGTATTGATCAAGTAAACTCTTGTTTAGTTAAGTTCATTAGAACGAAATTCAAACAACAATTGCCATTGAAAGTTGTATAGGGAATAGTTCATTCATTCCGATCCTACAGTTAGACAATGTTATCTTGAGACTTTACAAATTTCAAAGTGCGAGCGTTTCTATTTAATTAAAAGTTGTACCGTTGGGATCGGATCGCGAGGTCTCATGCTTTGTACCAGATGATGAATGCTAAACCTTATTGCGTCCTGTTTTGCTTCATTGTTATTAAAATGTTGTAGAATTATTTGGTGTCAGTTCGTTTTGAAATTCAATAAATTTCAGTGGATGTTGATTTTATGAACTTTATTTTCTATTTCTAATCAGGTATGGCAAAAAGTTTTTCTAAATTTCAGTTCCTACCTAAATTAAACAGAAGGCGGCACAGTTATTTAAAAGTAAAATGCCCTATATACCTACATTTAAATTGGCACAAGGTGGATATTTAATGTGTATGGAGAGGTAAATAAATAAATAAATAATACCACAACAACCACACAACGTCACCTAGATCCAATATAAGCATATATCAATTAGTAATATTATTATTAGATAGCATGAGGTTCTACTGAATGGAAACCAAAAACAGAAAATTTAGTAATTTCAGCCCAAAATGACAATCACTACTGTTTTTTTTTTCAGGTTTCCATCACTGGAAAACACTGAAAAATATTATTCGTCAGCATGTTATGTTACCTAGGTACTAGGTAGTGTTGTTACTAACAGCAATCACGTGCAGTTTGGGGGTGTTTCCCTAAACGAGCTGCTTTAATTTGAACAAGAAACCTTTGCAAACTTATGTACGGTACGGTAAGGGTCTTGTTAGTTTAGTAGACATTTTAATTGTAGTTTTCACTTCAGTATTTATTTAAGCATTCGCTGCTAGCCTAAAATAAAATCATAATAGACCTTTTGGTTATATAAGTAACAAGGTTGACTTTCCATCAGTTCAGTACGGCGAATGTTAAGGCAAATACATGATAGCGTTTCGAAGATTTTAGGTAGTGTCTATACATAGTATAAAAATAAATCTTCGGTAAGCATCTGTGGCTAATCTCAGAGTACCACCCAATGGAGTTGGATGGGGTATTCACTGGTATTTATTTGCCATTTTTCATGGAATGTTTTAGTTCATAATATATAATAAAAATAATACCAGCCTGTTTTACTGTCCCACTGCAGGGCAAAGGCTTCTTCTCATATAGAGAAGGCATGAGCATTAATCAGCACGTTTGCTCAAGGCCGGTTGGCAATTTCAGACTTTTAAGCCCAGGTTTCCTCACGATGTTTACCTTCACCGTCAGTCAGAAATGTCCAAGATAAACTTAGAAAGTACATATGATTTGAAAAATTACATTGGTACTTGCCCAGATTTGAACCCACTTCCTCGTGTGTACGAAGCGGGTTCATAATATACTATCAGAGATTTATTTAAAAATCTTTTTCTATCAAAAGTTAACATCTAAAATAATAGGTATAATTACGCTCTTAGTTGTACCTACTGTGAATCTCTTTCAAAGACTAATATCAATAGTATTGGACTCAGATAACAAGATTTTGCTTTCAACCTGGTGGTAACTAGTAAGTGGATATATCTCATCAATTTGGCACTCGAATGGCCTTTGGAGTGGCCACGTCGTATATTATTAACGTACCTATCTAGCTTTAAAAGTAAATTAAAAGTCTCGATGAACCAGACTAAACTTTGTGATATCTCGGATTTTTAGATTTGGCTTCTAAATGTTGCTTTTGATTACTAAATGAAGTTTTAATGTGCTATAATCTTGATAACAGCTATTAAATGCTTTCAGTAGAGCAATGGCTATACAGGTAGCCAGTTAGGCAGTGTAGGTTCTTGACTTTGAGTTTTGGGATTAGATGACGATTAAGGTGGGAGACGTCATGCCTAACATCATGCCTGCATGTAAAGTGGTATGTAGTGGTTTATCTATCTTACGACTGAAAATTAAAAGTTAAAATTACAATATTTTGTGTCCACAGGACAAAAAAAATGTTTAACTTACGATGATTTACTTTTCTGGTTTAATAAATTTATTTAAAAAATTATCTACTGTCAATATTATTAGTTGGTGTTTGTTTGTCTACGACGACGTATATGTAGTTGAGCGCATATTGCTGTAGATTAACATCTATTCATTGCGAAAATTTTGTATGAATAATTTTAAAAATTTTGTCATTTACCTTGCAATATTAGAAACAAAATTTAAAAAAGAAAATACAATGTAACACATAAAGACACAAAAATAAAATGAAGAAAAAACAGTTCTTAATGGATGAAATAATAATAATAATGCCAAGAAGATTCTAGTTCTGTGTGTTAGACGGATGTCTAATGCTAGTTTTCAACGTACATTTTGACGATTTAAGCGATCCATACAAGTTTAGATTTTAGATCGCATCCTGACAATAATAAAAGAATGTTTAGATGTTTAGACCTACAAGAATGCTTCGGAGGTTCAGTGGTACTGTGTATTACGTCGGTACGGTCGTACGGTCGCAGGAACAGCCCAAACAACATAGCTGACCAAATGTAGACATCATACTCCTCTGCCGACCCCTTCGTAAATAAGGCGTATGTTACTTAAAATAATGAGGTGATACGCAAACGATGATATTAAAATCAATTTTAGTTAGCAAACATATTAGATAAATACTAAAATAGCATTCTATGTATACATATTATATTAGTGTATAGAAGATGCTATAGTATGCCAAAAGAGCATTAAAGACAGTGCGAACACGTTAGTGACCATAAAGTGATGTGTTCCGGAAACTACGGATATTACGAGCACCATACAATCGGCATAGTTTCAATGTATATTGTAAACGTATCTCTGTAGCGCAGTTTTATTGCGGTATATTACTTTGTGTAAAACTGTAGGGTTACTACTCAGGGCTTAAACAGATGGGCTCTTAGTTATATTACTAGAAGTGTATAACATTTATTTTATTTAAGTTTTTAGTGTATTTTGAAATATTTACATTGCTAAGAGTACCTAACAAGCATTTGTAGTTGTTAGGTAGCTAGATGCACAGATTAGCAATGACTCTAACAGCAGCAATTCGATAGCTAATGATAAATTTGAACGACATTGGAATGTCTTTTTTTATTCGAAGGTAAAATCTTGGAGTGCCGACACCTATTGTAGTGTTTAGACACTACAAGATTTTACCATCTTATACTGAAGAAATACGAAGTCTTATTTGGAACGAGGAATTGATGAGGGTAGTTTGAGTGAACTAGTTAACAGACTGGTTGATCCTAACTTTATTTAGTTACACTGCTAGTTAAATAGCGTGGTTCGACCATTTTAGACAAACTAGTTTAGTTTAGGGAAACTCTAGTTTTGTACTATGTAGTAGGTACTATGCTAAGATTCAATCGTAAGATTAGGGATTATACTTATTAATTTTCACCATCTCATTTTATTTTTTTGGTCACATCCACGAAGATATTTTTGTGTGTGTGTGACTGGGTTAGATTGGATAAGGTACCTAAAGTAAATTTTTAAAATTTCCTTGCAAATGTGCACATGGTAGTTTGGTAGATAGATATTCATATACGAACGAAACTGTTGTAGTTTTGGGAATCCTAATATTTTTGAACAAAACAGATAATTGCACTACAGTCATTGAGGTAAGTATGTTAAAATATAAAAATACTAACCTTGTCCGTACCATATTAAATTAAGTGAATTAAATAAAGTAAATATACTTAATCATAAACAAAATATAAAAATGATTCGCCTATTTATTTTATTGGTAAAAATTAATGAATACCATCGAGGGTTTATCACTTCTTTATGAGATACAATCGTAAAAAGATACCTTTTTCCGGAACGTAAATGCTTACTCTCATATAATGTGCGTGTTAAGTGAATGCTGATATTTGCAGAGAAACGTTTCATTCGTGAATTTTATCGATGTATGTGTGAGCGTACAATAACAAATTGTTTATAGTGCATTATCTGTCCGTTAGCGGCAGTTGGAAGAGACGGGAGGGCGAAATGTCCCCATTTACAGCGCAATAGCGGATCAAATGCCCTGGAAGTGATACAACCAGTGATCGTTTAGTATATACTAAACTATAAGTGCTACAAACACACTTGTTTGGTTGGTTTAATTTGTACTAACATGATAGCAAAAACTTTTTGTTAGAAAATCAATTTAAAAAAAGATTTTAGGTAATTCAGTGTTCTCAAATTAATCTATACTAATATTATAAATGCGTAAGTAATTATTATTATTATTATTATTATTAATAACGAATAGTGCGGTTTTATGCGTCGAAAGGCTCCACCATCATAAAATATAAACGTTTGGTAGAGCGTAATGTATTTGACGCTGTCAAATAATTTAGATAGATCACAAATCACATCAACATCATTCATTTAATTTTCCCAGGCCCTTTAAGATGTATGAGTATATTTTAATAACTATGTTAGAATATAATGACACTTATATAGCTACATATGTTTTGAATGTTCTGTAATAGGCAGCAGTAAGTTTACAATTTCCTCTGTCCGGGCACAATTAAGAAAATTGCAGATAATAATTCCTTAATAATAAAAATATTTATGTTTTTCTATCGTAAAACCAATAATAATTGTTAGATACATACTTTTTCAATTAAAGTTATTATTATAGTATGAAGTAAAAATAATAAAATTGTCTTAGTATAAAACAAGTCCGCGTATCCTGAAATCGTAAATACAAAATTGGTACCATCTACTGATAATAGTTTCTACCTACATAAATACATAGGGCATGCAACCAAAGGAAGTTATTAAATTGGTTTGAAAACGTCTTTGTGATGAATGTGTTTTTTTTTATACAACTTTAATGGCAGAATCTATAAACATGGCTGTGTTTTCTAAGCATTGCTGAAACAATCCTATTAAAAGACAACCAAGTCATGCTCGACCATGTAGGGATAAGGGGATTATGAAGGAAAAACTGTAGTTTTTACGGTAGTAGATCCACGCTGCTTTCAGCATGAATGGCTAAGTACTACCCTCTCATAGAAGATCGACTTAAGAGTAGTAGCATCCGTTCTACTGCGTTTCGATCGGTGAGTAAGAGCGCCGGAGGCCCAATTGCCCCCTTTCCTCCTTCCTCACCTCCCTCAATCCTCCCCAGCCGCCATAGTGGAGGCCACCATACCAGCAGTTTAAGACGATGGCTATTGGTATAGTGGCCGCAACTTCTGGATTCCACTGACTACTTACCATCAGGCGAGGTGGAGTCACTTTGGTAGGCTTTCATATAAAACAAAAAAAAGAGGGCCGAGAAGGTAATTAGACTTTCGCGCTCTCACTCGTTGAGCGAAACCATATTCCTATTTATGCTGAGACTACCAACCAAAAACGTATCTTTTTTAAATTCACATATAATTATGTGCTTTATCAGTTCACATTGGACATTACTGACATGCAGTAAAACAATATCGTAAAAAGCTGAAACGTATAACAAAAAATAATTCCGTAATTCCAGCGGGTATTATGATAAATGCTCATGACTTATCTGTCTATAAAATGTGTTTAATCATGCTAAGCGATTGTTAGATATACTTTTATATATCTACTATGAAATCGTACATTGTCCGCTTTTCAATACGCACTTTGCAGAATTTTTATTTTTCCAACATAGAAAGTTCGCCGACAAAATCCACGTGTAATAAAACTTCAAACATTGAAATTGAACACTGTACACTGAAATGCAGAAAGGTTTTTACGTAATCCTAACATTTAGGTTGTTTATACAAATATCTGCATAAAAACAGTAGGATTGGTTTACTTGTAAATAGATATATTTTGAAGTAATAATCATTTTAAATTGAAAAAGTGATCAAATATTAAATACATTATATCGAAACATATTTATTTAATCAATTTCATACATAAATATGTATTGGCAGACTTAATGCCTGGGGCATTCTCTACCAGGAAACTGTTATGTTTCCCGAAAAGATAAGCAGAGATGTGTTACACCCACAAAACTAATAATTATTATATTTTGCCCATCATTTGTTATTGATCGCTGAAAAAGTAACGAACATAAAATTTAGAGCAAAATTTATACTTCTTCATAACCTCCATAGAATAAATTATGGGTAATTAAAAACCTTTGTATGAAATTTATATTCATTAAAAATTATCAATATCTGTAGGTAGGTACTTGAATAAAATAAGTTGCCGACATAAAGGAAGAATCGCATCGTTTTATATGCACAAGAATAAATACAGTGTTCTGAAGGAGGGCTTTTCAAAGAGCCAGTTAAGTATATTTTCAGTACTACTCGTAATGGTTGAATTGTCTTCAATTTTCATTCACAAGTGCCTATTCTATTGCCTCAATAATGTTGTCATGCATAACGCATTTGTTAAAAATAAAATGCAGAATAACAATTTAATTTGCGTCAAATACCATTGTCATCGAACTAAACAAATATTTACATTATAATTTGCGCAAGTCATGGAACAGTTTGATTTTCTTTTACTTTAAAGGCACGCTAACAAAAGATAAATGTATAATGTAAACAGTACAAAATTAAATACAAATACAAAAAATACAATTGCAGCCAACTATGCCTAACATAAATATCTGAAGTTATAGTACTTATTATATTACTACATATAAATTTAGATAACTTAATCCTGAATCGCACATTACAAGTTTAAAATAAGTTAATTTGTGATATGAATAGGTAAAAAAAAAACCCAGATAAATATAATTTGCTCAGAGTATCAGATTCAGGGGATTAGACCGGAATAACTCATAAATTCAATGTAAACAAACAAAAACAGATCTAAATTAAAGCTAATGCAGACCATAGCAAAAGATGACAGAAATTAAAAATAACGCACCGCTGTGATCCCTTTTAAATTATTTGGTTAAGAACGTAAGATAAAAAAAGATAAGAAAATTATTCGTCTGACACGAACAGTTTCCGGCGGCTGGCCGCAATTTATTCCTCTCACAAACACGAACTGTGCTGATTCAATATTGACACTGGCTGGAACCGCGTACCTAGCCTATTCCCCAGTGCTTCAGATAGAATCTAACTTCGAAGATACGACTTTGTAGCCGCTTTTTAACTTACAAGCATAATGGGATCCCTTCGAATACAGTTTCTCTCCCTATTTGTTTATTTTACTATTGCTACCGAGACGCAACTCTGTGCGTGTAGGGTGACGCTATGTTTGTTGTCATGCCCCTTGTTTCTAAAGATTTAAAAATGTATAATAGATGAACGTTCACGCATTTGCCTTTTATTTATAAGACGTTTTATACTTCGCAGACGTTTCTCGAGAGGAAATCTTCTTGGATTACCATTATAAATTATATGGTATTAACGGGGTTTAAGTCAATAGAATTTGATTAGCAGCCTGCAGTATCTGATCGTCGCCGCTCTCAAATAGATGCGATCGCTCAAAGTCAACGTTAATCTTCGGTTAATGAGTTCAAAAGAAGTAATTGTTGAAAGCGAATTTTGTTGTGTACCCAGCCCTCGCTTGGAACACTACAACGACAAACTTTATATCTTTATTCGAATTGAAAGGAATTACAATCACTTCTTGGAATATAGGTACATTAGCAATAAAATAGGTAAGTATTGTTCGTATTTCCATGTCTATATCTTGGAATTGAATGAGATTCCAAGAATCAAGGATCAAGGTACGCCCATGCCCAATGCAGATCACGATAAAATTCGTAGGTAAACTTTGTGTAATTGAATTTGGGATAAAAGTTTCCCTGTTTTCTACACTTTGTGAAATGTTCGGATCTATGTTGTAATGTTTAGTCACTGTAGGGCAATTGCACAGTGCACTTGTCCGTGTTAAGTTGTCAGACAAACATTTCGAGAGTTCGGGAGCGGGCGGTGTTGGCGACACGCGATAACTGCATCAATCATAAGGAGGGCAGGACAATGGCGGCTTTTTATCGAAAATTCCGGTTCCAGAGGGATTCGTTTGTGACTCCATTTCACATTTGTCACATTACCTACTCGTGAAATCTGTCGTTTTCGCTATTTTGGTCTCAATAGAGACGTGACTGACGAAAATTTTACCCAAATGGCACACGTTTTATAACTAGCTGCATAATATATTCTACCCTCATTAATAAATCTATAACGTGTCATTGTTTATACATACTGTACGATATTTGTTCCGTTTTATAAAAGTGAAACGACAACATAAGTCATCAGATACCGCTTTAGGCTTTGCAAAGGATTTTTGTACATTGTTTATCTCGAGTCCTAAGGGACAGTTGAGAGAAAAGAAGGAAATCTCAAAGCTAAACCGTCCTGATTTAACCACCCATGCTGTACTTGTATAGATTTCGCACACACCGTTAACTTTATTTTCCTTTTTTACTGTTTTGTATAAAAGAAAGGACTTATTGGAACATGTACGTATATTTCTTTGTTTTGTGCAGCGAACCTGAAATTGTCGCACATTGAAATAGTTCCTTATAATAAATCGCCCACTTAACATGTAGTTGGACTGTGCCTGCCAAACTATAGTGACTGGCTACGTGAGCTAACTTGTCCAGGCCACAAGCAACTTACTGCTATATAATTTGTAGTACACGTAGGTACAAGTTTTGATAGAAATCGCAGTTTAACGTCATGAACAATTTATCATGTTCACTGTTTATCATTATTTGAACTTCGAGCGACTATTTGAGACTTTAGACTACCATTTTCAACTCAAATTTTAATAAGTAAGCGCCAGAGCTTACTTATTAAAATTTGCGATTAATAATAGATACGTTTTACAAGAAATAAATATGATCATTGCCTTCATTTTGGTAATTTAGTTTGCAATCGAAAGAATTCATTGGAGGAAAGCAGATTCGTGCGCGACCTTTTCTAAGCAAGTTTTATTTACCTACTTGAAGTATATGATGATAAACCCGTACGATATCAAATATTTTAGTTTTAATTTTTACTAGTTACAAATATAACTTTTCAAAATTATAATGTAGGCATTTTCATTTTCAAAGCTTGTCTTGTTTATTACTGACTATTTGATGACATGAATCCTGAACAGTAACAAAATTAAGAATAAAATAAATAAATAGGCCTATTAAATAAACATATTTTTAAAAGTCCAACCTTGATATATATTAATATCTTAAATTTAGGAAAGAAATTTATTTTATTCATTTATTTTTTTCTCAATATCGAATTTGGAAAGCCGCTCATTGGAAATATTTGAGGATATTTGTTACTTATTTGTTGTAAATACATTTTATTTTTATATTAATAGTTAAATTGTTTTAATTGCAGGTTTGCTCGTAGTTTACCGTGTACTAGATGCCGTTTCTAAACTTTAGTCTAAATAAAGAAGTTTTTCATTGATTGACTAAGTTACTTTGTACAGAGTTTTTTGATTGAAAAACTTATTTATATTTTTCAAAGTCCATTACAAAGTTATTTCTCAATGCCTCTGGGGTGCGCCAGTTATTTATTTATTTCTTAAAATATTTCTAAAATGCTTAAATTAAAATGCCTAAAAGGAAATGTGCTGCTTCGTCAGAAATAAAATAAAGTATTTGCTATTTAGCCAAGTACTTTATTTTATTCAATATAGGTAAATAGAATCCAGACCCTGATGGTGCACTTATGTTCTCTACCTAGATCAATCAGATTTATAAATCAGCCCCGATGCTGCCAGCAGCTGATAAGCACTGTGAACAGAACAGTTAAGTAATTTTTCCAAGAAAAAATGCTATTTTCTTCAAGTAGCAGCTATTTTCCGGGTATGAATCCAGACTTCGGATTATTACTGAAAATTTCACAAAATACAAACTCAATATCAGTATAACCGACAGATAAACCGCTCTTTAGACCTCTGTGTGGTACATTATAATATTAATTATCAAAAATGAAAGTAATGATGAGTAATAAATTAAATCTTTACAAATATGATCGCATCATCATATTAATTAAAAGGCGTCCCCTACTGGGCATTGACCTTTCCCAAGTTTTGTGACTTTGACCGGTCATTATCACTCATCTATAGAATAAGATCGCGTAGGTACCTAAGCTTAAAATTCAAAGTGTAACACATGTGGAAATAATAAGGACATTAGTAAGGCATCACACTACATCAGGCGACACGGATTTTCGATTTGCGCCTACTCTGGCTAACAGCCAGATGGGATTTCCGAATAAGTCTTTTCCACTTTGTTCCAATTTCTGTATTCTGAATGAGCCGTTTACAGCACGTATTGGCTTTTAAAGATATCTAACATAACTTACTTAATGCTTTTTACGTATTTTTAAACATTTTACCACTAAAACAACAAGTTGTCTGTATAAACTGCATAGGCTCGTACCTATTGTGCTAAAAGCACCATCATTATTTAAACACCTAGTGCATTTGATAACTGTCTTCTGTAAAGAGGGAATAAAATAACAAATTGCCATTATTCGACTTTTAGGCATGTTTCGACTCATCATCGTTTCAGCCGAAAGAAGTTCACCGCTGTAAATGGTTGTGGGTTCAATTCCCACACGGGACAAAACTTTATACTTTATATAAATCATAAATAAATATTTGTGCCGAGTATGTGATGTTTGCTGTCTGTCAATTATCCTTAGTGTGGCCGGACGAATAAAAGTTTATTCCATTTACTACTTAAAATGACAATTTCATAAAATATTTATCTCACAATTACGAATGTCTAGCAACTAACTAGTCTAATTTGTGGTTATTTTGCTTGGAGCATTGTGCATTAGGCGAGTTCTCATGTGTGTAATTTAAAATATATATTGTATATTGACTGCGGTTTGTATAGGGATCTGTGGCTACCAACTATTTATGACTTCAGATTAAGGACTTCCCACAAGCCAACACAATAGCTTTTGCACTAAGTAAACTTTGTTAATGTTACTATTATTTAGACTGATGCGACAACTGCTTTGGTTTTCCAATAATGTTTACACTTTTCAACTAATAAACGTTGGTATATATTGAACAGAGGTGTTATCACTGTACTGAGCATTACAGTTTATGTTTCATCATCATCATCATCATATCAGCCAAAAGACGTCCACTGCTGGACATAAGCCTTTCCCAATTTTCGCCACCGTGGCCGGTCGTTCGCCGCCCTTATCCATCGGTTGCCCGCCACTCTTATAAGGTCGTCGGTCCACCTTGTGAGGGGTCTGCCTATGCTGCGTCTTCCGGTTCGTGGTCGCCACTCTAGAACATTTCTGCCACAGCGGCCGTCAGTTCTGCGAGCTATGTGTCCTGCCCATTGCCACTTTAGAAAAACAACTTTGCGAGCTACGTCAATTACTTTGTTCGCCTGCGGATTTCTTCGTTTCTCAAACGATCGCGCAGGGAGACGCATAACATAGCCTACAGTAACAGTAACAGCTTATATTTGCTTAACCTTTATTAGTTAAATATTTAATTAATCTAATTACATTTTATATTGCAAAGCATAATGTCATTTTCAGTGAAAGGGTTGATAGTGATATATCACGAATAACTAAATGTATTCATTTCGGCCAGGTATTTCACTTATTTCGTACGGTTTTATATTCCATCGTGCAAACCAATAGCCATACACTGCATACGCTTAGAAATTGGCCTGATAATAATTGTACATTTCTATGGGCCTGATTTCTTACCAGAAAAAAAAAATTATTGGTCACAGAGTTTTAAAACCGATATGGCCTATAATTTTATTCAACACACCTTATGAGTTCTAAAATACTGTAACAATAGCAAATTCTCGAGAGTTCTTCTAGTGTTATAGGTATATACTTAAAGCGTTTAAGACACAAAGTTTCTTCAACTGCCAGTACAGCTTCGATTCTTAAGAAGACCTAGGAAATCAACTCTCAGAAGGAGTGCATTACTTGCAATTTTTTAGTTAGTTGAAGAACTAAGTATTTAAAGTCTTGAAAAGTTCAAACATCTTGTTTGTGAGTATCTCTTTGATTGGAGCATTGCTTGTAGCCCCAGGATAAACTAAGTCCAAGTTTGGTTATATTCATAATACCGCCCATAAGTACCATCGAGTTTGATATAATACTACGGTTTTCCTGGAGCTTTACAACCACGTCACGAATATAAACACCTAAAGTAGTACTGAATGCAATATTTTTCTTTTGAAAAGTCAAACCTAGTTATATTTTTTTTTTAGATCACTAAGTACGTGAAACAGCCACTTAGCCTTCAGCTTATTCGCTGACAATGGTAGAGGCACCTCTGATTACTTCACTCCTAGGAAAAGGTGGAAACTATTCCATATGCCACCGTGTCTAAATGCCGAAACCAGTTTTAAAATCATTATCAGCATTTCAGCCAATATAATATGTCTATTAATAGTCATAGAACTCCTTCAAGGATCTAACTTTTAACCGCTTTAACTTAAAATTGTTGAATCATGATATGTGTGAGCTGCAACTATCTATTTAGCGGCATGTAAGGCTAGATACGTTTTATTCCAGTAAGTATTTGGTGGTATTTCAGTTGGCGTGTCGCTAGCTGCCGCGGCTGCGATGTTTACAATGTAACAACATTTGCCATGTAAATCTTAGTGGTGTTCGAGCTACGGCCGTGCACCGTGCCAAGAGGCTTGCGTGATCGCCTGTCTTCCAACCGACCCTTGAAATGTACCGATAAACTCTCTAAGAAGAGAATACTTAACATTTTCGTACTAAGAATGTCTGCGTATAAAAATTTGTATATTAGCAATTTCCTATTTGTACCTTCGGTGCTACTTGGAACAAACCAATAAAAGTCTGAATTTGACAATTGCAGATTGCATACAATGTGTGGATCTAGGTACATACATTTATCGCATTAAGTGTACGCGTCAAATTGTGCTTTGTCAAATGACCGAAATAGTCGACGAAATTAATTCACTGTGCGGACTAGAAGAATAAAATTATGACAATGATTATCAAATATTTCAAAATTTCGTAAAAAGAAACTTAACAAGTCAGTCAATCAAAAGTTTAATGATATTCTTGATCCTGTGCTAAAGTTTAGAAGTACCTATCATATAAGATCTAATAAATAACGTGTTTAAATACATATTATTTAGTAAACTAAGGCTCAGCGCACACCGCTGGAAACGCGGCGGAGCGCATTTCCTTTAAACGCGCGGGCGTATTTAGGTGCCCCGAGCCGCACCAAGAGCTCTTGAGAGCCCTCGAGCGGAGAGATGCGCAGGTACCCCAAACGCGCCCCATGTCGTTTAGTACTGATCGAAACTTTGTACAGACAACTCGCTCTGATGTGGACTAGGACATGATTGTTGTTGAAAAAGAAAATGTTGGTCAATGAAATCTAGCTGGGCACGGGGTGACGCGGTGGGGCGCAGAGCAGCGCGGCGGCAACTGGAGTACTCGCGCGCATGCTCTTGTAGTAGCTTGAGGGCGCTCCGAGCGCCGCGTGCGAATTTATTCTTGATATAAAATTATTGTGTCAGGGTAGTTAAGGTTTATATTAAATTGTAGTTTTAAATTGCTCTCCGCCGCATTTCCAGCGGTGTGCGCTGGGCCTAAATAATAAATAATAACGTTAAAATGTTATAAATGAACCAGACAGTTATTCCAACTTCCAACGAAATTACAACGTGAATTACAGCGATGATTACAGGCGTTAGAATATGAGATTATTATGTAAGCAGTTAAATATGACTCTTCGTAAAACCACGGTTAATACTTTATGACGGTAAAAATCATCTTGAAATCAATTGAACCTGTTTAATGTTTTTATTGATGCTTATTTTATTTTTACAGTTTACACAATTACGGACACAATAGTTACCCTGTTTATGGTAGATATCTACGAGTACTATCACGCCCATAGCACAGCACTTTACTACTAGACTTAGTATAATTTATTTAACACATAATGCTGCAGTAAATATATCAATATATCAATACACTTAAATTATGATTTACATTTAGAAGAAATTGTTTTTAGGTAGTACAGTTGATCAGATACGATGCCTGAATATAGTACCTACACAACGACAATATATTTTATTAAAACAAATTACAGTGCTTTGAAAACATTGTAAAAATGAACGCAAGCGGAAACTTCACTGAGACCAAATAATGGCGGATAAGAACGTATGTGACGTAATTTATGTCTAAAATTTTCTCGTAAAAAGTTCGTTCGCCGGCTGTTTTCCGTTACATCGAGTTTTTAGAGTAGTCTCCTCTCACTGTCGTCATGAGTATCATTACGCCGCGATTTTAAAACGATCGCCCTTATGTTTGTTTTGTTTACTAGAATACTCCATATTTTGTTTCTTAAACACGCTCCAGGGAAATCCTTTGATAACCTAAGAGCCTTTAGGTACTCAAAAACGTTTGAGTTGTTTCGTTTGTGGAATGTGTAATAAAACACTGAATTTTTGACGACGAATTTCAAAGTTAGAACCGAGGTAGTTACAAATTGAAAGTTACAAAAGGGGCACTTACGTTGATGAGAATAAGCATTAATTGCAAATCGCAACTAAACAGAGCGTAGGCATTGAGTTATTTACTTCTTTAGTGGTCATAAATATTTATTTAACACTGTTACTTATTTTTCAAATCTCTGAAAACTTTTACTTAGTTTATTAAAGAGTCAGCAGTTAGGAGCCCCCTAAAAAGTTACATGAACTATTTATTATTATTCTATCGTATTTTACGCGGAACGTGCCCTAATAAACTATTTGTCGTGATGCCATCGTTTTGTTACAGCCAGAAAGAGTAGATGATTCGCTAGCATCGTTTGTATCTCACACATACTCATAGATGTTAGCTCAAATATCCGTTTAAGTATATAAGTAATTTCCTAAAAAAAAATATACTGAGCATGAGGAGAAATTCTAGTTTATTTAGAAAATGCACTATGGAACTAAATACACTTGTTCGAAACTAATACTAAATCACTGAAGGTAGGAAGGGATTAACATTGCATAAAGAATGTGGATGCAACTGGTACAAACGCGTGGATACAAACATGTACAAATGAAAGACAGATCATAATATGACTGGCCTGTTGGTCTAGTGGTTAGTGACCCTGACTGCTAAGCCGGAGGTCGTGGGTTCGATTCCCACCCAGGACAAACCTTTGTGTGATGAGCATGATTATTTGTTCTGTGTCTGGGTGTAATTTATATATAATATGTATGTATTTACAAAAAAAGAAGTATTTAAGTATGTATATCCGTATTCTAGAACCCATAATACAAGCATATAATATGCTCACTTTGGGTCTAGATGGCGTTGTGTAGTTGTTGAAATATTATTAGTATTATAATATAGTTTGATGTATTTACCCCATAGTAATCATAAGCTATGGTTTTTAGTCGGGATGTTAAAGCTTATATTTGTAAATTCACTCGTAGAAATAAACAAGTACCTAAGGAAATACGGTACCTCTGCACCGAACATTAAAGTTGCAAATAAAAATTGATTGCTGAAAATACGAATATTAGAAGTTTTATTCGTACTTCCCTGGGTACATTTTACATGTAAGTTTAATTTTAAATGTAAATTGGAAAGAAAACTTTGCAACACACGGTATTATGTTGCGAGTTACAAAATTTACATAATATACATTTGCATCAAATCAGTAAAGAATCTCGTAGATGTTCAAAGAAAGGAGTTTGGAGGAGAGAGATTTTTATTTAGGAAGAGGAATTTTGATTTGGAGGTGAGAGATTTTTACATTTGTTGTTGATTTTAAAATATGCACTTGTATTATATTTCGTAACTTTCTGTTTATTTTAGCTATTCTTCATCGGATTCCTGAGGCGTTATTAGGTTACAAAATTCAAGATTGAAAAACTTTACAATATATTGGTCACATAAGACAGTAAAATATATATATGTAAAGTGCAAACTTACTGTAATTGAGACATTAAAAAGAAGAATATAGAAAGTATATTCCAAACCAATACAGTTGCAATGAAATTGTTATCATAATATGAATAATGTTTTATATTTAGTCATGTTTTAAATTGTCATTCAACCTAATAACTTGTAAATAAAATGTTCCAGGAACATTGTAAAAGTTGATATTACAATCGCACGGATCTTTGTCACAAAAAAACTACCTAATACTTATTCAAAACGGGTATAGTGCAATTACACGTTACCAGGTCTATAAATAAAGTCTACACAATTGCAGTTATGACTAACCGTCAACGAATGAGGGCGTATGAATGTTTAATAAAGATGTGCCAGCCATCGATTAGTTGATTCAAGTTGACTACTTTTCATGCAGCACGCTTGACTAAGCGACAGATTAATCGGATTCGTGCCTCAATTGAGTTGTTTTATGTAAACTCGTAACTTTAATAAATGGTTTTCTCTGTGATAATGAATATTAGCTGTTTCTACTCATTAAATTATACTTGAGTATTTATAGTCGTAATAAATTAATACGAAAATCCATGACAGTAGGGAGTAGTCAAAATTTTATCTGATATTTCGTCTCAACCGGAACCTTAATCATGTTGTGAAACACATTTACATTTAAATAACGTTATGTTATCGTTCGATGTCTTTTTTTTTTGCTATTTAAAACAATAAAATATAAATAAGTTTTTTTTTTATATTATAGCCTACCAAAGTGACTCCACCCCGCCTGATGGTAAGCAGTCAGTGGAATCCAGAAGTGGCGGCCACTATACCAAAAGCCATCGTCTTAAACTGCTGGTATGGTGGTCTCCACTATGGCGGCTGGGAATGGGGTTAGGGGAAGGGAATGAGGGAGGTGAGGAAAGAGGAAAGGGGGGAAATTGGGTCTCCGGCGCTCTTACTCACCGAACGAAACGCAGTAGTACGGATACTACTACTCTTAAGTCGATCTTCTATGAGAGGGTAGTACTTCTCCGGACGATCCGGCCCATTCATGCTGCAATCAGCGTGGATCTACTACCGTAGTCAGAAAAAGTCGCTATAGAAAACATTCCACTTACAATATATATATAACTCTCTCTGAAGTACAGTGAAGTTTCAATGAGCTGCGGAAACGTTCATCATTTGTTGATGGGTCGGACCAAACAAAGTTAAACATAACAAAATTGTCGAATCACAATAAAGTAAATAACACAATAGTAAATGGATATTAACAATACAATAAACTTTGTTTAAGTGTAATAGCGCCGCAAATGCATCTGTTTTAGCAAGTTACGAATTCAAACTTGCCTTCTCATTGTTTGATCAATTTTCATGTCATCCTTCTCTGCAGTGGAATAATCAAGAACTGGTATGATAGTGATGATGATAATGCCACAGGCACAGCTTGGAGGAACTAATAATGGTGGGTCATGTAGAAGGAAAAAGAAGTAATAATCACCAAGCACGAGATTGATGTGGTAAAAGAGGTTTGCAGGAAGTACATCTACAGGTCCATCTGGTTGGGCAAGGATAGAGTGTCATAGCAATTTTTGGTGTGAGTGACCCCCTGCAGTGAGAAAACGAACAGAAAAAGTTTTTTGAAACAATTTATTATCTACCATACCTCTAAAATTAAACTCAAACTCTGATTTCTAAAAACTAAAAGCTATTTTTATATTAGTTATAGTAACTGAATTGTCTTTAGAATTAAATCTCGAGCACACACCTCGAAGGGCGAGTCTTAACGAGGAAATAGTGGTAGTAAATCAGTGGAAATTCGTTCTTATTGAATTTCCTTTTGTCGGCGAACGGAAGCACCGCCTAGGTTTTTGTTCCAAATGGACGCTTCAAGACATGTAACGTTTTTTGAGATCGCTCGATCGCGCGTTTCCTTTCTTTAGTGTATTTATAGACTTGTATTGCAAAAAGCAAATAATAAGTTTCGTAAGCGTACCTGAGCTTTAACTTATTATTTTTTAGCTAAGCAAACACACAAATCCATACTAATATTATAAATGCGAAAGTAACTCGGTCTGTATGAATTTGCAATAGGACATTCACGCGGGTGGAGTTGCGGGCAACAGCTAGTACTCTTATACTTAGCATTTTAGTCTATAAATTATATAATTATATATTAATACTAAATAACATAAGACAAAAACTGCATATTTCACTCATTTTTCTAGGAGTTCGGAAACAATCCTTAGATGGAACAAAAATGCACTATCAAGTAATATTGTCGTTTTTGTAGATTTGTTTGTAGTTTTGTAGATGGTTCTCGAGATGAGCAATTTAAACAAGAAGTCTTCTGCCTAAATATCCTCGTCTTTTAGTTTCTATCTTTAAATTAGGAAGACGAAGAATAAAAAACATCATGATAATATTATCTTACAGTTAACTGGATTACTTAAACAAAACATGTGCAACTGGTAGCAAATCATTTTTTTAATAAGTAACTTCGTGTGATAAACAAGTCCAAAGGCGAGCAAAGAGGCAGTAGTTACAGTAATGTCAAGTACATCGTTAGCTTACCGCGAGCCCACACTGAAAGTTGCTTCTTTTGCAAGATAAACGTACCACCTGCTTACTTATAAGACATCTAACGACCCTACTACTTAACTACTTACTTACTTACATAATTATGCTGACTTTATTATAATCACGAGCCACAATAGTTCAACAGTTATTTAGGCAATATACAAACCAAACACTACAAATTATCTTAACTTAAATCAAAGTAGAATTGTTGAACAAAATGCTTACAATGGTATTTTATTGAGTTTTATGGCCTGAAAACTTTATAGCATTGAAAAATTAGGTCATCTGTGCCGAAGCGAAGATCTTTATTCGAAAAGTTCTCAAGTTTTATCGACTTTTATTCGTATCTCTGATCTAACCTTAAAGTACTGTGCTTCATAAAACAACTATACAAGCCAATATCTTTTATTTTCGCAAATAATATTACTTACTAGGATATTGATCTTATAGTTTATGCTTACTAAAGTTAAGCTTTCTAAATCTTCGCAAGTGTAACAGGAGCACTGAAACCAATAAAGTTTCTCAAACTTATGAAAATCTGCGTTTTCAGGCGAAGGAAAACTAATTACTTTTCTAGAAACTTCGGTCTCAATCAGGCTCTTTTTAGGAGTTTCATAACAGTGGCGAATCGTGCAAACTTGAGTTGTTTAACGTTCGGTCCGCATAGGAATAGGTTTTAATTTAATACTAGAAAGAAGAAGTCATATCGTTACCTTCCGTGCTGTTTTACCTCTCAATATTTACTGTACTTTATTCATGCAAAGGATGTTTTTACAGAATTATGCGCAACTAGAATTACTTATACATGTCTAAGAGATATAGATATAAGTAGATATAAATCGTAATTCTAAGCAAAGAATTACCGTAACTAAAATATATTTCATATTTCTTTGAAGTTATGCTATTTTTTACAACCATGTGTATCTTAAAGTATTAAATTCTACCTGAAAGTTATAAGATTAAAAAAGCATTTGAAAGCGTAAACTCATTTCACTAAACGAAAAACATGTGTAAATCTTAATTGCATGCGCCCAACCACCTAGTCCGACGGAACGTTTACACTTGACGTTTTAAAAATATTACTTTTGCATTTTAATAACATTTATTTAGAAGGAAGCTGACTCGAAGCAAAATAATGAGGCGACGCGTGAATTTACCGAGGAAACGGTGTGTTGCAGAATAGTTGAATCGGTACTTGCGTTCGCCTTGTGTGCTCGCTCGACCGTGCCGTGCCCCGAGCTGAGCGGAAAATATTATGATACCAGCACCTCCGTCGCACGTGGAAAACGCAGCTAGCGGCTCGTGGCTCGTGGGCTGCCACACGAGCCCCTAACAAATTAAAAAGTTTTCTAAATTTAAAGCCACACACCATCTTTGAGTGTGCACATCAGTCCTTCTCGTGATTTATAATTGGGTCTTTGCACTTTTGCTTACGTATTTTAACACCGCTTAAACATCCCATGTATTTCAAAGTATCTTTATAGATATTTATAAATTTAACTTGGACTACGAAGAATCTATGAAACGATACTGACATGTTTATTCTCCGAATCTCCTTACAATTCTTCGTTCGGAAAATATAATACAAAAGTAACGAAAACCGATAACAAAACCTAACATTTTGTTGCTAAGTTGTTTAAAATTTTAAAAATAAATCAGCAATCTTTGCAAACTGTTGTATAGAAGTTTGAGTTTGTGTAGAGTGGGTATGGAGCGCTTCGCGTCGGGGAAGCAGTGTGACAGAATTTCAGTAGTAAATCTCTTGTAAAGCGCGGGCGCGAGAGCGGGCGGTGCTACGCGACGGCACGCTATCTGTTGCGACATATTTGGCAAGCTCGCCGGACTCTCAGCCAACTGTGACAATGCCGCCTCGTAGTACACACGAGTCGACTGTGCGACGTGACAACTTATCTGATCGGATGGCTATTCAGATTAATACCTACTTACGATTCTGCATTTATTCCGGGAAAAGCATGTTTTGTGTTGGCAGGTACTGATGTCGGGTTAGCAGCTATTGTACATTCAATTTTCTTTTTATCTTTATTTTGCAACAACCTTCTGTAAGTGAGGCGAGACATTTTTGCGTACCTATAGTTAATTGTTGGTTACACGCGATGTGATTGTGTTATATACCTAACAACACATTCATACTAAACTTGCCACATAATTGCGGTTTACCTTTAAAATCAGGAATGAAAATAAATTTACTTCCAGTTTGCTAGAGTTATTGAAAAAGATGATTTCGATTTTAAATTTCCTTTACTTGTTAATTGATAACTATCTAAATTATTAGGCGTTTGTAAAATGCTTTGGTAATATAATGTCAGTAATTAGTTAAATTTAGGCAAATTGTCGAGAGATATTTCGTACATTTTAAGCTGCACAGACTTTAATGATGGCATTCTGTGAGACATTTACAGCACAACATTAAATAGACTAAGTTACAACGAATTTTAAGGAAGAGTTTTTACGTAATGGCGAATTATTACTCAGTACTCTGTTGGTGGTAGCAATTTGTGTAAGTACGTAGCGAAATATTAAATTGTAATATTTAGTACAACACTCACCAATAGATAATATAAATGTATTATACACAGATCTCACTTTGTTGTACATTTATCGTTTTACTAAACATTATAAAACAGTTAATACTTATGAAGAGATTTTAGTGACATGTCACTGTATTCTTAACAGGCACAGCCAGCTAACCTCTGGTACCCGAAATACAGCAGCGTTTCACCGTTTGCCTTTTTAGCTTGTCAAATAAAAAATCTACTTCACTTTTACATTTTAGGTACAAGATCTTCTGAAGTTATTACTTGAACTCATTTAGGTATAATGGAACCAAAAATACCTCTATTTAAAAGAAACGATATAATCTTAAGTATGTCATCGAAGCTCATTGTCTAATTTCATAACAAAGTGTTCAGACATCACAAACAATATAAGTAGTTGAGAAGAATAGACGCACCGGTCACGAATACCATTATTTAATATTGTAAGCATCATATCGCTGGATTATTTATGGTGGCGATCGTTCATTTGGTACACAAGTAGATAACTGACGTGGTTTTTATTTTACCGAGCAACAAAACTATCAGGTAACTCACGCGAACGAGCCATCATGCTCGCTTATGATTCTGAATAAATGTAACAAATCGAAATGGTTTAGGCGTTTAGCTTCAAAAATGAGCTTTCTGTATACGGTGAATGACTAGGAAATTACGGCTTCCAACAATTCTGTTGTTTATCTTTGCAATGTTTTTACAAGTGGGTGAGAAATCTCATAGTGATATCAAAATTACACGCGTCGTCGTCGCGTGGCCATTAGTCAACTTTTTACTGAGAATGACTGATGACCCTTTTATCTAATCAACTAATCACTTCATAACTATTTTAAGTTTAACACAACTGATATTTAAAATGTACGTTTGGACAGAAGCCAATTAGTTAAAATTTATTGAACACTATTTTTATTTGTTTTAGTGAACAAAGAAATATATATTTAGTTCCATCCGTCCTATTTGTAGTTATATGTTGAATGGTTTTTGATGTATTTTCACAAATTTGTTTTGCCTCGCGCTATTTTAATTTTCTATTATCGAGGTCAAGCAAAACGATAAGTACCGTGGCCTCTAAAACTTTTCTTATTTCTTTGTTTGTTTATTAAAACGGAAAGGAAAGCAGTAAACTTTGTACAACTTGACGTTGGCCTTTATTTGCAATTTCATTTAGTGGCGTCCTTAATGTCTTGTTTATATTGCTAATAGTTTGACTAAAATAATATTTGATCTGTGACTGAGTGCCTGTTATGAGAAGTGCTACTGTTATAATAAATTATATCTGACTAAAATATTAAAGAAAATTATAAATATAGTTACGGAATAGTAACCATTTCGTTATAAGTAGATGAATAAATATTAGGCTGAGCTAAAGTAGGTACCCGTATAAGTCTTATTAGAAAAACGAATTGTTGTATTAGATAACTATTAGAAATAAATCATGGTATAAGATAATGCGATTTGTGTTTCACAATTGGAATTTGTTTAGTGGTTCCTATGTTATTATGCCGTATCGCTGTAGGTATTGTGGTTAGTTATTAGGATGATCTCTAGTCTGACAGGTTGTGGATGTTGTTCGATATTTTCTGAAAAAGTCTTATTAGCGTATTTGAATGAAGTATCACAGAGCAGGCTTGTGGTAGTTAATATGAAATAACCGGCCAAGTGTGAGTCGGACTCGCGCACGAAGGGTTCTGTACCATTATCTTTTAAAACGGCAAAAAAATCATGTTTGTTGTAAGGGAGCTCTCCATAAATATTAATGTTATATTTTAATTTAATTATTTATTTTTAAAGTAAATATTCAACGAAATATTCTGTGAATATTTCAAGCGTTTACATGAATTAAGTTCAGAATACTTGTCGCATTTATCAATATCGAGCAAAAACGAGCAAAAAAATCACGTTTGTCTCATTCTGTTTTTTAGTATTTATTGTTATAGCGGCAAAACAGAAATACATTATCTGTAAAATTTCAACTGTCTAACTATCAGGGTCCATGAGATATAGCCTGATCACAGATGGACTGACAGACAGACAGACAGACAGCGAAGTCTTAGTAAAACGTGACCCTATTGGTCCCGTTTTACCATGTGGGTACGGGATCCTAAAAATGACTATGGCTTGCTAACTTATGCTGTCGTTTCATCATTCTCTACTGCGCAGTTGGCTGTGAATGGTTTCGATTCTCACACGATACAAACTTTTTAAGGTTTATTATATTAAATCATTATTCCAAATTTAGGTGTACTTTGTGTCGGTATTGCTATTTTTCTTGAGTCTATCATCATAGATACTAGTGTCTTTTTGTTCCACAACATTATCAAAAATGTTTAAAACATATTACATTAAAGTACTTTGTATTGAAGCTATTTACCTATAGACAGCGGTAATAAAGTAATTTAGCTGACGGAACCTTTCTGAGTGGCACGAGTCCACGAACCTCGTCATGAATATCAACAAGGGAGCTCGTCATCGCCTTTATGTCACGAAGACACCCCCTCCTCCCCTTCTTACCCTCTATTCAGAACGCACCGTTGATAAACAAAATGTTCGTAATTGGAAGTAAATGTTACATTTTACATCGCGTACACGTGGTAATTACCTGTATTTGATTCATTTTATACGCATGTTAAGTATGTTACGAATGAATGGAATTTTATAATGAAGAGTTATAACATTTTATGTAAGGATGTACTCTTTGAATGAAATGAAAGACACAATGAAAAATCTATTGTTTATAGGTTAGAATCGTGGCGCTCAAAATCTTAATAATAATGTTAGAAAGTATTTACTACAGTATGCATTAATTTGTACCTAGTTCAAAATTTGTATCTTACAAAATCTTTTCAGTTTCAGTTGTATACTTTACAGCTCTTGTAGACAATACGCAACAAAAAAAATTATACTAAACAGTTAGTGTTTTAGTGTGAACTCGAGAGATAGAAAATTCCAAAGAAGATAATAGAGAAGAATTGTGTTTTGTCTGTGTAGATGCTAAACAACGCGACATACATACATTAATTCAGAATATCGGTACAGCAAAAGTATGGCAATTTCTTAAACCACTTGGTATTGGTAGGACTATAGTTAATGATAGTGATGACGTTGACCTTGACGCACCTAATGGTCAATTTTTCTGGATCATCAATTACCTTAGACTTCAATACTAAATCTTCTACACTAAGTTATATTTCCTCCCTTCCTTTGCCGTTAAATTAAATACTGCTTTCACTCTCCACCCTGACTAAGGCTATAGATATTAGAAGTTGGGCTCAGTCTTCTGGTTTACTTGTGAATCCAGCAAAATCTCAAGCGATCAATATTAGTGGTATACGTCGTTACAGAATATCGTAAGAAACTGAAGTGCTACCTATTCGGCAGCGTCGAGACACACATTCTCTCTTTTCTTTATTCTAGTTCTCCTTCTTACTTGTGTGAACGCTTTGAGTATCTTCTACCTCGTGGTAAACCTTGTCGAACTTTATTTTCTCTCCTACTTCGAGCTCAACTACAAGTACAATAGCCGTTATGATGGTTCTTTTACTGTTGCTGTTTTTGGTTGTGGAACTCTGTTCTTCACGTCATTTGCGAGAGCATTTCTGTGGATGTGCTTAGGAGAAGAACAAGAGAATATTTCCTGTCATTGGTTCAATTTATTAAGTATACTCGTATTTATTATCTATACATATAATAAAATTGGAGTGTCTGTTTGTAATATTGAAATAACCATTTTTACTACATGTATATGAATATATATACGGTACATACACCAAAATATTTTTTTTACAATTTTTCTCTCTCTGTCTGTCTGTTTGTTCCGGCTAATCTCTGAAATTGCTGGACCGATTTTGACGGGACTTTTATTGGCAGGTAGCTGATGTAATAAGGAGTAACTTAAGCTACGTTTATTTTAGAAAAATTTTTTTTTTTTAAAAAATAAATTAATGTTGCTCGACTGTTAGGCCGAAAGAAAGTTCGCCGGGTCAGCTAGTCGGTAATATATAGTATAGATAAACTTACTTACATAAGGACTTATATGTAAGTAAGTTATACTATTATATAAATCGGAAGAGTTTTGTTTGTTTGTTTGAACGTGCTAATCTCTGGCACTCCCAGTTGGATTTGAATAATTCTTTTTGCGTATAGTAGCGCAGTTCTCGAGAAAGGTTATAGACTATGTAACATCACGTTACTGGCGACGGGAGCAGAGCAGTAAGCAAAAACGCGGGTGTAACAGCGTCGAGGAAAGCTAGTCTTGTATATTATCTGATTTCGTGAAATTAGATTCATACACTTAATTTTTACGCTGTTTTACTTATTTCTTTTATAAGGCAATTTCTGCACTAGGCAGAGTTCTCTTTTGCTGGAAAGTTTACAAACAAAGGACATTATAACAAAAATATTTTAAATTACATACTTTTTTCTTGTGTGGAAATCAAACTTACAGTGACACAGAGAACGTTAGAACGTTTCGCAAAGGTTACCAATTTTATTATTTTTAGGTAATGGTTTTTCATATTAGTAAATTAGATTGCATGTCAAGCAACTAGGGCGTGGTTATCAATATCTTTTTATAGGTCAAAGAGCTTAGAGAATTAATCATTTTAATGTAATAAAATGGCTGTAGATGATACGGGTACTGACAGGGATTGTTTAGCTTCGATACAATGACATACTTGCGTGTAGCGTTATGTAGAAAGTTAGTTTTATATTTTGATAGGCATATCGTAAGTATCTTTCTTACCTTATACCGTAAGTATGAATTTTCTTTTCTGAAATTTAAATAATTTTTATTGTCGATTAGATATACATAAGTGCTGCTGCCATTTCGTATGAAGAAGTAAATGAGATGGCTCTAGACCGAGAGAAGTGGACGGAACTGCATTAGTTCTACCAAAAAGAGTCTGACTCTTTAAGTTAGTTAGTTCTCTAAATATTTATGAATGTAATGCACTTACAACTTAGTTCATAAAATAGTAGTCTATTGTTTTTGTATGATTGACTACATACCTATTACTTTATTGACGAATCAAATGCTGAAATAAGAATTGTTATCAACATGCGCAAGATCAAAGCTACGTGCAGGAGTTATTCGTTACTATAAAAAGGTTAATAACCTCTGCTGATGCTAGTTTACAATTACCAGACTCTTTTATTAGTTACGCAATATTATTTGTAATTATAAAAGTAAATTTAATCAAATAAGTAAAAATATAGACAATTAAAAGGATGATCTGATATAATAATTTTCATTTGAATAAATTTTAATAGGATTTCAGTGTTACATTCCCTGTAGCTTCAGTAATCAAATAAGCTACAAAATCATTGGCTCTGTTGAAAGCGACCTCTGACGGCGCATGTAAGCATTTTTAATCAATCTCGTAATCACTCCTGTTGAAACACTCGCCACAAATTGGCTATTTGCTAATTGATGTAGTGTTGGACTTAGTAACTCATTTTAGTTTGCATTTGTTACGCTATGTTTGCAACTGTCGCTGTTTAAAATACTTTAGATGGAGAATGAATACTAGCAATAGAAATATTTGTGTGAGAGATTCTATGTAATGTGTGTAGTTATAGCAACAATACTTCAAAGTATCATTAATCAAGAACCTATTTTTTTTTTGTATATTATAGCCTACCAAAGTGACTCCACCCCGCCTGATGGTAAGCAGTCAGTGGAATCCAGAAGTGGTGACCACTATACCAAAAGCCATCGTCTTAAACTGCTGGTATGGTGGCCTCCACTATGGCGGCTGGGAATGGGGTTAGGGGAAGGGAATAAGGGAGGTGAGGAAAGAGGAAAGGGGGGCAATTGGGCCTCCGGCGCTCTCACTCACCGAACGAAACGCAGTAGTACGGATACTACTACTCTTAAGTCGATCTTCTATGAGAGGGTAGTACTATTATAGCTGTGGCTGTTTTTTACTTACTCAATAGCTAAATTCTGGAATAAAAATTATGTACCGGATAATGCAGACAGACGGACGACCTGTGTCTGTCAAGATTTCGAATGTTGCGAAAGTCAAAAACATATTCAATACTGTTCATTATAATGAATGTTTATTGAAAACCCATTGCGGCTAAACTAATACTACTAACGGCACTAAGCCTTATACAAAGTAAATATCTGGAATTTCAGTAACAATCTGTAGCAGCATATGTAATTGTTTGAAGTTACGAGTATGTCCGACACTTTAAGTACAATCTGGCCAACGAGAAAATTGCACCATTCAAATGTATATTCAATTATGTAAATGGTTCGCGTTTATTTTAGCGCTGAGCCAAGGAGGTGCAATCTAATGAGCTGTTGGAAACAGTCCTTAGCTATTTTATATCCATTACACTACTCTGTCTAGAGATGGGATTAGTGTCTAAGAATGTCCAGGCCTCTTTAAAATAAACATTGATTTACATACATTTACTTGAAATTATTCTATTATGGTAAAAGGGCAACGATTTGTTTAAGTAAGTGTAATGCACCTTCAACTATCTTCAGTTTGAAAATATGGTCTAAGTTAAACCATGAGTACAGAATTACTTGAGACGCGAAAATTCACGGTTCGGTTTTACGGTTCTACCCATGTCTAATTATTGACTATAGGAAAATTTATTGACATATTTTTTTGGTTTTGATGTTCTCAAATTTGACTGTTACTAGGTTACGCAGTAGGATGCTTCCTACTGCTTATCTTAAATTGTAACAGTCAATTTTTTGGCTACAAAGAGCGCACTCATCGCGGTCGACGTATTTGGGTCACTTTTAAATATTGTACTCTTGTAAGAACAGTAAAAATCAGTAGTTTCGTGTAGTTTTGGTGAACTTTCCCGAAGAAACATACTGTAGGTAACACTCTCGTAAGCCACGATTATCAGTGATAAAACGCTTGCAAAGACTGAACTGAACATTTAGGAGTATTGGGACAGACTACCGAGCGTTATAGCTTTTTATTTTGCACTTCTTGTACGATTGTCACTAAAAAAATAGCAGGCGGTAATATTGATTCAATGGATTTCAATGGATTTCAATGGCGGTAATATGTAGTTATAATATGCATGTATAACTGACGTAAGGATAAGTTTTATAATGGCGACGATGTGTCTAATGGTAGAGATAGATAGATTAGTAATCCCAGAGACAAGACAATAATTATGATCGTCGTGTGACTAAAATGAAATTTTTAACAATTTGTTTACTACTATCAGTTCGATGATAAGGATAGATTATGCAAAAAACTAGAAAAATGGAGTGTCATGTCTATTCTTTTTAAGCGCCAGATAGATACAAAATAATATATCAGTTACAGTTTGCGGTAAATCACAGGAATGCAACCAACACAACTTGGAAATGTTAGACAAACTAGAATTTGAGATGTTTTAGGTTCCCACAGTATGGTATTGTGGCTGTCTTGCTTTGTTTAAAGTGTTAATAGTTCTTAAACACACAGTTTATGTAAAAACTTCAATATAATTCTAAATTGTTTCATTTTATAGTAGGATTTGGAATAATATAGTAGGAATTGAAGGAGTTTATTATTAATTGCAAATATTTGCTTATGATTGATGATTTAGCTCTCCAAAGGAACTGTCGTTTTGTAAGATATTTGGATATTGTTTAAGTATCTACAGTAGTGAACAGTTCCGTCACAAGGTAGATCCATGCCCTGGTATGAGTGGCGGGCACCCGATGGATGAGGGCGGCACACAACTGACGAAATTTGGGGGAGACCTATGTGTAGCAGTGGACGTCTTTCGGTGAATATAATGATGATGATGACGTATCTCTCACTTTCACTGTCACTTATGACATAAAACTTGATCCTCTAAGCCAGGATTGGATTCGGATTACTTAGGCGGACATCTTACCTTATTAATACCTTACATTGTTACTAGTTTTAAAAGCTTTTTACATGCATGTTAGACGTTCTTGCTAATAGAGCAGAATAGTAGAATTTAGACAATTTCAACGCTTTATTGTATATTTTGAAGAGAGTAGTTTTTGAAATTGCCGGTTATGTGAGACGTATCTAAGTTTGTAATTGCAGTCTTCAGATATTCTTCTCTCGGCTTCATGTCGTTCAAATGCATTTATTATTAAATCTAAAATTGTCTTGCATTACTTAATATATTTGCTTAGCGTAAACGATATGAAAGAATATTGAAAGAACTCTAAAATTATTCCTGCATTTATGCTTTAACTTCTTAGGAGATATAAAAAGCGATCAACACAAACATATTTTTCACCTTAAAATTTATATGCTTACCGAAGTATTACGGTATTACCACAAACCGTACCATTTTATTGAAGGTATTAGTATCAATAAGCGCACCGCGAATAATAAGCAGATAGGTCCTTACATTATTAACAATCAGATAGGTATGGTAATGCGAAAACAGAGGTTATGAATGTGTCTTGACGCAATGTCGGCTGTTAACGGCTTTTGTACCTATATGTGCAAGTATGGCGATGGCAATTCTACGAAGATGTGTTTGGGAAAGAATATGTGGGATAATCACACTAATTTTACAATGATGCTTTTAAAATTAAAATACTTAGTCAAATTACCATACTAGATGAAACTAAATAATTGAAATCCTCTCTTTTCTTTCTTTAATCCTAGTAGTTATATTAATTAGTTAATTTGTAATAATAACTTTGTATGGAGCTTTGGTTGCGTTAAGTGTTTAAATTGTAACTCATACAAATAACTGTAATTATCTGGCGATTAAAAAGAGTGGCGTGAGTTTCTTGCCAGTTCTTCTCACAGCTCTACCTCGTCAGCGAACTGGCTGTAGGTCAATTGGCTGACTTCATGTATTGTTGACTTTTTATAAGCAATATAAAATAATAATAAAATAATAAAATAATAAATAAATGATTTGAGTTTGAGTTTGAAAATTTAAATTCACTCACTTCAAATCTGTGAACCATTACCGGCGCATATGTTTCCTATAAACCTTGATACCGAGTCTCTTAAACCGGGTGTAAAAAAGCATCTCATAAAGTTGCCTTAGTTCAAGCTACCATACCAGCAGATTGACACTACTTTGGTACACAATAATATTTCTAGATCTTAGTGACTGCTAACTACCGAGTCTTTGTGGCAGGCTTATAATAAAATACTTAATTCCACAGTTTGTAATTAAGTAGATGGATAATTAACATAAAGGGCATCGGTTCGAAATCACGTAACAGCAACTAAATATATGTTGAAATAAGTTTCTTGTTTACGGGTTGATTAATGTCGCTCTTATATTAACTTATACTTTCGTGTGCATACTTTAAAATACTGGATTCATATTTGCATTCTTTTGCTTGATATTTTGATCACCACACTGCCAACACAGCTAGAAGTACAAACCAGTCGTAATTACAAACTAATTGCGGAAACAAAATCCGTACTCCTGTAAGGACAAAATTTATTCTTCAAACTGATTATCTTGAAATCTTTACTAATAACACAAAGATAAATTGTGAATTCCTTGAGTTTTTTTATTTGTATGTTTGTGGTTAGTAGAGTCTCCGAAACCAATGCACATATTTGAAAAAGTTATTTACAATTTGAAATCTACCTTATTTCCGATGGACATACGCTATATATTATGTATAGTTTAATCTGAACGAAGTCTAGGTGGGCCGCTACTTGATAATAAAATCCTCGACATACTGCACTAACCGTGTCAGTTACACGAACTATCCGACTGCTGATCATAGCGAGATTTTTTTATTTTGACCACTGGATTTCACGTTGTGGCTAATTTAAAACCTTCTTCAAGATTGCATTCTTTGAGAATTTAAAAAGCTTAACTCACTATCTTTAAGTAGTAACCGTGACCTGTAGATAGCACTTGGTTTATGAACGATTTAACAGGATGAGTTTTGTAAACGTTGTAATACTTACCACAATTATTGCCGAATTTCCCTGAAAGCGATATAGGCCTGAAGTTTAGCCCCATTCACCCGGCTGAATGGGGCTAAACTTCAGGCCGTTGAAACTCAAACAGAGTGTTCAAATCCTAGGTAAGGTAGGTGAACTTCTCGAGTACGCTGCCCAATTAGAGTGAGAAATCTCACCGTGAGAGACTAAGAACATTCAGAAAAATCCCACGAACTGGAATTGTTTAAGTTGTGAATATAAAGTTTCATAGACAAACTTCTTCGTATCATTTCCCACTACCATGAATACAATAAACTCCAAAGTAATCAACGTAATAAGGCAATGAAAACGAAAGAAAAAGAACCTACGGGCGAGTCTGATTCGATTAAGTATTCTGTACTTACTCGACTATGGAATATAAAAGTGATACATAGCGTTAATAAGTCATAAATTTCCGTAGCCATTTTTTATCCAGATAAATTAAAAAGAAATATAGTCTGAGTAAGGAATATCCATATTTTACGAACGAAGTTGCGCTTTTAGCTTAGTTATCAAGTCGGTACACGCAATCCTACAATCAAGCAATCGCTATGAATGCATATAGAAACTACGTTTTAGCACCTCGACAATACACAATACAGCCTTCCGTGATTATAATAAACTTTCATAGAAATAATGTGATTTCTTTTAATTCTCATTTAGGCTAAATTGGGTCAACGGACCTTACCCTTTTACAGTTAATTTGTATTAATTAAATTCTTTTGTCTGCCAGTGAATGGGTGTCATAAATGGCGTGAAATATTTATTGTTAGAATTAATTGTTTGTTAATACTATTTTATGAAGAGCTTGTTTTTAACATCTGTATGTTAGGACAGTGGTTATTTTCTTAGACCTCTAAAATAAATTACAATTTAATACATTCCTCTCGTTGTGACCTCCTGTTGTAAAGGTCATATCGTTCAGCTCTTTTATATGTACTCTAGTATATTCAGTTTTTTACTGCTATTTTGACTGTAGAGTTATTTAGTTATCATGTTATTAAAGATTTATGTTAGGAATTCAAAGTCTTTGAAGCACATTTATGCAAATTTTGGCTAAAACAAACTTTAATCAAAAAATTTTAATTTATCAAATTCATAGCAATTGATTGTCATTGCAAAACTTTATATAAAGTATTGCATATTGAGATCATAAATAATTTTTGCCTTTACCAGACAAAACAAAAAAAAAAATAATGAAAATGTCATACAAGTAGTGTAAAACTACATAATAGCAATAATGTTTTAGATTTAAAGTCAGTTAATGCTCACAAATAATACACAACATCATAAAAACTTAAAAGTATAGATATATAATGTCAATAAGTCTCTTATTTCAATCCGTTCACCGTTCGATCAAATTTCTTACGGCACTGAAGATATTTCTTATAATTCAAAACCAGTATTGAATGTTTTAGTAATGTTTTTGGAATACAATATGTGCTATTTCTGTCTGACTTCTTTGAATAACAGAATCAATGTTTAAAAATTGTTAAAATGCCTTCTTTGAGTGTAATCCGGTTGATATTTCAGATGTCGGTCGGATGCTTGTCTCTGTTGCCACACAAAAATAAGTTTTAAATTAATTTATTTAAATTTTATAACATAAAATAAGATCTCGAAAATAATTTTCTTATGTCACCATCAGATGGTCAGATATTATAAAAATGTATTCAATGAATTTTATTTTTATATGATCCAGATTAGTAGTGCTAGTATTTATAAACAAAAATATTAGTAGTAGTAGACGAATGTAAGTCGACACTAAAGTGGCAAATAGACACGAAATAATCAATCAATGTGTCTATAGTAGTCTACTGCGTTACATACTTTCACCTCTACCAATTTGTTATATTGCCTTTCCACATTCAGTAGTAATGATAATTTTGGACCAACATATACATACTCGTTACTTGTACAGACTTCGTTTACAAGGTACTTATGTACTGCTACGTACCAACTGGAAGCTACAGTAGTCAGTAGATATTACGACACATTACTACTAAGTAAAAAAGAAAAACAACTGTTGCCTAATAGATACAATTCCTCGCACTGCAGAACGCTTCGCTCGGCAGTCTACTCATCAACAGACACGGAATTACCTAGTTATTGTTATGATTTCCTTCTATAGGATGTCGGTACTGTGTGAATTTCTAAAATAAGTATAAATGAATCTATCTTTTTGTTGTTGATGTTGTATTCTGGTACAATGAAATTGTAAACCTGATAAACACCTTTATCATGAATGCCATAACTCATCTATATTAAAACACATTTAAATATACATGATTATGTTATGTTGAATCACACCATTTATGTATTATAGTAGAGAATAGGCTACGGCGCGGTCCATCGCCAGTAGCGTGATGTTACATAGCCTATAACCTTTCTCGAGAACTGGGCTATCATACGCAAAAAAAAAATTCAGTTCGGACTGGTAGTTCCAGAGATCAGCGCCTTTAAAGAAACAAACATACTCTTCCGCTTTATATAAAATATTAATATTATTATATTATATATAGCGGAAGAATTATATAATAAAATATAAAGTATAGATTGAGCAAAATGCTGCATGTATACATAGCTTTTTTGCAAGTAGTTTTGTAAATAGTGGCAGAAGCACTAAGCGACGGTACCAGGTACAGATTATTAAGTAAGTAAGGGTAGCAGGCTAGGAACTAACTGTAAGTCTAACCTAACTTCTAGTGCTTCTAAGGTTTGGTCAGATCACGAAGGACAATTGTTATCAAAAAATTAAACAACGGCATGTTCTACAAGTTTGCTTTTTTAAATTAGGTACTCTAATAAACTTCTATAAGGTTAAGTGAATATCAATATTGAATGTCATATAAATTAATTATCATTGTATTTGTGACACAAAATTTAATCCCTATAAACTATTTTCGCACCGTATTACAGACAGCTTAGTTTTGATGATATAAAAGACCAAGCGTAGAGCGGTGGAACAGCGGAACAGCGGACACAGACGATTGACGGCTCACATGGGAACTGTATGCTAATTCAGCCGACGACGTATTTCGGGCACTGTCAACGGGCTATACAGCCTCTACCTCTAGTCTATATATATTGAACGTGGACGAAATTCAAAAACTTCGAACAGTCGGATGTTTGTTCGGAAAAAGAGTTGTACTATTTTATTTTGAAGATTTTTGGAAGTATTGTAATGTGGGTCGTATTGTATGTGACATGTACTTAAATTTTGTTTTTATTAAAATTTACTATTAAAATCTAAACTATATTTCGCCGTACTTCTGTTTTATTTCATTAGCAAAGATCAAAAATAAGTTATCTTTTCTTTATTTTTGTGCCGTGATTATTGCTAAATGTTCACGGAACATTTCATGCCGGTGTTTGAACGGTTAACCCGGTGAAATAGACATTCACACTTGCATAAATTTCCAGAAAGCTGAACATTAGCATGAATTTTGAGACACTGTGAGAAGTCCCCTTCGTCCGATCGTTTGATTTTTATTTTTCAGCAAAATCTTTCTATTATAAAAATACCTTAGTCCAAAATTATAGATCATGCGATTCTCTACAAAATTGTCCTTGCATATTTTTCTGGAGAATAACTGCATAAATTACAAAACATTTTACTATGAATTGTTTTAAAAGTTAAATCACAACTTCAGTGTCAATTACTATTTTTAATTGCAAAGCAGCCGTAATTTAATTAAGTACGACAGAAATAAAAAACTTCCAAAGTTCAGATGAAGCGCTAAATATCAAAATAGAACCGCGGTCGAGCGAGTTCTTAACTATTTTTGAGTATTACGTGGCGAGGTACAACTCGTACATTTTCTTTAAGTCCCGTCCAAACTTTTTAACCATGTTTATTTACGGTCTCCCAATTGAGGGAAATATGTAAGTAAAATTTCGAGTAGCATTGTCGATGCGGCGCTAAACCAAAATTAATGTAATAGCTGGGCTAATGGTGTCCAAGAGCCGAGCTATAAATAATTTATACCAGCTACATTTTCCCACTCATTTTTTATTAACGAACTAAAAGCTCGAAATAGATCGACAAAGAATAAATAAAATATTTACATCGGAAAGGCGTCATAAATCATAAAATTGTTTACAGACAATATTTAAAAGCAACAGTTTCATTATAAAATACTTTTGTGCTGGAAAAAGAGTTTTTTCTAATGAAGGTTTCGTGTAATCTTACTCACTAATAGACGGCAGAAACTCTATATTAAAACAATTAAACTTTACTGGGGCTGCGTGTAAAGAGGTAAACGGTAATTACAACAAACTAGTATTTACTTTAGCCAGCGTTTGTTCCGACAATGTTCACGTACTGAACTAACTTACTACATTAAGATTAATGAACTGTTTCGTTTAGATTAAAGTATTTTGAACAAGGATTATTAATCTCTCGCTTTGTACAGAACGTCAAGGAAGCTACACACAAAGCTGACATGAAAAGGGTATTAAACAGTGGCTTCAATAAACGGCCCAATAAGTTATGTAAAGTGCGGGTGCATCGCGTTACATTACAACCCCTACATGGCCCGGCGGGGTTGGGACGCATGCGCTCGCACCGCTGGCCGCGCACGGCATATGCGGAATATTAAAGGAGGAAAGAGAAAAAAATTAACTTGTGAAGCCATTTTCGTCTATCGGCGGCGGCCCCCGCGCCCGCCGTAGGGTTTCTCTGATGCAGGCAGAGAGGCTCGCGCGGCCGTCGTGAACGAACGCCGCAGCTGACGCCCCGCGCACCGCCCGTCACGAGCGCGACCGCGCCGCTCGCTCTTGTGATTACACGTTGTGCGACATCTTCCTAATTGTGCAGTGTTATTTGGACATCCGAAAAGCTCCTGTAACATCAACTTAGTGATTACTACTTAACTCAGTTAGGACTTTGCTTTTTAAGTGCAGTTTATATACTTTACTGTGAGGTGTAAGTTTTTAGAAGTTTCAATTTTACTACCAGTGTTGCGTCTTTGTAAAGTGAACTAAACTATAATTTTAAAGTCGTGTTTTATGTGCTGTACCTGTTATTTATTGAAAAGTTTCACAACATATAGGTAATACCGTCAAGTTTAAACTTTTACTAGTTGTTATAACTACCCTACGTTTTTGGAGTTTCGTCTAATTCAAGTTCAACGCCACAACAACTTATGATCGCAACCAAACAGGTATGGTTATCTGTACCCACTCTACATAGAGCTATGTTATGCTAGTGTTTGTTTTAATTTTTTTTTAGTTTGGTTAATATTTTTTTCAGTTTCAAGTTACTAAAGCATTTTTTTAAATCTAGTGTCGCTTATGCATTAATTTAATTTGCAGCCGTTGTATGTATAACTTTATTTAGTTCCAAAATTTATTTTCAAAATATTATATTGTAGTACGTATCCATATTTTATTTAAATTATTGTAAGCCATTTAATGTTTTCATCTGCTCTCGTATCAGCTGTCTTATAGAACCGGCTGCAATAGCCGAACTTGAGACGCCGAAACACTTTAATAAAATTTTATACATTCTTTATGAGGACTTCCATAAAGGATAAAACAGAGACTATCAGTTTCAAAAACCTAATGGTATTCTAAGGATACAGTAAATATTTTTTTTTTATTTATGAAGTACAACAGTACGACCGGACAGAGTGCACTCAAAAATAGATGAGTATAATAAAAAATCCATATTCCTCCCAATAAATTATCGGAAGACGTTCTTTTTATTGGAGTAACGAATGGTGAGATGAGTAATGGCGTAAGTTTCGCCGATAAATCATGCTTTCCGTAACTGTGAGAAGCTTCTGACGCGAGGGTAGTATTTGGCAAGAGCCACCCTCACTTGTTAGTTTTGGTACCACACATTTATCGCAAATGCAATCGGTGACGTAGAAAAAAGAAACTTTCAGGATTACGTATTATAAACAGACGAATACATGCATATATATTTTTGATTATAGTAAAAGCTTTATCAGCACATACAGCTACAGATAAAGAACATAAAAAAGGAAATCGAAATCGATTATTAGTGTGTAATCGAAAAAAAATCTATTTGATGCCTATAAAACATGTGATTGTGCTGAAGGTTTATAGCCAAAGGGTAGTAAAGAGATTGTAAAATTGATTCTTGCTAAGAAAATAGCAGTGCAGAATGGTGGTACGGTGGATGGGCCGTGAAATTACTTGTCGGATGAATCGATACCATTTAATGAACTAGGTAGGTACTTATTGTTTAGGCTATTGAATGTAGATATCTACCAATCGGTTATAGCAGAATCGACTCGCACTTAGCTTTTGTATAAACGTAAGTCAACGATAGTCGACGATTTATTTTTGCAACGTGTACTTTTTGAAAGTTAAGGCCATAATATAACAATCATACGAAATTATCTTATAAATTTTCATTGGCGATAAAACCATAGCCTATTTTATTTGAAAATTCTTCAAATCATCATTTACCGAGCTATGGCAGAAATTCAAATAGAACATAAATATTTATCTATAAATCTATCTAATCAGTTTTATCATTTGTTTAATTTATAGGTACCTACTTATTGAAAGGATCTTTCTAGATAGTTTTTGATTATTATTTTATTGAGGACACTATGAGTTGATTAATGTTTTTCATTTTGTTTAAGACGTTATTTATCTCTATACCTATAATAACCATGTCATTTAATCGTTGACCAAAACTTTTTTGTATTGTTTGCTATCTTGCAATGATTTATGTAGGTAAATCTCTGAGTTTATGGCCAGTTCTTTTCATTGCTTTATCATTGTTAGCGATCTGCCCGTAAGTAAATTGGTTGACAGCGTTTTTCTATCTGCATTGTATTAAATTGCGTTCTAAAATTGTAAGTTTCACAAGAGTTACTATGTAGGCAACTTCATAAAAAGCATGTGGCTCACTGCATGGCTAGTTGCATGTGTAATGCAAACCAATTTTTTTATTAATTATTGTATTGGAAATTATGTCAAGTGGATGAATATTGTGATGAAGTTTAAAGGCTTTTCAAATTGAGATTTTAATGTATAAAACCGACGTCTTAATTCCAATGTTCACTAAAATGTAACGGCTTGTGGTGTCGTATTGGTCAGGTACGGTTTCCTTCTCTCCAATTAGCACTTGATTATCTACTATTCAAAAGAGTGTCCTCATGTCCCGAGATTCTTGCAGTTCTTCTCACAGCTCTACCTTTGTCAGCGTATTGGCCGTAGGCAAAAATGGGTTTATATCTTTTTATATACAAATAAACTTTGAAGAATCTGATATCTAAACGTTTTTAAATCAACTCTAATGAAATAAGTGTGTTTCTTGTTCCACAATAGAATTTGACAACATCACTAGTAGTATAAATTACAATAAAGTAATATTTATGGCTATTGTTACCGAGGTGAAGCAGAATAAAGATATTATAATAAACTATCTTAGAATTGCTGAGATAAGAACATACATATATACTTAAAATAAAACATGTAGGTATCTACCTACAGTGATAGATGAGATAGGTAGTTTTGTAAATGTAGATTAAACAAAACCAGTTCAATCGGTTCAGACGAGCAAACTATTTATTTAAATAATAAATATGTTATGCTTAAATTTTCAATCGTGGTTACTATTATTCAAAGTTGATTAGACTCGGTCCAAGTAAACGAGAACGACGGATTATAAATATCAAATATCAGCGTAGGAATTATCCACAGCGATAAAAAGGCGTTCCCATATTGCCGGAAGCAGGCACTGGATCGCCACGCTTCAGTACTCTGCTCTTTTACTATTGTCCCTTTGTCCGTACTTGGCTCCGTCAACCCGTCAAAAGAGCGCCTCTTTATTCCATCGATCTAGTTTGCCGCATTTAATTCGTATTGCATCGTTCGTTCCACACCATTTTCTTATTTTGAACATCGATCGTAGCGATAACTCCCCTAACGTCATGTTGTGTACTTCTAACAAAACTCACTACACGACTTACTTTATCATAATTTTTGTCATTTATTTGCTAACTTATAATTACGTTCCTCAACAACAATAGTACCATGTTATTAATTTTCAACTTTATAATATGCCTCTTAATTAGTAATTTCCTAGTCCAACTAGCGGTTAGCAGCCTTCATTTAGTCGCAACGGAGTTCAAGAACATGCCGACCAGAAACGCTAGTGAAATTTGCATTCTTGCTTCGCCTCAGTCGACATAGCCTAAGGACCACCCGCGTTGAAGTGCCTCCAATACAATACAAACTTTATAACATCTAGATAGAATTTCAAATCAAGATTCTCGTTCCACATCATACCTATCCGTTGCAATAAGGCGCTCTACAATCTACTCGCGACTACTCTCGCAAATTACAATATGCGTTCTGAGAGAATATTTTATGTAATCCCGCCATCATATTGTGTAAGAAGTAAAATCAGTTAACGCAAACAAAACACAAGACGAAGGGTTTTAATTTGCGGTAAACATCTTTTCTCTTACAACGCCGTAAATAGTAACTCGCAGCGAGATTTTTTTAATCTTCGTCCGACATCTCGAATAATACAGTTGCAGCATTCGAATCTCATTAGCAAGTGAAACGAGAGAAAAAATTCAGAGCAATAAATTTTAGCAAGGCTCAAGTAGAAACGTTTACGGTTCCTTTTAATTTGGTTACCATTGTCGAGACGTCCCGCGGTGCTATGCCACCGCCCGATGCCCTAGCGAGTCGTTTAGTTCGAGTTCCAGCTGTTCCAAACATTATCTGTTTCTTACTAATTGCTTAAGCAAAGAATTAAAAATTAATAGTGTAACATATGAACTATTTTTAAATAGTAAATATTAGTGGTTCGCGTGTGCTTACCCCTTCACAGCGTATCGGTGTGAAATTATGTTATGAACTGGTGTAAACAATAGACAAATATGAGTTGCCAGCAATCCCAGTCCATTTGTTATTAATTATTGAGGTGCTCCATTGCCTATCTCCGAAGTTCTTCATCAGATCTTCAGCAAATTGAAAAGGAACCACTCCGAGACTCCGTACTCTGAGAGTACTCTTCCAATAACTACCCAAATCGCTTCAAGTGTGCCTATAAAATTTTAAGAGTTCTCTTTATTTCTCCAGGATCCTATCATCAGATCTTGACTTGATGATCATGAGACCACCTGGAAAGTATACCCTTTCAAACAAAAAATAATTTGAATCGGTCCAGCCATCTTCGAGTAATAGGGGAACATACATAAAAAAAGGATCTGACGAATTGAGGTCCTCCGCCTTTTTGAAGCCGGTTAAAAAGAATTCTATAGACACACTAGAAATTTTAAATTTTATTATTTTTCATGCAAAGAAATATATTTATTTTACTTTAATGAATATGCATTTATAACCTGCCTATCATTTTATCTAATAAATCAGTAATTTATACTATTTTGGGTATTTATTTGTTATTAATTTTAAATTAATATTTGACTCAATATCCTATCCAAATTCGTTAATATTCAATTAACGAAAAATATAAACAGCGGCAGATGTGAACAAAGCAAAGGATCGCGAAAGATATCATAAATCAAAGTGGATTTTATGACGGTGTGTGATGGTACCGATAGCTACCTCTTCGACACATTTCGAGGAAGGATGTTTATTTTAAATGATTAAAGTTATTTCAAGGGCCTAGTCGAGCTTGAGGTCGTGTGAGATCAATGACGTTGCGTTTTCTTGTCGTACCGGTGCGGTGCCTTCTGCGTTGCGTACACACTGTAATATTAATACTAGCTCAGCTATCGATGGCTGCGATAAACTTGTTTGAGTGAGGAAAGATACCACATACTACTACATCAATCATCCGGTAGTAATTGAAAACATGCAGCTGCAGCTTACGATAAAACAATAAATAATGTTCACGAGTCAAGCACCGTACAAAATATTTATTTCATTATCGTTCCTCAAAATATGTTTCCCGTTCTGGCATTTAAAGAGGGTTTTACACGATATTTTATTACTAGCGACACGTGTTTTGCAAAGAATCTCCTACGAGTGCGGCCCAGCTGTGGGCACCAGAACGTGCCGTTCCGACTACACATTAAAATTCCCACACATAAAATTGAATGGTATAAAAAAAGGTTCACCCGATGGCCCCTTTCCTACTCACAACAAACAAGCAGGTAAGCGAATCTTTACGAGCCCAACAAAGTGAAGTATGCGCAATCTGGTGAGGGGATTTTACATCTTATTACCGCTTTGTAAAGAATCAGTTTATAACAGTGAAACTTCATAATAGTCTTTCGCAACATTTGGTTAAAATTTTTATTTTTTTATCCTTTACAAACAAATTGAAAATTGAAATCTCTTTCATTTTGATAGGACTTTTGAAGATCTACTTTGGCAACCCCTCTAAAGCAGTTGATTGTACCTACCTTATACGGTTTGTTTCCTGAATTTGTCCCTCTCTTTTAGTGCTTTGATCACATAATGAGAACTAATGAAAATGAATGAAGCATCTGTTTCGAAAATCAAAAAGGAATAAATAATAATTATATTATTTGTTCTTTAAATGTATAAATCATTGGTTCTGAGAACTGTTTTGTTTGCTCTGGAACGTGACATATTTAGAGGCTATTGACAATACATACATATGTCAAGAAACGGTGCGGTGCTCGTGGATTAGGAGTTTGGTAATATAACAAACTTCTCTAAATCGATTCTCATCAATAACAGTCCGTGACTGGATTTCGGCTAATCATTGTAAGAGCTTAAACCGGCTATGACAGTGTACTTGTTATACATTCCATTGTCGCAGCGCGCCGCCTGCGATCAAATACACGGCGTGGTGGTCGGACTGATCAAAACAGACAAATGTGAGAAAGAATTTATTGGGCTTAGACAACTTTATCTTCTAAGACGTGAGGTAGTAGACACTTTAGTAATATAAATTAACCCTAAGATCTGTTTACTTATTCATAAGGAACAATAATGTTCCTAAAATTTTAAGGGAAGCGCTTTTATCGGTGCCAATTCTGATCTTGAAATGTCTTCGGTAGGAAAATATTGAAATATCTATTAAAGCAATATTGTTCTTTCGAATCGCATGACTGTACAAGGTAGGTGTGAATTTCTGATTGTCCCCTAATAAGATGCATATCGTAAACATGCCATCTGGCAACGAACTTGAACAAATATGTACATTGTGTGAATTAATTTGTTCAAACACTATAGATAGATACCGTTATAAAGAAAGCAAACAGTATTAGTATGTAAATTGTAAACAAACAAATTTGTTTATATGATGGTAGAAATTATGACTCTTTTCCGCCTCTGATTTTATTAAACTGAGATATCGTCAAATAAGCGTACGGCGACTGATGATGGGAGCTTTCCGTAGCCTGTAAAGCTTGCTAACAAGAGGTGTCACTCACGCTTTGATAACGCTAGAAGGTTAGCAATCACATGATTTTTTAGAACAAACAACAAGTATACTTCTTTATTTGATATCGAAATAAGAACAGTACAATTTGTTTATAGATTCTGAGGTTTATAGTGACAATAGTTACTAAATAGATTGAAAATGCGCTATAGTGTGCATAATCCTGTAGATACCTACTTAAATATTGTGAAAGAGTTCTTTAGTTTATTTACATGAAATCAGGTTGATAGGTTGGTATTTGGAGCTCGAACTGGTTATGGTAAGTCTCGTCCAGCGCGAGACGAACAATCAAAACAATCATGTTATGATAGGAAGCGGCCGTGGAGCATAACTGTTTATTTTAAACATTGGCTGTCAGCCGAGGAAAGATTGTATTCCTTGTAATGCTATACCCAAGAACTGTGTGCTTCAGCACCGTTCTATTGTTAAATGATTCAGGATTTTGTGATTACAAATAACCTTAAATAATTCTGTATAAAATAATGGTGCATCACATGCGTTTTTCTAAGATACTAACAATTATTAATCTTCGTTTTCATGTTGCAGCAATCCTTTATAAGTTTATAACACTGCATATTTGATTAATATTTGTTATTATTAATAAAAGATAGTCAATAGAGTAGAGTCATTAGGTAAATATATTTAACAAATCAATCTATGGCAAGTATAATATTCTAGTAAACAAATCGTTCAAAGACTGGTTTCAAATCATTCGAAACGGGTTGCATGAGAACCTTTCATAGGCTTAGTAAATTATTTTTAAACATTTAAGTATTTATAACTTTTATGATTAATAAAAAATCAACGTAAAACGTTTATAACGTCACCTAATAATTATTTTGTTAATAACTACAAACATCGTAAATAGTAGATAATTCTAGAAGACACTTTATTACTTAACAAAGATTATTGGTTCGAACTCAATCAACGCGTAAACTTTACGCGTTAATGGTATAATCAAAAGTTCCTAAGTAATACGAAAATCGTTTGATGAAAGACATACTCGAGAGTAATTAAATTGTTTACACTGAAAATCGATTATTGAGTTGCGGGTGTGTACTGTGACCGTATATAACTTAGACGGCAATAACTCGGAATTTCGTGCAGTTGACTACCGAGCCCCGACGTGCGAGCGAATCGAACTTTACTGCCTATAAACTCTTTATTGCCCATTGTCGACGATTATTACTTAACCCTCATGACTTATGAACTAATAAATTCGATATTTCATGCTGATCGTGGTTATGATTTCACTCACACGAGCATATGAAGTAAATAAGTCATAATTTTAAATTTATATAAACGCCCAAATATGTATAACTATAACAATGATTTAACCGGCCCTGCTTTGTTCGCACCAAGTTGGAATACCGATTGAGCTAAATAAGAACATTATAAGCGAGCAGTGCCGTGTGCGTGAATCAATAGATTAGATGGAAATAAGCTTAAAATATCTTCGTATGGTCGGGCTGTAAATATCTTGTTTGTAATTGCGGTGCCGCGATTGTCTGCTGCTATAAGGAGGGCGGACTGTTTGATAGCAATCTTGCTTGTGCCTTTCAGTCCCCTTCCTACCTTTTGCGTAGTAGAGTGGTTGCGTGTTACCCGTTTTCGGTCATTGCTTTAGTCAAACACCGTCATTGCGCATAATATGTCATTGTAACAGACAATATAAATATTCCAAACTCAGTCTCTGTTAAACCTTTTAAGCGAAGTTACATTATCATAAGGGTACAATAACATTGCATTATTGCACAAAGGATATGAACAAGAGAATATAACATCTAAGAAGGACCATTGGCTTTATTGAAAGCCGTGCTTGCTTTATACTGTCCCCCGCTTTCTGAAGCATAAAGTTATTTTCACAACAAAGCACGCGGAGGCTCTGAGCTCCTTATATTGGACCTCTCTTGAGCCGATCCATTGTAATCTTAATGCCGTATTATATTAATGCGATAAACATCTCCCAGATCTCTCAGTTCATTTTTTCTGTGAATTATTATCGTGAGTTGAATATTGGCAGTTTCGTAGAGATGTTTCTCTGGTTACGTGGCCTTATCTTAAATCATCACTACGAGATCAAATTTTAACACCGAGTACTTTACAATATCTGCGGTTTAGTATGTCTTTTTGTTTGAGTTTTTGTTGGAGTGAAACTTGTTTTTTCGGCTCATCGAATTCATGTTAAGTTTGGAGGTGCTCTGAATAGCATAAATAATAAAGGCACGACGCCGACGTCATCTCATCAATGTCACATGCTATTAAATATGTATAATACTGGCCGCATTAAAACACTTATGTCGCATGACAAGGCATGAAAATCCAAATTTACTGAGCATATTACTATAGAGTGAGAGAACACGCCGAGCCACGCACAATGAAACTTTGTGCCTTCCCTGAATAATTGCCGTATTTTACTGTAGAGATTTAGTAGCCCAGCTTGCACCACAACAGAGCATTTAGTCTGTAAAAGAAACTAAAAAACTATTTATTGTTTGCAAAGCGCCAAACAAAATAATTATTAGATTTATTTTATGGTCTTGAACTTAGAAAGAAATGCCGTAATTTTTATCTCTTTTAGTACCTATATGTTTAATACAGCTTAACATATTATGCCCAATTATAAAATTCCTAGCAGTATGGTCTCCTTGCCAGAATTTCCGCAATATGACTACGTGGCACTTATGTTATGACTATTAAAAATGTGTCACAAAAAGTTAAATTAGGTTTCATAAATCACTACATACTTACTTAATAACTTGGTCCACAGCCAAGATGAAATATTTTCATCTACACTACTCTACAATTGTACAATGAAATCATGACCATTAGGTGTCACACCATATTTATTTTAATGGGAAAGGTCATTACTTTATGTAGTTTGGACTGGACTTTCCTAGGGCTGTACTGCTTACAAATAAGTAGGTAATACAAACTTCAACAAAATTGCGTACATTTCTTTGTTTATTTAATGTTAGAGAAACCTGCGTCATACTCATGAACCCTTGCTGAATAAGAACCTTCATACTCACTATAATATGGATCTTTACTAATAATTTTAATCTGGTTCATACTCTGATAACGGACATTGGACATTACCTTATCAAACCAATACAACTTTATCATTGAGGGATCATATACAATTATTGCCTAAAATATAACTTTAAACCACGATAATCTTTAACTTTTTCTACCATCAAAATAACACCAAAGTAACCATGTCAGCAGTTAATTTATTTTTTATACAAAATTCGTTTCATCAGAGAACCAATTTTGTTTGTCCCTCGGCGCCTAAAAAACTGGGCTAAATCCTGAGAAATGCATATTGATGGCAGCCCTTAACCAGTACAACATCGTTTTGTGTCCCGCTGAGTAATCGTCACAACTTAGCTGCTCGAATTTATGTCCCATTTATACTTCAACCATAATGGAATATTTAGGGGTGCGCGAAAACTTACACTGTACAAAACCATATTTTATTTACACAGTGACATGTGAATGTTATGTTTTTTGCGTCCGGTGTACTCGTAGCACCGCAAATGGGTGACGTTGCGATGAGATGGCGTGAATGCTTGCAGTTTTGAAGCACCGCGTGTTTCAAAAAGCTCTCTACCACGATACATTTTATAAAAATTGAATTTTAAAATGCTGACCGGTGTTGTGTCGTAGTATAAATAAGAGGACCTTAGCAGCTTATTGTTTAAACTATTACTGCGCAGAATGTAATCGATCTATGCCGCCACCGCTTTTACGAGCGACGGTTGTTGCAACATAAAAATATAAAATGAATACATAAATACATTGCAAGTATTGCTAGTGTAACTACATTAATATCTATAGGTAGTATATTTTAATTATTTAAATATAGTAGATATTTTAGTTCATAGTTCTAAAATAGAGACTGAATTTAAATTGTATACCTATTTAAAGCTGTTTCAAATTTTCAGTTATGGTTAAATGAAACCTGTATTAAACTTTATACCTAAAAATATTTCTATGAAACCTCGGGTCCCTAGTCCCTAGACACTCTGCAAACATAGCACGTTCAGATATGAATCAAAGTATCCCACGCGGAATAAGACAACCTCAAACTAGCGAAAAAGAAAATACAAATTATATAGAGATTTGAAAGTTGCGAATGCACCAACACTGCAATCCGTTGCGTTTGCATAATATTTAGTTAGAAATTTGAGAAAACACACTGCAATTTGTAATACCAGTTAGTTGTTATGCAAATATTTCAACAACCACTCAAAAGGAAGACTTTAATTTTTAACTGTTAGTAGTTTTACAGCGAATATTTCAATAAGTATGTTAATTAGATAAATACCATAGATTTAAGACTAACTAATGCATGCGCTTTAACGTTTGCAGTTGCGACAAATTTTATGATTATTTTATTAGTTGCGTAAATATTCTTACCAGTGTTTATTCCCGTCATTTATCAAAAGTTTTGCCAGTATATTATATTTGTATATAAAAATGTCATACTCGGAAATATGTATACAAACTCGTAAATAAATTACATGTTGTAATGGACAACTGACAAAAATGATGATATATTTTCATTAAAATGTTTGAATCTCGTGATGTATGTATTACTATTACGAAAGAACCTGGTGACATTAAAGTTAAATTCATATTTGATTTATAGTTGGATATGAATTTTTTGATGTGCGTTCTATGTACTAAATAAGATCTTGTAACATCTAGCTAGTTTTTGATACTCTCCGCTTGTTTGATAGCCAGAGTTATGTCTCAAACCATTTTTATTCATAAGAAGTAATACCATTCTTCACAGTATATAAAAGTCTTGACATACATACACATAAACATACTTTGTATATATACTTAACCTATTTCTGAGTGAGCCTGTTATTAATGGTTAATAGTTACCGTAGTTGATAGATTTGTTAATTTTGAACCGATTAATAGCTATTAAATATCAATGTAAGTACAACTGAATGAAACAACAACAATAAAAAATCATTTCAAAACAAAATTTATCACTCACAATACTTTATGAACTCGGGGAAAAAGAAGGGTAAAATATCTATGATAAAAGTGGCGAGTTGCGAAGGTCGAACTAAATGTAACTTTTGTCTTTGACGTGTGTCTTTTGTTACATAAGTACTTTTTACATTAGAATTATATATAAACAAATAAACAATCTATGAATACATATTATTTTATGTGTCTATGCTGGGTTTCATCTGTTTACTTCTGACATGAGACAAACAGTTCAACTTTTGGCTGACAATAATTAATCATTTCATCTGTTGTACATGACAGGGGCCACCTTACAATAGTTTATGTATGAAATTTTTATTTTATGTAGTGCTCTTACGTAGGTAGTTAAGTTACTGCTTACCTATACGTAGTACAGTTTTAAATTTTGAATTGTTTGAAATAAGCTCGATTTAGATTGCTTTAGTTTATTGAAGGTTGAATGGAATATTAATTCTGTAATATTTTGTCCCAAAGGCTCTGTAAGAAAAACCGGAGAGTTAAGGTTATGTAAATATGATATTATTATATACAATTATAATGAGTAGGTACTCGCACTTATTATAACACTATATTCTTAGTTTAATTAGGTACCTATCGCGTTGCTTCTATATCTATTATTTTTATATATATACAAGATTCGTTATCGACTCTTTTGTAGATAGCGTGAGAAGATGGACTCTTCGTTTATAAAACACATTTATTCATCACGCAGATTTAAACATCTGTGAGGGTACTGAGGATATTGTAAGACCCGTGATATTTTGTGAATGACATATTATTATATTTATAGAAAGCCAATGGCCTCTCATTAGTCATTACATTACCCATATAAGTTTATTATCATCTATAGTAAAGCGTATTTTTAAAAACCTCGACAATATTTTGAAGAAATGTATATTGTCGCACTGATTGTTTAAACATTTCTGCCTTGATAGCAAATATATTTTCCATAATTACGCAATACTCGTCACATGTAATTTAATTTAAATCATTACCGGCAGTTCGATATACTCGTGTTTATTAAATACTATTGTGAAGTTTCCACTTAAGGCACCCGACCGCGGACCACAATGTACTGAGGTTTCTCCTTGAATAAATAATGAGTGGAGCCACGTTAAACCCCACGTCCACTAGTCAACAACTCAACACTTGACAAACTTGTCTTTATTATATCTAATGTTGTAGGAGGAACTTTGCCGTGTGACTAAGGTTTTGCATTTAGTATTCGACTAGTCTATTCATGAGGGTTGTGATTTTTGGATTATTATTAGATAAATTAGAAGCTTATAGTGCATACTACTTAACTATGCCGAGTGCTCACAACTCCTTTCGATGGGATAAAGACATTTTATTCTACCCAGAAATAAAGATTTAAGTAAACGTAATAGATGACTGTGTAGGTGAAATGGTCACAGCTAACTAACATTTACTAAGAAGTGCGAGATGACCTTAATAGGTTTTATTTGTCACTATTTACATTCAAAAAAACTGTATGCGCGCCTTTCATATGATCGGCAAACGATAAAACTGATAAAGCTTTCAACCCATCTCACGTTATTCGAAACAGCTGTTTATTTAATAAAAAAATACAATGGGACAACAAAGAAGAAATTTCTACGCTAAAATAAGCTTTAAATTCGTACTTTCCGTTTTAAAATTACAATATTATCGCAGTGCATGATGTCTGGTGAGCGGAAACGCAGCAGCGAGTGTTAAAGTTGACTTGATAGATTTATAGTGAGGGGCAGGACACGACAACGGACTTATGCCGCCACGCTACCGGTTACGGTTTTGTTGGATGACTCGATAATGCCACTAAATAAAAAAAGTACAATGTCTTTTGCACAGCAGGCAATGTGAATTTGGAAAATAATGTATTTTTATATATTTGCATTTATATATTATTCAGATTTAATGTTTTTCCGTAACGGTCTTAAAATGAAAACTAATAGAAAAAGTAACTAGGTACTAGAAAATACATAATATATGTGTTTATATTTCCGATAATTTTTGCATTTTATTTATGCATCGTTGATCTAAAACAGTTAAATATTTAATAACTGTTACGTTATGAAAGTACATATTTCATTAGGATTTCTAAGCTAAATTCTGCATTATAAAATCTGATCTTTAGGGTCACGGTTATTCTTCGTAAAGTACCTTTTAAAGTTAAATACAAGAAACTATGACGACCCCTATTTTTATTTATTTTTCCATATCAATTTTACATAAAATATTATACTAATCGGTTGGCTCATGAAGTAAAGTTCTAATGTCAACGACCGCGGTCTGTTGTGCGTTTGGGTGTATTGTCTCAAATACCACCACAGGCCTCGTATATTGAACCAGTACTCACTAATTCTATCAATATTTTTCGTTTTAGATAGTCTTTCCCCTCCAGTATATTATTTAAATGACATTATAAGATATTAAATATATCATAAAAAAGGATCCTAATATTCAATCCCATTGAACAAATTTACGATAAAAAAATTAATAGCTATTCTAATTCAAATGCTTTCTAGTCTGTTTGATAACTAACAGTATTTTATGTTCTTCCTGGGGGGTTGTAAGTGAATAGGTTAATCGGCACCAGAGTAACCAGCATTCGTGTAGAACCTTATATGCGGCCAACAATCTACCTGACAAGCGTTGTGGCAAAATCATCCCTTTGGGGGAGACTAATAACAGTAATAACCAATAGTGAATGTTTTCGGACGAGAGACGATGTGACACAATTTTCTGTTGCGTAAAATATCATTAAGGAACACTAAATACCCTATTTGAGAATACATGTGCTAATAACTTAAAACCTAACAAACATTTCGCAATTTAAAAGCCACTGAATGGCAACTAGCCACCTATAAACGAGTAAGCACTTCTTTTGCGATCACAAAGATAAGTCCGTTTAATTGGCCCGACACCGCACGTAGCGTGCAAGATAACACTCGCAAACTACGTGCACTATGTTCCATTACACTTATTGTATTATTATTAGTAAGTAACATAGTTATTTTTAAATCGGCAAGGTTATAGTTTTTCTGAACTCGTGACGACGAATTGAACGATGACACCTAGGATATGGCTTTCCTGTGCTTCGCTTGTTCGGTAGAAGTAACTGACTGAATGACAATTGGCCGCAACTTTTTATTTTATAATTATGTAAATAAGTTATGTAGACGGCTACGTGTATTGCATGTTATTATAATCGTTTTATTGGTAATCTAATAGTAGCGTGTACTCTTGCAAAGATGAGAACTAAGTTTCTGAGACTAGCCAATAAAAGAATTGCCCCAATAAACCCAAAATTTTGCGAAATGTGTTATTATGATGCACCTTTTGAAAGTTTTGCTCTAAGCAACAAACTAAATGTCGCGAGGGATCTAACTAATACAAAGCTTGATATACGTAAAAATAATATAGGTACACATTTCATATTACTACTACTTAGGTACCTTTGTATACATATCTATAACTCTACCCGCATAATGGTAAGAAAGTACGTACCAAAATAATCGTAGCATATGGCAACTTGCAATGTCAGAAGGATCAATATAAATCTTGATTTAGTTACTCCTCAAATACATCTTTTGGAATATGTTCTGTTTACTCAGCAAATCACATACAAGTTATTGTTTTTTCAATAGAATTATGTAATATCGTTGAATTGGTAAAACCTATAACAAATCACTAACGTTAAAAATAATACAACAGTTTAAAACGATTAAAAACCCAAACTAAATTTAATTAATAATTGATTAAAATAAAACACCAACATTGAACTTTAAATGTACAGAGAAATGCAGAAAATTAAGTTTTGTCAAGGTAGGTAATTGTAGAGAAATTGTAATAACAGAGTATAAAGACCGCAGACTCTATTATTAGAATTTGCATGAGTCGGAATAAAACATTCATTATATTTAACTATGTATTATTCAAAGAGCTGAAACAGTTGAGTCGATACAGACCCAAGTTTGAATTTAGTTTAACTTTAAATTTAGGTTGGCGTTCAGTTTTAAAGAATAATATATTATATGCAGTAATAACTGTACTTACTTTTACTGCAACAATGGCACATTAAGCCAAAAACTAATGATATTGACTATTAATAACGTTCGGCCAGTGGTCAGCTGCCCCTTTGAACACATTTCTAAAACACCTACACAGCTTGGATCGATATGTCTTGTATAGGCACAATCAGAAATCAATAGCAATGCCACCAGCTGAAGTTGCCGACAGTATCTCTATCTTTATGTCCCATGTAATTTAGACCTATTGCCGAAAGCGGTCCTATTTCTAGACTCCAGACTTATACTGAGCTTCCTCTTACTCTATTCGGACATTAAACCCAAAATCTTAGTTTGATTATCATGTGCGTTATATAGATAGGTTTAGTCTTGCTTTAATAAAAAATACTTAAACTAAATTAGTCAGTAATTTATTTTAATTAATGTTTAAGATCTTTTAGTGAAGAACGATTAATATTTCATAAGACTCCATTTATAATTCATATTGTTTTAAAAATACAGGTTATTCTTAAATATTATATTAGAACAATTTGAAATTAATGAAATGTTTAATAATTATACAATTTTGAATCTATAAGTCAAAATTACACGAATTTACGTTAATGTGAAACAATAAAAATTAAGAAACTTGATCTAAAGTGTTACATCATCAAGGCAGAATTATTCGTCTTGTAAAAAAAAATCAAAACAAAGGAAGCAGGCACGCCGAAGTAGAACAAGAAGACACGATGCTGTTACACGAAAGGGCGTTATTCGACAATATGGTCTTTGTTCTTTTGAAGCAAGACGTCGAAGATAAACCGTGGTTGAGTGAGTGGCATGTCTGGGTGTAGTGGTAGTGCGCTCGCGTGCCTCGCACAGATCCATTAATGTAGGCAGCCGTGTGCTGCCGCCAACAAACAAATTACGGATGCAAACACGTCGCAACACGCGAGCTAGCCTTGAAAGCCTTTTGCTTACTTTGTCAATTTTGTTACGTTCTCGTCCCCGTATCGACTTCGAGTCGCTCGCCCGAGTAATTTGATAAATGTTATTGTTATTGGCAGTGCCAACAAAGGTAATTGTTTTAGAGTTTGCTCACGCTATTGTGTGTACACATTCGGTGAATAATAATTCTGGATACGCGTTTGTTTATTCAGCACTTTGTTGCCATCATCGCGGCTCTATAGTTTATTTATTATCGTAATTATATATATTATATTTCCTGACAAGATGTAGATGATGTTTGTTAAAAGCTTGTAAAGCTTTACACAGAAGCGACGTTCGTAGCATTCATCTATTGATTTAGGGTTTTTATTAATCTGAAGTTTTTTATTTACAAACGATACTACCTATTTCTACGAGAAACTATCTTGTATGTCGCATGCTTTACCGGCAGGAATTGAGCACTACTAGCAACTTTACACTCGATGGTCTATCGATTCAAGCTATTGTTACTCAGACATTAAACTATCGCATTTTCAAATAGGAATTTAAAATATTAAAGATTTTATACTGTCTGACACCTGTCTTACTATAAAATGAGTAAAAATTTTATTTACATCAAAGTTACCCATCGACCTCAATACTTCGTTCCACTTTAAATGTGTGCCTTTAAATGTATCCTGCAGCTCGCCACTTACAAACGCTTCACATGCAGGGTGTTTTGGGGGTGATACAGAAAGGGGAGGAAGGTGTAATACGGCTCTACTAATTTCGCAGTCTCATGGGTTTGGCCAACGTCGCACATTTACCGCCTGTTGCCACAATCCCGTCTTACTAAAGATTAGCCTCTTTAACGATATAAAGCAATTTAATTTAATTGTAAAGATATAATTTGTAGCTAATTTATCTTTTACGTTTAGCTCGACAATTTGATTCGGTAATGTTTTTGTTTAACTTGTAGGTTCTAATAAAAAAGAATTTATATTGTTTTGTTAAAAAAACTAACTTGATAAAAATTAATTAACTTGATATATTGGCAGCCTGTATAGACGTGTATATATTATGTGTTAAGTATACCTAGTTCTATTTATCCAACCTAATTTAAAAATTGTGTTTAGTCTAGACAGATGAGTACATAATTCGGGCCCTAGCTCGAGGGCCAAAACAAGTATAATTGGATGTTCTTCGATTTCATTAAATTTTAGACATTTAGTTTTCAGACGTGCTTTGAGCGCCAAGTTTACACTTATTACAAATGAGCCTAAGACATAATACGATTGTACCGAAATTTTAATCTTGTGATAATCGCATAAAACCTTTTATACTACAATACAATATGACGAGCACATTCAATCACATAAAATCACAATCTTCTTAGCTTATATGTGTTTAAGAGTCATCTATTTGACGACAGTTCGCACACAAACGTTCACAACAACTTGAACAACATACAAAAGGTATCAATGGCCTTGTGTGGAAAACATACACCTAACCAGACAGCAATTTATACGATAATTCTGTTTTCTAAACTCGCGTTACCGCGTATTGAAGAAAGCTGATAAGACTCTACCACCGCCTTATAAACACGCGTCTCCTTAGAGCTAAAGAGCGAGCAAGTATAGGAATGTATTGTAGATAGGTACTTACATAAGAAAGTTCATAAATGCTTTCAACGCTTGTAATTTTATCATAACCATATTTATGTATGAAGGTTAAGAATTTGGATTGTGCTTTCCTCAGTAAACGTTAAGCTTGACCTTATCAGTAACTTCAAAACTTTTATAGACAACGTAGGCGTAAAATTATGTACTACTCTTTGACCCTTTGATACACACTGGATAAGAAGAGTTCAGAAAATCATAATCATAATCGCTATTACTGTTAATTTCCTTTCAAAAGGAAAAAAGCTTTTACGAATGAGAATGGTTTAATCATCACAAACTTTACTTGGTTTTTAAAATTTAGCAAACCTTTGTGCCACCTCATTATCCGAACGTTGCATAGAACATGGAATTCCACATACATAACTGACTATGTCTAGCGCAACTCACGACAGCTCCATATTAAAGCTTCGATCTATTAGTAGCTAGCTAAAATAGTGGCAGAGTATTGTTCGGCTTCATGTAGCTGTCAATTAGTTTGTCGCAACATGCTTCGTTCGTCTCAGTCACAGGCTGACGAACAGAAATATGTATGGGAAATTCAATTTACTCATTCCAAGGATATTTTTGGATTTGACTATTCATCGTGCTTGACATTTTGTGTTAGAATTGAAAGGTTATGACGGTGCTTGCGATGAAAATGTTTAAATTAAATCCTTTGTCTGCTATGAATCCTAGTTATTTTGATAATAAACATCTACCAATACAATAATCGATTTACAATTATTACACACCAGACACGCAGTAACAGTTACATAACATAATTTCTTGTATATAACTTTATAGCGATGTTCTGCAAGTGCACCTGAATATGGCCGCTCCATTAACAAACCGCTATATTTTATGCGAATTTTATTGACCGCAATCGAATAGTAAGTACTATATTATAACTATCGACATCCTATCATCTTTAATTGCATAAATTGACCATGTTGAACGATCAGTTTGAAAGAATATTTCTTCTACGAATTTACGGTTTTCTAAAAACTGCATTATTAAAGATCTATTCTACTCTACTCGTACTTCTTTACGGCATTATGCCATTTGTTTGCTACTTAATGTGGTTTTGAACACCTAACAACATGTAAGCGGATGCGTCTAATTTCGTGTCGACCATTTTACGATAAAGTGTACAATACCCTCATAGATAACCGCTATAATAGTTATATAAGTGGATTCCAGTGTCACTTAGAAGCCTCTCAAGCGTTGACAAAAGCCGGCTAACTATTATTTATATAATACTTACCAAAATATTCCTTACTTCTATAAATACGGCTTTTAACTTATGCGTGTTAATTCTAACTATAGTACACCTAGCATATCTATGAATAAAAATACACTACAGCATTGTTAGTGTTAAAGTCGATTAAGATTTTATTCTTCAAAACTTGTCATTAGAACTGACTTCAATATTCCCTAGGCTACGTTTACTTCTATAGTAGTATTATGATAGTTATTGTTACCTATATCTATTTGTATGTATTTACAAAAAAAAAAAAGTATATAAGTATGTTTATCCGCATTCTAGAACCCATATCACAAGCTATTAATATATGCTTACTTTGGGTCTAGATGGCATTGTGTGGTTGTTGTGGTATTTTTATTATTTATATTACCTATTATTATTATTTATCGTAAAAGAAAAAGCACAAACCTTTAAAAAGATTTTACTGTAGTTCTTCGGACCAAATCAAGCTAGAACTAGGTAAATCAGATATGTACTTACTCTTTAATATAGGTCTAAAAACGGTCAATATATTTTGGATTGTGACTTTCATTACTCCACCAACATGGGAATAGTACACTCGTATTTTCATTCTAACGAACTTTTCTTGTATAACTTTTGGAAATTTGGTAATTTTTTTGCGTCTCATACATAATAAATGTTTCCTTCCTTTCATCATTATCTGAAAATGTCTATGGAGGTTTCTAAAACTTGTACAACTTAGACTAGGTATAGTTTTTTTTTTCAATATAGTTAATGCTGAATTAATGAGAACTAGATCAGTGTTTAGTGTTAGAAATGTAATCAGCTTTTGATCATGAACATAATTTAATCATAATTCTTGGGCAACACTTTAATTAGTTTTTTTTGTACAAGTTGAAGATCGCAGCTAGCAACATGAATTCGTAGTCTTGTGTGTTTGCAGTAGTTATTGAGAAATGCTAGGAAGGTATACGGACTGAAGAATACGGTATCATGTAATGAGAGTACAAAGTTTTAAAATTTAACCGACTTCAGATAAGGAGGTGATTTCTTAATTCGATAGTATATATTATTTTTCGATTTTCTGTTAGATCAAAAGGTTATAAAAAGTTTCTTAGGTTATCATAAGAATTTAACAGTTGTTTTTTGGGTGGTTACCAACACATATTGAAAGATTAAGTGTTGTATAGATAATCTAAGCGTAGGAAAAATATTGACACTAGCCTACTGAGTAGAAAAAGTCCACCCTCCACAGTTATTTTACGTAAATACAAACAAATATTTACATTTTATTTTTTATATCGGTTTTTTGATGTACTGCAATACAGCAGATAAAAACATATACAATACTAATTTCAGCTAAATTAATACCAAAAAGAGGTAACTTCCCTAATTACTTTAATTTTCTCCATGACGAAAGGCACAAGGCAAATGTACACATGAAATAACACGATAGCGGCAGGAATATACGAGACCAAATATTAGATTACTAACAAGCAAAATAAAAATAGGCATCTTTAAAATAATATTCTATTCTCTCTTGTTCGTTGTTTGTACTAAGAAACTCCGTAGCGCATCAGACGAATGAGAACATAGGTTTTCATGGCTTTCTAGACCTTATGTTATGTTTTTGACTGATAAAATATCTACATAAAAGTTACGATGCCATATTATGCCGCCTCGTATGCTGACATGAGAGCTAGAGGCAAGAAGATAAAAAAACAATTTCCACTTCAGCTTACAACTATACTCATAAAGGTCAAGAATTTCTTCGCCACAAATTTAATTTACTTGTTTGGGTTTTAAAAATGTTTAAGAACTCGCCATCCATCGATAGAGTGGATTTTGTGCCAATAAAGATTCGTCAAGTGGTGAGTTGAGATGGCGTGATGCCCAACCGCAAATACTTGTCATTCCGATCATCCGCGACACCACAAGTGTCCTCCAAAATGCATCCGCATCATTGAATAAAGAAGTCCACTGCAATCCACTCACGTAAAAGTACAAACGGACAGACGGAGTGATGCATCACGTGCATCAGGGTGCGCTCTTTGCCCGCAACTTCAATTTAGTTAAAAGTAGTAGCTGAGTGCAAGCGTGATCTAACTTCTCTCTACGGCAGGAATTTGGTCTTGCTTTTTTAAAACCCGAACAACTTTATACCACAGAGATGTGGAGACTGGAAGCGGTGTTCGTCCTGCATTCAAATTCAAACTGTTTTAATAAAAATACATTTAGAGCATCCAGATTCTTGGATTTTCATTGGAACAACAGATGTGTACGTATTTGTACTAACAATTGATTTTATTTTATGTTACTTACACATATATGTATTATTGGAATAACATTCGGACATAAAATTTAAACAAAGAATTTTAAATATTTTCTTCTCAAAAATAAAGTTGAACATTCTTGGTTTTAAAACATTTGTGCTATTTCATTGTTCCTTGTCTTTATATAAATAAAAAAATCATTATTTGGAAGTGGACCACATCTCTGCTATTTAGTGAATTTTACATTTTAGGCATACTACTTCATTGGCGTCTCTCATTTATGGCTAACAGCTTTTTAGGCAAATTTCATGTTTAGGTATAACGCCTTCCTTGGCATCTTGCGTTTAAGGTAACTCGATCAAAAGGGTCTATAGCCACTATCCGTCGGTTGTTTTATTTTAGGAGACAACGCTCGCCGCACGATAAAGTTTGCCACGGTGTACATCAAAACGTCTTTTGCTAAAACCAGCTAAGCAGCGCAGACTGATTTCGTTTATAATAATTATATATTATATTTAATTATGGAGCAAACTTTTTACAACGTAAACGTAACTTCAATTTACCATTTTAAGAATTCTGAATCACTTGTCTTATTTTAAAAACCATTTTTATTAACCGACGGCAAAGCCAAATGGAGGGTTATTAGTTTGACGGGCTATTTTATTAGTACGTATTTACTTATAAAAAGTCAATTAATTTAATAAAGTGACAATTATTCTGGTTCAAAAATAATATTTTCAGGTATATGTACTCGTCAAAGAATTTGAGTACCGAGCCTCCAACCGTAATAGAAGTGGGTGTAACATAGATATTGGTCATGACTTTAGGCTTGTCCATGTTCATTTTTAGACCCACTTGTCGAGAGACTTTACTAAGGTCATCGAGCGTTGCAATACGGTCCTTCACGGTCTCACCCATGGCCACGATATCATCAGCGAATCGAAGGTGAGTGATGTAATCATCATCATCAATCATCATCAATCATCATCAATCATCATCAAGTCATACTCTTGAACACGTTCTCCCGTGCAGCGGTGAACAGTTTCGGTGATTTTTAATTTTTTTTTTTTTTTTTTTTTATATATATTAGCCTACCAAAGTGACTCCACCCCGCCTGATGGTAAGCAGTCAGTGGAATGCAGAAGTGGTGGCCAAAAGCTATCGTCTTAAACTGCTGGTATGGTGGCCTCCACTATGGCGGCTGGGAATGGGGTTAGAGGAAGGGAATGAGGGAGGTGAGGAAAGAGGAAAGGGAAAAAATTGGGCCTCCGGCACTCTTACTCACCGAACGAAACGCAGTAGTAAGGATACTACTACTCTTAAGTCGATCTTCTATGAGAGGGTAGTACTTCCCCGGACGATCCGGCCGATTCATGCTGAAACCAGCGTGGATCTTCTACTGTGAAAATATGATATAATATCTCCCTGTCGTACTCCTCGCTGGAACTGGATAGGACTTGAACTCTGATCATTAATTCATACTGACATGGTGGCGTTTTCATACTAACAATTTAGCACTTCGATTTATCGATAGTTAATATGGCACAGTTCTCGACTGCAGCATGGCCCAGGTCTCGATCAAATCAAAGGCTTTCTCATATTCTACAAACGCTAAGCATAGGGGTCGGTTATACTCTGCAGACTTACTACAACCTTTTTGGAAACCGGCTTGTTCAGAAGGCTGTAAGTCGTGAAACCTATTTGCGAAACGATTAGTTATGACTCTCGATAACAGCTTGTAGACGTGACTCAGAAGTGAGATAGGTCTATAGTTCTTTTGCCATGCCTGTGGCGTTTTGGCCTCGAGGAGGATGGCACTAAAGAGCCTCTGAAGGGCCTTCAGGACAGGATTTCTACCTGCCTTCAGTAGCTCGGCTGTGCTTCCGTCCTCACTCGGCGCCTTGTTATTTTTGAGCTGTCTGTGTGCCATTAAACCAATATCGCACAGGCTAACGTCCGGGATGTCTTCAGTGTAATGTTGAGTAAACCTAGCTCCTGGATCTGATGCTAGGGATCTAACAGTCCTGTTGTGTCGTATGTAACTGTCGGTAGAACCTCTCGACCTCCTCTAAAAGCTCTAGCTTAGACGAGATGATTTGGCCGTCCCTAGTCTTCAGCTTGACTACACTTTCAAGCCCTTGTTACGCTCTATAGCCTCTATAACATGTTACGTGTTAAATTGGTGAAGGCCCGAGTCAAGGACTTGGAAATCTGTCCGTATAGTCGCTAGCATCCTCTGGGGACCGCAGTACCATCCTGCGTCTTTTCTCCATGAGTTTGAGTTCGACCTCATCGTCGAGGTATATCAAAGTGGAAGCATAAACCTGTATGACATTCAGCGAATACCATTTGGTGATTCTGAGTATAAGGTATGGTACCCTCGTCGACACACTCTTGATTTTTACTACATTATTCACGAGGGACTTGTGGACGATAAATCCGACTCCACCTTGAGACAGTTGGTCACCCTCCCAAAAATATAGCAAGTTACTGGACTTATATATTATATTTTTATTCAACACGATATATAAATAAACGTAATACTATTATTACTTTTAAACTAAAAAAAGGTTTCGTATAAGTAATTTATTACACATGTTACTTATTCATGAAATCGATTCTAAAATATGTAAGTATAATAAGTTAAAGCGACCTTTGTCGATGTTATCATTAAACTATCTGTGTACCCAGTCGGTTCCGAGTTTTTTCAACAATAGCCGAATGAGCAACACGTGTTTCGTCAGCCGGAACCGCCCTCAGATATTAACATACAGTTACCGTCCATCTAAAAAACCTTTTTTAAAACTGTGACATGACAATGATGCGTTAACATTCTGACAATGCCCTGTTAAAGCTAAAATGAGAAGTGGCGTCCATTTAAGTAGGTATTCACGTTCGACGTGCGTTTACAACATGTCTATTTCTTCATAGGTTGGTTATGCGAGCAGTAATGCTTAGTCACAACTCACAACGGCACTTGTTGCCTTAACGAAAATTTTATTAATGATCTTGCGGCTCACACTGGGAGGAAGCTTGATAGGCTGATGGCCGTGTAATTCGGCTGCGGTCTATTTGGTACACATTTGTTTTCTGTTTAACGAACCGCGCGCTTAATAATATTTCACTTCGTACTATCAATCAAGAGACGACAGCGTAAACATACATGATAAATATTCATGCCGAACTTCGATAACGACTCATATATTTTATATACATTCTCAATCCTGGGTTATGTGCCAAGAATCGCTGATATCTCAATAAATAGCGTCATTAAATATTTTGTCAAGACTGGATTTATGAGGAGAAAAGCTTACACTCATTCAGTATTAAATTAATTCCTTTTTTACGAGTGGTAACTCCTACGCTGCGCTGGCTTGTGACTATTATAGTGGTATAATGTAACTCATAATAATTTAATGCATGGCCTTCCCATTAAAATCCATTGAGTGTCGGCGTAGTCACAGAGAGCATTCAATCGTTCAGAAGGTAGCCACAAATAAAATAAAGGTTGTCTGTCGTTTTATACGCGAAATATTAACTTACCGCGTATTGAATATCATGCTTCTCGCGCTTTGTTAATTTATTTATGGCATCATCAAACAAGTCAGAATTTCAAAGACGAAAAATAAGCTATTGAAGAATTAAAAGCCTAAAATATTTACCAAGTAGGTATACCTTCTACGAGACTATATAAAGGATTTGTTTCATGAATTATTAATTAAATAAAATTTGCCTTTTAAACGAATGTTAATCATACTAATTAGGAATCATTTAGTTCCGGTTTCCATTAACAGAGTACAAAATATGATAAAATGCAAGTGGCTATCTTCAGTACTAAGTCTATTTATTTTAGAAGCCAGTCTTATTATTGTAATCTGTGATATTACGCGGTTTAATAAGTATAATCTTTCGTTAGCTATGTACACAATAGTTATATACTTAACGCAAGATAAGGGTGAAGAGTCAACTATGTATCTACTATCCTTAGCAGAACAAACTAATAATATAATTGCTCTAATCTCTACAAAATGTATTTCACGGGTGCATTCATTGTATGACTAAACATAAATTTCAATTAGAACTAACTATTACAATATTACTTGAATCATTGTATTTTCTGTATTAAGCTATTTGAAATTACTAATGTTCATATAGTATGTATTCACCCGGGTTTTCACTTACGCCCCGTCGCCAGCAGCGTGATGTTATACGCAAAATTTCCAAATCCGTTTAGTAGTTACAGAGATTAGCAAAACAAATAAACAAACAAACAAACCAACATATTCTTCCGCTTTATATAATAGTTATAGATAGATTATACCTACGAAAATTTCGTTTTACATACATAGAAACTTGTTATATTAAAAAATGTACACATTTTATCTAATTAATTATTTGCATATTTAATTTAACTTTAATAAATACTATAGTAATTTTAGTGATGGGAATCAATTAACTACCCTTACGAAAAGTTATCTAGATACCAAAAAAAAAATCAAATTTAAACCAACATGCAAGACGAAGATATCGTTATAATATTACACCTACTGAGTGCTTAGTGCTAATTTGTACTGGTGATACTGACGGCCACAAACATGGTACTGGGCAGACAAAAAGATAAGTAAAACGAAACGGGTACTTATAATACGAAAGATTCCAATGCTACTTAGCATGTATATTTTTTGAAACATTCAAGCCTTGTTATAAGACTGCAATAAACCTGAAGGTTTGTGAATAAAAACTTTATTGCTTTTGTCAGGCTCGAATTTCATACAAAATATATGGCTCAAGATCCAATACTGTGTGGTCTGAGCTAAGAATACCCTGTAGATATTGTCACTTATGTGTAGTTAATGGCAACTATGGAGCTATTAAAGGTACATGCACCTGTCTGCAAGCAGAAATCAATCTCACGATCAGATTATGGGTTTATAATTGATTTATGGTAGTCTGTGAACAAGGTATTGGTTAACACAAGATAGTAATTACGAGTTAATGGTGCAATCGACTAGTAACTGCCTTTCAACATATACTTATTTAGCTTAATAATATGTAAGATATCCATCTAAAAATGCACGTTAAAATGGAATATTCTAAATAAAAAGAGAACGAAATTCTTAAAATATATCAAAATAAAACAAACTCGTCAAATATAAAAATCTCACACGTCTGTGAGTTTTAAAAACACATGATTAAGTAACAAAATGACAAGTTTATACCAGTTTTATATTAAACAATCTTCATATTCACCCAATAAAAGCTGAATTACTAAAGAAAGCAGATTTTTCTTGAATTCTTGGAGTGAAAATATGGTCGTCTTATACATATTGGAATAATATGATTAAATTATATTCTATCGGAGCTCGTCTAGAATAGATGAAGCCCAAAATTAAATACCACCTGTAGTTTAGTAGTCCGGCTCGTCCGTGATTACGGTAGGTTTGACTCTAATGGCCTACTATCATTACAATTTATCGTTGAGACTATTTATTTGAATTCAAAGCTTACGACAAAACGAGTTCTGAATTGCATCTTTTTAACTATTCAAATTTTATAGAGTATGTTTACTTAAATTATACAATTAAAATTTAAATAGTACGGATAAATGTCGTATTTGACAAAAAAAGTAACATTTGAACGTAAAGTGTTCTGTTTATTGGGCGTCTTATAAAACTAGGTGCTTATTATTATATCAGCAAGAAATATCAAATTTAATGACCGCCTGTCTATTGGTTCACTGCTCTTTGAAATTAATTTAAAGTATATGGGAAGTGTAATTATGTTATATTAAGTACCTATTAACATAATAAACATAATATACACTATTTGCACGGTAATTCTAATACAACTCATATAATATTATTTAAATTATGTGCTGCCTTTATACTTACGCTTAATATGAAGTTTATTATCATACAGGCGAAATTGACGCAAAAATATTAAAATACTGTCAAGATGGAAAGAACTCTAATACTGTTTGTAAGTAGCTATACTATCTATGGAATTTTAGTACGGACACAATAATATAACCTGGTTTTAAGCTACAGCGATAGGGCTTTGAACTATGGATTAAGGCTAATAATTTACTACATATAAAACATATTGAAAGCGTAGTTACTCGACATAGTTTAAAATAATCAGCTTTATATTTATTTATTTGGTTTTTAACCACTTACCTCTTTTTATTTGGTAGCTCATTTATTATAATTTGAATCTATAGCCATATATTGCAGTCAGGTAGGTTTATATGCAATATTTTATGGAAATTTGAGTTCATATCATTAGTATGAGGGTTCTTTATAAAAAGGACCAAGTCTTGCACTGAATGCGTTAATTATTTTCAATTCCTTTGCGAATTGTACCAGTGCGGCTTTGTTAACGGTGTGTAAAGATTAAAGCTCGAGATTGGCCACGCCCAACGCTGATTGTTGACGGTTATTGGTCGAGCGAACGCTTTGTTATACGCCGCTTTGTTTAACATCAAATTAGCGATTACCTACGTTAGAAAGTTGGTTAGTGAGTTGCGTGGGCGACGGAAATATTGTAGCTGCCAACAGCCAATCAGTTGGCAGTGTTTCAGTGTGTTTCATAGATTGCGCAGTTGACGTTCAACGCAAGCGCATTATATCGCTCTAGTTTTATTAAAGCCTCACTTTTCGTTCAATGAGTCGTATGTTAACAGCACACGCTCGATTTATACCCGTATTTGCTTGTAATCAACTGCAATTACTAAGATATTGGTCTTAAAATGGTAACATGTACTTATCCTTTACCGAAAGAAGGCTTAATAAAAACATGGTCTCGTTTATTGAAATACTAGACATGTACTGCGTATAATTTTCTGTGGAGCTTAGCCGGTACTTTGTTTTTATTATAAGGCTACGTTTAATAACGTTTTAATTTTATAACCGGCAATATTGTGTTAAAACAATTAAGTGTCTGATTTATATACATAACTTTGTTGATTATAGCGTCGTTAATACTTATAAATGGTTGGCGAAATTCATTGGCTTTAATTTATGTATTTAATTTGTTGCACGTGATCTTGCCGGTATCGAATGTTGATTTTTGACGTTTATAACTACTATTATTCATAGTTTATTTCTAATTAATTATGTGGTATTTATATTTTAAGACTTTAAAATGCTAAGAACCTTTAAGTGAAACTGATTATAGACTACATAAAAAATGATTGAAGCTGTTAAGTCAAACTTGATTTTATATGAAAATTTCGTATCTAACCTAAGGATAGGCATGACTGATTGATACCTTTCTTAACTTTTAGTCATAAGCTTGCGAATGTAGAAAAAATACCTGTTTATTAAAATCAAAGAAGCCTTATAAAATAGGTAGGTACTAGGTACCTAAAACAACTACCGTACCTAAATAATAGAGGTGCGCCAAATATTCGCTGAGGTATTTCGGTATTCAGTAAGTAGGTATTTGAGAAATTTAAGGTATTCCACCGAATTAATTTGATACCGAATATATCTATTTAAATAAATTTAGGAATATATAAAAAAAAAGATTTCGTAATGAAATATCTAACGATATAAATTGTAAGCTAATTGTTTAGGTACAAATTGTACATTATTTGATATCTACAGTCATTGTACCTAGGCACCTAATTTATGAGTATCATACAGAATTATCACAATTAACAAACCTGTGAAATAATGTAAGAAGTGTTATTAGTGTAATTATTTAATCAAAAAAAAATATACCCATTTATTAAAAAGGTTGTCAGTTTGTTACCTGTCCTTCTTATGGGACTGCACTTGTAAGTAAACTGCTTATAAAACAGTTGTTCAGCTAGTATTTTGTCATTATTATGAATTTTTAGCTTAAATAAATAAGAGCACCTGTAAATAGAAGCACCTGTTTTAGTTTTGGACCTACCTCGAATCTTGTTCAAAGTTTTCTATACCATGCTATTACGACCATCGATAAAATATAGTAAAACTTGAACTGAAACAGAACCAGAATTGAACTAGAAAGTTCAATTCTGGTTCTGTTTCAGTTCAAGTTTTGAACGAACGGATACAATATCAAAAGGACATTGTAATGTTAGATCATGGTCAGATCCTATAGGTACAATTTAGATACGAAATATGGCGATAATTATAGTTAAATCATTCGTGGGTGATCTCATCGCGTGAGGCACGATCGTCGACCTAATTGATATAGACCACTTAAAGGATTATATAGTTACATATGGAAATCTGAATAATATGCCTAAACTTATTTGGGATTATGGTGCGAATTATATTATAATCAGAATTTAGGAATCTCTAATTAGTATAATACGAAGACGCGGTTTTCTTCTGTTTCGCCGATGACCTCTTCTAAACTACGTAACAGATTTTGATATGATTTGATGGTGTTCACTACCGTTAAGAGAATTTCTTCCAGATGGTTTGTAGTAAAATAGGTACATACATATTATAAAAGTAAAAATAAAGATTTGTAATGATGTCGTAAATAGGGTAAGGTTGCTCAAGTCGTACCCCCTAAGGAAATTATGCTATAATATTCACGGCAATTGAAATAATAAAAAATATTCTACATTTACTGAATCTATATTTAGTTGAGTATTAATCAAAAATCACAGAAACTTAAAATATTGTTGTTAAAATATGTATTTTAACGTTTTTCAAAAACATACCTTCGGTACGATTAAGGCGCCTAGTTGCCTAATTCGTACCACATAATTATATCCTTAGTCGTACTTAGAAAATATACTTTAGTGAAGATATAATAAACTATATAGACAAATGCTTAATAACAAGAGATCAATTCAACGAAGTTAAAATTACAAACAACTCAGTTTGAGATTAACTTAAACATTTTTATTGGTAATTATTTTGGTCAGTAACAAAATCTTTGACCTAGTTAAAAGTAACTAACACGTATAAAATAGATTTATAACAACTTGAAAAATGTAAAAGTAATGCTTAGAAAATTATTGAGGTTGAACACAGATATCACAAGTATATTTTTTTATTTTTTTTTCAACGCCAGCACATAGGTCATGTATCCAACCTTTACATTTAGAACACTGGATCATGTTTTCTTCGCGATCTTCCTTACATAGTTGGCACAACCACGATTCTTTAGCTTTAATTTTTTTGTTCTTCTTGCTTGTCTCATCTGAACTTCTTCTTTTTATATTTTTGTTTATTCCTTTTTCTGTTTTTACTTGAAGTTAATTCTATTGTTGGTCTTGTACCTTTCTTCATTTTTTTGATCACTGTTTTTATGCGAGGCACTGGAGATAAAACATTCAAGTGAGACTTTATTTGTTCATTATTGGAAATTTTATCAATTGTGGACGGTTCAGGTTGAACGATGGGCAATGTTGAATCTCTCGGTATTAAGGTAGGTGTTATAATTTTTGGTGGTGATGGTAATGAGGCTATTGGTGGAGATACGACCAATATTGATGGCGATGCAACTATTGGTTGCGTTAATATTGATTGCGATGTAGCTCTAGCGGGTGATTCCGTAGTTGGTTCAGATGGACCATCAAGTTCTTGATTTGATGGATCAGAGATGTATACAGAAGCTACGAAATCCTCTGCTTTAATGACATTTCTGTCACACGGCCACAACCCTGTAGCTTTGAAACCGTTTTGTGCTATATCCATACGAACCGATCGAGGGTATGCTATGCAAAGCAGTTCTGCAACGTTAGCTTGTTTTATGACACTACCAGGATTTGAACGTAGCCACGAAGATGCGACTTCGTTGTAACAGCTTTTCAATGATTTGAAAAACGATCTATCCAACGGTTGTAGACGATGTGTTGTGTGAGCAGGAAAAGATAACATTACTATGCCGTAATCTCGAGCCATCTCGATCGCTTCTAAATTTTTGGTATGTGTGCTATGACCATCTAGTAAAAGCAACATTTGTTTTTGGTCACTTTTTTCTAATCTCGTGCACTTAATAAAATGTTGTAGCCATTGAACAAAAAGTTCTGATGTTATCCATCCATTTTTGAGCATCCAAATGCTGTTTGGTGGAGCTCCTTTTTTTAAGGCATCATTCAGTCTACTGCGCTTAAATATTAACATAGGTGGTATAAATTCGCCTGCTGCATTCATCGCACATATGCAAGTTGTGGTCAGACCCCTTTCTCCACTTGTGATTGCACCCACTTGGTGTTTTCCCTTTTGAGCAATAACTTTGGAAGGCTTGTGAACAGTGGATAATCCAGTTTCGTCCATATTGTATATTTGGTGTGCAGCAAACTTGTATTTATCCAGTATTTCTTCGTACTTATCAAAAAACTCATTAACACGTTCTTTATTAAACCCTTTACTTCTGGCCATAGATGTTGGTTCTGAAACACGCAAAGACAAATTAGGATGCTCTTTCATAAACCTATAATACCACTTTTTGTCCGCTATTTTTTTCTCTTTGTTAAAACAATGAGGTAGTTGAAATTTTTCAGCGAGCTCGAATGCTAGCTTTCTAAATTCAGTGGTAGTTAATCCGAAGAAACAAGACTCTAAATTCATCAAATGCTGTGCCAGTATCTCTTCCATGTCTGGTGGCATATCTTTAGGTCTTCCAAACTTTGTTCTTGTATTCAAATTTTTTAAATGTCGTCTCAGTGTAGGCTTCGGTATATTAAATCTTCTACAGGCTTCATTAAATCCAATTTCTCCACTCCGATGTTTCTGTAAAGCTTCATCCATATCTTCTTGCTTTCAAGTGTTATACTTTCTTCTCCATATTTATTACCTGATAAAGAGTTATGCAAATTATTATACACAATTTTCTTAATACCTAAGTCGTACCGGTACGAGTAAAGAATTTTGAACAGGTACGACTTAAGCAGCGGGGTCTGCCAAGTTGAAAAATAAAATTACTGACATAACCTAAAAATGTTCTACTGTTTGAGTATGCCTTAACGATTGACAGATAAGTATTATAAATCGATGCAAACAAAGAAAAAAGGTAAGGATCATATTCCTGCCATAAAAAGCTTACGAATGAATCATTCATTTTACATGAAAAGTGATAAAAATTATTTTCGCTTCACGAAGCCGGCCGCCTAACCACTTGTTTACGTTTGCTCGCACGACTAAATAGTTCACGTTAACGACACTAGATGGCCCAATTCAAAGGTATCAGACGAGATATTGGTGGGGTACGACTATGGCCGTGGTACGACTTGAGCAACCTTACCCTACATAGATTTGTGGAAAACCAGGGTGGGTAATCAATGTATAACATTAGTTTTATAGCTTAATAGTATACGGTAGTAAACGAGACAAGCGTCGATTAAACGGATCGGTTGCTAAAGAAAGGCCTCTGTTTTAAAGCTAATGCTCTGTTTAAATCGCGTCTGTAGAAGGACTTATTATAGCTATATTGCAAAACACCACAGTAGGTAATTCATTCAAGTCGTCGTCAGTGATCGGTGCTGGTCGAGGTCGAAATCACTTAGCATAGCTGTATTTTTTGCTAGTGCCAATGCATTGATAAAATAGTGACGATGGTCTCATGTTAAATAGTTTTTAGAGCTCAGATTAATTGAAGATTGTCGTATAATATAAGTCGATGTGCGTATTGTGCGTGACTGCATAAATTTTTTGTAATGAAATTCTTTTTCTTATTGTTTTTTTTTATCTTGGTAATAATGTTAGTTGTTTGCTTGGTAATAATTATCTTGTAGGTTGCGTTGAATGGTAAAATTGTAAATTGTACTTATCTGGCGATTGAAAAGAGTGGCCTGAGTTTCTTGCCAGTTCTTCTCACGGCTCTACTTGGTCAGCAAACTGGCTGTAGGCTAATTATCTGTATTTTTTTTTGTATTTTTTATAAGAATTAATAACAATCATGTAGGTACGTGATCTATTATGAAAAATAAATAATTTATCATTTCAATATTCATTCCAACATTAGCAAACAAAGGATCGAAAATTATGTTACCGCACGCAGGAGCAAAGGCTTAAACAACAACTATGTATGAAAAGAAATACGTGTCTAATATTAATATTTACAAAAGTAATCGGCATTGGGGCAGTTATAGGCCATTATTACGGTCATTGATCATTACATCTAAAAGCTTTCATCTGTAAGTTTTAAGAACACTAAAATAGGTTGGTATTGTATTTGATCATCTCGGCAGTATGGTTACTGCTATTTACTTTTCTGTTTATTTAAACAATAATATACTTACTACATAATATTATTAAAGCCAGTCTAAATTAGAGCTCGAAATTTGATTATTTAGCCAGACTTTACACAAGCTTTTGTAATATAGGCACGTGGTAAACATTACCCGAAATGTAATTGTTTATAATAAGTAGTTTTGTAACTGTAGCAAATACCAATTTATTGTTATAAGAACCATCTGATTGTAAATCGTAATTTTTGTAACCTATGAACATGGCTGTGTTCCAGACAACCATGTAGGGAGAAGGGCAAGGGAAAAAGAAGAGAATCTGGGAAAAAATTGGGCCACCCGGACCCTCTAGATACGTTTAATCGATCTTACTAAACTTTTAAATGATACCTACCTTTAAGTCTATTTTTACCGAAGAAAGGACAATAAGACTGTAGCGTGTCATGTCCCGTTGTATCCAAGACTTCGTGACAAAACTGATGACCGGATTGTAACGCACGTTAAATTTGGTCAAATCACGCAACTTCAATTGTCATGTGAACGTCAAGCGCTGTTATTAGTTCATTTCTAACTGCCTTTACATGTTCACGGTATATGTACATACTTAGTATTAGAGATGTGTGTGCACTTGTGAATTGATAGAACTCTGTACACTTGATGCAGCAACGTATCTTTGGTAGTACATCGACATAAACACGCCTTATTTAATAATTATTATGCTTGAACAAAAAACGACTTAAAATACGAACGATGTAAAATAAAGTATGCAAGCATTGCACTGATGATTCATGTAAATGAGTAGCGGATTAAATATTCTGAATGCACCCGTACAGTGTGGTGACTAGGTGACTATGACAAATCCCTCCATTTGGAAAGGCCTATTATGTATAATGTATATACTGCTGTAGCAGTGGATGTTTTCAGGCTGTTGATGATGATGACGATGAAAATGGCAAGTATGTACAGCAGTCTGGCGTCCATGAATGATGGTTACTACTTAACATTATGTGGAAAGCTGTCTTTTCTGTCACAATAGGCACTAAAAAATCAAAAAAACTGTTATAGTCATGGATCATCATCCACATCAAGCTAATAGATATAATTCTTGTTATTATGGTTGTAAAACGATTCTCAAGTGACGTCCAGATGGCAATGGGCATTTTTTATAGTAAACTTCACGCCTTCACATCTTTGTGTAATGCGACTTAATGAATGTCGCAACATTTTTTAAATTATGTGGCTCGATTGTATATTCAGAGCGACTTCGGCATCGTCTAGGGATGCCTACTCCAATTTAGTTTCATTACAAAACAAATCAGCATACAAAGGCTTATTAGGGACGCAAAGAGATGAATAATTATTACTTACAATACTTTTCGTTATTGTCAATAATAACTATATAACGATAAGAAATAATATATATATTTTATATATATATATTATTTCTTATCATTTCGTTTGCTCAAAAATAAATACATCTGTCTATATTCCGTTCTCAAGAGAACACAGATAAATGAATATATTATTGCTATTTACTTTTTCAATATTTCATACGACGATATCGTTATTTTCTGGGATATAGATGGGCTACTAATACATATTTATCAAACCTTTAGCGTCCTCTAATAAAGACAATGAAGCGTTTTCGTGGTAACAGCAAAATAAATTCTAAGTCCTCAGCGAAACATTGCAATTATTCGACTCAATGAACGCAAATCGATTCAGACGATGCTCTGCGACCTTGTCGATTCTCATCATTGTTGAAAAATTCAAGTGTAAACTTTAATATTTGGTGCTTCAGCTGTATGAGAAGTCCTAAAAGGAACTCGTTTGTCGTCCGATAATAAGATCGACCACTCTCCACAATAATAGATAATTTGTTTAGAGTAAAAAAAACCTGCAAATGGGCTTAAGGCCTATAATAAAAACAGAGATATGGCGCTGGTGGGTCGGATCGAGAAATGAATTTAGATTACAGGTTAACGCCGCCTAAATGTGGGTTGCCGCTTCACCTGTGCTTGAAAAAACATCGGATAAAAAACAGCCAGCGGATGGCAGCGCTCCACGGCTCGTCACGTGAGCCAGCCCCGGCCATTTTAGGCGGACGCTTGTCAATCTCCCGGCTTATTATGAGTGTTCGTTTTACAAAAAGCACTCTTAACTTCCTAACTTTTTATACTATCTAAGTATGAGAAAACTCCCAGATAAGAAAACATTTTTTGTCACTTAACGTTTCGTTATTTTATTCGATATCGATACTTAAAGCTTTTAACTCGAAATCAACATCTCGCTAATTTCAACCTTTTGAAAAAGTGAAACCTTATTCGGTTTGATACAATTACACGTGTAAACCCATTATTAATAAATGTTATTTTCCAATAATATGCCGTAAAACAAAAACTGTGATCGTTGGGTGCAGGAACGACTCGCTTGGCTGCGACGCATTATCGAACAATAAATTTAAAGCTTTTCGAGTTATATTAATAAATTTTAATTGAATAAAATACAAGTTGCCGTCGGGTTTAAGTGGTTACAATACATATCTACTATTGGCGTCCACATGGGTCGGTAACACGACAATATTAAATAAGTACTCTGATACAAATAGACGATGATGGATGTAAAGCTATTACGTGTGCATTTTAAATCATAGCGTTTAATAATAAATGTCCAACCGGTTCATATGTAGGTAAGTACATATAGCGTTTTGATTTTAATAGTAATTTATGGGAGGGCAACATTAAAGTCATGACAAAGATTACAAAGAAAACTTTTATTCCGAAAAAAAAAGAAAACCCATAATCCCACGGTGAGAACTGTTTATGACAAGTGACTCTTAAATCGAATTTTACACCGCTTCGGCGAGTACAAGTAAAAAACCAAGTCACCGATGGTGTTTGACAGTCAATAACACCGCCATCTACTCCCAACAGAAATAAAGGCATGTCCGCACTAAGCGTTTGTGTCGTAGTGGCCCCTCGGTGCGTTGGAACCGGTTCGAGAGGTATAGTTTCGAAGCGAACATGCTATAAACACGTTTAATAAGCAGCTATGGTTTACTATAGGACGTAGCCAACCCGTGACTAAATATGCCCACGCGTATTATGACTTAAGATGGCTCCAATGATTCCCTTGTCTGCGCTGCCTCGCACTTACAAATTTCTTTAGGAGAAACGTTTTATAATTAAATTAAATTTAACACACAATTTACGCAGACGCTATATAATACGATAAAGTTTCAAATAGGCCTGACGTAAAGCTATTTGTTAAACGTGCTACATCATACAAATTATTAATTATGTATTATTTTTTATGTCCATTATACCACGCAAATAAATCAGACTGTAATATTATACATACATTGACCATTCGTTATTCGAACACGAACAGCCATTTTGATTTGCTGTTAGCCGTCGATCCTATGCGAAAGTAAATTAAGTTCTCTTTGACATTCATTAGTTTCATAAAAATAGCTCTCTAACTCGGAATAAAAAAGTCGGCGAATAAAAGCTCGTTAAAATCACTCGCTGTTCGACCCTGAATAAAAGTTTCGAACGTTCTTTTTTACCTACCTACGTGGAAAAGAGAGAACAGGAAGCAAAGCGTATTTAATCATTACAAGCGCGCCAGTCATTTTTTCAACTCCTGAATTAATTTTAAATTTGATTCTATTAACATAATGAAATAAATCAGTGAGTGCCCTCCGGCTAGAGTGAAGAAGTAATCTTGAGTGGGGATCTCTGAGATTCGGGGTCGAGAGGTTAATGTTGATTTGTTTATATAATTGTATACATGTTTTGATACTCCTTGTTATGTTACTAAACGATGTCTGACGGTTGTATGTTGCGCTGTGTTTACTGCTTGCCTGCCTAACTCTCAGCCCGTTAACGTTTTTGTTATAGGCTTAGACAAAAACTGATTGTCTGTTACCCGAACAAAGCCTCATGTAATGAAAAGGTGTTGCGAGACCGTCCCAAGATGATTGTACAGTTCACAAGGTTAAAGTAAAAAACGAAGTTCTTATTGTAGAAATAAAACTTATGAACATGGATTAATGTTTTTGATTAACTTTTTAGATGGAGATATAATTGATTTCATGGCAGTTTCATAGAATTAAGACATCGCCACACTTCTTAATGATTAATGCTCTGAATTTTCTAAAGTCGTCATTGCCAGTGTTTTAACACTGTTTATTCTGCATAATTATCGATATTATGTTATCTGGCGGTATTCCTCGAAGATTACTAATGAAGCGCACTATAAATATAATATTCCTTGAAGTGCACCCGTTAAAACAAAAGACAAAGAATAATACTACTAAGTATTATATTACTGCTAACGGGTGCGCTTCAAGGAATACCTCGTTATAATTATGTTGATAATAATTTATCTACAAGGCTTTTTCTACTGCGTACCTATCTGTGTAAATTGGTTTATAATCATCATAGTCTGATCGTAAACGATCATAAACTGATCGATGTTGTATTTCATAGAGAATACAATGCATGTAACATTATAGGTACGCAATGAATCATGAAAATATTAGATTTATGTACAGAGCTTAGAGCGGGTGCTCGAATCATTTATAAGCAATGTAGCACTGCCCAATTTACAGAGTAAAAGCTGAATACAGGGAATTGAGTGACCTAAATGCTTTAAAATACAAAATCGAGCGGTTTATATGACTGACCACGTTGTTAGTGAATACTAAATGCTATTTCTCATATTCATAGCTATTTTCGAAGAATTTTATATCGGACTGAGAGAGTTTAGCAGTTGAGATTAATACTATAATAATTATAAAATAATCATTCATTTTAATGAGTGAAACTTAATTTATTAGGAACATTTAAACGCAAGATTCTGTTCTTAAACATCTATAATTGTGCACTAATGTAATAAAATTCCTATAAAACGTATTTGATATTTCTAAATACATTAATTATCCTATATTTCTATTCGTAATAAAATTAAGTAACTACTTAACAGTACTATCTTGAATTATATGTGCTGGTCTTAATTTACTTAACTATGACGTTTTAATATATTTTTTATTAGTCTTACGATTAAAATATAGCTAATGAGTAAATTAATTAAGAAAATTGTAAAATTTAAAATAAATCTAATACCTATATCGACATACGCTTTACTAAGGTATGTCGCTCAATATGGAGAAACTAGTGTATATTATGTTAATGGTAGTTCTTCAGTGACAAGACAGATGCAGTGTAGGTAGACCTGATGAGATTGCTAAATTAAATAAATATCTAATTAATTCGTATTTTCCTCCGAAAGGTTTAGCAGAACTGTATGACCTATAAATCAGTTTTGTCAGATATAGCAGACTGGTGAGTCTTCAAGATATTGTTGAATTATTTAGCTACTCTAAAAATATCTATTAGATACCTATACCTACTGTTTTTGATTGAACCAGAGAATAAAATAATTATTAAAATCTAGAGTAGTTACTGCTATAAAATGCAACTGAAATAGCTACCTACTGTTTACTGCCATTCTGATATTGGTCTATATACTAACTACTTTTATTATTTCTTTATTTTGTTTATAACCCTTTGGTCGATGAACTTTAATCTGTAATAAAAATAAAACCGTCACTGCCTTACGGGTAAACCCAACATTCACAGATAAAATTGCTTTTTATGCTTTTTTACGATATTATTCATAAGATTTTATTAATCGTGATCGGCTTAATCCTAAAGAAATAATCGCTGTGGTCTAGCAAAAAAATTATGTAAAACTTTAATGTCGAACTTTCTGTAGCAGATTTTATAAAAACCAATTAAGTACCTTGTTTTTTAATAATAAATGATATCATTTTTTTTATAAATTTGTTTATATTCTTAATCCTTATGGTAACAAATTAATCATTATATGTATTTTAAATAATAGATGCAACACTATCCTACTTATTATGGCAGTGAGTTAAGTACGTCCTTTGATTAAACCTCTTTTATACAGATTTAATAATAAATTTAAAAATAACAACATATTTAAAATGCCCGATGTGCAAACTTATAAGTAAGTACGAGTACTGCTAAGGCGCAAAACGCACTGCTTTGCCCTATACGACGAAGCTCGGGTCTACCGTTAAAATTCAAACAATGCAGAAGCTTTTTCTAAACAAAATAAACTTAATGCATACAGCTGTAGTGAAGCACGTTTTTAGTGTGTGCATTGTATATGCAGGGACTAGCATTCATATCCTATCAATTACGCTTTAAATCTGCAAAACGATGAAACTAGCATAGATTTAAGAATTTAAGTATGTATCATGATCAAAAACAGTAGAACGATCTTATCTTCAAAATTTCAAGAAACCGGTGAGTCAGTAACGAACCACATAATATGTATAAACCTAAAGGTAACAGGTAGATTGTGTGAAACACGACCCTTCCACAAAGTACGTTCTGTCTTGGAATAATACTACGTTGTTGCCATACATGTACACTCGCTCTTAAAAAATATATCCTCAATTATAAGTACGCTCACGTTACTGTTTTTATATCAGCAGTAAAATGCCTCATTCATAATTTCAACACCACCGAGGAAAACATTGCTTTGCCCATAAATATCCCCTTAATGGCAAAGCCTGTAATATTTCTTCCCTCATCTACATTACTTCTGCAAAAATAACAAAATAGTGTACGCAGATTGCCACAGCTCGATAAACCTTGGTGGACTGCATAGTATGAGGCACTTCACCACTGTACCTTTGTTAACTGATTTAAACAAAAAGCAATCATAGAGCTCTGGATTAAGACTGCTTTTTCACTTATTTTTTTTTATCTGGCAGTTACACAGAGGTACTGATTTGTAGTCTAGATAGGCACGCGAATGATGCTCTCGGTGGCCGCAACAAGGACAAAACTAAAATAAAACTACACATTATTTCGTAGAGATAAGAAAAGTCCGCCTCTTACCACTCAAGTTATTTTTACAACGCGTTACGGCGCGGCGCACAGTGCGTAATTTTTCATAATCTAGAGAGACAAAAGTCAAATTCCACACTAGTCTATGCTGGTCAAATAGTTATTTACATTCAAAGAAGACAAACCATATTACGTGTCCCTAAAGTTTATTTTCCAAGAACTCGCACCACACAATAACAAAGGGTCGGAACAGTCAGCTATCTGAGTTGCATCGACCAAACGCTCAGTCATATCGCGTTATTCGGCTGAGTTTGCTCGTTGAATACACTGTGCTTGTGTGCGCTACTAGTTATTGTGAGTTGTTATTGTTTTCTTCGGAGTTTTGAGGTAAGTTTCCATATGTATTTGTTTTAATCAGTCTTAAAATGTCATCACAAGCGCCATTTGAATTGACAGAGATTATTTATTAGTCGAAATATTACAAAGTCACGTTGTTGTTGAGTTTTAGTACAATGTATCGAAATATACAGATCCCTTATTATATTTATTCGAAAGTACTATTTGTTAGCAACAATAAAAATGTTAATTTGTTTGCGAATATTTGCGACACTCATATAACTTTTTTATATTTTCAGAATGCCTACGCAAATATCGCATAGAAAATTTTTCGACGTTTGGTTTGCTAATAATAATAATAATAATAATCTCATTATTCTGACTAAATTCCTTCGTGTCTTCGTTCAGGGACTTCGTGATTCATCATTCAAAAGAATCTCTGTTTTTAATAAACCTGTATTTTTTTGTGCATTCGAATAATTAGGTGTTTTTTTGTTGTGTATTGTCCTTTTTGTGTTATATAAATATAATAATGTTGCAATATATGTCTAAAACCTTGACAATGTCTTTAAATTTGATTCTATACATTTTATCGCGTAGTAAATTTGTACAGTATGGGTCCAAGACTTTTGTCTCTCTAGATTATGAAAATTACGCACTGTGCGGCGGGTACAATTTCACAACCTGTTCCCTGCTTCATCTTGTGACTTGCCGAAAGCAAATATTAGTTGTAATATTTTATTTATATAGGACACACCGGAACTTATATATCTATCTATGTGATTTGGGGATTATTGCGTCTGTTTTCCGTTGGCTATAAATCTAAAGCGAATATTTCTGAAGTGACTCATCATTAGTGTTATGTGTGGGAACATGATAGCGAAGACTTGACATACTTGCATGCAAAACATTGAATCCTTTTATTAGAGTTAGTCATTGAAAACTGCTAAGTGGATACTAAACAAATGATTATCATTAGGGACACGCGAATTTACAGTCGGTGCGCAAAATAAACACATCAATGTGCAGTGTCCGTCGAGCGCGCGGTTTGGCTTGACATGCCGCGGGGTTCAATCGTTAAATATTTATAGTATTTTATATGGAGTTATATCGATGTAATATTTTAAATTCAGACTGAGAACACGGACTACGTAGTTACCTACTAGTAATGTTATCACTTAGAGCCTTAAAGACGAGTTTCTCAGACATTGTTTTAATGCCCTGACGGATTATGGGCATTCAGCAAGATTGAGTGATGTGATTGATTGAAACACATGCTATCTTAAATCGATTGGCTTCTAACAGTAAGTTTGTTGTAAACAAGTGACTGGCTAATGTGTTACATCTTTATGAGTTTGATTGAAATGGAACATTAAGGCAAAGTGATTTTAATTAACTTGATATACCTAAATAGTCCAAACGCACAACCATACAAAAAACTAATAATTATGTTACAGCTGTTCAAATTTGAAAGTCTATTTGTAAGTTCGAATTATTTATCCATTTTGGTTATAAAATATTCATGAAGTTAAACCGTACCTAACTAATGTTTACAAATACGGATGCAACTAAATACATAATTTTCCTTTACAAAACAACTAGCATGTCATTGTCAATTGGATCTTTTACAACCGTTATTTTGATTTCATTACAAATTCTCGAGACCTTTATTTAATTTTGCCATGTGGACATTTTTCCCGGAATTAATTCCGTCGTTATCGGATTCCATGTTTTGTAATATGTTGCTGTTCAGAGATTTAATTAAATGGGGCAAAGTCAAAGTGACCTGGGTCACATTTTATTGGAAACAGCGGCAAGTAAATTTTGTATTGATACGTTGAAGAAAGCGTATGTAAACTTTTTCATGATGTTGGTACTCACAAACTCAAATTCATTTATCTATTTATAGCACATGACTGAGACACTTATGAACGTCAAAGATATCATTATATAACCCACCCTAACTTTGTATATTTTTACGAGTATGCTTAAAAGAGTTAAGTATAAACTTCTACTTATGTAGGCAATTTTATTATGTATTTACGTAGTTATACTATAAAGTATCTTAAGGTGCATAAAAGATAAACACGACATCGAAACCTAGAATGTGAAAGTTTAGTGTTGAAACGATATCGATGATGTTTTGCTTAACAAACAATTTTGTTGTAGGTAATTGCAATACATATCAAATTTCAGACTAAATAAAAAAACTTGTTATAGTGCTCAAATAAAATATTTCATATGTATTAATTTAGTCTAGACCGCAAATAACTTTGTGGTTTGAGGTTCATTTACAACGTTACACATCTTGTATAGCAAGTTCGTATTACTCTAGCTCGTTCATTATTCAATCTCAAAGTTAATCTTCAAAGGGAATAGACGTTCTTGATCTGCAGCGTTTCAATAACAGTAGCAGATTTCTACATTATGAAACAGGGAGCTGTAGTCGTCAACATCAAAAACCATTCCACCATAAAACAAAATGACATTTAACTGAATTATATCCTAGTCACAAAATAATAATGTAATTTACAAGGAATGTTTTGTTTAGGTCCGTTTTATAGTTTAATAACTATTTTACAACTTGAAACAATAAGCGGTCTTTATAATAAAATACTGTGAATGTCTTAACAAAATCCATTTATTTTTACTGACATATTGTCCTGAATACAGCCCATTGTTTGACGTCGTAAACATGCGAGTGTGTGGACCTGTAGGGTTAGCAAGCCTTACTGTTTGTGCTTACTAAATATTTATGAGTATAATAAACACATCGTGTGCCAAGCGGTGCCTATAACCAAAAGTCGGATACCTAAGCGCGCGTTGAGTGATATTATATAAAATTATTGTTGACTGAAATGTATTACTCTCCTTTATTCGAGGACTAAGTTTGTTAGTTGTCCGTCATAACTTACAGGCGCTTATTTCGCCGCTCTTTATTGAGTGAAAAATTTAGTAAGTAAATATAGTAGTGTATAAAAACCAAAACATGCTAGGTCTGTAATAAACTGGTCCTGATGGGACAGCCCTATGTTTACACGTGTGAGTGGGTCGTGTATGCAGATACTAATTTCGCTTTCGGCGACGTCGGCGTTTAACATTTCGAACGCGCCGCGAGTTTTAATTTGTGATCAATTATGCGAGGGCACTGTTATTTATCGTTGTTTTATTTCATTTGCCTTCTCACAGGGACTGTGGGTGGTCCGATCACGATTTTCGGGTTGCGATGTTCACCAATAAGTTCCACTGATTGCGCCATAGACTTAGCAATCTGATAACAAATTTTAGAAGGTATTTTTTGGGTTTCATGCTGTGTGTGATATTTGATAGTATCGCTGTGTTACCCTATAGAACGCGAGACGCAGTTTACTATAGATACTGTTTCTGTAATGATCTGGCAATCAAGTAAAATAAAATTACTTTAAAACGACTATAAATAATATTCAGTTGCTACACAATATATAAGTAGCTATTTTATTATGTATTATTTTCTGTACACTTAGAGTAATTAACCAAAACATAAAAGGCGGGTTGGAAATTTATTTATGAGGAAAATTTTGTTGTATTAAATTTTGGTGGTTTGAGTTAATTTCAACGCGAAGCATTATATGGTAAACATAAGAAAATTAAATTTTGTAAATTATTACTCTGTACCATACAAATATCTACTTAAATTTCTTAAAAGTAAAACGATAAACAAAGAAAATGTAATTATGAAACTTAAAACGTAACAAGAAATTTTATATAGGTACATTAATTTATAAGGCAAATGAGATTACGAAACTAGTTTATAAAACGTGTATTTAAAGGTACTTACTATAATTTGAATTTACGATGTTAATTACATTTATATTAAGAAGCGTAATGGTTTAATATGATAGAAAAATCTCTGAGTAGCAGCTGCTTATGGTACATGTAAGCCCCAATAAACGAGAAGTAACGAGTTATTATAATTATGCCTGAAGGCTAGACTAGACTACTAACAATGCTGTAAATGCAATCTTTAAATCCTTAATGTGGTTTTAACATAGGGTAGACAATTTTCACTAACTTTTATTATCTCCTAAAGCGAGATATTAAGCATCTCATTCTTAAAGACAAACCCATATTTTACACAAAGCGCTTAAAACACAAAACATTTTTCCGCTAAGATTTTTAGTGCTACACAATGGAATTGCCGTTTCTACCTACGTGTGTATAGATACTTACATACTATGAAAGTATCTCGTGTTTTCATATTTAATTACCCACGATTTTGCTACAAAACATTGTTATAATAAACTGTTTTTATTCCGGCTTAACCATATGACTTTTTAATAAGTGCTTGTACTTGGAAAGAGCCCCTGAATTATGTACCACAGAATATATTATATAGACTTGCACAATTCTTTATAAAACATTGAACCGACCGGCCGATTGTTCTAATGTGTTGTGTTGTACAGTTTTCTATAGTAATTTGTCCGTTAAGTGTATTCCTTCATCTGGTCATCTCACAGCACATATTTTAAAATATGTACTCTACATCGAATCCTAATGTATGCTAGTTAATACACTGCTAGCGCTTATTTCTAGTTCCAAAGACACTTCGTCTGCTTTTTTTTTGCCAAAAGGTAAAAAAAATATTGCCTATTCTATAACATTCTAAATCTTATGCGTACGAGTTGACCGGCCATTTTGTTATTCCGAGCGCATCGAGCGCCCCACGACCGGTTAGCGGTAAATTGTTCTACGTAATGTGATTCTAATTGAGCAGCTAATTCCTACTGAGCATACCCACCGTAATTCCTACTCAGTATACAATATACACACGGTACACTTGGTTAATTAGGCATTGCGGAGAACGGCGGCGCTTGTGTTGTACGATTCGTAGATACGCTTTTTTGTCTACAAGCAGCAGTATAAGAGCAGTTTGCGAGATATTTGGTGGAAATTTGCCACAAAGTGCTTGTGTTGTATGTTGTTTTCTTAGTCAAAAATTTAGTTACTATCACCACTTTAATATAATTTTGTTACCTGTAATATATCCTGAAATAAATGTACTCATATTACCGTCAAATATCATACTAAAATTGGGTGGTAAACATAGTCACCAAAATTGGTGTGACAAGCTCACACCAATTCTGATGACTATGTTAACGTTTTTGGGCAAATTAATAGTTGTCTAATTAAGTTGCTGCAAACAACCCTTGCAAGTTCAAGTAACGTTTACGTATTAGTTATACTTATATCCGCTAGTGATAGGGCCTAAGAGCTCCTTGTAAATGTGCAGTATACGCAGATTAAGCTACAGCCTCTATGCGTAGAAATGGAGTGGCTCTAAATACTAAAACAGATACCACACGATCTTTATTTACTAAATTGTTTGTGCACAAAGTGGTTACACGTCTTGAAGTGTTAAAAGTTGCTTAAATATATTTTGTTATAGTATCATAATCCGTCTGCCGCGAAGAGGTAGACCGAGATGTATTACACCCACTTTTCGTGAGCTATTATTTATTTGTTTCAGACACGCTAACAGTATACGCGAACAACAGTGTGCAGAAGTTATTTTTATATCTACTGCCACGTAATACAAGTGCACAAACTTTTAGGAGAGCGAATATTATATTAGACACGTTAACACTGTTTTCGTACAGTTTTTCATGCACTCTGTACAATAAAGAAATATAATGGTATTAAACTTAAAAAAATCAATTACGTACTGGTAAAATTTACTAAGAAGTTTTAGCGTAGAAATTAGAAGCAAAAAGTATCTTTCTCTTTTGAAATTAAACCTTCTAAATAATATGATCATTAACGATTCAGCCGTAATATTACCATCATCACTAGTAAAATTGTTGAATAATGTTTGATTAAATTTTGTACACAGTAATGTATTGTTGTTATGTTATTATTATAAACTGGGTACCTATCATATACCTAACCAAAAATTGATTTATGTCGCAATTACACAGAGTGGTCAGTTCTTGTCACAGCACTTACTTTATACCTATGGCTACACCTATTTAGTTATGTATGACTTTCATAAGCATCTTGTTAAGATCTAAATTACTAAATTAGTTTGATTTTGAGTATGTGTGAATAAAAATCTCTTATAATCATGTAAATCATCTCTTTTAATCAATATTAAACTAATATAAAACTCATGAATCAATTGACTGTGAATACTTTTGTTTACAAAAAAGAAAACACAAGAGTGTAATGAATAGCTTTCTATCGATAATAAAATATGAAGATTAAAGCCTATTGTATCACTCTGTGATTAGTTCCACACAAAAGGCATACAAAATTATGTTTTATGGCTTTAAATAACGACTATTAATAGATATCAATTAAAATACTATATTATGTTTTGTAGTATGTAAAGTTAATGATATTTTAGTCAATTTTTATACGGCAGGAAGCAGTATTTATAAACGGTAGGTATGGTAATTTTAGGACCTAACAACACTTAGTTTTAGGATTATTATATTGTCATCATTTTTGCGTAAAAACTTCTGTGCTGAAAGTACGTTTAACTAAGAAGCATCGCTATCTCTCCATGTGATGAATCTGGGATTAAGGTCTGGACTTTGTCGATCAATATTCTGCTTAACCTCCAAAATATACGAAAAATAGGTCAAGATTCATTAGCATCAAAACTAATTACTTAATAATTCTATATAACAAGACCAAGTTAAATTTACTTACGAGTATTTTGAAAGACTTTGAGGATCGGTTTACTACATAAATATTATTCGAGTTACTAATTTTCAACAAGAACACCCTTAAATATCTTTACGTAAAGGTCTTCCTATAGCTTCGATTACATTTAATAACATCGAATTAATTACTTGACGTCAGTAATTTTGTTTGTTCTCTATACTAACAAGGCTACCATTTAAATATGAAGTCTATTTCTAGAGGTGTAATGTTCAATTTGAAGATTTAATATTATTATTAAATATTTAGGTTTTAATAGACTGTGCTGGTTCAGCGTACAGACTGTCACGCAGAGGTAAAGTGATATTAGAGTTTTCTGTCGAGAAATTATATTAGCTATAACTATAGGTTGTAGCATATGTGTTATGAAATTGTATCAACGACATCAGACTGGCTCCTTGTTACATGAGACTCAACAAAGATGGCGAAACGTGGATTTTATGCACCCCAGGCTACTTCTGTTATCTAAATCTAAACTAATAATATAAAGAGAAAAGATTTTATTTTATTTGTATGTTTGTTTGTTTGCAACGATTAAATTAAAAATGTACGTTAACGATTTGAAAATTCTTTTAACATATTTTTTAGCAATTTTCAAAATTTCAATATTTGTAAATTTTCAATACAGAAGGCAGCAAAAGTAAATTTGCCGTATAGCAATAAATATTTCGCAGACGTAGGTAATGAATGTTACAATCATATTATAAGTAAGCGTTTGTTGTTTGACCGAATGAAACTTTTGATACCCAAGCAAAGCTAGGGCAGCGGACTACTAGTTCAGGATATAGATAGATGTATTCCAATTGCAATTTTGGTAACGTTCAGCTACACGGCAGCAGCTAGCTCCATTTGGGCCCTATTCAATCTTAGATGATATAATATACATATATATTGGTACTAATGTAAATACACTTCAACAAAGAAAGTCAATACTTTCTTATAGGTAAAAGTGCATAACAGATAATTTGGACCATACCGAGAACTGTATGACTAAACCTTGTTAACTCATTAAATACGTCTTGACTATTATTATTGCTGTCTCTATCAGTCTTAAAACGTCTACAGGTTATTGGCCAACATACCAATAAGTTTTATAAATAATTTGTAACGTGTTTTTTACTAATTTATGTAATGTAAAGATATTGTAGATCCATAAAATATATTATATAGCTACAATATTAAATTACGCAACCGAAACAATCGAATCAAATTTATTTAGAATGTACCTTATTTTGTTATTGAACAATAAGGTCTTATAGACCAATAAGCGTTGTTACTATCATAAGTTAATAGCTAACAAGTAATACCGACATCGAAGATGCCTTGTACGAACATAATTCGCGTAATGAACGAAAATTACCCATTGTTCGTCTAATACTAAGAAATCGTGTATCGATAGACTTTAATCTTTGTTACTTTTTATAAGAAATCATGATTTATTATCATTAACTGAGAATAGGGTCTAATCTCGGTTAATGATAATAAATCATGATTAATACATAAAGTATGAGTCTAATATCGTTTAAATCTTAGGTGTTGTTTAACAGACAAACAAACAAAAGAAGCTTAGGTATATAAATATAAAGCTTGTTTACTGTCGCATGTTCTTTTTAAAAGAGTGGACTAATATTTCAGAAAAATCAGATATTAACTATAAAGAATAATTATATTTTCTAACTTACGTCCTTAGTCTTAAATTGCTAATCCTTAAATAGCTAATGTAGCCTTACAGTGCTCACAGTATGAGAAGAGTCCTTTACTCGCAGTAGGATAATAATAAGCTGGCATTATTATTACTTTTATAACACCTACAGAGCGAAAGAATTGAGACTTAATTCTTAGCCGGTCACTCCACAAACAAGACAAATAACATTCTAAGTAGTAAAATGTTAATTTGTTAATAAACATTAACTGGAATATCAGAGTGCTAAAGGAAGTAAGATAATGTTTTTCGGTTGTATACTCGTACGGAACAGAAAAGATAATGGAAAGTGTAAGTGGGCGTGACTCTTGTCGTTATTAATAAGTTTTAGCTTACGTACAATGTTCAAATGAGCTTAGGCCGACGGAAAATAAGTTAACTTTTAAGTTCTTTTTTTGTAAAAAAAATCTGTTTGTATTATAAACACTAAGTATCAAGACATGAAGAATTTTATCAGTAAAATATTAATTTGTACTATGTTATAAAATAGGAAATAGATTTATTTGTGCAATGTTGAAAAACAGATTTATTTTTACAATGTAATAAAATAGGTAAACTTCTCGCTTTTATCTTGCACTTTACGAAACTACAAGATAAAAGCGAGAAGTTATAGATGATAAATCATGATATTTTATTTTCAATAAATCCGCCGAGTGCTCTATTACATAGCAAAACTTACACTTTTGGAAGTGTCTGTAGTCCAGTAATTTCTTCATTGGTTTTAAGATTTTTGGTCCAAAAGAACGCATTATCTCTAGCGCAAACTTGTGATTCACTTCTGAATAAACTTGCAAAGTTAAACTTATTCATATAAGCATTTGTACATGTTTCGGTTATATTGTAAATGCATACCAATACGATGCCTCTACATATTTTTTATTCAAATGGGCTCAACGTTTTAAGCATAAATGTCCAACGAAGGTCAACCTTTTTAGTTCAGACACAATTAGATTATTTTAAGTACAAAAAACAAGATTCATGTTTTAAATACCAGCTACTAGAGGTAATAAAAGTACATAAGCACAGCTCATTCACATGCAACCTAGTTAATTTTGCATGAGAACTGCCGCCCATAAATTTGTGCAAAAACACTAAGCTGAAAACATATATTAGCATAAAAGGTTATATTGAATGCAAAATAAGAATCTTGAAAGAAAATAAAGAACTTACCTTCCGAGCCATTATACGTAGGGTAAGTGAAAATAAGGCACCAATTTTAACTGATCAGATAAAAACTGTGGGAAACGAAAGAGAGAGATAAACCGGTTATCTGCCGTGCACTTATAAAAAACAGACAACTACCGGCAGGAAGACGGCTAAAAACCATAGCAAAACTGTATATATTTCGTGTACACTGCCCTAAAGTAAAGAAGAATAACATTTATGCTAATACACTGTACGAGAATGTGCATGTAATGCGTCTACATACAGTAGCGTTTTTTCTTAATTCATTATCATGCACTTGCGTTGTTATGATTAACGTTGTCACCGTAGCGTAATATCAGTAATATGTTAGAAGGATTAAGCTTCAAATGCTTGCTATTGAAATAAATTACTTTTCTCGGTAATCCCGAGGCATTTCCGTCCAAATAAGGATAAGTGCGAGATGTTTCGTTTGCGTGTCTCGTTCCCTTATAAATAATGCACTACTGTCCTTCATAAGTTGTTTACCACGTAAGTAAAATATTTTTGAAGGATACATTTCACATAACCTGTTTGTATATTGTAAGGGAACTCATGCTAAGTGCTATTGAACACGTAACGCAACCACAATAATAGTTATATTAAATCATACGAAATTTTAATTGTCATACGAAAGCGCGAATTCTACGAGATACTTAAGTTTATTAATTTTATTTTAATACATTGTTTTATTTTTAAAAAGTGTGTTGAGAACATTCACTGTGTCGAAAGACTTTACAAGCATACAATTCCTTGTAAGTATAGAAATCATAGTGTACTTATTAGTTTTAGCATACTCGCATTTTGGTCTCTATTTAATAGCTAAGTGTTAGTAAGTTTTCACAAGGAAAAGTATAGGTACAACTAATAGAAATGTTTTATCAAAACCTTGTTAAGTAAATTATTATATTTATAACACAAAAATCACCATCTTGACGTTTATGATATTGTACTGAAGTTGATACCTAAGCGCCAAGGGACAGCTGTTTAATAACAAGGCTATATTGACAATGTACAATAGATTTACATTGAATCCATCACGCTTAGGTAGGTAGGTACGTACTTAATACGAAATTAAAAAAAATATATTTCTTACACTTATTAGAACAAAGTATAAATTAACACACACTCTTCACATTTTACATGACTGATCTAATTTGACGCAATAGAATAACATACATTATTTATTATCCTTATATAAAACGGTAGTAAGTATAATATATTATTGTAAGTAATGACTTATATGGTGTGGTATAAAACGCACTGAAAGAATGATTGTCTATTTGAACAGTGTCGATGATGCACTTCAAACAAAACTGTGTGCCGGCGTCGAGTGTATAATAGCGTAGTGTATAGTGTGTGAATGATAAGTGATAACTGAAAAACGCTAATGAATGTAACTTCATTTAAATGAATTTTAAATCGAAACGTTTTTCGTTAATATAAATTTTAAATGTGCCGACTCGTTGACACCGGCTGACGGACCGTCCCAACTCTATAATGCATGTACGAGTATGTATCTTAATTAATGAATAATTTTCAGTAGGTAGTCTGCCTGTTATACGCAGATATGTACATATGTATATAATTAACAAATATGAATAATAAATCTGTTGAAAAGAGTTTAAATAGGTCTTCGATTAACAGCTGGTATATGATATAGGTGGGTCGTGTGTTGTGAAAGCTTATTAAATGTGTTTTTTTTTGTTTCAGATCATTAATCGTCAAATTCTTCGTATCACGTTACAAGAGGTAAGAATTAATATAAGATTCACATCATCATAACCACTTTTAAACATTCTTAAGTGCGTTATTAATCGTGTAAGAAATTTCTTCAACATATCATGTAAACGACATTAATACTGTACTTTATAAAAACTGTAGACATTTATTTTTTATCATTGAAATAGACACCATTTTAAAATTCCCCTTTTCATAACAACACGTAAGCGCCGTCAACGAAATTTAGAAGATAATTATCTCGATATATACTCAACGTGTGTCGGCATTATCATTTCACCATACGTGACGACTTAGATGTATATGTATATTTAACAACGTACTTTTAAAAAGTTTACTGATGGTCAGGGGTGGATCAACAAATAGATTTATCGCTGACTTGGTGCTACGTGTCTCAATGTTCGTTTGTCAAGTCGGGTGATGCCACGTCGCCCACGCCCCCGCCCCTAATTAGTACAGAAATAACACCGGGAGATTTGTCAACTTCCGAACTTTTATGGCATTCCTTTGAGGTGAACTCCCACCGACCAAGTCCTTTCCCAAAGGCAAACATCTCGCAGGTACATAAATAGATTGTTAACTGACTGTGAAATATTGTTTTGAACTGTGGGGTGGTCCATATTAATGTGTGATATTATTTTGTTACGTTACCAGAACAAATTAATCTAGATTGGTGAATCAAGTTCTTGTCTACGAAGTTTGAGTGTCTAAACTTTCTTGATGGAAAAAGTTTAAATATACCTAAGTGCTTCTTTGTTTTTACAATCAAATTGGTGCCAATAGTTTATCTTAATTGCTTTTTGACTCACTTAATCCTTGTCATCCAGTTTTGCATTTACATAAAACCATTTAATTAACTTAAAAGTGTTAGATAACTTTAGTGCTTTTGTATAATATTGTATTTATTTATTTTATCCGAAAAAAAAAACGCTCACGTTTACGGGAGAAGGGTTTGTTCTAATTTTATTAAAACAAGAAGGGCGAGTTACACCAAAATTGATAAAAGTTAGTTCTGCAACGTCAATATTACCGAGAGAAATTAATCTGAAGCCAAAAGGGGAGGTCCTCGTAACTTATCTGTGAGGAAGCCGGCGCGTAGCATGACCTCACAATCAAATGTCAAACAAAGTTTTATCAGCGCAAAGTTGACAAATAAATTCCCCGTCCTGCACGCCAACTTTTCTCATAGACGACGCAACGAGACGTGATGCCACCGACTATTTTATATACAGTAGACTTAGTCGTTCATGTAACTACTATTAAACATAAAAGACCAACTTTCTATTTTTAGCTTCAAATCTATTAACATTTATGGCAGAAATCAAATACGTACAAAATTTTATTGGCCTTGTTTTTCGAGCAGAACTCTATTCATTTTCTTTGCTCTTTTTAGTATGAGTCCTCAACTCAAGTACCATGAGTGTAACGCGACTTTATCCCGAGCTCCATAAAATTTGTATCCTCAGTTGGGGAGTAGTCAGAAATGAAGAACGACATGTCACGCCCACCTCACCCCACACTGACAACGCATCGTGTTCACCAGATTCTTCAGCTTACTATTTGTTAAAATTATTTCTGTCACTCGTTCTTAATACCTTAATAATTAATGGTCGCGTCATAATAAAAGCGTATCAATGATCTGCAAACTGAAGAGCTGAAGTGTAATTTAAGACATTACAGTTCACACGAAACGAGTAACATCTCTATAGTATACTATTATGATGTTCACACAGAAATGCTTTAATACATTAAAAATAGAAATGCAGCAATCATAAAAGTCAGGATTCGTCATTTGTTTTGCAAAGGTATTCTAACTTTCATGACACAGCACCCGTTCCAAAGACCTCTATAACGAGACGATGAACAACTCTCATGTACAACAAAGATTCGATAAACTGCATGTAGCTTGCCAGTTGAATGTAACATATTGAAGTGTTCATTACTTTATATTATTTAAACGCGGGTTAAGTATGCTTAAACAGCTGTCATTTGTCAAGTGCTGGCCAAAAGTGATGGATGGCACGAGCGTTTCCGTTCGAAATGTAAGTTTTAAACTCGGGACCGTTGTAATGGGCTTGTATTGTTATTTCAGTCGTCGGAAACGTAACGAACTAACGAATGGGAATGTTAAAAGTGACGGAGCACATATCTTTTATACGCGTCCATTTGTCTAGAGGCGCATGTGTGTCGGCCCGGTACTCGAGTACGCTGAAATATTTACGAGCTATTAGTGCAACAAGAACAAATAAGTAGATATGTGTCTCGGAAGCCCGATCACAGGCATCTCTTAGCGCATCACTGTTTTTACACCACTACTGAATTAAGCCTCTGTAATTAATGTCGCCTCGCCTGTTATTTTCGTAGCTTTTGATGTTATGAGTAAAATATTTTATACAAAACGGCACATCATTGATCTCTAAATTGTAACGCTGTTGTAGATTTCAAATAAAACATGGCTAGTAGCTATTAGTAAACATAAACATCTTTGTTTGTCGGATTAACCTGATTATTTTGTTAATATTTTTGAAACAGGCTCTTCATTAGGACTAATATCTTTTTATAACGAAAAATGATTTCTTTTTTCTTTTAAAGTTTAAAATATTACATTTATATAGATTTATCTAGACATTTATTAGACATTTTATTTTCAAAATCTGATAAAACATCGTAAAAAGATGACACTGTGTTTACAATACGTAGGGTTGTGCTTAATAATATTAGGGAAAAATCAATCTAGTTCATTTATTTATTTTAATTTATTTCACGGTAATTAAATAATTTTATTAATTGAACAAATGGCAGTACTACAGTACAAATTAATCCTTGACGTATTATTAAGCATGATTTACAACTCGTATTAATGCATTAAGTAATTCAATTTTACGATGAAAATCTGTATAATGAGCCCAAGTTAACGATGTCTCCAGTCTCCACCCTTAGCAAATAAAGGCGCAGTGACAAATTATTTCATTTTATTGAGTGGCTACATAACATTGAGTGAATGCAGTGTTTATTCACCAGAATGTATTGCACCCCGGATCCAGTCCGTTTAGCTGTATTCGTGGTTCATAATGTACAGATTCCCCGAACTGCTATATTAACCGACTGCGACAAAGAAACGGTAATGGACCCTCATATATATGCTAATAAACTTTCCAAATGCGTTTTAAATTAAAATAATCCCGAATTTATATGTAAATTTGTGACCGCACTTTGTCCTTCGCGGCTTCTCGTTCCGAAATCGATTATGTTACACGGATTTCGGCTTAGATCCGACTCAGATAAGTTTAATGAAGGATTTAGTAAAACGGAGATCTTTTAGTCCAGTTCACTCGATTGGTGATTCTGTTTCTGTCGATTCTATTTTCAAGTAGAACAAAAGCTCAAATATAATTGTAGCAACGGATCAAATATTGCTATTATCGTCCTGTTATGCATCGTCGGCTAGGCTGGAACACATTCTGTTATAAAACTATGTTCAAGCCGACAGAGGACATTCTAGTAGATAGTATTAACGGCCTTTTTATTTAGTTTCCATTACGAATACCAGAATTATCTTAATTTTTATGTGGTTAACCTTTTAGTCGTGTATTATCTTATATTATAAAAGCCCGTAGCTGTTTACGAGACCACCCGGGCGTTCGGCTAGTTCAATCTAGATGTGTACGGTGCTTCCCCTATGTCACTCCAATTAGTCATGATTAACTTTTATTTATAGGACTGCTTAATGGTCCATTAACAAAGTCACTGGTATAACTACTAATTGTGAAACTATAATTCCATAAAACACTTTTATCCAATTAAACAAGACGTAGCTATTTGATCCCAATACGTTCATTGTCACTCTCTATTAACTTTATTGCTTAAAAGTAATTGTATCAGAAGTGTAGTGAGTGGAAGCCCTCGTCTCGTAAATCACTAAAGACGTAACATTAAAAGAAAGTCGAGGTATGTTTTATATTTGTCTCAAAGAGAAAATGTTTAAGCTTAATTTCAGCAGACATTCAGAAAGGTTTCATTTCGTTGAGAACGTGAAGTACGGCATTTTGTTTGAGATATTGCACAGTTTGCCACTCTCTGTATTTGTACTGTGATCTTATCTTAGTAAATTTAAAGGGACGAATGACAACGTCTTTGTATCAAATGACGAGGTGGTTGAATTCTTCACGGTTTTGTTGTACTGTTAAATGCTTAATGTGTGTATTTTGAGGTACACTTTTGTGTATACAATTTATTCCATGTTTTTTAGTTGTTTTAGATTAAATCGTATTAACATAATTGGTGGTTACTTATACTAACATTATTGCTATTCATATTTCATGAACAATTTCATATTTTCCTATTGCCTTTGTCTAGTGATTTATTTTATTTTACCACTCTGTGTCACTAGTGTGCTATTTATTGGAAAACATGTTTGTGATAAATTATTTTACTTATTTACTATACTTTTGGAATGTTTGTTATTTAGATTAAACATTACGTGGGTTTATCGCTTAGTCATAAAATAAAATACTTAAAGTTTTCGGTACCACTAGATTTTATGTTCTTAAAAGATTAATGTATTATGATTTAAGGATAAATAGATACTATTATACTTAGTATCCCTACGTTAATGTTGACGTATGAAAATATGGTTGTGAGCTCTTTATATATTGCATGACAAATGGTTTTCAATTTATCCAGTGACAACCAGTGAGGAAAGCTTTTGGTAACAAATGCTTATGTTTTGTATGCACGCGATGTATGGATAGGTACAGATGTTGTAATATTCTTTTGTAATTCCACAAAAAAATACAAAATACAAAATAGGTATTATATTATAGACGGAGTAGCCTTAATATATAAAAAAGCCTGTCGTATTTGAATTTAAGCTGTATAAAAAAATTGGAGTTCGAGCATCTAGTAATCATTTACTATAATTTAAACTTATAATATTTATCTAAATTAATTGTCCTCATTAAATAAATCATTTGTATTTTAATCTAAATAATAGTGATTTCAAATTATGAATTTATTGCTTCTGCGTGTGGATGGGAATTACATAATTATATTTTGTATTTGTAAGTATCCTTTATTTTAACTCACTAACACTCGTAAAGTTAGCTTTTTGAAGATATTATCCAACCCGAGTTTTGCAACACGCCTCTTAATTTACATAATTAGCAAAATGCGTGTGGTCGTGTAGACGACATCCTTGAACAATTTATTTTACGTAATATATAATGATTACAAATAATGAACCTGTAATTTATTATTAAGGTGACTTCGGTGAATTTATTTCGTAAATTGCTTTCAGGGAGGGCTACTTCTAAATAGGTAAGGTTTCCTTCTAGAAAAGGACAAACCAATATTTCGCGTGTACTTGTACGTGTACTTTAGAGATAAAAGTACATCATGAATTAAATGCCCGACTAACGACCCAAAGCTGCCATTTTTATCAATAAACCACAATATATTACCCATTGTTTAAAAAAAGGATACGAAAAGTAACCCATCGTATTCAAATCCACCAAACATGAGAACAATAGGTACCTATGTAATATCTAATAATTTTTAAACGTCGTTTATATTTCGTGGCAAGGGCCTCTCCTTTTGGGGAACGCTTCATTAATCATCATACTAATACCCGCAGCCAAACGAATATGTTTATACGGTAGACGGTTAAGGAGTCAGCGACTTTCACGTTTTCAAACATTGCCATAATCCTGATTCACTGGTACGTCACGAAACGTAAATAAATTGTTCCTATTCTCTGTCGTGTACAAATCGTCTGGGTTATACTAAAGCTTAGAAGGTCATTCGCGATACGACAATAAATTACAACGAAACGTGTATAATGTATATTTAAATAGAACTTGTAGGTATTTCTTACTTATTTCTTTATCGTTACTGATTATCTTTGTTAGGAATTTATTATTTCTGGAAAAGATTTTATAGTCAAATGTAAAACAATGTTATTTATGTGTTTTTTAATAAGCATAATTTTAAAGTTACATAAGAATTCGTATATTGTAATAACAATGATGCAAATAAATTATTTGATAAATAAAATTAATGGCATAAAAAAAAAGATACACCTTATAAGACAAACCACGCCAGTTGTTTTTACATGTTTTTTATTTTAACAGGTACAAATAACAGTTAGACATAATATTATCTAGTTCTAATACAATTTACCTCATGTAGGTAGGTATATGCCGTAATTTTCAGTCGTATGCAGTGTGTTAAGCTCAGTGAGCTAAATAAACTAACTAGTTATTAAATTTAAGCAGATAAAAAATTAAAATTTCTTAAGTGACAACATTTTAAACAAAATAAATATAAATTTTTTTTTAAGATTTAATTATTTTAATACAACAATAAATTTACTATACAGAGATACCCACTTAACTCTTTTTAATTTTCTTTGAATTTAATAATATTCCATAAAAAAATACTTACTAAAAATTCAGACTAGACTTTAACAGATGGTACGGTCTTTCTTTCTAAATTCTGAAACAAAGGCTCGGTTTTCAAAGAGCAATTAACCCTTAAAATAAAATGACATGCGAATGTAAATTATTTTTTGTTGAAGGTATTTAAGATCCAGCAGCTGTTGTATTGTGTGTTGTCACTAGCTCATTATAATGTCAGATTATATGGCAGGGACTCCTCTTTATGTAACAAAGCACTCATTTTGGATGGCTGCCTTCTACTCTACTCTCTACCTACTTCCCTACCCCTTCCGTTCTGAGTAAGAAATCTCCGGCAGGTAGGTATATATATATATATCTATATACCTTAAAAACTTAGCTCACTCTTCATATATATAAAACAAACAAAGTTCTTAAAAAGCTTAACCTTAATAATGTGAATAAGGAAAAATCTGAACTGAATAAGTTCCAACGTCCCAAATTAATTTTTCGGAGTTTTTGATAATACTCCACTCGCGAGGGCTTTGATAATAAGGACGAAAAACTTTATAATATGATATAGTAGAACTAAATATACGGGAATTCACGCGATCATACATTAGGTATTTACATACCTTATTTTGCTATACGTCCAGAGGTCAACCGGCAACCTGCCTTTTTGCCCTACATTAAAGGTGTGCCTGATAAGAGTGATAAGATAGGAGACCTGCTTACATTAAACAATACAGCATCAGCACAGTCATGTTCAAAGTCACATACTTTTTTATATGTTCAAAGTGTTAATTATTTGTTGGTATATCGACACACTACACAACACGCAACTAATATATTCAACATTTACCATTCATAACTAGAAGTACATACACCTCTTATAAAAAATACTATCGTTACTGTAAAATTATTAATGCCGACTGGCCTTCTGTTTTAAAAGATGCAGACCTTTAGGAACGTAAGCGTAATACCTATCACTAGCACCACAACAGAAAATAGGTAGTTCTTAAAACATTTGTAACACTACTAGCAACCACTAGAACACATAATTAAAATAATAATATGTTTACCCTAGGCAATGTAACCCTAAATCAAGTCTTCAATCTTGCCAAATTAAAAACATTATTCATTCATTCAAGACCGTTGACATCGGGCCGATCGAGATCGCTTACAAACAGCCGTATTGTGTTTCCAAAACCAACAACGGTTGTTAATCATACGTAATCTACTTCAATCTAAGGCCAGTACACACTAGATCATAATTATCGTGTGCACCGGGACGTAGACCAGGAAGCGATTTGTTCATATCGCGATCACCATCGTTTCTAACTACCGTCAAATGTGTTCAACCCTTAATTACTACTAATGTTAAAAACTAAATAATAGTGTAATGAAAATGATAATTAAGTTATCGATTCATCTACGTTAAGATTGATGTTCATGCTACGTGAGTAATCTACACTAAATCTCACTATTTATATTCTTGCTTATTGTGACACCTACCTAGCTTATTCCAATTAACTCCAAAAATCGTTCCACTTTAACCCAAGAAGTTTTTTTAAGAAGGTACTCGTACTTAATTAGTAAAAATGATAATGTCGTAGTTATACAACTTAGGATAGATTAAAGGAAAGATGTTATGCAAACAGTAAATACGTCTTTAGGGTGAAATAGTGATTAGTATCTACTCATAGTAATATATAGAAATATGACTTTTACCATATAAATTGCATAGTTTTATAATAATAAATAGTCCATGGGGTAACTAAAAGATTGGGCTAAGATTAAATCGTTTAAATAATGTCATTTTTTTGTAGATGCATATTCTATTTGTTTAAAGAAAAAGATCGGTTACATAAGGTTTTATTTAAAGAACACGTGAAGAATATCATCTAAATTAACAGATTTCTTAGAATATTCGTATAAAATTGTACAACTTTACATCAAAGACTACAAAAAGGACTGTAGTAGGCTTTATCGAGTGATAGTGGGATAGGAACCTTGAGATTTTGCTGCGTTTAAGATTTTACCCCGCGTCGTTGACCCTTATTATCTGATTTAGGGGCGTCTCGGCAACCCTGACTTGAGGGGTTGCAAATTATAATTTATTTCATAACATCACTAGAAATTTTTTTGAATAAACAGACTCATAGACGCAATTTTTAACAATTTTAATCATTATTGTCTGAGATTTCATTTTAAACCGTTATTTCGTGTTCGTTCAACTCGAGGTACCACAAAAAATAGTAAAATTACCTACATAAAGTAAAATAAACTCCTAAAATTTTCTTTTTTTGACGAATTCAATAGATATACTCACATTCACATGTCAATATAGATATATGCATAAAAACCAACGCATTACGTATCTCTAACATTCCTCGAATTTTACAGTACGTGAGCTGGAGACAAATCGTATCCCCACACGATTCTTTAGAAGCCATACAGAGTTTCCTGAAAAGAAAACTTTTTTCGAATAACAACATTGCCTACATCTTAATTTAAAAAAAGAGTTGTTCAGGTATATGTAATATACCTGAAAAACTCTTAGTAAACATTTAAAGTAGGAAATCTAACATTTCAAAAAGTTTACAGAGTCAAAAAGAGATATTTATTATTGGTTATCAACCTCTACGCAACAATAAGTATGTCAAAAATGTTTACCTCAATTTTACTATAGTGTACTGATTTTGTCATCGTAACACGCTCTTTTGCCTTCAGTAATGTGTTCCTTGAGCATAAACGCGAACTAAAACCGGCCTGCCTATTCATATACAAAAACGCGCGCAAATACAAAGGTACAAAAACAAAAGCGATTTTTATAATTCATTTGTGTTTTTACATGGCAAGGGGCTGGAACGAGTAAATATACATGGATGCGAGTAATAATAATTCGCTTTACATTTTGTTTCGTCGTTCAAGCTGCTCAAAACTTGAAGGACCGTCGATGGTGGATGAGTGGCTCATACTTTATTATTGGCTCGCACAGAATCGTTCTCGTAGAAAATGTAAAATGAGGTCACGATTTATTGGTATACACTCAACTCTCATACTTACTATGTACAAACGTACAGATAAAACCACTCATTCGCTCATGAATCATTTATAAATGCCTAGTTGATTTCGTCTTTAGGCGACTGAGCTAAATTCACTAGTTAAGAAAACACAAGAACCAAATGAACTAAAGATCCGGTTCTTAAAAATTGATTAAGTTTATAGTAATGCCATTTTATTTCGATGTATATTTAATATTTACGATCTCTCGTGCTATAAATATGTTTTTCGCATTTATTAACTAACATAAAAATAGTTTGCGTCGAATAAATTCAGAGTCCAATTAATATTACGACTTTGAATAAAAAAGATATAATTTATGAAATGATAACCTATTTACTGACCGAATGGCAATTGATTTTTTTCATATTCAATTATCTCCCAACTATCAATTACAATTGGACTAGATATATTTTTTGTGAATGTAATCTTAAGAATCTAATAAGGAATAAAAATAATTGAATTGTAATGGAATCGATTTCTTAGTAACCAGCAACAATAGAGCTGTTTTGTTTCATTGCTTTTGTATCAACGGTGATTATTTTATGAGTCATATTATAAGTAATCGTGTGTTACGACTTACGTAACTAAGGAAAGCATACTGACACACTACTCAAAATAAAAGTAACATAAAATTAATTGCCTCCAATTTGGACTCCATAAATGTCAGAAACTGTTAATTTTACTGTCACTTAAAGCGAATACATTTGTACATACCCAGTCCGTAATTTGCATGACATAACTGTCAACACATGACAGCAGCTGTCTTCATCAGCAGCAGGTTTTTATTTTCTCCTTTCAATTATAATATATCACTAATTAATTATTTTTGTTTACGTTTTGTAAAATTTGTTTAAAACAATTTATTAAGTATAAATTATGTTTTGCACGATTATTTTATCATCAAGGACCATTTTACTAGAAGTATTTACTACTAAGAGTATTTACTTTAACATCTGGTGGTGATTTTTTAAATACATAATAATGTGTTACGTGTGTAAAAGCGTGTGTAATGTGCTTGCTTGTAATAATGACTTTGTGTAAAATATAGCACAACACGTACGTCGAAAATATATTGGACTATTTAGATATTTAGGGCTAACGTTGACAAGAGTAATTGAAATAAAACGAGTGACATTTCGTTTCACATCACGCAATATATCCAAGATTACGGTGGGCTACACTCTGTGGTAAATTACGATGTCGCCCTACCAGCCACGGCTCCACACCATTATGGTACGTGTTTTATTATTGTCAGATTAACTAACGGAATGCATTAGCCGCACCTACATAAACACCTGCTATTTGACAAATTATTACAGTAATTTCATTAAAAAGAGCCAATTTTAAAAGTAAATTTGTATATTCAAACGAGAAATCACCTTATTTGATTATTCCTCGTTTGAATAAACAAATTTACTTTAAGGTATTTAATTTGTAATATGTGATTCACGGAAGTTTGTATTAACATATATATAGCATGGGAATTGATATGGAATCAGTAAACGGTTTAGCAATCAGTTGTAATCGTATTAAATCTAAAATAGACCGTAACTGTACTTTTTTATAATAGTTTCAGAAAACGTAGAAAAATTTTAAAGTTTGCTTTTAATGCCATGAAAAAGTATGCATACATAGTTTATAGCGATCGGTCTACGTAGTATAACGCTTGGAAAAATGTTTTAGGCTTAGAAATCATAATACAGATGCCTACAGTTAGATCTATACATGTTTATATTATCAGGTAAACTAGGGTGTAATAAAATATCTGAAGTTATATTCTCGCAGCATTAGCAGCATACATTATATACCTATTTAAAGTAGAGAATTTAAAAATATAAGTAGATAGAGATATTTAAAAATATTATTTATATAAGCTCGAAAAACAATTTCTATTGAATAATTTGCCTCGAAAAGAACAAGAAATATTCTTTATCTATCTTGCCCTCCCTGTTAGTAAAATATGATGAAAATACGTTGTAAAATTAAAAGAAAAGTTATTAAATATTTTGCAGTTGAGCATGCCATAATTCTATAATGTTTCGTCATATATATTTTAATATTTTTACTTACAGTAGACAATAACAGGTTTATTGTTACACATTGTACAAAACAATGAATCATTTCAATAATTGATAGAGATGACCTAATTTTATTAACAAACATTATCGTAGCAGGAAATCATATGATTGAACTTATGTCAAAGCTATAAATCTAATGAATTATGATTAGAAATGTTATCTAGAGTTCAACAGCCGTTTACACACCGATGTGAGAACATTAGCCACCTTGTTCTAATTCAGCAAAGTCAGGTAACGGTCGGCTTCGGTCACGTAAGGGTGTTTAGTATTTTAGGCAATAATTGAAATAAAGCAGTGACATTACTATGCTTTGTCACGCACCTCTGATGTATTGTGCACCAGGCTTTAAAGCAGCGAGATTCTCAGTGGATTATCACTATAATTTATGGCATTTAGACTGTATCTCTTAGAATGAAAAGTAAGTAAAAGTTAATAGATGTTAGACTTGAGACTCAGTTATTAACATTTTAAACGTAGTATAAAGTATTTTAAACGTAGTAAAAAGAACACTTTATAACTGTAAAATGTCTTAAAATAAATATTTTTTACTTTCTATATAATTATGTACATAGCGTGTGCAAACATAACGTCACCGATAATTAAGTATGGGTAGGCAGTACTATAATATATTATGTGTATATCCTTATGTAGCAAACTATTTCTATTGTTGCCATATTCCAGCCACGATTTTAAAAGATTAATGTATTGTTCACATTTACGACACCTACACATTGAAAAACTTGAACAACTCTTACCCGGCTATAATTTTATAATTATTCGTAGAATTTCTTTGTAATATAATAAAGTATTTGATGTATTCCCTGATTGTCTCCACGGTATGTAAGACTTCAACATCCTTTGTCTATAATTTCGATCAGAAGGCAAATTGTATTGTAACTCTAACAAAAAGGTTTCCTTCGAACCCTTCGACGACGAAGTAAAGAATATTTTGCGTGATCAAAAATTAATGATTTTCAATTTGTACATCCCGTCTTTGATAGCTATTCGAATAAAGTTTCACAGAAATTATTAGACATTATCTTAGAGATATATTTAAGTGGTAGAACAGGCCTTAAGTTATCTCACATATTAAAGTGATAAGATAAGCGAAGTAAAAACACAATTAAGCGGTAATCACAGGTGCGGGCCGACGTATACGGCCCTTAGTGATGTAATTACGTCATGTTGCGACTAATGCCGTAAGGGGAGGAGTGTAAGAGCCTTATAGTTAGTCGGCATTTATATTCAGTTACTTTATATGCGATTATTTATAGGTATGCAATGCTATGTGTACGATTAAAACGCTGAATGTAAAATGTAAATGTACTTGACTGCATTTGTAGACTAGCATTATTTCCTATTTTATGCAAGTAGGTATTATTAATACTTATATTTCTTCCACAATCCTGCATGTTATTTAAAAAAACTTATTAAATCTAGCTTTTAACAAAGGATTAAACAAAAAAATCATTATTACTTAAAATGTACGAATTTTATGTAAAAAAATAGGTAGGTATAAAAAAATTATGTAATTGTAAAACACAAGTAAAAGTTACTTGACTTTTTAAAATAAATACTTCTATTTTCGATTAAAAATAATAGGTATAAGAATGAGTATTTTCAAACAATATAAGACACTTTATTTTCACATACAATACAAACATTGCCATAATAGTTGAATAAACACCGAACGAAATGTAAATATAAGGAACAAAAACATTCTAGCAACGAATAGTACTGCCTTAGGACCGAGCACGTCTTTCCGGTAGAGACAACAATAATATTAATATCATTAAATAAATACTTTTGGATTTTTATTAATATTTTTGTACTTATATATGAACTAGCTGTTGCCCACAGCTCCACCCGCGTGAATGTCGGTCATATCGCATTTTTCATACAAACTTTCATCTCCTTTTTTTTTTTTACGTGGGAAATGTATTACGCATACGCACCCGCCCGGGCAAGGCGGGGGTTATGTCGGACTCTCCGACCGCACTCAAAGCGCGGCCAGCATACTGACTAAAACCCACGGTGTTCCTCCAGGCGGCCAGAGTGTCGGGGTCACGGAAGTCGCTTGCGCATTCATCCGCGACCCCGACGGGCCATGGCCCGCTCACCGCGAGCGGGTCCCGTCTGATTTAGGGGCCTAGCCCCCCCTCCTTCGAGAAGCGCGTGCGGAACACGCGCACTGCCGTCTCGGGCCCGTGCTGTTCGGGCGGCGACTGTCCGATCGCCGCCCGCAGGCCAACTCGGCCGCAGAGGATAGGGAGAACGGCGCATCGCAATACCGACACTCCTCTTACCCTGCGGCCCCACCGCGTCCGCAATCTGGCGGTTGCGGCCCCGCCGAGGCCGCGGAAGGTAGGGAGAGCGGCGCACCGTTATACCGGCACTCCTCTCCCGCCGCGGCCCCGCCACTCCTCAGCCGCAGTGTCGCCGAAGCAACACTGCAGCCCGACCCAGTTGCGGTGCCGCCCAAACAGCACCGCAACCCACCAGAGCCGCTCCATCGTGGGCTTACCGGCAAAGCCCAGAGGAGCGGCGCCTCCTTGGGGTTCCTCTTGGTTCACCGTGGTCCTTGGTAACCACTACTAAGCCCCTCCGCCGCGACAAGGCGAGAACCCCGTTGGGGGGGGAACTTTCATCTCCTTTTTTTTTTTTTTTTTTCGTGGGAAGCTTATTACAAGTACGCACCCGCCTGGGCGAGGCGGGGGTTATGTCGGACTCTCCGGCCACAATGACCTTCTAAAACCCACGGTGTTCCTCCAGACGGCCAGAGAGCCGGGGTCACGGGAGACGCTCGCGCATTCATCCGCGAAAACTATTTCAACCTCTTCAAGCCATTTTATCGCGATAAAAGATCTAATCTATCCTTGTACCAAATATCATCGAAATCGGTTTAATGGTTTAGGCGTGAAAGCGTAACAGACAGACAGACAGACAGACCGACAGACAGAATTATTTTCGTATTTATAATATTATTATGGATATAATATACGTAGGTCTGTACTTATTTGTTCGTACCAAGAATTCTGTTTGTTGTGTACTTACCAAAAATGTATGTGACGGTCTATAGTTACGTCAATGTTGGTAATATAAATCTAAGCAGGTAACTCAGTTTTGCTGCTATAATATCTACGAAATGTAGTTACCTACCTAAAAATTTACCCTACAGAAAACTGCCAATATAATAACACTACCTGAATAGAATAGTATTCCAAATAAAGAGCGGAATTTGAATAATATTCGTAATACCTCAGGTCGAGTTTAAAAGCGAATAAAAATAGCAAAATAAATTCTAAAATTTTGGCAAATGAAAAGGCAATCAATTAGAAAACGTAATACATTATGTTATGATAGGACTCAAGAAAGTGAGGTCCTAATTAGACAAATATTAGCTTTACAGCAAGCCGTGGCCTCTACTATAATTATTTTTTTGCGATAGTAGCGTAAAATATAAGAAAATATTGTTTAACGAATAATATGTAGTCGTATAGTCTTGTTTATAAATTAGGTATAATAATCGACCATAAAATTGATTACCACCCTTAAAATAAATGACGTTTGCGTATTACAAAAAAATAATGTCTATTTTTGCTTTCAAGTTACCTCCGCCATAATGAGTTTTATCGAATTTTAATTATAATAGTTTTTGTTAAAAGTGGTAAAGCAATAAAATTATGTGGTCGACGTACCTGCACAAAGATAGTTCATAAAACAACATGCAAATATTCAAAAGTCAAGAGCAACGTGCCCATCTCCTCATTAATAATTAAACATTCAAATTAAATATTATGCAAACTTAATTCCAAAGAATTCGACCTTAAATCTCTAGTGTGTTAAAACCTGATTTAGATTACCACCGTAACTCATATAAACTCGTCTCATTAATAACGTACTCATATCACACAATATTAGAATAAAATCTTCTATTCAGAATTTATCATCGCTTACAGATAGAATCTTCGAATTCACATCCGTCGCAAACAGCTTGACAAGCTGAGTAATGGAGCCAATTCATTACTTTACTGAGACACGGTGAAATTTTAGACCTCTTATTGTGAAGTACTCCTTGCTATTGTCGACTCCCTCGACGATCACATGTAACCAGCCTTTTGTGTTGAGATCTGCTTGTGACGGCGGCCTAAAGATAAATGAAGCCTCACAATTATTCAATCCAAATGACCGGATTTTATGTTTGCAATAAGCCCTTTATTGTAGGTTTGAAACTATTTTTTACGTCTGTGTTCACTATTAAGTTTTATTTCAAATAGCCGGAGAGTTAAAGAATTTAAATTTTATATATTTATTTAAATAATTTTATACAACATCGGTCCACCTCATAGTAAATGGTTCTGAAAGCATATTTTATTAAATTGCCGTGTGCTCTCTGGCCTAGTATATTAAAAATCAGAACAAGAAATTACCATTTTAGTTTCATTCTATAACGCAACAATCCTTTCACTAACCAAAGAAGTCTTTTATTTAATTCAAAATTTGTCATATCGCAGTGTTTTTCAAGAATATTTTTTAAATTCATTATTAAAGCTAACTTATGTTTTATATAACAGTCAGTCAATAATTATTAGTTTAAATACATAATATCAAAACATTTTAAATAACCTTTCAATAAAATACCGCATAATACAACATCGAAATTGATAGCTACCAGATCATTTGTTTAAGGATTAACTTTTGGTGATTAATCTCTAAAGACGGTTTGTAACTCCTGTACCTAAAATGACACTCTATCTCTCAAACTTAACGTTAAAACATAAACAAATCCACAAAGTTTAGTTGAAGCTGAAAATCGTCCCCATTCTCAGTATTAATAAAAATACTAAAGTTTGCAAGTTGAGGCGGCGTAGAGACGTTTTTGATTACAACACGCTTTAATCGTCGAAAATGTCGTCTATTTGGCCAAATCTCTAATTTAAAAAGCAACGTTGTTGTTCTATTCTGCCTGTTTCTACAGACGGATATTGATACGTTTTTTTTTTATTTATTTTGGTTTGTATGTAAATAATATTGAAATGCCAAGGATCTCATGTATTTGTGAATTATGTTGGAAGAATATATTGTCAGTTTAACTAAAATTAAAGATATCTACAAATTAAAAAGTAGAATTGTGAGATGAGTATATTATTATAAAAAAGTCATAATAGGTCAATAGTATCGTTTAAACGTTTAAATGTAAACAAAGAATGATTCGGATCAGTTTCAGAGTAACCAGTCATGAGAACTGTGGGAAATATTGAGACTACACATACTTTATATTAATGTCTCATTGTAATCAATGTCATTAGTAGACTAATGACGGAAGTTGTATATATGTAAATATTATAGTAGAGAATCTAGTTTTAGTTGTATATTTTTTTTAAGAGGCAATTTCCCGCGCATTTTATATTATCCTATTTTTAAAATAATGTGAACAGATACAATTTGGCATAACGGGGTCCATAACCTTGTTATGGCAAATTGTAACTCATTTTCAAGTTATAAATATTTATAGATTAAAAGAATGGCTTTAATTTCTCTCTCATGGCTGCACTTGACATATTAGCTGGTACCTTGCCGGTTATTAAAACGTTTATATATTACTAGCTTTCCGCGGCGCGGTTTCACCCGCGTCTATGCTTACTGCTCTGCTCCCGTCGACAATAGCGTGATTTTACGTAGCCTATCCTTCCTTTTAAATCCGACTGGTAGTTCCAGAGATCAGCGCGTTCAAACTAACAAACAAACAAACAAACTCTTCCGCTTTATATAATAGAATATAGATTATGATCTTAACTTTAACTTCGATTCGTTCTGGTCATTTCTGTAAATAAAAAATATGTTGAAATAAATTTATTTCTTCATAAGAAAAAAGCAAAATATGAGGCGAATTTCAAGTTAACATAATTTAATTATTTCTAATGAGGACGGAGGCACATCTCTTAAGTTTACATGTACGACAGATAATAATTAGTGAAGTCTTCCTTATAAAAATATGTGGATGGAAACGAAAAAATATGCAAATTGTGGTAAATACTATCTACTGAATTCAATACAAAATAGGTTTTGTTAAGTAATATAAATGAATTTTTTAACATTTTTATTTCCCCGATAGAACTTGTTATATACATTATTTTGTTACAATAACCTCAACCGACAACGGATTTTTAATTTTGATACAATGTTGACGACTGTTCAGAGAATTTCTAGCAAAAATCTCGATTATTGTACAATGTCAGGACCAGTCACTATTAATCCCGAAATATAATATTAATTAACCTAACCCTTACCAAGCAAGTGTGTTCAAGAAACACCTTGTTGAATTATAAATATGATTCACACCGGTTTGTAATTGATAATCGAGACCGGTCTAAGTATTCCAACGGCTTATCCCATTTAAAGTCAATGGTACGATAACGTCCTTACACATATTCGTCTATAATATAATCGTAATCCAAATGAACCATTACAGCCTCTTGTGCTCAGCGTAGGCGAGGATTAACCTTCGCTAGTAACAGTCCAACTAAATGAAAAAAACTATACCCCAGAGTAATGAGAATATAGTGTGTGATGGGGATCTTTACAACAAAACACTTATGAAATAATGATGTTTTGATCATAGATATTATTATGTTAATTCAGACAAAGGTCAAGCTGTATTATTTCATAATATGTAAGTACTATTGGAATAGGTATAGTTGAAATGGCCTAGTGGATAAGGCACCCGATTGTAGTGGATTCGAATCTAGGTAAATACCTATCAATGGGATTTTTTAAATCATGTATACTTTCAATGATTATCTTGGAAATTTCTGACTGACGGTGAAGGAAAACATCGTGAGGAAACCTGGACTTAATAGTGAAATTGCCAATCCGCTTTGAGCAAGCATGGTGATTAAGACTCATGCCTTCTTTTAAGAGAAGAGACCTTTGCCCTGCAATGGGACAATAAACAGGCTGGTATAATTATGTATTGTTATCTACTATTATGAACTGATAGACTTTCTTAATATCCATGACAACGGCGTAGGCAGGACTGGTAGATACGTGCCAGTGTATTTTTTTTACAATCACAAATAATACAAAAAAGTTTATCAATTATCAGATCCCTTCTGCTCTTGAGGCATATAGAAATTTGTGTCAAAGTACATAAACCCTTAGTCTCATTTATAGATCTCACAATCGAATTGAGAATATCACAAGTGCTATCCCAGTGAACATTTTTAGGTCATAATTTAATTACTTGAAAATAATTGTTCATACATAATAATATTTTTTTTTTATATTCTGTTCTTCATTATGTTTACAATTACCTAATAATATCTAACCAGTTTCTATTGTTTGTTTCGTAATTCGTTGAAAATTAGTATGTACATAGATTCGGTGTCAGAGTCGGACATAGGATACTTTTTATCCGAAAACCGGTCTAGTTCCCGAGGGAGACATAACTCATATTACGCACGGGCGAAACCGCGAGACGCAGCTAGTAATTATTATTTGTAAATACTTGAGTGAGATTGCTTTGCTTTGTAAAGATCCTCGTTGTTAAACAAATCCTTCTCTATAGAAGGATTTGTTCCTCTTTCTTCTTTCCTTTGTGAGTAAGCACTACCAACTTTTTAACTTCGGACAGCTATTATATAGCTTATATCATAGGCGTATTGTTTATTCTTGCTCACTTAAAAATAAATGACTACAAGAAGATACTTCTTTAAACATTAATGCTTACCTACTTTTATTACTATGACAGACAAGAGTACAATATGAGCGGGGCAACTTAATCGAAACGTCAAACAATTTGAAAAACTATTTAATTTTTCAAAGTAGCAAAATAAAAAATTTCCAGAAGGTTATAATATACATACAAAATATTAGCTGTACAATGGATTCAAATTCATGTTCTATTCGTAAGGTTTTGTTTAGGCCGCCTTCACAGGAGTAAATTCATCATATTCAATTCATCGTAGTAAATTCATTACTTAATTTAAAATGCTAATGGCGTGTCGTCTGGACTCCAAAGAGATGAATAATGTAATGAAACAACCGATTCCGATCTAGTATTCAGCGATGATTGAAGTCTTCGTAAATTATAAATAACTGAATTTAGTTATCAGTGAAAATTTATAGAGGCGTTAACTTCTTTTGGGTATTTAGCTTTTATCTGTAATCACGTGGGATATTGACGATATATAAAGAAGAAAAAAATTTATAGGTCTATTTGCTGTTTATATAAAAAATGTTTAGAATGCTTTAAAATATTGAAAAGAATTTGTAATATACCTACCTACTAGATACAATGCTTTCCTTAGAACCGTTAGAATACAAATATATAAATACAAATACACAAATAATAAATACATAGGTTCTATCGATTAAAAATATTTTTTCTGAACTTTCAAGACAAGATCTCATCTTAATCTACCTCTGAATAAAAACTTAGTATTAAAATACCCCTCAACTCACTCGTCTATTTTATATTAATAATCGAAATAACTCATCTATAATGCAGAATAAATTACGTACAAACAAAATACATTAAACATCAATAAAACAAACATAGACTTTATAGAAACTATTGAACGTTAATAAATAATCATCGAGTTATCATTATGCCACGACACGGTACCGAAATTGTACGGAGTGTGACAGGTTACGTATCATACGAAACATAAATAAAGCACTAAATACGCTTATGAAAACCGTAATTTATTGCCTCAAGGGTGCAATGATTGTGAGAACAACTATTTTAACCGTACTTATATTTGAAAGTGGAAATATAAAAGTAGGTAGTTAAAATATTTATCACGTGGACAGAAGTGATTGAAAATAATTTTCTTGTTTTTCTCTTTTCTGAGTAGGTAGGTATCTAGTACTCAACTTAACTTAACTTAACTCTTTCGGTTAAAGTGGTATCGATATTTTTAGTCGAGCAATGCTCCTACAACTTTGTTTTGTTTATTTCGAGACCAACGTTTAAATATTGACGGCTAACATAGCTGTAAAATATACGTAATAGCTAACTTGCCTCTTTAAGCAAAAACGTAATAAGCAGCCTAACACGCTTTAAATGCATCATAATAAAATTAATGTTAGTTTGATACACGATATAGTACACCTTGTATAGACTTCTAAATGACATTGATGTCAGTTGTCAGCGTCAATCGCCTAGGTTGCTTATTAAGAAATATATGACATTTATTGTAAGTCAATAATCCCGCATGTGGGTGTGAGTGTCTATTATCGGCCAATTGACCACACTGTTCGTGGAGCTCTCACGCGGCGACGGAACTTTAATCGGTTGACATATGTCTTCCTCGTCATATTGACATAGTCACTTTTATTACGGTTTTATTATGCTTGCTTAAGGATTAAAGTGGAAGATAAACATTGTTTCGTACCCGACTGTATACCGTTTATGTATCAAAAATAGAATAGTGACACGAAATATCAATACTACTGTAGTCGTAAATGAGGTTACACATGTTAGAACTATTTGTTAAGCAACAATAACGATTTCTAATTTAAGATATTGTTTTTCTTTTGTTTCAGAATTGGACGTACAAAGTGCAGTTTAAACATGTCATAAGGTACTTATAAGTTTTATACTTTTTAATTGTGTTTTATGTCAGCATTTGTAGGCTACAGCAACCGTTTATTTACAGGCGGACAATAATATACCTACCTATACTTAGTTTTTTTTGTTAAATTAGTAAAACATGCTTCATAATAGTAAAAGTGAAATTATTGAAGTGTCAGGAACACGCATGATTTCTCGCCAGTCGCAACCATCATGTAATAAACTGGCATACGATGTATTTCATTAGGATAATAAAATTAATACCTACAGCGTGTGACAGTAAGTGTGAGTCAGTCAGTTAGTACCAATTTATGCTACTGTAGATACGCGGTTTTCTGAACTAAACTGAATGTTCACTCTGACTGCCTCAATTTTAACTAAAAACTTTGCTATGTTGAACTCTACTCGCCTATGATTGCGGCCATACTTAATAAACAGAGGTCGGAATTAGGTAGTTATTTATGTTTTTGCATCGAAATGTTGATATTAGTTATGTATCTAAAAATCTAGAACATTTCGTTGAACGGGAGTGCTCCGCATTTCTGCTATTGTTTTCTTATGTTCTCACAAGCTATGTTGTGCGAACTACAAATGTGGCAACATCGCGCGTGTACGCATTGGAATTTTGCAAATTCGGTCATTCGATGTCGATGATGTAAGTTTGTCAACGTCGCGCGTGCATTAGTTTAAATTGTGTAAAAGTGAATAACTTTTTTTGTTAAAATTAATGAATTCAATCTATTATCATTTGTTTAAAAAAAAAAATTTAATCCTTGGGCTTGAGACATAACCACTTTCTTCTTTCGTTGTATGAAATCAGTATTAGTACCTACATAAATAACTCTACCTAATTCCGACCTCTGTTAATAAATAAGAAGCTCTCTATAATTGCACTAAGGGCGTTACGTATATTTTTATGATAGCTACAGTAACATTTAACACAAGGGTTAAATCCTTCATTTGTAATCAAAAAGTTAAATTGCCTACAATCCTAAGCCGACCCAAAAAACGGCCAGGGTTTATTACAGGTAAAACATAATCTCTCATTGACATGTTTTAAATAACTTTTCAAAAACGAACAAGTTGTAATGGTTCTTACTTGTAAGCCCTAAAGTTGAATATTTTATTAAAACTCAAAGCTTTATTCAAAAAAAAAAATTTAACTTAATAAAAATTATTTTCAGAAGTAGATACGTGATAAAAACAATAAAAGTATGTTTGAATACGATAAACAGATACTTATTAATGTGCTTTGACTGTAAAAATTAGATTTATTTGAAAACTATGCTATTCATTCAATAAATTAATAAAATGTTTGTAATTTATTAAAGATAGACACATACTTTATGATGTCTGTGAAAATATCATAAAAATATTATCACCACTAAAATAAGGATGCGAATGAATTTTATTTGAATAGTTTGTGGTTAGTTTATTTGCATCTATAGTATTCATTACTTAATAATTGTCATGACATTTTATCCTACCTACTGGTGGCGTCTTAATACAAGGTCTTACTTTAATGCCACAGTTGCTTAATCGCTTTAGTCTTCCTATATACATCTTTATATCCCAAACTATCTTTCAGATAGACGTCTAAGCTTGGTCTATCGCCTCCTAATTGACTTAGTTTACTTAGAAGACCCATTCCTACTTGGTATCTATAATCTGTATCTCGTTACTAGCAAACATACAAAGTCAAAAACATTACTGCGCACGTACTACTACATTGTTTCAAGACTAAAGAGTCGAGAGACTCTGCAGTAGTGCGTAGACGAAGATGTGTTGTTGTAGCGTTTCAATTGATATAAACGAAAATTAACAAAAAAAACAAACACATTATGAAATTGAACTGGAGCAAACCTTTCAGAGTTAAAATAATCAGTTGTCACAATACTCCACAGGCGACTGTATATTTCGATAACAGTTATTGAGTGGAAGTCCGTAGCCGTATTTACCGTAGAAACAGAGAGCTATACGGCGCTCGGGGCGTATGTCAACCGCTTCACTGCAGATTATGCTCTAATCCCCTTTCTCTCAACTAAGCCGCTTTCATTGCTTTGTGTTGAGAATGTTGCCGATGCCCGTCAAGTGTGCCCCGAATCTGTTTAGGCCTCGACGTATACATTGTATATTCTGCCATCTACGCACTTTGTAGCTTTATTGTGACTATCTAAAGGTGAGGCATGGATTAGTTTGAAAGCAGGGATGAATGGAGACTCATAATTAAAATAAAAAATCTGTAATTTATACTCTCAGATGTTATAGACATACGTACTTAAGTAATTTGAAATATAGCTTTCTTAGAAAACGTAACATTTGCTTAGGAAATAACACAACATTACGCCTTTTTACGAGTTATATAGTTCCATAAAACATTGGGCTAGCCTGTTGCCATTTACTTCCATATTCTAAACTAATAGTTAGAATTTCTAGACAGAAGTTAGAAATAAATTCATGTTATATAAAGCGAAAGAATTTATTTGTTTGTTAGTTTGAACGCGCTAATCTCTGAAACTACCAGTCGGATTTGAAAAATTCTTTTTGCGTATGATAGCCCAGTTTTCGAGAAAGATTATAGGCTATGTAACATCACGCTGCTGGCGACGGGGGCAGAGCAGCAAGCAAAAACACGAGTGAAACCACACCGCGGAAAGCCAGTAAATTTATATAAATCAAATATCTATATAACCAAAACATAAACATACGAAATATAAATTAAAATAGTAGCCCATAATTAACGAAGTATAGGTACCATGTCAATATTCGACTTGACTATTTTTGAATCTTGCCTCAAGTGTGATCAAATCGTTCATCCTACATTATTTAGCAGCTGGTTCGTGATATTTCGAGATTATTGATCGCTTGCGGGTTTATTTATGGACACTACGAAATATTATTATATTTAATTACCTTTGATTTTACTTAAACCGTGAAGTCCCGTTGCTTGAAACCATTCGTTCTGTGAACGAATATATTAAGATGGTATTTATATCTGTAAATCCTTTTCATATCGTGGTACGTGATGTAATATTAACACATTTGTCTCTAAGGGTTTTGCAAATGTCGATATCAAGCCTACGCTTGGTCAGCTACGTAGTATCTATTCACCATGTATCGAGGTAGGTATATATGCTATCTACATAATTTCAGACTTTAAAATCATAGTGAGATTTTTCGACAAAAAAATGTAATATCATTTTACTTGTTCCGAAAATCGAATCGGCAAAATCATTGTGTTTACTGTTGCGTAGGAACATTTTCATAGAGAAAGACAAATCAGACTCAGATTTATACATACCTACCGTTCTCACTGTTACAATTTCTATCGAATATAAGAAATCATTTTCCCAAATATTTATTATTTGGATTGCTCAATTACTACAAGAAATCAGAATACTTTTAGCAAATATTACGTTGAATTTCATAAGGTATTCTCCGGAGGCTCTTTATTCGGGTACAATACAAATAGGTATCATTGTCTGTACACAATATTGAACTAAATAGTTAATTTAAACAAATACGAACCGTAGCGTAGGTATGTATTTCTATTTTCTGAAGCTAAAAAAGATTTTGTCGTAGGATTGCGTGCAATTTAGTCGCATTACAGAATTTATTAATTTTACCGTGTTGGAAATATAAAGATAAATAAATAACAAAGCTTAAAAATTAGGTGCTGGTATAGTGGTAGTTAAGTACGCCCACGACAAGAGATATGGTGTATCTGCATGCTAGACCAGAGACCACACGACTATGTTAGTATAAAAGAAGAGTAATTTTATTTATTCAACACACTCTTTTTTCAATTTTACCGTGTATTGATCGTGATGGAAATCGCGATGTTTGCGATGGGTATAGATTGTGGGTATCGAATAGGTACATATTCGGTCTGTAAAATATTCAGATGCGCGAGCTTATTATACAAACCTATTACTTTTATCAAGTTTTACCAAAATTTTAGAATACATTCGTATGAACATATTATTACTTCATATCTAATATCGTATCCAAGTAATAGCCCCACAACTGATGCCTCCAAAGTCGGGATACGGCAAAACTTTGTTTATTAGTCGTAACTGAGTTACGCGCTTTTGCTACCATTGCTGGGTATTGCTAAATGCTTACGTTATTTGATAAAAAATACTTAACTCCCAAATTAATATTTGATATGAAAATTGCTACTTGAAAATGAATAAATATATAAAATACATTCCTCGCTTCTTATATCGCAACTTTACTAGATAACCAAACGTCAGTTTACATCTGATTATTTAAGTCACCTGAATCCCTTACATAATTTTAAAGCCCAGACAAACTGGTGCGTTAGTTAATTTGTTACACAGTCTCCAAAACACAAGTAGTCAAAATAACAACAGAAAAGGGCTAAAAAGTAAATGATATACGAAAAATGGACCACTAAAAAAGAACCTGCACGTAACAAAATGTCAAGTCGTAATCGATGGAGGCCTAATGTGGGTTTAATGTGGCCCCAAGTCGTAGACGCGTGTTGTGGCATCGCCCGTCGAGATTACGCCGTAATCCTCTTTCTTTGTGCCTAAGTCACCCCAGAGTCTCTGACTAAGCTGAGGACGCCATTTGGCGATTCAATTGCGATTTATAGTGTCTTAAAGCATTCCAGTTGCCGTTGTATTAAATTCTTAATATAGTTTTAGTGGTCCTTATCCATTTTAGTTCTAATTTGATTTTAGTGCTTGATTGACCTAGTTTTTGAAATGTGACACGTATCGAGTGTGATGTAGGGTCGCGCACTCCTGTTGATATTTTCTATTTGCAATATTGATGATGCTTATTATTGTGAAAATTGTGTACAGTAGGTATTTTCGATACAATCGAGATACTGAAATCTCAATCTCTCCCGGGACTTAGAAGCCTATCTCCCATTAATGGAGTAAGCAAAGATTGTACAACTGCGTTTTTTATTCTTTTTTTTTATTATAAATACTTATAAACTGTTTTTCTCTTGACTGTACTTACTTGTCAAAAATACTCAGGGGATCAGACCGGAATGACTAAATAATGCAGGGGATCAGAACGGAGTTAAAGAATAATAATAATCTCAGGGGATCAGATCTGGGAGATCAGACCGGAATAACTCGAAGAAATAAATGTAAGTTGGTAACGAGCATCACGCTTATTTTTGCTTGATTAGTATTGATGAAAATCTCGTCATGATATTATACTGACACATTCGGCACGATTAGACCACATGGGTCCCTAATTTTAACGTTACGCATTTAATATAACAATAAACAAAGCATTCAATCATCGGTGCTACGGTACCTGACTGTTAGCTATAATCATATGATTAAAACCATTATGGTTAACCATAATCTAAAGGTTAAATTTTATTACTTCTTTGGTTAAACCTATTTTTACTTTACTTTGCCTTCCTAAGTTTTTTTCTATGTTATAAGTTCTCTGTTCAGTGTCAAAACCTTCATCAAACCCATTCAGTTTGAAAACGATATATTCACATATGCATGCTAGAGATTGGTACTAGCCAGTTAACAAAGCCAATTAAGCTTTTCCCTAACAATCATGTTTTTATAAATTCACTATTGCGATTAATATAAACACATTGCTAACATTATGCTTACACAACACACATGACACGCCTGACAGTTGCGGATCGGCCATAATCCAACTGACATTGAAATCCTCTATCACAATCCAGCTTGATGCATCGTCATGTTGCATTAATCCAGTTAGTAATATTATCTTATCATATAATTATTAAGCCTCCAGGCATGTAATAGTCTTACTCCCAGTTTCTGAATGACTGATCAACGAAATATTAACTAATCACCTGTTAAATCTCATGTGAAGTACCAATTGGGTTGTTAAAAGCATGAAAAATTAGTTTGATTTAATCTAATTTGTAACTAGTTAGTTCAAATCAAACTAACTATCCATGCTTTTGGCATGCTTTTAGGTACTTTACATGAGATTTAACTAATGATTAGTTAATTTTTCGTTGATCAGTCTTTCAAAACTGTGAGTTAGGGCAACAATAAAGTTAGTACTAGTTATTATTTGCATACATTAATAGTTGAAAAAAGACGTAAGCTACGAAAAGGCAGCTACCCTCTGATAATTTAGTTGATTTATCTTATAGGTATCTTTTTGAGTAATTACACTATACCAATAAACGCCGATTTATACTCTATACTATTATATAAAGCGGAAGTTTGTTTGCTTGTTTGTTTGTTTGAACGCGCTAATCTCTGGAACTACCAGTCACATTTGAATAATTCTTTTTGCGTATGATAGCCCAGTTCTCGAGGAAGGTTATAGATTATGTAAAATCACGCTACTGGCGACGAAAGCAGAGCAGTAAGCTAAGACGCGGGTGAAACCACGCCGCAGAAAGCTAGTTGATAAATAAAAAAAAATAAGTATATACTTACGGCTATACAAGTAATACATTGAAAGCCAAAACGTTAACAAATTGCGTCGCTTTTATTAAACAAGATAGTATAAACTCGTAAAAATCAATTCCTACAATTGTATAAAACAAAACTGTTTTAAAGCCTGCACTGGTTAACTAGTTAACTACCTTTCAAGCAAAACACAAAAGCTTAATACTATACAAACAAATGTCAACGCAAATAATTACATTGTTCCCCTTTTTACGCATCTATTAGTTGAAAATTCTGTTTAAAATTCGTAGTCACACGTGTTACCTATTTTCACAGAAAGTTTATTTTGTGTTTTGTTATTCGACAAAATTTAAATAGAAATAACACCACATGTCGGTCTCATGACCGTGGATCCTTGAATTGTTTGTCTTAGTCCCCAACGATAACAAAGAATCCCCTCGCCCATACTGCTCACTGTGAGAAATTATTTGTTGTTCTGTTTACACTAATAGTCATATATTTTCTAAATAATGGTTTGTGATGAAAATTGATCATTTTTAGTGGCTCTTCTGTCAAAACTAACACATTTGTTTGTAACGATTATAAATTGTTTTGGAGGAACATGTTAGAAAACTTGTAAACTCATTGTCTTGGCTGTATTTTCTTATTGTTCCTGCAACGCTTTAAGAACAAAGCAGCTCTATGTCAGTAGGTTACGGTTACCACTTGCATGCTAGTGCCACCGAAAGTGTGTATAAAAAAAGCTATACTTGTCAAACAGTGTCGTGATCGCATAGTACAAGTATGATACTCGACTCTTATGCACGAGGTGCAGAGGTCAATCCGAGCGAGTAACGATGTGACTTTGGGAAAGTCATATAGTTGCTTTGATTTTACTGACATTATGGTAAAGAAAAACGCCGTGTATATACTTGGATTATAAGAAAAATAAATCAGAAAAGAATCCAAGGATCTAAGTGTTTTGGTATAATACAGAACAGCCTAAATCATTACGTAAAGATAATATACAATGCACCATATTAGCATAAGCACATTAATTTTCTACTTCAGTTTTAAGACCTAACCTTATTATCAATGTTTATAAAATGAAATAATAATAATTAGGTACTGTAACTGTATAAAGCTTTGGAAGTGGACTTAATGGCGGCGCTTCCGGACTGCGCCCGCGCCCCGGGCTCGGAACTTCAATTTCCGCTTCAAAGCTGATTTTGCCTTTATGACAGCAACACTGCTTTTATTTATTTACTTTTTATTAAGATACTTATTGACAAAATTTAGTATTTGATACCTAAGGTAGCATTTGTTTGATTTGAATTTCAATTACAGCAATCAGAAATCTTTTTTTGCCAAGACTAAAATTAGATACCTACTTCTGAAAAGATAATTATTCGCAATGCATTCTCAGGAGAAAAAGAACGCAAGTTAAGAAATACCATTAAGCAATAATTAACTTAAGGTGAAGATGATAAGACGAAATTTTCAGTTACTTACCTGATTTTGTCTTACGACTCTTTTCCACGGATAGTGCCATATATTCACTGTGACCAATATTTTAGGAGAAACAGATGAAAATAAAGCGACGAAACTATCATATTATAAATCATCGCCTTTGATATTTATTTTACCAAACACTCGTTTAAACCGTGCCTTGACCAGTTATAGATCTTAAGTCTTTCTTTAGTATACATAAATCTGTCATGAGATTGTGTATTAATCGTCGTATTTGGTGAATAAATTTACTTTTGTTTGAGTTTACTTTTGCATTATTTATTCAGTAGGACGACCCGAGGCCAGGGTGAGATACTCTGCTGTTTACATAACATTTTCGTGCCACCGACTCCGGTGTTGGCGTTTGCCGGTACAGATAGTACCGACGGTATTCCACGAATTTGAATTTATTAAGTATTCAGTCATGTTGCTTTGTTTGTTGTTCAAGCAGTTTTATATTTTGGTATATTTGGTATATTTTGGTATATTATAAAAAACTACATATAAATTCCTATTATCTAACTTAAATATTGGGAGTAGATGTGTCTAATGCTAATGATATTTTAGATCAGCAATAGGAATTCGATCGTATTTTTTAAGTTAACGTTGAAATTCTTTTGACAAAGGATATCATATCACTTAAATCATTGCATTTTGAGGCGTACATAGCTCGTTGCGCTCACTGATTGATAAACAATTAGCGGGTTAAGCAACATAACATAGAGCGCGGCTGGCCCATGAATGGGTGACCGCGTAGTGGAATTAGATCTGAGAGTCTCCGTGCTTTAGAGAGCACGTTAAAAGACGGTACCAGTTGTTACCAAGTTGATAACAGTCGTTAGGTCAAGTCGGATGCCTCTGTGGACGACCTGAACAAATCCTGACACGAGGTTGACCTACGACTCGATATTTTGATTTATGATAATTGCATTTTTTTATTATATATGTTATTGCGTACCTATATACTTTTTGCGTGAGAGCAATGCGAATTTTTTTCGAATATTTAATTCTTTAAGTAGTAATAGTTTTCCGCTTAGTAGTAATGCAAAATTGTGTACTACTTGTGTTATAAAGAGCTGTAAGTACCCGTAGTAATATTCGTATACATTAGAAATGTCAGTAGTACAAATGTGGTGTTTATGGTACTGCAAGTCTTGAGGTTAACTATAGTAATCACTTAATCGCACACCTTTTCTCCGAAGAAGTAGGCAACGGTCCCTTATTCTCAGATTTCTACTATTAACCGTAGCAAGCGAATACAAGTCCGAACACATTGTAATTCTTGGCAGAAAATTCTATTAAGTACCACTTTTACACGACTCAGAAAGAAACTCAGGTCTGTGTCAGGTGTCAGGTTTATACAGCATCACTGTGATTACTCTCGTCACCTCATCAAAAAAGTAAAAAAAGGATTAAATAACATTAAAAAAGATTTTGCAAAAAAGGGCACTATAAAACCAGAATTCCACAAAATTTCTCCGCAAAACTTGTTCGGTCGCATATTGTGCGAAATGTAACAGATACAGCTTTATTTATTTTATTACACGCCCTCACAAACTGTGGCATAAAGCTCCAATAATAAGTTATTGTATATTGACGTGTTTACGAGAAGCACTGCAATGATGTCCATAAGGTGTGTTACTGAAGCAGCCTGTTGCGTGGGCGATTGATTTACTGCGATCGATCGGGTATGACAATAGGTGTGCTTACCCTACGCCAATACTGCAAAAACAGGACTACTGCCCACACTTGTACATTGCATATAAATTGTTATAATATAATGTTTGCATCTTCTCTAAGTTAATCTTGATGAATAAAAAGTTTCAATTCGGAATAGACAAATTCTGTAAAGCAGAGAATAAGTAAGGGTAAGGGTGCGTTTTCCCTGACGCGGAGCTGGGGGAGCGGAGCTGGGGTGGAGAGGAGCGGACCGTGAATTGGTCAATCGCAGTTCTTGAAGTCCAGTGGAGTGGAGATTTCGAGCACTTTGATTGGCCAATTCACGGTCCGCTCTTCTTCACTCTACCTCCACCCAGCTCCGCGTCAGAGGAAACGTACCTTAAATTTTTAATTGTCCAAAAATCACAATTTGCAAGTAGGTATGTCTTGGACTTTAATATGACAGATTCAAGTCATCCACATTATTTACTTAGCTTAAACACGTCATTAGATATTTAAATTCGTATGATTATCTCAGCAAGAGTGTTTTTTTTTTTTTATATATTATAGCCTACCAAAGTGACTCCACCCCACTTGATGGTAAGCAGTCAGTGAAATCCAGAAGTAGCGGCCACTATACCAAAAGCCATCGTCGTAAACTGCTGGTATGGTGGCCTCCACTATGGCGGCTGGGAATGGGGTTAGGGGAAGGGAATGAGGGAGGTTAGGAAAGAGGAAATTGGATATAGAAGGGAGAAATTGGGCCTCCGGCGCTGTCACTCACCGAACGAAACGCAGTAGTACGGATACTACTACTCTTAAGTCAATCTTCTATGAGAGGGTAGTACTTCCCCTGACGATCCAGCCATTCATGCTGAAATCAGCGTGGATCTACTACCGTAAAAATGATGAAGTGATGAAATCTAGTCTTACTAAAAACAAGTACTTAGAACAAATTATCAAGGGTTCTAGTGCTCTATTAAAACTACAGCTTCAACCCTTATTAAGCCCTCAAAATAAACTATTAATTTAAGAATGCACCCCTGAATAATGCTCACATTACAACACACAAAATACTGCATTAAAACTTTCACACCATAAAAAAACACTCTTCATTAATTTTAAGATTGTAATAGTATTCTTCACCACCTTGGGTTGACTGGTAGAGAATGCTTTTAGCATTAAGTCCGCCGTTGTACTTTTGTGCATGAAGTTCAATAAATAAATAAATAAATAAATAAATAAATATTCACAAGAATAAATCTGATGCACTTAGTATGTCGTACTACCGAGTTAAAATGGATACTTGAGGTGAAATAAAAAAAGAATTGAGTAAATATTCCCTACATATTTTTGTTGTTTGTAAAGTTTTTTATATAAGAAAGCTTAACTTCATAATAAATACTTTTGCTCTCGGTTAAGCCAACCCACTGAATTCTGTAATACAATAATGCAAGTTTACTTTGACTGGATTTAAAGTCCTTACTCTCTTTGTAAATTACGCCACAAAAACAAAACAGCATCACCATAAATAACTGTACTTTGTATATTTACATATTACATTCCCGCAACAAACAGACATGAACATACTTCCTGTATGTATGACTATGAATGCATTTCCATAATAAAGAACTGAATACAGACTATAAATCATTGGCATCGTTTTATTGCACTTATAAATAATATTAATGCTGAATATAATAAGGAATCGTAACACCTGTTTGGCATTCAAAATTAAGAAACACTCTTACTGTAATGAACGAACTGAGACGCCATTAAAATAGCGAATCATAAATAATTCAGGCATGGGTTTGGCGTCGTTTCAAGACATTTCCACATTGATTTTCATGAGAGGTTCATTTTTCCAGTGAACGTTGCGTGCGACCTCTGCGCATACCGGCTCGGTCACAGTCGCCAACACCATTGCACGAGTAATTGACCATTTATCTGATTACCCAACCCAATGGTTCCGCAATCGTTCCAAACCAGTCTTCACAAATATTTTTCAAAACCAATAGCCACCAAAACACAACATTGTAACGTTAAACTTTCTCTGATTTATTTATACAACAACAATGCGCAATTCTTAAACAATTCCGTCCTGAGTATTTCCAGTCGCGGTAGAAGAAATCTTATTTTGTTCGTTTTGTATAGTCGCCTTAAACGCCGGGAGCGCTGACGGGGACCACTCGGTTATTTTTTTACTTTTACATCATAAACCAAAGTCTACGAGTTATAAACGTTGATTTAGTATGTTAATGGTATGTGCAGGGATTGTTCGAATTATATTTAGACGGCAAGAGTTGGTTCTCGTAAGTGAACGGGTACTTTATAACTGAGGGTTCGGCGACAATGTGAAAACGGTCATCCATCATCGTAGTATCAAAATTTGAAGTTGACATGAAGTGGATGAGAAAATGATTGATGCGGCGGCGACTCCCCTAAAGCCATAGGCACTTACCACAACTAAAGCATTAATTGAATCAACTTATATTAATTAGGTGTGTGGCAACAAAAAATATAACTTCTCATGCTGTGTACTTGTAATAAATTATCTACGCGATCGTGACCATTACTTTTGTTAGCACTGTTAGGAAACTAAATAATTGAATTATTATACAGTGGTTGAAAAACCTTCCAGGCTGTTGTAATTTTTTCTAATGTTCATAAGCACGCTAATCGTTATTAACAAGTTCTAACGAATGAAGTTTAATGTTCAATAAAAGTTTAACTATAATATAACGATTTTTTGTTTAATTCGTTTATTTTTGAAATTCATAAACGTTATCAGATGAATTGCTTTTGTCAGTCTCCTGTCTGCGTAGTTACAAATATACCTCAAGCTGCCTCCTTACTCTGTCACCGAGTCACAAGTCTGCCGAGTGATATAGTCGCAAGAATGAAAGGTCAATGGGAATGATGAGCTTCTTATAATACGAACCCTTCACGATTTATTATTGGAATTTCTTTGAATACAATTGGGATCCTCCGTATTTTATATGAAATGTTTAGGTAGGCTTTCCTGCTTCCATGAATGATTTCCGCTACCAAACGCAAAATGAACCGAAATATTTCATTTTCGACGAATGTAACAATTTGCGCTACGTTCGTAAATTGTACAATAAATTCGCTTTTGCAGACCAAATTACTTTGGTACACATATAGATATTAGGTACACAGAACAGATGCATTGGTTATTCCAGGAACTGGATTAATATTAAATAGAAGCAAACTCAAAAAGACTAATTGGTCCATAAGGCGGTTACATTTGTGTTTCTACGAAAACGTATATAACATTAGTTACCACCGTGAATTCAAAACGTGCTTCCCTAGTCTTACAGTCATTAGATGAAACGTAGCTATTACCGCACGTAAAATTTTCCACGAACCCATTACTTCAACTTCATATGCAAAGAGGAGATTGCAAATTCACATGTTGCTGAAAAACTGAGCATTCATTAGTTTAGTGACTTGCATTGTGACGTACTAGGGAATGACTGTATAGTAGACTATATATGTATAACGTACTAGGGTATGACTTTAGTTACTTTCAGCTGTTTGCGATGACCGAGTTTGGCGTAAAATGTGCTTATGTCCTCGGTCACCGTTTGCAGTTTTGGATATCTACTGTGTTTATTATATCTGACTTATACCTACAAATATTGTCTTTCTATTTTGTCTCAATAGTTGGGCAACCTAATTTCTTTAGTCGAAAGACATCCAGAGATTTATTTATTTATTTATTTATTTTTATTTATTTATTTATTGCACACACACAGAAATATACATAGGAAAGGAGATACAGATATAGAAATGGTGTACAAAGGCAAGCTTAACTCAAAGCTGAGTTCTCTAACAGCAAACCTTAGAGTGGTAGAGGAAGTAATATTAGTGAGAGTACAATGAAGTGTACAAATAAGTAAGAAGAAAATAACAGAGAAAGACTTAACCTAGACGATAACATAGCTTGTTATGGTGTACAACACTGTATACTTGCTATTATAAACATACATTCTAAGAATACATAAATATATACTATTTATGTATTCTTATATATTAATGATATTAATGATAATTATATATAGTTAAATATACTTACATATAATACTATACATGTTTACATATAGGTATATAAATACATAGATATATAATGTTTACTTATATACGATAGATAAGAAATGTTCTCTTGTTCTTTTCTTGAAAACTTCAATAGAAGGACTGTCACGTATGGCATGAGGAAGAGAATTCCATAGCCTTACTGCCTGTACAGTAAAAGATCCGTCATAACGACTAGAGTTGTGAAGAGGGACTTACTTATTTACTTATTTATTTACTTTGTATTCGCGCTACGTTTTTCGATTTGTGGTCGCGACTCTAGAACTCTTGTCCTAACGTCACTTCCACTCAAGTTCACAATATGTGTGTAATAAAATATTTATAGTTAGAGCGTGCTATTGTGAGTTAAATTATTGTAAGTTGAACAATGTATCCGTCTGCTGCTGACGACAGCGTGTAGCAAAAAGAAGACACTGTGCGTGTGCTTTCAGTCTAAGTCACAATCTTTATCGAACTAGAGCTCATATCTGTACTACACGAGAGCACTGGCAACAACAACTCACCAGCAAGCACACAACACTAAGTAATAGTATTGAGTAGTATTGTATGATTGCGAATTTCTGTAAAGTGGATACGGCTTCAATTTGCGAGAGAATACTTAGGAGAGTTATAAGAGAAATGTCGCTACTACTGGTTTACTTTTCTTTAATTATTACCTAGTTAATTAATAGTTAAGTTAATTGTACCTAGTTATTTATCCATACATATTATAAAATGCTTCGTCCTGACTGACTGACAGAGAACGCACAGCCAAAGCGCTGGTCGTAGCGACTTGAAGTTTGGGGAATGTCCAGAGAGAGATGTCTTAATGTCCAGAGGTGTAATAAGAAAGATTTTTTGAAATTGGATCCCTAAATATGTGAATAGGAATGAAAACGACTACATGAAACTTCTTCGTTTTTTAATATATAGTTTTGTAAATTTGTATTGAGATACTACCGATGGATCTACTATGAAAATAAAAAAAATACTCTCATAAATATTTTTGACTGGGGTGGCTTTAGAAGGGTAAAATTGGGGATGAAACGTTGTATGGCAATATCGTTGTTTTTGAAGTAATCGTCGTAGTAATTAGGTGAAATATAAAATACAGACAGTTCTTTGTTTTCAAAGTTATAGTTGAGAAAAGTTATATTTCATGCTTTAGCTAAAATGAAAAATGCTGTTTTAAATATTTTTAGGTGAAATGCAGCATTGTACGAATGGGACATATCTGTGGGAAAAATGATATCCACTTAAGCGAAGCCGTGGACAAAAGCTAGTATTATATAAAATTAATACTATGTTCTTAAAATATTAAATATATAATATATTAAGGGTTAATAATAAATGTTAAAGGTATTAAGTATAATTTTAGGTATTTTTATACTTATCTAAAAAAGACGTCAGTCTAGTTTGTAATTTACAATATAGAAGTTTTATGATCATATTAATATAACGTAATTTTCTTTTACATTTAATATTCCTAAAGGGTCATTATTTACGTAGATCGTTATCGTAGTTTTATTACTTACCCACCATTCCCGTAATAAATTCCACACATAAACATTCACCCCGTTTAAGGATTTATTTGATTGTTTTCATGACTTGCATTCTTACTGGATTGTTTCACTGATACGTTTTTTATGTCTGAAATTCGGACAGATAACTCGCCCCTATCGTTGCTTTAAAAATTACATAACAACATCTTTGCAAGTTGTTAAAAGAGTTTTGTACTCGGTACTCTTATTTAAACTTTTGTCAATTCATTAATAATTTTATATAGGGTGAGCTCAAATACTCTTAAAAGCTTGTCATCTGAGTGGCTTTTAATCAGCCTTTGAAACGTTGCCGCTTAATTTGTAAAGTGTCAAAATAAACAGATTGATTAAATTATATACAAAGGTTTGTACAGACGTTGAGGTGAGTGGATTCATTAGTCCACGTGACTTGCAATGTAAAAGCGAGTGTCATCGGCCACTGTCGAGCGGCGGCGGCCGGTCGATGGGTGACCGCATCGGCCTGCGCCGCCCCCACGGTTTTACTGCTTTTAAAATACAACCCGGATTCACCGGCTCCATTACACTAATTACGTTTCGAATTTAGAACGCTCATGTTTATTTATATTGTTTGTTTTGTCCAAAGTTTATTGCTCTTATAAAATTTTAAAGTGTCCAAATTAACTCATTTAGGTCCACCAATAAAAACATGCGGTTGTTAATTGACTTAAAATCGACTAATTAATAATATCTCAAGTTTTAATTATATCATAAAAGTGAAATTAACCTACTACCAGGTTGGTTATTAATTCCAGCTTATCAGATATAACGTAAACTTTGTTTTATGAAAGTTTTGTAGCACGAATATAAGTACTTACTTCGTGCTCGATATTGTTAGGATCCTGTTGTTATTTTGTCGTTGTTGTATAAGTACTTTACTCCATATTTGTGTAGTGAAGCTCGCCGCTCGTCTTATCTCAATAATATTATCGTAAAGAGTTATTGCGCATGTGAACTAGTTTCACTGGTGTTGCGTGCACTTAAAATTAATGGTATCAGCTAAACACACAGGGTATATATCTTAACACATCTATGATAACACCACAATAAAGTCAGGCCTTCATCACACTATTTCGTAATTGGATCGTAAATTTCTGTAAAATTATTACTTACCTGTCTTTTACAAGCTTGCTTTCATGACCATTTTATTTGCTTATTGACTACATTTCCTTAACAATAGTAGATTTAAAAGCCATTGAGTGCCTGTACAACATTTTATTGCATGTAAATTTGTTGTAAAACATTCTACGAATATTATTGTGTTTACATAACTGTATCGATCAATATTAGATGAAAGTCTATTTTAAACATTTTTTCTTCACTTTCAAATAATAAGCAATAAAATGTCACTATATTTCCAAGATAATATCTTTTAAATATTTTATCAGTTTGTGTGAGCGTAGACTGTTTTGTTCGACGAAATCTTCAAACATGAATTCTATTTACATGAAACTTTTTTCGAATGAATACGTATTGTTAAGATTGTATCAAGATGTCGTATTGTCAAGCCACTATTAAGCGTTGAGTACACGTGAGAGCAAAGTCTAATGCCGAGCTTATTGGAACAGTTTTAAAGTCACTGGATTCCGTGAAAGGTAGCAAGTTCACTGAACATTGGTAGTCAGTCGTAAACCGTTCAACGAAGTCACTGTTTAAAGGGTTGTGTTTCGCTTTAGAGTTGCTCAAATAATTTCTGGATTTGTCGAAGTGTTAACTTGTAGTTATATTCCCTGGAAATCTGTTTAAATTGAAATTCAGGTTATGCTCATTGTTGTTTTACGTTCGCAGCTATGTATAAAACTGCTATAGGTAACGATTATATTTTATGATTTCAACCTGATTCGCAAGCACCTAACACGATGAAATTTACCATTGGAATGCTACGCATTATATAGGTATATAGCTACAACTAAGTATTTATGCCAAATAAAAAAAAATAATTTATGAACGATCACTGATGAAAAAGGATGTATTGTTATTCGTAAAAATATACATTTGTAAAAGTCGTGATGCACGAGGTTAAAGGTTTAATATCGGGAAAGCACTGATATTTCATAATTTTCAGCAACGTGGGGAAACACAGACTTAATTACGCCTTATCAAGTGCTGAATTTAAGCCCAAACTATAAGATAATATACCTGATTAAATATTAATTTCTTATTTAATTGCTATACAATAAATACAGTAACAAATAATTAATACTATCGACTATCAGAAACGATATTAATTAATGTATAATTGGCGGTTTGATTGATTTACATCATTAAATTAATTAACATAATAATTTTTTATCACACATTGTTTTTAATTGTTGAATATGTCACAACAATGCGAAGTTAATTGTGATTTAGTTGTATATTAACTTCTGTTTCGTGTTATTAGTAGTCCAAGTGGAAGAAAGAAACAATCTATAATTATTATTAGATAAGTGGCAATTCCACTGTTTTTCGTTTTTGTTTTGTGTTTTCTATGATTTGGTAATAAATAAAAATTAAAATAAAATAACCAAAATAAAAACACCAATTTGAAGACATAATGCGAAAATCACATTCGTTGATACCGTCTTCTAATTAATACCTTACTAATAAAATATTAGTCATTATTATGTTGTACAAACAATGTTAAAGCTCTTATACTCTTCTACTAGCTAGGTATACTTTACAATTACAGGTGCTAAACTAAAATGAAAACAGCTAACGAAATATCCATGTAGAAAATACCTAATGCGTTTTATTAGCCTACGATAAATATGCACTTGCCCAAGAAACTATAAAACCGAAAATTGCTAGTAAAACTATAATGTTAGTTGCTGAAGAGACAAAATATGACTCTTTCCAATAATCTTTGGGCATCAGTACAAACAAAACACTATTATTTAGCAGATATATTTACTTACTAAATTTGTTTATTTCAGTTGAAAGATCGTTGGTTGTAAACATCGGTAAAATTATATAGCTAATAAATTTATTTTTCCTCAGCAAGTTTGTTTATTTTTATCAAAAAATGTTTGAGAAACTTTTACTTACTTTTCTGGTCAATACATTGCGGCGTCGCAGGCGGAAAATTTAATAGGCCCTAGTACGCACGGGTGATAAAGCTCAGCATTTTTGAGAGATTTTCGTTACAAATCCTGGCTTGTAGACGTTTCAAAGATAAGGATACTAAGAAGTCTCTCACAAGTTTGTCTCATTGCCCGTAAACTGTCAAATGTTACATTCAATCTTTCGATCAAGTCTGATATTTTGTACCAAAGCGGGCATTGACACAAACATTGTTATCTAGAGAGGTGCCATTGCAGCAAGTGATTAAAGTCAAAGGTCGTCTGTATTTGTAACAAATAGCATATATATTCAATACCACTATCTATGAACTGTCCGTTATATCGAGCATGAATCATTTTTTACATTCGTATTTTCGGTGTCGGAAAGTAATACATGATAATGAATAAACGTTTTACTTTTAAAGTGCATGAATTTACGCCGGCTCTCGCGGTGATTACAATCGACTTTCTGCTTTGAAATTGCTGCAAGGTGCTCATTTAATTTTACTTTTTTTTATCACCTCACAGCTATTATATTTTATGTGTGCGACTTAAAGAGATAAAAGTTCTTGGTATTTGTAAAAAAAATTAGACACTGCTGCACTGGCGTATTGGTAGAGTCGTATTTAAATTGTAATTCGACTTATGTTTCATTTAACCTGGTTGTAAATACCCCATCTTGTGAAAAAACCTAAAGCTTTACAACGTTTCACAAGAAATAACAGGCGGTCTAAACTTCACTTACATGTGCAAAATACATAAGAAGGCAGATTTATCTAAATCTAAACTAATATTATAAGGAGAAAAGATTAGATTTATTGTATCTTTAATTGTAACGATTTAATTAAAACCTACAGTATCGATTTTGAAACTCCTTTTACTTTTAGAAATCAATAAATGAAGCGGGTAACAGGCTATATTTTACTACTAGCTGTTGCCCGCGACTTCGTTCGCGTGAAAATTCAGATGGGTGCCTCTATGAGAATATTGCGTGCCTGATTTTATGGCAATCGTACATTGTATCAGTATTATCCGTCTCTATGGCAAATCCAGTTTAAACCCGCTACCGCTTAAACTGACAAACCACTTTCACACAAACTTGCGACTCTTATTTGCCCATTTAATAAGGGGGGTTGCTGAATATTAAAAAATAATCCTACTATAAAAACTATAGAAATTTTATACAAACTTTGCCACCCCTTTATACCTCCTTAGGGGATGGATTTCGCAAAATTCCGTCTAAGTGAGCACCTATATTCTAATAGGAACGACAATGCAAAGTTTGAGATTCCTAGCACTTGTTGTATCTGAGATTTCGTGATAAGTGAGTGAGTGACCTTTTGCTTTTATGTATATAGTTTTTTTTTTTTTTTATATTAGTCTACCAAAGTGACTGTACTCTGATAAGATAGCATTTTTATATTGTTTAAATACTGTTTTTCATACTATTTTAATCTCCCATTCATACAAATCCTCTTTCACCTACCTAAAGATATCCCTCGTAAAAACAATATACAATACGCAAAGGCAAATTTTCACTACAATAACTTTCCCCTTCCCCTACTTCCCTATTGCACTTTTTCTCCATTCTCCAGTTTCCTCCTTTCTCTCCTTCCCTCCCCCTTCTCCTCTTCACCTCCTTCAGCATCCCTTGCCCCTCCTCCAGCATCTCTTGCTTTTTCCTCCACTTCCCTCTACCTTGCCTCCTCGTTTTCCCCTCTCTTCTCCCTTCCTTCTCCTTTCTTTTCCTCTTTTCCTCTCCCTTCCTATTGCTTCATATCCCTTCCCTTCCTTTTTCCACCATTCGAGAACTCCTTTTTCCCGCGTTCCTTCCCCCTCCCTTCCTCTACTGTCTCCCTCACTTCCCCCTTCACTTTTCTTTCATTTTTTCCTCATTCACCCCTCACTTAACCCTCACTCCCCCTCACTTCCCCTCACTCCCCCTCACTTCCCTCTCACTTCCCCTTTACTGCCATCTCACCCACCTCACTTCCCCCTCAAATCCCCCTCACTTCCCCCTCACTTCCCCGTTCCTTCTCCATCACTTTCCCCTCACTTCCCCTCACTTTCCTCTTACTTTCCTCTAACAATTCCCTCACTTTCCCCTCACTTCCCTCTCACTTCCCCGTTTCTTCTCCGTCACTTTCCCCTCACTTCCCCTCACTTCCCCTCACTTTCCTCTTACTTTCCTCTAACATTTCCCTCACTTCCCCATCACTTTCCTCTCATTCCCTTCCTCCTTCTCCTCAATTCCTCCTTTTCCTCCCTCCTTTTATTCCCTCCTTTCCCTCCCTCCCCCTCCCTGTAAATTTCAAGTCGCTAGCTTCAAAAGCTAAAGATCTTTGTATAGAATATTTCATCTCTAATTTCACCCCTCTAAATCCACCCCTATTAAAATAAAATTATAAGGATATTTTTTATTTAAATAGAAGTATTCCAAAACAAAATTACAAAACTGTAAGTTAAAAAATGAAGAAGATTCATACAATCGATTTCATCCCTTTTGACATTTAAAAAACTCTTTTTTAGTACAACCTCTAGACATTTAGACAAACACACCCTCCAACTTTCAAGTCACCACGACCAGCAGTTTAGGCTGTGTGTTTTCTGTTAGTCAGTCAGTCAGTCAGGACAAAGCCTTATATAATATGTATGGGTGTATGGATGTATGGATTTCCCCCGCCGCAGGGGCGTGCCGTCGTCGCGCAATAATAATGGGCCGGCCCTAGCTTTCAACAACGCCCTAAGCCGAGGTCCTAACCCCACATAGGGGGTGCCCTTAGGCAACGTTGTTTAGAATATTTAACGGTTGAGAGCCTTCTGCTCACCGACAGTCCGCGTAAGGTTGTGAAAGCCATCAGAGGCTAACAACCCACACCACACAAAAAAAAAAAAAAAAAGATGTATGGATTAGACGTATAGCCATCGGGGATCAAAGCATACAGGCTGCTAGGAATGCTAACACGTGATAGAGCCACATAAAGCTGACCGTGCGAAACACAGCTTATACTTAGATCCACGCCTACAACTTTTAGTTGTGTCTGACCTTGGGCTTTATTAATTGTCATCGCGAAACAGAGGCTCACTGGAAACTGTACTCGTTTAAAACTAAACGAAAGATTGTTTAGAATGATAGGAATCCAAGGAATAAAAACACTATCAGCTATTCCGCATCCTGTTAAAATCTCTGCTTCTATAAGATTTCTTAGTAAATTAACGAATGTTCGATTTGATTCTTTAAATTGGCATAACTTTTTTGTTTATGAACCGATTGACATGAAACAAACACTAAATGTTAAGTAAAGCTTACCACAATATATTAGTGAACCATACTTCTATTGGATAAGCCGTTTCTGAGATTAGCGTGAACAAACGCACAGACAAACAGACAAACAGACAAAAATTGTAACAATCATTGTTTTGGGTTCTATTTGCGTTGATAAAGGCTCCAGTAATTTTTTTTCTTATAAATCTTCCATGTACAGACAGCGATCGGTTACATTTTTATTATATGTATAGATGTTTAACATATTTTTTAGCAATTGTCAGAATTTCAATATTTGTAAATTTGAAATACAGAAGACAGCAAACGTAAATTTGCAGTATAGCAATAAGATCTCGCAGACTTATGTAGATAGGTGTCTGTTGTAAGACTGAATGAAACTTTTGATACCGAAGCAAAGCGAGGGCGGACGTTTAGTGTAAAATACGTGCCATCAAAAACAACTTTAAAACTATACTTTAACATCTTAAACTACATTTCAAATTAAATGAAATTTGAAATATACCGTGTTTACACAATACCTGTTTGATTACTAAATTCAGGCTTCTAGTTTTATCTACAACAAAGTTATAAAGTGACCTGAACTGTTTCGAGAACAGGATGGTACTGGCCGTGCCGCTTTTTTGTTAAACTTGGCGGGGGCACTGCGAGGCCCCATCTATATTCCATTTAGTGTATTCAATTTAGTGATTGGTAATTAACAGCTTTACAACGTTTCATGAGAAATAACGGTCTAAGGTCAGGCGGTCTAAACTTGACTTACATGTGCAAAATAAATTAAAAAGACAGATGTATGTAAATTACAATACATATTCGTCTATTCCAGTTAGTGTATTCAATTTTGCGAATGGTAATCATCACATACCATCGAACAAATTTTCCCAGAATAGTTGAAAGGCTAGGAATGCTGCGCTTTGTGTTTAATAAGCCTTTGATATCTCTAACGGAAAGCCGATCAACTATTCGATGTCAATTTTAACATGAACATTTTAACCCTACATTATTATGAAATATAACCTTTTTATGTCCTCTGTTCAACTACTAACTATAACTATATTGAATTGAATAGAGATAGGTGTTAACACAGAACATTCAATGGACTCGGATAACGTCAGGAGTGAAATTTGGGCGTATGAATCCAAATATACCTGTGTTAGATTATTGTTATTACACGATATAGTGTTACGTTTTTATGAATTGCTGTGATGAGTTCTCAGGGTGCGTTTCCATTGACGTGGAGCTGAGTGGCGTGGACAGGAGCGGACCATGAATTTGTCAATCACAGTGTTAAAAACCTCCACTCCGCATCAGTGTAATTGGCCAGTTCTCGGTCTCTCCTGTCCGCTCCGCCCAGCTCCGCGTCAGTAGAAACGCACCGTGAAAGTGGTTGATATGCAGTGCCCTAGCAGCTTCAAATTCATTAGGTAACAATAAAAATGCTCAAGGTCAAGGCAAGAGATTTCTAGGACTTGTATATTCGGAATTAGTCCTTATATATCCGACACTAAGAAGTCTATCGAAGAAATCCAGGGATTGCGCAGAAATGGTTCATAAGTTCTGGCTGACAAGGTCAACCACAAGCAAAAGAGAAGATAAGGACGTAATTGCTAGAAGGTTTTTATGCCAAAGTACTCTGTGTCACTTTGAAATCTAGTATCCGGGAAACGAGTGCTTTCATAACAAGAGTATAATTCTGAAACAACACAACTAAAACCAAACACACGAACGAAATAATACAATGTTACTACTCTGATGGTGTCTCTGGGCGATACCACATTGTGCTATATTCATTAACAGTATGTACCTACATAATAGCATTAGTTTTAGACATGAATATTAACTAGATTTGTTAAATAATGTTCAAACACAGTGCTAGTCTGGCTTTATCTACCCTGTTATACTAACTGGTATAATATTGCAATGGTCTTATCAGTCAGCACTTTATGCTACACTACAGTTTTAGTGCACAAAGCCACAACACTGAATCTATACGACGACAGAAATTAATAACATTATGAAACCCAGTGAGATATGCAGGCGTGTTTAAAAATGAATGTTTCTTACAATCTATGCGTGGCGATGGTTTCAGTATCTTGTTATTTCTCAGTTTAATTTAAATATGTAAATTTTATTAGGCATAATGCAGACTGAGGACTCTTGAATTGCAAATGAATGTGACATTACGTTTTATAGGCTGGTAGCCAATTCACTGGCTCGTTTCCTTAGTGCTGACGGCAAATTTTCACTTAGAAATGCCTTCAGATTTAGTGGCACTTCATTGGTTACACATTCAAACAATAATAATACATATAATAAAAATGTAACCGATCGCTGTCTGTACATGGAAGATATATGAAAAAAAATACTATTGGGACCTATATCAACGCAAATAGAACCCAAAACAATGATTTTTAAAATTTTTGTCTGTTTGTCTGTTTGTCTGTGCGTTTGTGCACGCTAATCTCAGAAACGGCTTATCCGATTTAAATATGGTTTTCACTAATATATTGTGGTAAGCTTCACTTAACATTTAGTGTTTGTTTCATGTCAATCGGTTCATAAATAAAAAAGTTATGCCAATTTAAAGAATCACATCGAACATTCGTTAATTTACTACGAAATCTTATAGAAGCAGATATTTTAACAGGTTGCGGAATAGCTGATAGTGTTTTTATTCCTCGGATTCCTGTCATTCTAAACAGACTTTCATTTAGTTTTAAACGAGTCCAGTTTCCAGTGAGCCTATGTTTTGCGATGACTATTAAAGTTATTAATTAGTTAAGTAATTAAAGTAAAGGTAAGACACTAAAAGTTGTGGGTGTGGATCTAAGTATTAGTTTTTCGGTCAGCTTTATGTGGCTCTATCACGTGTTAGCATTACTAACAGCCTGTATGCTTTGATCCCTGATGGCTATACGTCTAATCCATACATCCATACATATTATAAAAGGCTTTGTCCTGACTGACTGACTGACTGACAGACAACGTAAAGCCTAAACTGCTGGTCGTAGCGACTTGAAATTTGGAGGGTGTGTTTGTCTTAATGTCTAGAAGTGTACAAAGAAAGGGTTATTAAAAATTCAACCCAAAAGTGTATGAAAAGGGATGAAATCGATTGTATAAAACGTCTTCATTTTTTAAGTTACAGCTTTGAAATTTTGTTTTGGAATACTTTTATTTAAATAAAAAATACGCTCATAATTTTTATTTTACTGGGGTGGATTTATAGGAATGAAATAAGGGATGAAATATTGTATGGAAAGATCTTTGCTTTTGAAGTTGGCGACTTGAAATTTGGAGGGAGGGGGAAGGGAGGGGGAGGAAGAGGAAAGGACCCTTCCTTTAAGAGAAGTAAGGGGAAAGTGCGGGGTTAGTGAGGGAGAAGTCAGGGGAAAGGGAGGGGAAAGTCAGGGGGAAATCGAGTTTCAAATTCACGCTAATCTCAAAAACGGCTTATCTGATTTTAATATGGTTTTCACTGATACATTGTGGTAAGCTTCACTTAACATTTAGTGTTTGTTTCATGTCAATCGGTTCATAAATAAAAAAGTTATGCCAATTTAAATAATCACGTCATACATGTGGTATGTATTTAGCTTAGGTTAGTGTGTTTTTAAGTTAGGTTAACACGTCTTATTTCTTTATTAAAATGTAAATACTTTATCAGTTAAAATGTAAATAAAAGTTAGATTTATATTTTTCTGGACTTATTTTATTTTTTATGATAAAAACATGTTAACACGTCTCATTACGGAATAGGTGGTATTAAAGTGAATTACGAAATAGTAGTAGTCGATTTACGCTGATTTCAGCATGAATGGGTCGGATCGACCAGGGAAGTACTACCCTCTCATAGAAGATCGTTGTAAGAGTAATAGTATCCATATTATTGCGTTTCGTTCGGTAAGTGCGAGAGCCGGAGGCCCAACTGATGCAGAGATGACAATCCTCGCAGCATGTGTGGGACCAGCTGAGTATCCGTGGAGTCATTGTGTGGGTGGTGTGGGTCAACCCGCCGGCCAGTAAGACCCGTATAAATGGTGGTGCCGCTGGACGCCCGCGGCATTGTACAGGGGCCCGATTAGACCTAACCGTAGTATTACGGTAGTAGATCCAAGCTGGTTTCAGCTTGGATCGACGTAAGAGTAGCAGTATTCGTACTACTGCGTTTCGTTCGGTGAGTGAGAGTGCCAGGAGCCCAATTTCCCCCTTTCCTTTTTCCTCACTTCCCTCACTCCCCTAACCCCATTCCCAGCCACCATAGTGGAGGCCACCATACCAGCAGTTTAAAACGATGGCTTTTTGTATGGTGGCCACCACTTCTGGATTCCACTGACTGCTTACCATCAGGCGGGATGGAGTCACTTTGGCAGGCTAATATATTTTAAAAAACCTTATAGCGTTTTTATTCCTCGGATTCCTCTCATTCCAAACCATTTCCCGTTTAGTTTTAAACGAGTTCAGTTTCCAGTGAGCCTATGTTTCGCGATGACAATTAATAAAGCCTAAGGTCAGACACTAAATGTTGTGACTGTGGATCTAAATATTAGCTGTTTTTTGCATGGTCAGCTTTATGTGGATTTGTCACGTGTAAGTAATCCTAGCAACCTGTATGGCTTTGATCCCCGATGGCTATACGTCTAATATCGTAGATAGAGAAGCATTTACTGTAAAGATTTTTCTTATTCACCTAAACGAAGATGTTTATAATTCAAAACAAACCAAAAGATATATCCAAAAAATGCTGTCCAAAATCACTATTCCACGCGGACGAAGTCGCGGGCACAGCTAGTCTTATTAAAATAAAACCTAAAGTCTAAAAGTTTAAATGGGAAACGTGCTTGGCGTTTTATCCAGTTATACTCTGCTTGTAATTTCGTTTCGTGAAGTAATTTACGATGGCCGGTGTATGTGAATACTACTAGAAGAATAGACAATTAGATTTTAACAATACTGATTGTACGGATTTCGAATTAAGTTCCCAACATCAGTTACCGCCGCACAAAAATGGTTTAATTACATACATTAATCTATGTGAGTGATAGCTGTGTAACGAATTGAACTATTTTAAGGCAAAAGTAGATACATCAGTCTGCATATTGTATAGATATGTAGTTTACTCCAGTTAGATTACTGAAGTAAAGTGCTATTAGGTTTTTTATCCAGTAGGTAATTCAGTGCTAGCATTAAGTTTGTAATTGTGCCTATAAATTTGTAACAGTAGTAGCTCTGCTACAGAACTAGCGAAACGTGGCTATTACACCAACCTAAAAAACCTACGAAATTCTATGTTATGTTATATTTATTCTCTTATTTATTTTAATGGTTATTTTTTACCTAAGACAAGAATTAAAATGTACCTAGACCAATGGCTTCCAACACGAGGAGGTACGTTAGAACTCGATTGCAAAACGCTCGTGTAGACAAAATGAAGGTAGCGAGCGAATAGCGCGATTTGGCGATTGCTTCACCGGCGAGAGCAAAGCTTTAAATTTAAACCATGACTGTGTTATTTTTCTAACATTGTTATAGCAGAGATTGCTATATCAATATTTAGATTGTACTTTTGATTCCAACTCAAAACGAGTAAGCAGGTATTTGTTTTCATAATAGTTTGTTTCTTTAGTTCGTAAATTGCCTTATAAGAAAAGAATGCCATTTTACGTTAGATATGAATATCTACCAACTACGTAATACTAACTAGTAAGATGATACCTAACACGAGTTATAACGTATTATTTGAATTGCCTAACATTAATACTATTCATGCCACTCTTTATGCGTCAGTTTATTTTCGGATACAAATAGACCAGTTCATCATTTCCCGAGAGTGACGTTACAAAAAGCGGGTTACAATTCCAAGAGAATGTGTTTGTGTAAATTGTTACGCAAACAAAACTGTTCGTGTGTTTGTGTGCTACTATCTACTGATTAATGTTCGGTTAGGTTATAGCTACGAATGTAAGTACCAACTGTCTTTTTAGTTTGTTTTTTATGCCAATTTATTTAAACTTATCGATCGATTGAAATGTCACCATTTTTTAGATTAGTTTGCTTTTGGTATGGTGTTTCTCACGTTAGATCCCACTGACTGCTTACTGTTAAGCAGAGTGGCGTCATTTTAGTAAGCTAAAAGAAAGAAGCCTTATTTTGATAACTAGAATCTTGATCTTCGTTTATATCGAACTTAGCTACTTCTAAAGCATACTATTAATTATTGTGTGCTCAACGCTATATATTTATCGAAGACTCGAAACTATAATACTTGTAACTTAAAAGCACTGTAATCACGCAAATATTTGTTAATAATATTATATTTATCGTTTACATTTAATGGTAAGGATAACAGATAAATTTTGTAAAGCTTAATTCCACGTTCACAAAATATTTTCCCGTTGGAATAAAATGATCTCGACACAAATCCTTAAAAATGTGTTATTGGGTAGCGCAATATTGAGGGTAGTCACGTGTCGCCAGTCGCCACCCTGCGACCCACCTTGGGAAAATCTCAACGGTAAAATAAATGTATGATTTCATAATTTGTTACCTTATACAGTTCTATTTTTAATATATACTAGCTGCGCCCTGCGGCTTTGCCCGCGCGAAAATTGCTATGTGTTTAATTAATGTAACTCGGGAATCAGAGCAATTTTCGGGATAAAAAGTAGCCTATTTCCTGAAACCAAATCTATCTACATATACATACCAATTTTCATCGAAATCGGTTTAGCGGTTTAAATTTAATATGGTGATTAAGTATTCTTAAACTTTCTAAATCACCGCGCAATTTTCTTAGTTTTTATTTCATAAGAACCTTCTCCTGACAATAACAAATACAACAAAAAAATAATTAACGAAATTGATCCAGCCGTTCACGCGTGATGCCATGACCAAGGGAAATAGGGATTCATTTTTATTTATATAGATATTTTAAAGATATGTGTTAGTATGTGAACTATTAAATATAGGAGCTCAAAATGCAATTTTGATCTATAAACCTAAAAACCGTTACCGTATCTTCCAGTTGCCGCTTCCTTTTTTTGGTACGAGACGGATTAGTAATAGATCTTTTGTACCTAGTTGACTATTCTCAGTCCTAGCTAACTGTTGCAGGCAGTGTTCGGCCAGGAATACTGTTATTTCTTTTTCTTTTTCACAAATCTTCAACCTTTCGTGTATTTCAAAATCAACATTACAATAAGCACATCGAAACTCTTATTTACATTACAGATTTTTCTTTATTTCCCCGTGGATTTAAACATCAGTTTATTGGACTGTCTATATTATTGAAGCTAAACATCGTGCGCACTCGGAGGCCACAGATCTTATTTACTTATTTTAATGTTAATGTATTCTACGGCTAGGTACCATGTAAACTTTGCTCTTAAACTCCCCGTTTGCAAGATGTTTTCGTTGGCCACGATGTATGAATATTTATATGTAAGTATTTGGATAAATATATGCTGGCTGGAAGCGAAATGTTCCGGGAAACTAGTGACTCCTTTACCATGTTCGGATTGCAGATTTAGGTGGCATTTAAGCACCTACGAAAATGGCTATAGCTATGTCTTGAACGTAGAGTCAGCCTCGCAGGTGGCACCCATATATTTTGTTGTATTGCAAAAATATAATTGTATTATACTTACCTATTAATACTAAAAAACGTGTGTTAAATATCTGAACGTGTGCATCAAAGTGCAGTATTACCTTACAGTATTACCCTGGAGCCTAAAATGTTAGCCGGTAATGTCAATAGACTCGTTCCCTGTTACATAGAACCTAACATAGCTATCGCGAATTAAGTATACGAGTATACTTCTAGCTACACCTTCAAAGAAAAAAAGCCTAATGCTGTTTATTTTGCATCTAATTCCATAAAAAGAATTCCTAACATATTGCGATTCAGCTAAATATGTTGTAAACCAAGTAGAATCTGGCAATAAATTGTTAAGAGAGGGTTTATTCGTTTTTAGGTAACGTGTTTCTCATCTCACAGAATTTTAACGACTTTGCTACCTGCGAGACAGTTTTCAGTTCGCGGAGTCAACGACCCACTCAAAAGTCTACTAATTCTGTCAAAGTTTTGATATGCGATTAGCAAATGCCCTGTGACTTTGTAAATTGAGATTTTCATTTTATTTGAAAATATGGCGACATATGGTTTACATTGCTATTCTTATGGACAGCGACAGCGCTCTTTGTTTCTTGAAATATCAAACAGATCAAGTAGTTGTTCAGCAGCGCAGATACCTCGTACCTATAGGATAAGATGCGAATCACCAATAGTACCTATTGTAATCTATCAATGTAATCGGTAAAGAAACGTTTTAATTAACTATAAATAATTAAATAAATAAAAAAATATTTTGCTAACATGTTTTTAATTGTGTACATGAAATTTCCAACCAAATTTACAAAAAGAAATGTAGGACCTGGCGATTTCATGGGGCTCTTGTTCTACAATGGATAAGTGTCGTCTAGGATGAATGCAGGAAAACGCTCAAAAGAAAATCTCACATTCCTTATAAAATTGCCGTTCTGTTTACTTTTAACCTAAGCGTTTTTAAATAAAATGTTTTGTTTTTATTAAAATATTTGTATCGTTTTAAAATACAAGTCTTATGTCATATGTCGTGGGTCATTTATACAATTCAGAGACAGAAAGAAAACTGAAATCCGGCACGAATATTAGCTGTCTATTACACAAATAATTATCATCTAAAACTATTGACGATATTATCCAGATAATATCCATAAACATTACAACCCATACACGTAGCATTATCGTAGGCTTTAGATTATTTATATAGGTATATACAGTAACTATATTTGAGATTGCTAAGATTATAGGGATTAACGCGAGGATACTCTAACTTAATCTCTAAAAGGGCTGTAACTTTAGTAGTATTAGTAGCCAAATAAACTGTGAATAGTAACGTTCTGCAGAGATATTTTCGCACATTTTATTAACTACTTTCTTAGCAATAAAACGTGAAGATCTCCTCAAAGGGCACATAAACCGTTCTACTTTGAGTGTCGCATAAAATGGCCGATAGGCACCGGAATTAACCGTTCTCTATAACATTTGTAAGTAATAGTTTCTTAGCTGGACCCCTCTCTAATTACATTTGTAAGCCAGTTTTGTTAGTGATATGGAGGCTATGATTCAGACTTAAATGCTATATAATTGAGCTTACCCATCCAGTTATACACATAATAGCGGCTCCATTATCTATGTACAATAGGGAATTTACACTTGACTTGAAGAAACTTTTTATTTAGGGAACTAATTGTGTGAGGCCTATAAAATTCTGTGGTGGTATTTATTTATTCTAATTTTCAACACTTAATTTGGTGCGAAAATTAAATAATTTTATAGGTTAAACCATTTCGAGACTTTGATTTCGTTCCTTACGTCCTCTTAATATCTAAAGTTTTCTTGTATAAATGCTAGTCTCATAATAAACAACCAACCCAGTTTTATAAATTACCTTTTTAAATTATAAAAGGTTTCAGTAATATAAAATGTTTAATAAAAAAGTGTTTATTTTATTTGTTAATAAACTTTTTTCTGATTGCCTGAAACCGATTCATGTTTATTTCGGTTTTCCTTAATTTGAGCTTTTAACTAAACTTTTTATTCGTTATTTATTTGTCGAGTTCTGGAACTGGCTGGGAGGAATATAAAATAAACAAAATTGTCGCGAAAAAGGCAAAGCTCATTTCGAATTCAAATCTCTGAACGACTGCGTTCAGTGTAATGGCCTTCTTATGCGTGTTGTAAAATGTTCAACTTTGTATTCTTATACCAACTCAGTATATTTTATTGCATATAGGGTTTTCTTATATATTTATAAAGTGTATCGAGACTTTGCGCTCAAGTTAATTTTGCCTATAATTAATTGAGAGAGCATTAGGCATGCATTGTGTTTTTGTTTATTTTATATGTAAGTGTTTCCCTTGTTTACCAACAACAACAAAAACAAAACAAAAAAATAAGTTATAACTGCTTATCTGGTAAAGTACCTATATTCCACATGAAATCTCTGTCATAGCAATTTTGCTATGTAGTATTTACTTAAGCAGCACTTTTTGTGAGTTCTGAAGTCTATGAGCAACGAATAGTTACCAGTTAATATGTGAATAGTTAATTTGCTCGTCTACTTGTAGGCAATAAAATAAAACGAAAAAAATTAAATAGTTACAAACGATTGCTACAATAACAACAGTTAAATTCTTAGATAATGACTAGTAATAGTTTATAACCAGTTGAATAAATTAACTGCTCATGCACTGAAAAGCGTTGATACATTACCAGCGACTAAGAATAATGGAGTTCATCAACGCAAAGCATATGTTACTTATGAACAAATTAGAATAGCAAATGTTTACCATTTAGTATACTTAGTGCCACACCAAACGAACAGAAATGCCATCAAATTTATTAAGATTAGTTGCTGCAAGCAACTAGCTTGAGGCAATTAATCTGAATGAAAATATGAACAGATTTAAACCGGAGGGGGACCGGAAGCGTTCAATGAAAGGGATATCCTGGTACAATTTTACTCACCACTCTATTTCTCTTTCTCTTTTCCTCGCTCTCTCTTTCTCTCTCTTGCTCTCTCTCGCGCGCTCTCTCTATTTCTCACTCTCTCAAACAGCCTGAAGAATTCCGCCTTTTGAGTTTGTTATGGTAACTATGCTTGCCAGATGGCCAAACCGACAAGATTGTTTCCTAGCCATACATGGCCCTGGCTACTACCATTGCGCCAAAAATATTGTTGTTTAACTTCCCTAACTAAAATATTTGTATTCAAGTAAACTTTAAAACTACCTATTGACTTAACTTTAAATAACACTAGACAATGCTGCATTTCAGGCAGGATCTAACTTTTCGAAGAAGCATTGCTCTCTTTTGTAGCTTAAAAATAGTCTCTACTATATTAGAGAGTTAGCCCTATATAACTCACTTGAGCCAGTTAGACAAGTTTTACGAAGTTGCGGTAAAATAATAAACTTAAATGCTTTTACAATGTTCATTAAAGTTCTGTTAAGTTTGAATAGCAAAATTATTCCTTACTTTATTGTTGAATTTTGTTACGTAGTTGTTAAATATAAATATAAACCACGTGTTGCATCTTTATTATTTTGGTACCAATGTGCTTTATTAGTTATTGGAATAGTGACAATAGTTTACACTGAGTACAAGGTAGAGTGATTTTTTATGCATAACTCTTTATAACTCCTTTCTTGAAAAACACCCTTTTGTTATTCCTCGGGGTAACATTGACGGAGAGTTTATTCACATATGTGGAAGCAGGAAATCTCGTAGCCGTAAAACAATAACTTCCTACACTCTATAAATGCCCGCTTTGATAGCCAGATTTCTATTTAAATTATTGGTAGATTATCTACAGTCTCATTACTGACCTAACTGCAGGCATTGTTATATCCCTGTCTGATGCTTAATCCCTTTTAGTCAGTGTCCGTATCATTCCACTATCTTTTACGAGCCCTTACCTAAAAATAGAAGTGATAGAAGAACAATACGTCGAATTGTTAAAAATAGTATGATACCAAAATCGATACTAGCAATTCCCTTTTTTTCATTTGAAAGATATTTATTCTAAGCTTGATAAACAAAAGATAAAACATTTTAAATATTTTCTCATGAAATAAAACGTGTACTATCAATCTAACATAATAAAAACCGGAGACACATCTGTCTCAAAGATAAGTAGACATAAGAAACCTGTGTGTTTAACTGTAAAGATAAATATAAAACCAGAAAAGCATCGATAGCTGTTATCAACCGATATAGTTACAAATTCCTATCGTGATCGAAAGCGATTAGGTGATCCTGTTGTGATTGTCTAATCTAAAAATAGTCTAGTAAAGGCTTTAAAAGATTTTTGAGATAGAGAATTGCTACATTTAGTTTCGGTCATTTATTGTTAACAAAATAATGCTTTAAAAATAACAGAAAGCGTAGATAGTGGGCTCATATCAATCGATATAGGTACTTAGTTACAAATTCCACTCGTGATCGAAGACGATTAGGCATTCCTGTTGCTGTACCACTATACGCTGTATAATATGTAATGGGCGATTGTTTAATCCAAAGATACTTGGGTCAGTATTTTTGTAAAGGCTTCAAAAGATCTTTGAGACAGGGAATTGCTACATATTGTATATGTAGTATTACTTATTGGTCGTTTACTGTAAACAAAAGAATACTCGTGTATTCATGGATGTTCTTTTATTAAAAAAACCACATTAGGTACAAAAGTTCTGTGTCTCCAAAACGAGTTAATCCGGTCTGATCCCCAAAACTCTGTGTCGGACTACTAAATATAATATAATATTAAACATTTATGTCTTCATAGAATAAAAACTAAATACAAATTCATACTAAGCCATACTAATATTAAAAGTTGAAAGTAACTCTGTCTGTCTGTTACGCTTTCACGTCTAAACCACTGATATACATATAGAGATAGAATAGGCCTTGGGGAAAAACATTTTTTATCGCAAAAAAATGGCTCGAAGGGGTTGAATTAAGGTAAGCATTAAAGTTTGTATAAAAAACCGTCAATTATGCGATAACCGACATTAACGCTGGCGGAGCTAGTAGGTAAATGCAAAATTGTTTATTAATAGACCTTCTTCCGTAGGTATTGCCACGGACTTTAACTGACGTATTCCTTCACTGAGTCAGAGTCTATAGTCAGAGTGAGCGCTCTATGCTATTTTTGATATGTTTGTAATTTTGTATTATATTAGCGGAAAGAGGAAGTCTTCATATTACAATAGTTAAGCAGCTGGTTTTTCAACAGATTAGATTGCATGTTATGGTTGAATTGTATTTCGCTTATTCTTATTATGATTTAAGTTATCAAATTATTGAATTATTTCGTCTATTAGATATAGCGTCTAACTAATATATTTAAGACGCTATAACTAATAGATTAAATAATTCAATAATAATTCTAACAAGCATTGTATAATAGAATGCTTATTAGAATTATTTTCACATTGCCACCTTTTAAGACAATAAGACTATGAAAACAGCTGGTACAAACTTCTCTTGATACCAAGTTAGCACTTATAAAACCAGTATACACCATCAAGGAAAACATTAGAGTCAGTTTGGACATAAATCGTCTTTTAATTTTAGCCGTTTTTTCTACATTAAAAAATTTATAAATATGCTATACTCGTACACATTAAGCACCAACGAGAAAATAACATAAAACTCTTCGCTTTCAAAATTCATCGATGTTTATTCAGCTAGCTATTAAGAAAGAGAAGAAGAATTCGAGCTGCTGACAGTGCTGATTCATTAATTAGCACTATTGACCATTACAACAAAGATAAATAGACATTTCACACTCAATCTAAGAAACGCAAGCAATTCACATGATGTCACAATAATGTCCTCGTCTACGCAGCTCTAACAGCCCTCCGGTCAACTGTAGCCCATACTTTACTTACGACAAATTAAAACGTGACATGTATTCATTAGGGCTGCCACCTATTGAGTCACCAGATTCAATTCACACTACGAGTACTTGTAACGTTAATTATGAAAACAATACATGTCGTAAATTTCTAGCGCTAATTGCATTATTTTATACTAATTTCCGTTTTATGTTGATTTATTTTGGAAACTCGAGGCTTCTCTCGAGTAAACAATATGTAAAAAATGTTGTATATATGTAAACTTTTTGGTAGAAATATCCCATGATAGTGGAAACTGTATTAAAATCCACTGAGTAGTATAGAAGAAGTTAGAAACAGATAGAAGAAAGTAGCTATTTTATGTAAAAAATACCTACTATTTGGAGATGAGCTATGTGATGTCAAAGATCGGTAAGTAAAGTAAGTAAAGTAGATATATATTTAAATACCGAGATACTAGATGCATTAAAGCTTCAGCGTGTATGAAATAGGGAAAATTTTAAGAAAGACTTCAAGTACGAAAGTTAACTTGAAATATGTAAATTTGAACAAAGAGGTTTTTTAAAGTAAAGATAAAAATTGTTTCATAAAGTTGAACCGAAAATTTATTAACAATTGTGAATTTATTTAAAATAATAGCACTTAGTAATAAAGATGTAGGTAAAATATAACAAACTTTTTGCACTCAACTATGAATCCATTTAGTTTATCTATACTATTATATAAAGCGGAAGAGTTTGTTTGTTTGTTTGAACGCGCAAATCTCTGAAACCACCCGTCGGATTTCAAATGTTACATCACGCTACGGCGACGGGGCAGAGCAGTAACTAAAAACGCGGGTGAAACCGCGTTGCGGGAAGCTAATGTGAAATAAATACTTACCTACAGTATTATTTTCTGTATTCAACTACGCTTTTTGAAGCATAATTATTATTTGTCGACAATAATCGACAACGTTCGTGGTTGCATGGTAGTCAAATAGCGAACTGATGAACTAGTATCTTACTTAAACGATAAATTGAAGGAAGTAACATAATTCCGTTTGTTTTTTCACATGTTATGCTTTTTATGTTAATCGACAATAATACTAGGATTATTCATAGCTAAAAGATCTTTGTTATATAAAATCAGTGACATATTTAAAACTTAATTAAGCTAAGTAAGAAGTTATTACCTTTAACTTAGTTTAATTAACATCAAAGTCTTATGTTAAGTCTAATGTAAATTAACTTTTACTGACAGTGTTAGAAAACAAACATTATCTATTAAAACTTTATAAAAGTCAAGACGAGATTATAATTTTCTACCAAATTGAAATGTTAAACAAATAACGTTGTAGTATCATAAAGTTAAACCAATGAGTACCTATAAGGTTTTCAAGTATTGACGAGCTCGAAGACGCTGTGTAGGACGTCCACCCACGGTACAGACAGAGGACCTTATTGAAGTAACATAGGTAATAGGCGAGGACTTTAAAGGACTCCTTGAGACATCAGCAGTTTAGTTTTTTATACTTCACCTAAATATTGTTCTGAATGCTAAACGTAAATAGGTTCCACAACACTCGGGTTAATGCATAGTACCGTCATAAATAATAATCAAAAACTAATTATATAAACAAACTGTACGTTATGACTCGTTATGTACTTGAATCGGCCATTTCATACTCTTACGTGTAATTTATTTTGATTGTAGTAGCGATTCTGACAACCCTGCTAAGAGAATCGCCATGGTTTTGGTTACAAACTGTGTTTCCAATCCTCAACACACTTACGCTATTAGTACTTTTCCTTAGTGCATCAATCCTGCACTACAAATTGCTCGAATTGTTAGTAACTTGCTTCTAAAGCGCAAGTTTGTAAAATATTCTTTACATTGATTATACTATTACATATGAGTAGCATACCGTACATATGTATACTGATTAAATAATAAACAAATTATCCAGTCCCATGTGGAGTGTTATCTGAGTTATCTCATAAGCGAAAAGGCGAGACATTGTCGTTTCGTGACGAATACCATTCCATACAAAATAATCAGCAATTCCACTAAAATATGTAACATAACACCGTCCAAGTATAAAAAAATTGTCAGATACCAATTACTATCGTCGACGAGGACCACATGTGTCCATGGTACAAAAAACCTATTATTTATAATGACGGCTAGTGTGGGGTGCATAGAAAATGAAAACACTTATTATTTTATCGCCTCATGATGGATGGTGATTACAGTAATGCCGCAAAATTGTAGAGAATGTTTTTATCTAGCGCTTATTTGATTTTAATATCGTAGGAAACTTTGCGTTAGTAGGGACTAATTTGCCTAAAGCGATTCATATTCGGTTTGTCGCGCTCTCGTGGGGGATCTAAATTTATCTACAGTAAAGAATTTCTTGATTTTAGATTGTTTATAGTGAATGGTGGCAGACGAGTCAGTGGTCCACTGGTTAATAAATGGTTATGCCAAGTGTATGGTTGACTGTGCTCCTGGCGTTGCCGCCAGTCGCTGCCACTGTAAAAATAAAGAAGACACTGCATTGTCAGTTCAAAGCCTAATACTATATTGCAATCAGTAAAGTTCTAAAAGCACAGAATCTGTTACTTTCTTGCAGTATTATTATGACAGTCTTCTCATAAAGCGAAGTAAGTTCTCTGGTCTTCTGTCTCTACATCATAAACTCGTATGTAGAGACTAAACTATTAATTATTAACATTTTGGTGAATTACAACAATCAATACATAATAATCTCAAATAAATCTAAATAATAATATGTATAGATGTTAGTACTGAATCCCATAAAATATGACTTATCCCATAAAATAAATTTTATTCATACTTTTTATTAAATATACAATTAAGCAAACAGTTATTATTATGTTTCGTGAACGTTGATAGCTGTATTATAAATATTTTTTACAAGAACTTGTTCTGTGATCGCCGAAACCTGTGTGGTCGTTTATGTATTAATAATATCTATGTAATATATGTAGTTTGCAATAACTATAAATCACCATAGTGAAATTAATAAAGTTTACGTCGTGCGTGACATTTTCCTAAGGATTTTAAAAGACTGAATATTACCAATATACTTAATAAAAAATTTGTAAACAGAGAAAGGGCCAATGTTCATAAAATATCCTGTTACGTTAGCTTTTACCACAAGTTACGAAGAAAATATTTACTAAGCTTGCAAATAAAGTTATTTTTGTTACATGGCAGCTTAAAGCGCATGCTTTAATCCCTTAAATTAATGTTAGCAATTAGTGTCAGTAATACTCTATTACAATAATAAATTTCATTGCAATTACGATGCTATTATGTACATTGCATGATTTTTTAACCCTCACGGCTCGTAATATATTCTTAAGCTCAACACGAGGGGAAGTCAGATAGGGGACAAAAATTGTGCTTATATCATGCACAGTATGAGAACGCAAGGGAAAATTTATCGCCCTCTTACTAAATTTATTCCAATTCGACAGCTGAATTTGTTATTTTATATTTGTCAAATAGTATTTTATATGAATGATATTTAATTAATTGAAATAAAAATACATTTGTGTTTAGGTTAAATTAGCCATATTTAGACGGCCATTTTTTTTAATTTTATTTCAATTTACATGATACCTCCTCTTTTCTTTTTATTTTATTTAAACTTTTTTATTTACTGATTTTTAACAAAAGTGAAACCATTTTTAGTAGAAAAATATTAAGGCCGATTGCACTAATCATTTCTCATCTTTGACTGGTTTGTGGGACGGAGCTAGACGACCAATATAGTGTTCATTAAGAAAACTCGCCAGCTGTTTTAGTATAACTATTAATTAGGAAAAGAACTTGTCCAATCGTAAAACGAACATATACAATTTTCGTTCTTTAATTAGAATAAATAACAAGTATATTGAGATATTATGTTATTATGTTAGAGTAACTTGGTATCTATTGTGAACATAAAGAGCAAAAGTCAGATCAAGTATATTAAGAGGTGAGCTATAAAGCCCGAGCAAGCTGATGGCGGGCATAACAAATGATTGTGGCGGACGGTCAACGGGCGCTTTACGAGACGCTTCCCAGCTCTGATGATGATTTAGATGCAAGAAATATCGGCCGGAAGCTACGCGATAACCGCGGGGCCGTGTCGTCATGGCAACCACACGCTTAGTAGGGCCCACCCGCCCTTGCCACAGTAGTTCACGGACACTTATCGTTATCGTAATAAATTGGTCTGAACCTCTGGTGTTCTCGCAATAACACGAGAGAGACGCAACAAAAATGTTGATTTTAAAATTCTTATGATATTTTCTGTTTGTTTTGCTCGCGATAAATCTTGTTTGGTGGTCGCTGACAGTGAAACTATTTAATTTTTGCCCAACTACCGAAGTCAAAGGAGGGTAACGTTTTTCGAGCATATGTGAAATGAAATGAAATATGTTTATTCATATAGGTTAATCAAATTAACACTTATGAACGTCAAAGTTTACAAAATGTCAGCAAATTAACCTACAGCCAGTTCGTTGACGAAGTAGAGCCATGAGAAGAACCAGCAAGAAACTCAGGCCACTCTTTTTAATCGCCAGGTTATTACAATTTTTGTAAGTTACAGTTTCAAGTAGCATGCAAAGTGACGCAGGCAATACACTTAACTCTATAGATACTTAATTACTTACAGCTTTCTATGTTTTAAAGAAAAATTAAAAAGTAAAATGTGTGCTTTACAGGCTGCCTCAATTTGCATATTGCTACAAAAGGTAAAGGCAACATGTGAACTGTGATAAATGTTTCTATGTAGGTATTATATAAACTGTTAATTTTTGGTATAAGTATAAAGTAAGATGAACTTAATTTACCACAGGAGTTCACAATGTACCTCATAATATCATATTTCACAAATCACAATGTATAATTTTAACAATACTAAGTACACAATTTTAACAAAACAATACAAAATGTGTACTTAACTGTTCAAATATGGCTCGGGCAAATATGTATGTATACTATGTATGTATTTTTGTATGTATATCTATTTCTTTGTAACGCTTTACAGCCTAAATGGTTTAATGGATTTTAATAAATGAGAGGTGTCATTAGATTTTTATTAATACTGGTATATGCATTTAAAAAATTAAGATATATTGTAGATTCAAAATTAATTTTGCTATAAGTCAATCAGTATTAACTTATTGTATCACTGCATGGGGGGGTGTGGGTAAAACACTGATACTAAGAGCCGAGGGAGCTCAGAGAGCAATTTTAAAGGTACACCTTCCGCCCTTTCCCTTTTCAGTGGGAAAACCTGCTTTCAAAACAACGTAAGGTTTTAACAGTTTGCCATTTTTTTTAATTCATCATGTAAACAGTATTGAAGCAACACACAGCTCTTCCCTTTAGCTCTGAAGTGACTAACAAAAGACGGAAAGATATAGGTTAAATCAATAGTAACCAAACACGTTTTTGCATGTAGATTCTACTTATTCCTTGGACCACTTCTCTACAATAAAATTAATGCAATTACAACAAACTATCCCCTGACGTACAAAAACTGTAAAAGATCCATTCAAGATGCCCTTCAAAACATGTCATATGTAGATACAGAGAAATCAATAGTTGTGATAAAGTAAATATTGTCCTCTCATCTGCCAGCCTCTCTGGGAAACTGATGTAAATTTAAGCATACACTGTAACTAAATTAGTTTTAGTTTTATTGATATTATTACTTAGAAAGTTCATAATTACACTTCAGCTCTCTAATCTGGTTTTTTACTTTATTTAAGTAATATTAAGTTTTGCTATATTTTATAATAACCTATACTTTTAATCTATACCCTTAATATAATAAATATGAGATTATTCAAGAATAATAATTATGTACACTTTTTGCCTGAAACACAGGATTACCTAGTTTAGGCACAGACGCCTTTTACCTAATTTAAGACTCTGTATTTGTTATTGTAATGAGTATCTATGGTTTCTGAATAAATTATTATTATTATTAATTGTGAGAGTGACATAGGGTATATAATATTGCAATGTAGCGTCGCGTCGGCACGAAAAGAAATAGGTTTCTTTCTTTTCAGTTTGTTTTATGCAGGCGGGCTTTTTGTATTTAAATAATATATTTTTCTCGTTTCATATAAATACTATAAACCATACCGGCAAATATCTTTTATAAATATGTACAATTGTAAGACATTTTTAAAATATTTATTATAAGGCTGCATTTATTGTAACCACGTCCATCATTTTAAAACATTAATACATCTTAGTGCTACTTTCTCGTGAATAATATTAAACCACAAGGTAACAAAGCTTCTAAAAATTGGCTATTTTAAATGTAAACACGGCGCAAAGTCCCAGATTTATTACGCGGAGACTGATGATGATATATCGACGTCGACTGCTGAGTTGATCGTCACTTACCCTACCCTTATCACGCAGCATGTAATTTCGGATTCATTGCCCTCTGCTCTTCGCCACCTGCGCGGCGTAGGCCCGTGACTTTTATTAAAAAGAAAACAATTCATATTCATATCAAATGGGCTGGGAATTAATAAAAATATTTTTTTTTCAGGTACAAATTGGGAATGAGACGATGAGCCATGGAATCACGCAGCGCGCCGCCAAGCCCCGACGAACCGGGGGAGGCGGTGTACGATAGTCGTTGTGGACGATATCCACATCCTCAAACTATCCAACGGACGTTCGCCAGTTGTCGAGAGACGGCGCGGCCCCGGCCACACCATCGACACGCTGCATCGGAGCCCGCGCGGCCCGACGACCGAGTGCTCACCACGGCTGAAGTACACGACTACCCGTCTTCGGAGTCTGGCATCGCAGCCGACTGCCCCCATCCTCACACTAGTAACGCTGACGATAGTCCTTCATACGACAGATCGGACTACGAAGGAAATTCTAGTTACAGTCTTCGACACACGCCAGATTATCATCACACGCTAGACTGTAAACACCGAAGCATTGAATACAATCGAAGCCACACACCTGACTACAACCGTGGACATGGACCAGATTGCGACCGCGCACATGCTCGATCACAAACTTCTCGTCGACCCCACAGAAAGCACAGGCGGGAAGAGGACGATGGTGCACAATCGCTTGATGAAAGATGTGCTAGAGACTTGGACGAAATTCTGCCTGCCAGACTGGCGGCTGTTAATTTATCCAGAGAGCAACCTCCTCAAACGTGGAATAGGAGTAATATTGCTGCTACGATGGAGCGATTTGAACCGGTGGATTATTCTTATGCTTATTATGACCACCACTTATCGATGCCTTCATCCTCAAGGAAGGTGAATCGTCAAAGAGGACGGGGTACGCCACGAGAGCGATCATCTCGCCATAATTATGTGACGAGATATGGAACCGAAGAAAACATTTACGAAGAAATTACAGACGGCTCTAGAACATGCCCAAAACATCGATATGCACCCCGACAGTCATTAGTTTCTTTAGATAGGAGTGTTGTAGAGGAAGAAGTTCGTCGTGTGGAATCGAGGCATAAACGTATCTTAGGTGAACTAAATCTAAGCGTCGAAGCAATGCTTATGCCAGAATGTGAATCTCCCGATTCAGAACGCGCAGAAGACAGAGACAATATTGAAGAGTTATTGCGAGTTGGCCCGACGGATGAACTATTATCGCCGGCAAGTTGTAATCCACCAGACTTAGACAGTGGCTTTAGTGGCAGTAGTAGTGGGGCGAGTTACGTAGGTAGTCTGCGACGCAAACCGACAGGATCTGTGCCGCACTTACCGGCAGTGGCGTACGGCACACGAGGAGCAGGCGTCAGAATTTTAGGTGCAGATGAATGCGGACTACGCTGCCCCAAAGATATACCGTCCCCACGTAGCTCCAGCTGTGGTGACGCTAAAACTACTGGTTTTTGGAATAAAAAAGCCTGGAAGAAAATATCAGGTTTTTCTAGTTCAAATAGCATCAATAAAGCAGGATTAACTGGTGAGTTTTTTCATCTTCCAGTCTTCGCATGCCGACTTTTAAGTAGCTATTTTTCTTACTCTCTTAACAAATAGCAACTTCATAACTTCTGTATTTAGCTCAAACTAAACTTTAAAACATTAAGCACATACTCGAAACATTCGTCATCGCTTAGGAATTTCCACGATAACACAGCTTAGTTACTGTTTAAAACATAAATCCAGTACTTACAAAAAAACAAAGTATAAAGTTTCATTCTGTCATAAAACGTGAATGAATCCAAGCGGTATTAAGTCATGAAAACCCTGAGAGCACCATTTCTTTTTTTTATTTCGCCCGCTTTCGTCCGCCCATAGGCGTTTTTCAGATGGACGCGCGCGCGTGGCTCTATGTTTGTTGTTTTCATTTTGGTTTAGTTGTTTGTTTTGTTAACGGTACGGCGTTTTGCATTGCAGGTCTGCTCGTTAGGTACACTTTCCGGCGTAAGTCCGGCTCGCAGGGCTCTCAGGGCAAGCGGCGTGTCGAGCCCGTCAAATGCGATGCGTGCCTCTCACAACGATGTTAGCCGCTCCATGGTAAGGCTCCCCGCCAATACACTAGTCACTTTGCTGACAGAAAGTACACTGCTTGTCTTATAATTAAGTCATTTAACTTTCCACCAATAATTACTAATCAAACTTGTTATTTTTCCTTTCAATTGTCAAAAGCGCGTCCATTTCAAAATTCGTTTCTCCCGGAGAAAATTCATAAGTCCAGTTTATATTATTTTATTTGTTATTCACTATCATACACAGCACAAATTCACACTAAACAATGTTGTTTTATATAAATGTATAAGAAAACTTAAAATGTACAAGAGATAGAACCGGTCGGGTCAGAAACGATTAACGAAGTCGATACAAAGTTCCCTCATTAAGGTATCGCAGATATTACTTCTGCTAACTTCGACTTAAGATAAGTATTGTTCCGCAAGAGCCGAGACAATAGCGTGCGCTACCACTTAATTAAACCTCGTCGATACGATATAAACTATGAAACAAGCGGAAACTTTTCATGTAATCCACCAAGACAAACGTTAATTATAAACAAGGATAAGCAATTTAAAACGCCTCACATTCAATGTCTTGGTTGCAGATGACGCGTGTAGGCCAAGCAGAGCTAAATCCAGAACGACCACTATACCATACAGGTTAATAATACTTCTATTACTAACTCATTTATTTCACTTTAACATACGTAGTAATTTATTATTAACTAATACAAAAATAACTGTAATAATAATTTAATAATTTTGCTTTGTTCGCAGCTACTCCAACGGAAAACTGGTGGTGCCGCTGGATTCCCTAGCACAAAGCTGAGGGGTCCGTCCCCCTCTCCATCCCCGCCTCCAACTCCTCGGAGGGACTCCTCAACATGAGTGGACAACGATAAACACGAAACCAGTTACTTGATTCAAGGAAACTTTTTTCATAATAATATAAGTATCGTGTTTCATGAAACATTTAAGAAGTAACATTCCGTTTTACTCCAACAATGGATCATACTATTAAGTCACCGACACCTCTGCGAGTCTAAAAGACAAACTATTCAGGTGCAACTAGTGTAAATATAGTTAACAGACATTGAATTATTACTGTAGGGGAAATGAGGACAGTATACGTTGAAGTGATAGACAAGCCTAAATTAATTATTTGTATTGTTAACGATCGTTTCATAGAAACGTAATGACTACCTTGTTATTACTTATCAAGTTTTAGTAGTAATTAGGTACATGAAAAGGCTGATACAGTTGAATCAGATTTTGTACATGATAATAAAGCTGCCATATTAAAAAAAATTTAGTCTTTTGTCTACTCGATGTTTATCGATAATCTTTTGTATAACTGTATCGAAATAAGTAGAGTTTATTAAAATTGCTACACATTTTTGGCCACAATATGGTGCTTAATGTAAAATATTGTAACAACTTTGATGTTTTATTTAATAAAGATGTCATGTACGTGTTTGTTACCCGAGCTACACAAAAATCAAGGTCCAATCTATTTATTTTTCTTGCAAATTTTAAAATTTATTCTCATTCGGTAAATAATTGTTAATAATTGTTAGTAAATAACTGTATATTATGTAAATACATGCAAAAACCATGGTGCACTATTTGGTTTATAATTTATGTAAATATAAATATAAATGTAAACAATCACAATCGTAATGCTTTAATTATATTTTACATGCATTTTCGTACAGTTGAGTGGTTTTGCAATAAGAAATTAATGTCTACAATTAAATAAAATTCTGAGGTTCTCAACATTAACAATAATAACAATATAATATTTCATGTTTATACCAAGTGTTACAAAAGCTCTATTATCTCCTTCGGAAGGTTATCAAGAGTCGATTAGAGACTGTACGAGTCAACTTTCTATTCAAATGGCAGCTGCTTTTGATTAAAAATCATTAAATTAATAAAGTATATCAATAAGTCGAAATAGCCCAGTGGCCAAGGCACTCGCTTCGTAAACACGAGGTAGTGGCTTTAAATCTGGGCAAGTACCAATGTGATTTTTTAAATCATTAGTCCTTTCTAAGTTTAGTTGGTCATTTCTGACTAACGGTGAAGGAATACATGGTGAGAAAGCCTGGACTTAAAAGTCTGAAATTGCCAATCCGCCTTGAGCAATCGTGGTGATTAATGCTTATGCCTTCTCTATATGAGAAGAGACTTTTGCCCTACAGTGGGACAGTAAACAGACTGGTATTATTATCATTATTAAATTAATAAATAAAGCGAAGACTTAACTTAATAAATTATGTGTCATTGTTTTGCTCTTCTTTCGCATTAATCTTAAAGTTGACAAGCATTACAAAACAAATGGCGTTTTCATAGTCTTATTTTTATTTATTTCTCATACTACGACTTGTGTAGTTAGGTGACAAGTTTTATTATGTCATACAGTATAGTTGCAAGACTTGGTAACCTTACCGAATAGGATAATATCATAATTTTGTTACACGTTGTAAATACAGAGGTGATAAAATATTTATATATACATTACTTTTACGTTGTATTCAAACAGCATTTAGTATTTTGGCAAAAAGTCTGTGATCTACTTCGTTAAACTGGACTCGGGCAAAGCATCATTTATATTCGAAGCAGTCGCTTAGCTCGAGGCAATCTCCAATGGAGCACCGGCTTTACCGGCACAGATTTGACATGTGGGAATTACTATGCGTGCTGATTTACAAACATAAATAAAATTTTACCGCTTTCACCCTGCGCCAGATGTTGTTGATAATTTATCTTAATTTTGTATTATGAAGCCAGATTTAAACAGATTATTGTTTAAATCGTATCATTTTATATTTGCTATTTTTAGGTCGAACTTGAAATGGCTTTTTAATGAAAAAAAAATTGTATCCAATGAAAACGTAAATTAAATGTGAAATGCTTTTGTTCAATATCAGTTTTACAGAACAATGTACATAAAGTAGTATTAATGTAAATTTTCTTTTGATCAGTCAGTGAAAGGATCTGTCTTGTAACTATTATTGTTCTAAGCTCGACTGATACGACGTAAAATAATCTCAATGTTACATGAAATAATATTTCTTTAATTGTCTGTAATTTAGTGATCGTGTTCAAGTCAAAAGAGATTTTTATTAAATAAATTATAAAGTAAACATTGATTTTTATTTTTAAGTTTAAGACATGTCATTTTAATATTTGAACATCGCTGACCCGATATGGTAAATATTCAATTTACATTAGTGCGGCTCATAACGTTGCTACGTAATTAGTCTGTCAGACACGTGCAACGATCGATCTAAAAAGTGAAGCGCTCTCCTCATTTACTACAAGCATGAATTTTTTTTTAAATATATCAAAAGTTATACACAACACTGCTGACTCGACTATAAGCCACAGGTTCTGATTACTCGAACCGGCAGGGAAAAGCCTGGGAAATATAATATATCCTAAAAATATCCTTGTTGCCCAGTAATTAGGTTTTGGACGTCAAATAGCAGTGGCTTCATTTAAAGTTATAATCTGAGTATATAGGTATTCTGTTCATACCGGTTACACTGGACGCCCACCTAACATTGTTGGCATAGCGAGCAGAGGGTAATGAATATAATTAGAGTTACAACAATGTCGTGTAATGATATGGATAGGTTTAATAATAAGTATAGTAGGATTAATGATCCTACTAATCCTACTAATATTATAAATGCGAAAGTTTGTGTGTGTGTGTTTGTGTGTGTGTGTGTGTGTTTGTTACCATTCAGCGCCTAAACGGCTGAACTGATTTCGATAAAAATTGGTATGAGCATAGATACAGTGCTGGAGACGGACATAGGATAGTTTTTATTCCAAAATAGGTCTGCGCGGGCGAAACCGCAGGGCGCAGCTAGTAAGTATAAAAGATTTACATTTTTAGAGTGAGTAACGTGAGTAAGTACGTGAGTAACGTTAACTACATAGTAAAATCACACAGACAAATTACAAGTCGCTCTGTTCTTAGTAAGTATTTTGTAAAACCTCGCGATATAGGTCTTATTATCAAATGCGAATCTCTTATGTTGTCAAGATTAGCAAAAAAGTTCAAGACTGTCCAATAAAAATATGTATAGTAGATTATTGAATAGATAGTTATAAGTTACGATTTAATATGTACTTAACTTTTTAGGAATGAAAATTTTACATTCATTTACAATGAAAATTATATTTATCCACTAAATTTTGTAAATACTTACATTATGGATACCTATTCGTAAACGTAGTTACAAAATGTAGCATTCACGTAATACATACGGTAGCAATTTGGGAACGTTGTACGAAATACTCTGAGCGTATGAAGCGCATGAACATTTGCAAAGCACGTATCCACATACACATCCCGTCACGACACATAAGTACAACACGACCTAATTTACGTGCAGTCCCCTGTTGTCAGACTTCCTTATTTTATTATGCATTCACGAATCCGAAAGCTTTTCAGACAAACCCTAAATTTACCATTCACCACAATACGCCTTCAATGAGTATAAAATTTCGCAACGCACAGTGGGGAGGCTCGATTCCTTTGTGCTACTCGACGGGTTAATTGTTTAATTGCCAATAAAAATAAAAAACAGAACACTTATATTCTTTGCTGGAACATGCAATATACAGCTGCTAAAATAAAATGATGATTTATTAAAGCTTTCAAAGGTAACGCGGCCCTAGCAACTATAAGTACAGGCATTATACGTTTATGTAAATAAATTTGTATATACCAAGTTGAATAATGAATTAATTGTGAATGTTTATTTTCTATTTCTGTTGTAAGAACACAAAAGCGTTGTAGTACCCATATTATATAACAGTTACTGTAAACAGTTAACGTAAACATACTTTATAATTATAATATAGTAAGGCATTAAAAATGTTTGTTGTTATTCTTTGTAAATGTAATACATAAACCGATTTTGTCATCGCAGTATAATTCTAATTGTCTAAATAAGTAATTTCCAACAGATACATTTTTATAAAATTTGCAGTTGACTTATAATATATTAAATAAACTAAAGTAATATCGCAAAGGTCGGTAGTACTTACTAATAATAATACAAATTTTGAAATGAAGTGTCGAAGCCGAGACAGACGATAATTACTTCGACTTCGTCAACACTATAATTATTAAAAAGATATTCAGTCGAGATAATTTTTAAACAAAAAAATACATCAGAATCTCTTTAAATATATTTAATTAAATCACTACTTAGATAAAATCTATAAATTTTATGACAGTTTTAGCTAAGAAAATATTTGATTAAAGCTACGCAGACTTCTGAATTTGAGTCGTGAAACGTGAATCTACCTGTAGAATTTTTTTTCATACTACAATATTTCTTATGAAAATCATTCTAAGTGCTTATCGATTTTTCAAGTAGATAAGCCAAAATACAATGCTTATATACTAATTTAATTTAAATTTCAAGACGCAGCTGAGTATTTATAAAAGATTTTAAATCAAGATCTTTTAAGTAATGACATGTAGAGCAGAGATGAGATTGATAAATATGGAGCTTCTTAGTACCTAAACGGTCGACATATTCGCAGACAGTTGCTTTACTAAAAAGGAAACATTACGTAGCTTGATGAAGATGCCTCAGAACCGGTCAAAACAGTCTTTGGGCTAAAATTGCGTTTATTGAATGTACATACGTACAGCCAATTCTTGCACTCCAGAGCCCACATAAAATGGTAATAAAACGATACGTTGATCTTCTGTTCCACTACCAACTCGACTAAGAGACGTGTAAAAAAATATTATTTATAGCTATGATTTTTTTATTCTGCTACGTCCATGTATCTACATAGACGTAGCAGAATTAGAAAAGTAAATATGGGAGTAGCAACACAAACGGCTCAGTCCAATACATTAGAAGCAAACACTGAGCCGAGTTGTATTGAATGAATGCTATGTATTGACATTCCATATTGCTCGCCTTGATAGATCTACAGATATCAGTTTGCCCTGTATTCGTTTGTTAGCACTAATAATTGTCTGTCACAGATACGAGCAGCACACTTATCTTGTTTATTTAATTGAAATGCCATTCGCCGAACGTTGTATAGATTTATAGGAGGATAATAGAATTGTTTAGGAATGGTTACTTGATGTATGGAGTGGTAAACACTTTATAGTTTTGTGTATCTGCTTTGAAATGACAAGAGACCGTCTTTAAGTGAGGATGAGGCGAGAGTGTAGTATCCTGTATAGTGTACTTGTATATCGATTTGGTTGGCTGTTAAGTTTTTGTGTGAACTCGCACTTTGTTTTCATTGCCAGCAATACCAACCGAGCTATTGGGTATAACACCTAATGAATCTAGTAGATTTCATATATTTAGAACGTTGTTTGTAAACAAATTCCACACCAAGGCGTAATACTGAGTTACTGACATGCCTTAAAAAGCAGCGCCTAACAAGATCAGGATTAGTGCCCGAAGAAAATTACAATAAAGTGTGACTATTAATCGTTCAAATCAAATCAAATCAAATCATTTTATTTAATTCATAAGGTGCACAAAATATTGACAAAAGTCTTATAAATAATAATCTAAACAATGGGCTACTATAATTACATAATACTTATTATTAATACTTAATATTATTATTAATAATCTACAGGAAAGAATCCCTAGATAAAATGTGTGTTTGTTTTAAGCTTTGTCTTAACTGTTCCAGGATTTACATGAATATTGATGATGGAGTAACAAACCTAAACATTTTCATAAAGTTATATATAATATTATATTATATTATTATTATATTATATTCGTAATAACCGTACGGTTTTCACTGTACGGTCTAAGATCTGATGTAATTACAGAAAATAAGGGTATGGCATAAAGAAACCTACAAAGAGACAGCGACTGCTTTTTGTCTAGCTTAATTAAACCTCTTATACGAAAACTAGTACAAAAACTTTCACTAAGAACTACCATACCAAAGGTTCTTACGCAGCCTAAAAATATGTGTAGTATCAAGATTAAACCGCCTACAAACATTACTTTACTCACTAATCTCTTAAACATGAAAGAGCGAGTACTAAATAACGTTAAATATAATGGAGCATTAACGTTAAACTGCTACACTTGGACCCAAAAACCGCACCACAGAATTAATAATAACGAACGAGCTATAAGGCTGCAACTAAACAAAGAAGTGCTTCGTTTCTCGCATCTCGTCCATATATCTGCATTATTCAATATTTAACAAATCTCTGTCTCGCACAAGCCGAAATGTTGACTAAATTCAGTGCTTTTGCTAAAGTTGTAACGCAATAACTATGTATAACTAACGATCTTGTAACAATAAACGATGTTGGGCGTGTTTTTGTTCGTGAATCCGCCGAGATAGTGCCTATCTGGGCGGTGTAAGTTGGCCTTAAGTAAACATTATCTGCTTTGAGATAGCTCGACCTCCTCGCCCCCGGCCAAATTAGTTTTTAACACTAACATAGTAACAATAACAGTGTTCGTTAGTTAATGCGAGTTGCCAATTTGTTACGATTACTGCCGCCGATGTTGATGTTTACTTTTTTTGTTATGACTACTAACGAAAGAGATTATTTCTGTTTGGAATATACGGAATATTGTGCGACGAGTGTATTGGAAAAGGGCTTTGAAAATCGCTACTAATGATTTCCATGCACAAAAGGAAGTTGTAGACATAATGATTCAATCATAAATTCATAAGTGATCGTAAAATTCCAAGTCAAGAAATACTAATATTTATTTTACAAAAAAGGCAATTAACGTAATATTAGTTTAGTTCAATTTGTTTAAAATAGTAGGGACCTTATTACCGTCAAACGTTCTCAACTGAAGAGGCTCATAGCTCTCAGTGGCTGAATTAGATACCGTATCAGAATAGAGTTTCTAAAAGTGGATCTCTGTGCTAAACGCTAGCAAACATCTATTTTTTTTCATTTCTTTTCTTTTTATCTTCTTATTCTTTTGGTGTCTCTCCATTACTGGAGGTTGGCCGTCAGCTCAGCGAATTTATTTCTGTCTTGTGCCAAGTGTAATAGTTCTTCTACGCTTGCAATACTGGTCCATTCCCGGATGTTTCGCAACCACGATTTTTTTCTGCGTCCAGTGCAACGCTTTCCCTCGATTTTGCTCATCATTATTAGTTAGAGAAGCTCGTACTTATTGTGTCGCAAGACATGACCCAGGTAGGCGACTTTTCTTATTATCTTCTTCTCTTCTTTTTATAAAAATCCATATATATACTTTAACCTTATATAGGTATCTATTTAACTTAATTATACAAATATAAAAGACACATATTGACCTACTGATTTGTTATATTTTATTCGCTTTGACAGAGATAATAAACAATTTCAACAAAGAACTACATAAAAGGGCCTTAATTGGACCAACAAAATATAATGCGCTGTCTTTTCTCCACAAACAAGGAATGTTAGACCTATTTACTTTAATCACAGAAAATGGATACTTTTATCCTTATATATATTGTTCAGGCTTTATAATAGGTACTTGGGCCTTGGGATCTTTTAGGCTGTCCTATTAATATTAAAAATGCGAGAGTTTGTGTGTGTGTTTGTGTGTTTGTTACCACTCAGCTCCTAAACGGCTAAACCGATTTTGATAAAAATTGCTATGTAGATAGATTCGATACCGGAGACGGACATAGGCTACTTTTACATTTTATCCCGAAAATTGGTCTGGCTTCCGAGAGATACAACAAAACATATTGTGCGTGCGGGCGAAGCCGTGAAGCGCAGCTAGTACTTAATTAAAAAATGACCTAGTGGTTTAGACACGAGGTTGCGTGTTCTAATCAAGACAAGTTCTAAAGTGACTTTCTCAATTTGATATGGACAGTATAAGTTTATTTTCAATATAACTGAGTTACGGCACAGTCTTAATATTACTAACAGTCAGCCGACTGATGTACTTGCGCGGGGCAACGATAAAGGGGACAAGGGGGAGCGAGCGGCAGGGCCGACGAGCGCGAGTCTCACTTAGCTTGCGTTCTCTAATCTGAAGGGGTGTACTACGTGTAACGATTATAATACCAGCTGTCCATAATGGTCTATAGGATTTGTTATGCGTTTAACTGTAAATCTATATCAAGGTTTAATAAAGATTTAAAATACCATCGCTTTCCACGGGACGAGCGGTAAGTTATTTTGATTATTTTATTCGCAAATTCATAGGTACAAGTAAATTAATAAACCTAATGTAGACGTAATAATAGATGTTTATGAGTCGACTGATTAATTTTATTGTACATTAAAGCCAATTCTAGGAATTCCGACGTTAGAAAATTACAAACAAAGTTACTATTTAATTAGACCGTGAGACGTGGACCATCGAATCGAAGTTGTCGCGTCGATCTTGTCTGATCCTGTTCGTGTCTCCTCGTGTTGAGAACACAGACTAAGTAGAGAACAAGTCTGGTTGAGAATAGTTGAGATGGGCAAAATGTATTCGAATGACGAAAAATAAATAAATAAGTTGTTTTATTTGTTATTCACAGATAATAAATAATTTCCATTTATTCAAAGAAAAATCATTCGAATGAAGAATAAATTCTTTCATTCGTTATTCGATTAATGAATAAAAATAATACAAGGAATTAGGCATTGTATATTTACTATTACTAAAATAAAATAATGCAAGGAATTAGGTAAATATTGTATATTTTCCGCGCAAATGTGTTGTAGTGTGGATTTGGGACACTTGCGTGAACAGACACTTGTGCGATATTTTGCTGTTATTGAACCGATTTCTTTCAAAATCGTTAACTGAGTATCCCAGCGATGACCAAATACAATCTTATGTCAAATTTAATAAAAGCAGCCGATACTGTGAATTTTGCTGATAATGAACCAATTTCCTTCAAAATCAATATCTGAGTATCCCAGGGATGACCAAACACGAATCATGAGTCAAATTTAATATAAGCAGTCGCCATTTTGCACTTTGCTATTTATTTTTAGAACCGATTGCTTTTAAAATCGATATCGGAGTGTCCCAGCGATCACCGAACACGAATCTTAAGTCAAATTTAATTAAAGAATATTAAATTTGACTTAAGGTTCGTGTTTGGTCATCGCTGGGATAGGTACCCAGATGTCGATTTTGAAAGAAATATGTACAAAACAGCAAAGTTTCGCGCAAATGTCTGTTCGCGCAAATATCCACTCGCGCAAAAGTCTTTCGCGCAAATGACGATAAAATAAGTAGAAAATATTTATTGGTTACGCATTTATAATTTTGTATATTACGTATATGAGTATAATTTTGTATATTACGTATATGAGTATATACCTTCGTTATTTCTAATTAAAACTTATGTAAAATATTTAAGTAGTTTTTGTTGTGACAACCCTGACCCTTTACTGAGTTTCTGTGTGTAGGTATTCGCATTGGCGGCATGTAATCAACAACAAAGGAGTCGGACTACTGGTAGGTGCATTATAATACTGTGGTTACGGTAAAGGTGAAAATCGTAGGGAAACTTAGTTAAAAAAAACTTCTGAAACTATAAATCAGCCTTGAGCTGCGAGCACGCTTGATGGCATCAACACGTGGTGATCAATGCTCATGAGTACCTTCTAAGCGGTCTATTCTTACAGTACAATAAATGATCCAGGTTTGGAGACGGTATTATTTTTAAGAGCCTTAATCAAAGGCTACGAAGATAAAGTTTGTATAATATTTCGTTATTTGAAACATGAGTGTATTTGTTCATGGTTATGAATTATTATGATTATGTCTGATGGATGACGCATAGCAATACCTATCTTTGCTGTTTTCTTAACAACCACTAATGTCGAAAATAATACTACTTGCCTGAAGCACCCACTTACGGCACTATGTAAAATGGGCTCCGCAACATAAATACACATAAAAGTGGTACAGTTAAGTACCAAAAAAATTATAATTATCTTATTCAAATCTGTAAGACGTTCTTTGTGTGTGCAACAATAAATTAACGTTTAAATTCTGGTAGTAGCTTAATAATAATTTTTGGTGTTTCTGAGTAGATTTTTGTATGGAAAGTTGCATTGAGAATTTAAGTACCGATGTCGCTCAGAATATAATACGTTATGTATGTATGGAATGGGGCAACATGCTGAGATAATACATGCACAACGTAACCATAAAGTGTATGCTCAGTATTTCGTATCGTCAGCAAAACTCTGGACAATGTTTGTACAGAGTGCTAAGGAGAACACAGATCGCACTCGTTTCTTTTTATTACAATGAGTCACTTGTGATCTTCGGTTGGCGATTTTTGAAAAGTCTTTTAAGAAAACCAGAGTCCCATAAGAATTATAAACAGTACCTATATTATTATTTATATATATATATATATATATATATATATATATATAGTAACAGTAACATTGTTTGTCTGTGAAGTTTTACAATCAAATTTTTATAAAGAAATGTATAATTACAAAGAAATGTAATAAAAAGCATGAATACTTGGCAAAAACAAAGCTACTTTTTTGACAACACACAAGCATCGTTAGTAAAATTTCAAAAAATGTTTGTGGTATCGTAAACAATAATTTATTTTTGCCCGACTGCCGAAGTCAAGTAGGGTATTGGTTTTCGAGTGTATATATGTAATAGTATGTATATATGTCTATTTTTCGAAACAGTCTAAAGCCTAAATGGCTTAAAGGATTTTAAAATATGAGATGTCATTAGGTTCGTATTAAGTGTGGGAGTTAATTGGGTACATAATATTTGTATGTAGCTTCAGCACGAGCAAATAATGGGTTTCTTTATTTTCACTTTTTTTTAGACATGCTGGCTTTTTGTTTCCTAATAATTAAATATACGTATATCTCAAACCTTTACAAATTTAAATCATAGAATATATATTACAAATCTTAGATGCCATAGTTCTACCTTGAGTTAATGTTTGCGTTTGTCTCACTTAAACGGGGTGGCACACTATAGAAGAGTAAATTTATTTGTAAGAACAATAAACAGCGCCTTTAGTATTTACTCTTAGAACTATTTATTTTTTCATTTATTGTCAGTTCAAATGGTATGAGATAGTTACAATGACTGGAGCAAGATTGGAGCGTTAAAATAAACAAACAAACAAACTCTTCCACTTCATTTAAAATAGTATAGATACATGAGATCATTCTTATGATCGCATATCAGAAGAAAAAGCGTAGGACTATGGCATAATGACTGATTGAATTTTTTTTTAAATGTGTAGGTACAGCCATTTTTTAAAAATTAAAACAGTTTTTTGTAGTAATTTCTTTATTTACGTAATGGACTGCAAAAGAGGCGAAGAATATTTATAAATATCTACATTTTTATGGCATTAGTAGCTGCGCCTTCCGCTTCGCCCGCGCGGAAACCAGACCGATTTTTGGGATAAAAAGGTCAGTTTCTGGTACCGAATCTATGTACATACCAATTTTTACCGAAATCGGTTTAGCCGTTTAGGCGCTGTTATTATAAACTTTCGCATTTATATTAAAAGTAGGATTTTAGGAATTATTCACCTGCTAATATTAATAAAAACAGAACGTATAACATTCTTTTGTAACTTTGCATCCAGTTTGCGAACACTTTGCAACGCAAAAAAACAATTTTTTAAAAGTCGAAATTTGAAAGCGCGGTCATGAATACAGAATCTTGTGGCACATAATGGAAAAGTTTTTAGTTCAAAGAAGGGAAGAGCAGGGCATGTTATTCGGGCTCTTAATAACGCAGTCACGTCAAGAAAGCTAATGAAAATTGTTCACGACAACTGAATTTGGTGCCATTTTATTCTATGTTAGGCACATCAAAGGAATGTAATTGGACTTCCGACTGTTTATTTACCATTCAGTCTACAGTCAACAAGAGATAACCAAATTATTTTGTAAATTATCCGTGTACTATTCAATTTTAAATTTATTTATTAATGAAAGGCTGAAATAATAAAAAACCTGTTTGGTTCAATTTAGTTTGTTTTGGAGTTATTCTTTAAGTAAATACGTAATTTAATTGTTATGTCATATTGGGTTTTTTATAAGAAACCTACTTATGTATATGTTTTTCAAAAACTATCTGTAATCTAAAATTTCTACACGGCAAATAGGGTACTCATGTAATTACATGAACAAACTCAGTACTTATACGAGTACCTGCTACAGGCGCCTACACATTTACCTGCAACTTTCAAGTATTCAAACAGATAAAATTATTTTTAGAAAAAAAATGAAAACCGACTTCAAACAATACCTACATGTTCAACCCTTAACTAAAAAGTGGAAAATATTTTTTTAATTACTTCATAGCAAAGAACATTAAAGGGGAATCAACGCAATCCTTATACCTATAATACTTTACTATTTATAGTTTTTAATCAGTTATTTTGGAGTCGGTGCCAGCCAAGAAGGATCTAAAATTCTGGTTTTGCAACAAACTTTTGAAATGCACGGGGCGGTAATGGCACGCGCGGGGGATATGCCTAAGTGTAGTACCCGAACGCGGTCATAAGCGTGAAGGCAGACGATTTCTTGTATTAAATCTATATTTTTCATTCATATATTAATAGATTAATCTAGTATATTTTTGCTGGTAGGTAGGTTATTTTTATGAAGGTCATTATGATCCTGAGTCGGTCGGTGAATCGCGTTGGTGAACTTCGGCGCGGTCTAGAGCAATACAACTTTCTCTGGACGCTTTATGGACTGATTGTCACGCCTGTATATCTGTCCGAAAAACGCCTTACCTACATATTTGACTTCAGTTTCCATACATAATTATAATTTGATGCACATTTATTAATTAACCTTAATAACAATAAAACAATAATACTTAATAACATTTTCGCTTGATTCTAAATGCATTTAAGTACAACAGCAAAAACCTAACAGAAATAATTGTAACTTTTAACTCTTAGTTGAAGTTAATGTAAAAGCAGATTACATAATATAAATAGTCAAGATTGGATACTAAAATAGCAACAATAAATTGTCCTATCACTTCGTATGTGTTTACGGTCTGTTTCTTCGTAGCAAACGCAAATTGCAACCGCAGAGTATCATGTAAGGATGTGTACGAATCGTGTATTGTACGTTTGTGCTGAGTTCACACTAGGGCGATATTGAGACATTTTTTGTTTTATATTATATCGAGTATTCAGCGACAAGTTACCAGATACATTACAATTTTTAGGATTTATGACTGTTAAGAGCGTTCACACAAATAATTGGCAACGTCGCATTTTAGTGTTATATTTATATAGTTTTCAATTTTTATCATTTAATCAGAGCTATATTTTATAAATGTTCTCAGAACACTTTTCAGAATTACGTGAAAGCCGTATAAAAAGTAAGTAACTTTAATGCTTACAGTTCTATTTGTATGCAAATAATACATTACAAACTTAAGTTGCGGTATTTTCATAGTAAAATAACTGAAAGAATTATGGTTACTTACTTTTTAACTAGCTTTTACCTAATTCTAAAATATTAGCAGATATTTTTAAAACATGAATACTTAGCTAAGATTATATGTTTTTTTTTTTAATCTTTATTTTATAAGAGAACTTGGTTCACAAAAGAGAAGCGACCATGTCGTCCTCGTAAATCTACTTAAAATAATTGTTTACTCGACTAATTTCGTGCTCTTAAACGAAACTTAACTAACTTATATAATGCTTTGGCATCATTTGAATCAGGATGAGTCAGCACAATATTACAGCCACCCAAATGAGTAATACCTGAGATGTTGTGAAATGTACTATTTCGCACAGCTTCATTCCGAACACATTCCACCAGTATATGATATATGTCCTCGAGTGTACCACACTCTTCACAGTTTGGAGAAGATACTTTTTTCATGAGAAACGCAAACTTAGGAGGAATGTGCCCGGAACGAATTCTGAAAGCTTAGATCTAATTGTTTTATACCATATACCTTTATTCAAAGAAACTGCTTCATAATATTCTGCCCCATGATATTCTGCCCCATAATATTCTGCCCAACGTTTAAAAACACTTTCTTTCAATAAAGGTATTACATCATTATATAAAGGTAAGGTTGTACGGTAGTAGATCCACGCTGATTTCAGCATGAATGGGCCGGATCGTCCGGGGAAGTACTACCCTCGCATAGAAGATCGACTTAAGAGTAATAGTATCCGTACTACTGCGTTTCGTTCGGTGAGTGAGAGCGCCGGAGGCCCAATTCCCCCCCCCCTTTCCTCTTTCCTCACCTCCCTTATTCCCTTCCCCTAACCCCATTCCCAGCCGCCATAGTGGATACCACCATACCAGCAGTTTAAGACGATGGCTTTTGGTATAGTGGCCGCCATTTCTGGATTCCACTGACTGCTTACCATCAGGCTGGGTAAAGTCACTTTGGTAGGCTTTAATATATAAAAAAAAAGGTAAAATACTTTGAAGTATCCCTTCTGCAGTAGCCCTTTTGGCTAAACTATCTACTTCCTCGTTGCCACTGAGACCCACATGAGACGGAATCCATTGCATAAGATTATATGATAGTATTGAAAACTACGAAATAAGACATTAAATTGTGACGTTGCTACTCATGAAGCGTAAACACTCTTAAGTAACTCGTTTACCTGTGTCGCTTCTTATGACACCCATCTTTATACTAGACCAAATACTACACACCTCTAGATACTGCGTTGCTTCAGAAATCACTTTAACACTCACGGACTTTCATTTTCTTCATACGATAGATTCGGCTAAGTCATTTGTACATAAAGTTTACCAGTGTGAACAAACCGTAAGCGTTGTACGACTTACGAGTATAATCTGTATCACCTGCTGCAGATTACCAAGCCGCAGGACATACTTATTGTTCTAAGTAGGCGCTCCGTCACATTACTTTGATATATTACCTGTCTTTTACACAATTTACTTATAGAGCGGTGTTCCAACAGTCGTCGTTTGGGTTTAAAACTATATTTAAAGTTCAGAAGAAGACTTACCCACGGTTTCTGAAAGGCTGATCAACGAAAAATTAACTAATCACCTGTTAAATCTCATGTGAAGTGCCAGTTGGGTTGCTAAAAGCATGAATAATTAGTTTAATTTGATCTAGTTAGTAACTAATTAGATCAAATAAAACTAATTATCCATGCTTTTTGTATGCTTTCAGGTACTTTACATGAGATTTAACAGCTGATTAGTTAATTTTTCGTTGATCAGCCTTTCAGAAACTGGGGGTAAGTATTACATCTGTTTCTTCTAAACTTTAAATAAAGGTTCGTGAATTATGACGGATTAGAAAGAGAGAGTAATATGATGTAATAACAATAATGTTACTAAAGTTTTACGGTTTGTAACATTATCTACTGGCAAATAAGTAAGATAAATAAGCAAGTAAGATTAGAAAGTAGTAGACAAATAATGTTAAGATTCTTATACAGAGATTAACTGTCATAAATGCAAGGAGAGCAGGCAAAGAAAATCTTTGACTAAGAGCAGCATGGCTAAGTATTTTAAATAATTACTTCAAAAACTCGTATTGATTGAGAATAAAAAAACTCTGTCTATATGATAATATCATATACCCATTCTCTAGAAAATTCATTTTAATTTCATCAAAATATAGTTCTCGTTCACCTGCCTGCGTCTATTTCATGTAATTGGTTTGAAAAGCCGTGTAAATCAAATAAATAAATCGGTTATAAATAAACTAATTCAACATGGACCATAAATAACTTTAGTTTTAGAGTATCAATTTTATTTTCTATGTATTTACGAGATCGAACATTAAGACGAAATCTTTGAACCTGAAAGTTAGGCATACCTAAGTGTATCTCAGCTATATTGCCCAGGATTATCAGATTTTGTATATCAAAGGGCATAAGTCAGCTTTATACTGAGTATTTCTTCACACGAAAAGCCTAGCTCGACCTGCGACTTAAGTCAGTGACTTTAATAAATATATTAGAAACCACTCCGCCGCCAGTCAGTCCTGTACCTACGTGTGTATTTCTGAGAAAACATAAATTAATGTTATAGCTTAATAAAAATTCGATACCTAGCTTCGAATAGAAAACGTAGTTCTCTCAATAAAAATACTTGTTCATTGTTCAATGAAAACAAGCAGAAGATCATACTTCAGATCTTGGATTATTTTCCCATCAAATGATCCCACCATCACTTTATTGATGAAAACTTATTTGATTACAATTTCTATCCTTTTCGCATAAAAATATTATGTGCGAACATAATACTCAAGGATTAGACAACTCGGCCATTTGACTTGTAGATATTATGATCAAAGTTGTGTACCCCGTAAACCCTTTGGATAATAAAAGCTTCAAAGTTAAGACCTCTGAATAATTCGAAGTCACAAACTTGAGATTAAGTCGGCCCGCTGGCGGTACGAACAATACAAACATACAAACTTATCTAGGTTATGAAAATTCGATGGCTAGATGCATAGTTTTTTGGTCACTAGGCATATTCCTGGCTTGGCGCCAGAGAAAATACCAGCTATGAGGCATGATGAAAGTCTGGCGAGAGACGTCGAGCGACACTTAAATTTTAGATTTTCCGACGTATTTGTGATGGTCTATAAGCGTGCTCCTCGATGTATTTCAACTTATTTGTTTTGAAAGAATGTTATTCATAGGCTCTGAACATCTCAACCAACTGTGTTTTTACAAGTATAAACTAAATCATATTAGTTTTTAACCTTAAGCAATATTAAATATAGTCAATGAGCCTACACAAAAAACCACGAGATGAAAAATCATATAGCAAGCATTAGCATCTCAAATGGTACCTATTTAATAGTAACTAAGCAACAGTTCTTCTACCTAAAAGCGGAAGGTCTTTTATTAACAAAGATAAAAGATAAATGTAACGTCGTGTTGCATTCGCGTCGCGTCGAAGTTGTATCGCGCGGTAATACAAAGATACCTCGCTCGTTCACCGCCGCCCGCGCTGAGTCAGTCAGCGCCGGTACCTAGTTTAGGCCGCGATGCGCACGCTGCGATCGTGCGAGAGATAAATTTATAATCATACGGGAATTAACGCGATCATGCATTAGGTATTTACATACCTTATTTTGCTTGACGTTTCGACCAGGTTACACCGGCCGTGGTCACAAGCAGACTGGTGAGGCGATGTCACGGCTCCGTATGTGAAGTAGATTCTAGATCTACCCTCACATTTTTGTCGTTCCACGTACTATCACAAAACACACTGACAGTGTCCCTATTCTGTATGCCTTCCGTATTCCGAGCGTTAACCGACTGCGCAAAGCGAGGTTGCGTAATTTGAATCACTGGATTCCACGTAGCCGAGAGCTTGAAGCCGTCTTCGCTATTGAAATTTATGTGTTTCTTAATTTCAATAGCTTCTCGTACAACCCGAGAGTAATAGGTACAATCAGTGGAGAGGACTTGCGTACGATGAAATTCAATCCAGTGATTGGTGTCCGTTTGAAGAATATGTTCGGCAATCGCTGATTTGCTGGTCTGTCGATTCTTTACAGCGGCGATATGTTCTTTGACCCTTTCAGCAATAGTCCGCTTAGTCTGACCTATGTACGAACTACCGCAGCTGCAATTGATCTTGTAAACGCCCGGTGTTTGTAGGGGCAAAACACCCTTTGGCGTGCCTACCATGCTGTTTACTTTGGCCCCAGGTGTAAAGACTGTGTTTATACAGTATTGTTTAAGCAGGTCTCCTATCTTATCAGTCACACCTTTAATGTAGGGCAGAAAGGCAGGTTGTCTGTCGACCTCTGGACGTTTGACCCTTTTCGTTGGCTGCCTACGTCGCCGATTCCCTTTATATCCATTACGACTAAGTACCTCCTGAACATGATCTAGTTCTTGCTCTAAATGCTCAGGGTCACATAGATCGTAGGCTCTGTTCTTCAATAAAGTCATAACGGACTGCAAGTGACGAGGGTGGTGATGCGACGTAGCATGTAAGTATCTGTCCGTGTGTGTTGGTTTGCGGTAGACACAGTGTGATAAGGACCCATCTGTTCTCGCACTCAATTTGACATCTAAAAATGACAACGATCTTTCCGTTTCCATTTCGTATGTGAACCTTATATTTGGGTGAATGGAATTTAGGTATACTATATATTGATCCACTTCCTGTTTACCGCCCGTTACTATACTAAATACGTCATCGACGTATCTTTTCCAAAGTCTGATAATCTTCGGTCCACCACTCAACGCCTTCTCTTCAAAATGTTCCATCCAGAGATTAGCAAGTACTGGGGCCACTGGACTCCCCATTGCGAAGCCATCAATCTGGAGGTAGTATTGACCTTGGAAAAGGAAGTAATTGCCCTCTAGGCAGTGCTTCAGTAGATCTATATAGTTTGACGGCATCTCGTTGTCACTTAATTTGTCCTTCACGACGTCCAGACACTCCTTAATTGGAACGTTGGTGAAAAGTGACTCCACATCAAAACTCACCATGGTGTCCTCAGGCTCCAATATTAGGGTTTTTACTATCTGCACGAAATGGCGAGAATCCGAAATGCGAGAGATGGCATTAAAACGTTGTTGTAGTGAGTTATTGTCTACTCCGTTACCTTATACGCTTGTAATCCTTAATGGAATAAACGTACGATACCAACGAACTGTTGTTTCCGTCTAAATCCATTACAAATGGCGCCCAACGTGGGGCACGTGCTCCGCCCGTACGGCAAATAGGTACTTTCCTACGGAAAATCACCGACGCGAGTGCGAAATCCACGCGAAGTTCACCTAGCTACGTGTTCTACCAAATAATCAGTGCACCTACCTACTGGACTATACCTTTATTACCGTTTACGGTCATCACTGAGTGTTATTCGCCGAAAACATGCCGCGCACACGCGAACAAGGAGGAAATTGATGGTTCCAGTAGCGACGAGGGAAGCCACACGGTTGCTAACCCCGCGAGCGTGAACACTATGGCTACGGCTACACCGACCCCGGCAATGGCATGTGGTAACATGATTTCCATGTCCAAAGAACAGCTCACGCAATTATTATCCAACGTCATGAGAAGCGTCGCGACGCCGACGCCGACGTCAACGAGTTGCGACCCTACGAGACCTACTCAACCTACCGCTGCACACGCTAGACCGACTGTACACAGCATGCACGGCATGCACAGCTATTTTACCCTGTGCACGGCCCGCTTCGACGGAACTGCGGGCAGCGCTGAAGCCCTAGAAGCATTTGTCGAGAGCGTGCTCGTCTACAAAGAATGCGCAAGTGTATCCGACGAACACGCCCTTCGAGGCCTTCCTATGTTGGTGAGCGGAGACGCCGCCGTGTGGTGGCAAGGCGTGAAATCTACCATGGAGACCTGGGACGACGCGATACGCCGCCGTCGATTCATGTACGGCATTCCGCGCCCCGCCCACCGGATCTTTCGGGAAATATTCGCAACCGAACAAAGTGATAACGATAGTGTCGATTCCTTTATATCGCGAGTGCGAGCAGATTTGTCGCGTATACCTTACAAGCTACCAGATGTTATGCAAGTCGATATAGTTTACGGCCTTTTACACCGCAAGTTTCGTAAAAGAGTGTCACGCGATAGTATAGGTAGTGTCGACTGTCTACTTGAGCGTGCGAGGTATGTTGAGGAGACGCTAGGCGAGGTAAGTCATTCCAAACCACTAATCCCGTCTCATAATGCGACTATATTGACTAATAACAGTAATAATTCACCGAGTACCGCGGAATCTCGGAATGTAAACATTAACCTTCCGACGCGGACGGTTAGTCAAAATAACCCTTCGTGCACTGTGTCCGACTCTAGTTAATATTTGTAACGATACGATTTCGAATACGAAACGTGTTAGACCGCACTGCGCTTTCTGTAAACGGTTTGGTCATTTGATGGATGAATACAAAATTAGAATAAAATCGGATGATACATAGATACACCGCTGTCTTGTTACGGCTGCGGTCGACAAGGGGTAATACGCTCAAAGTGTCCGACGTGTTAAGGTACCCCCTCCGCCGATAAGGTGAGTTTTCAAAGTGCTACCACTCATGAGTCTGACCTGTCACACCCTATGGTCAAGATAGAAGTTGCGTCTTTAGTAGGTGTGGCAGTACTGGACACAGGTGCTACCAAGAGTCTTGCAAGTCCCGGACTGTATAAAATATTATTAGACAGTGGGACCACTTTCACGAAAACGCGTCGCAACCTCGGCCTCGCCGATGGAACGCAGCAGGTACGCGAGTTACTCTCGTGTGTCACGAACGTCACCATTCAAGGACGCGTTATCCCCACCACTTTCCTAGTGATACCCAAAGCGGATAATAGGATGCTTCTAGGAGAGGACTTTATCATTAGAGCAGGTATATTAGTGGACCTCCAACATAACTGTTGGCATTTTAGTAGTTCCCTGGGCAGAAGTTTACCTTTGTGCAGTCTTTTAGTCTTAAATCCACCAGCGATGCAGAGCCGATGCAGGTTGATCACCTGCTCAGAGGATGCAACTCAACCAGCTCCTAACTAAGAGAGCTGAGCGCTTCGCCACCGAAGGACCTCCTACAACTTACGCTACTCATCACATTCGGGTTGACGAGAAGCAGGCACCGACCGCTTCACCACCCTATAGGATGTCGCGAGGTAAGCGGTACACTCCTGAAAAGGTGTCTCTCTCTATCTCGTGGTCCCTAAACACGAGAGAGAAGCAGTCCTCGTAGAGTTCCACGACGCTCCCAAAGCAGGCCACTTTGGTGTTTAACGTACCCTACAACGCATCAGAGCACGATACTTTTGGTCAGGTATGAAATCTTTTGTCACAGACTATTCAGACGCTGCGCAGTTTGCCAGCGATACAAGATTGATAACAGGAAGCCAACTGGACTACTCCAGACTCCTGCATCTACCCGGCGATTTGAAGTGGTATCTGCTGACTTGTTTGGACCTCTACCAAAGACTTCAAAAGGTAACCGTTGGATTTTAATCCTAGAAGACACATGCCCCCATTGGGTTGAGCTATTTGCACTGGAGAAGGCCACCAGCGTGGAATACGCTGAGATTTTAATTGCTGAGGTCTTCCTGAGGTACGGAGTCCCACGCAGGATGATCAGCGACAACGGGGTTCAGTTTGTTGCCGAGGTGATGCAACAGGCCTGTCATGTGATGGGTATCAGACAGTCTTTGACGCCATTGTATCCCCCAGAAGCGAACCCCGTCGAACGGAAAAATCGTGATCTTAAACCACAGTTAGCGATACTAGTAGGAAAGGATCACGCATCATGAGATACTCACCTCGCAGCCATCAGGTTCGCGATGGCGCTGTTACAGCAAGCACTGGATTTACACCAGCTTTCCTTAGCTCCGGAAGAGAGCTGCGCGCGCCATCGGACGTCCTGTCAGACATGAAGACTATTGTGGACAGAGATAATTTCGTTCACAATATCACTCCTTACCTTCGTAAGTTATCGACGGTGCTGCTTGATGCCCGAGATGTCCACGAACGTAACTAGTCTCTGCAGAAGAAGTACGCAGATGAAAATAGGCGCGCTCCTCCAGATTACAAGGTAAGTGACCCCGTTTTACTGAAAACCCAAGGGATGAATAATGTCGGCCCCGGACAGTCTGCGAAATTTATACCCCGAAGGGATGGCCCTTATCGCATTCGCGAAGTAGTAAGTCTTACTACTTACCTAGTCGAAGCAGTTACTAAAGGAGAGCACGTAGGACGTTACCATGTCTCTGATTTGACTCCATTCATCGGTGATGTCGAGGCTCCGGTTAGAGAGAAGCGCAGACGCGGTCGCCCGCGTAATTTGATTGCTAGCCCGAACGCGCGGGCGCTATGTTCGGACTAGAGGGGGAGTGTGTAACGTCGTGTTGCATTCGCGTCGCGTCGAAGTTGTATCGCGCGGTCCTCGATACGTCGCTACAAAGATACTTCGCTCGCTCCCCGCCGCCCGCGCTGAGTCAGTCAGCGCCGGTACCTAGTTAAGGCCGCGTCGCGCACGCTGCGATCGTGCGAGAGACGCCATTAAAACGTTGTTGTAGTGAGTTATTGTATACTCTGTGACTGTATACCCTTGTAATCCTTAATGGATTAAACGTGCGATACCAACGAACCGTTTTTTCCGTCTTAATCCATTACATAAATATATTTCTAATAACAAATTCACTGAACTGATTAATTTTCTTATGTCTTCTTTTAAGTTAGCGATAAAGTAAAAGAAGTATTTTTTATAATTTTTATTTAAGAAGATATTTAATATTTACACGCGTCTGATAAATAATGAAGTAAATCCACAGAGTCATCTCTTTATTATGAAAATATGTAACACAAACCTGTTAGTTAGCGAGAAATCCAGTTCCAGTTTTTGGAGCCAATTGTCATGCAATAGTTTCGTTTAGTGCACATCCACTAACACTTTACACAAATAAGAATGTGCCACTAACTATGACAAATTCTTGAGAACCTACCTATACCAGGACTTGGAGCTTATGTAGCAAAGCCCAAAATACTAGCTTCAGCTAGCGGGTTCGTACCTAGTGTATTATGTGCATAATTGTATTATGCAAATGTTTTAAAATAACGTTACAATTGATAGATTGTTTTACGAGTACTTGCCTATGGCCTTGCCTATGCACTGGCAGAGTAAAAGTTGGCATACGTGTGCCAAATTGCATGCAAATTCGTTCAACGAATTATACATTAGCAAATACACTGAAAGTTAAAGTCAAATACAAATTTATATACACACACTGTTATGCAAAGTTAGTTAAGTTGTTATGCATAGTATCACACCGCTTTCCTCGAAGGCATAGGCCGAGGTGTGTTACACTAACTAATTGCAATATCCACACAATTTCAAAGGAATATTTGTATTTTGGTGTATTTTTCAAAGTACTGTTTGCATATTATTTTATGTAGTTTTGGCGGCTCTTTTCCGGTCATCAAATATGTTAATTTTGCTGTTCAAACAATTTATTTATTTAAGAGAATGATACTTACGAACTTCAAGACAACAAAAAAGATGTCAGTCAATCAGTTGACAAGAAATGACAAGGGCAGGAATATAACTAGTAACAACTTAGGCCACTCTTTTTTATCGCAAGATAGTTACGTGAGTTTTTTTTTATTAAATATTTTAAGCTCACACGTTTTGTACACATAACTATTGTTGTAAAACGGGTCTACTCGTGTTAGAAAGTTATTATAAGGTGCCATACCTCTTTACCCGACGTTGCTTTTTTTTTTTTTTTTATATTAGCCTACCAAAGTGACTCTACTTACTCTTCTCTCTCTCTCTCTTCGGTCGAATAACACCGACTATGGTCACCTGGACCTTTTTTTTATTGCCTACAGTGGCAGACAAGCCAACAGCCCATCTAATGGTAAGTGGCAACTGTCGCTCATAGACTTCTGCAATGCTAGGGGCTCTACGAAGCCGCTGCCTACCGTGATATTAATACTTTCTTTAAGCCTCGTTTGAAAAAGGACATATCATAGCGCTCGGTAAAAATACCGCAGCTAGTTGTTCGTTCCAGAGCCTGCACGTACGTGGGAGAAATTAACTCTGGAAACGAACCGTACTAGACGATATCTAGTATTACTAGAGTTTAAGGAGCAAGGAAGAGGAGCAAGAGAAGTAGAAAGATTCACATACTTAACTTTTCCCTTGAATCCGGTCAATTTCCACAACTATGGCGGCGAGCTTATGTTCGCCCACTGCCAAAAGTTGCCAATCCTTCCCTCCCTATTCATTACCGCCCAATATCCATTCTTCCTTTTCTTTCCAAGCATGTGTCTATAAACAGTTGTCCGGGTTTGTATACAGCAACAATATCCTTTCTCCACTTCAATCTGGTTTCAAACCCGGACACAGCACAATAACTACTCTGCTTAAAGTGACTGGCGATGTTAGGGTCGGCGTGGAGGAAACGAAGACCACTGTTTTGGTTTTAGTGGATTTCTCGAACGCCTTCAACACCGTCAGTCACGACATCCTTTTATGTATCCTGTCCCATCTTATGGTCTCCTCTAAGGCGCTGGAATGGTTCTCATCTTATCTTCGAGGGCGCCAGCAGTCAGTGCGGATCGATGAAACTTCATCGACTTGGTGCGATCTTAACTCTGGCATTCCTCAAGGCGGTATACTCTCTCCTCTTCTATTTTCACTATTTATTCATCTTCTAACCAACGAACTTCGCAATGCGTATCATCTTTATGTCGATGACCTGCAGCTCTACACCCAGGCAAGGGTTGAGGATCTTAGCGGGGCGATTGAAGGGGTCAACCAAGATTTAAATGTCCTGAGAAAATGGTGCGAATGGTTTGGTCTAAAGGTGAATCCGTCCAAATGTCAAGCCATTATTATAGGAAGTCCTAGAATGATGGCTAGAGTAAATCTGGGAAACCTGCCACCAGTAATATTCAACAGCTCAGTGATCCCCTTCAGTCAGAGTGTTAAAGACCTTGGACTATATCTGGACACTACCCTTGATTGGAGAACACAAGTAGCTAATGTCAGCAGCAAGGTAACGTGTACCCTGCGCTCTCTGTATCGCTTAAAGAACTTTCTCTCACCTAAGACAAAAACTATGTTGGTGCAGACTTTGGTGTTTCCCGTTATCGACTATGGTGATGTGTGCTACTTCGACCTGAATGCAGATCTGCTCAATAAACTTGACCGACTTCTCAACAATTGCATTAGATTCATTTTTAATCTTCGTAAGTACGATCATGTATCCACACATCGCTCCCAGCTGCAATGGCTACCTATCCGTCAGCGGCGTAGTTGGCGAGCTTTAAGTACTCTTTACTCCATACTGAACTCCCTTAACGCTCCCACTTATTTAACTTCTCATTTCCAATACCTTTGTAGCACACATGACAAGAATCTTCGTTCATCTAATAATCTTCTTCTTTTTTGCCCTCTTCATGACTCAAGTCTTATACATTCATCTTTCAACATTCAGTCCATTCTTATTTGGAATGCGCTCCCTCTCGAGATCAGGATGTCCACTACCCGTGACATCTTTAAGGCAAGTTCGTCAGCTGTACAGTAAGTTATTAGCGGAATCATCTTAGCGTTCATGATGTATATATTTATATATTATATATTTATTGGAATATGTATGTATATATTTGTATACGTATGTATATTGGTATGATATCTATCAATATATTGAGTATTTAATTTGTTTAATTGTGTATTTTGGTATTCATAAGTAAGTACCTACTTTAACTACTCACTACATAAAGCACCTACCTGGTTTCATCTCTGCATCACCCAAAGGTTGTCTGGTAGAGAATGCCTTTGGCATTAAGCTCGCCTTTGTACAGTGTTTTGTGCATAAAGAAATAAAATAAATAAATAAAATAAATAAAGATTCTACATTAAAAAAGTAGTAAGTAACCTTTTGGTATTAAATGTACATTTAACAATTAACAAAAAACTATAGGTATGTATTAAAGTAATAAGCTGAACAAGTTCAAAATAGATGAATCAATAATCGACACTCCAACACTCAATAGATAAAGAGCCAATAAATAGGTAATGCTAAAGCGATTGACAGCTAGAAAGGCACCAAGAGAATATTTTACGATGTCAAACATTTTACGAATATTCATCGATATGTTAACATGTCAGTAGAATAAACTCTGACAAAGGAACACGTCACAGAGATCACATAACGTCGGGCTAACCAAATATTCCCGTTGAAACTTTAACTTTTCCTCTAATCTAATATATTTACCTATTTACCATCACCAATAATCTATTTACCTAGACCGGTAGTTTATTTTAATACAAAACGTGTCCTTTAAAACCTAGCCAGTGTTACCTAAAACTCTAATATTCGCAATCCATACATATTATAAAAGGATTTGTCCTGACTGACTGACTGACTGACACACAACGTTCAGCCTAAACCGCTGGTCGTAGCGGCTTAAAATTTGGGGGTGTGTTTGTCTTAATGTAGGTTACTTAGTTTAAAAATTTTGTTTTGGCATACTTATAGTAAAATAAAAAAATGCCTTCATAAATATTTTTGACAGGGATGGCTTTAGAAAGGTGAAATTGGGGGTGAAACATTGTATGGAAAGATCTTTGCTTTTGAAATCAAAATTTGGGGGATGTGTTTGTCTTAATGTCTAGGGGTTTGCTTAAAAAGAGTTTTTTTTTTGTTAATTTCATCAAGTGTGTAAATAAGGATGAAAACGATTGTATGAAACTTCTTTGTTTTTTAATTTATAGTTTTGCAAATTTGTATTGGGATATTATCAAAATCAAAAAAAAATCTCATCCAAAATGTTCACAGGGGTGGCTTTAGAAGGGTAAAATAGGGGATGAAACGTTGTATGTAAAGATCGTTGTTAAAGAAGTTAGCGACTTGAAATTTGCAGAGTGTGTTTGTCTTAATGTTTACTAAGAAAGGGTTTTAAGTCAGCTTCTTTAATTTTTTTATAGATTTGAAAATTTATATTAGAGACTGCTATCAAAGTAATAAATACTACTCTAATCAATATTTTTGACGAGGAGTGGCTTTAGAAGTGCGAAATTAGGCATGAAAAGTTGTATGGCAACATCATTGTTTTTGATCATGCAAATTAGTATTGGATTAGCTTAATATTGCTGTTTTTTTATAAGGGGTGGGATTATGGTGTGAAACATTAATTAGACAGTTCTTTGTTTTCCGAAGTTATAGTTGAGAAGAGTTATATTTCAAGCTTTAGCAAAAATGCCCTTTTAAAATTTATTAACAGGGATAGCTTTAAAGGGGATAAAACATAGAGGAAAACTATTTTTTACTAATTGTAGTCAAAATTTGCATTTGGGCACTGTATATTTTTAGACGCGGATATCTTTAGGTAGGTGAAATGGAGGATTTTATGAATGGGGAAAGAGTATGGAAAATAATGATTTTTAAGTTATACAAACACACATCAATGTACTCATCATGAACAGATTCTACATAATTATTTCTCGCATGAATAATTTGATGTAGCTTACTCTTAATTCAGTAGGTACACTATCTTCATGAATTATTTTAGCTGCTTGGATAGAAAAACAAAAAAAACGTATACAATGAAGTGCTTTGAACAGATTTGCACCGTCTATAGCATCTCTTATATATGTATATATCATAAAATGTCTGGTAAAAACGATATCGTTTTTACTACCTTTCACCCCTGAATATATTTTACTAGCTTTCACCCCTGAATATATTTTACTAGCTTTCACCCCTGAATTCGTTATCCACGCGAACGAATTCAGGGATGAAAGCTAGTAAAATATAAACCGTAAAATAGTTTTAAAAGTTTTATTTCGAAAAAGCCCGTGTCGGCACCGTACAAAAAATGGACCAGGTATTTTACATACTTGTTAGAAACTTTGAATTTCAATATATCGATACCGCAAAGGCGTTTTTACGCTATCACGTTCTTGGTATTTTTCCATACTTTTTACTCAAAATTAATTTATAACTATTTCGAAATAAACGAAATTCGAACAAATTAAACATTGCCTGTATTTTTATAATTTTACAGGGTGAAACTACAAATTATATATTAGGCTGTAATAGGTATGGGTACCTATAATACGTTTGTAGTCGTATTATAAGCCTAATTAAAATAACCTGTGAGGATAATGATGTCAACAAAGAGTACAAGCTTGTAATTACTAATTTAAGTTAACTGAATACATTTTTACATTAAATTACCTACGTAGCTCTGTCATAGTTCTCATAAGTACGGATGGGGACGAGTGCTAAGAGCGCTTCATATCTACAAATGCCTGTCTCATTAATCTTTTCGATTGCGTGTCTAGGTAAAAGCACATACTTCAACCGTGCTTATTACATTTTCTTGAAAGAGTTTTTCCTAACTCATTACTATCCATCATGGAATTGTCAGCTCTATACCAATGGCAATACGATGTGATTTCAGTTTTTGTTTATATATTATATACCTAGGTATTGAAGTCGTAATTAATTAGACATATTATGCAATGTTTTTGCTGCAATGACAGGATGAATAACTTTATTAACGTAACGTAGACGAAAAATTATAATGTTTAACGAATGGTGGTTTAATCTTTTTAAACCAACTTAAGAGTATTAAATAAATGACTTAGTGATTAGTTAATTATTACCGAAAATCAATTACCTTCGTGACTATACATGTCTAAAGTCTCTTGTGAAACGGAGATTGCTCCGTAGTGTGAAGCTTGCCATCAAAAAAAAACACCATTATATACTTTGTTCCTTAAAATAATTTTATCATCCCTGAAAGCCGACATAGTCTGCTTTTGACAGCCTTCATACAACGAGATGTTATGTCATTGAACCGAGCGTTTTTAAAGGCTTTCCAAAACAAACACTTTTAAATAACAATTTAATAGGCAGTAAATATAAATAATTAATCAATAAGGCGGTGTTTTTATGCACTGAAACTGTTACTTTGTTTTAATTTTACCCTAGAATTTGATTACAAACATAAATATCTAAGTTTGATAGTCATTATAAGTATCTACATAACATAATACAGATCTTATTGAGTAAAAGACTGTAACAGACTGATTTTTCAGCTTACATTAAAATAAATGTTCTTGGAGTTCTGTTGCAGCGGCCGAAAACAAAAGATGCTGAGTCAGGCTCTTTACAAGTTAGACCGAGAACCTAGTAAAAGTAAAAGAAACCAATGAATAATGTCGCAGTCAAAGTGAAAATGCTCGAGAGAGCCATATGTTCGAACAGTACCACTAAAATAACAATAAGCCTGGCTGAAAATGAAAACATATTTGCCTGTTAGTTTAATTAATAGAACATTCGCCACTATTATCTGAAACGTTCTATCCCATCAACAGTTTAAATATTTTGCCTCCCCAAAAATGGAATACGTCAACATTAATAATTAAACATAGAGGCTAACATAATATGAAGTGCTTACAATGAAAATAGGGGTGAATGATGAGTAGGTCCTCCATTAAGATAACAAGCTCCTTTTATTTTTACATAACTCATATTAAGTGAATTGACTGACCATCGTTATTGATAAATGTCATTACAATTAATTATACATTCTAACCCAAATAACTCTTTTAAATATAGGTACTATGTTACCTTAATGACTGTAGGTTAGCTATACTCTATTTATATCTATCTATACATATAATAAAAATGTAACCGATCGCTGTCTGTACATGGAAGATATATGAGAAAAAATACTATTGGGACCTATATCAACGCAAATAGAACCCAAAACAATGATTTTTAAAGTTTTTGTCTGTTTGTCTGTTTGTCTGTTTGTCTGTTTGTCTGTGCGTTTGTGCACGCTAATCTCAGAAACGGCTTATCCGATTTAAATATGGTTTTCACTAATATATTGTGGTAAGCTTCACTTAACATTTAGTGTTTGTTTCATGTCAATCGGTTCATAAATAAAAAAGTTATGCCAATTTAAAGAATCACATCGAACATTCGTTAATTTACTACGAAATCTTATAGAAGCAGATATTTTAACAGGTTGCGGAATAGCTGATAGTCTTTTTATTCCTCGGATTCCTGTCATTCTAAACAGTCTTTCATTTAGTTTTAAACGAGTCCAGTTTCCAATGAGCCTATGTTTTGCGATGACTAATTATAGTAATTAATTAATTAAGTAATTAAAGTAAAGGTAAGACACTAAAAGTTGTGGGTGTTAGCTGTTTTTCGGTCAGCTTTATGTGGCTCTATCACGTGTTAGCATTACTAGCAGTCTGTATGCTTTGATCCCTGATGGCTATACGTCTAATCCATACATCCATACATATTATAAAAGGCTTTGTCCTGACTGACTGACTGACTGACAGACAACGTAAAGCCTAAACCGTTGGTCGTAGCGACTTGAAATTTGGAGGGTGTGTTTGTCTTAATGTCTAGAAGTGTACTAAGAAAGGGTTATTAAAAATTCAACCCTTAAGTGTATGAAAAGGGATGAAATCGATTGTATGAAACGTCTTCATTTTTTAAGTTACAGCTTTGAAATTTTGTTTTGGAATACTTTTATTTAAATAAAAAATACGCTCATAATTTTTTTTTTACTGGGGTGGATTTATAGGAGTGAAATAAGGGATGAAATATTGTATGGAAAGATCTTTGCTTTTGAAGTTGGCGACTTGAAATTTGGAGGGAGGGGGAAGGGAGGGGGAGGAAGAGGAAAGGAAGGGAGAAGTGAGAAGTGAGGGGAAAGTGCGGGGGTAGTTAGGGAGAAGTCAGGGGAAAGGGAGGGGAAAGTTAGGGGGAAATCGACTGCCTCTGTATTTCGGTGGTACTGTGTATGGACTGTGAGGTCGCGGGTTCGATTCTCGCTCAGTGCAAATATTTGTAGCATGAACATGTCTATTTGCATTGGTCTGGGTGTTTATATGTATAATATGTATCTATTTACAAAAATAAAAGTATTTAAGTATGTTTATCCGTATTCTAGAACCCATAATACAAGCATATAATATAATATGCTTACTTTGGGTCTAGATGGCGTTGTGTAAAAATAAAAAAGGAAGAGGGAACTTAGGGGGTGTGAGGAGGCAGTGAAGGGCAAGTGAGGGGCAAGTGAAGGGCAAGTGAAGGGGACGTAAGGGAAAGTGAGGGAAGTGAGGGAAAGTGAGGGAGACGGGAGGGGAAGGAAGGGGAGGGGAGGGGAAGGGGAAAGTTATTGTAGTGAAAATTTGCCTTTGTGTATTGTATGTTGTTTTACGGGGGATATCTTTAGGTAGGTGAAAGAGGGTTTGTACGAATGGTGATGATGATGAGATTAGAAATAGTATGCAAAACAGTATTTAAACAATATAAAAATGTCTATTGAAAAACGATATTCATGCGAGCGAAGCCGCGGGCAAAAGCTATACATATATAAAAACGAAAGGTCACTCACTCACTCACTCATCTCATCACGAAATCTCAAAACTACAAGTGCTAGGAGTTTCATATTTTGAGAAGACGGGATTTTGCGAAATTTATTTCCCTGGAGTATAAAGGGGAACAAAATTTGTATGGAGCTTCTATAGTTTTTGAAAATAGGAGTGCCAAGTTTCGTTAAATATCGCAAAATTTCGTCTGTTTTAGGGGTAGCGGGTGAATAGATTTAAATCGGATTCGCTTTATTACTAATATACAATGTACGATTGCCATAAGATTAGGTAAGAAATATTCTCATACAGGCACACATCTGAATTTTCACGCGAACGAAGTCGCGGGCAACAGCTATATATAATAAAACTGTAACCGGTCGCTGTCTGTACATGGAAGATATATGAGAAAAATATTATTGGGACCTTTATCAACGCAAATAGAACCCAAAACAATGATTGTTACAATTTTTGTCTGTTTGTCTGTTTCTCTGTGCGTTTGTTCACGCTAATCTCAAAAACGGCTTATCAGATTTAAATATGGTTTTCGCTGATACATTGTGGTCAGCATCACTTAACATTAAGTGTTTGTTTCATGTCAATCGGTTTATAAATAAAAAAGTTATGCTAATTTAAATAATCACGTCATAAATGTGGTATGTATTTAGCTTAGCTTAGTTTGTTTTTAAGTTAGGTTAACACGTCTTAGTTCTTTATTAAAATGTAAATTAAAATGTAAATACTTTATTAGTTAAAATGTAAATACAAGTTAGATTTATATTTTCGGGATTTATTTTATTTTTTATTTTTTGTGATAAAAACATGTTTGTTAACACGTTTCATTATGGAATAGGTGGAATTGAAGTGAATTACGAAATAGTAGTAGTCGATTTACGCTGGTTTCAACATGAATGGATCGGATCGACCAGGGAAGTACTACCCTCTCATAGTTTTCGACGTAAGAGTAATAGTATCCATATTATTGCGTTTCGTTCGGTAAGCGCGAGAGCCGGAGGCTCAACTGATGCAGAGATGACAAACCTCGCAGCATGTGTGGGACCAGCTTAGTATCCGCGGAGTCATTGTGTGGGTGGTGTGGGTCAACCCGCCGGCCAGGGAGACCCGTATAAAAGGTGGTGCCGCTGGCCGCCCGCGGCATTGTACAAGGGCCCAATTAGACCTAACCAAGAAAAAAGAGACTGCCCCACCAGGTTGCGCATAATCTCGGAGTGGTTCGTCGTGCAGGTTGGTGACCGGATAGTGGGACCCGACGACCATTTTCGAGACGGTACGGGGGCCTTTTGCGAGCAGTCCGTATCATGGAAGCCCGGAGGCCTAAGACCCTTGAGCCTTTACAGCTGCGAAGAGACATCGCCTCCTCCACGGCCGTCTTCTATCGCTCTATCTTTAAATTAATTCTACCCTCTCCCTTTTTATCCAGAACGACACATGCGGGACTGAAGTGCTACCCTTTCACAGTGCAATCTAAAGGGTCTCGAACCAAACGGTTCAGCACTTTATACTTTTGTCGCTCAATTAAAGCCTGGAACTCTTTACCAGCGCATGTGTTCCCACCTAACTTTCATCCTGGGACTTTTAAGCGAGGCGTGAAGAAGCATCTCACTAAGTCGCCATAGTGGAGGCCACCATTCCAGTAGTTTGGCTTTTGGAATCGTGTCCACTACTTCTGAATTCCACTGACTGCTTACCATCAGCCAGAGTAGAGGCACTTTGGCAGGCTAATATAAAAAAAAAAAAACTTATAGCGTTTTTATTCCTCGGATTCCTTTCATTCCAAACAATTTCCCGTTTAGTTTTAAACGAGTTCAGTTTCCAGTGGGCCTATGTTTCGCGATGACAATTAATGAGTGTGGATCTAAACATTATCTGTTTTTCGCATGGTCAGCTTTATGTGGATTTGCCACGTGTAAGTAATCCTAGCAGCCTGTATGGCTTTGATCCGCGATGGCTATACGTCTAATATCGTAGATAGAGAAGCATTTACTGTAAAGATTTTTCTTATTCACCTAAACGAAGATGTTTATAATTCAAAACAAACCAAAAGATATATCCAAAAAATGCTGCCCAAAATCACTATTCCACGCGGACGAAGTCGCGGGCACAGCTAGTACTATTATATAAAGCGGAAGAGTTTGTTTGTTTAAACGCGCTAATCTCTGGAACTACCAGTCGGATTCGAAAAATTCTTTGCGAATGTTAGCCCAGTTCTCGAGAAAAGCTATAGGCTATGTAGCATCACGCTACTGGCGACGGGAGCAGAGCAGTAAGCAAAGACGCGGGTGAAACTGCGACGCGGAAAGCTAGTATTATCTAAAGAGAGTTTGTTTGATTGTTTTAACGCGCTAATCTCTGGAACTACCAGTCGGAATTCAATAATTCTTTTGCGTATGATAGCTCAGTTTTTTAAGAAAGGTTATGTAACATCATGCTACTGGCGACGGGAGCACAGCAATAAGCAAAGACGCGTGAAACCGCGACGCGGGACCATATATATTATAGTTGCTTGAATCGTTTAGAATCGATAGTAAGATAAGATAAGATAAGATAACTTTATTTGTTCAAACATGTGTACATTGGGTGTTATATTTATAAATTTGGTTCTACATGCTTTGTCTATTATATATTATTAGACATACAAATTTTATTTGATTGTAGGTAAATTGTTTTACGGCTCAGAAAATTCAATTAAATTAAATAATAATATTATAAGACACAAGTTACATACCATTAGAAATAAATGATTACAAATTAACTTAAACACACACATTTAAAACAATAATATCACAGAATGTCAAATTTTAATACGCTATTATACAGAGTGTCAAATTTTAATACGATAATATTACAGGATGTCAATTTTGATTAGAATTAAATTATATTAATAAAAAATACATGCGAAGATACAAATAGATTAATATCATAAGATGTCAAGTTAGATTAGAACTAAATTATTACAGATTACATTCGAGGGCATTAATTATGTGTACATTGTTTCAAAAAAACGAAATAACTAATTATTGTACATAAAAAGAATGACATACCTACTATTATAGTTTGTCATTAAAGAATTCGCTCACGTTATAGTAGCATTTACTTATCAGTAGGTTAGATAATTGTTTTTTGAATAAATTTATATTTAAATCTTTTAAGGAGTTAGGTACATTATTATAAATTTTAGGGGCCATGCATAAAATACTTTTCTCTAATAGAGCTGTATTTGCAGAATGCGCACATAGCCTTTTATTGTCCCGTCTGTTTCGTACTCTAACGTCAGCTAAGCGAGGAAAAAGGTGGGGATTATTTTTGACGAAAAGAGCTGTTTCCAGTATATACAGAGAAGGAAGAGTTAATATTTTATACTTTATGAAAAAGGGTGTACAGCTATCGGTTCTTTGTAATCCAAACATTGCTCTTATGCATCGTTTTTGTTGTTTAAAAGCAACTTCTTTGTCCACGGAATTACCCCAAAAAATTATGCCATATCTTAACACCGATGCAACCAAACCATAGTAAGCTGTTAGGAGTGTTGGAATGTTTACCATAGGTGCCAGTTTGTACAAGGCGTATGAGCTACTACTGATTTTTTTACATAATTCAGCAATATGAGCTTTCCAATTAAGCTGTTTATCTATGTTTAAGCCGAGAAATTTGGTTACATTTACATCGTTTATTTTTAGGGCGTCATATTTTAAATCGAGTGGTTTTATCGGACGTCTTTGAGAGAAGTGCATTATTTGCGTCTTACTAATATTAATTTTAAGATTATTATTGTTTAACCAATCTATAACCAGATATATGCATTTTTTTATTTCGTTTTCATATTGTTCTGATCGTGTACATGATATAGTAACTGTACTGTCATCTGCAAAAAGAGTAATAGGGTGAATACATGCTTTAGGTAGGTCATTAATATAGACAAGAAACAGCAACGGCCCAAGCACGCTGCCTTGTGGCACTCCGTAGGTGACAATACGCTCACGAGATGTGTAGTTAATTTCTCTTTTGGTTTTTACATTAACCCTACTCATTATTGTAATCTGCTTTCTATTTTCTAGATATGATGATACTAAATTAAGGACGTTCCCTCTTATGCCATAGCACTCTAATTTCTTTTTTAATATGCTGTGATCTACATGGTCAAAAGCTTGCGTCATGTCACAATACACTGCGCAGATTGGATTTCTGTTGTCTACATTTGTCATTACTCTAGTTAAAAAATTGAAAATAGCCGTATTAATAGATGTGTTTTGCCTAAAGCCTTTTTGTTCATCACAAATTATTTTCCTAATTTCTAAGTATCTGTATAATTGTGTGTAAATATATTTTTCAAAAATTTTGGAAAATATAGGAATAAGTGCTATTGGTCTATAATTAGAAATTAATTGTTTATCACCTTTTTTAAACAGAGGTTTTATTATTGACGTCTTTAAACTATCCGGGAATATTCCCGAGCTGATACTTAAATTCAACAGATAGCTTAGGTGAGTGCAGATAAGATCTCCTACTGATTTTATTATTCTTGTTGATATTTCGTCATAACCAACACTATTAGTATTCTTGAGCTTTTTTATTATATTAAATATATCATGTGGTATACTGGGCAATAGGAACATTGAATTTTTATTACTAGTTATGTTTGATGTAATACTTTTAGAATTTTTTACACTATCTGATAGCGGTACCACTTTATCTATGAAATAGTTATTAAAGTTATTAACTATGACTTTTGGATCTGTAACAATAGTATTTTTTATATTTAAGGATTGAATTGCATTTGCTGGTGTATGCATTTTTTTGTCATTTATGATTTGCCATGTCATTTTAGATTTATTATTTGAATTAGTAATTTTATTAATATTTTGTGCTCGTTGTGTTAATTTAATAATTTTTCTAAATAGCTTAGAGTAATTTTTATATTTCGTTTTTGCAGCTTCTGAATGTGTTGATCTAATCTTTTTAAATTTTGCAGCTTCTGAATGTCCATGGAGTTCAAAATCTTTGTGCTTTACGTATATACAGAACAGGTAGAGTAATTTACTGTTCACAATTAATATAATTTAGACGTCGTTCGATATGACATAGGTAATAAAATATTTTAGTTAGTTACATATAAGTAATAATTCAAAACAATATACCTTGGAAAACTACATCTTTGATTCTAATATATATCATTTCTCTATCCTCAATATAATGCCAGCTCACGTGTATTTATCCGTTTGGTAGCACGAATCCAACTTTCTCATAAAACCAACATTTTACATCGTCGTACAAAAAATCACATCTTAAGCCAAGCGTGCTGCCAAAGTGCCAACACAACGAAAGATCAGAGACCCATATGTCCATCAATCAACGTAAGTAGATTTCATAAATACTATTAAAAAATAATAATAGCATTTACAAAACTTACGGTAGTAGTTTACGGTAGTAGATCCATGCTGGTTTCAGCATGGATGGGGCGGATCGTCCGGGGAAGTACTACCCTCTCATAGGAGATCGACGTAAGAGTAGTAGTATACGTACTGCTGCGTTTCGTTCGGTGAGTGAGAGTGCCGGAGGCCGAATTTCTCCCCTTTCCTCTTTCCTCACCCCTCTCACTCCCTTCCCCTAACCCCATTCCCAGCCGCCATAGTGGAGGCCACCATACCAGCAGTTTAAAGCGATGACTTTTGGTATGGTGACCACTACTTCTGGATTCCACTGACTGCTTACCATCAGGCGGGGTGGAGTCACTTTGATAGGCTAATATAAAAAAAAAATGGTACCTGAGTGCTAGACATTATAATACGGTCATCAACCTGCCTTCAATCGTGTTGGTCTTAGGTATACATTTTCTTAGCAAAGGACTGCGTCCTGCTGTAGACGTCTTTAATCTCATGATGATTTTAACATTATATATGTGTGATTTGGTCACACGTAGCCAAGTGGTACACTAACTTTGTCATCGCGCACTTTGGTAAAATACAATAAAATTCTGTCTCTACTGACGACAAAAAAGTTCTCTGTTGCTTAACTGATAAAACTTTATTAAATTTACTAAAAACAGTACTAGAAATATACTACAATAAAAATAAATTATTTAAAAACAAAAGGCCATCTGCCTAAAACAAACTGAAAAGAAAGAAACCAATTTTATTTTCGTACTGACGCTACATTAAATTTCAATATCACCTATATCACTCCTACAATCCATACAAATCTAATAACACCCCATTACGTTAAAATCTATCAAGCTATTTAGACTGTAGAGCGTGCCAACGAAATAGACATACATAATTACCCACATATATACATACGCTCGAAAAACATTACCGTCCTTGACGGTCGTTTTAAAAAAAACGACCATAAACATTTAATAATACGTTACAGAGTAACACATGATGAGAGAGAGTCGTTCGGTCCTAGCAGTTATCCAGTACTCATTATTTATTTAAAACGTGTAATATACACCCCGCCGAGTTTTGTGATTAATGCATCAGCTCTCCCATTACCAGGCTAGTGCAAAATTAGGTTCTTATAACACCAAAGTGGACGGCCGAGTGCCAAAATTTGGGTCAAACGACGCTCTGTATCGCCAGACTCTTCTCCGACCAAATGTCGCACCTCATTTTTCGTCACTTAACACTAAGATGGCTTATATTATCAGAAAACTTATGTTCCATATACATTGTAGCAAAAGTCAACTTTGAGTTAACAGCAAAAAGGTGCAGTTTTAAATGTACGTTTCAGATATTGTAAGGTGGAGAAAATTAAGTCACTTTTCTTTGAACGCCCAGTTTTGATGAGTAGCGGTAAAGAACTGTGTTTTTAAGAGTCTTTAATATCTATACATGAAAAAAGCTACAAAGGTTTTAATATTCAGACGATGTTACGTACCTACTTGGGGTGGAGTGTCCTCGGGTCTGAAAAGTTGCAAGTGAAGGGCCGATTGTAAGAACATTTTCTGCTCAAGTTACTTTTTTATCCAATTGTTACGAGGCAACAGAAGTGAACTACAAAATATGGGGAGCATGAATTTCGAACTTTATTTGTTCTTTTATTGAGTTTTCCATTATTGAACATCTAATAAAACTCAATATTCGAACGCATAGATAAACCTACGATATTTTTTATGAATCTCTACATTTGTAGTTCAAAAAATAAAGAAAATTCGAATCGGATAAAATAATTATTAACAAAAAGAAAACCAACTTCAACCAAGAAGGATATTAGATATTTTTTACTTTTTAGTTTCCCTCTTGGTTGCAGTCGGTTTTCTTTTTGTTACAAATACTTTATTTTACAATTTTTAGTGATGGGTAGTCCTAAATCTTACTTAGGTATTATTTTTGTACGAACTAAAAATTTTGGCATATTGAACCGTACATATGAAGTAAGCCCGACATGACTGCTGTTGAGAAATTCCCTCAACTCACCTCGGTCCAGTTTAATGGTACTTATAACCCATATCAGTGCAAAGTTCTCATCATCAGAAATTAATTAGGTCCAAACACCAAGTAATTGTTGTAAATCGTTGTCGAGTTCCCTCGACTTTCTTTCGGCTCCATTTCGGCTTCACTAAATAGTAGTGCCTTAAAATACCTAATGGAAAAAATAAAAATGCACTAGTCGCCAGTACGATTTTCGAAAGTTTCTCTCGATTTCTCTGGGATGCCATCATCAGATCCTGGTTTCCTTATCATGGTACCACTCTTGGGATATCTCCTTTCCAACAAAAAAAGAATCATCAAAGAAGAACTGATGTTCATAAACGACGAAGTTATCCGCGAACACACACATAAAAAAAATATATACGGTCGAATTGAGAAAAGCGGCAAAGATACGAGGTGGCAAAGTCAAAATTTAGAAAAAGCACATCTAAATCTATAACGATACCAATTTTCAAAACTCCCGGAAAACTTTCCAGGTGAAACTACCAAATGACTGCAACTGAAACTACAAAATAAACCAATCGATGTGTAAAACAAACATTCAGTCACGATCTCTATAAATCTCTCTTGCTTTGTGCTGATAACTGAAATAAGCGCTCTTTCTATTACTCTCTAGGGAAATACTAGATCGTTCTATTAATCGTTGCCACAAAGTAAATTCAAAACCAAAACCAAGCTAATGTAATTTCGATTATAGCATATTTGGCCAGCAAATTGTAAAAATTTTTTTTTTTCGAAAGTATTATCTAGTTTCTGGTTTATATTACAAGGTCAATTTGTGTGTTTTGGTAGCCCAGTGAGATGTTGCTCCTGTACAATAAATATGTAGGTTGTGGGAATAATATTCTTACAAATCAGTGTCGTAATCTTCATCAAGAGCCGGAATGCGTAGGATACTAATGTTATATTTAGACAACGGCACAATCAATACTGATCCCTTAATTGTGTAGGTATATAGATATTTAAAATCTTATTATGATGACACAATAATAAAGCTCATAAATAATATAAACATTCTAATATTAGTTATGAATATCACTAGTGCATTTTTAAGTTTTACACTCAACTTCGTTGGCAAACTTCCATCAAGCAGTATAATCTCGAAAGAACCAGATCTACATTAGTTACAAGAGTGTAGAACAGAATCTGACTAATGTATGCTCATTATTATCAAGTCTCTCATTTTTGTTTACTGAAACTCAATCACATTCTATTAGATATATGTTAATAATGAAACGCCATGTCTCTTGATTTGGTGTACTGAACACTAGTCAACAGTGCGCGGTCCTTTGGGCACAAACTATAGTTTGATTCAAAATCTAGAGAGGCCCTTATAGATACTTATCATAAAGATAAATTAAAAGTATGACGCATAATAGTCACGCACAATGTACTAGTATCGCATGTCAATGCAATACGGGTAACACTCGAATTTCAATCCAGTGTGTGTATTTTAATAAATTGTATCACAATACTAGTTATTGCTTGTTAAAAACGGATTAAGTCAAATGAAACAGCAGTAGTAATCGTAGCGTTACGCGTCAGTTCCTAATTTTTTTAGTAGGTACAGTCGGTGGTACACGACAAACCCCTCTCCCCCATTGTCAGTCAAAAAATAAATTCACCCGTCAACAGGCATCGCTACTTCCGGTAGGTACTGGCGAGCGGCTTCCGGCATCGATCGCGAACGGATACAGCTATTGACCCCCCCATAATAGTGCCGGCGGCTGTTACACCTACCAATATTACTTTGCTTTTTCCAAAGCACTGACCCTTAATCAAAACACTCTACCCCCATAAGAATAAAGCTTACATTTGCGCAACAATCAACAGCTTCAATGTGACAACTTGTTTCATATAATATACGCCGTAGAAACTTTTATAATACCGCAGTTATGTGCTAGTACGCACACCGTACGAATCATTTTCAAATGCAACAATCGTGTGAGCAAGTTTGCGATGGGTATGTTATGAGATGCGGTGGTCACGTGTGCCAAAAGATCTCTTTACGGTAGGAATGCTGCAAAGGGAACGTGAAACATCTGTGTTGCGACGCCTGTAAAACGGACCGGCGCCGACACTGTAAACAAACGACTGTGTGTAAGTGTGTAACAGCCATTCTGGCTTCAAACTTTGGAGCCCTAGGGGTCCGGAACATTCGTATTTCTCAGAAAATCTACTGTTATTTTGAACAACAAGTCAGATACCGCAGAGCCGGGATATTCGAGTAACAAATTTAGTAGCTACGACTTTACGTAATTAAGACATTTCTGCACAGTTTAACCTAAACATAAAATTTTAATGGATTAAAACAATGCAGATTAGATAAACAGTATCAACACATTAATAAGTTGATGCAATACAACCTAAAGTTCGGATTTAGACATGGAACCTTAACTTATGAAACTAAGTAGGTACTTGCAATGCAATGATATTAATATTAACAATGTGCGTACGTTTTGAATAATCAATCCAAGAAATTTATAGCTAAAACTAATTATCTAGTAGAGTGCTGTTGTTGAAGTTATCATAAATGCTTCATTATGTAGCCGAGTGAGACATAAATGTTGCCATTTTAAGCACACACTACATCTTTTAGGTATAATTATAACGATAATTAAATACAAAAAGTATTCATAAAATTGTATAGTTACTAACTATTTTGTAAAATGTTGTATTGTGGAACCCGACAGAAACTACTTACGTCCCTACATTCATTACATTAACATTTAACAACGCAAAGATAATACCCGACAAAACATTATAGAAAGCTTTCAAAGTAAGTCAAATTCTTTCCCAGGCATTAAAAGACTAATTTAAACAATTGTTAGCAGTTACGGTGTGTAAATTGAGGTTAACCACTTATTATACTAATAAAGCTACATAGAAAACTTCATAAATATTTTGGAAACAACCGCTTTACGCGTTACTGTTGTAAATTTGTCATATTGGTTTAAAACTTGACCGTCAACAGATCGATATCGTTTAATAACAGACGGAAATAGGCTGTAGTTTGGAATAATTTCTGTGGGTTATATCTGTTATTTATATTTTCTTTGTATCTACTCTAACACAAAGAATATTTAATAGATAATGCTGGGTAAAAATGTTGCGGCGGCCATCTTGGATCAATTTATCATAAAAATCACCATTCTAACAAAAGAAAAATCGGTTTACCTACTTTTCAAAAGCGTTTCTAAATGTGCCTAAGCGTAAAAAAGTGAAATGTGTTCATTTTATTTCACAGCTCTAAAGCAATGAAAGAATTAAACTTTGTAAGTAGGTACTTGTAACACATGCGATAGTAAAGTTCGTAAAATTTTAATTATTGATCTATTACAATAGGTTTAATGTTTATTTTAACAATCCTATTGCCGATATGAGTTACAGACGTAAATCTTTTTGTAAACTTACAATAGAGTACATCGTGTAGTAGTACACTGCGATAGTAGCCTACAGGTCGTATGTCGGTGTGTTCTTATTCCCAGCTAGACGTGAAATTAACCAACCTGCCACCTGACCCCGTTTTACTCAACATAACTACCGATTGGATGTCTCTACATCCCTTTTCTTCAGACTTTTTGTTAGAACTTGAGAGAAAATAACCGGAGTATTGTACCTCACAATCTGAGATGTACAGGATGTACTCTACAAAAAAACGATACAAGTTCTCATTGTCAGCTGTTTGCAGTTTAGTTTAGTTTTTTTAAGTTATAAAAGAATAATAAAATTATAATAAAAGTGTATTTTATTTATGGTAATGTTCACTTCCAAAAGTCAAAACTAGGTCCAGTATTTAAGGATCAACTTTTCTACTGAAGTAATATTATTGAATGAAAAACGTGTATTTAGTTCTGCGTTAATTTAAACGCGCCGTTGCTAAGGTAGAACATAACACAATGATAAATTATTACTGTGGTCTGAATATAAATGCAAATACATGGGGACATGAGATATAGTCGTGTTGAATTTATCGATTTCAAAATCAATCAACACTCAATAACCATTTAACCGCAATACATTCTGATACGTTATGACATATTATTAAAAAATATTAATATAAGTAAACAGTGAAAAAGAATGTTATAATAGTAGCCGCATGTTTAAGAAAATTAGAGAGCTAATATGGGACCTACGATGTAGCAAAATAACTTCCTTATTTAATTTCCTCCTTGCAAATTGACTGAGTTTATCAGCATATTTTGAACAAAGCATTTTCATTAGATAAAGCCACCCTTTCTTTAACCAGAAACCTTCTAAAATATTGTCAATTTAACCCCGAAATATTCATAAATATGTCTTAAATATCACGGTGAAAATGTAAAATATTTATAGAAGAAAATTTAGTTCATAGAAAAATTTTTTTATTGCTTAGTGGCAGACGAGCCAACAGTCCACATGAATCATCATGTTGCTCACATTGCAACATCAGTTGCTCATGGAATTCACCAATGCCAGGGGCTCTGCAAAGCCGCTGCCTACCATGTACATTTTTACGTACACATGTAATTTAACACTGTTTTAGGTGGGAAAAACATACATGCGTTTACACATCATAATACACATTGTTTAGTATTAGGAAATAGCGACATACAAGAGCTAAGTGAATGTTAATGCAACCGGATTGTTGGTCAGTGATTATAATGCGAGTTTACAAGAGAATGTTTTACAGGAATGTTTTAAGGTACAGCTTACATGGGTACTAAGGTTAATGTACCAAAAAATATTAAATACGCACAATTCTTTTTGTAAGTACTAATAAAGTGATATGTGATGGTAAGCTACCGTAGCCAATGCCGTTACCCGGAACACATAGTATGTAAGTATGTTGCCTTTATATTTTGATCCCGTGTCTTTTAGGCGAAACATAAAAAAAACACCACATTGGGTATGATGATTGTAAAAATAAACAATCTTTAAATATATTTTAGTTACAAATATCTACTTTGATAAAACACAATCGTGTGTGCCTATAATATGCTAGAAATTAATCAATTTATGGTATAGGTATTATAGATATACACTTTAAGCTCATAGTTGTCATTTGAGACAACAACCTACCCCATCGGGTAGCATAAGAGCCTACCAGCTAAGCCAAAATATCATTTCATTTTATATTTATTATAAATAATATATATTTCAAATAAAAATAATTAGATGTAAGCATCTAATTATTTATAATTATGTACAAATAATTATTTTAATTAACTAATTTGTTTAGAAATACAAAACCACGGTCTGTAAACAACATTTAAAAATCATTTACCTCGTGACAACAGTAAACGTAGCACATTTACCACACACCTAACATAACAAAATTCGCTTTCAACAAAATAAATGAGGTAAATTAATCATAAATCTATTTTCTGTGACCAACTGGGTGGTAGGTCCCAGTACTAATTCCAAGCGCTAATAAGCCGTGAAGAAATCGGCGCGCGCGCCGCACACGTGGTGGCCGGATACACCAGCTATGCAATAAATTAACTTTCCTGTCACGTCAATGAGTTTTTTTTTTGCCCTCTTGCTCAGTGATAAATTTATATTAAACCGTGTAACACATCTTGATTTTGTAACTGTGCGATGAAAACTTTAATTAGGGAAACACGAATGATAACTTTGTGTTTCAGTTTTATTTATCGTAAAAAATCAGGCATTGATGATGACAATTCTGATACTTCATTATCAAAGGGAAATGAAAATGATCCAATAAAATAATATAAAACAGGAAAACAAAAATTTTACTCAGCAAGACATAAGTACCTACATATTTATAAAATTTCGTGTAAAAATAATGTAATAGAATGATTTATGTTTATACACGTAATGGTGTATCACGACTGATTCGTGGTTATGTTGCCAATCAGCAGTGTCATATCAGGAATAATGTTAAAATAGTAAAATTCCTATGCATCGATTACTAGCTTCAAATATTATTCGGGATGTTTTCTAAGTATTCCTATAATGTTGCATTAGCTTAGTTAACAGGTTCATTTTAAAGAAAAATTCAAAAATGTCAAGTAATACATTGATGAGTGTGCTATTAAATCTGTAGGGTTACGTTTGGAGAAACCGAAAGGACGTAGGCCTCGTATACTTGTTAAAGATGTCCCAATTACTATGGAGGACTCGGCATTTATAACTGCCTTATATCGTCAAAACATCAAAGACGAAATGGCACTTATGGAAGAGGATTTTGTTAAGAGCACTAGAATCACTCGTAGGCGTAAATTAGATAATGGTCGTAAATGGATAGGCTTAGAAGTAGAACCTGCGGTTAGGAACCATCTGGCCACTACTAAAGATAAGCTTTTTATAGATTGGGCAACTTGTAGGTTTATTGATGACGTTGACATAGTGCGTTGTTTGAAATGCCAGCAGTTTGGCCATATATCTAAATTTTGTACAAGCAAAACACCTGCTTGTGCAAATTGTGCTGGGGAACATGATACTCGAGCTTGTCCCAACAAGAACACCCCAGATTTTAAATTTAGTTGCATAGCCTGTAAGAGATTTAAAAAACCTAGCGATCATCGTTGCGGCTCTCAACAGTGTCTTACTTATAAGCTTAAGCTAGAACAACTTATTTTAAGCACTACTTACTAATAAACCAGTTAGTCACAACACTCACAACTAATAGTTAGAAATGGCAAATCTTGTTATAGGACAGTTGAATCTACATAACGATAGGGTGGCAACATCCCCCCCAACGGGGTTCTCGCCTTGTCGCGGCGGGGGGGCTTAGTAGCCGTGGTTACCAAGGACCACGGTGAACCAAGAGGAACCCCAAGGAGGCGCCGCTCCTCTGGGCTTTGCCAGTAAGCCCACGATGGAGCGGCTCTGGTGGGTTGCGGTGCTGTTTGGGCGGCACCGCAACTGGGTCGGGCTGCAGTGTTGCTTCGGCGACACTGCGGCTGAGGAGTGGCGGGGCCGCGGCGGGAGAGGAGTGCCGGTATAACGGTGCGCCGCTCTCCCTACCTTCCGCGGCCTCGGCGGGGCCGCAACCGCCAGATTGCGGACGCGGTGGGGCCGCAGGGGAAGAGGAGTGTCGGTATTGCGATGCGCCGTTCTCCCTATCCTCTGCGGCCGAGTTGGCCTGCGGGCGGCGATCGGGCAATCGCCGCCCGAACAGCACGGGCCCGAGACGGCAGTGCGCGTGTTCCGCACGCGCCTCTCGAAGGAGGGGGGGCTAGGCCCCTAAATCGGACGGGGCCCGCTCGCGGTGAGCGGGCCATGGCCCGTCGGGGTCGCGGATGAATGCGCAAGCGACTCCCGTGACCCCGACACTCTGGCCGTCTGGAGGAACACCGTGGGTTTAAGTCGGTATGCTGGCCGCGCTTTGAGTGCGGTCGGAGAGTCCGACATAACCCCCGCCTTGCCCGGGCGGGTGCGTATGCGTAATGCATTTCCCACGTAAAAAAAAAAAAAAAAGGGTGGCAACATCAGAGTTAGATCGATTAGTTTTGGAACATAAGCTGGACATTGTTTTAGTACAGGAGCAATATCAACTTTTTCATTTGCGTAGGAAAATTGTGCAGCTAAATGGCAGATCACGAGCTGGGATATACGTATCGAGTTCTAATTTTACTGTATCGTCATTGTCTAATCTTATGACGCCACACTGTGCAGTTGCGGAGGTTACATCCTCGTCCTGCAGAGTTTATGTCGTGAGCTGCTACTTCCAATACTCCCATCCTGTCGCTCCTCACCTACATCATCTTCGCCACGTTTTGCGGTCTCTTGCAGGCCACAAAATTATTATTGGCGCCGACGTCAATGCGTCATCTACGCTATGGTATGGCAAATATAGGGCAACTGATAGGGATCGACGCAGTGCTGTCGAAGATTTCATTGCAGAAATGAATCTATTCATACACAATACCCCTGATGCACCACCTACTTTCTGGAGCCCAATGGGCGAATCTTCTATTGACGTCACACTTTCTTGTGGAGGCGTTCGTATTGATAGGTGGCGCGTTCTGCCGGACGCGTCGTGTAGTGATCATCGTTTAATCGTGTATGAATTCACTACTAGAGTGGCGCGGGATCCTCAAGATAATGCTGCTAGCTTTAGATATAAAACTAGAGGGGGAAACTGGGAGCTTTTTGGTACTCTTTTTGGTATGCATGCTAAAGACTTCACTCGTAACGAGCTGTCTGCACAAGAAAGTGCTGAGATCTTATCAGATACTTTTACCTATTGCGCTGATGTTGCTTTTGGCCGAAAATCTGTCACAAGCACTCGTAGATGTGATTGGTGGAATGATTATTTAGCTGAACTTCGTAGATGTTACCGTAGGGCGCGTAGAAAGGTTAATACCATTAAGAAACGTAACATATCGGGCGATACTTATAACAACGCGCTTATTGCTCTTAGGGTTGCCAGGTCACGTTATAGAGCTGCTGTTGAAAAGTCTAAAGGTAACTTGTTGCGTAAAATAGTTGATAGGCTTGATAGGGAGGGTCCATGGTCACCTATATATCATGAATTCAAAGCTAATAGATCTATTGAACTTGCTTACATAGGAAACATAAAAATCAATAATGCTCATTCTATAGGTATAGATGAAAAAACTAAATATCTTTTGCATACTCTTATACCTGACGATCGGCCGGAGGACGACACTGAGTATCACCAAGAGATCAGACAATGGGCTGCTGTACCGCCTGTGTCGCCTATGTCAGACCTACCATCAACTGACGAGTTTATTAATATTGTTAGATTTCTGCCACTTAACAAAGCTTCAGGTGATGATAAGATTTCAAATAAAATGATTAAGGAGGCGTGTAGGATCTCTGGGGATGCAATTCTGTGTGTGTTTAGGCGGTGTATTGGGGAAGGTGTATTTCCTAGTATTTGGCGTAGTGGGTATATTAGAATAATACCAAAGAGTGGCAACAAGCCACCAGACGACCCTAAGTCATATAGACCAATTACGTTACTACCATCATTAGGAAAATTGTTAGAACGTCTCGTAGTTCCTAGGCTTATATCGGGAGGGGTAAAATTTAGTGATAACCAATTTGGCTTTACAATAGGTAGATCAACAGTCGATGCAGTTATATCTGTTAGGGAAACTGTTACTAAATCTGTTTGTCAATACGTGATAGGTATTTTCTTAGATATTTCTGGTGCCTTCGATAACGCATGGTGGCCAATATTACTTATGAAATTAAAATCACGAGGTTGTTTTAGTAACATATATTCGCTAATTTATACATATTTTATGCATGGCACAGCTAAGCTAAAACTTGGTCACCATGCTGTGTCGAAGCCACTGACTATGGGATGTCCTCAGGGATCAGTGCTAGGGCCGTATCTTTGGAACTTAGGGTTTGATGATTTCCTTTCATTGCCATTACCAACTGGCTGTACATTAACTGTATATGCTGACGATGGCCTGTTACTTATACAATCTAATACCAGGGCTGGATTAGAGGATTTAGCGAATAAATGTTTACGTCTAGTCTCTGACTGGGGAAAACGTAACCGATTATTGTTCGCTCCTCACAAAACTTTTCAGCTTCTTTTAAAAGGAAATCTGAAAACACCACCTCGAATAAAATTTAATAATATTAGCATTAAAAGTAGGGATTCAGTTTGTTACTTAGGATTCATATTAGAAAGAAACTTTTCATTTGTTAATCACATCACTACAATTGGGGAAAAATCTAAAAATAGTTTTTACGCTTTAACTAGAATATCAACAACAACATGGGGTCTTTCTTTTAATACTCTTAAAACAATTTATAGTGCTACTTATTTAGGAAGTATGTGTTATGGGGCGCCTGTATGGGCTGATAGGGCAACTATAGGTGCTGTAAGGCGCAAATTGCTTCAAAGTCAACGTCTTGCGTTAATATTTCTGTGTAAGGCATATAGGACAATTAGCACTGAGGCTTTGCCAGTACTGGCAGGTGTTCTTCCGGTTGATCTTGAAGTTTAGAGACGAGCGGCTATGTATTATACAACTCACGAAGGCATGAATAGTGACTTCTTACAATCGCGCGATCGCCAGAAAATCATTAGATTATTTAAAGAAGAAAATGAAGTTTATAGGAGTCTTATAGGCGAATGGCAGCAGCGCTGGGATACTTCAACTAAGGGGCGCCACCTGTACCAGTTTTTTCCATCAGTTGTAAAGCGGTTGGAAGGAACATGGATAGAGGTAGATCACTGTGTCGCCCAATTTCTTACGGGTCATGGTAACTTTAAGAGCAAACTATTTTCGTTTAAGTTAGTTGATTCGCCGAGTTGTCAGTGTTCCAATCAAGAACAGTCTGCTCATCACATTCTTTGGGAGTGTAGTCTTTGGCGTAAAGACCGCGAAATAATGTTAAATAGTTTACAAGTTACATCAGGACCAGTTTATTATGAGGATCTTGTGTCATCTAGGGTGAATTTCCGTGCGTTTAAGCGTTTCTGCCATACATATTACTGGAATCAGATATAGCTCACATAGGTCCCTTAATATTACGTGTCCGTGGTGCTCTCTTTTATTAGGTCATAATAATAATCCTATACAGATTAAATTTGTCGCCCGCTTTGCAATGGAGGGAAGTGGACATTTTATTTCCAACTCCTCCTCTTACTTCTGATTAAATTCGTTGCGGGGTCCAAGACAGTAGGTTTAGCAGTCCCCGGGACTCCCGAGTGTCAAAGCTCGGTGTTTTTTCTTGGATATCACTGTTAATCCTGGCTTACAGGAGTCACAGTGATGGGCATGTGGGTGGGATTGTCCCGTAGATTGATGAGTGTATACTCACCTTTACTGGGTTACCGATAACGCACGCGCTTCCAGACGACTGGGCTGGCATCCACGCTACGTACACAACTCTTCACTTCTCACAAACGTTACAATTTTGTCCACACAAACATCAATCACTTTACTATCGATGACTATTATTGTCACTTACGTTGTCAGCACAGTAGAGAGATTTATGCTCGCGGTTGCGAAAACTATCAGCGGCTAATATAAAACACGCAACACAAGAAGTCAGCACAGTGTTTTTAAGGGTCCATAATGCACGTGTGATGCCTAATATTGCAAGTAAACGTACCTATAGATAAACTCTGTGAACTTAGTATTTGCTACTCATCTAAAGGGCGTCAGAGACCATCCATCAATATTGAATCCACGAACATCGAATGCCGTTTTAAAAAAGGAATGACAGATGAAGGTAGGTTCTATATCTGGCTGACATAATGTTATCTGCTCAACAACTCGGTTCATATTTTGTAATTACAATATTGTTTTTATAAGGTTCCCTAGTATTTATAATAGCCTGCTTTTATACCGGTTTTTTTTTAATCAACGATGTGATAATATTATAATGGCTTTAGAATCTAAGCCAGGGTTGTCACAAAGTTTGTACCTACTACTTCTTTATAATATTAGCATAGCTCATAATTAAATTTATACATTACCATGTGACCATATATGACAAAAACGCTTACACACAAATAAATATAACAACAACATGTTAGCACAAAAGATAATTTTAATGAAACACATATATGGATATAATTTATACGCTACCAGTAACAATATGGACGTCAAATTAATTACTGCATGTGAACGGTCGGCCACCCGCGACTACATGATTAACAATCATCGTAAATGTTAATACAGTTACGATTCATATTACACTTGTTATGAGTTCACATAGCAGTAGGAATATAATAACAAGTAGCACATAAGTAACTTCTACCCTATTCTATTAAGTAGGTTCTTACAAAATAAAAATCAAAATATGTAAGTATCAACATCATTTTTTTTTAAGGTGTCAAAAATGCTTACATGACATCACATTATAATAAGTAGCGTATAATTTAGATTCAGTACTGATGCCGGCAACAATGGCTGTAACAGTTGCGCATACATCCTGGCAGGTGTGAACGTATCGTCACACAGCGCATGGAATATAGTAGGAAAAGAAGGATACTTAAATTATGTTTTTCCGATCTTATATTACGTATTATTGTTATATTATTTTCGTATTTACCTTCCTATTCACAAAAATGGACAAAGATCTTTGGGATTCGATTCTCTTGATGGGCGATGAACTATTAATTAATCTAGAATCGCGAGGCTGACTCTATTTTAATCATTTTTTTTTAGTTGGTAATGTCTAATGTCCACAGTCCAGGAAAAGTTTTCAAGTAAGGCAGATTTATAAACTTTGAAATGTCTAGTAAGTAAAAGTAATATAAGCCCGAACTCACTTAAAATAGGGAGCTACTGTGATAATGTCCACTACAAGGAACATTAAGGACTTGACAGCATCGAACTATTTCACATGTTTCATATAAATTTTTAGTACTTAATGGTGATAGGTTAAGGATACACATTGGTCCATGGGCATGTGGAGTTCATTATTAAGGGTACAAATTTACAGTTACAAACTTAAACAATGAAACTTCATTACAACCCAATAAGATTTGTATTTGAAACCACTAGCTATCGATTACGGTCAGAACACAAATATTTTCACATAGTAATAAACATTGTGTAACAATAAGTAACATAGGAAAATTAATATTTATGTTAGAGGCATATGGTGATTTTATGTTTTCATTACCAGAGTTTTGGACCTTTTGCTATTATTAGGCTTTTGCACAATAGGTACCTATTATAATCATGTATATACAATAAAATGAGACATCGAAAATATAATAAAACTTGCAAAATTTGGTAACCACTACTACTCTTGAAGAAAACTTATAGGCAAATTATGAAGAATTTGGTCTTATAGAAACTGCATCATTTTACCACCTTACCACCACGGCCTTTTTTTAACACTTTACATAGGCAAACCGCAAGTGATGCTTTTGGCATTGTCAGCGTTCAGTTTCGTTTTTATTTCATAAGGTGTTAGAGACAGACCTAGAAGCAGAGATCATAGCCAACTGTTCTTAGGGCACTGCTAAGATAAGCAGTGAATACTGTTTACATTGATGTCAATAAAAGAAAATATAAAATATTCTTATACTTAGCGCAATGTAATGAAAAGAAACTTTCCTAAAACAAATGTATTTTATTTCGTTCCTTTATTTGATCACAAAGCAGGCTGCGCCATACCAAATTCTTGAAATTCTTAGGACGCTACCCCTCACAAACTAGCTTTAAAATGTACATTCTTTCTGCTGTTTTATTCTTGTAATTAATTTAATAAACAAGCAATGTATTGTACTTGAATAAGGGAAAATATGACGTTCTTAAAATTAAAAATGTTTAAAGTATTTTCTGCAGCGCAGGTGAAAAATAGGTACCTACTAGAACATTATTTTTGAACATTTCTTTTAATTATTAAAATATTATAAGTTGTTAGTAGTACTACAATTTTCTGTAATCTCCACAGATTACAGAATATATTTATATACTATTTTTTATATATTTATATACGATTGTAGTATATATACTACCTAATTATAAGTATTGTAGCTAATTTACATCGCAGCAAACCATGGACCAATCTGGTTCATAATGGCCGTATATCATATGGCAATCATGAGAAAATAGATTCACTCTGTAACAGTAACAATAATAAGTAGTGGCATATTAAGCAAGAAGGTAGTGTTTCTTTAATTTTTAGACCAAAACAATGGTGAATCGCGTATTGCGTTTTGGGTACAAATTTGCTATCTACCTTTATGACTGCCTAGTTCAAAAATTCAAATGTACATCGCAGAGTAGAGGCACAAAAGACAACTAAGTTCTCTGTTCTCAGAGACAGCGCCTTATTTTCATGCCAAAATGACGCCACCATCGATATGTTTAAGTTAAAACATTTGTATTGCAAGCACAGTTTAAGATATCCAGTAGCATTTTTCGTCTTGGACTTTTTGTCACTAATAGCACAATATTTACAACTAATATTAGCAGTACATATTGTGCTATTAGTACTACTATTAACAGGTCTTCACATGCAAATAAAAAATTCAATATTTTTAATGCGTTTCGACATCTCTGTAAAGAAAATAAACAGTGTTATTTCCACAACCACAGAACCATATTATATGTTGATGCCGTCTTTGACGATGCTTGGGGATATTAAAATATATGTGATTATAGTCCTACATCACTCTATTTTTCTACATTACAATCTTAAAAGAAACCGTGAGTTGTGTTTGTTTTTGAAGCTGCAGGCATTACGTTTATTTACCCACCGAGTAGCAACTCATAAGTTACTTAAATGAACTTAAAACCTTACAATTAAGACCTTGCAAAGTTATTTAATGTCCATAATGGTATTATTTCACCCATTCAGACGGATTTATACATGACTCACGACGATTTTTTTCAATTTCACTTCCATTCCACCAACGAATTGGACTCGTTCGTCGAATCGAAAAGGCTTGTTGAAAATTTACATATGTTGGCAAATAGATAGATATGTATATGCTGAGCCCCATTCGGATAGAGGCAATCAACCCGACGCAAACATCAAGTAACACAGTCCTCTTATTTACATTCAACTTTTAAATAAACAAAAGCTGTAATTACTGGCTATTTACACATACAAAAAATATCACAAAAATATATACGAGTGTGATATTTTCACTCGGCTGTCTACGAGTTACAATACGACTGTTTCAAATTTATTTGTATCACATACAAACAAATGGTTCCATTATTATAAGAAGTTAAATAACACTGATTATTCCATTCTCCCATTGACAGTAACGACTTGTGTAATACGAGCCATTTAGCAATTAGGAATGAGAACAAGTAACGTTTGACTCGGGAATATAACAAAAAGCCGATGGCTCATACCCATATATTAAGTTAATGGGTTCTGGCACTAAGCACGCCCTTGACTTTAACGATGCGGCAGAGAAGCACGGAATAAATTTAAATTGGTTGAGCGTCGGGCGGTGGTCACCGCTCAGTCTCGCCGGTCACGGGTTACTATCCAACACAATGCACACGTTCACTAACACTTTAACTTATTACAGTCCCGCTTAACAATCAAGAAACAATTCGAAATTTTAGTACATTTATTTATTAAATAACACGCAGCTCTCAATTCGAAAATACAATTTTACAAAAGCAAATATCGCTGATATTGCAATGTAAAATACAACTCCATATTAAGTTACGTATAAAAAATGCTTCTTATTTTTTGAACTGTCATGAAAATTAAGTTCTTTATTTATTTATTTAAATCTAAGGATCTCCAACAAAGACTGTACATAATTTTGTAACTTAGTGTAAATAGGGCACAAACATCTTTCAGTGTACTCCTTCAATGATAGGAGACCACATCATGCAAAAATTGGTTAAATCTATGTATTATATAAAATATTATTAACGGAAATTGGACATACTTGAATGAATAAAAAACTATAAAATTAAAAAAACATGTTGTTATAGATAAAGGATAAGTAACTACTAAAAGAAACTATATAATTAAAAATTGAATCTTGAGTGGAGTTTATGTAAATTTTTTAGTGTGATTTTAAATTTTGATAGTGATATGCTGAAGTCAAATTCTTTTGTTTTTGACAGAAGATTATATTGTCTGCAAAGTCTGAGTGTAGTGGCAAAGGGTCTAAGGTTAGATCTGGCAAAGGGTACCAATAAGAGGTTGTAGGAACTCTGCCTTGGCAGACGTGAAGGTACGGTTATTGGTAGACTGCTAGTGAGCTCATTGCAGTCTAAGAGGTCGTTATATAGCTTGTATACATATATACAAGGTCTAGATACCACCTACGATTATTTAGTGAGCACATGTTGTAGTGTTTGAGCCTGTCAGTGTAATTTAGAAGTTGCCTTGCTATGTGGACGTTGTAGGACAGATAGTATAAAAAAAGTTTTTCAACTCTTTGTAGGCGCTTGTTGTGTACTGTACTTATTATTGGGATTCCAAATGAAAGTGTTACATTCTAAGGTTGGCCTTAGTAAAGCGTTGAACAACATAATATTGGTGCTAGACTTTTTGACTTTTTCTTCTACATGCTTACAATATACATAGCAATACAAACACGGTACGAAATTGCAGTCATTTGATTTCACTGGAAAATACACTTGAGAATGCGAGTCGTTTCTAACAGAGTGCAGATTCTCGAACAGCCAGACGGCGAGAATCGAATATAAGATTGGCTTCGGTCTTACATTTGTTCTCTGAATTGTGAAATGACAGAGACCAACGTGTATAGGAAAAATAATGTAGTTCTAGTATTAATCCAGATAAGAAGTAATATATGAAAAGCAATAACTTGTAATTTTGTATTAGATTTGAAAACAGCGACCGTGACATAAGTAGGTTACCATGTTTGCTTCTAGACGATGTGTCTCTAAATATAAACATCTACTGCATTTCTCTAGTCTTGTTAAAAACTTTCATGTAGATTGTAGTTTTTATTGCGTATAATAATAGCAAAAATCTTATATCGTTACAACTTAAGTATCTAAATATCAATATAGCGTCACGCATCCTTATTCAGAAAGGAGTAGGCAGAAGTATTACGCCTACGTTTCGCCGGTTAAAATTAACTCCCACGTAACAGGAAACGAGCCAATCACCTCATTTAGGTAATTTTGGCATAATTTCAAAGGGTATTTTAAGAATGTAATTACCCTTAATACCCTTGTAATATACCCACAAATTGATTGCATTAGGGCAATTCTTACTTGGTCACCAGCTTACCTGTAATGTGCACAATTTTTTCTTTGGAATTAAATCTAACATTAGTTGTTTTCTAAGCTAGACTACTCCAGTTTATTTAATAAAAATAAAAAATCAGGTACGGCAAAACTGAAGCATTAATTATACATCTTTCTTTAAAAGTGTTTATAACTCGTGTGGTACAGCTACCAGAGAATGTTACGGTAGCAAACCTAAGCAAACTTTGATTTCACCTTATTAAAATAAGCACTTCATAAATACGCTTTATTGAATTCCTTTCCTTGTTACAGAGCGTGCATATCAAGGGATATGCCGTCGGCTAAGTGATTATGATGCATCACACCCTGTCTCGTCCATCACATCGGTATCATACATCATCGTGAACACTAACGTAATAACGAGACTTATGAATAAATACTCGAGCGCCAGACATTATATTGTATGAAAGAAGTCTTACTTGAACTCAAGCTACGTATACCTCTTGAATTCTACGCTTTTTGGTTACAACAAATATAATAGTGAATTTAGTGGAAATTGGATTTAAAGACTATAAAAGTTTTAGGTAGGTAATTCATCTATATGTATATAAATTGTTTACTTTATAATGATAATTGCATAAAGCTGCTATCTAGCATAACTTAGTTATCTCTTTAACCCTTTCATAGATACTACTGTAGACACAATAGATGTTTTATTGTCATTACGGCCATATAATTATGTTTACTGTCCTGAAAAGTGTTAATCCTCTTTTGAGAAGGGACATTATGTCATAATTCATTGAAACCGGTTTTTTTTTTGTAACAATTGATTTGTGACATTTGTTGCGTTTTGCGAGAAATTAGTGATTTCTTCTAACAGATTGACTATCAGGTTGTGTTCAACATACATACTAACTACCTACTTACTTAACGCAATGCACAGAAACTGCCAACAGTTAATGAGCGAGTGCTAATTTCTTTTAAAGTCTTTATTATGGAAGGCTTATCTGCCCGCTTTAGCTGATGTTTGTTCTCTATCTACAGAACCCAGGTACGGTAATTAACCACGGAGCGCTACTTCAATTTATTGCGGGAAAATTATCTTTGTTGACCCTCGCGCTTGTGCCAAGGTGCTTATTTTTTTTCGTTCTTTGTAAGCGTTTTTTATATCCCCTATTCCGTTTTCGTCTTTTATTTACTGGCCGTTTATTAATTTCGGAATAGAACATACTGTTTTTATGTAATATCTTTTTGATAATATAAAATTATATAGAGACTTGATGACCTTGATGATTTTGATGTAACATTTTTATGATTAGACGCTTTTAAAATTATAAGTTTAAATATTGAATTATTAAAAATAAAGGAATTGTATAATTTACTTATTTATATTTGTGACCTAATGTACTGTAAAACCACTAAAATCTTTTGAAGTTATAGTGATTTCTTTATAGTTATATCAAGTAACAAGGAAAAATTCTTTAGGATTTGTCTATCAAAATGATTCTTAGTATCAGATATGTCGTCAATAAGTTGGTAATATTTCAACCTGTATTCCAAAAACGTGGACAAAGCATGTTCACTTCGCTATTGCCCGAGAACTAACTAACTTTAGCCTAGTCCTCTATAATTACTTCATACTATACAGCTCCGTAGTACACAATTTACAACAACAAATATACCTAAACATTATAGATCAAAGGCAGTCCATTTCAGGTTCGCGTAGCTTCCCGGTCCCATTTCATGCGCCACCCATTGGCGCACTAATGTAGCGTGCATTTTTAATTCATGTCAAGAGTTCCCGAGTGGCTGCAAGCTAAGTGCGGCCGCGATGCTCTCGCTTACGTACCGAACGTGTCACGGAAGTAAGCAAGGTTGTACCTATTTCATTTAGTTTGATCGTCGTTATGAAACATCAAGCTATTTTAAGTCCAAGTGGTATGAGTTCTGCAGCTGTCCTCGATATTATAACAACTGAGATGCTGCTTTTAGTATTTATGGTTTGTGATGTTGTTAATCAGCAATCCCGTGATCTGCTACTGTGAATAGTGTTTTTTAATTCCATAAAGCAGACTTAAATTGTCGAGAATTCTTAATAACAACTAAATTTTCTTCCTTTTCTTTCATCTCTCCCTTTTCTTCAAGGTTGAAAACAGCACGCATGGATGTGTTCTTGCTACATATTTCTGCAATGCTAAATGCCTACTTGGAGGTAACCATTTCTCACCCGGTGGAACGTACAAGTATGCTTGTTTGCCACCATAGAGGATAGCCTAAGTATCCTGGGTATGGACATCAGCCGAGATCTCAACCCCAAGAACTACATCGAGTGCGTCATTAAAACCGCCTCCTGTAAACTCGGTGTCCTGAACAGGGTGAGGCGGTACTTCACGCCCGAGCAGCTCTGTCTTCTTTATAAGACACAGGTTCGTTCCTGCGTGGAGTACTGCTCTCATCTTTGGGATGGCTCCGCACAGTACTTACTGGATGCACTCGATAGGTTGCAGCGGCGAGCAGTCCGTATCATCGGAAGCCCGGAGGCTACTAAGACCCTTGAGCCTTTACAGCTGCGAAGAGACATCGCCTCAATGGCCGTCTTCTATCGCCTTTACCATGGAGAGTGTTCTGAAGAGCTCTTTGAATTAATCCCACCCTCTCCCTTTTTATCCAGAACGACACGTGCGGGACTAAAGTGCCACCCTTTCACAGTGGAATCTAAAGGGTCTCGAACCAAACGGTTCAGCACTTCATACTTTTGTCGCTCAATTAAAGCCTGGAACTCTTTGCCAGCGCATGTGTTCCCATCTAATTTTGATCCTGGGTCTTTTAAGCGGGGCGTGAAAAAGCATCTCACTAAGCCGCCATAGTGGAGGCCACCATACCAGTAGTTTGGCTTTTGGAATGGTGTCCGCCACTTCTGGATTCCACTTACTGCTTACCATCAGGCAAAGTGGAGTCACTTTGGTAGGCTAATATAAAAAAAAAAAAAAAAAATAGTTGTGTAAAAAAACATCAGTGAAACAAATGAAACATAACGAATAAAAATCATAGTTAAAACATAACAATATATGTAAAATATAACATAAGATTTTATTCCAAAAATCTAGTATTTAAATCAACATTTTGTAACATAAATTCGGAAGTTTAATGTATCTTTAAACAAGAAAAATTTACTATATAAAGATACGAAACACACAACTTTGCAATTCTAGAAGAAACATACAAATACACTAGTACTTAACTACATTGTATAATAGGTAATAAATTACAGCGAAACTAGATTACACGACGATCTATGTTCTTAAGCATTATTTTTCTTCGTGACTCTATTTGCAATAACTGATTGTATTCTTCATGAGCTGCATATTGATGCAGAAATGGATTATATCGTCTCTTGTCATCTAATGTGTATCTATTAGGTGACAAAACACAATAAAATCTTGATCGTGATATTTTGTTTTGAAAATCAGATCTTAATTTACATTATTCTAAACGTTTATATACGATTCTACCAAAGAGATTAAGTACCTGCTTAAATGTCTTTGGGTCCTACTTAATACTATAGACGTTATCGCTAAAAGTTAATTTGATAACATTGTTTTACAAATCATTCAAAACCGAGAAAGTCCTGCAGTGGCACTGCATCCACTTAAAAGTTTATATAGAAAGTTTTTATGGTCTCCTGTAAAATTTACAAATGTTACATTGGTGACATTGAATGCCGAACGTCGACACTACACTCACTACAATAAAATAACGTAAAACTGTAGGAAAACCTCTTTTGTAATAAGAAGACGCGTTGTAGACTTTTGATTCGTGTACAGGTTGCAGCAGTTTGCCGCAGAACGACTTATCTCAATTTACTATGAGCTATTACGTCATGAAAAGACTTTTATATGAGCCCATAAAACTTCTCAATTTTAAATTGTACGTACTTCTCCATAATATTTTTGAATACATTTGGAATGCACTTAGTTTATTATACTTTGACCACCAAATTTGGGTCACTTGATAAAAAAATTCATCAAATTTTATATTTTAGCATAAACTACTAGTTTATGATTTCATTTTATCCTTTGGCTAGGCTTTTACGAAGAGTAATGCTGTTATTTGTTTATATCTCGATGTGATGCAAAAACGCTCCAAAAATTTAACAAATTTGCAAGTAGATCGCAAAAAGCGGCAGAGAAGCAAAACTCAAAAAATAAACTAGTAACTTTTTAAGCAATGAAAAATTAAATATTATCACAATAGAGTATTCTAGAAATGCCTGCGAAGAGCACTTAATGACACGAGTATACGCCCTTGCCTTAGACGGTGTACATAAGATTATAATTACACTGATTTATATTTGAATGTAATGATTTACAATGTCTTATATATTACAGGTTTGCATTAGATCTATCAAAGCATGTAACTCTTCCTCAAATTTTATCAAGTATATTTATTTGAAAAAGTAAACCTGGACTTAAAGTCTGAAATCGCCAATCCGCCTTGAGCAAGCGTAGTGATCAACGTTTGTGCCTTCTCTTTATGACATCTTTGACTGCAGACCTGTGCTCTGTAGTGGTAGGTATAGTAAAACAGGCTGGTATTTTTAATTTATCTATTATATCCTTATAAGCTCGATCATGCAGCTGATTGTTTTAAACTTGTATTCTACTGCTTTTATTAAATTATTTTAATAGATCAACAAAATTCTGGATCTTGGCCATGTCAAGCAGTGGATTACGTCTCTAAGCTCATATGATGATGATGTCAACAGATGATATCGAATGTATCAAAATTTGTAATACGTGACGCAATATTATTAAGTTAAAACATTGCATTATGCATATTACACTGCATCTATGCATTTAATATTAGAATTTTATAAAAATCAAGGTTACATTTTCAAATCTCAAAATTAATGAGTGTCATTTAAAATACTGATTTCTGAACAAACCTCTGATTTTAATTATTTACAGAAGTTATTTTAAATAAACCAGTTAATTTATTTTGGTTGCATTGCTGAGTGCCTATTTTAAATAGCATTATACTGATACAGATTTTTATACCGTCTGTACTTTGTACGTACTCGCGAAAAGGAACGAATGGGTACTCCAACCAAGAAAGGGTCAAATCTTTAGGGTCAAATGGGCTCGTACCCTAACTAGGTATAGCTTTCGAGGTCCATAAACTTTATGCTGTGTTACTTTAGTTTATCTTTTATTTCGGTAAAATCTCTCACTGTGTTCATTCTCATATTTTTTTAATAATTGTTGTAATGAATAACCTACAGATCATAAGTAAAATTGAGTAACTTCTAATTTACATGTTACTGACATATTATAATAAATGTGCGTTCTCTCTAAAACGATTTTATTCAATCAATATACCTAACAATTTCCTTTCCAATAATCGTCTAAACACTCGAGCCACATACATTAAAGTTCAATTACTGTCATTCACTCGAACAAACAAGCGTGTTTTCATCATTCATATTATCATTATAGCATAAAAGCTTTATTGAATTCTGTCTACTTTATAAAGAAGATCAATCGATTCAGCGGGCCAAAGTAAAATAAGTAGGCGTAGCTTGTTGCCTTTTATATATTATTAATTTAAATGTCATAGAATTTGATTTGATATCGTAAAGCGATGAAAATATTCTTTTTTATCTTAGCTATAATTATGTTTGTGTTGAGTTGTAGGTACTATCTTAATTACAGGTTCCGCATAATATTCTACAAGTGCACATGTTTTGATATTAATCTTAACTAAATACATTTTCTCGACTGGTTCTACAAAATATATCCATCTTTAAAAAATATAGTCTGCAATAAATATATTCGTTTTAAAATACATATTTTATTTTACACTAAACTACGTGTTTGCTCGATATTGTGTTCTTTTTCCTTACCTTAAATACATTCGTCTATAAAAGAGACAGAAATAGTCAATTTTAAACGTAGAATTTCGTTATAAAATGAATATTCTATTTTAAATTGTTACGAGGATTTTAAATCTAGGTCACATACTTACTATACAGCGAGTGCAATTTTTAATTGATGTGGTGGGAATGAAACCAGTAATATTTACACTTAAATTCAAAAGGTATAACTTCATTAATTTACCAACACTTATCTCACTCTTTTATCAACATAATTATAAAAAGGTTAAACGTAGTCAGATTTATTTTAGTTGGTAGGATATCAATTACTGAATTATTTTGGATAAAATGCGTAATAGAAACCAGGATTTTTACTTTTTGGTTAAATAGGATTGGTTTTCTATTTCATAAAATTATAATGTTTCTTCATAAATGATAAGAATTTACTACATCAGTAATATACATGTGTACGCATTGTTATTATAAAATTAACTGCTTATAATTTAAATTTAATGATGCAGATTTACAATAGGTGTTATTGCGTAGGTTACCTAGACCTACCTATGCAATATAATAATAATACCAGCCTGTTTATTGTCCTACTGCAGGGCACAGGCCTCTTCTCATATAGAGAAGGTGAGCATTAATCACCACGCTTGCTCAAGGCAGATTGGCAATATCAGACTTTTGAGTTCAGGTTTCCTCACGATGTTTTCCTTCACCGTCAGTCAGAAATGTCCAAGACAAACTTAGAAAGTACAAATGATTTGAAAAATCACATTGGTACTTGCCCAGATTCGAACCCACTACCTCGTGTTTACGAAGCGGGTGTCTTATTCAATGGGCCATTTCGGGCAAGATTCACAGACCGCACTTTGACTTTACTTTGATGCAAAGATCTACTTTGTACCAAAAATATGTTTCTTAGGCCCAGATTCACAATCGTGACTTTACTTTACAGCAAAGGCACCTTCGCAAAGTAAGCTTTGTATTGCCGAAGATTACTTTCAACTTCATATTCAAACATATTTTTGGTACAAAGTAGATCTTTGCATCAAAGTAAAGTCAAAGTGCGGTCTGTGTATCTTGCCCTTCGACTTGTCCTATGCAATACTATATCGTAAATCTTGTATGTATTGTGAGACAAAGGAATACTTTTTATTTATATTTCATTTATTAAAAAATAAACATCTGCTCATGTTATAACTCTTACTCTCTCTTCTACCTTTTTAACCGACTTCAAAAAGGAGGTTCTCAATTCGATGGCACCTTCTTTTTGAAATTTTTTATGTATGTTGCCTGATTATTTGAAGAGTTTGTTTTGTTTGAAAGGGTATACTTCCCAAGTGGTCCTATGATCATCAAGTCAGGATCTGATGATGGGATCCTGGAGAAATAGAAAAAACTCTTCAAATTGAATAGGCACACTTGAAGCGATTTGGATAGTTTTTGAAAGAATACTTTATCGAAGTGGGCCTATTTCAATTTGGTGAAGGTCTAATGAAGAACTTAGGAGATAGGCAACGGAACTCCTCAATAAATGATAGCAAATGTACTGGTATTGCTAAAATCTCATGTCTGTCTATTATTTACACCAGTTCATAATATAACATCACGCCGGTACGCTGTGATGGGGTAAGCACATGTAAACCACAAAAAATTTAAAACAAATAAATTTTTTATCAGGAAAAAACCGACTTCAAACAGGAAGACACATAAATTTTGTTAGCACAAAATAATTCGTATTTTGATTTAGTTAATCAGAAATAATTAAACACCTAATTATTTTATAATAATTTCAAGAATTACGTTGCGCGGCGAGTCGTCAGCTATTTGTTATCTAAGTACGTACCGTAGCAGGTAATTGTACGGAGCATTACATTTCACCGTGATGCTCCGTACAGTGTATTCTTTACCTCTACCCACAATTATGGTGTCAACAAATATATCTATGTATAGCTAAGTATACGTATCGTTCGATAAAAAGCTTTTTATAGCTTGAATGAAACCCCTCAAAGCTTAAACCGATAAGTCGTCAGTACCGGTTGTCATGCGAACGCCCCACCACCGCTACACTGAAATTCAACCACCTTGAAATTTATGTGCAATTCTAGCTCAGTCCTAAAAACAAACAAACTTAATAAGGTTTATTTAATAAATAGTGTAATGTTATGAATGAGCTTCTGACGACAATTGTTGTTTGGACACTTGTCATTACCCTACGCTGAAAATCCTACATTCATTTTACGCTTGAGACAACTATATATTTATTTAAATATTCTACTAGGTTTAAGTTTCCAGAGTCTGATTTAGAATATTTTAATTATTTATTATTGTAATAAGTGAAACACAAAAGCACGTAATTTATCTTAAGATTATTTTTCACTAGGATATAAAATAAATTCAAATAACATATTTCTAGACTTAATAACTGCTAGAGCAGACAATTCGCCTAAATTTTATATAATTTATTTTCATCTTTTGTTTCAAAGATGAAATTTGTTCATAATTTTTATTCGGTAAATGTTAATTATGTCATTTAGATAATCTTTTGTAGCGTAAATGTGGTTCTATCAACTAATGGTAATACACAAATCCCTGTGCGAATGTTAGTTTCAAATGAACAAAATAGGTAACTTTAACTTAATGTAATGGGATATTTGATTTTCTTATTTTAATTTGTCTTATTTTTTATTTAAATTTTTGTTACCTTTTCGTTCGTTATCTGGGTCAGCCCAAATAACGAACGAAAAGGTAACAAAAATTTAGTTTGAAGATTTTCTCAGATATAGAAAAAATACGTGACCACCTAAAGTTTTAATTAAAAAACTTCTATAAACTTTTTGTGTATTCCAACCCGTATCGGCCGGGACACTAAATTGTATCTTTGTACTTGCTTAGGTAAATAAGGCAGGTAGATTTGTACTAGCTAGCTTTATATTTTACTGAAAAATTTACTCTAGGTATTTTGTTTTATATTTAGGGTTCCGTATTTTAAATAAAAAAGTCTTTCTCTTGTCGGTCTATTTGTTGGTACGTCAAGATCCTTTTTCTCAGTCCGTCGAAGTGGTAAACTTTAATTAAAAGCTATAAATAACCGAAGTCCCTAAATTCTGTAAAAATCAAGTCAAATATAATCAAAAAAGTGATTTTGTAGCATACCTCATATTTGCGCGTAAATCGAAAGTCTGTAAGTATTTTTAGCACCTAGGATTTTCCTACGATTATAAATTTTGGAACAAAAACAAATCCATATAACGTAAATAGCAAAAATAAATGTTGTTTTTTGTTTATATCATTCAAAATGTTTTACTATTGAATAATTGTTAACATACAAGTAGGTACACCGATACTATTTAAAATGGTAAGACTACTTCTTCAGAACAATTTACCTACTCAAAAACAGACCAGAAATAACAAGCAAATATTCATGTAACATGTCGGATACGTGTATATTTCGTTCTGTGTGTAATGAAGTGGAGCCGTACAAGCTATAGGTGCACCAGAACCCTATAGTTGAAATGTCAACAGCACGCCGCTCACTGCACAATAATAGAGTGTTTACACTATACCGCATCCCATATCTACAACATGGAGTTCTTCAAGAAAGGAGTTAAAAGGTTTTTAACAGGGTCGGCAACGCGTTAGTGATGCTCCTGGTGTTGCAAGCGTCCATAGGCTACGGTAACTGCTTACCATCAGGCGGGCCGTATGCTTGTTTGTCACCTTAGTCGTATAAAAAAAAAAAAAAGAAATATGACCGTAAACGTGACAAAGTACGTACGTAGATACAGAATTACTGATACAGTAATGGATTACTGTGCTATCATTTTATTCGAAGGAGCAAGCATAGTATCATAGTATGCAGAGTATAATTAATGATTTTTTTTTCAGCGTAAGTTTGTGGGTGACTTCAAATTGATACGTATAAGTACCTATTTAATTATCATATTTACCTTGTATTTTACTGACTCTAACGATTAGGTAACAAATTGTTAGCAAAATTGGACTTAAACAATAGATTTAAAACTGTAATTGCAATTCAAAATTAATTTTAAATTAGTTAGCTATCGAGGCGAGCGAGGAGAGGCGCTGGCTACTAGCCTAGATATAGCGAAGGCGTTTGATAGGGTCTGGCACCGTAACATTCTGTCGAAGTTACCATCTTATAGACTTCTCTAGGGATAGTGCTAATGGGTTGCCGGATTATTGACCGGCAGAAGCATAAGAGCCATCGTCAACGGATAGCCTGGTCATGCAGAGGCGCTAGACAAGTGGCAAATATTTCAATTCTTTTTATAGAATCGATTGAAAATGTAAGGGATTGACTTAAGCGAATGACAATGTTGGCGTTAGCTTATGTCAATCCCATATGCTTTTAAAGCGTCAGGGATAATTAATATTCTACGAAAAAGATTTTTTTTTAAATGTATGGGATTGACCTTACTTTGTTAAGTCTATTTTATGAATGCCACTGGTCTGCGGCCTTTGGCGTTGCGGGACGCCAAAGACCCTAGACAAGTGACTTTGTATTATCCCTGACGCTGTTTTGGGCTGCATATCAATGATATGTTGTTCATCGACAATATTCATTTTTATGCAGACGATAGCACAGGGGGTACGAATTATACAGGCCGGGCGAACATCCCTCGATCCATTGTGGAGGAAAGTCGAAAAAGACTTGTGTCTGAAATCGGAAGCCCTCTAAACAGAGTCTCTGATTGGGGACGACTAAATCCAATTTAACCCCACCAAGACACAAGTCTGCGAGTTCACCATCAATCATCTGAAAGTCTTAAGATCCTTAGAATCGACATCTCTAGCGACTTCCAGTTCCACAGTAATTTGCTCAAAATCAAAAAAATCAAAATCATTTATTTGCAAGAAAAGTGGTACAGATAGTTGTGATAGAAAAATATACATAGTTTCACACAATTCACCTATTTTGGTATGCAAATTTAATTATAACATCGTAGTAAGATTACAGAGTCTAATAAATTATTTTAAACACTAAGCAATTAATAGAATTAAAAGTAAATATTTTATGTCACATCAATAATTAATAGAATTATGCAGTTAATGTTAAATGAAATTATAATAATTTAAATAATATAACAAAAAAAAAAATAATATTAGAATTAAAAAAAATACCATGTCATAGTAAATAAAAGAATAGTAATAATAGCAAAAAAGTAATAATATAATACAATAAAATTATAGTTTTAAATCAAAAAATTCTTTAATTGTATAAAAAGTATGTGCTATTAACCATTTTTTCAATTCCTTTCTCATTTTAATAGCGGCAATTCGCGAATGAGTTTTGGCACTTTATTAAACACCCTAATACACATCACGTAACAATTGTTATGAAATAATGATGTTTTACACGCAGGCAATAACAGTCTAGTGGGGTCTCGTTTACCAATAATTGAGTTGTCACGTGCACTAGTAAATTCATGTGAAAATTTTTTCACATGAACGCAGATTTCCAATATGTATAGACCTAAAAGCGTTAATATTCCCATGTTTTTAAATATGGGTCTACATGATTCCAGTGGTTCCATATTACACAAGGCTCGTACGCATTTTTTTTGACTGATAAAAGCCTTATTAATGTCTGTTGAATTTCCCCACAACAACAGTCCATATCTTAATGTAGATTCTACGTAACCGTAATAAGCAATTAGCGCCGCAGGTTTTCCAGCAACACGTTGTAAATTACGGAGTGCATATACGAATTTATTTAATTTAGTGCAGATATTTTTGACATGTACTTTCCAGTTGCAATGTTGATCAACATGTATTCCTAGAAATTTTGTGTCTGATACTTTGGAAAGACTTTCACCGTTATATGTAATGTTTAAAGTTTCATGTGTTGTTCTATAATTAGAAAATTGGATAAATTTAGTTTTTGATATATTTGCACTTAGATTATTTGATTCAAGCCATTTGATTATTGATTCTACTGTAGCATTCAAAATATTATTAAAATTATTACAATTATTAGATACGTCATTTTTAGGTACAATTATTGAAATGTCGTCTGCAAAAAGTATAGACTTATAAGGTGTTATAGTTGGGAGATCATTAATATATATTAAAAATAAAAGCGGTCCAAGTATGCTGCCCTGAGGCACGCCATATTTATTTTCTAAAAATTTGGATCTATATAAACTTAACACAGACTTTTCATTTACACGCGAAACTTCTACGCACTGTTTACGATTCTTTAGGTAGCTTTTTATCCATTCTAAGGCTGGACCCCGGATTCCGTATCTCTCACATTTGTCTAGCAGAATGTCATGGTCTACGCAGTCAAAAGCCTTTGACATGTCAAAGAAAATAGTGACAACCGGAGTTTTTTTGTTTATATATTCAGTTATTTCACGTATAACGGAAAAAGCTGCAAGAGTTGTGGATTTATCTTTTTGGAAGCTATTTTGTTCTTGTGTAAGAATTTTATATTTAGATAGAAAACTATATAATCGTGAATACATTGCCTTTTCAAGAATTTTAGAAAATATAGATATAAGTGTGATAGGCCTATAATTTGAGAGTTCGTGACAATCGTCTTTTTTAAATAACGGTTTAACTATGGATATTTTAAGTTTATCCGGGAATATACCTTGTGTAAAAGAAATGTTTATTAATTGAGTTAGAATAGGTGCAATAATGTCAGCACAGATTTTAATAATGTTTGTGCATACCGAATCATAACCTACCGAGTTTGTGTTATTTAGTGATTTAATAATTTGTAACGTCTCATTGATCGTACATGGGTTCAAAAATATACTAGACGCAACGTAATTAATGTGGTTCTCAAAGTTATTATTATTTAAATTATAATTTTGTCTATATGCTGTATTTACAAAAAAGTTGTTAAACGTATTTGCAATGATGACAGGGTCACAGATTTTTAAATCGTTATAATTTATCCAGTCAATATTAGTTCTATGTCCATGGTTGTATTCTTTGTTTTTAATTATGTCCCAAGTGGTTTTGCAAACGTTTTTAGATTTATTTATGCGATTATTGTTAACATTTCTTTTTGAACAATTTATACATGTTTTTAATATTTTTGTAAACTTATTATATTTATTTTTATTTATAGCATTCTTGTTTGTGTAATAAGTATATTGCAATTTTCTTTTACTCTTACTAGATATTTTAATCCCTTTAGTTAGCCATTTAGGAGCATGGTTAGTAAGCTTTATCTTATATCTGCTAAAGACGCTAAAGCACGTTGGCATTCAAAAAGCTCGTAGTGCTCAACAAGACGAAGCGGTCCTTCACTGCGGATCAAAGACTATTGCTTTACAAAGCTCAAGTTCGTCCCCACATGGAGCCATGCTGCCATCTTTGGGCGGGAGCACCTGGATATAAGCTTGGGCCTCTTGAGGCGGTCCAAGTAGGTGCTGTGTGAATTGTCAATAATCCCAGGCTTACAGACGGTATTTAATCATTAGGCTTAAGGAGAGACGTTGCCGCCTTATTGCATTTTACCGCCTGTACAATGGGCTGTGTTAGGAAGAATTCTTTAGGATAGTGCCAACGGTCACTTTTTATCATCGCAGAATCACAACAGGGTCGGCAACACGCTGGTGATGCTCCTGGTGTAGCAAGCGTCCATAGGCTACGGTAACTGCTTACCATCAGACGGGCCCTATGCTTATTTGCCACCTTAGACGTATAAAAAAAAAGTTTAACAAAATGATAAACACTACGGCGAAGGAGGTTTTAGGTTTAAATATCTTTATTATCACTGAATACAAAACAAATCGTCACTTACGTGATAACATTATTTGTACAAAGAAAAAACTGTGGTGTCCGTCGTCACATTCACAATAGCATAATTAATATGAATTAGGTACATTATTATAGGGTTACGTACACTACACATTATATAAGATAAAATGATTGGGTTAAGTACTTACATTATTATTCCAATAAGAACACAATGGTAATGATCAAGATCCATTTCACATATTTCACATACTTAGTATATACTTGTTCGTTTGTAGGTGGCAATACACATTCATTCAGCAAAATCACTGTTTACGGTGAAGGAGATTGCCAAGTTCCTAAATTAAACAGCTACCAGTACATCTTTCACTTTTTTCACGTAGTATAAGCAGCACATCCAAATACTATTTAGGTTTACGAGAATCTATTTGTATACTGCAAGAAAGAAAGAAGAAATAAATAAATTTATTTTGCTTGCAAATGAACAATTTTTTCATCTTATATAATAATTTAAAAACTGCGCTTAGTAGCGATGGTATGTAATTTAATTTAATTATGTGAATTTTAAATCAATTACCATTTTCATCTAAAACGTTCCAAGTGTGACAGACAGTTCTAAAAAAAAATATGCTTAAATGTAAAATTGCGTTTGACATCTAATTACAGTTTCAATCAGAAATGAATGATTATCAGCAAAATACTCAGTACTTTATTAATTTTTAATACTTTACAGAGAAAGATTGGACTAAAACTTATAACAATATTTTTAGGTAATAATGTTTTGGCTGTCTTAGCGCCTGAATGGAAATGTTACCCTACACACCTACAACTGCAGTGCATAATATTAATATTTTGATGATGTGTCTGATTAGGTTATCAAAGACAGTCGGGTTAATAGTTAACGATCGCTCGTCAACAGCATTATATTTGAGCCTATTTTATCAGAGTATCTCGACCAGTACCAAATTTTCTCTTTTATTATTAATTTTAACTTGATTCAATGCAATAACAAATTTATTTACGTGTTAAATAGTACAAATAATACATTTCAACAAATATTTAACACGTGTTTTCAGGAGTTGTTGCTTCTTCAGTAGCTTGTACACAGCTAAACCGATCCGTAACATGCCCAACTCTACGCTGTTCGTACGTAAAAGTACCTCCGTGTACGTAAATAGGTGACTATTTAAAATATTTTTTTACCTTTAAGATATAATGATGTTTATTTTAAGATCATATTATTGTCCTACCTAAAGGCCTATCTAAGTTAGTGTGCGGTAATACTACTGTTCATAATAAAATAAGCGAAATTTTGAGCGAATACTGTTCAGGTGTTTGTTGTTGTTGCAAGGAACATCACTTTAGACGAACTACCTCAGACACGTTATCCAAGTGGAATGATAAATATCGCTCCTGCCTACCTCTCTATTATTGAAAGTGCCACAGATAACATGAAAACTTTGTAACGACATATCCTGAAAGGCTCTTTATAGATAGTGGACGATAAATTTTGATCATTAGAACACATCAATCCGTCGTAGAGTAAAAGGAAACTTGTTTTGTTCTAAATAAAAAAATATGTGTAGTTCGTATCCCTTTTAGGACATTCCTGCTTCATAGGTTTTTCCATAAGCGTGAAATGTAGGGATAAATTCGCACTGTTGTCATGTTACTAGGCGCTGACTTTTGAAAAAAAAAGATTTATCTATTCGCATAATAGTATCAATGATCGACCTAATCGACCACTAGCCAAAGTACGTAGTGATCTTATTTATTATATACTTTACCCGAGCAATCAGTCAACCAAGCGTTGGCAGTCAAACTACGATTATCACATTCTCATGTGGCATTAAAATCATCCAACACAGGACTGAAAGCAGTGATACGGCTACTCTACTGTTTTCACCAATCCGGGTGTCGAGCGGGAAGGTCCTTGACTAGCAATAAATGTCTTTTGGTTAAAGATAAAGCTGAGTATTAAAAACCTAAAATGAGAGCTTTTTACAGGACTCTTTTACCTTTAATAGATTGACGGCCTGTCTCGTTGACTGCCATTTTAGACCACGCCTTTTAGCTGATAGTTGCCAGTACTTTCACCAGCAGCTTTATTTTCTAACTACAAAATTTTACATTTGCGTCTAGAATTACCTAAGAATAAAGATATCAACATTTCTAAAATCCTTCTAGAGAAATACTACCACGAGGTGAAACAACGATGCTTTACACATATATCTTGATATACATCAGTTTACTGGCCTTAAGTGTGCGGAGTCCACGTTGCCCGAGCGCGAGACTCCACACAAACGATGAATTATTGCGTGTCATCAATTACCGGACAGACGTGGATCACAACGATGTTGCTACGTGTTTCTAGATAAGCTTTGAGTTTATATATTTACTCTAGTAAGTTACTAATTATAAATTATAGGATATCTGATATTTTCTGAATAGATCTTTGGTCCATCATCATCATCATCATATCAGCTGAAAAACATCCACTGCTGGACATGTGCCTCCCCCAATTTACGCCACTTAGACAGGTCATGAGCCACCTTCATTTTTTCAACGCATATAAGAAATTGGATGTGGATTTGGAGGTGGACACAATGACTTGTATCGGTAAGATAAATCCAACCCACGAAATTCATACTTCGCACATTTCAATACACTAGTAAGTATATAGAATATTAAATTTATTAATTTACTGTCAAGCTTGAGCAGCTTAATCTGTATAATAGCGCCCTAAATATTAGGATGTTGAGCACCCCTGCGTGTCAAGAACATAATCAAAATGTTAAAAAAATGCTCTTCCAGCTAATTTTCTTTCCGTGATTGTTATTGTAAAGCGGTGTTTACATCATTCTGCTTTATAGAACCTGAACGGCTTTGGCACGCAAACAGCGCGTTGTTTATTCTATTGTACATCCAATACGTTTGTCTCTCAACGCCATTAATAAGGTGACTATTGGCAGAGATAGATTACTATTATATTACGCAAGAGACCACTCTGGTGTGTGCCAAGCCTTTGATGATACATCTTTTTTTCCTTATTGGAAAGAAACCGTAATAGTTATTTACATTATCGGGAAAGGAATTATTTGAAGTTCATATAAATATTTGATTAGATATCGACGTTCTGAGTTATGAAAACATGTTGTTTTCCTCTTATAGATGTTTGCCCCATTCTGGTAGTATCGGCAACATGTATGAATGACGTTGACGTGACTAGAGAGAGATCATTCAAGTCGAAATGTATATAAGTCTTTATTAGCTTTTTAGAAGAAACATTTTATATTCACTATCATTATGAAAAATGTAAGATATCTTTATATTTTCCAGAGAAGACTTGCTTCGGTTTTCTCAATTCTAACTATCAAGTTAAACTTATGAAGCGGCAATAATAGTAGAGTAGCTACGATTTTGGTTTGATGTCATCATCTACCATACCACTGCCAAATATAAAAAAAATAGATAGCGTACTTGCAACTGAACCTACAAAATCCTATTTATTACATTTGCTTTCACACACTGAAAATCACTAATCTAAAATCTTAAATCATAAATCTTTTTGATATAACCTTCCCGTCGTGGATACCGAAGGCGTCGTGATACATTACACATGTGCGCAATTAGTGATTAGTTTAAAGTTTACGAGTTGCTAAAAACATAAAAAATATGAAAACTAGGTACTGAAAATAAAGCAGAATATTTTAAATCACGTTGTATTTATTTATGGAGATAAATAGGTGACCAGAGTTTGGTCTATTATATCTAAAATTCCTAGTACTGAACAATATAATGAATTATACACTAGCTTCTACAAGAGTCACGAAATAAAAACTTAATTAACTGATAAAAAGTACAATTTATATCAAATATAATAACATGCAATAAGTTTTAAAGTTAGACCGGAATAACAGACACACTTTTTAGATCTAAAAAATGATCACTACTCTTACTGAGGCTTAAAACTGTAATGCACCTGTGGACTATAAAATGTCTCCTAAGAACATTCTCTTTTAATCCAGCAGATTTACGTCACTAAGTGAAATAAAAGGCACTACTGCGGCTCACGACAGAGAAGGTAATATAAATAGCCCCATAAAAGTCATAAAACTCACTAACGTGATCCCTACACATCAATTCAAGTGCAAATTCATCGCAATAAAATTTTCATTACACGGATGCCTGGTCCGCCCGTATTATGTGCGATACACCTATGACGTTACGCACATAACGTACTCACACATCGTGACCTTACCTGCGATTTATGTCACAGCGTACATTCTATAAAATCTTTATCTGAACCGTTTTATATCGCCATTCAACCATTATAGCTTCAAGACGAGATACGAACTTTTACAAGACTTTACTATCTATTTTTGACTGACTTTCAAAAATGTCTCAATACGACAGATTTTTTGTTCTTCAACTTCATTATTTATAAACTGAATTTTATAATTAGTCTTTAAATTAATTAAATAGTAAATATTTGTACAATAATCACATTCATTGTATTTTAATTCTATCGCATTAACCAATTAAGTTTAAAATATTACAAAATTCACATTTTTGAACTAGGTTGTGTAAAACAAATAGAAAACAGATTGTCTTCCAAAGCTTGGATGTTGTTACCTATTTCTAACAATGGCACTAATGCCGCCTATTAAAAGCTAAAGAAAGCCTATGCTTATTATGTAAAATTTGAAATTATATTATCTAATCATTTTTATTACTTTGATACAGAAGAACAAAATAGGTCGACCCGGTCAGACACAAACAAATACTTTATTACTTACTTATTCTAAATAATGTAAAATTTCAATATCTAAGCATGAATATACATACATAGGTATATTAAAACCGTGTGTATAATACCCGCACCGATTCAGATCTGGGTTTGAACCTTTGATTGATGCTTCGGTTCGTACGGTCCAGTAAGTTTTACGGACATAAGTACGCTTGATAAATGGCGATAAAGCTCTGTCTATATCATGTTGGATTCTAATACTAAGCTGCTATCGAAAAATACGATACAGATTGATTAGCTGCTTTTGAAAAAATACTTTCTTAAAAATAATTGGCTTGTAGGTATAAAGAACACTAAGGAACACTCAAAACTAGTAAGTGTAACAAAAATTGAAAGTAAACAAAAATCTTTGCAAAAGATTGCCGGCAAGTGGTCATTTCGTCAATGAAGAATATCGATAGCACAGACAAAACTTACAAAAAATAAAAAAAAATTCTTTCACGTAATAATATAACTATGTAACCTGCTCATAAAAATAATAACGACATACTTGCCATAAAATTTAAAATTTTAATCAATGCTTTAATTAAAAATTTGAATTGTTACGCACACAAAAGTCCTTGAAGTTTAACTAAGGCTCGAATAATTTGCTAATGGGCTATTAAAAGCAATGAAAAGTGATTAAAACTGGCGTGTGAAGTGTCAATGAGTACGTGATTATGAGGCAACATGCTCGCCTTACTTATCATTTTTAAGAACACCTTTTTAATGACAAATTTGTAGTTAACTATTGTGTTAATGAAAAACTTGAGTAAAATAAAGATATTAAATGAATAAAAAGGTTTTGTCTAAACTATTGGTATCCTCTCTTACAACGCTATCACAATCTAGAATAAATAATAATAAAAGTCTTTAAGAGTGAGTTTGTTTTGAAACAATTTTTGAAGCATAGAGTATTTATATTTGTGACATTTCACTGTCTATTCTATCCGCTACTATAACTTTAAAAGTGGTACCTGACTGATACTGAAAGACTTGTAAAAACTATATAATATTTACAAATACAATTTAACTATAGAGCTATTTTCGACACTGTTTTCGCCATTTTTAAAATCGACGGTATCTAAACTATGAGCTCGTGCATCATCGTCGTCCTCTATTTCTAGATACCTACTACTACTCGTGCCTCTAACCTATAGTTTATCATCATCATCATTTCAGCCTTCGAATATCTACTATTGTCTTTTATCATTTTATATTTTTCCAAAGAAGCCGGTTGGCATCCGCCGGTTTTCAGTATCTTGTGCTTTTAACAAGACATCCATCCATCTCGTTAGTAGACGTTCTACCTGCACATTATAGTAATTCTCAATTATATCAAATTTGTGGTTTTAATTTAAAATTATTTTTATTATAAAGAAAAAGTATAAAGTATGAAGTCATTATAAAAATGTACAATACATTAAAAGTTATCTCTTAGTAACATCAACCTGAGAAAATCTTTGTTTATTATGATCTAACCACTATCATTTAGTCATTACTAATTTTACAACCAGTTTCCTACGGAACTTTTCCCATAACAGATACCACTAGAGTTCACTAGACCAATAAAACATAAACAAATAAAAACTTTATTATAATAATTACTATATTTACCGATCGCGTCACGCGTAATAAATCTATTCATTTTCTTAAGTTTCTTACGAGCGTAATTAAAAAGCTTCCGTGATTACGCGGATTCTTTGTCTTTATAACTGAATAAACTACCGGTTTCTATGAACTAACGATTGGTTATCATTGATTGTAATAAACACTTAGCTAATATATTATAGGACATAACATTCACATGGAAAATTATTCAATGTCGGCAATATTTTTTATACGATTTAACTATTTAATTGTTGTAGGATGTTGTGGGATCATGAGATATTTCAATTATACTCGTTGTTAAATAGAAAGGTAAGTAATGTAAATTTTTTTCTAGGAAAAGTTGACGATCATATTCAAATAGACTGATCTGTAGAAGAACCTCCGTCTTACAGAAGACAGGCAATATATCTTAACTGCGTTGAAGCCGATAAGTAACGCCTCAAAAGTTCGTAAGACGCGAGCTGATTGCAATTTATTTTTATTGTTTGTGCTTTTTGATTTTGACACAGTGTAGGGCGGCAGGCTGTCTAACAACATATTGACATTATAAATACATTCTTTGAATGAACTGCGGTGTGCACTATAATGTCGTATTTGGTGTCATTTCGTAGAATTACCTATGCTAACTGTTTAAGATAAAGCAATGAAACAAAATAGCTAATTATATTTTCTACGAAATATCAGATATTTTCTCGTTTGAATCTTTAGCCACGGTTACCCAATTGAAGGTTTACCAGACCTATGACTTTGTATGCATGTTGGAACCATACTAGTAGATAATATACTAGTAGATTTTGGTGTATTAAGCAGTAAGGTTTTGATAAACTAGTTGACCACCCGTAAGTTTGACGAGGTCTTGTTAGGTAGATAATGTTGTGGGCCCGGTCAGCTAACTTACCGGTTTTGAGCGAAATAACTAAACAATTTTTTATGGATAATAAACAAATAAGAATCAATTTAGATTTCTCAACGTTTGTCTTAGATAACAAAAGCTACTGTGTTCTGTTTTAACTTTTTAATAATTTAAATGTATTGTAACACATCTATTAACTACGTACTGGATTAATACTGATGCTTTTTAACCCGGTATTGCGTGCCCACGAAAACACGTACGTCAACGACCTCCGCGAATTTTAATCGATTTTGGTAAAGTGACTGTTAAGAGTGCATGAAGTGAAAATCAACAAAACAAAGAACAGTGAACATTTTGTGAATACGAAATACACTAAAATATCCTTACGAGAGTGTAAAGCGTTCATTAATCTTGTAAATAACCTCCTCTATTTAAGAAAAATAGAAATAAAAAATGGACATGGATCTCCCCAGGCAAGAAGACGAAAAAAGAGATTGATTTTATCTTATCAAATTCCCCACGTTCATTTACCAACTTTGAAACCATATGTACCGGTTTCCCAACAGACCATAAGATGCTAAGAGGTACAATCAAATTAAAAGCTGCGAAATTAAGCAGGAGAAATATCAGCAACCCAAGAAACCAACTAAAAACAATAGAAGACCGATCAGAATATATCACCAACTTAAAAAACGTCGAACACGACCTCTCTGAAAAAGAAAACGAAATCCTAGACGCCAATGTATACTACAAAAAGATTGAAACTGCAATTAAAACATGTCTAAACAAACAAAAAGACAGTAGTCTACGTCAAAAATCAAATATACTCACAGAATACACGTTAAATTTAATGAAAGAGAGAAGTAAACTACTTCACAAAAAACACCTAAGCCCAGACGAAAAAACTAGACTTACTTGCCTTTTCAAAACAATTAAGAAGGAGATTAAAAAGAATTGTAAAGATCATAAAGAATCCATTTTTACGAGACATTTAAAATCCTCCGGAAGTCTTAAAAAGGCTATAAAAGAACTAAATACTGCAAAACAATGGATACCATCACTAAACGCGAACGCCCCAAAATAACAAACTCGAGCAGATGTCATAAACACCGCCACAGTATTCTACAGACGGCTATAAAGCGCGTCTAAGGACCTCATGTACCATGAAAATATAGAAAATACTACAGCACCAAATCAAAATATAGAGACACCATACTTCAAAGAGATCGACATATTAAGTAAATTGGAGAAATTAAAAGATGACAAAAGTGCCGGCACTGATGGAATATCAAATGAAGCCATTAAATTAGCTAAAACAGTGCTACTTTACCCCCTTACGTTACTATTTAACGAAATTCTTGATGAAGAAAAAGTCCCAAAAACATGGACAGAATCAGAAATAATACTATTGTATAAGAAAGGAGACCCAACAGACGTAGGGCATTACAGACCTATAAGTATAATACCATGTTTGTATAAACTCTTTACTAGCTGCCTACTGGAAAGAATTAACAACGACATAGAAAAACATCAAGCAAGAGAGCAAGCAGGGTTTAGAAAGTCATTCAGCACCATTGACCACATACAAGTACTGGAACAAATAATTGAAAAATATTATGAATTTCGCAGGCCATTATATCTCGCTTTCATTGACTTTAAGAAGGCATTTGATTCGATATCTCATCAAAGCATCTGGAAAGCCCTTCATGAACAAAATATAAGCAACAAATATATCAGAATCATTAAATACATCTACGAAAACAGCACTAGCAAAATCAAATTAGAAAGTTCAGGACAAAAATAGAAATAAACAGAAGAGTTAGACAGGGCGATCCCCTGTCACCTAAATTATTTATATCAGTCCTCCAAAACGCCATGAAAAATCTATCTTGGGACAAAAAGGGACTAAAAATCGGCAATGAGCGTCTTCACCATCTATCCTTCGCAGACGACATTGTGCTGTTCTCCAACAGCGCTCCAATCCATAATGTCAGAACTTGATAACGTGAAGTAACCTAGAAATGAACATCTCAAAAACGAAGGTCATGTCTAACCACCACAGAACTCCAATTCAAATAAATAATAATGTCATAGATTATGTTGATGAATACATCTATGGTTTCCTTTCGCAAAAGTAACAACACAGAAGAAGTAGACAGGCGTATATCAATCACATGGAAAAAGTTCTGGACCTATAAAGAAGTTATGAAATCTAACATGGACTTAAAATTAAAAAAGAAAGTAATGGATTCTTGCCTCTTCCCTTTCTCACATATGGCTGTCAAACATGGATATTCGATTCAACAACCAACAGAAAGCTGACATCATGTCAAAGAGCCTTAGAACGCAGCTCACTAAAAGTAAAATTGAAAGACAGAGTCCGCCACAGAGCAATAAGGAAGCAGACGGGCGTGATAGATGCCTTGTCCTTCGCACGAGGTTTGAAGTGGAGGTGGGCAGGTCACGTGTCACGCTACACTGACAACAGATGGACGAAGACCGTGACTATGTGGAAAGGACCTCATGGGTACAGAAGCAGAGGAAGACCAAAGGCAAGGTGGAAGGACGAGATAGAGACCATCGGAACACGAAATTGGCCCAACCTTGCAAGGAATCGTGACAAGTGGCAATCTCTGGAGGAGGCCTTCACCCGAAGAGAGGTCCAGATGGCTTTATTGAACTAACAGTGTCCACACCATTAACATCTATATTAATGTAGTTGCCAAATGGCACAATAAAAGGCTTTTTTTTTTTATTTATTTATTGCGTGCCCACGTATAGTTTTTTTTTTTTATTGGTTCACTAAACAGGTCGTAACACTTGAATATAGTATAAATCAATTTAACAGCAAATACATGGGCCAGTATACCTTCACGAAGTGAACACAGCATGCAAAATATATATGTTACAAAATTTTATTCTGGCATGAACCTTGCACAATGTTCCAACAGAAAACTAAAAGTAACCAAACTAAAATTAACAATTTAAATGATTTTGATTCAAAACAAAGGTTTTTATAGCAGAAACCGATGTACCAAAGATATCCAAGTCATATTGTATTACAATGAAAGCACATGCGATAAAAAGGGAAATGTTGACCATAGTTGGTACGACAAAAAGTAAGGCTGAACGTTGTTCTGTTACAGATACGGCTATTGATCTTAGCTAAGGCTCCTGGACAATCTATTTTTCCACTAACTAGTTTATATAGATAAACATTATCTATGACTTTTCGTCGAGTTTTAAGTGGAGATACTTTAAAATGTGCTAATCTGGATTCATAAGATGTTAAATTCCGGCATAAATTATTGGCGTAAGAAAGGTGGTAAAGAAAATGTTTTTGTAGTTTTTCTAATCGATTAACATGTATATCGTATGTAGGGTTACATATCAGGCTACAATATTCCTGAAGAGATCGTACAAAACAATTAAAGAGGATAATTGAGATTTCAGGGTTCTTGAAAAACTTTGTTTGTCTAATTATGAGAGCAGCCAGACGCGCTCCCTTGTTACAAATATGGTCGAAATGACTATGAAAATTTAGCTTGGTATCGACAATAACTCCTAGATCTCGTATGCTTAAGACTTAATGAAGACGTAATGAAAATATTATCAATATGGTATGAGGCTGGCGTAGGATTCTTTTTTCGAGTAAATTTAATATGAAAACATTTTGTTGCATTTATTAGCATTTTATTTTTAGAGCACCACCTAGTAATACTGTCTATGTCGTTTTGTAAATGTGTGATATCATCCTGATTGCGTATTACTCTATAGACCTTTAAATCATCTGCAAACATTTGATAATTTGATGTTACTGAGGCACATAGGTCATTGATGAATATCAAAATGAATAAGAGTCCAAGGTGCGAGCCCTGAGGTACCCCAGATGGTACTCTTTTAGCAATAGACTTAAAACCGTTTTAATTATTATTAAATAAATAAATAAATGAACGAACTGTAACAATCTGGGACCTGCCTTTTAAGTATGAATCGCACCATCTTAACAGTGAACCACAAATCCCAGCATGGCCAAGCTTTTGAACAAGCAGTTTATGATTCACTACATCGAATGCCCTGGAGAAGTCTGTGTAGATCGCATGCACTTTACCATGATTCTCCATCACTTCAGTAATGTCACTGACATAGCTGAGAAGATTCGTCGTGGTCGATCTACGCGGTAGAAAACCATGTTGGCGGGTATTAAAAAAAGACTTTAAATGAAATAGAAACCTTTTTTGCACCAGTGATTCAAAAAGCTTACCAATGGAACATAATATGGAAATGGGTCTATAGTTGACTATATTACTAGGATCTCCTTTTAAATGGATTGGAATTACGTGTGCTAGTTGCCACATTGCTGGAAAAGTTCCACGTGACAGTGATTTGTTGAAGATATAGTGCAAAGGTGTTGCCAATTGGGATGAACATTCCTTAAGAAAAATTGGTGGTATCGAATCATGACCTGGTTCTTTCTAAGTATTGATGTTTTTTAGTGAATTCAGAATGTCTGATTCAGAAAAGTAGCATGAGCTGAGTGGCACATGAGCATGTGTAGGCAGCAATTCATGATCAGCTGGTGTAGATGGCGGTTCATTCAGATATAAAGAATGAAAATAATTGGAAAAAAGGTCGCTTATGTCTTTACCGCCTTTGCAAATCTGGTCAAAGTAGATACTAAGTACTGGTGCAAGTAAATACTTTAATTTTAAAATAAATGCAAACACCCTTCCAATAATGTCACTAAGATGAATTTAAGAGACACTGATATGAACTGTACACTGTAAATATAGCATCAATGTTATGTTAATTCAATTTCTAGTTCGTTCCAGTCAACACGTCAACACAGATGAGTTTACTCATTGGTGATAACTAGAGTAAAGCTTTTCTTTTTGTCAAAATATTTATCATGGATGCGATTTGGATCTATGCCCGATAACTAATACGATTTCCGCCCGAGACGTTGACGAACAATACGAGTAACAGCATACATAATCTATGAGACAACATGCTTGAGTAATATACTAAGTAGAAACTTTTTAGCATCACGAAAGAAAAACACAAATATCAGCTACCATTGCCTCCGATTTTCCTTCGAAACTCGCACAGGATGATAAACAGTTGATACTCTATACTCTTTCATTCCGTAACAGAAAATATCTCCCCATATCCAAAGCAGCACATAAAGTATTGATCCATCGCCTTTTACGGGATTGTGGGATGGTAATAACGAGACATTATTGCCTAAATAAGAAACCGTATGCCTCATAAAACTCAACTTCCTCGAATCTGTGAAATAATCAAAGTATTATTGAGTCATAAATCTTTATCACCGCTTTGAACGACGTTATGCGAAGTATGTGAATATTTGGTAAATTTGTCATCTTTTACCGCCAACTAACGCAAAGAATTAAAATCATCAAAAGGTCTGCTAGGCTGCGATATCAGATATCGTGTAGAATATATCATGCATGTATAATACATCAATCAATCAAACTACCGACGGTTCGTTAGAGTCATGCTGTTGTTTGTCCCGTGGATAAATCGGACACGGCTTTCCCAAGAGATTGAACGCCAGCCATACAATTCGATCAGATATTGCACTATTGATATTTGTACAAATCAATGTAAAAAATATGGCATTTGATTTTAACCCAACAACATAATTATTTAATAGTTTGCAAAAAATTTTAATGTGACGGAGTACAAGAGTTGATCACGTCCCAAATTCTCAACTCGGTAAGTAATACATTTACCAAGGTAAATTGATTAAATTTAATTTTACTTTCACAATAATTTTGTTCTAACTTTGTCACTAACTGGTGCTTTGACAATAAAACTAGTCAAGCGCGAGTCGGACTCGCGCATCGAGGGTACCATACGAACTTGTATTCAATACAATAACTTGAACGGACATGCATATTTTAATTTCGTTGTCATAGAACTTTAATTTTCACAACTTCAAGAGGCTGCAGACAGGATATAAATTGCAGCTTCGTACCTCCACGCGTTATTAAAATAACATCCTCTGCCATTCCGTCCTGGTCTGTGTAGACCAGTGTGTAGAGGGAAAAGTCATAACAGACAAACAGACAGACAACAAAGGGATTCTATAAGGGTTCCGTTTTGCCTCTCGAGGTACCTTAATAACGGAAAATATCTAAACAAACATTAGGCTTAAAGAAATAATGTAATTTTTTACTAAATTTGAATTTTACATCATAAATGTGCTAATTCTATTGAATTAGCACATTTCAAGCAAGTAGGTAGGCAAATTAATGTGTGTACTTATTTTATTTTAAATGCTCTCAGTGGTAACGTTGTCCCTAATGAAATAAAATTTACGAGACAACCGAACCATCTCAGTTTTATTAAGGAGGCCGGTTGGGCCTCAGGCGAGTTTTTCATCTTACAGATTAATTTTAAATTAGATTAGATTAACATTTTCCGAATCTGTATCGCAGTCTTTTTTATTTAATCGCCTTTCCGGCTTTTGTTACCTAAATTACTTAAAATTGCTATTTCGATTTTCATTCAGAATATTCGATCTGAGGTTACAATTGTTGCATACTTTAATAGACATAATGACGTAAACGTAAGTAACATAATTGTTAATTACGTTGTATTAATTGTCTAATTACAATAATCACTGTATTGTTGTGTGATTTGTAACTAACTATTGATTAATTACGATAATCATTGCATTTCATCAACTTTTTCATTACTCCCACACTCACTAGTGTGGGAGTTACTGTTACAATATACACGACCTAATGAAATGTCGTGTAAATATAGTTTCGAAGACATTATCAATTGTCAATTTAACAACATTATAAATTGTTCGGAGTGATTTTGTTTACTGATAAATAGGTCTATAACTTCTGATTCAGACTTTGATTTTAAGAGAGAGATTTTTTTAATCCTTATCAGTTATGAATAGTCACAACTACTAAACAAATGACTTACATAGCTCTAATTTATTAATAAAGTCATTAGGGCACGACCACAGCATTTCATAATTATACTCATAGCATTTCATGTCGGTACTCGAAATATTAAATATTAACATGTTCGACGGCACCCATGGGAAGTCATTATGCCTATTTACTGCTGAAACTATTCCAAGTCATAATTATTAGCGTTTGAGGTGGTTGTCTCACTTTACTAATAAGCGGAGTGTTGTGTTCGATTCTCATTGTATCATCTACAAATATTTGGTTCAAGACTCCGGGTGTAACGATCAGAAATAGGGTAGTGACTGCATATTTTAAATGTCACCTTACTGTGGTCATCAAACTATTGGCCTATTGTCCTGAAGAGATAAGGAATTTATATATTTTTATTTATTTAAAAGAATAAAATAAACACTACAATAATAATGACAAGATTTAAAACAAAATATATTATATTTTGTTTGTTGAAAACTATGCTAAGAAATCGATCATAATTATTAAATTATGGAACCATTTATTAAAGGGTCTTTCGTCGATTCACACCACGACCTGTTCAGACCACGTTGTGAAACGCACAAGGACCTTTTTTAAATTCTTTGTTTCGGACCAGTGCAGTGGTGTGAATTTTTTGTATTTAGACGTTTCGCACCACAGTATATTATAGTGTTGGTTTACTTTACTAAGTCAAAAAATTTAGAAAGGGTCCTTGTGCGATTCACACCTTGATCCGAATAGCTTGTGGTGTGAATTGACGAGAAGGACTCAATGTGAAACATGACATATCCCGCCATAGCGTGTTCACAAATCCTGTGCCCCGAGGTTTGTGCTTTAAAATAATACAATTAACGGACAGAAATATCACGCCGTTTAGGACAAATTTAAATGCGTCACACAACCGGTGCTCCATTTAAACTTTTGTATCACAAACAAAAATATATCACAAATCGCAGCAGAAAATCGTACATGTTCGACCTACGCCCGAATTTGTCCACAATTTTCGTCGATACCTCGTCGACAGAGCTTTTGTAGAGAGGACCCGACCCGAGTAGATTGTCCACATTGCCATTGCAGTGGATTACAAACCGATGAAAAATTCCGCAAATACAGATAGAAAATCGCAAATTGAATAGAATCGTACTTTCGTACTAACTGATACTGGTTTTGTTCTATGCTTTTGTACTGTTTGAGGCACTCGACAATTCATTTGTTTTGTACATCCAAGTGTTTAAAATATGGATATTGAAAAATGTTGATGATTTAACGGTAATATCGTAATTGATGTTAAGTGTTTGTAGAGTTTAATATCATGATATAAATAGGTATCAATTAGGTATTAAAATTCATCTACCTAAACCAATATTATAAAAAGAAAAGATTTTATTTTTCGTATGATTGCTTGTTATAAATAAATTAGTTCAGGAAAGCTCACTTAAAAGTGTTTACCTTGGTCGATACCATACGAATCAATTGAGACAAAGAGAGAAAAGAGCACAAAAGTGATAGGTATATTTGGCAATTTCTATTTTAGACCAATTACCTACCATAAAGGTTAAAATTGCTCAAAGGCAATTTCGAAGCTCATGCATATTTTCCACTGAGCAATTTTCACTGCGATCCAACAATAAAATAAATTAAAAAATAGTAGGTAGACCCGTTGCATATTCTCGTAACTCTTATTTAAATGATAAACTTCACCTGTTTTGTTTCTATCTGAACCGATACAAAAGAATTACATAGCCATTTTTAAAATAAACTTCAGTTCACTATTCGTTTGAACAGTGGTAGTGGTGGCACTATCGTAACAAACGCGATGGGACCAACAATATCGGTTCTCTAGCGTTACTCCATTAATATGTTGGCAATAAACACGGTCTACCAACTTCCCTCGCTGACGGGTTTGTAAACACTACACTAATTCGAATAAAGAACACTAGATAAAACGGTCAGTGTCCGCGATTTTGATGACGTTTTTGTTTTTTGTTTTTTATCCAGATTGGCTATGGACTAGCCTATTAGATTAAAAGTAGAACATATTGTTTCAATTTTATTACTTGCCGTTCCTGTAAATGTATACATACAGAAAATATTGGTAGTTTGGGACATAAGTGTCAATCAATATTATTATATTGGTTTACACTTATGTCCCAAACTAGCCTGTTTACTGTCCCACTGCAGGGCAAAGGCCTCTTCTCATATAGAGAAGGCATGAGTGTTAATCACCACGCTTGCTCAAGGCGGATTGGCAATTTCAGACTTTTAAGTCCAGGTTTCCTCACGATATTTTCCTTCACCGTCAGTCAGAAATGTCCAAGATAAACTTAGAAAGTACATATGATTTAAAAAATCACATTGGTACTTGCCCGGATTTGAACCCACTACCTCGTGTTTACGAAGCGGGTGCCTTATCCACTGAGCCATTTCGACTTTTTTTTGACTGTCAATCAATATACATATTATATTATTATTATTTAGCTGGCACTAAAGGAATTATTTTACTAAGCCTACGCAGTCTCACTGCACTATCTTATAAATCAAAATAGATCACCGTTGATGCCCGCAAATGACTATCATCAATACATACAAACTAAACTATTGAAGATGTTCTAGAAAAAACTCCAATGTGAAAATTTATAATAATAAAAGCGGCGTAGGTGCAGTAGTTGAAGTAAATTCAGGCCAAATAAAAAAGGGGCCTTGTTCATATTAGATAAATAACAATATTAATAAATTGCTGTAAATCCAATGAAGCGAGTTCAAAACAATATTTCTATTATCAAATTAGGACAAATAAAGCTTTTCCTTAGTAACTGGCTTAACAAACTTAAGTCATTCACTTTGGTATTCATTTTACTTACATCAGTCGCGAGTTACAGAACGTCACAAGCTCGAAAGTGCCAACAAAATTAAAATAATTCAGCTCCCAGTTGTCGAAGTAATTATTTTATTAAGTGATTAAAAAAACAGTTCACTTGTTCCATGATTGTTACAATCAATCTTATGTAAGTAACAGTCGAATAGTGGGAACTAAGTTGGACGGGCACTTTACTGCATTGCTACAATGGAAAAAGTTTAATTGACTCTTTAGAATTAAATATAAATCAGAGTTGCGGTAGTACAATATTTGCTCTGGACATTCGTTTTTCTTTAAATTCGTTACCTTTACTTTTATATACTTTGCGGACAGAACGCTTTATTGCCTATAGTAGAAAATAAAACTAGACTTCTGTGATGACAAAGGTAAGTGATACCGTTGCTTATGATCGTAGACTTGACTAGTAGGGGATCAGTGAACTCTACCTGCTTTTATTGGACCTGATTAACGAACGATACGTTATCGTATCGTTGGTTAATCAGGTCAAGCGTAGCATAGTTAAATTTAAAAAAAATAGGTTTACTATTTAAAAATAAAATCAGCACCTCAGAAACTCGTATTTAAAACGTTATGCCGTTAACAATAATGTGTGCATGCAACATTTAACATACATCATCCGATAAAAATTTACGTACAGTCTAAAGTAGTCATTGCTAGATAAGCAATAATCGGCACTCATTCATATTCTTTCTGAAATAAGTCTAATGCAAGACGCAACTGTTGGCAAGGACCCAATATAAATGATTCCAATATTTTCTACCAAACGCCACGTAAACGCAGGTTCAGATCAAATAAGTAAAAAGGGTTTTATCTCAATACACTATCCTAAACGTATTACTGGAGAGCAATACGAAAAGAATATATTTTAGGTTTAGAAAAAAGCCTCTCTATAAATTTAGTATTCTAACCCAAAGAGACAAATTTGGGATTATTGTAGGCTATCTGCCAAATGTTCCCTCTTTATGACAAAGGGATCTTTTTTGATCAACGCCTAAATTTGGCATTATTCTAGATAACGTATCGTTAGTTCTCACTTTATGGTTTACTAGCGACCAATCCCGACTTCGCACGTGAGTACTAATATCTTAAAGTTTCATTCATTGCAATAGTGTTTTAATCATTCCAATTATCAAAGACGCATAACATATTGAAATTCTAAAAATGACTGAAAAATATGTTAAACATAATAAAACATAGCTTTTACCCGCTTAATTTATTGATTTCTAAAGGTGAAAGAATTTTCAAATCTAATTTATTTAAATCGTAGCACACAAACAAATATACGAAAAATCAAATCTTTTTATTTTGCCCGACTACCAAAGTCAAGGAACGTAATGTTTTTCGAGGGTATGTATGTATGTCTATTTCTTTCGCGTGTTCTACAGTCGCAGTTAATTTTATTGATTGTGGGTGTGACTTACGGTATATAAAATTTTAATGTAAGTTTCTTTCTTTTCATTTTGTTTTAGACAGGCGGGCTTTTTGTTTTTTTTTTATTATTAATAATATATATGAGTTATGCCGGTCTAATCTCCCAGTTCTGAGCCCCTAATTGCTTGTATAATTTTTTTTTAGATGAAAGCATTTTTTTAATTTTCAGTATTTCTCTGCTACAATATACATGCATTATACAGTAGGTAAATATTCTCAAAGATATTGTAAACCGTATCAAAATCTGTTGCATGTTTTAGAAGATGTTTGCGGAAAAAATAGACAAAAGAAAACACCGGCTTTGTTTCATACTATTTAGAGATCGTATTCCACTTTGCAGTTTGTGTTTTATGATATTAAATAATAATAATAATAATACCAGTCTATTTACTGTCCCACTGCAGGGCAAAGGCCTCTTCTCATATAGAGAAGGTATGAGCATTAATCACCACGCTTACTCAAGGCGGATTGGCAATTTCAGACATTTAAGTCCAGGTTTCCTCACGATGTTTTTCCTTCACCGTCAGTCAGAAATGTCCAAGATAAACTTAGAAAGTACATATGATTTGAAAAATCACATTGGTACTTGCCCGGATTCGAACCCATTACCTCGTGTTTACGAAGCGGGTGCCTTATCCACTGGACCATTTCGACTTTTTATGATTTTATGATATTGATCGCGAGCAAATGTGGGATTGAAAGGAACATACTTATTGGTAAAGCAAGCGAGTTATAATACCACATGTGGTGATCGCAATTAGATTGCGGTAATCAGGCGGAAATCGTTTCTACATGTGAATAAATGAATGAAGATGTCTATTTTATTTATTTATGATAATAACTTTAATAGCGCAGCGTACACATGTTCAGTCGCAGACGGTAATTTTACTAAATCTTCTCGGTATTTATGTTTATTATAGAAATATAGGTATGTTTGGTTTCACATTTAGTATAACACACAAATTAGTAAAGCGGGAATAAATTGTTAGTTCGATTTGAGTGTGATACTACTGCAATACCCAAAAGCAGCCATGGGTAGCGACCCCGGTATACCTATGATATTTGACTCAATATGCGTTTTTATTTTTAAGGACAACTTTCGTATTTGGAAACATTTTTAAAAACGCACAACTAAAAGGCACAAAGTACATCCAAGTCTGTTTGATCGGATATATGTGGATCACACAAATTTAGGAAGCAAGGCGAGTACCCTGATAGACCAGGCCTTCAGTCAAGTCAGGTAACATATTAATAAATTTTGGCAAGCATTACAATTTCTATAACTTTATTAATAATGTATATAACACCCAAATCTGTAAGGATATTCTTAGACATTAACAGGATAACTATATCGCACACGTAAGCATTTATCCTCCTTTATTCTTCCTGTTACGTTCACATATCACGAGATGTTGTGACGTACAATATATCGCCAGGATTACCGTTACTGTCACGAGGGCCGATCAACCTGTAATGATAACAAGTGTGTTATCGCCCTACTACATTACACTAAAGTTAGTTTATAAAAACTTGTGATAGCATTTTTGTTGTGTAGTATAACAGTTCCTCCATACCCTACTCATGCAGATTTTAGATACACAACAGACAGACACCGACTACGTTTTGGAAAGAAACTTTGGACATATAAAAGAGGTAAACACACACACAGCTGATATCTCTTAGATATCTGGTGATATCTATACTAATATTATAAATGCGAAAGTATCTCTTTCTGTCTGTTACGGTTTCACGCTTAAACCACCGAACCGATTTTGTTGAAATTTGGTTTAGATAGATTAGACTTAGGGAACAACAAAGGCTCTTTTATTGTGAGAATATGGCATTAAGAGGTTGAAATAGAAGATAAAAGATTGTATGAAAAATCGACAACGTATAATCAGAGATATTACGAGGGCGGAGCTGCAGGCAACAACTAGTAAATATATATAGCTTAACCTAAGGCTCATTGAGACTCAAATCACATTCTCGTAAAATTTAAAATCCATTAATTAGTACATTTCTTGTTCTTACATCGGCAGCACCATAAGTTATAAAAACAATAACTTCACATTTTATAAATATTTCTTACAATGAATACTAGGGTCGCTGTTCGTTTCTCATGCAAATATTTTCCGTTGTGATTTCGTTGTGTTATCCTATTAAAACGGCTCCAATCATAAAATATAGTTAAGATAAAATACCCAGTGAATTTATTGATTTCGCAACATTTGTGTATCTAAATAAATTATATTAATACCAGCCCGTAATTATCTATCCCTCTGCCAAGTAATCGTCTTTTCCTACAGAAAAGGCAAATAACGAACATCTAAATATTTTTTAACAATTGAATAAAAAGTGAAAACACATAACGTGTTAGGTTTTATTTTAAGTAATGAACTTAGTCATATTTGTAATTTAACGCAACGAAAACCGTTGCCAGTACTTCCTACTGCCTATAATTCGCGTGAAAAGTCTAGAATGTTTCCAAGCGAACATTTTCTGAGTGTTGAAAAACGATTCAACATTTTTGTGTTGGTTTTAGAATTAAAGCAATTTTAAATAATCTTTTACAATTTACTCAGGACACACATATCACGATGCCATAGTTAAGGATAGGCAGAGATGTGTAATATACACATTTCTGCTTATACAGGTACATTACCATGTGACCAACCTGTGGGTCTGGTAGGCCACTTTGATCAAATTTTGTCTAATCTTTCTTTAAAACGTAAGTAGTACATAGATGTAGTCGCAACAAAAACTATTATATTAGTAGTTTCTTTACGCAATCAGCCACACTTATCTACATCTTATTCAACATAATTTTCTACAGCTCAAATTGCACTTAAATAACCTCCCCAAAGTCTGAAAGAATGATCTTACAAAGCTTTAGAAACACTAAACAAAAATACGTCATAAAACAAATCTATCGTGTGTAACGCCCTGGGAACAGAGATAAGCAGTACACCTGTCGTAGAAGCATCCACCGAAACGTTGTCGATAAATTCAGTGTCAAACGATCAACACATTTATTTTCGCATGATAAAATGTATCCAGCTCCCTTTACTTTATTTATATTTTGTGTACTTTTGAATATATTTACTCTTTACCACCGATGTAAAAGAAGTATTAGTTTCTTTCCTGAGATTTACTACACTTATTTCGCCATAGTTTTTATTAGAACGTTGGTTTCTTGTACAGATCTTCGTTTTATCCAATTGACACTAAAGTTTTATGAGAAGCGACATTGTAAGTAGATACCAATTCTCTTTTTATGTCAGTTTCCAATATTTAAAAGATAATAACACCTCGAAATAAAAATGAACACATAATTGCCGATAGTCTACTATTACTACGAGGTTCCTAGGGCTTTTTACTATTACTACGAGTATTAATAAGATTGATTGAGTCATTAATGTTCGCCTAATAACCAATATCTGATAAAATTTAAAAATACTTACATCTTTCAACGGACTGACATAATTGTTTTGAAAAAATATAGATACAAATATTTAAAGAGCTTCGCAAGATATACCTGTACCCGTAGCTAGGTATTATTGTCGCTTCTCCCAGCGGCAACGGAGATTTATTATTCCATTATTACCCTTATTTAATACCGCCGTGATAAATACGACCGCATTTCCGATGACTGGATTAAAATGCGAAAGAGTTAAATTTTTGTCAGGAAATTGTTGGTAAAATATCGATGACGCATGGCAATTTGATTTGGTGTTGCCGGCTGACTGAGGCAAAGTACGCCACATGTGCGATTACAAATACGATTTTCATTATATTTATAAAAGGTAAATTTATAATGTTTTGATTATTTTTCAGTCGGCTATCTAAAATAAAGAGTATAAAATCGTTATAACATTTCCTACTACATTATTTTTAACATAAAAAAATTGAATTCGCAGATTGAAGAATGGAATCACTAACTATATAATGATCAACAGAACAGCACAATATTACGAAGTGACAATGGGCGGTCTTGTCGCTAAATCTCTTATATAGAACTTGACAATGTTTTTGTAGCAGATACCTACCTAGTACTAAATGAAAAATTACGATTCCCGAAGTTATTGTAACATGAGTTTCAATATACAAATGCTGCTTAAACAATATTCTCTATTACACTCCGCAATATAAACCGTTAAATGAAATTTCGGTAGATTAGACAACCGATACATGTAATTGCATTACACATAATGCAAACAGGATTCCTTTTAATTTCCCCATTGATCGTACGCTTCACTTGACGTCACATAATATGTATCAATCGCGAGAAACAAACACCCTTGGGGCGCGCCATGTAGTGGAAGAGATAAAACGTGCCCCTACCGACTTACCAAAGCTCCAGCCCTCACTGATAAAATGGTTACGCAAAATCCACGACTACAATATTACGTTTTTTAAACTTATTGAGTTAGAGAGATTTTGTTTAGCTTGGAATTGAATTTTTTACATTCTTAGATAGATAGTACGTTAAGAACATTTTTTTCATGAAAGTTGTTGTTGTAAAAGTCAGTCAAAACATGATTGTTGTAGGTGCGCCATTTTGCATACAAATTTAAATTTTAACTGACACCGAACTTGCCGAAAGCAAATACTCGGTCGCTAGAAACAAACGTGTGAGTAGCAGATAAATATTTCAAATCGGAGTGGGTTGTGCTCAGAGCAAAATGTCCTTTTACCATTCCTCAATAATAAGACAAAATTAAATAAAGTAGTAAAAAGATTCACGACAACTATACTACCAGTATAAATACAGCCTAACTATTTTAAGCTATTAATTTTGCCTTAGTAATGATACTAAGGCAAAATTACCTCTTATCGCGTTTTCCTCCCTTCCATCGAATTGGAATTAAAAAGAAATCTCATATAAATAATAATCTTTAATCAAAAATAGAAAGTTCTTTTATAAAAAGTGTACCTTATTTCTAATAAATAAACACGGGAGCAAAATTATGGCTCGAGGCTCACTCAAAGAAATGAAATTCATATTATTGCTGCGACTGAGGCTTTCTTCATTCAAATACAATTTGGCTAATGTAATTGCTAGGAGGTGATTTCATTTCAACAGTGGATATCATTGAAAAGAAATACCTATACTTACAAAGAAGTTTGCAAAGAATTAGCGGACTTTATATCCTCCTAATTTTTCAGGCATTAGTTGAATTAAAGGCTAAACTGATAAGATTGGGACATAATTTAATTCTACAACAATTTACGAGCGACACCCTCCTCTTGAAGATATAAAATTTGAATTATCTTAGTCGAAATTTTACCTAGAATACGACAGTGGTTTATACTTTAATGGACCAAAGGTATTTATTATCCCACCTGGTACTTTTAGAGTACATTGAATTATATAGAATAATCATTGAATAATTATATTGAATAATCCAGACATTTTCACAAACCTACAAATTTTAATTAATAGGCTATCTAAGTCGAGAATTTACTCGAATGCCTTTTCTGTATGTAATATAGAGGGTAACGTAAGTTTTGGATGCCCATAGAATATATGTTTTATATTTCATCCGGCATCGGGCATACATACATTTTTTTTAATTTAATATGTAGACAAATAAATGCATACTGATTGTGTAGGTATATGTGTGTTTCTTAAAAAGAATTTTAATGCATTTTTATTATGTAAATTTAAAAAAGTTTACAATGTTTGTAACACTAAAATATAAGGGTGCGTTTCCATTGATACGGAGCTGGGCGGTGTGGAGAGGAGAAGAGCAGTGACAATGAAAAGTGGCTAGTGTTTCCATTGTAGCGGAGTGGAACTGGATTCAGCCACGTTCCGATCAATCAAATTCATTCAAGTACTACTACCCTACCCGGCGGCGCCGCGCCGTGCCTCACCTCCACGCTACCCTCCGCTTCGTACAGAACGGAGTCGCGCGAACTGTGGTGCCAAGGGAGGGCACCACAGTCCACTCGACTTCGTGCTGTTCAGCTCGGGGCGAGTATTTAAATATTTTATTTGAATCTGCTCAGCTCCGCTCGGCTCCGCTTACACTGCTTACACGGACACCGCGTATTGGAGATTTCGATATTTCATTGGCCCACTAACAGTCCGCTCCTCTCCACACCGCCCAGCTCCAGTGGACCATTGACGCTGAGTGTGTATGTGTGTGTGTGTATGTGTGTTTTATATTTCTTATTTGTGTAAATAATAGTAAAAATATAGTGTATTACATAAATATGAAATATATATGTTTATTCATATAGGTTAATTAAATTAACACTTATGAACGTCAAAGTTTACAAAATGTCAGCAAATTAAATAAATAAATACCTATAGAAAGATTTCGCAATTTCATACTGTTTTCGCATCTAATTGTTTTATTACTTTAAAAAGAAAACATGCAGTAAGGAACAAGTTGTAGCGATTTTACGAGCTCACAATTTACAGACATATTAAATAAAGAACACACAGAGTTGTCCTTCTAACATGTTTTTAAAACAATTAAGTATTGAAAATAAGAAGTCTTTTTCATAATTTTTTACTTTGTGGAAATGTTATTAAGTAAGTTAAAATTGCATTTTTTTATTGCTATGTATAATGCAGTTTATACACCTTTAGTATTACAACATCATTGTTATTCCGACTTCTACTTTTTATACATATAAGATTACCAATATTCTAAGATGGCCGGCTAAACACAGATAGTGGATAAGTTAACAAGTTGGTCAAGATCGTGGTCCGTCGCCACAAGTTCTAGTCTCAAAAGGATATTGTGGCACAATAATCGCATATATAAAGCACACAATAATTGCATTTACCGTATCTGCAATGCAAACTGCAAGCTTTGTATGACGGCCCGAAATCCAATCTGAAATCATAATAAAACGTGCACTCATGTGTAACGTGCCCATATTTGCTACGTCACCGTCTAGATAGACCCTTTCATTTTATACTATGTTCAAACTGACAGAAAAGGGATCACCTTGATGTCTGATCGAACGTCTGTCAATATCGATATTGTCAGAAATTTTGATCTTTCTTTTGCTTACATTATTTTTTTGTGTAACATATTTCTCCCCACAGTACCTCTGCGAAAAAAGCCGTAAACGTAAAATAAAGAATACCATTTTTCATCTCACGTGGTATTTTAATTTTTATGATTTTCATTTTATTTTTATCTTAAGGATTAGAATTAAAATTGTTCATAAACCACCTCATTACTTTTTAAAACCTTAATAATAATATAATAAGCTGTACATAACTTTATAAGTTTAAGAGACACTATCACAGACAATATACAAATTCAAATATTTAAAAAAACATTTATTAAAACTCAACTGCAGGGATCTCAAGTCAAAAGTAAGTAGAATACTTAGTAAGGAGGATCCAGACGATTGTAATTGTAAAATGAAAGTTCATTGATCCCAATTGCTATAGCACATATTCATTGACTATTCGAAAGTTCGAATATATTTTATTTTATTGTTTCCTTCCTACATGAACAAGGGAGTTGATCCCGCATCTAGCTTGATACAACTAATTGTAGTTGGCAGAATACTATACTTATTGTCATTGTGATTTTGTATCGTTGGTGAACCGTCAAATTATACAGATTGTATACGACGGTTTGATATTAAATGAAAAGGCAGCTGTTACTAGTCGGTATAATGATTTCAAAATAATCACAAAAATGATTTGACATAAAACAAAAATTTAAAATTTTCTAACAAAATAAATAATATTTTAGTAGTAACAAAGTAATACACCATTTATTATGACAAGTTTACTGACTTATAATGAGCGGCAACGTATAACCTTCGACGTAGATTATGACTTATGTCAGTGACCGTTTGATGTACTTACAGAGTATTTAGAATAAAAGAAATTAAAAAAGTAGTTCTGTGTCTAAACTATTGGAGATATTTAGTTGTTTTTTTTTGTCTAGAAAGCCTAGAAGCACTGGACGTAGTGGAAATGTTTCGCCGGAAATGATGATTACGATGATGATTTATACGGTTACATGCAGGTAAGTATGCATATGCCACTTTAGTCAACTAAATCAAACCATAAAAGCAGGTAAATCATTCTACACAGAACAGTCAGCAGCATCTGTGAAAAGACTCTGCGACTTACAATCAGCTTACCATGCGTGACAATATTATGATATTAATATTATATTATTTACCTATGATAAAAATAGCAGCATTAAAGCCAGTCCAATGTTCTGAATTATATACTTATTGTACGTTGCATCTGTACCTCTATAAATAAGTAATCAACAGCAGCTAATACGTTATCGCAAGACTTGGAGCGAATCAATGCTAAATTGCATTACACCCGCCCGTACCTTAATAAAACGAACCAGACTAACTAAATCCGTAATTCATTGATTCAGGAGGCGGTCTACATTGACCTGCCGTTCTATTACTCGCTTTCTAAATGAGTTTAAAGCTAATTTCGCAGAGGCAGACAGAATTTAAGCCATAAAAAGATTTTACGGGCCAGATCTCACCTCCAATTTGGTTTAATTCATACGGGACAGGTAAATTATTCCTTTACGAGCATGCATAATATTTGACTAGGAAATGACGGGTTTTTATAATGTTATACACTGGTTGACATTTTTAATATGGACATCTTCCTTAAGGTTGCATTAAATATAAAACACAGGTTATTACGCGGCCGAAAATTCAGCGCAAAAACGTATTTCTATCACCATTTTAGGACGAATGGACATTATGTAACATAAATTTAGAGTATAATAATAATAATAATAATTTATTTATTGGCTCAAATATGGTACATATAAGGTCTTAGTTATTATAATAAGTTCATACATATTCTGCCATACATTGGCGTGCAAATACACTGTCATATAATTATAAATTTCGAATTATAATTAATAATTATTAAAAACACTCGATAAAACATTGACATAAATTAATAATAATAATAATATCTAAGGAACTTTAATCTAAATGTCAATAATACAATAAAAATAATAAATAGGTAATAATGTCCACTTAATCTAACAGTTTGTCATTTAAATAATCCTTAATATCATAATATTTTTTACTAATTAATAATTTGAATAATGCTTTTTTAAATACAGTGAATGGTAAATTATATAAATTCTTAGGTAAGTGGTTATATATTTTAATGCACATGTGGTAGGAGTTCCTTTTAATTACCTCTAATCTAGCTCTTGGTATACATAATTTTTCTTTGTGACGTGTCCTACTATTCGCACAAGAGTATAATGACTAAAACTGCTAAAAATTGTCGTGACTCACCGAATATACACTCTACATATTTACTAGAACTGAAAACATTCTACCTAGTACATAGACACAAAAATTAAAAGTGTAAGTACATAACTTGCACTTTTAATTTTTAATCGCATATTTCGACAAGTATAATAAATATAAACAGCAAAGAGTTTGAAATCTTCGAGTATTTCTGTCTCTTATTAGAAATATCAATTTATACTATGAAAAGAAATTAAATGCCAATTTTGGAATCCAATTCTTGGATGCCATATCCGCGCGCGCTTAATCTCTCTAGGCATTCGGTAAGCCTACTGTGACTCTTATACAGTAGCATAGTAAGCTGTAAGCCAAAATAGTGCGCTAGTGGGCATCGTGCTACTAAACTAAAATACGAAGGTTGACGATCACCAACATACTAAAGTTTAAACAAATCGATTTGATTACATTATTGAATTACCAATAATATTTCAATTTAAAGCTGCCTGAAGAAATGAATCTCTCAGATATCTGTTGTATTGTAATCACCTGCGGGCTATGGAAACCTTATTATAATATGCAGTATAGGTAGGACCTGTTTGTCGAATAGATCGAGAAAGCGGAGCATGCTTTTATATAGTAAATAGTCTTGAACCAAACGGTTCAGTACTTCACACTTATATCGGTTAATTAAGAAAACCTGGAAACCTTTACATACCAACAGACGTGTCTCATTCAAATGCAATTGAGATGGTGTTCACTTCTGGACCCCAAGGACTTTTCGGTCTTATAATTATAAAAGAATAGCTGTTTATTTATTATTGTATCGTTATACAATTCTCGCAATACTAAAATAATAATAAAAAATATTTTGTCTTAGATGTCAATCATAAAATATCTCATCAACACTTTTACGTATTAAACTTATGGCAAATATGTTTAGAAGCTTTGTTTTAACGAGACTGTATGCAAATTGCAACTACAATTTAAATATCTAAATATTTGCCTCAACATTAGTTTTATTCAGGTAAAGCTAACACAGCGTGATAGTTAACACGAGTAAACGCCTGCATCGTTTTAATAGCAACGACCCACATCGACGTCATAAGTAAGAGCCACAAACTACCAGTGATGATGTCACGTACGACCCGAACATGAAAGTTCCATTTAACACCTCAGTATCACGTGAATGATACAATAAACTCGAATACTAGTCTTGAAATTGTATCATTAGTTGAATTAGACACGTGACCACGTAATTGAGGGGGATCCATTGCGTTGACCCGCAGCAGGAGTAATGTGAATAATTTGCAAAACAATTGCCCCTCAGGTGTATCGCCTATTGACCGGGGCCGGCGCTAAATGAAGATATATTGAACACATTTCAGAGGGTGTCTACAGATTTAGTGAGGCGCTATGTTATCGAAGTCAAAGCTTACAGTCAAATAGCTTCTTCAATGTATTTGACCTCAAATATGTGTGGGTGTGAGTTCAAGCAAGTTCAAAGTTTTGCTATAGTTTCTGTGAAATTTCAAACTAATTTAAGTAAAGCCAAGATTTATTTACTTATTTCGTAGAGAAAAGCATAGGTAGTTAGGCGTGCTTGTCGCGGTCAGTCCGGGTTATTATACTAATTTACGAAATCATTTCGTGTCTCGAAGAGGTATCATACATAGAATCAACGGTAATCGTTATAGGTAGCCAGTTGAATTCCTTGCCGGCTAAAGAGGGTTTCCTAATATGGCGCCCACGAAGTGGCAGCACTGAGGCGTCAGGTCTAGGCACCTGTCAAAGCGCTTTCTATATTTGATAGATAACCGTGAACAATTCTATTGATTTGAATTTTTGTGAATGGACAACTTTCACTTAAGTAGCGCCAACTGGTGGCGAAAATTTTCCTAAAAACCCTCATTGCTTGCTTGATTTATTATTCGTCCAAAATTAAAAGAAGCCGATTGCAAAAAGTACGGTATAGTACTATCGCACTGGATGCAGTCACACCGTATGTAGTATAGGAGACCGCGAAAAATACCGTACCATAAACATTGCACTACATGCGGTTGCACCGTATGTAGTACTGACGACTACAGAAAGTATCGTAAAGTACATACCAAATGCACTATAAGCGGTTGCATCTTAAGCCACACAGTCTATTGGTACGGTACCGTTCCATCGCACTGAAGGCGGTCACATCATTCTAAAAACTTATAGAATACGTACTTGTAATTTTGATTACAAATATAATTATTATGTATTACTAGTATAAAAATTAAACAAATTTCTGTACCTACTTCATTTCCTATCATACCAAAGTTGATCGAAGCAAATATTCAAAACTTATTATTGAAATGTTTTGTTGTTTGCTTGCGCTCATGACGTTTCACGTCAACGCAATAGGAAATTACATCTCTAATCAGATTATTCGAGCGAATGCGGACAAGTGATGTGGCACCGATTTACATCCCTTTTAGCTCGTGTGATGTATCTCACTACAGCCTACAGCTTTAGTTATTTTATTAGCGTTTTGTTTTGTTTACATTATTTTTGTCATTGGTTACATCCTTTATTTGATTGTTATGATCGCCTCTTGTTACCTATAAACTATCCTAAGTATTCTATGATGTTTAAATAATCGAATAGAATTATATTTTTTTACAAATGCACACACACCGTGTTTAGAACGAGTAAACGATTATAAAAATAACAGGATTTTGTATGAGCAGAGACATACAGTCAAAAGCGACGATTTATACATTTTGTGTAACTTCTTGATAAAACAAAAAAAAATATGTGTCATAATGACTGTAGTGGATATCGTAAGGCTACATTAGGATACTCACCTTTTATGAAAAAAATGAGGTTTTGAAATGAAGCAATATCAAAATTTTGTGTGCGTTACCTTATTGCGTAATGTCTCAAAAATTATATTATCTCATACCACTTCGAAATTATGGTTACCCTACTCGAACATTGTATGAGATTTAATAATTTTTGAGACATTACGCAATGTAAACTATTCTGAGGGTAAACCGATATGTCATTCTTCTGAGGTTAATATGTCGAACAAATTGATGTTCACACCGCATCCTAGCAATTTCAGATAATGAGATATCAGCGTGCAAAGTAGCGTTTCGACTGCGCGGCCACGTTCACTTTCTGTTTTGGGCTGATTTCGTCAGTTTGACTAAACTGACATAGTATTTATTGCTTTTATTAGTTTCGACAAATTAAGACCTTTCTTCTTGTAATAGTTTATTGTATAAAGTCCTAAGTTTTAAAGAAATAATCAACAATGAAGAATCAACAACGTTACGATTGCGCGGCCATAACTTTCAATCCTAAATATTTCGTAAAATATTTATCTAGAACTTCGAATCCTTTTTTCGACAATTTTCGACAAATTCAGTCTTCAACAGACAAAAAGAATTAGATCTCTAACCAAAGCGGTTGCTGAGATCTCCATGGCCGCGCAATCGTACACGTTACGTTGGCGCGGCCAACTTAAAACCCTTTTAACTTCTTTATTTCTACTTCGACAAATTTTTTGTTTGTACCCTTCGATTTCGACAAATTCCGACAAAATATTGGGCAAAGTTTTTTTCTGATTCGATAACTTGGCGGAGCAATCGCAACGCACACAACATTTTTACAAACCTGTGAAGGAAGACCTGGAGAAAAAACAAATACAGCATTTCAAGGTTCGAAATTACCTCTACAAGAACCTTCCAATCGCAAGATAACTGACAACTAAGTCAATTAGAGATCTTTATCTTTTTAATTAATCAACAAATCGGGTTTGAGTGGGGTTGAGAATCAATGTGACTTTTTTAATGTCATTAAGTGCTGCATTACTATAAAATGAAAAAAAAAATTGTAATTTGTGCCCTAGCGCAAGCGCGCTGTACAATGCAAATACCTTCTCGATAGAAGAAGAAAAAGTTAATCTTCGTACCATAAATATTAGATTATTAAATATTAGTAATATTATACGATGGATAGTTCGATATTTAGAACTGATAGAACTTTTAATTAGATTAGTTAACGGGTCAGTGATCAAATGTTATTCTACTGCCTTTTAAATAAGTAGTTAACATATTACACTCTTCGATAATAACGTCAGTTGTGCCTGTTAGCAAATTGATTATGTTTTTGGCAAAGCTCTTTGAATGAGAACACTATTTTATTATACCATACATAATGTTATAAATCTCTTAAATTTATAAGACCATAATTTCGTCCGGTCACAGTTTAGCTTACATTCTTGTTATGAAATTATTCTTACGACTACATTAACAGAAGACAATTAATTTCGTCCAACTTTTATACTCCTTAGAAATGTTTAAAATTATTAAAACATCGTTCCCTTTGCCAAAATTTGATGCTGTAAAAAGGAAAGTAAATCTAGATCATGATATTTAATTACGAGATTTAAAAATCTGGAATTGTTTGTTAAATACTGCATAACTAGTAACAACACAGCTGCATTTTTTAACTACATTTTTTAAATATAAACATTTTTATAAGTTTACGGCTAAAACGGTGAGCTTTAATTAAGTAGCAATTCTAAGGCAAGTACTCGCTTTGAGGTGTCTGCTCTGAGTCTCCGTAGGGTCTTAATTAGTGTTAATCTTAAGATAAGCCACGTGTTTTCTACTCACTAATTGATGTAAATTGAAAGAGGTGTAAAATCCTTTGAGGAATATTTGTAAATTTTGATATGACGCAGAAGAGGTTGTTGTCGGCGCTTCTACTTAGCGGTAAGTCGTAACATTTTTTAGTTCCGTGAGTAAACAGAACATTTATCATAGCTACTCGCAGTTGTCTGTCTAAAAGCCTATTACTTATTTGATCAAAGAAGTTAGTCAATGGTAATTAACTAATTACAGATAGTATTGTACTTTTATGCTTCTCTCAAACCTAAATCATCCTTGAGAATACAGTTTTTATACAACGACGATATAACATACATTTATATAAGTACAAGGAACGTTTTACTAATGATTATATATAGTATTCTACGAAAATCTTCTCCATACAATAGTAACAGATTTTTATCACAAAATATTTCTTTTACAATCTTAGTTTGATATGGTACGCGATAACATAATAGTCGCTGAAAAATCATCTTAATTAAATGTTAAAAAGAAGGTACGCATGTTTTGCCGGGGGCTTTTATTTTATGCACAGAAAATGTTATCTATTCTAATGATATATTATATTCTAATGAAAACAAAACTAAACTCTTAATAAAACGTATTCAATGATTCAGACGGTCTTGAAACTAGGATTTGAATACTAAAATGTAATTGACAAACTAATGTTCGAAATAAAACGAAATGTTTGTTTTAAATAGGCATGTTGTAAAGAAACAACTACAGCTCTATCATGAAGTACGTTTGTTTCACCGGATAGAGTAAAATACTTTGTACTTACATTGTACTACTGCTAAACTTTCTTCCCTGAGATTTTTCAGACCTCTCTGTATACTTAAAAATAAACACACTTGATTGAGAAAAGTTTTTAGTGTAAATACGGGGGCGCTATTGAATTTTCATACAAATGTTTTACGCTGTCGCCGTTGTAACAAATTGTACTAACTCATGGTAAGGTTAAGTCTTACGTACCAAAAAGAAAACCAATATTATTTACGAAATCTGAGTAACGCACTTATCTGACACCATTCACTTCATTACATTCCCTAAACATAATTATTAGATCGTGAAGATTGCTGTCGGCCGTCATAAACAAAGCATCGCGTAGAGAGCAGAGTTGATGTGGCGGAAGCAAATAGAATGAGCCGACGACGCTACTATTTGCACGAGCGTAATACAAGCCACGGCGACAAAATGTGCAATTTGTTGAATCGCTTGTCGAGACGTCGAGACAGATACGGTATTGAAGTGATATGATAAATTACCGCTCCTGTCTTATGTAATTGTTTCGTTTGATGCGTAAGATTTCATTCTAGTATAAATTGTCGTTGCGGTTTTGTTCACAGTAAAAGTATCTCATATTTATAACACACGGCCAACAGTTAGATAGTTAGTTGTTTATACTAATTACATGATTTGAAAATTAACAAATTAATCAGAAGTCAGATGTGCATTTGAGTGCAAAAGTAAATACCACTATGAGTATCGATAAGCCTCCGTTGTAGGAATCAGTATTACAATAATACGTTTTTGTTTTTGAAACTCTTATTTACTCAGTAAGCTAACAAAATTTCAAAAACTAATATGTGGATGTAACTAAACATTTTTTGGTAAAAAAGATGGAATCTCCGGATATCTAAACTAGCGTGAGCTGCGTTTCAGAAACCAGCATCTTCCCTCTTTAGACACTTTAGAGATGTATTATATTAGATAAATACTATGGTAAGGGTTAAAATGCTATTTTATCGATTGGGCAGGCGGAGGTGAAGTTTTTCAGACTAATCCGTCGGTCTGCGTTTCAACTCAACACCCAGACGCTTTCAAGAATGAGACAACCTTGCTGAAATTGCCTGGATTACCTATAACACTTCTCACTAGTATGTCCTTATTACAGAGTTTAATTTGTTATTTCTTTTACTGTCCGAGAAATTATGATTTATTAACATACAAATGTTAATTAAAGTATTTGTGCGCCAATATTATTTAATTGCATAGTTCGAGATTCAGTCTATTTAAGGAAAAATCGTATCGCTTCATTAAACTTACTATAAGTAATACTAATGTAGAAAAATAACTTGCTAAAAATAACATAGAAAATATAAAACTATCTCCAATCACATTTCAAGCAATTGCTCCAACAAACCATTTTGAGGGATCGATAGCTTCATTCAATCTGATAATGATTGTTATAAAAACCCCAGAGTCGCAAATGAGGTAAGTACTTACAATGTGATACAGTTTGCATGTGCACGTTGATGAGACGCCATCTAGCTGTCTGCGCCGGAAACTTTACCCCAAGACGTTCAAACCTCATTGAATCGTATGCGCAATTTGCCGATTGAACCTTTGAAGGGTTGGCCTTTTGTGAAAATGCTCCCAGACCAACCAGACTAATATAACAGTGGTAATAAAATATAACGACGTCTATCACCCCTACCTATCTCTTGCAGTATTACTAAACGAAGGAAGGGATATCACAGGTCGGTCATGGCGGTCATTGATTTTAATTAAGCCGTTGTCCACAGAAATTTTGTTATAATCAATGGGAGTATATTAAACTTATGAACCCTTTTGCTATTTATTGCTTTAAGTCTATTACGTATATTATTTATTTATGTTTACTGTATACTGTAAGTCTATCACTTACAATAAAGAAGTAAGTAGGAATCTAAATTTCGTTAGAGCACCAAACTGGTGCGTTTTCCAACCATCTTTATCAGTTCGCCAGTCTATATTGTTATTTAATTAATGAACAACTATAGCAAACATATTGAAAACAATAAAATAAACAATTGGATAAAATAAGTTACCAGGTATTTTTTAATAAAAACAAGTTTGTACGCACTACGCAACAAAATATTACCTGGCGCCGTTGTTTGAGCGTAACGATCCGTACGTCAGTGCATTTTCAATCAGATTTATATCGGATTAAATTTTAACGAGTTGTCGTCACACAGGCTTTACTCGTCTTTGTGACGACGGGCCTTTGTTAAAAAAGCTCTATGCTTGCTAGCTTGAATATAAAAGTAAATGCGAAAATAACTAAAAAATACTTCTATAAAATTTTAGAAGATCGACGTAAGAGTGGGAGTGCCGGAGGCCCAAATTCCTCCCTTTCCTCTTTCCTCACCTCCCTCAATCCCTTCGCCTAACCCCATTCCCAGCCGCCATAGTGGAGGCCACCATACCAGTTTAAGACGATAGCTTTTGGTATGGTAACCACCACTTCTGGATTCCACTGACTGCTTACCATCAGGCGGGGTGGAGTCACTTTGGTAGGCTAATTTATAACGTGGTAATAAAACTTGACCTTGCGTGTAAACTAATTCTACTAAATTAATTTACTGTTAAAAACAAGCTTATTTACATATTTACCAACAAAGAAACATTTTCCAAATGATTAGTTATACTAATTAAGTACCTAAGTTCGCAACGTTATCCACATCCTATTAAAGAAATATTAACTGTTTAAACCTGATGGTAAGTAGTTATCGTAACTTGAGGACATGGCTGTATTATCTAGGCATTACAGAAACTATCCTATAAAAACACAAACAAAACCGCTGTCCTCATATGAGGGAAGAGAAACACAAGAAGAGCACCAAAATTTTTCCAGTGTTTCCGACACTATCACTCACTGAACGAAACACAATAGTATGAAAACTAATAATTTACGCTGATATTTTGTATGAGAATAATATTCTTTAGTTGTATTCATGCTGAAACCAGCAAAAAACTAGTTAAACTCATATTTCTTCGTGCGCGCTATATGCTAAAGAAGTTGGTAAGAACAAAGATTTTTCCTTATGTATTATTAAAGATTCTAAAATCAGCGTTACTTTTAAACTCAATAATATATTAACTAATGAATGCCTACTTCAACTGACATACTCGTATATACTCGTAGTATGACATAACAATGGTTAGAATAAATCGGGAGATTCATTAAAAAGTGGACAGATTTTAGTTTACTTACTCTTCATGGTAAAATAATACTTTAATTATACTCGTATAGGTAGGTACGATTGAAAAAAGAATATCCATTTATTTAACACGTTTAATGCGTTTACTAAGAGACGATAATTTCCGTGAAAGCGTCACGAGTTCTATACATCTCCCTTTTGTTATGATTGTGCGTCATGGGTATGACCATTATTTTGCCATTCTACTTTTCCTTAATTTAAATCCTGTTTCAAAACACATATTTAAAAATATTTGACTATCTCTTCCATACTCACAGAAAAATTTAAAACACTAACACTGCAATGAAAAAACTGTGTGTTTCAGCGCCGCACCTTGGCAAAGACGCACGATACGACTTAAAATAAATTTAAACGTATTTTAGAATATTTTTTTAAAATTAATCTTGAAATTAAACGCATTTAATAAATATTTAATTTTAATAGATTTTTATAATTATGCTATGAGAATAACAAATAAATCTACGCATAATACAGATGACATGATTCTTCTACAAACAGAAACAATCATAAAAATTTGTCAAAGGCACCAATAATAAACTTCAGTACCCTGTCATCACTCGGACGTAATAATCCGTATTTCAAAAGCAATCTATCTTAGGAAAACATCGGAATGAACGGAAAATTACTAGTCAAGGTCTTTCCGAATTTCGTTGCTAGGACGAAACTTTCAACATCACCTGATCCTTTCTGAGTATCGATGTATATACGTATAGGCAGACTAAAAAGGAAAGTAAAACTACATAGGAAGGGGACTTTTTGAGAAAATTGATCGGTAGCTACTAGTTGGTTTCACAACGATTTATATTTGTATATCGTAGTAGGGCGCAGTATTGAGCCAAATTCAATTTGTTAGTAAACACAAAAAGTTAGGCAATTACTTGCGAAGACCATTTAATTGTTTTCCAAATTAATGTTTAACAGAACGAAATAGTGCAAATGAATACATGTGAACGAAAGAAGTAAGTACACTCTTTTAGACGGACTTCATAGAATAATAGACATAACAGCAGTCAGAACACGTAAGAACATGGTTTTAAAGTAATCACTTTGATTATCACCTACCACTGTAATAGAGGTCCAATGTCACGAAATCCTATTAATATTGTAAATGCGAAAGTTTGGGTGTGTATGTGGTTCTCGAGTTATACCAATTTCCGCGCGGGTAAAGACGCACGGCGCAGCTAGTAGTTTAATAATATTACGTTCGCGAAAGAAGAATTTCACTAAGATAGTCGTATAAAAATCACTGCACCACCAAGACATTTTGTTATCCCTACGTAGTTAGTTGGCACCCACAAAATGTACAGGATTATGAATGTGACATTGGAATATTCATTATCTTCCATAGAGATAATTAGGACACAATGGTTTTACCCATTTAATCGTCGTCGACCACAGCTTACATAATTACTGCGAGTTCATTCGGCAACGTATAATGTGTCCACATTTAATGTTTATTTAATTTCAGCGGTTTAGCTCATTAAAAAAAATGTTTTAACATTAGTAGGCACATTTGCGCAGGTTAATAGAAGCACAAGGTAATTAAAAGCACGAATGATGTTTGATGCAATTTATAATGTTGACAAGATTTGACCTAGACTTGCTAGAATGTACTACAAGTGTGGTGTAGTAGATAAACTAGTCGCTTCACTACGCTAATTCTTTGCATAACAATTAAACGCCACCTTTTTAACGAAATGATCGTTATGAAGGGTCCATTGTCGTCCGGAAGGATGGTCGTGCGTGATACATCTAGGCAATTCACTAAAAATTTAAATTCTAGCTCAACCACCTAGATTTTTACAATTCTACTAATAAAACAAATATTTTCTCGTATATCTACTGAATTTATGGACAATTCGATTATGAGAAAACGTTTGAATGTAAAATAGATAGCGCATATTCAACAGGAGACGGGTAAAAACACGCAACGAAAATACATTGCTAAGAGGTTCTGAAGGTGCACTGTGAATGGAATTTGGGAAATTCATTCCCTAAAAGGGTCTGAAGACCCAACAGGTAGGAAGTTGCTTTTTCTTGGTAACTTAAAAGCCAAAGGTTCAAATGTTTGATAAATTTAAAAAAATACGTACTGGAATATATTATGGTTAATTTTATCACTATGCTAAAATACAAGGTAAGTAGATAATGTTACTCATCAACATCATATCAGCCTAATGACGTCCTCTGCTGAACATAGGCCTTCCCCAATTTTCGCCACCTTGATCGGTCGTGAGCCATCTTCATCCATCGGTTTCCTGCCACCAATATAAGGTCGTCGATCCACCTTTAAGGTGTCTGCCATTAACGTTACTATTTTGTAATAATTATAATATCTTTTAAATACCTTTTACTGAAAGAATAAATAAATATATGACCAGCTTTTCATACTCTTTGTACTTTGGCAATACAGGATTCTCTTCCTATTTCTAATGCTTTCTCTTCCTGCTTTACCACTGGCAACGGATTATAATGTTTAACATTTTTCAGAAATGCTAGAAAAATCAGATGGGCTGTGTGGATTTTTTTTTCTTGTTGCTGAATGCGTCTAAATGTATAGGTAGATAATAAATTTGATTTGGAATATTTTGAACTGATTCTAAAAATTAGTGATAACTCAAAATGCATCAACGTGTCTATCTTGAATCAGCTCAAAATAAAAACCAGTTTGTCTACCATATGCCAACAATGCATTCTTACCTATTTCGGCCACACAGTGCACAAATGCGCGGAGACGATGAAAGTCTGAAAAAACTAATTGTCGCTGGGAACACAAAAGGCAAACGATGGCGTGGTTGTTCACCAACTAGATGGACCGATCAAGTGAAACTGTCCTCCAAATTTCACGCGGTTGTAAGAGTCGCGGTGGATCGAGACCGGTGAAGGCAGATCATCCGCTCCCGATGTTGCGCCGATGCAGACCATGATTCTCAAATAGAGGGACGATTAGAGAGAGTGATAACTCAAATCATAATATAAACTAGTTTTTATAATATCACAATACCATTTAATTTTACGTAAGCATTACGTAAAGGTATCTAACTCAGACCAATAAATATTATTATTTCAATATACATATGGTAGCCAATATTGAGTTAAATCGTGGCTTTGCTAGAGTTACGAACACCGTTTGTGAGATCTTTCGGAAATTGCGGCCCTCTAGCGTTTGCTACGTGATATATTTGGGCTATTGTTGCTCTTAACGGTGGGCATTTGTTATTCCAATGCTACCGTTATTTAATACGCCCTAGATAAATATTGTGAACCCTTTTTATGTCCGCGGATACGCAATGTGATCTAATTTTGGAAGAATTTTGTTAAAATATGTCTTGTGGAAAAATGAGAGGTAGGTTTTGTTGTGACAGTCGGAGACTGATGGCGCTATTTGTCGAGACTCCAGCGAGATTAGATGTGATATTGATGTCTTTTTGGATTAACGACATTAATTTTGTAAATTTGTTATTGTTGTTCATAGAAGTGGATAGTTTATATAATCGAAGATTTTAGCGGTTTTAAGTAACTGATTAACTTATTATATATATAGGTATATCATTCCTGAGTTTTCAAATAAAAAATATTTTTCTTTTTTTTATGTGGAACAGCAAGATAGGCAATGTTCTTTCTGATGTTAAGCGGTAACTATGATTACACATGTTGTCGTTGGAAAAAGCAAAGATTTCGAAAAAAAGTTTATCGGAAAATACTTTAGTTCAATAGGTACTAGTATTTGTCATTTTTCAAAACACACGAAAGGCAAGATAAGTAGCCTGAATCTAAGTTTTCATGAAATGAATGATACTGAATATACAAATCTCAATAACATTCACTAATGGCTTATAATAATCTAGGCTTAATCTATAAATCCTCCCGAACATAGGATTAATATAACCTTTCAGGTCAGATTACCAATGGATCTTTTTTTAAAACGGTTTACAGACCCACGCTAAATACAGCCTTCAAAGTTTATGTTTCAATTCATGAATTGAATTGAAACACCTTGACCATACACAAACTTCTTATTCGAATACTGAGTTGAGTCTCCAGATACATTCTACTGTAAACTACAAATTATAAAAACCAAAGCTCTATTTACTTACAATATTATGTCTTAGATCAAGTGCTATCTATTTAATAAAATGTAAAACTTTAACTTTGCATAACTGGATATTGCCGCGTTTTTCAAATTAACAATCACTAGTTCAAAAAGTAAGACAAGGCTCCAAACAATTTGCGAAAGTTCCTTTAAGTTTTTTCTTGTAAGTATGGGTGGAGCAAACAAAATGTCAGATAGTAACATTGTTAGCAGTTTGTTACTGCGTTACGGAGTGGTTTCCTCACCCACAACTTCAATATCCTCGCGTTAAGTTAGTTTCGAACAAACTCCACTTCTATCACTTTCTTAGAACCGCCCACCATTTTTGTTATTTATTAATAAATTATTCTTGAACTTTTGGTTTTGAGGGTTGTTGGAACTTACTAGCTACTATTTTATTAGTGACTTTTAAAGGAATATTTGCATAAAGTTTGTCGTTTGCCAATAAATACCTATAATACATTTAAGAATGTCTGACAATAGAGAAATAGTTCAATTATAAAATACTCAGGTGTGATCTATATCGTACCTACTAATTTTCTCTGAAATTTATAAACAATAAATAATAGTTTTTAATTTATGCGTACTACCTATAGATATAAAGATTGATTTATAAAATCAGATCACCAGTAGAGTACCAGGTCACTGGTTAATAAAAGTATCTACAATTTACATTAAAATTAATCTAGGCTAGGAACCTAATTTTAAAGCTATCGTTAAAGTACCCTTGCCATTCTAAAAGGGCAATAAGGTGATAAAAAAGAAGATTGAAATATTTATCTTTATTTGATATATGTCTATCTTATTATCTAATGAGATTCACTTACAATAGCAATGTATTTTCTCATTATTTTGTCTCTTAAAACTAGCCGTCACATAAATACGAATAGCACTATTAACTTTACAGATTAACGATGAACAGTAAAGAAGTTAGTGTTTATATTAACATAAATCACATCAAAAACGTTTAGCTTCCATGAAATTTGAAGCAGTATTCTCCAATAGAAACGTAATTAACAAAAACGATATTAAGTGGAAATTAATACAAGTTCTCTTTACAAAGCTCGTCACAACTCGAGGTCGACTGGAACTTGGCTTAATGTGTTTTCACCACAATAAACAGGCAATCCAACAACAAAATACTATGCACACAAAGCACTAAGCACTAACAAAATAAAGTCTTTATTCATTTAACAATTGCGGGTGGTATAAGCAATATTCATTGGTAGGTGTGAACAAGTAGAGCTAACTGTCATTGTCATGCCTGGCCTTTGTACTAGAAACGGGGCTAACTCAATCCATGCTCATGTCGTCGCTCAATTGACTTAGTAAACCTAATTTGTATTTAAACTATATTTATACTGAAAAATTGTATAACTTCTTGAGATAATGAAGAGAGAAAAGAAAATGAGGGAGCACATTATGAAATTAGTTTGTGCTTTTGGCTCTGACATTAATCTGCGTTTTGAACCATATTGCGAGCGGTTTATAGTCTAACTGGATGCGACTGAGCATAATTATCTTACATAAAAGGGCTGTCATTTGACTATCTCAACTTTATTACTGTTAGACCAGTAGTCTAACTCCTCATCTCCTCAGGCATAGTGTAAAGCCAGCCAGTAGTGGCAAGCCCGAAATTTTATTGTTGATTTAAATGTTGTGGTTAAATTCCAAAATATAGATTTTGTTTATTCCAGTATGACACTGTTTATATTTTGCTTTTCATAACGCTGATGTGTACGAAGTTCTATGAAGATTATAAACAAAATAATAAAGATAACAAGAACCCGCGCTAGTCGCGTAGTCTGATTAGCTCAGGAGCTGACGCAGTCAAAATTATCGAGTAATTAGTTAAACCATGAATATTATGCGCATAAGCGCACATTACGCCTGGGTAGGGTTGCAACACATTGAAATAATATATAGCCATTTACGTCGTAACACGCGGTAATAGTCTACTTACAGCTAACAAGAGACCTGAGATTGTTTAGTACATAAACATTGATTCGATACGGATTTTTTTTAAATTTGCCATAAGTTATAATAATAATGCCTTCAAACTTAAGTATTAGAAACCTATATACTTGGATTAAGTATATAGATTTCTTTCTTTTTTTACCTATACTTTGCTTTTTCAGTATAAGTACACCTATGGAAAATCGTTATTGTGTATAATTTTTACCAAAGAAAAATCACAATCTAAACTAATATATTATAAAGAGAAAAGATTTGATTTTTTGTATGTTTGTTTATTTGTTATGGCTCAAAATCTAAGTAACCAATTTAAAAAATTCTTAAACCTATAGAAAGCTACAATATAAGCGTGTAACATGGGCTATATTTTTTGGGGTATGCCTACCCACGCGGGTGAAGTCGTTGAAAACATCTAGTACCTAATAATTTTGTACCTACATCTCACATATCGATTGTTTTCTTACTCAGCTTTCACTGCTTTCATAGATACCCGGTCTGATCTAATCTAATCCTGAAAACAACGGACGAAGGATTTGATTAAACTTCACAATTTCGGTGAATGAAACTTTTAATATAACAGTAACTATGTCTGAACATACCTCCATATTATTTAAAAAACCTTAATAACAATAAAAATGTTTGGACGACGGTCTTTCGGCTAAAATGATAATTTTCAATTAGAAAAAAGAAAGTCATAAAAAATACTTCGATAATATAATATATCATGTTAGGAATAATGTCATTGAAATAGCTGTATAAGTGCGCATACACACGAGTAAGTACCTCCGGTTTCGTCTTGAAAATGTTTAATCTTTGTGTGTCGCCCACGGTTACAGAAACAGATTATATTCTATTCATAGATTTCCACGAACCCATTTTACAAATCGTTACATTTACTAAAATATAATATTTTCATCTTATACACGCTATGTCTCCTTATCTACTGTTGTCGACAAAAGGCGATCTTGCACGCCTATAGATGCTATTAAATCTATATTATCACTCAACTTCCCTCACACAATCATCTTCAACTCCCAATTAATATAACGAACAAGAAACACGAGTATGAAATAAAACAAGACCGATATTAATATACTGGTTAGTTGGTAATTACGATGATCTAGTTCAGGCCCTCACCCAACTCCTGGCATACGAGTAAAACAAGTAATTGGATAGTTCAGTCGGCAGCAAATGATTAATTACTATGCATACCACGTGCACCCATACACGTAACGACCTATTTACGGAAACTATTAATAATATACTTAGCACAGATTTGTGATAGTGAAAATATGAGCAACATTTAGTATATAAAGAAGATTGTGATATGAGTATTGCCACTGTAGTTGAACATAATATGCAGCAAAATGTTTAGTTTTAATTAGAACAGCAGAACTTGGGAAGTACATATAGAAGGCAGCAGCTAAAAGGCAATATCTGTTAGGCTAATATACAGCATTCTTAAAAAAACTAACGAATCATTGATGTCGAATCATAATACATTTAACATTATGTTACGAAACAACTAAAGTCCAAATTCAGTCGTAATGAAGACGGAACCACAAGTAAAGCTAAGCTCGGCTATAAATACGTCTAGTGCAAGTTAGTGAATGGTACAGTGAGTAGGCTTAAAGCTTTAACTGTTTAACCGCATTAAGGGCAGCCCTGTCACTCAGTCGCAGTCGCCCCTGGGAGCTTCCAGCTAACTTAATGTGTTGCCAGCAACATTACATTCTATAGCTTGTTGACTAATTCTGTTAAAAACTACGTCCTTCTTGGTATTTGCGTGTACGAGTATGTAAATTTATTGGCACCTGTAATAGACCACAAAAGGTTAATACATACCTAACTCCTCAGCACAACCTCAGTTAATCTACTTATGCTTGCATGCTTTCGATGAGAAATTGAATATGTAATTTCAATCTTTATAATAATATAATAATTATAGTAAAATATAAAGTGTCCCTCTCCGCATCTAATAAAAACACGTCCATCATCATATCAGCCGAAAGACCTCCACTGCTGGACATGGGCCTTCCCCAATTTACGCCACCGTGGCCGGTCGCTCGCCGCACTCATCCATCGGTTGCTCTCCACCCTTATAAGGTCGTCGGTCCACCTTGTGAGGGATCTGCCCACGCTGCGTCTTCCAGTTCGTGGTCGCCACTCTAGAACCTTTCTGCCCCAGCGGTCGTCAGTTCTGCGAGCTATGTGTCCTGCCCATTGCCACTTCAGAGAAGCAACTCTGCGAGCTACGTCAGTTTAGTCAGAATTACTCTATGCAGTTGCAAAATGAATCTCACATAGTATACCTGTAGGCAATTAATGTACGTAAAGTTCAGCTTTTAAACTGCAATATAAATCCACCCTTTTTTAGATATGCGCCTGAGGTAAAAGGATCTTGAGAGACAGACAGATGGACAACGAAGAGACGACTTTTTTGCTTCTGAGAAACAAAACCTTACCCTAAAACGGCGTTATAATTAGTACATAATAAAAAGTCAACCACTTACATTTTATAATTTTCTTATCTATCTTATATGTCTTGTGCCATACAGACGATACCAAAGATGAGTCGGTAAATAAAAAATCTAATAGCAAAATAATAGGGCGGAAACGATAAGTCCCACAAAGGTGAAAATGAAGGGCGTGAATGATGAGGGCGGTTTAGGACCGGTCAAAGTGGTTATACTTGGAGAAAGCTTATGCCCAACAGTAAACGTCTGTCGATTGAAAAGACGAGAGAGAGGCTGAAGCTTATTATATGATATGAGCATAAAATGTTTTACCACAAAAAGCCATTTAAAAGCAAAGATTTAAAATACCTACAACGCAATCTATTTCCGAATGAAAATACGCATTTTCTTTCAAAATATCATACAATAAATTTGCATAAAATATATTCGTTCTATTTCGTGCAGTAAATACACAATTTGCCAGTAAAATGGTCGAGACTGCGACGATTGCGCGATAGGAGCAATAAGTCAAGAAGAACCTACGGGCGGGTTCTTATCTAAAATGAGTCGCCCCTGGACACGTTCCTGTGACGACGGGATCAACAATACACCCACACATAAACAAGTATTAAATGAGAAATACTACCGCTTCCTTTCCCAAAATTGTGTACAACATGCCAAAACGCTGATTACGTATTTTCTTCGGCTTAAGCCTCGGTTTTTTGGTGCCAAAATCTTTTATGTGACAATAGTGTCATCATCATGTTATTAGTAAGTAAGATACAGTTTATTAACGTCAATCTAAAATTATCTTTATACGTAAGAGAACCAAAGTAAAATATTAAATCAAAACCCATGCTTGTGCACAATCCTTTCAATTTAGAGCCGTCACAAGCTATAGAACAGCTAGCAAATTTACATTGTACCCATGGCCGCTAATGAAGCAGTAAATTTGTGAAACTGAAGTTTCTCTAACGCTATGCCATTTCAAAACCGCATCAAATATTATTCACGACGGGTTGGACACCATGAATAATGGATAGCAACCCGTGCCCAGCTTAGTGTCAATGAGATCACGCGCACCCGCATCCATATTGGATTATTGCGAATAAATGACAAAAATGGTTTTCGATCTAACATCAGCCCGAACGTTTGCAGGATTCGTAAAAATTGCAATTTTATCACGTAGCGTAGGTCCGACGCAAAAGATTGTTCTGAAACGAATAACATTTTCTTTTGGAATTCATTTACCTTTAAGGTCTTAGAGAGAGGTGGATATATTTAAAAATACATTGGTATAGGTAATTATGGTAAAAAGATTCGGTCGGATAGCCCGCAGCAACACAGGTAAACATCGCCTCGTATTTTCCCTCCCTTGTAATTGAATAACGACCCCTGCTGGTACAGCGGATGCTCAGAAAAATAATTCTATTATCTCTCGCTCTTTTTTATGCACATGTATTTTGCATGCAGTATTTTTAAAAGTATTGACATTTTTAAGTTAAATGAAACGCTTTCAACGCTATGACATGCTATATTTTAGTTCTAAACCTGAATTTGCCTTTGTAATGTAAGTATTATTCATACCAGGAGAATCCAGTATTAGCTCATACAAATCCTTATCATTTAATTTAACGTACCTACATCTGAATAAGTAATTTGTACAAATCATTATTTTATCTCATGATCCTAACAAAACACTCTTCGCATTACACGTAAGATATTTTAATATATAAACTTAATTATGAAAGTTGAAGCTTAGCTTTCGCCGTTTGAAATAAAATTGCGACCAATTAGGGAAAACAAGGTAGCCGTGCCTCGGATTAATAACCTTAATTAACGGTTAAGGAGGGAGGGTGGATCATTAAAAGCGTGTCGGGACCTACCGGGTGTAAAGCTTGTCGTTCAGCTGGTAAACTATTCCGCAAATACGTTATACCAAAGATGAACGACACCATTACTTTACTTTAGTACTTCGCTAGTGAAGGATTATAATTTATTTAGTTAAGGTGCAAACGGTGTAAGATGAGGATTTACCACTCGGTAATTTTAACCTTATGGCAATTAGTGCAAGACGGAAATTGCTGAACAGGCTTATTTTGTCTTCGCTTTGCGCCTAAGGGTACTATATCTTGATATAATATTATTACCGGGGCACGTGTTATACGGTCATAATGTTAAAGGATAACATAGGTACATACATTTTTCTACTCTTCACACTATATCTTTCACTTTCAATTTTCTACGAGTAGGTATCTGGAGCAAACATAGATGTTCCAAACAGCTAAAAGTTCGAACATTTGAAGTTAAGCTGTAAGACTAGAATATTTTTGCCTTTGATATTTATCCAATAGAGTCACACAAGTTGACGACAGTTGTTTTCATTTCATTTCACTCGTTAGACGAGTAGCGAACTTCAAATTTTTGAAATATAATAAGCCAGCAATAATAGAAATTCTCTTCAAATCCATATCGGAAATGTTAAAACATGAGATGACTTAGAAAATAATCACCAAAGTCATCAATTTAGACAGAGAGACAGATATTTTAATTTGTTATTACTATAAAAGAACTAGTAAGATGAAATCACGGCATCTAATTAAAAGATTGTATAGTTTGTCAAAGTATAATAGAATCGACAAATAGGGCTTAAAGTGAGTCGTCAAACGTCACTAACAGGTATGGGGTGCAATGAACTCGTAAAAAGCCGATCGTAGTAAAATGTATTGGAATTCGAAAAAATTATGGCGACACAATTATTGACCTGGGGATCAATGCCATAAAAATAAATGATCACTTTTATGGCGGCGGCGCGAGTCCAATTTTATGATGTGGGAATTTCAGTAGCCTCGTAGTATGATATTATGCTTATCGCTCTTGCTTCCCAGACAATGTTGGGCCAATAAATCTAACCGCGCATAATTTACTTTTTTTATGTTACCTAACTAATACTTCTTACAAAATGAACTGTGAATGTATCTATGCCTATTTAGAAGAAAGTTTAGTGCTTTAAGTAGGCATATAATATACTAGCTGTTGCCCGCAGCTCTGCCCGCGTGAATGTCGGTTATCACATTTTTAATATAAACTTTCATCCCACATTTTAATCTTTTCAAACCATTTTGCCGCGATAATCTATTCTATCTCTATATGTACCAATTTTATGAAAATCGGTTCAATGGTTTAAGCGTTAAAGCATAACAGGCAAATTTTCAGATAGAGTTAATTTCGCATTTATAATATGAGTATGGATGTACACCTAAAATAAAATGAAATAGGTATAGAGATATGTAGTGATTTTTTAAATGTTCGAACGTAAATAATCATCAACCTTTGCCCCTAAAGCGCATAACTATTACGTTTAGCTGACTTTTTGTAGTCTACCAAAATATCAAATATTTTTTAAGAAAGTTTTACTACTCATATTTTAAAATAAGTAGTTGATTGAATAAAAGCACTGGCCATCCACTTATGTGTCTAACTTTCAGTTCAGTTCAGTGCGTATTTTTACAATGAATAGTATTATAGTTACAAAACAAGTAGCAAACAAATGGTTAGTGGTTACGTGGTTACCATAACCTACTAAGATAGGACAAGCAAGTCGTTGTAATAAAATAAGCAGCGGATATTGATATAGATTTCACTATCGTTATTTCCGTCGAGGATATTTCTTAAAAGGCTTATACCTATTAATATGTATATGAATAAGAAAAGCCGAGATTTCAACGACTTGTAATTAAGTCGTAAAAAGCATAAGAGTGCTTGTGCACGAAGCAGGGGTGGCTCTTTAGTATTAAATAAATTACAGATACATTTACATTAGTAGGTTTTGACACAAACTCTTAATTACGCCACAATACAAGTGCTAATCCGTGACAATATTAAACCATAACAATACAAGCCTATCATTCATCAGATCCAAAACATCCTTCGTAAATATTGGTCTACAACACTAAAAGTAAACAACAAACAACTGAAATATAAATAAATTGTGTACGTAGTAGATGACATAACTTTGAATAATGTACGTCTTGGATCTATACAAAACGTTTACAGTGCGCTACAATTACGAACACACTTTACAAGGTATTCGGTGCGATATATACGCCCCAACAAATTGCATTCCTCTCTTCATAGCTAGATATTTTGCCTTGCCGTACAAAGGGGATATGACACACGTTATAAATTGTCTATCCATAGTGCCGGCGTACCGGTTGCGGACACGAAAACATTAAAATGACAAATTGTTCATCGCTGTGATTTCATTTTTCACGACGAATAAGGTACGCCCTGCCATTACCGCGTAAATCTACAGCTACGTATAATATAATTCGCACAATTTAATTTACGTCAACGATTGACGCCGTAAATTGACGAAAAAATGCTTCAATAAGTTCCATAAATTCTACGTTTGATTTGAAAAGTTCACAGATGACAGCACTGTGGACGTATAACAAACCATTGCTGCATTTATTTACTTTTTTTTTGGTTTAATGAACATTTGTTTAGATGCAGGCTATTAATTGAACAATGCCGCTGTTTATAGAAATTATAAATGGTACGTTTTCTTAAATTTACATTTTATATTCATGGCAATTACAATAAAAAATGAAAATTGATTTTAATCAACTTTCGAAGAGAAGTTTGCAAATGCTACCGATATATTTTGTAGGTAGTTATAGTGTTCTACACGAAAAGATTGATATACGAGTATCTCTTTTTTTAATTAATACAAACAAATCATTTTCTACACCCTCGTAACCTCTTATCCAATACCCTTCAGCGGGTGAACTCGTTAACACTCGTTTAACTATTTCTTGGTGGCACGGCGCGTGTAAAATGCTTACGGCTTACAGCAATACGTATCACATAGTATAGGCATATCGATAAGATTGCTGAACAGCTATCACTTGCCGCAATGACGACAATAAGGACTGTGTGTTACACCGTCACGAAACAATATTAAAAAGAAAGAATAGAAAAAAAAGACGCTAATACGTCATGAACGATATAACAATAGTTTTCTATGCATACCAAACATTAGTAAAACACATTAATAGCTGTTCTATGTTTATAGTTAATTATACAATAATTTTATAGTTTTGTAGTTTTTAATTCATTTAATTGGCTTTAGTATTAGATAAATTTTGTCGCACAATTACAAAATTAGAACTCTTTGCATATGTTTGCTTTCAATTTGCAATCCAAATTTTATGCTCCACACATGTGAATGATTTAAATTATATTGCTGTAATAGAAGAAAACTGTATATAACAGTATTTACACAGACGGTTTCAATCCTAAACAAAAGCATCGAATCGATTTACACCAGGAAATGCCGCTCGAAAGCACAAATTGGATACAAAGTTGTGGAAGCCAGAAGCAGTTTTGTCGTAAAATCGCTGTACTAGCTTGCAATCTGAGACAGCACTAAATATGAGACAAAAAGAAATCCGACCATGAGACAAATGGATTCGTGATTGCCGAACCTTATCTGTAACATAAACGAATGCCGTAAAACGATTATCAGTCATCTACACACGTATTTGTGTAAACATGAGCGGCGAACGTCAAGCAGTGCGCAACCGGAGCTCGTTCATTCATGTAAACAACAAGCAGTAAACGAACAACCGAATATAATTTATTACCAGCAAAATGTTTACAACGGTGACATTACTACTCACATAAAATCACTTAAATTCAAATCGCCGTGTAGGTCCCGACGCGGTCGCGTAGCATTGAATCGCTTAAGCGACAATGTCGTTTCGGTTCGCCTCAAATTACTTGAATGGGTTTTCGATATACCGCCCATTTGATGGTGAGCCCTTTTAAGTTAGGTGAAAGCTCCTGGCGCAAATTGTAACCACTAGCCGTAATAGCAACACGTAGTATCTATTAATGGTACGATTCTATAGGCACTTGAGGATGAAGAAAGTATCACTTAGGAAATACCATCCTAGGAGCTTTCCATTACCGTTCAACATTGGATAACTTACTTTCATGATTATGGTCCAATTTCTTGCAAAAACAAGAGACTATTAAAGTGTTACTGAATTGTAACGGACTTAAGATAACAAGACAAAGTTTGATTCAACTTTCGAAATGCGTAATAATTGAAGAACCAATTCTTGTTGACTTTCAGTCCTGTATAAACACTGATGGGTCCAAAAACTAATATTTTGCCGTAAAGTTTTTATTGCGTTTGTTATGATATCTGCAGAGTGGTGCCCGATGAATTTTTGGAGATTTGCTTCATAATTTAACTAAAAACACTTTCAGTGGGGCGGCGCGACGGCGACGGGCGACGTGGAGAAAGTACTTGACTTATATAACTTTATTCCACCATTCCTGTCACGGCTCCAATTTATTTATGTTATCTATTTTTTTATTTGTCAAATTTGAGTTTACTTTGCTTTAAGAGCAATTTTGGTATAAACAACAACTGGTGTGTTACACAGTTATTATTACGTAGTTCTTTTGTGAATTACATATTTTTTATTTTTTAAATAACTTATATTTATAAAATAATTTTATCTTAAATTTATAATTTAACATTAATATACTTAGAAAGTCAAATAGCATTTAATAACCAACTAAATCCGACAATGCCGAAAACAAAACGATCAGACAAGCAACATTACTGAGTATCTTATTTGAACCCAAATCAGTATCATGCCACTTAATTATTACGTCATATTTAACCCTTGAAAATTCTATTATTATAAACGATCTCGAAAGTACCGTTCGACTTTAGAGCCTACGAATGATTGACTCAATAAATTGTGCCACAAACATGCGCAAAACATCAACAATTTCAGATACTGGCTTGACAGGAGGCAAATTAATGAACACCGGTCAGAGCAGATTTATTACGGTACCGCGGGGAGTGTACTCTCATTGATTACATGTCTGTAATTTCTAGTTCAATATGCTCTTTGAAGCGGACAGGAACAGTAAGTGCCCACTAAAGTACCCCTTTCAAAGTAACTGAGACTCGTCTCGAGATTCGAAATCAGATTCATAAATTGTACATTCTTGCTTGCGAATTCGTGTTTCTTTTTTATATGGGTGGTTTAGCTGTGTCATTCTGCATGCTGAATCAAATTATATTTTACAAAATTTGTAATAATCTACAGATTATTCGTTATTCACTTGTAAATATAAATTGACATTTTTTAGGGTTCCGTATCCAAGAGTAAAACGGGACCCTTTTAGGTACTAAGACTTCGATGTCTGTCCGTCTGTCACCAGGCTGTATCTCATAAACAGTGATAGGCAGTTGAAATTTTTCACGGATGATGTATTTCTATTGCAGCTTTAACAACAAAGGGCTCCAATACAACTAACATGATTTTTCCACTCGTTTTTGCTCTATATTGATAACGGCAATAGGTAGACGCAGACGCGCATATATAACTAAATATTCACAGAATATTTAATTATATATTCACTTTAAAATAAATAATATAACAAATATTTAAGGGAGCTTACATACAACAAACATGTTTTTTGATATTTGAGCGAGTCAGACTCGCACTTGGCCGGTTTTTCTGATTATCGTGACGTTATCTAATAATCATAATCATTATGTAATCTAAATGAATAAAACAATTTGAATTTCAGTTAAAACTAACTTTACACATCATGTAAAGTAACTACTCCATTTCTTGAAACTGGGTTAAGTAAGCTGTAGTCTATTCACAGGCTAATTTAAATGTAAGTGTTTAAAGTAAATATTATTAAAACTATGAATAGACACCACTCAGTGGTGGAGGTTCAAAATTACCTAAGCGTGCACTCGCTCTAAAAGCATCTTATTTAGTATTCAAACTAAGTATAGAACGTTGCTATTCAAATTGAGATATACACTGTGCTGAAAAGGCTTTTTAGTTTTAGCTGTGTGCCCTATTCGAATAAAAACATTACTCCAATTGCTGATAAGAATTTAAAATCGAGGCAACCCTTAACACTAAGTCTCTTGACATCATACACACTTGCTGAGTTTGTCCAACATAATTATTATATTATTGAGTTGACTTTCTCCGAATCGATGGTCTCTGCATTATTTACCATGGAGCCAGTTTTGTCTAAAACCACCAATATTCATAGATCTAATGACTCTATGACAACTGGATCGACATCTAATTGTAGTCTCTGTAGGGTCGCAGAGTCTAGTTTTGTTTTAGAACGACTGAACGAGATAATTACTCTGAATCTTACAGGTTCAAAGATCTGCATCGCTGTGACTTAGCTATAAGACATTCTAAGGACCTTCCAAATAAGTTACTTTTATACGCAACAACACCAATTTCTTATAACTCTTTTATAAATGTTACTTTAAAATTTCAGACGCTAATATTTATAACTGAAATATCAATCGGAGCCCGAGATAAATGTTTGACAATTGATATATTTTCTACAGACCCATTTTTGATCTGCTACAACGTTTTCTATGGATAAAATACGAATGAGTATTGTATTGAATAACTTAGAAAAAGCTGTAAATAAATGGAGCCATCTATTTTACCAAACTGGGCTATTTGCGATTAGAATTTTAGATTTCAGTCTAGATAATGTTTGTCAATATTTCACGCGAGTAACAAATATAGGACGTGAAGACATTGCCAATATTTATAAAAATTGTTGGGAGTACAGTTTAAATCTCCACAAAGCTGGAATACTAAACGAATGTCTCTACGATCCATTTATTCTTCTCGTAAGGTCAAATCACGTACGTGTGAGGATTGTGCAGTGTCTTCCACTTTTTTATAACAAAACACATATGTCTACATCAATTATTAAACTTACGAACTGCACATAGTTTATCATATTATATAAACTGCTGTAAAAATAACCTAAGTTATTCACTGAAACATGTACATACAATCGACTGTAACGTATTATTTACAAGGTGATTTGTACGTAATATTTTGTTAAACTAGAAAGTTAAGAGAAATCGAGGCGAGCTCTGATGAAGTTTTTCCCATAACTTTTTTTGTGGTCATTGAATTTGTTTACCGTCCTCTCGCAACCAAGCTATGGAACTTTGATGGAAACTTATACTTTGCAAGGATACTTCTGGGCTCTTTTATGAGACTTATATTTGAAAGAAGTTTGAACTCTTGAATATTTACGTAACTTTGCAAAATTAAATGTACATTACGAAATGAAATGTAGCTGTTTTTTAGTCAGTTAATAAAGTTATTTATAAATTAATAAGTTATTTCAGTTCGTGAGTTTTCATGCTCCTTTATTCGACATGGGGATTTCGGCTTAATTACCGCTTTTGAATGGCGCCGTGAGGTCTTTGGATTCTATGTTTATTCTACTGTTCTCCCTCTACCAGTCATTTGACCCTACTTTGTTTTTTACGATACTCATGGGAAATAACAGGGATGTATCGTAGGATAATTATAAAAGCTCTTGCACATTCGTTGATACCACGATTATTACCAGATGTTGCAGGTGGCCCTGGTGCCTATAACGTCTGTACCTTTATGTTTGTATTTTGATAGAGTTTACGAGCTATATTCAAATGTTGATAAAAGGGTTTATTGCCCTTCTTTTTATTTCATATATTATTATAGTTGAGATATCACCACAGTGGAAGGTTTGCATTTTGAACGTTATTGTGAATTTTCCTGAAGGGCACACTAACTTTAACCCAAAGGTCAAACGTCAAGCAACTACATTAAGTAAGTATGTCTTTTTAACAAAGCTTTCAAAATATATGCTGTTATTTAATTATGTTCGCAAAGATTTTTCCGTTAGTGTGTGATATATAGATGACTATATCTACTACTACCTACTACTACCTACTAGACTATAGATAGCTTCTTAAAAAAACAGAAAGTTGTGAAAATTTAGTTCCAAAAATCAGTAAATTGGGTAAAACATAAATGTAATTACTTATCTATCTACATAACGCGTAGGTACTAGTCAAAATTTAACCTAGAAATGACTTGGTTAACCATTGAAATAAACATTTTTTCCTTTTTTACAAATAGAAAAAAAAGGAATTCTATTTGCGTAACGAAGACACAGATCCGCATTCGAAAAAATCCATAATCCTGAAGGCTCATTACTAAGATAAAAGGGAACACAGCCACCGTAATATTGAAAGCAACTTCGTCATCGTTATAATAAGGGCTTTTCTTTTCATTTTTCAGGTATTAACCTTTTAACGTAACACCGACCGACTAAAGATGAAATCGTAAAAGCTTTTGACAGCCCACCGTAAAAAATGACAAAAGGACTTCATATGAAGAATCCTCTTTTTATTTAGGTTTCCAGTCCGCTCGTAAAGTGAAGCTTACTAATAAAATGTGTGCTCGAAGATTGTATTCAAGACTCCCTTTTTCTAGCACCCACGGTCGTTTTTTGAATAACAATGGAATTTAATTCGGCTTCGTGCACAATTTCCGTATGTTTCCATTATTCTTTTCATTCTTTTGTGATCCTCAAACTATGTATGATATTGAGGAGCTCTTTACAATATATAAATTGTTAGTTCGCTTTTAGATCTATGAAACACAAGTAATTCGGATATTAATATCACATGAAATGTAACGAATAAGAATAATTACAGTAAATATAACTATCCATAAACTTCGTTTGATCGACTTTTAAGGGCTATTGAGCACTTTAATTCTCGTTAAAATTCAGGTTGTATGAAGTATTCATACATAAGCAAATAGAAGGGTATATTTTTGTTAAACCTATCATGTTTTACTCTTAAATGAAAAATTTATTTATGTACCAATAACATATGGAGACAAATTGTTAGAATTTCTTTGTAGAGTTATAAATATGAGGAACATTGTAATAAAAGTTGTAAGCCTATATTCCGACAACTCGTGGCGCATAAAACCTCGTGTACTGAGCTACAGGTGCTATGAGGATGAATACATATACCTGAAGGTACACGAGCTATCTAAATCTACTCATGTGAACAATTAAATTTCATGATAGAGAAGATCAAAAGTTTCGTCAAAAGTTTTTTTTTATTAGTCATAATCTGGTTCTCGTAGAGTTTGGTCATGGATCATTGGATCATCCTGGGCAGCGCCGTTCATCATCTTCGAGACTTTTGCTCAGGGGCATTTTGCATACGGCTCACGTGGCCGGCTTAACCCTATCTCGGTGTGGCAGCATTTTTTCTACATCTACTATTGTTGTTTTAGTGCACAGCGTGGAAGGTAAATCAAATTATCCAACTTATCTTTCTTGTAGTGTTTTGATTGCGTCCCTTTTCATATTACCAAAAATTTCAACTGAGGTGAACTCACTATAGAAACATATCCCTAAGTGTTTTCGCAGATCTTCACAATCTACCCTTGTCAATGAATTGGATGCAGACATAGTGAGTTACATCTTTTGGTTCTTATTTGTGACCCTGTAAAGTTGGCTATTTGTGTTGCAAAAGTGAAAGAAAAACCAGCAATGATACAGATACAAAGTTGTTATATTCAGATTTAAAGAGAATTTACACTGAGGGAAGGAGCGCGTCACAACCCACATAGCATACGTATTCATCTTTATTATTATATAAAGCGAAAGAGTTTGTTTGTTTGAACGCGCTAATCTGTAACTACCAATCGGATTTGATTAATTATTTTTGTCTGTATGATAGCCCATTTCCTGAAGGGGAAGATTATAGGCTATGTAACAAACCGTTACTGGCGTCGGGAGCAGAGCAGTAAGTAAAGATGCGGATGAAATCGCGCCGCAGAAAGCTAGTTTTTATTATAAATATGTAGTAATTACTTGTAATTATGAAAATAAGTATATTATTATTTGCATTTTGCCAGTGTTTTTTGGATGTTAGTGTTTGGATTTTCGAAGAACGAAATTTTATTCTGGTTTTTACTTTTAATTAAATTAAATTACAATTACGACGGTTGCGGATTATTATGGAACTAACAAGTATCTTAGCGTAAACATGAGTCCTAAGAATACATTAGCGCTAAAAACGACTCTTCACTAATAGCTCTTTGCGTGTAATATTTCTTTGATGGAACACCTGGGATCAATTCTAATCTAGTCACAGGTTCAGGTTCAGTTAACACGGTACAAAGTTGTGAGGCTTTCACATTATACGACATTATATTATGCAATACTAATAACATTAAATAATAATCTTGTAACATCTAATAAAATACGGACATTGATAATAATCCAACCTAATAAATACCTTTTATAAAAATGTTCTTCAGTTCTTTGTTTAAATCTTCTTTGCTTATTTACCGGTCATAATATTATGTTGATAATTCTGCTGCTAGAAAAGAACTCTACAGAAGCATCTGATTGATGCTAGACAATTACACCTAAGGGGATTGGAATTAAGATTAACAGGTTTATTAGATATAAGAATCATGTGAGGCTTTTATGGCAGCTTAATGTTCGGTTGAAGATTGAGTAGTATTTCACCTAAAATTATTCGAAACATAAACTTTCAGCTAAAAAGTTAATTAAGGCTAACTAGAAAAAAAATAATTTCATAAAGACTTAGTTTAGCGAGAGCAATAAGTAAGTAGTAGTAATGCGCAGTCATACATGTAAAGCGAGGCAGTATAGCGGAATTTGTTTGCATGCAGATTATTATTCCGATTCCATTCAACATATTTAGTTTTTGGGTTATTGCTAACATCAAGAATGGAACAATTACCAAGCTAGTTTTATTTCATCAGTCTGAACCGGAACACTGATAGTTGATATCCTATTTCTTAAAATTCCCTCACCGACATCGATCGTGACCGTGTCGTGTAGGCAACGTACAAAGAGATCGTGCCAAAGTGTTAAGGGTATATATCTCGGCACGGACATGAGTCGTTTAATTGAGATGAAATACTCGCCCCCGAGACCGCAGTCGCCAACTTAGTGATCAAACTATCATGATATCTAACCAACATTAATTTATAAAGTAATTATTACAATTTAAATGAACTTTGCTAATGTACGTTTCGGATAGCCATTAACTTGTAATTGATGTTTATTGCTTTGGAAGGTGTTCTGTATGTAGTGTGTGTAATTTTATAATTTTGTTTATTTACATGATTGATGTTTTTTAAGTTTTGGTTTTATTTATACAGTAGAGGCAGATGCCTCATACAAAGGTCGGATTACATCACATAATTATGTAGCACGAGTAATGAAACAAATTTGCTTAGGCTACTAGATAAAGAATAAGTCTATACACATCCTGACGTGCAAATAGATGACCTTCTGCAGTTTTACACACGTTTAGTGCTAAAAGTGCTAGTATAGTAAGTAGGCAGCGATAGAATTTATGAACAATAGATGACAATTAGAAGGGTGTGTAGTCGTTTCACACCACGCCACGGTGCGAATCTCTTAAGGGTAAGTACCCTTTTTGAATCAGATTGGAAAATTGCGGCGTTACAGTAGACAGCGGCGGATAATTCAAAAGCGAGCAAGTACTTAAGTGACTTTGCCTTTTTCAGTCATCTATACTATTATATAAAGCCGAAGAGTTTGTTTGTTTGAACGCGCTAATCTCTGGCACTACCAGTCAGATTTGAATAAAAATTTTATTCTCGAAGTTACCACGCTACTGGCGACGGGAGCTGAGCAGTAAGCAAAGACGTGGGTGAAACCGCGCCGCGGAAAGCTAGTATTTAAATATACCTAATCTAATAGGAATGTCAAGTTTATCGTAGACATTACTGATATTACGATGAAAATAATAGCCATCAAAATTATATTTGACTATTTATTATCTATATCAATTTGTCTTTATAGACATGCTATTATTTATCAACTAAACACACCATCGATCAGTGTAAGCATTATAGGCAGCCATTTTAATTTCCCTAATAGACCAATATCCGGCAATTTTTCCTGAATTGTTTAACATATCAATAGTATGGCATGAAATATACACCTTTTAAACTAAGTGTACACTATCCCACTCAAAATACGAATGGTCAGCAATAAAGTACATACTTTTGTTGTAAAAGTTTAATTGGTTTCAATGTTAGAGCTCGGAAAGTTATGCATGTTCAATTTTTCACCAACTGAGCGAATAGTAGGTATTTTAAACAACTAAAAGTTTTTTAGTGAATAAACCAATTTATGTTCGAATTGAAGAGATTTTTCTGTATTTATGAGCAAGCTTGATCTCAAATTTGAAATGTCCCAGACAGTGAACTAAGGCCCTAGACAAGTGTCAAACATTTCTATTCTATTCATAGAATTGATAAAAAAAATTATGAGATTGACTTAGGCGTTGGCGTTAGCTTATGTCAATCCAATATTTTTTTTTAATCTATTCTATGAATAGAATAGAAATCTTTGCCACTTGTCTAGGGCCTCTGGTCACTATTTTATTACACTGTGGACGTCCAATATTCGAAGGCATTAGATGAAAGGTCCGCGCACATGTATATATTCAAAGGTCTATCTTTAAATTAATACAAGAACTATAAATCACAAAATTTAATTTACATGATCTTATTACCTTCAAATTTGTAATACAATTTATTTGTTAATCCGACTTGGGCATTCAGAAAAATATACCGGCTCGATCATGGAGATAATCCCAAATCCAATAAATTCAAAGAAGCTCTTACTTACGTACCTTGTATCTTCTAAGAAGCCTTAGAAATCAGCATTTCACAAAATAAAGTATAAATATATTATGTTATTATCATTATAATTATTACTTACATCTTTCTACTATCTTTGTAATTCGTTGACCACCGGCAACGACTACAATATCTCGTAATTTATTACTTTTATTAAATGTCAATAATGTGTAGTTTAAACTTTTTTATTATTGACAAGATTTATGTCATATGTTCATAACATAATAATACCATCACGACTTCTGCCTAAATGTAAAAGCAGGCGTCATTGGTGTAAGTATCTTGTTTGTGGATTAGGTCATTATGTAATAGGAAGGAAATTATATTATTTATTTTTTTATTATGTAAATTTACGTATGTTCTAATGTGACGTTCTTCTAAAAGAAATTTTAGAGAAACGTGAGTGTTCGATGAACATCGACTGCCTCTGTGGTTTGCCTCTGCGTGGCAGTCCATACACAGTAGTGTATGGACTGCCACGCAGAGGTCGCGGGTTCGATTCCCGCTTAGTGCAAATATTTGTGTGCATGAACATGTCTATTTGCATTGGTCTTTCTATGTATGTATTTACAAAAAAAAAAAGTATTTAAGTATGTATATCCGCATTCTAGAACCCATAATACAAGCATATAATATGCTTACTTTGGGTCTAGTTGGCGTTGTGTGTAGTTGTTGAAATATATTAATATTATCGACGTTCGGTACGTAATCAATGTATCATGGCAATTCAGAACTGGTCAAACTTGAATGAGTCTATGTGCAACAGTGACTTTTTTAGCAAATTTTCTGACCAGAGGGCTAGACCCTCTGGTCAGAAGTTTAAAAAGAAAACTAACTTTTTTTTTATGTGTGTTCGCGGATAACTTTGTCGTTTATGAACCGATTTTGATAAATGTATTCTAAACATTTGTACCCGACTAATGTTTAGAATACATAAAACGTTAACCTAAGTTTTAACCTTAGTTTAAGGATTAGTCTTTAGATCCAAACAAATATTAAAACAAACTAAACTTTTAACTATTAAAACTTAGTAAAATGCGTTTCTTGAACCATAAAGCGGCTTTTTAGTTTTTGGCAATTTGTATCAAACTCACATAATGGTTTGGTACAGACAAGTTCAAACATTGGCTTTAAAAAATTTCCAATCACTGCACTTTGTATTACTACAGTGACTGTTATTGCTGGTAACAGACGCATCATGCAATAATGTACCGGTTATTATCCAAGCATCTCCTCTTTCAGTAGTCTTGACTTGTTTTCATCCTTCGGTTGCTACCAATCTTTATCTGTATTATTATATAAAGCGGAAGAGTTTATTTGATTGTTTAAACGTGCTAATCTCTGGAACAATCAGTCGGATTTGGATAATTCTTTTTGCGTATGATAGGTCAGTTCTGGAGGAAGGTTATAGGCTGTGTAACATCACGCTACTAGCAACGGGAGCAGAGCAGTAAGCGAATTCACCCGCGCCGCGGGAAGCTAGTCGTAATATATAGGACATCGGTTTAGATTCACTATAGAAGGTAACACAGTTCTACTTTAGTTATTGAGGCACTGCAGTAGCGAGCTTTTGTAAAACCTACGCGGGTGCTTTGTAAGTTAACTGATAACCTTCGAAGAGGTAGGGTGCAGAAGACTCATGTAAGAACACCTTAATATGTAGTAGTGTATGTTGATCTCAGTAAGGCATTACAATGCAGTGGTTTTAAATAAACCATGTACTGACAGTAGTGGAAACTGTTCCTTTAGTTGCAAATACAGTTTTTTAATTTATTTGATATCGTCAATTGTAGTTGCGAAGAGCATAGCTAACAATGCTCCTGGCTCTCGCGATTACTACTTATTACTTAAGCCAAGTTATAACTTATTATTCACAACATATTATAAGAACATGAAATGCTGTCATTTGTATGTTAAAAAGAGGATTCAAACTGTATGAGTCTAAGTACCTTCAGTTCATCATGTCGTCCAAGCCGTGTTCGGCGACGGCGACTCCTTAAATGTCTATTCCGGGTCGTAATTGTGATGGGCTCTAATGTGGCTGGCAAAACCGAACTTCGACTTAAAGGTTCGGTCACATGGCGTACAATAAAGCTGGCCAGTCGAGTTAAGTGTATAATTGTAGGAGGGCTTTGGTCGAATCTTCCGTATTTGGCGCTTTGCTTCGAGATCTTCTACACGCTTGCTTTCGTATGAGTCCACTCTTTTGTGGACAGTGTTGCGCCATTCCGGTCTCAGACGAGCACGCTCCTCCCAACTATCTGTTGGAATTTCACAAGCCACAAGGTTCCGCTTAAGTACGTCTTTGTAACGCAAATATTGCCCACCCTGTTTTCGTTTTCCGCTTGAGAGTTCGGAATAGAAAACTGCTTTTGGCAATCTACTGTCATCCATTCGCAAAACGTGACCACACCACTTTAGCTGATGTTTCATGATGAGCGCTTCTATCCTATAAGCCAGCTCGACGTAAAACTTCTGCGTTTGGAATGCGGTCTTGCCACTTAATGCGTAAGATGGATCTTAGACATCTAAGATGAAAGGTATCTAATTGCTTGATATCCGCCTTATAACAGCACCAAGTTTAAGCATACAGTAAAGTAGGCAAGACGATTGCTTCGTATACCAAGAATTTTGTTTGCAGCTTAAGATCGTGTGAGTTCCAAACACGTGCTTTTAGTTTTCTAAAGGCAGCCGCCGCGCCTGCTATCCGAGCTGGTATTTCCGAAGCCAAGGTGTTATCATTACGTATTCGAGTATCCAAGTATTTGAAGTTTGAAACTTCTTCCAGCGCTGCGCCATCCAGAGTAACACTGGGAGGATCCCAGTGGCATCCTCTGGGTAGTTGTTTTAAAACTTGGGTCTTGCTGATGCTTATAACCAGCCCAAATTTGCGGCATGAGATATCTAAAAATGTCACAAAACTTTGGAGAGACTCAACAGAATCGGCCATTAGAGCAACGTCATCAGCGTACAAAATATCCAAAACCGGAAGTTTGGTTACCTGTCGCTTAGATCTGAGGCGGGAGAGATCAAATATGCTCTTGTTCGTCCTGGAGTTGATTGTTATTGAGCCATTGCAAGTCCTCAAAGCGTCGCGCATAACAGAGGCAAAATACAAGGAGAACAAAGTAGGAGCCAAGACGCAGCCTTGTTTTACGCCACTGGTTACAGGAATTTGGTCTGAAAAGTCATTTCCATGTCGAACTCTCGCCATCATACCATCATGAAATTGGCGTATCAAGTTAAGTAACTTTTCAGGACAACCAGCTTTCTTAAGCACAATCCACAAGGCTTCACGCGGTACTCTGTCGAAAGCTTTTTCTAGATCGACAAAGCACATGAAGAGAGGACGGTATTGTTCCAGACTTTTTTTCCTGAATTTGTTTTATTACAAAGATAGCATCCATCGTACCTCTGCCCGGACGAAAACCACATTGTGTTTCCGGGAGTATAGCTTCCGCGTGACGGGATAGACGAATGTTAATAATATGAGCCAAAATCTTCCCAGCTGTCGAGAGTAGAGAGATGCCTCTGTACGAACTGCAATCGGCTATGTCACCTTTGCCTTTGTACAATTTGCAAATGGAAGCATCTTTCCAATCTTGCGGGACGACTTCACACTCCCATATCTTTGAGATAAGTTCGAATAACCTGTTGTTAATGTGTGGGCCGCCATATTTATACAACTCAGACGGCAGGCTATACAAACCAGGCGTCTTAGCATTCTTCATCCTCCTTAGTACAACAACAAACTCATCAAATGATGGTGGTACCGCTAGATCTTCAGCGGTTGGTAGGATGTCAAGAGAGTTTAAGTACAACAAGTCGATGGTCTGACTACTGGGATTCAGAACGTCATTGAAATGTTCTGCCCAACGGGCTAGTATGTCTTTCTGATCGATGAGACGTTGGGTTTTCTCCTTGTTATACATTGGAGCTGTTTTCGAAATTCGTGGGCCGAAAACAGACTTGAGGCTCTCGAAAAATCTACCTGATTAATTGGTATCAGCATAAAGCTGTATTTCATTGGCTTTTTCTACCCACCACTTGTCCTTGAGAGCACGCACTTTTTCTTTAAGGCTATAATGAGCTTTTCTTCGTTCAGAAACATCTGGTAAAAGAAGAGTGCATCTGTAGCTCTCCACGAGCTTCTTGATTTTCACGTCGGAATCATCGAACCAATCTTGGTTTTTCCGTTGTGGTTTTCCAATGACTCGTAAAGCACAACTATGGAGATGCTCGGCGAATGAACGCCATCTCTCATCAACAGACGCTTCTTCTGCGATGTCTGGCATATAACTATTAAAAGCATCATCAAGCTCCTCTGCTAGTTGTTTATTGCGGATCAACTTTTCACAGTCTATCTTTGCTGGGATTTTGTGTACAGCTCGACGTGGTGCTCTTAGTTTTAATCGCAGTTTCGATCGAACAAGTCGATGGTCAGTCCAGCCTAGGGCGCCTCTCATTGCCCTAGTGATCAGCACTTCACAGAGGTCTCTCTTGCGTACTATCACGTAATCTAGTAGGTGCCAGTGCTTGGATCTTGGATGCATCCACGTGGTTTTAAACTTCTCACGCAAACGGAAGCAGGTGCTCGTAATAGTCAGATCAAACTCAGCGCAGAGGGCAAGAAAATCAAGACCATTGGCGTTGCATTTTCCGACCCCGTGTCGTCCAAGAACGCCATTCCAAGCACCCTGATCGTTGCCAACACGAGCGTTAAAATCACCCAGCAGAAGAATTCTGTCAGCAGAAGGTATTTTGTTAAGGACTTGATTAAGTTCGAAGTAAAATTTGGCTTTCTCTTCGTCCGGAGATGGCAGTGTAGGGGCATATACACTTATTAGGTGGACGTACTTCTTCGGTGATAGTTGAAGTCGTAGAGTGATAATTCTATCATTTATGCCCTTTGGTAGTTCCTGTAATGTTCGCGCTAGCTGGTTTCTAACAGCGAATCCTACTCCACTAGCGGCCCTCTCAGAACCTGGTTTACCACTCCAATAGTAGGTATAACCCCCAAGCTGCTCACACAACTCACCAGAGTCGCTGAGATGCGTCTCGCTAATTGCGGCAACGTCTATGTTGTACCTGGCCAGCTCCCGTGCGATCAAAGCCGTCTTTCTCTCTGGACACTGATTCACATCGTTGTCCAGAAGAGTACGAACATTCCATGTTCCTATTGTCAGATCTTTTTCAAATGTTTTTTGTTTCCTTTTTCGACCGCATTCAGTTGGTGACAGATGGCCGCGGTATTTTATTTATTTATTTATTTAGACTTACCAACAACTACTTATACTAATACATTTATCTTTTACTTAATAAAGGACATAGTAGTATAGCAGCCTTTTACAGGTAAGTACAGCATGCATTTAAAGAGCTAGGATATACAAATAAAATTTGCTAAATTAAAAATTTCAAAATTATAAAAAAAATAATTAAATAGTAAGTGCTACAATTAAATTACAATACTAGTAAGAATTGTAGATTCATTAAATTTAGAGAATTTAAGCTAATAATCGTAATAAATATCAACTAAATTTTATGAAATTTGCAAATTTATTACAATATTTGGGTAACATTTTTGCGGAACATGATAAGCGAGTCAGCGTGAATATCCGCGACATCAGCGCAACTGTTAATGATTTTACACATACGAGGTATAGCAGAGTTAGCACCGAGTACAGTTCTACGTAGCGGCGGGTACAGTGGAGTAATAGGTGCTCGCGGGTATCTGGCGGGTGCTCTAAGTTTAATTCTGTTTAGTAGCTCGGGACAGTCGATTGTACTTCTCAATAATTTAAACATAAACATGGCATCGATTATTTTCCAACGTTTCTGTAAGGATAATAATTTGAAACGTGCTAACCTATTCTCATACGACTTTGTCCTGTGAGCTAAGCCCGAAGAGTAAGCCAAGTGCCAGAGAAATCTTTTTTGCACTCGTTCAAGCCTTAGATTGTGACAGGCATAATGCGGACGCCATACTGTACTACAATATTCCAGTGTGCTGCGAACGAGGTGGTTGTAGAGTACGGTTTTCACATGAGGTGATCGAAAGAATTTGACATTTCTGAGTAAGAAACCTAACATTCTTGATGCTCGTTTAATTGTATTATCTATGTGTGGAACAAATGTGAGCTTGCTGTCAAACAACAAACCTAGATCCTTAATTTCAGCAACTTCCTGAATTATATCCGTTCCTATGCGGTAAGTCGCTGGCATTGGGTATATTTTTCTGGTAAACTTAATATGATAACATTTATTGATATTTAGACTCATAGCTCTTCTTTAAAAACAGGTATGCCACCTGTTTTTAAAGAAGAGACAGACTATGTTTAGGCCTCCTTTTCTAGGCCCCTCCCCGGACTGGGGAAAGCAGAGCGCTCCCTAAATAGGGCTGCTTTGTCGTCAACTGAGCTGCCGAACCAGTCCCCCGTCTCAAACGGGACATGGAGCGACCATCACCAGAAGACCGCCTACGTGCAGCTGCCAACTAAGGTTCGGACACACCATATCCTCCCCCCACCATCAGCTCACCATCGCCGTAGGTCTTACGCTCGTAGTCCAGATAAACATGCAGGAGTCATCTACGCGTGAGTATATTATAGTGAACAAGCAGTTGCGCAGGTGCAAGTCCACTCTCTCCTCCTCAACCTTCAGATACCGATGGACCGGATAGCCGATACGACCGGTAGAAGGCAAAGGCCGCAGAGGATTGGCCACACGCCACTATAGAATCCAGACGTGCGCCCTTTAAGGCACTTAAAGGTTCAGTTAATGTAGGTATAATTGCACATCTTAAAACTAAATGAGAAGACACTAACCTGAATGGCACTAGTCTGGTATCGACCGGTAAGTGAAATGTATAAATCGGAGCTTTAATTTGTATATTGGTCGTTTCCGAGGTTGGCAGAATGCCATCTACATAGCAGTGAAAGTCAGCCGCCCCACTATAATAGAATTTTAATTTTATTGATTTTAAATAATTTGAATACGAGAGATGCTAATAATGTGAACATGCATTTTTAAATAATGTTTTCACTTCATCGTTATCGTTCCTGACACTACCTACGAAACCAACAAACCGACAACAAGAATGACAGATAATGTTAATGACTAAAACATAAATGACATTTGTTTTAGAAAGACAAGCTCTTTGTAACAATCTTGAATCACGATTTTAAAGTTTTTACTACGAGGTGATTACATACCTACATATTTACAAGTAAGTTCCAAGAACTACCTGTAGAGTATTTGCACGCTAGACCTCAGTATATAGTGTACTAGCTGTTGCCCGCATCTTCGCCCGCGTGAATGTCGGTTTGATCTCTGTTTACGCTAAAACAGATAGCCTATGTTGTTCCCCGAGGTCTAATCATTTCTATATTAAATTTCATCAAAATCGATACAGTGGTTTAGGCGTGAAAGCGTAACAAACAGATAGACAGAGTTACTTTCGCATTTATAATATTAGTATAGATTATCTATGCTGTAGACACTTAAGTAGGTCTTCGGCATGCATGTAGTACTACATGCATGCCAAGTAAAGAGAAGATCTCCTTTCTAACTTTCATAAAAACATTTTTAATATGACCTACCCAAAGGGCGCGACATTGAAGTTCGAAACGATAATGTTTTTAGTTTTGAAAGTATGTAGGTGGATTTCTATTTTCTCATCTCAAACTTGTGCTCGTATTTTGTGTAGAGCTACAAAATGTGAAATATTGTACGAAGTAGACTCAGCTCGTAGTAAGTAGACATTACTTACATTTCTTAATATTTTAATCTAGTTATAGTTTATAGGTAGACCGGAAGTAACAGCATTAGACTTAAATCTGCAATAAGTGTATACAAATAATTACAACATTATATTCTTATTCTATTTTGTAAAAAAATACGCTAAATTGATACTAGTCCATGCGAATTTATCTTATCAAATTTGGGTATCAAAAATTGAAAGTTAAGATAAAAAAGCAAAAAGGTTACCTACGTTGTGAAAATTTTCCTCTTGAAATGTATTTGCAACAGATTACGCAGATAATTGGGATTAAAATATATTGGGTAAGAGAGCTGTTTTCGTAAGCAAATACTTGTAGTAGTATTACTAAGTCCTGATACAGCGGCACTGAAAATGTAGGTCACAGCCATTTACAAAAATATCAATATTTTTCATACCTGCAACACCAAATTGACATCAGTTGCGGTTCAATGAACCTGGTTCATTGTTCTATAAAGGAATCTGGCTCGTGGGGTTAACTATCATAAGTGCAGGAATTATTGTTGAATTTTTACACCGATAGCATTTTGCTTCCACACAGTATTATTTTTGTCCCAAGATGAAACAAAGGGAAATTATGGAATGTTTTAAGGCAATCGGCTTGCGTCGTAAGTATGAGTGAGTTAAGAGAGAGAGAGTTATTGAATAATAAACAGCGGATGACAGAACCATGTAGCAAGAACTTTTGATTTTAAATATCTAATCAGAAACATTATAACTAAACTAATTTATTTTCTTACCTTACGCCCACGTTCGAATAATGTTTATCGCTCGGTATTCCCAAGAGGTATAACTTTCGATTAGTAAAGTTATTTTAAAAACGTGCTTACGTTTCTAAAGATTATCTCATTCAAATGGTACTTCATTAAACATAAGTTAACATATACATAGAAAATTCTAAGATAATTCAAAATTTGGACGAGATAACGGCCTGAAAGTGCAGATAGGACATCTAACTACTAGATGGACTGAAGACCTGCTGAAGATAGCCTGAAGATATTGAATGCAGGCCAATAATCAGCAGTGGCTATCCTGCGGCTTAGATCGTTTTTTACTCAATATCAATAGGCTATTACTTGTAAAACATAAGTGCAACAAAACTCTATCTACATATGCTGGGAAAACGGTGTGCCGCTTTATGCTTTACTAGAACGTAATGCTCTATTCACTATTATATGTTACAAGTTTAACCTATCCCTATGAAGTTACTACTAAATTAATTCAACAATATTAGTATTGAAATATATACGAAGAAAGAAAGAAAGAAAGAAAGAAAGAAAAAGCATTTATTTACTGCCCAGAGGCGACATACAAAGTTAACAACATGCTATAAATTTTGCACAAAACCTTAACTTAAACCTTACCTAATCTCTTTGCACTAGTAAGTATAATTAGTAATAGTAAACTTATTTGGTTTTAAATTGACACAATAATGCTTATAAAAAAAAAAAAAAAGGCAAGTTTGCACGTCACATCTGTGCAGGAAATTTGGATCCCACTCAGCATGATGCTGTGGTGCCAGCAGCTGCGGCTGCTGGTCACCTAACTACTTTCGGAGACTTTCGGAACCTCGAGTTCATCTCGATTGACTGTCAACTCCCAGCCATTAAAGTAGTTGATAACTTCGCAAGTTTGAAGTGTCCTCAACGTCGTCACGTTGCTACATAGTTTTTACTTTTTGTATATGTAAGTTGCAGGAATTTTGTTGTCAGCAAAAAAAAACTGACATGTTGCTTATAACTTCGCTGACAATAATTTTGTAAGAATAAAATGAAATATTAACGCTAACACTAAATTATTAAAATAAACACTAATGACTGAAAACTAACAAACTTAACTACTGAAATAAAGTATGAATAATTACGATACAAGTTTTTTTTTTTATTTTAGCCTACCAAAGTGACTCCACTCCGCCTGATGGTAAGCAGTCAGTGGAATCCAGAAGTGGTGGCCACGGTATCAAAAGCCATCGTTTTAAACTGCTGGTATGGTGGCCTCCACTATGGCGGCTGGGAGTGAGGTTACGGGAAGGGAATGAGGGAAGTGAGGAAAGAGGAAAGGGGGGTAATTGGGCCTCCGGCGCTCTCACTCACCGAACGAAACGCAGTAGTACGGATACTACTACTCTTACGCCGATCTTCTATGAGAGGGTAGTACTTACCTGGACGATCCGACCCATTCATGCTAAACCAGCGTGGATCTACTACCGTAAAATAAGACTTATAAAATATGATAATATCAACGGAACATTATTATGCACTGTGCATATTTAAATAAAACTTAATACAATACAGCCTTGCGGCGTTTTTATGATTACCGCAGATCTGCATTGCATAGGTTTATATACTATTACTATCCCTTTGGATCTCTTCATATAAGATTTTTTTTTAATATTTCATATAATCTCCCTATACCTCCATATTGTGTGATTCAATAATTGTTTCAATAAACTGTTTTTTTTTAAAGAAGACTGCAAAGGCTTCTTCTCTAGAACAAATAATTTTTTTTTCTGTCAAAGTCTTCACCGGTACTAAAAGGAAACCAAATACATAAGCACTTGTTATAAAGTTTTCAGCGGCAACTATAAAATTACAACAGTGACTTTTAAAACAGAAGGTATGTGAATCGCTACAATACTTTTCTATCTAAAGTTCTTTAGTATTTTTTTAGTGTTTCTGCCAATATCCGTAAAACTTCAAAGTCTACGAGAACGGTAAAGTTATTGTCTCATCGATATTATTAAAATTTACTCTTCACTACCATTTTTCGGAATATAAATATTTGCAAAACTAACTTTGGACAGAACAATATAAAAATGTCAAAAATGTTCAATAAAAAAAATAAGAATTAAACGAAAGTAGTAAAATATTTCAGTATGAAAATACTACATAGCACTAGATATCTAAAATATCAGCCCTTAAAACATTTCATCATTTGACTTTTAATAAAATTAAGTTTAATAAAAATATTTTATTAATAGTAACTTCATACTCGAGTAAACTAAATTTTAAATTTGAATAAGTATTTCAAAATGCGCACGTATGTCTTTAGTGTTGATAAGTCTACTTACACTAATTAATAGACATCATTAATATAGATACGTCGTTTACGTATAATTGGTCTAAGTTGCACTAACTTCTACTTGAGTGTATCTACTACCTCTATAGGGATTTTGTTAGTTCTACGACTAATTGGTTTGAGATGTCAATGGCTGCCACAGTTGTGTATACTTACTGCTTACAAACGATCTTATTCTATTTGCTAACAATCATAATTTATTTTGATGCAGGCTATGAAGTCTGCAACAAAATGTATTATAAAATGTTGTAGAATTCGACAGGTACTTCTTACCACCAGATGGACTATTGGTTCGTTTGCCACTGGATGCAATAAAAAACTTAATTAACTAAACTCAAAAAGATACTACATACACAGGAAGTATATTGACAGAATATTAGACCAAATACCATATTCTGTCTTAATTAACCGACTTCAAAAAAAGGAGGAGGTTTCTCAATTCGACCGTTAGTTGGTACCAACTTCAAAATTATAAAATACTTATTTAATTATTTCGGATTAATTAAATCAAAATACGAAATACTTTGTGCTATGTAAATTTATTTTTTACTTTTTAGTTTCCTTATCCTGATTGAAGTCGGTTTTCTTTTTGTTAAAAATTATGTTAACCATTTTTCAACAAATAAGCCAATATGTTTGTTAATTTCTCTGAGTCACAGTTTGTTCTCTAGCGTTATAATTCTAACTAAAGAAGGTGCCAGTTGAAAAGCAGTGCTGTGCTACAAACACAGGGTAGGTATACTCAGCTGTATCCTGACACGACAGAACGGTTTTTCTTAGCCGTTCTATCCTACTAGTAGAAATTAACGGATTTTTTTCTCCGCTTAGTCCTACTAGTAGAACTGAAGGGTAGAACTATACGGACCAATTCACGCATACTTACTAATCCCCGAGGCACAAAAAAGGTGTTAGGTAAGTTGACAGCCAGTTGCCCCCAGGGAATAAACTGGTATTCGCAATAATCAAATATTACAGGGAAAATGATATAGTGTTTTTTGGGTATATAAATTTTCAACAAAAAGTAACTATGACAATATGACGGGGAAGCAAATTTTTTACCCGACCAGTTTATAGTTTGACTGTAACTATTACACAGAATTAGTTATTCACCAAAATACATATTACCCGAAATGTCTTCATACTATTTTTAGGATACTGATATCTTACGATCCTGACTTACTAGTTTAACTTCGGTAATATTTTACTTACCGAATTATCCTTGTAAATTTCTTGAAAACAATGATAAAAATTGCTTTTCTAAATAATTGTTACAGTGTATTTATTATCTAAAATGTTTACGTCAAAATTCACGATAATAAACATGTAATATTATTTTATCAAAACGTAGCCACAGAAAATTTTACGTTTTAAATTATCGCAGAAAAATTTTAAAAAAATTGCATAGATGTATACCAACCGATAGATACCATAAATGCTATAACAGAATAGTATAATACAGGTTCATTCCTTGGGGGCGTTGATGTGGCATGTCTATGGCATCGCAGATCATAAGCCTATGATAGATCTAAAATGTTCTAGTTATGATTTAAGAAAATGTATTCAGCCGTTTAAAGATGTTGTAGATTTAATGAGAGTAAATTCCACAGGTCTAGTCGTTGAGTCGAGTATTTAATAAAATAGTTATTATAAATAGGTACCCAAAAACATTTTTTGTTTATATAACTAATTAATATAATTGAATTTAAATTAATGACTGCCTCCGTGGTAAAGTAGGAGGGCAAGCGACTGCTGTGCACGAGGTTGTGTGTTCGATCTCCACACGGAACAAAACTTTGTGTGATCTATAAATATTTGTTCGAGTCTGTGTCTGGGTATACTGTACTTTGAGTCCGTTGAATGTATGTTTGTAAAGTCCTCCGCGACACAGAGTTTGTTCCCTAGTGCGGAAGAAGTCTATTTAAAACATGAAAAAAAATATTTTACGTGTTAAAAAATGTTGAAATGCCAAAAATTACCTACCTATACACTAAAAGGCATTATTTTCTTGGCAGCCATAGACATAACACTTCAAATTATTAGGTCGGGTCCAATTGGCCGGGGGAGGCACGTGTCCCTGTGTTTCGATATTTTGTACCACGTGCCGGGTGAAATAAAAACGTGGCTGTGAGCACGTCCGAACCACATCACGTGGTCACAGAACCTTACGTACTTTACTTATTTATTATGAAATATACACCAATTCGGACCATCATGGTATTTGAATTTGAAATACGTACGTACATATTTTATCAAAGTAATAATTGTTAAATGTTGATGTTAGAGTAAGACGTTGAGGTAGGGAGAGTAGGTAAGTCAGGAGTGGGAGTAGACAGATTCTGCTTTTCTCTATTTTTCTGCAGAATGACATAAAGCATGTTTACCTTCTAAATTTATAAGCAGGCAAAATCTAACTTTATCTAGGAACAACGTGTACCTAGTTAAAGTTAGATTTTACCTATGGTCAAGTTGTTAAGGCTGTTGACCGTACACGCTCGTGAAGTACTAGTTAAATATATTCCTTTATAGAAAAAAGACAATTTACAAAATTATTTAACAAGTCATAACATGCCTTATTTCCTAAGTACGTGGAGAGAGATATTTATATCACTGTACTCAAAACATTCAACAAAAATAGACTATTTAGATTATTTTGAGATGAGGAAATTATTCTGATGTTCAAAGTACTAAAAATAGATAAATTGTTAACTAATAATAACAACAGCCATGTTAATAAACAAGCAACATCTAAAAATAACAGCATTACATCGTAAATACTTCATTGAATTAGAAAATCAGATATTTAAAAGAGAATCTAAAAGATTTGTATTTAATTAAATGCAAAGTCGCAACAGATCCACTTTAATTCTCTTATAGCTGTTAAAAATGTTAAAAAGCCTCCCGTTATAATTACATGGACCTTTTTACTCTGCCCAACTGTTTATAAGAGCACTCTACTTTATACGACCAGCGGGATATCAAACACTGCTTTAATACAAAATACTTTCAATCATTAAAAATTATATGGAACATTAAGTGCCATAATTTCAAATTGGGAGGTCAGATCGCTTAGCGTTTTAGCACAAAACGGTCGTTTTGTTGCCAGTTAAAAAAGTTGTGAAGTTATTTACGTTATAAAAATTATGGCAGTTTAATGTAATTAAATCTTTGATAACATAGGCTTGAGCACGATAGAGCTGGTTACACAATGGATTAGTGTTGTTAAGTCGATTGAAATATATTTCATCTCCATAAGTTTTAAGACTTTTACTGGTGGATATATCTAGAACTGTCTTCGAGACGGTTTTGCCAATCTTTAAGTAGGTGAATTAGTGACCACAATAAGGTAATATTTATTACGGATGCCTCAGCGTAGACATGCTAACAGTATAAGTAGAAAACTACATATTACAGCACTACTAAATATACTACATTGTAAAAATGTATGCAGATGCACAGAGTGGACAAAAATATCCTGGAAATAATAGCTTTACAATAATATAACAGTAGAAAAGCAGTTAATACAAATGATTTACAGAACCGATGAGTTAGTAAATACAGTTGTAATAAGTTAAGTACACAATGTGTCTTCGCGCAACCACTATGTTCTACGCATCTGCAACAGCTTCGATGAGTGATTCTGTTTAGAGACATATCAATTACTAAGAAACACGGAACGCTACAGGTATGCGCAAGTATTAGATACATACGCTTTAGATAATAAAATAAAACACTAAAGCTTAAGTTAAATATAAGTGTTAAAAAATCGTAATATCTTTATATTGTCAATGAATTTAAATACTGTTACATGTTTCACAAAACTTGTGACACAAAATGGTCTGTGAATAAAGATGCATCATATCGCGTCAGTAATGAAAACTATTCTATCAGTTAAAAAAACATAAAACTAAGAAACCATTTGTAAAACAAAGAGAAAGTACTAACAATAGAATATTTATGAATGTTTCTTTCTGAAAGTGTAGTTAATATATTCTATATCAACACATTTATTGAGCTATCTATCAACTTAATATGCAAATAAATTAATTTTAGTTTAATTAAGAGTAGAAAACGTAATTAGTAGAAGCTTCTGCATCGATGTCGGTAGAAATAATTACTATATTGGTGTCAAGAGATGTCGATTCCTACCTAATGAATTACCTGTGAGCTGCAAATTAATTACAAGCTCCAATGCGCTTCCTCCCAGGACATTGTCACCGACGCCATTCCAATGCCTTAAATTATTTCCACTTATTATATTTCGTTAATAAAATGTTCAATCTGCATATATTTATTTTCTTATAGTGCATACGGGGAGATAAAATGAATCGTAAAAGATTTACGCAATTTACGACATTTAAGTAATTTACAAGTTTTCTAAATAAAGCACTTAGATATGCTAAAAGTTCGCTTATCGTTGATCTTACATATAAAACTGGTATCTGCCACCACAATGTACACAGAATGTCTTACCCTCACTGTCGCCCTTCCGATTCGTTCCCCAAGGAGTGGCAATGCTGACGTTTACGATAAAGAGGGGAGATAAAAAATTGCTTCACGACTGTGACCACGCAGCTGAGCCGAGGGTGCATGTGCATTCCCGTCTTGCAATTTGATAAATTACACCAAATTCAAAGTGATGAAATTTTCCTAAGAGAAGATTACACGCTTCCACTCAAAATGCAATAAAACCTTTCCAATTTAAGGACACATTTATTATACCATGTTATGTGAATTGTCTGTTCTGCATATGAAATAAATATTTTATCGAATACCATCAACATACGAATCTTAAATTAACCACATTCGTCAGCTGGGTTCGGTTGTCTCGTGCCAATTTCGAACTACTTATTTTTTACAACCCTGTTACCGATTCATATGCCGTAACATGAGTGTCTGTATTATTATGAATAAAGCAGAGTTAGCAGCCGACCCTAGTTATAAAACAGGAACGGTGCTCGTAAAACGAAGCAGTTCTTAGTTGTCTCACCGATCCTCATGAGTTTTATATTTCCTATAAAATATTATATTCCGTAGAGCGTGCAATATTCCAACGTTCTATACAGTACAATTTTTGTCTATACTAGTGGTGTAAGAAAGCGCAAGGATCTTGAGGGGCTAGGTATTCGTGCAATCGCTTTATGAAGCGCGAGCATGCGCTGCACTTAATTGATTTGCATCACGGGCTCGCAGACAAAGCAGCGGCACATCGAAGGAATAGCGCTCACTTCACTCCTCAAACCAGGACTGTAGATTGCAATCCGAGTTGTGAACGATCTTCATACGCGTATTTCTTTTAATAAGAATTGTTATTGTAATAAAATAGTTTTTACAATGATTAAATAAATGTAACGGTGAGTTTTTCAACAATATTAATGTAGTATATATCGTATCGAACAAGTAAAGCATTAGTTTCCATACCTTTGCGTTTTATTTGATGAGTGGCAGCGTAAGAAGCCTAATAACCCAAAGAAATCGAACTGTTTAGTCACACTTACTTAATATAAGATAACACTAAAACAGCGTATATAAACTCTTTCAAATAGATATCATTCTAATACGGAAGGTCACATCAGTCATGTGGTCATTAAATGACCACACACGTGTATATATAGAAAAGTTACCTACAATACCACCTATGACAAAATTGGAATGTGTTTAAATTAATATCTTAGACAACGAACTATTCAATACGGTAATCAAAGTTTTACTGCAGCTTCATACATTAATACAAGTCTATAAATTAAATAAATAAAGAAAGAGATCGCTCGCTGCGAGACGGCCACCGCACAATGGTCTATGAAAAAGGTTCCAGCGGAGTATTAAGTTAACAGGTTGCGCTTGCACAACAATATTAAATGACAATTGCAAGTGGCGGGCGAGTGTAAATGAGTGCCGCGTTTATTTTTCCTTTTGGAGACAATGCCGAGCTTTACTTCGGCGATATTGCCCTCGAGAACAACAGGAATAAGTAGGGAAAACGTAAAAATATCTAATTGAATTTTTCATCTCACTCTAGGATTCTCCAGCGCTTTATTAAACTCGTTGAATAGAGCGAACTGTGAGGGGCAATCGCCGCTTCCTTGATTTGCATTACCGAAGCGAAGGCACAAAGCGATAGTAGGAATCTAGGAGGAAGGAATTCTGCAGTCAAAGGCCTTATAAGAACCCGACGACGCCTTCGCGTGACGACCTCTCGGACCAACCAACTTTCTACGTGGAATTTTTATACATTTTAAATTGCATAAGCTAAACATTATTGCTTAGGTTGCATTTATACATAAAGTGGTTTTATGTTCAGTATTCGGTTTCATGATTATCAGTATACTTTGTATTTGGCTTTTATTACAAATACAAATCATATATTATTATGTGACGCAAATTGATGGTTATGTGCGTGGCGAACCACGCATATTAAAGGGTTCTCTGATAAGTAATAAAAGTTTTTAATCAGTGCTTTGGAGACATACACACATACACATTTTATGCGAATAGCTTATATGCGATGTTTGTCGGATGGATCGATTCCTCAACGAGATGATCCTACCTATCCTATCCTGGTGAGAAGCGAAGTAATCAACATAGCTCAATGAAGTAATTGGCGGAAGTGGCAATGGAAGCCAGAAAATTGCTGCAGCACCGCTAACGTAACGTTACGTCGACTGTTAGTGTAGTATACTTGTAATTTCAAACTTTAATAACTTGTTGTTAAGGCGACCTATCATATTTAATGATTATTAACAGCACCATTAAATTTGTAATAAAGTAAAAATATAACAATTTTAATACAAAGATGTCTATTAAAACTGGATGAGTCTAGGGATATTATAATTACGATCACATTGGTATCTACTGAATACGTAACTCTAAACATAAAGAAGTGTAAGCGTAAAGCTCTGTTTTATTTCTTAGTAAGAACGCATCAAATGTCACGTTACTCGTAAATCAATAAACGGCATCGAGAGCTTTGCGGTTGATCGGTCATCCGTTTACTTGTGGGTTCGGTACTCTTACGGCGCAGAAATCTATACTTTAACTGATTATACCTAATCTAAATAACTCTTAATGTACAGTCAGCCTGCGCTTCCAATATTAGTACACTCTAACCAAATAGAGCTTATATTCAGAAATCGGTTCTGAGAATTGTCGGCCTTTGACCAGTGGTGGAATTTTTTTTTTTTTAGCCTACCATAGTGACTCCACTCTACCTTTATTTTATTGTAGTATGATGGAGAGGATCGCGACATAACTGAGACTACATACCTTCACCTCATTGTAAGATCAACATAAATCTACATATAGGTATACTTAGATCAAGTGTGTGCAATGCACTTACGTGAAGGCTATACTGGTTGCTACTTACTATGTGCTATCCTCTTACTCAAACCATGCATGTAAGTATCAATACAGCTACAATAGAACGGATAGGTATATCGGATAACAATCGTTCCACATAGCGGTGCCGGCATGTTTGATTTATACACCATTTTATTGACAATGATAAAGGTCTACATTGGAACTGACATTTCGTTATGTTAGGGTGAAAAATGGCGCGATGTCAGTTACGTGATAATCTGATCTTACATCATATTACCTTGTTTTTGTTATCGAATGATGATGAACCAATCTCCTGGCAGACTGTTACAATATAGATACTTAAAAAAAACATTTCTTCATTTAATTTTTTTTATTAGCTATCTAATACTGCACCGTTGGTCTAGTGGTTAGTGTAACTGACTGCGACGCCGGGTGTCGTGGGTTCGATTCCCGCGGAAGGCAAATATTTGTGTGATGAACATTTGTATTTGTCTTCAGTTTGGGTGTTTTCTATGTATTCTAAGTATGTATTTACAAAAAAAAAAGTATGTATATGTATTATATTTCAATTATCTAGTACCCATAACACAAGCTCTGCTTAGCTTGGGACTAGATGACGATGTGTGATAGTGTCCACATATTATTATTATTATTATTATTATTAATAAACTAGCTATCCGCGAAGCGTCTATAACCTTCCTCAGGAACTAGGCTATTAAGAATTATTCAAATTGGACTGTAGTTCCAGAGATTAGCGCGTTCAAACAAACAAACAAACTCTTTCACTTTATATAATAGTATAGATTAGTAACCGTGCTGCTGGAAGCTAGAGTATTATACCACTCAGCTACCAAACGAGCATCATATATATAAGGAGTAGAGTGCAGCAGTATTTTGTGAGGCATCTCGCTCAAATTAGAGCAACCTGAAAAGGGAAGTAGCTGCACCGGCATCGTCATATTTACACAAGGTATCTAGATGTGGTATTATGTCTGCTAATAAGTAGTGGTTCTAGTACCCCAAAAAATGAAAAGTTATAATTTACAGGTTCTGTAAAGCTAATATAAAGTCTCTAACGAATCTTGACTTTTTCTCATAGTTCAAATAAATTCATCCAATAAATTTAAAGATTCGTAATGATGTGGTAAGAAACATATTAGTACTAGTAGAGTCATTAGTAAAGTAATAAGCGTAATTACAGGGTTCATGTAACTAATTACAAAAATTAATATTGTATATCAACCTTTCAAATTAGGTAGAATGTTGCTTATTGACAAATTTTGATTGAATAGAACGAGTTTATCGTTTTTGAATGGATGAATGAAGTGAATTGGTATGTTTGTATGAAAATTTAATAAGGGTTCAATTGGAAATTTTAAACTTCTGGCTAATTACTTTAAGTTGATAATAACTTGTTACTGTCAACAAATTTGTATGCGATTGAGTAAATAAGGATCCGTAAACTCCATTCCTAGGTATAAAAAATAAACAGCGCTCCTAGTATCTACACCGAAAACTAAATGTTCCTATGCTGTCACCAGTGTAAGTGAGATGAATTCGTTTATTATACTCGTAGTTCGAGTAACGGTTAATAAAATAAAGAACATGCAGCTACTGTATTTGCAATTTCTAAATCTGTATGATCTGTCTGAAATAAACAAGGCAATGAAGAAAGCTCATTGTTAATTCAAGTGGCAAATTTAGCAGAAACAATTTGTCATTTTGGTTTGACAACAGCGGCAATGAATCCTCACAAGTTACCATATTCAAACATTCACTGTGTTATGCAGATTACACTCGCATGTACGGATTTTCATAATCACAGCCAACTTTGCAGAAAGTAAGCACGGAGCGCAGGTGTCGGCAAGTCGCCTTCAGAGGAAATTACATCATACATACGTCACTCCTGTGTTCTCATTAATTTACGCAAAGTGATTGAAGACAATCTGTACACACAAAATGTTATCATTTCATTAAATATAGACAGAGCAAGTAAATGCGGTTAAGAAATAACATTTTAATGTTACCATGAATTCTGAAGGATGATGTTCCTCCATTCGTAACTAAAATACGCGTAACAGTAAAGAAGATGAATTATCCTCGTATGATCGATAGCGGAACGACACACTTATATATACAAGTATCTACATTACACAAACATAAGGTAGCAGACATATTTTAGTGAGCACAATGTTTTGTTTCGATGTGTACATATGAAAGGCAGCCTTAAGCGTACGACGTTTTCCTTATTTTTTATCATCCGACATAAAATCCAATATCGTCTATTTACCGACAAACAGTAGAGTAGATACTCAACATACAAAATTGTTAGTTTTCGAGTGTAATGTAAGTTTCACACGTGAAATCTGTCGCAAATTGTCGCACCATTGGCTTTTTATAGGTTCAACTAAAGCAATATAGGAGCCATGAGCCATGAAGGGTTACACGTCGTAGTCGGGCTAGTCAATTTAAAATAACTACCTGATTCCCATAGCTATAAGAGTATTTCAGCTGTGAGCGTACCGTAATGTTACTGCCGTAGTCTGAGAGATTTTCACGATACTTCACGGTCATTTTAAGGTATACAGCTTGCATGCACTTTATATGAAAACCGTATTTGATATCTAGGATTCGAAAAGCTCTAGAGTTTCAGTATATCTGTGCAAATATGTCTGAGAACAAAATAACACGATTATAATTGAAAGTAAAAACATACGTTAATAATTAAAGTGTTTACAGTATTTAGTTGTCCTGCATAACAAAATTTTGTTAACACTTTAAACTAACGTATGATTTTATATATTTTGTGTTATTTGCTATTGTGTTGTATATCTACACATTTTCCCAATGGTTTATTTCTTTTAGCATTGATTGATTTTTTTTTATTTTTTTCTATTTGATTGCTCAGAACATTAATGTATTTTATTGTCACTTTTATAAAGCACACTTTACCTTTATTGAAGGCATAAAATTATGTCATCTTTTAAAGTTCTAATTAAGTATGTTGATTTCAAAACTCTTTAGGTAGTTTATGCAGCCATTAACAAAAATAAATAAAAATATTACAAAAGTAGAAGCTAAAAATGAAAATATAATTTACAATTACTAAGATAGTGTAAATACCGAAGACTTGTACATTTTTACAATATTAGATATTGGTTCTCTGCGGTATAATATCGCTTCATAATTTTCACCATTCATAGAATTTGTGTAGAAACAAAACAGACTGTGGGTGGAATAACTCGCTTATTATGTTCAGCGCCGCGTGTTGTTGTTATAATGTTAGCTAACAAGAACTTTGTGTAGGGTTGGAGCTCATGTTTTGACTCGTAAATTAATATATTTACATAGCACAAGCGGTTACTGATTTTCATTAATGTTGTGTGATTTATTTTATGTGTGCTAACATTATAGCTGTCAGCATCCTTGAAATGATTTATATCATCTCTGTGCTTGTTAGAACATTTCAACTCTTTAAGATGTTACAATTTATGGAGTTATTTCGGTCTGATCCCTCAGATCTGATCCCCCGCTGGTTATTCTATCTATATAAATCTTCTCTTGCGATAAGCCAAAGTCGAAAACAGAACGAAATATGGTTGGTCATCACAATTTACGAAGCACTTAAGAAACATAATCCTCAAAACATCAGGTCGCGGCGGACAACGGAACCCTCAAATTAACTTAATTGCAATCGTAATTGGTGAACGCAGGGGACACGAAAAGGAAAATATTTTCATTTCCTTTCCGAGGCCGAGATACTCCGCCAACGTCAACCTCTATTATAATACGAGTGCCTACAAATTGTTGCAATACTTTTCCTCCAGAATTATTGTATTCAACAAGTGTTTTTAAATTCTGTTCCTTGTTAGTTTTATTTCATTGTACATTTACCTACCTATAGCGACGTTAGGTAGTAAACGTTGCTGACGTGTATTTAATTATTTAATGGACCATTAGTGATTTATTACAGCCTATATTATGAAAGTTTCAATTCATAAATAATCGTAAATTAGTTGGTCGATTAATCACTACCCTGAGTACAATACTCCGCTGAGGTGAAACAACAAAGCTAATAACAATAAGTTAAGAAGCTCGGGTGTACTGCAAAATGTGTTCTGTTTCAATTTTATTTTTTAAAGAGAACGAATTGGCGCTATCTCAATTAGTATAATCTAATAAACAGGAATGGCGACGCAAGTACTGCTTGAAATAAAAGAAAAATATTATCATTCGCTCCGAGGAGCCTCTACAAGATTGTCGCCGAGTGTTAATAGGCTATTCTGAGCCATTTTCACGGTTTATTCAAAGGGTTGGACAGTTTTATTCGCTTCGTTAACGGAACTGGAATGACAAGTCTGTATTTATTTTATTTTTTACTCCATTATATCCGTTGAAAACACTTGAGCGAGAGCTCTTCAGAGTTAAGCTCAGTTTGTGATCACTATTTTTATTTACACGTTGGAAGGTTCATTCATTAATGTTAATAGCTTTACATTTACGTGCTCAATTACCGTAAGGGTGGGAGGTTCCACAGCCGGAATGTGCGCCAAGCGTTTGATGACATTATAAATCAGAGGTGCGAAGCCTCGCCGCATGTCGTAGGTCCCTATCAATAAATTATTTATCACTTCTGTTAGCTTCGAGAAAATACGTAATAAGTTACTAACATGCGTAATGTCACAAATCAATGGTATTCCGATAACACGAATAATGGGTAACTACTTGTCTAATCAATCAAAAGTAATTAAAGTCGATAGCAACTCGTTGAGGTAAATTCACTGACTGTGAAACTATCTAAGGCGTAGCCAACATTAAGACGGATAAATTCTTTACCGAAATTGACTGAAGCCCAGTAGTTACAGAGTATATTAAATTCGGCCTCAATTAATGTCCATAGAGAGCAATTGCTATATAAATTATAGTCCCTCGGACTGCCTTCTTAATGAACGACGAACTTCTCAACGATGAACCAAATAAAACAGAAATATTACATAACACCAATCTGTTAAATATGTAACAGTTATCATAAACCTACAGAGTGTGCGATCAAGGAAGATATTGCCATAATCACAAAGTTCTAAGTTCAGATTATGGACCGTACAAAGACAGCTATCTGAACAAATTCTTATGGCGTCCGTATCATAAACGTTCATCATCATAATACTACGATATAGGCTCACATATGACATCCTCTCTTATAAATAGCAATCATTTGGCAATCACTTGAACCGCAGTAATGTAATATCATAAAAGTATTTACCTTCGAAATCCCTCGTATTTGCTGCTAAAATATGAAGATAGGATCATCGTAATATCCGGACCCAGGTCTTAATATCCGCTTACACATCTATAAACCACTTAAATTCTAACTGAAGTTTAGTTAATTCAGATTAGTTATAAATGAAAATTTCTAATAATATAACAAAATTCAACAAAAAGATTCTTGATACTGACGTCGACAAAAAATAACGTATTTCAATTTATCTCATATTAAATTTAAAGATCATTTTATTGTGATTCATCATTATTTCAGGCAAAGGGAGTCCACTGCTCCATTTTCAAGCATTAGCACATTGACCAGTCCGGGTCCTTTCCATCGGTTCACTTTGTGATGAGGTTAACATAAAAAATAAAAACATGTTTAATTTAAAATGGACAAGGAAATTTTGTAATGAAAAGTTCTGTTGAGGGTTGGTTTTGATAAGGATTGAAATGTCGCGATCTTTTGTAAACCTATCTCAAATCTCTATTCGATCATCGACAATAATGAAGGCTAAGAAATACAATAATAAAGCCCCCTGCGTACTTTTTCAATAAGTGCGGTTATCAACCTCGTTAGCAGACAAAATGATTGGATAGAATGCAGACTATGGTCTCCCTTAAGAAAAGTACCTACTGTAATCTAACTGTAAGGGGTGACAGGTAGCTATTTATATTTGTTTTCATTCTATGTCATGTCATGTATTACAACGTTCACACAAAAACTAAGGAAGTCTGCCGACAGAGGAAATAACCTGGCCAGACCTAGCCGTCGTTGTATTCAAAACAACAGGCATTAGATACCTGATGCTTTGAATATAATGCTACCTAGTTGTAAACCAAGCTCAGGCTTGCTAATGATTTGAGGGTAAGATGGAAATACTTTGTCCATCTAAATGTGATTGACAACATTGTCAATACAAGTGCAAGTGTTAAAAATCTCAACTTAAAGTGCTCATCCTGAGACAGGAACTTACGATATTTTCTTCATCCAGATGTCAGTAAAAGATAATATAGTCAAATGAATTCATTTCAGTACAAGGTGTCTTTATTACTATATTACTCTCACATTTCTCAGTTATAATATTGTCGTGAGTAGTTTTGGCAATAATAAAACTTGTACGAAACATTACCCATGTTGTTATCATTTGTCTCCCATGAGAACACTGGCATAACAATTTACACCCAAATACAGTAACACAGTAGGTACACTTGAAAAGGTCTCGACATTTGCGTACCCATGCCGAACACAAATATTATTACGAAGAATGCCTTGAGCACTTTCGTAGTACCTATTGAAGGAACAATCTCAAATTACAATAATGCGATAGCCTACTTAAATATGTTTTGGTAGAAAATGTTTCAAATAACTTATTAAAGTAACTAAGGTTATATTGATATAAGAGTTTATGGCAGTAGATTCTTTGCTGTATAAGGAGCCTATACCCATAGCATAACAATCGACACCTGGATGTATTTAATACACTTATACCTACCATTTGAATGAAAAAATAACGTGAGTGACGAAGTTAAAAATGTTATGTTTTCATTAAAAACCCTTTTAGTAAAATTACATACCGTACAAAAATATACTCTCACAGTCGAGAAACATTATTGTCGCTATTGCTATATAAAGTTAAAGCCTACGCATAATTTACTAATTTTATTTGTTTATAGCATAACTTTTATTCAGGTTGCTCTTTGTTTTACTAATTTGTGAAAGCCTCCAACTCATTATTTATTACAGCAAGACAATCATTTTCAAACGAAGTTACTAGCGCCATAGTGTACGGTGCTGTAACTAAAATTGGTATTCATGACAGTTCTGCGCTGACGACATAATTTTACCTCAAACAATTATGACTGTTTTGCACTAAAACAAAACAGGTATTATATGCCTTCGGAAACACAGCATGGATATGAGAGAGCATCCTATGATTATCTAAGATAGTTGAGAATTTGCACCCAAATGATAGGCAGAATCTGCTTACCTCCTTATTTCTGGCACCAGAGGGCGCCGTATGTATCTTACCGCCAAATAAGTTGTCAAACGTCATTGCAGTCTTCATCATCAGCAAGCTCCTTGACTCCCTGCTGTGTTTCCTTCAACATATAATACCTGTTTTGTTTTAGTGCAAAACAGTCATATTATATGCCTTCGGAAACACAGCAGGGATATGAGAAGACCTGTTTGATATCTGCTGGTGATCAGAAATAAGCAAACATAAGAATGCAATGTGAATAAGTACTAAATCTGTTAGTATTTAAATTAAAATCAAAGTTATTATTAATTTAAATCTTTTATTAATCTTTTTAAAAATTAAAAAGGGCAATTTAGGTATAAATAGAAAACTGAAAAATCGCATTTGCTAGTGATTCGCTTCAGACAGACTCTGTCTATAATTAAAACCAAAATAAAACAAAAGAAGGCACTCAATGCTTACAAATGCAGTTTATAACCTACATCTTTTTATAAATAATTTTTTATAGCATGTGCAGACACATCTACTATAATAAACAAAATCAACATAATAAAAATAACATAAAACTTAACTCAAAAGTGAATATCACAAAAAACACATATGTGTTAACTTAATAACAATTAAATAATTATTAATAATCACTGAGATCACATCTCTATTAAAAATCGCTTAAAACTCAAGTTAAAAAATAAATAACACAATAAACAAGGGTTCTGTGTTAATTAATAACAATTAAATAATTTCTATAATCATTGAGATCACATCTAGGAACTACTGATCCTTTAAACAGTTTCAAAATTTTTATATAAGTAATTTGCTTCTGCCTCATTACTCATAGATCTGTTTACTTCTTTACAGTAAAACTTTGTGAAAGTTTCGACACACTTCCAATTTCCTCTATCTAATATTTCCTGTATTGGTCTATTATGCAGCCAACCCCAAGAGGCTACAGCTGATCTGATACTGCCTGGGGAGGCATCAATTTTAGCCAACTTAAATGCTGATCTTACCCAACCTGCAATCATTGTTTTGGAAGCAGGTTTTACAACTCCTGTAATAGAGATGAACAGAGAGTTCACCTGGCTACCCTGACAGCGTCTAGCTTCAGTGCTTTTAATGAGCTCTTTAACATGAGTCACAGGGCAAATCTTCTGATCTTGGTGCCGTATAAGAAGCCAACCCGATTGTCTGTGGGAGCCCGTGTCAGTCTTTGAGCCAAACTTTGGCCAAAAAGTCACAGTATCTTCAGTTTGAGCAAAACTATCTTTACTTAATTCCAAGAGGGTAAGATCATGTAGTCTTCTGCCTGAGGCTAATAACAAAATTAATGCTGTTCTCCTACTTTGATCAAATAGTGAGTTCGAACAAGTAGAAGATTTAAGCCAATTAAATAATATATCTACATCCCACACAGGTGACTTAGGTGAGAGTGGTTTAGAAAGAGATATGGCTTTTAAAACTTGTTGTATAAAAAAGTTCTTAGACAAATTTTCTACTGATGCTGCACAATAAGTTGATATTGCAGATTTATGAAGTAGAATTGTACTATAAGCAAATTTATTTTGTAAATAAAGATTAGCTAAAAATCTTGCTACATCCCTACCCTCTGGGCTTTTACTATTAATATTACAAGATTTACACCATTGCAACCATCTCTTTAATGGGGCACTATATGTGCTTAAGGTAGAGGCTCGCCAGCTTGTTTTTAGTAGCTCCCGCTCCTCTCTGTTCCAACCTAATAAATGTTCTTCCCACCCCCAACTTTCCAAGCCTGAAGCGTGAGCTTGTGAACTTGAGGTGGGCTCTTGCCTGTCGTCCAGTCTACCAGGACTTTGCTCAAGTTGTCTATCGGTAGAGGGGCGGTTAGGGCACGCGCCTGTAGGTCCGGAAACCAGAAACACTGGGTCCAACGCGGCGCTATCAGGTAATATGTTCCCCTTGCGTTGTTCAGATGACCCAGCACCCTGGGTACCATGCTGGGAGGCGGGAATATCCACGCCGTTTGAAAATCCCAATTTTGGCTGAACGCGTCGCAAAAAAGCGCGCAGCCATCTCTTGAGTCCAGTGAAACATATTCTGGGACGATGGCGGTTTCTTTTGAGGCGAAGAGGTCTACTAGCGGCCGACCCCACCTCTCGAAAATAGCCTCCGTGGCTGCTGGTAGCAGATGCCATTCGGGTACTGGTCGTCCCCTTGACAGGCAATCTGCGATGCCGTTCAGGTTCCCGGGTAAGTGAAATGCTGTCATTGTTATGTTGAATTGGTATGTCAATTCCATCAACCTGTTTGTTAGCCCCAGTAGCCTTAGTGACCGTGTTCCACCTTGGTTCCGGATATATGCCACTAGAGTCCTGTTGTCTGACTGAACTAGGACATAGGCGTTTCTTAACAGTGTACCCTGGGCTTTGATGACAGCAAAGACGGCATACATCTCCTTCATGTTGGAGTGCCAATTTTTTTGATTTGCAGCCCATCTGCCTGAGAGGTATTGATTGTTCAAATGAGCTCCCCAGCCCGCATCCGCTGCGTCTGTGGTCAAAAAGTGAGTGATCTCCTTTTTGTGAAGCGGGGTTAGACTGCTCTCTATCGCATCCAACCACCACTGTAAGTCCTCTCGTACTTTTGGGCACAGAGCTCTTTTCTGGCCGCTCTGGGTAAATTTCCTCAGAAAGAGTTGTGCCCTGCGACAGTGAAGTCTTCCTCGAGGCACCGCATGGTTGGCGAAGTTCAACATGCCTAATACACTCTGAAGTTCTTTTAAGGAGCAGCGTCCGCGGTTCAAAATTTTTGATAAAGTGCTCTTTATGCCAACAATTTTCCGAGTTGGTAAGGTTATCGTCTGGTGCTGGGTGTCCCAGACCAGACCTAGGTACTCTAATTTGTGTGTGGGCTCGGTTATTGACTTCTGGTAGTTTATATGCCAACCTAGAGACTCCAAGGTGGACAGCGTTTCCGCAACCTGTGCCATAAGCTTGAATCTGTCTTGACAAGCCAGAAGATAATCGTCTAGGTATACTAAGAGGCGGATACCCCGTTGGCGAAGCAGCTCGCACACCCAGTTTGAAACTGCTGCAAAGGTGCGTGGCGCCGAGGACAGGCCGAAAGGCAATGCTGTTAGTTGAAGGATTTCTCCATTGTAGACTACGCGTAAAAATCGTCTGTGCGTCTCCGCGACACTCAGGTGAAAATACGCTTGATGAAGGTCTATCTTCACCAGCCAGTCGTCTGCCTGAAGAAAGTTTATCACCTCTATTTGTGATATTAAATATCCCCCCTCCGACTTCTTTACGAGGAACATCTTCGAGAAAAAGCCTGGGTCGTGAGCTGTCGGTCGTTCTAAAATGCCCTTGCTCTTTAATTGCTCGACCATCTGTGTCATCTCTGGGGAAATTTTGGTAGAAAGGCATTGCAAAAACTGGTTGGTTGGGTATTTCAGAGGTGGCCTCTTCCTGAAGGGCAAATGGTAATTTGCTATTGTTTTTAAAATAAAATTGTTTGCTCCTAATTTGGCCCATTTCTCTATGGTAAACTTCAGGCAGCCCCCTCTGAAAACCCGCTGTGAGTCAATTGTCTTTTGACTTGGAGTTGGACTTATCTGTATTGGTATGACGTTGACGAAAGGGCTGAGTCTTTCGAATTGTACGCTTGAATTTTTTGTTAGATATCCTAACCTTATTTTTATTGCTGTGAGTCTTTCTAGTTTGAAATGAATTATCTCCACCTGCTGAAGCTCTTTTATCTTTTAAATATGATGGAGTACTCAACCAGACCTGAGACCCTCCGAGGGACTGTATAATAGGCTGCAGAGCTTCCCGGCTGAACAAGTATTCTGCGCTAGGTGGAACATTCCTTAATGTTGCCCTAAGATTTTGATTTGAAATTTCTTTCAAAATACGATCCCGGCGTACTTCAACACACTCTGAACGCTTACCACATATTATTTGCATTGTGGTCTCAGAGTTTTTATGGCATGCAGATCCTGGGCCAAAAGTAGTAGAGATTTTTTCACACAATGTATTTGGGTTTAAGCCCTGCGGATTAGCACTAGCCCAATTTACTATAGACTGTAGCTCTGATCGTAGTAACTGTCTTTGCTCTAAAACCATGTTAGATAAACCTGCCAATAATGACTCTGTTGAAGCTAAATAATCCTTATCCTTGTTGAAATGACACAATTCATCATTAATCTTAAGGCCTGTAAAACCAGGGGTTGCCAAGCAACCCTGCAGGACTCGCTTATACCTAATACCTTTCCATGCCTGAGTACCAAACTGCTGTAGTTTACATAACTCAACCAGCCTATCTTTATCACTAGCTGGAATGATCTTTTTGTCATCAATATCCATGCTTAGTGAACCCCATTTCAGAGCAAGTGACTCTGGTTGAGTAGGCAATGTAATAAAAGGATCTGAGGTACGAACAAAGTCGTTCTCATCTACCCCCTGCGGACTAATATTCTTACTAGTACTAGGTAATACATCTTTATTATTTCGTGGTTCCGCGCTATAATATTGACATTGACTCAAATAGTTAGAAATATAAGACATCTGTGACATTAAAGTATCAACGCGCGGATCAGATTGAACATGTTTCAACTTGAACCTACGGTTACGAGAACGTTTATTAGGTAGGGGCGATGCCATGCCCTCCTCAAATTCCGAAGATGAGGACGAACTGCTATCAGACTCCCTATAACTTGAAGCCGAATTTTGTTCCCCATCCGGAGCAACAATACCGGCTTCTTTCGGTTCACCACTTACCGGCTCCATTCTTCCTGGTAACTACGCTGCTGTGTTATACAAAAACGAAAATCACACTTAACAACACTCAACAACACTTTTAAAACGTTTAACTTCGTTAACTTAGTTAAAATTCACTTTTATTTATAGAAACATAAAGTTTCGAAGCGAATCGTAAAAACCATAAGAATGCAATGACGTTTGACAACTTATTTGGCGGTAAGATACATACGGCGCCCTCTGGTGCCAGAAATAAGGAGGTAAGCAGATTCTGCCTATCATTTGGGTGCAAATTCTCAACTATCTTAGATAATCATAGGATGCTCTCTCATATCCCTGCTGTGTTTCCGAAGGCATATAATAAGAAATTTTGACGTACATAGCTTAGACAAGACCAACTCTCTACTCATAAAGTTATAGACGCTCACTCAGCAAGTTTTTTAGGAAATTCATAATAGGTTTTTTGCCATAAAAATAATAATAAAATGTAAGTAATCATCGCCAATAAAACACAGCATTGAGCGCATGAAGTGCGTAGAGTGCTACATAGAAGAACTATGTAAGTAGTAGTGTAGCAACCTTGGGCTATCACAAGAGGGTACGGGGGTCGGACCTTCATAACCGAGCCGATATTACGTAAGGGGGTGTAAATTAGGGTCCCAAATACCTCTTTATAGAGATTGCCTGTCCGTTTTGGGAGCGAGTCACGTAATAATATTGTGGTCGACCTAATCGTCCAAATACGTTGTATCGTACGGTATTTACTGAATTTGAACTCACCCCCGGATTAAACTGCTGTTGTAGTGCCACTGTTTTCATGCACTTTATTGCACTGAGGGGTGAAGACACAGTTGTTAACTAAAACATTTGGCTTAGATTTTGCCTGTTGTACATATTATTATGTAAATTCTTAGTTTAGATATTTGATTTAAGTTGTTGTAATGTTATTTAATGATCCCGTAATTATTCATGTAAGTATTTATATTGCAGCAATTGCAAACTGACAGCGAGACAATTGCGACCCAATTCAGCGGCAACTTCCAAAAACGAATTATATAGATTACATTTTAGATTTCATTTTGATGGAACAGTCTGATACTAGGGAATAATAATTATTACTATTAAGTAAGATGAAGAAGAAAAAGCCCGGTTTATTAGCCAAACTCCTTGAATATACTTCAAAATTAATAATTCATGCTTTAATAAAAAATTCAACTATAAAATGCTTCCGTTGCTTTTATTAAATTAATATTACAGTATTTACTCTAAAATGTGCACGAGTATTGCTTTCATATGACAATCTAGACCGACAGTTTCAGACGATAGCTTTTGGTATGATGACCACCACTTCTAGATTTCACTGACTGTTTACCATTAGGCAGAGTGGAGTCACTTTGGTAGGCAACAGTGATATAATTTGATGGGTAAATTTAATATAAAATGTAATAATGATTAAGCATTAGAAATAAAAGTATCTAATGTAGTGGCGGTTTAAAAATGACAGGGCCGCTACGATGTTTAAAAAAAAAACAAGCTTGATACAGTAGGTACCTACAATAAACGTTAGATCTTAACGCGCAGATCGATCGTAGTCCGCGGTCGCCATCCGAGATGAACAATGAACCCGCGGTCAAGTTCTAAAAGGGTGACCAATTATAATAATCACAGTCACTTAGATGTCTCAGATGGATCATTAACTCGGTATCCATGGATGTATGTAGTACCCGCAAAAGATTGCGAATAGAAAATCCAGTGGTTGGCAAACCGTTATTGAAAAGTGTCTATAAGTTTTTGATTATTATAAAATTTAGTATTAAATTGCAGTTGATTGACAAGTTACGTCTATAGAGGTTCATTTTAATCGATGAACCTTTTGATATTTAGCTCTATTTAACTTTGTTGACATTGCGAATTTAAAAACTAGTACAATTTTAAATCTGTATTTCTTATATTATCTTGATTTCCGGACGGCAAAATAATACTATCAATAATTTCATTCTTTTCGCTATTAAGTTAGGACTCAGATTAAGTCTACAATAATGGTGCTGAACTTCTAAGGTCATCACTACTTTTCCCGTAAAACCCAAAAAAAAATTTTGTATTTTCTTTTTCCCGCTAACTTAACTTTTATATTAGACTTCCTGTTATACAATAGGCAAATTTAAAAATATTTTGTTAGAACATAATTATGTTTAAACAATTTACAGTTTTCTGTTTTGGGTTATTTTTTATTATACCTACATGTTTGTTATAAACGTAAAGGTTGAAGCTAAAAATATAAGATAAATTGTTTTCGCAATTATAGTTTTTTTTTTTACTACTACTACTTATTCCTCTTTGATATCGGTAATAAAATGTGGATACCATTATCTATACTCAATTGTGCGTTAGCAAAAACAAAACAAGGATCATCAACCAGCACCGCCTTCATGGACTTTTTGACGAAACCTCATTTCTAACCACTATATAATACATGTTACTAAATTGGTTACAATTGTTTAATGAGACATGATATCCACTTACGAAGATTGGTAGGCATACGACTAATATAAACTAAATTATCTTATTAATCTTATTAATATTATAAATTATTAATATTATAAATGCGAAATTTTGTGTGTGAGTATTTGTTACCACACAGCGCCTAAACGGCTGAACCGAGTTCAATGAAAATTAGTCATAGATAGATTCGGTGCCGAAGACGGACATAGGCTACTTTTTATCGGTCTGGTTCCCGAGGGATACAACATATTTTACGCGCGTGCGCAGCTATTACAAAAATAAGTAATAAAAAATGACGTTGCATTTGACGATTCGTATCTAATCAATTTACGCTGCTAGCGCTCTTCAACATTGGCAATTTTGTGCAAAAAATCGTAGTAATGATTTCATCGAGCATCGTCTGCCACCCTCTTTGTTACGGTAGGGTGTAACAGAGCGCCAATCGCGTGCTTGTTGACGGATGGGCACAGTTATAGATTAATAGCTTCCAGAACGTGCCAGAGACGCGTGCGGTTCATACGGATTTCTGTCAAAACTGTCTAGTGCACGTACGTTGGATTCCGTGTTACGCTTTTTCTGAATTCTTGATTCGTGTATTTAAATTTTTTTATAATGAACTAACTTGTCAATAAAGACGTCGCAGGCAAATTATATGATTCCACCGTTCACATACAGCGTCATCAGTTTAAAAACGCCAGCTGATAAAATAATATGGCGAAGGCAAAATGATAACTCGTTTAATTGTTATAATTTCGATATACTCTTTAATTTTGACGTTGCATTGGTTGTAGTTTGGGGGTGACCATGATAAAATACAGTTTAAACAGGTCAGACTAATGAAGTAATACTAACTTACTTTAGTTCTCTTAAAGTACTTAGTTTAACAAAAATAAAACTTTTTGATAATTAATGTTGTCTCGACTACCCTATGTCCACGACAGCCTTTATGAATATCTATCAATATGTATTTTCTATATTCTTCTTATACGAACCCTTGGACTGTGGGTCATCCTTTTTTAAAATAAAATAGTCCACATCTCCAATACTCATTACCTTATATTTCTTAGACCAATAATATTCTGTAGGAGTCCTGCGATAACCAGGTTCTATGGATATCCTAGAAGTTTTAAGGTGCCGGATAACCTTAAATACCTTGTCATATGTCCACGGCTTTTTTACTGCTCCCGTTTGAGAATTGTAATAAGGACGTTTTCAATTCACCTTATTAAATGTCTTTAAAATCAAAATTATTTTGTTAAAAGTCTTATGCACACGTAATATTTGCACTGTTTTCAAAATTCTTTTTTGGCACAAAACCACTACTTTATGCTATTTTTCTTGTTTTGATCATCAGCGACACGTGTGATAAAAACCAGAACTAAATTCTTCAATTTGCCGCGGCATTATATAGGCAGGCGGTTAAATTGAAGAATGTTACATAATATTGATTTACCTATTCATATTTTCTATCAAAAATAAAAAATATGTATGAAAAATTATTTTGTTACATTCAATAGTTTTCGAGATATTGAATTTTTAAAAGAAGTGTGTTCGACGAGATTCCGCCAGCTGGCGCGGGACTGACTTCCCGAACAGTTAGTATTATTATTTTTTTTTTTATTCAGTTCTAAACACGCAAAATTACATTTTTAAATATATATAAAATATGGAGACTCACCTATATCGGGTACAAGTATCAAGCTACCGGTGGTTAGGGCTCCAGAGGTACCGCCTCACAATGCGGGCCGAATCAAGGAGCACAGCCTTATGCATCAGGCCCACGATCCAGCCAACTAACGCGAGCCCCGCGAGATGTTAATGGAGTCTCTTAGGAATCAGTCCAATAACTGATATTACTATCGGAACAATGATCGCCGAATCCACACCCCACATGTCGACAACCTCGTGAGCCAAATCCAAATAATTTATCCGTTTATCTTTTTCTGCTTTCACGAGATTGTCATCATGTGGAATGGTGATATCGATGATCATTGCAAGGCGCTCTAATCGGTCGATCACCACTAAATCAGGTTTATTGGCAACAATAGTCCTATCAGTGATGATAGATCTATCCCAGTATATCGTGGTATGACCATTTGCAAGAACTGGGTCGGGCACATATCTGTAGTACGGTACCTCAGAGACTACAAGCTTGTACTTCAGAACAAGTCAGTTAAGACGATCCTAGCTACTTGGTTATGTTTATGCAAATACTCGCCGTTCGCAAGATGACAACCTGAGACAATATGTCTTATGGATTCTCCGGGGTAGTGACATGCCAGACAAATGTCAGTCGTCCCATCCTTCAAGATAAACTTCCGGTAGTTTTTATCATTAGTACCTCGTTCATAATTGCACAGACAAAACCTTCGGTTTCTCCAAAGAGATCACCGAAACGTAGCCAGGATACAGTGTCAATGAATCCACATCAGGCCCGTTCAAGGCCCGATAAAAGCGCCTATGTAATTCATGGCTCTTCCATACAATATCCTTGCGCTCCGATAACCTAAGCACAACAGGTTTGCGCCAGTTCTGTTTAGCCAGATCTAGGGTCAGCCCGTTATCTACAGCGACGACATCCCGATGCATATTTGCATTTGCCTTTATAAAATATTCTCTGAGGTTGCACACCTCGCGGTTGTGGAAAGTCTTGACAGATAGAAAGCCACGACCTCCATGCTTTCGTCAGATGTACAACCTCATCACAGATGACGGTGGATGATGCATACGGAATGCCGTCAACTGTGTATGGACTCTCCTATCAAGAGCGTCCAGTACAGTCTGAGTCCATCTGATTATACCAAAGGAATAGGTTAAGACTGGCATGACCCAGCTCTTAAAGGCCCGCACCTTATTACCACCCGATAAAAGACTATTAAGAACTTTTTTTCAGGCGGCCAAGAAAAAAGATGATCAGCCAATTCTAACTGATTCTTACAAAAAAGGTTACATTTTGAAATAATCAATTTTCATTACATCGTCAACAGTTTTAAAACGTTCAGTTCTGGGCATATCAATATCTATTAATCAATAATAACATAAGTATGTACTCAAACAACGCTGCTTCCTGAAGATATTTAAATACTTATTACGGAAAGAAAGTAGTTCAATAGATACCTACCCCTTGCTTACCAGTTTTAGAATTGTTTAAAATAACAAATTCCGTACTAACGAATTAATCAGCCATTTTGGTAGATTACTCTAGGTGTAATCTACCAAAATGGAATACTTACCACTCTTAGCATTATTCTTTTCAAAAAATAATCATCGACTAAACACTTCATCTGAAGAATTCGGCACTAAAGTAAGATTATAGAATATGATTTTTCATCGATTCTTTTTGTTTAGTATTATTTATCAATATTTTAATACCTGTCGTTTGCCGTAAAGTTAGAGAGGTTTATATTTTTAAAAGTCTAAACCTGGCTAAGCTGGAACACAAAATAAATGGCTCAATTTATCTTTTTTTGGCAACAGTACGTATCCGGTCTATTCGTATCTGACTACAATATATATCGCGCTGTCTAACCTAAAAAAAGTTTGCACTGTAAATATAGACCACTGACGGTGCTGTTTATTTCACATAAAGTATCGAAATATTCTTGTAAACCGGGACGTTTAATATTTATTTGGGTAGGTACTTAATAGCGACTGGTCAATCTTGGCATGGCTTACATTTAATATTCAATCCAGTATTACCTTGTCGTTCAATGTGACCAGGGGGTGCATTTACCAGTTTAATTAAAATACGTAGTCAAATTACCATACTAGTTGAAACTAAATAATTGAATTCCTTGTTTTCTTTCTTTAATCTTAGTATTATATTAATTAGTTAATTTGTAATAATTACTTTGTATGGTTCTTTGGTTGCGTTGAGTGTTTAAATTGTAACTCATTCAAATAACTGTAATTATCTGGCGATTGAAAAGAGTGGCGTGAGTTTCTTGCCAGTTCTTCTCACAGCTCTACCTCGTCAGCGAACTGGCTGTAGGTCAATTGGCTGACAAAATGTAATGTTGACTTTTCATAAGCATCATACTTTATGATCTAAATGAAATAAATGCTTTGACTTTGACTTTGACTTTGACTTAGCGCAGTGTAGATCCCAGTTTGGTGCACAGACGACCTGAAAAATGTTACGAGTGTAGACTAGATGCGAAAGGCGGAGGACCAAGTGTTATGAACTTATGAATCAGCAGTAGACTGCGATAGGCTGATGGACATTAAAATAATCATCAGATAATTAATATTACTGCATCACGTATAAACTATTATAATCAATATTATTGTTTATTAATTTCTTCCTTGTATAGTTGTTGTGTCCATCAAGCAGTTTCAGAAGTTTCATCAACATAAACTATTCGTATACATAATGTAATACGAATAATCTAAAGAGGCAGATTGATCGATGTAGGGGTTATCTATCCTTGTCGTCGGCATAATTTTTAACGTCTCGAACTTAGTTTTTACAGACAGTACTACTACTACTGAGTACTGCTAATTCAGTAGAATCGTCCATACACAGTACACCTGCTTTGGATTTGAAATGCAGTAATAGGATCTGTAAACAGTATAAAATTACTTAGCATTTTCTTAGACGTAGTTTTCATTGCTCAATATTTTGAAAACTATTGTTTAATGGTTTGGTGAATGTACTACTAAGTATTACTTTGTAGGCACATTTACGTAACATATTTTTTTAAGGAATTCAAGGGTGTACCTTCATGTGTTAGAAGATGCGTGGCGTATCGTCGGTGGCGAAGAACAACAAATATTTCAAACAGTCGCCCTTGTAAAACTCAGCTGTAACTGTGTTGTCCGTCAAGCCTAAAGACGTCCTTTGCAGAATCTCCTCTTCCAAAGAGGGTGTTTGCAATAGTCACCACCTGGGTTAATGACGGTGCTCTCCATTAAGTACCTGCTAATTGGTATTCCCTAAGTTGTCAATTGCAACACTCATGGGATGCCACACAGATGATGGATCACACAGCTATAAGAAAAAAAGAACTTACCTACATTGGTAATAATGCCAAAATGTCTGCTTTCATTTACAATTCAAACTGTTTAAGCGACACCTGACTATTAGGAGGGCATTGCCGTTCTCATTCATGTCATATAAGAATTACATAGTAGTTACAATATCGACAATTTCTGAAGCTCAGTTATCGTGAACGTTGTCACAATTCTCAGCACAATTGTACAAAATGTTTGTGCTACGAGTACTGATGCTACGAATACTATTATTTGTTAGTAAACTATTTCATTTCATACACACGCTGACCAAATAAGTTACACTGCAAAGTAGACATTTATGAAAATATTATAAAAGAATCTTATGTTCATTTTTAGATCTTGTCGTTGTATTGTTTGCTTTGGTTATTGCAATTTTCTTTGTCCACAATACGCTTATACATAATATTATATGAGACCATTCTTTATACGTATTTCAAGTATAATGAAATATTTGCTTTACAAAACCTCTTTAAAACTATGTGAGACGACGGTATCTAAGAGCTCAATATAATTCAATTGTTGCAGTCACCATTGTGTTAGCTCAAAGGTTTTTCTTTTCCGAGACTATTCGTCGTAGTTGGTTGTCAGGCGGTCATTTATAACACCCTCTATTCATCGAAGATCCATCCATCTATCAACAAACACATTGTTACCATTTGTGCCGGGGATTTGAAAACCTCCTATTTGGTGAGATAAAATTGGCAAATAGATAGAATAGGATGTAGTTGACTAAGCAATTAGTTAGCCAGATGCGTTGTGTTCACACAGGCGAGATTTTCCCACAATAGCTCAAAAACAGGTTCTTACTTTTGTGTTTTATTTCTATATGACATGGAATTACAATCTGAAAATTATATATTTTATTATTCAATCTTTAATCTATACATTTCGGTCATAGTATAATACAATGTCTGTAATTTGGCTCGATCGAATTTGATCTCAAAGATAATTCTAAACTAGTTTCAAAACCCGTTTCATTTCTTCTTCTTCTCCTTTTTTTTGGCAACAGAGCCTACGATTGTGTCAGCTATTTCTGCCAGCGTCAAGTTTAGAATAATATTCTTGTTGATGATATTAATGGTATATTACACTGATAAAAAACAGAAAAAATGTGGATGAAATTAAATGACAACCATCTTTCGTGAAAACAAAAGATGATTCACCCCGTTTCATTTAGTTTGTATTACATTTTGTGTAGTGAAACTTATGACAAATAAATTGTCGTTGAAAATGTAGCTTCTTTCGGCCATCAAAAAGTAAAATTTGGAACGGCGACTTCTCCGTTTCCTAAAATGATGTGATGAGTTTCCATCCTTGCTGACGCGTCCGCGCTTTTTTTGTTATCCGGCAAAAGCGCGTAATTTAAAAAAATAATAGGTGTATTAGATTAACAAAGAAAGCTTAGTATTTTAGGTGAACAGAAGTTTCATTGGTGTCACAATATAGAAATGTTGCAGTAAAGTCATTGCATGTAAGTATGACGCCATGTTTGGACATTGTCTATTTCTTTCCGTTTTCAAGATCTTATACGGTCTTACGGAAAAATTTTAAAGCTGAATCATGACGCGAGAAATATTTTAAACCAGCTTTGTTTACACAACAAATAAAAGTTAAAGTTAACAAGGCAAATGATTTTAATTATTCATCTTAATTTTAAAATTATTTTGATTGAGAAACTATGCCTGAAGATGTATTTTTAATATTTTGAAGTTATTTTTTGTGTTATTTTTTAAATTACAAAAGAAACAAACGATGTATCAACAAATGTATGAAGAATTCCAAAAATACGTGAACTTAAGACCTTCAACTTATGTTACTTTCCTAATATTAGCACATTATTTGCTGTTAACTGATTAACATGCTCTATTTTTATAACTTTCTACTATTTATATTGCACTTCTTAAATCTTAAGTAAAAAATTTCGTAGCAAAATTTATTTGTAAGTATGTATACAAAATCGAAATAAAATAACTTTATATTTTTTTTACTCGAACATTGTGTTCTAGGTGTCACTAATATTATTAACTTACAAATTTTAAACCAAAAATATAAATACATATTTTAACTTCTCTAATACTAACGTAATAAATCACCAGAAGGCTACGTAAGGTCGAAAAATGTGTACTCTACTGGTAAAAGCCTTTACAATGCATATTATTTGGTTCAAGTAAAATTGAGCACTGTCATGACAAGATATGGTTTAAAATTGTAATGTTAAATTATTTTTGTATAATCATACGAGTCATAGGTATATCTACGTTTTTTTAAGGTGAAGTTGTGACACTTTTTTTGTAAATTATATAGTAAATCCAACATCCAGTTGTTACTATGTCAATGGTTATTAAAACAAGTGTTTGATGTTTTATTTATTTTGTTATTTCCTTAATCGTTATACGATGTTGATTATCTCTTCAGGTAGACTGCCTCTGTGGCTTAGTGAGAGCGCAAGCGGCTGTAATCGCTTGGCAGCAGTCGCTTGGTTGGATCGATTCTGTCATCGTTTGATGATCGTACACGTCGTACTATAGTGGCGAAAGCTGGGCTAGCGTTTTTGATACCTATCTCCAGGAAATCCTGGCCAATTGACAAATACTAATTATCATATATGTCTATGTCAGTTACTAGTTTGGTGAAAGTTTAGGTAGGTACCTACTTACATAAGCGTACCTTTTAGGTAATTACCTACTCTTACTTCATCATACTCGTAAGTACCTATTACCTACCAGTTAAGTTTATAACAGTTAAATTCCTAATTATAGATACTTATTATAAATTTTTAAAAATGGTCAAACTGGATCTCTGTAATACTAGAAATACCTTGGAATAAGGCCCATTGCAGAGGTTCAACCAAGTAGCGGTATGGTAGTATTCCTCTGAAAATTAGCAGTACTCTGTGTAGGCCGCTATATCATGGAAATATGATCATAGATGTGTGAGTCATTTTTAAATAAAGAACACAATGATGACGGTATTACATAGTATGTGATTCATATTGTGTATGATCATAGTTAGGGGAACAGCTAGCGTACAAATAGGATCATAGATCATACTCAATACACTAGCACAGTCTTTAAGTAAATAGAATGTGCTAGTGTGTTGATATGATGGGTGCTACGTTTACACTAGTGTCACAGTCTAGATATGGGATCTTTTTGATAGCTATTACAGCGTACAAGTAGGATCATATTCAACACACTAGCACCAACAGAAAATACGGTTTGATAGTTTAAGACGTTTAGATAATCAACAAAATGAAAAACGTCATCGTATATAAAATTAATTAATCATAGAATTTGACAGATATGAAATCTTAATTTTAATATGATAATGTAATACCGGCCTGTCATACCTACTTTGTTTGCTATGTATTCTTACTATTTTTCTTGGTTTTTTGTATGTCGCCTTTAGGCAGAATAAATACTTTTTCTTTCTTTCTTTCATAAACAAATTTTGAACAGTGCTACCTATCGAGAAATTGTAGAACTACGACGAAGACGCGTGGATTCAATTGCCTCTAGAGGTCTACTCTATCGCTTCGTGTGTGAGCAGAGTAGCTTCTATAAATTATAATACTTATGAAATCCTATAGATGGCAGTATACGCTATTATAGTTCTTCATCAATACCTAGATGGCAGTAGTGGTCATTAAACTACAACTTGGCTTTTGTGTGAGGTTAAAGAAATATAATTATTCTAAATATCTAAATAAGTATTTATATTAATTAAATAATAATATATTATGTTGTTAACAGCACGTTTTTATTTATAAACTTATAGTGGCACATAGTTACCTTACCTGTATAGGTACCCAACTAAATAGTCAACCGACATATTCAAACAATGGACTTGTTTATTTTATTTGTGAGTCTCATTCATGCATTTACCTCACAATCTTAACAATTTGTAACAATACATAGATAAGTCTATTTAAATCGAAATAGTCCAAAGTCGATTGGTTGTTTATTTTCCCACACTTCGCTATCACTGCGAGTTTTGTTGAAAAAAGGGTTACTATTGATAGTCGAACACAAAGTACTTTGCTCAAATTTACAACTGTCAACGATAACAACTCCTACAAGCTTATTCTATTACATTTTAGAACTACGATTGCCACGAACATCTTCGAGTAATTTTCATAAAAGCAAAAATAGGCTTTGCTTGTTTGCTTTTATTATGGTTAGCTATAACAGTTTACGACACTTTCAACCAAGTAATTATCTAGTTACGTTCTCTGTTTAGGTAGCTTTTTGTAAGCCATCGTCCACTTAATTTATTATAAGTGGTTTACGAAGACAATACGCTGCCTAAATGGCGGTAGCGAAACGTCATGTCGCCAGGTACTCTAAATTAATGCAGGATCCAGCACTTGAGCAAGCAGCATAGGTTCCTAGGTAGGTAACATAATACTTAATCTGCTATCAATTCATTGCGATCTTTTGTTTTAGGAATTAGTATCTCAACTTGAAAAACACCATATCAAAACAACGCTATATAAATATTATGTTCTGACGAGTAGGTATAGTTTCTGGTAGTAATTGAAGAAGCGCTATTTTTCTGGTAGGACGATGGCCTTAGTACCATGTTAACAATACAACAATTATAATATGTTTATATGAAGACATCAAGCGATGTCCCTGACAATGCAGAGTTGTAGGCTAGTGCAGTTGTTTACGATTAAACAAGCTACGTGTTTTATGCAGCACAATAGGTTTATTTAAAATTATAAATAAATAATTCACTATACAAACAAGAAAATATTTTAGGTAAAAAAAACTGTTAATGTTGCCTGACTTATAAAAGAAATATAATATAGCACCATGATGGAGAATTTAAGAGCGTTCACACAAAAGAGTGGCAACGTCGCAATTTAGTGTCATATTTTCGTGGTTTTCAATTTTTGTCATTTAATCGGAGCTATATTTTAAAAATGTTTTCAGAACACTTTTTAGAATTACGTGAAAGCTTAATAAAAAGTAAGTAACCATAATGCTTACAGTTCTATTTATATGCAAATAATACATTCCATTGCGTTTTTTTCATAGTAAAATAACTGTACCTAAGCATTGTTATTACTTACTTTTTATATAGCTTTCACGTAATTCTAGAAAGTGTTCTGAAAACATTTTTAAAATATAGCTCCGATTAAATGATAAAAATTGAAAACAACGAAAATATGGCAATACATTGCGACGTTGCCACTCTTTTGTGTGAACGCTATTATGACCGCTGCCACGGTAATACTATCTAAAAGTATTGTAACTCGCCCGATTTTTATAAATAAATGCCTACAGCCGCGCGGTACATAAACATGCGATAGGGCTGCCCGCCTCCAGCACTTTAATTATATTTGCCTATTTTGTGTTTCCATTTAGTTTTGTGATTGTAAATATACTTTTTTTTATATAAACAAATAAAATACTTTGTGAATTTAATAGGAAGTGTTTAATAAAAATGCGTGTTGTTTTTGATTAAAATTTATTTTATCTTGTATTATTCATACACACAGTACAATAAACAACTATTATTAATAATAAAATACCACATCTTTACTTTGAATTATACAAACTAATAAAAAGAAACAAACATGCCCCGAGGTTTTAACACAAGCGTACCTACCGTATGATGCATGAACCGCCTATGACTCACTCGTGTCAATCACTTTCCTTTACTCTATTCACTTTATTTATTAATCCAGACATTTTTTTTTTTCGGGAGATAAAAGAAAATACTTATCCATTAAAAAGACACACATTATGTACCTACCTACTAGTAAGTAAAATTATCTTATAGTCTTACCTTTCAGAGTTTCCAGGTAATCTAAAAAAAGTTATCTCTGGATGCGTTATTGACGAATTCATGCAACCAAGAATAGCACAATATATCCTACTCTTCATAATAAATATGAAATTGAACTTATTTATAGTAAAAAAATCTCGTGCTTATTGTTAAAAAAACAACAAACCATCCGTTCGTCTCTGCGGCACAGTCGCGACTGTCTTCATGCCGAGCGCATGTCGAGTTCGAGGCGCGTAGGCATGGCTCGCGCTTCGTCCGTTTGTATGAAGATGGATTACTGTAGATAGTATTACCGTGCCGCTGCGTTTGTGTGGTGTAGGTATCTACCTACTCATCAATGCGTTCAATTACACATAGCACAGCTGAGACGAGGAGATGTTGACCTTTGACTCGCGCAAGTTAAATGCCTGAAAGATAAAAATAAATGTAATATATTTATCGTTATTAGTGATAGACTAATTAGTGCATGCTGTAAAATGCAAAAATAATTCTAAACAGTCGCTTTCTTTCGTTATTGTACCAGCAAATTATTATCTCTACCTAGGATCACTTTTTCTTCTACCCAATAGTGACTAAGCAACTTTATTACGGTAAGCAAAATAAACGCATGAAGAAATGACCGTTTAGCATGTACATAGCCTTCCTGACGAAGTTTGCAAACACAAACAATAATATCTAAAGTAATATCAGCACCGCTCGTGATTGAAATAGAAAGTACCTACACTTACATACCAATATTTCATTTCATTAAAGAGATTACCAGTTACTTGCGCGTTTGTTGGTTGTACATACCTACATACTACCCATTACGTACCTCCACCTAGATACCTTGACCGTGCAGTGTTTTAGGAAAGGACAATCAGGGGTTTCAGCTGTCCAGAGATGTTTGAAATAATAGGTGAATGAACTCAGTTTCTGTTTTCGTACGACCATGAGAAATAAAAACGCTGTACGTACATAATTTACAGTTCAAGTCACAATTAGATACCCATATCCATCTGCCGATACAGCGCGTATCTATGTATTGCCCAGATTGAGTTACTAAGACCACACACAAAATTTGGCTATTTTGATTTCTTGAGAAAATCATAGAATTTAACAACTATGCGCTTTGATTTACCAATTCAGGGTAAAGCATGGTGATACCTATCTATACATATAATAAAAATGTAACCGATCGCTGTCTGTACATGGAAGATATATGAGAAAAAAAATTATTGGGGCCTTTATCAACGCAAATAGAACCCAAAACAATGATTGTTACAATTTTTGTCTGTTTGTCTGTTAGTCTGTTTGTCTGTTTGTCTGTTTGTCTGTTTGTCTGTTTGTCTGTGCGTTTGTTCACGCTAATCTCAGAAACGGCTTATCCGATTTAGATATGGTTTTCACTAATACATTGTGGTAAGCTTCACTTAACATTTAGTGTTTGTTTCATGTCAAATATTTTAAACTCACACGATTTTTACACATAACTATATTTATAAAACGGGTCTACTCTTTGTTATGTGATACGTCGGTTTATAAGCCGGTGTCTTATAATCCAACGGCCAGAGTCACAAAACGTATACGAGCACTTATCAAGGACCATAAAGACCTATTTATGGACGACGAGTTTGAACGTCTACACAGACCTACGACCGTTCAACCACCGAAAATATATGGCTTACCAAAAGTACATAAGAAAAACGTGCCCTTACGCCCAATTGTAAGTCAAATCGCTTCACCTACTTACGACTTAGCGAAACACGTAAGCTCGGTACTGCAACCAATAGTTGGTAAGACCTTGTCGTTCGTAAAGGACTCTCGCCATTTCGTGGACATCCTCAGGACTGTGAAAATGGAACCAGATGAAGTGATGGTGAGTTTTGATGTGGAGTCACTATTCACAAATGTTCCTATACACGATTGTCTTGACGTAATCGAGAAGAAGTTGAGGGAAAACGGTCTGTCCAAGGAGTACGTTGTTCTACTGAGAAATTGTCTAGACGGCAATTACTTCCTTTACCGTGGACAATATTACCTCCAGATCGACGGAGTAGCCATGGGCAGCCCAGTCGCACCGGTGATGGCTAATATCTGGATGGAGCATTTTGAAGAAGGTATAGACCTTAAAGCGTTTCACGTAAAGTTATGGAAGAGGTACGTCGATGACGTCTTCTGTATTATGAAGGGGGGTAGACAAGCAGTGGAACAACTGGCTGAATACCTGAACTCCATACATCCGAATATTCGGTTTACATATGAAACGGAGACGGACAGATCGTTAGCCTTTCTCGATGTGAAAGTAATGGTTCGAGAAAATGGGTGCTTAGCACACACGGTCTACAGGAAACCGACACACACAGACAGGTACCTTCACGCCGATTCGCACCACCATCCGCGACAATTACAGTCAGTCGTAACCTCACTGACCAATCGAGCATATGATCTATGTGACCCTGAACACTTGAACAGTGAGCTTACACATGTTCAGGAGGTACTAAAGCGGAATGGATACCGGCCAAGCATGCGACGTCCAAAGAAGAGGGAAAAGATGGCAGAAGTAAGCAGAGCACCAGCTTTTATGCCCTATATAAAAGGAGTGACGGACAAAGTTGGAACAGTACTACAGAAATACTCCATAAAGACTGTATACAGTCCGCACTCCAAAATATCTCATCACCTGCGTACTCCGAAAGATGTCATCCCTCTACAAAAGCCTGGTGTTTACAAGGTGGATTGCAGCTGTGGAAGTTCCTACATTGGACAAACCAAGCGCACAATAGCGGAAAGGGTCAAAGAACATATCACAGCTGTCAAGAACCGTCAAACAAATAAGTCTGCGATTGCTGAACACCTGTTAGAGTCAGGAACCAACCACTGGATTGAGCTACATAAGCCGCAAGTGCTTTCCACTGATCGGCATTACTACTCCAGAATAGCTCGAGAAGCGGTTGAAATTAAAAAGTACCGAAATTTCAACCGAGAAGACGGATACCGCTTATCTCCATCTTGGAATCCAGTAATCAGCAAGTGTGAGCGTCGCAGTTATGACAAAGTAGGCCAAGGTGAAGACGTCGTGAGTGTTGTGTGTCGTAGTACTGACTTTTTACAAAACAGTGTAACAACAGACAAAGTGAGGGTAGTTGCCGAATCCCGAGCTTCAAGGCGAAGACGACGCCTGGCTACATCAGTCAGCCCGTGACCATGGTCGGTGTAATTCGACCGAAACGTCGGGTAAAGAGGTATGACACCTTATAATAATTCTCTAACACGAGTAGACCCGTTTTATAAATATAGTTATGTGTTTCATGTCAATCGGTTCATAAATAAAAATGTTATGCCAATTTAAAGAATCACGTCGAACATTTGTTAATTTACTACGAAATCTGATAGAAACAGAGACTTTAACAGGTTACGGAATTAGCTGATAGCGTTTTTATTTTTCGGATTCCGCTCATTCTAAACAATCTTCCGTTTAGTTTTAAATGAGTCCATTTTCCAGTGAGCCTATGTTTCGCGATGACAATTAATAAAGCCCAAGGTCAGACACAACTAAAAGTTGTGGGCGTGGATCTAAGTATTAGCTGTTTTTCGCACGGTCAGCTTTATGTGGCTCATCACGTGTTAGCATTCCTAGCAGACTGTATGCTTTGATCCGCGATGGCTATACGTCTAATCCATACATCCATACACCCATAAATATTATATAAGGCTTTGTCCTGACTGACTGACTGACTAACAGACAACGCACAGCCTAAACTGCTGGTCGTAGCGACTTGAAATTTGGAGGGTGTGTTTGTCTAAATGTCTGGAGGTTGTACTAAAAAAGGGTTTTTTTAAATTTAATTCCTAAGTGTGTGAAAAGGGATAAAATCGATTATATGAATCTTCTTCATTTTTTAACTTACAGTTTTGAAATTTTATTTTGCAATACTTCTATTTAAATAAAAAATATCCTTATAATTTTATTTTAACAGGGATGGATTTAGAGGGGTGAAATTAGTAATATAATACTCTTTTCTTAATATTCAGAAACCACCCCCATTAAATGGGCAAATAAGAGTCGCAAGTTTGTGTGAAAGTGGTTTGTCAGTTTTAGCGGTAGCGGGTTTAAACTGGATTCGCCATAGAGACGGATAATACTGATACAATGTACGATTGCCATAAAATCAGGCACGCAATATTCTCATAGAGGCACCCATCTGAATTTTCACGCGAACGAAGTCGCGGGCAACAGCTAGTACCTACTATAATTATTGTTAATTAGGTACATACGTTAGATTAATTGAATGTCTTACTTACTTAAAGTGCCGCTGATAGGCATCTATCGCCTTTTTTAATTTTTACAAATATCTTCTCCATATAAATAATACATATCCATATATCACTGGGAGATACGTTCATACGAAAAAGTTGCCTCTAGGCATTATTTCTGCTGATAAGTCAACACAGTGATACAAAGAGGCCGTGGATGACATATAGGAGAAAACGTGGAACACTGACACCAATTTCAGATACGAACCTCTGATTTGACCCAAAGCATTCTTATAAGGAATCTGCCCGTTAGTCACTCGCCATTCGATTACGGTTGCCACAACCGACCACCAACAACCTACTAAGCAACGTTTAGGTTAGTTATGCGAATATTGTGCATAATATTCGTATAACTATATGACCCCAATACTAATTGAATTCGTGTTTGCAAGTTCAATGAATTTATATCAATCAGATAAAATTTTATTACTTTGCTAATTCACAAATTGCTTCGTTCCTATTAAATAACCCATTAACATGAGTAACGGGTATTTTTATTTCCGCTTGTTATGAAATTTATATTGCACACTAAAGACCAATAATATAGCTGAGCCTGTGGCAGATAGTGCCGCGGTAATTTATATATTTTCGGCCCCGTATTCTGCAATAAATAAATTTATTATGATATTTGTTTACTTGTAGTCATCATAACTCATACTCTCTGTAATAAAAGCCGATTATATTGAAAGTAAGCGACGAAAATTGCTTTAGCGTATGTTGAGAAATGCAATTCGTTATTCCTTATTGGTAACCCTAAATTTCACCGTCCACTCGCCGTAAACGTTATCTTGCGGTAATCCAAAGCTATCACTCAAAATTGCCGAATGATTCTAAGCGTGTTTGACTTATATCTATCTGCCAGTGTATCTAAAATAGACAGTCCAACTCCATAACAGTAAAGCGTCGGTTTTTACGGCGCCGACGTTCCCCTTACAAATTGAGAGGTGACTCACAATTCTATGTCAGTTCAACTGGTACTTTTCACAAGCTTTTATTTTACTGCAAACCCAAAACAATTGGCAGAGAATACGAATGTCAAGTACATCTATATTGTGTTCTTTTTCTTAAATATAATTCTCATGAATTAGTGCAGCAATTAAAGTAAATTGTTTTTATTGTCGGTTAGATTTACGTGCTGTATGGGAACGAACCCACGCGAAATCTTTTACAATTGAATGGGAAAGGACTTTGATTGAAATAGATTGAGTCAAACGTTAGAGAGTTCAGAGTTCAGTATTACATAACATTACACATTTAAAGGTTCTTGAATGGTAACAAATCTGCGTATGTTGGTTTTGCTTAAATCAATCTGCAATTTGTTATTGTCAGATATTATGATGGTCTTTTGGACGGATTAATAAGATGGCAGGCCCATGTTGGACATCAATTCGATCGGTTCTAGGCTGAACACATCAATCAAGCTAGGTATTGCTTTTGTATTTCGATAATGATTTGTAAGATAGTGATAACCGGATACATGACCCGGTGTGACCCACAAACTAAATTGACACTAGTTTCAAAATAGACTAAGTATGTTATTGCAATATACAATTGCGTGTAATATGCTCGCAATTAATTAGAACATTGTTATTACATAGGCGATCCAGTCCATTTAAGATGTATTATGACTAATCGAGCATAATATTCTCGGTCGAACTAAAGTCGAACAAAAGAAACTTTGTAGTGGGCCACATAATGATAAAAATTAAAAGAAAGACCGTCTAAATGGCTATCACCACACTGTCATACATTCTACTGCTGAGTGGCACCTTATGTGCAAATTGTGCTACTTTAACTATATTTTATGTTTCGGTTTAAACAATAAAGGTGTGAAATATTTGTACAGGTGAAAAGCGTACATGACTGATATATCTAGTACCTATCCTATATTCACTGCCTCTGTGGTTCGGTGGTACTGTGTATGGACTGCCACGCAGAGGTCGCGGGTTCGATTCGATGCCCGCTCAGTGCAAATATTTGTGTGCATGAACATGTCTATTTGCATTGGTCTGGGTGTTTCTATCTATGTTTTACAAAAAAAAAAGTATTTAAGTATGTATATCCCGCATTCTAGAAACCATATACACAAGCATTATAATATGCTTACTTTGGGTCTAGTTGGCGTTGTGTGTAGTTTTTGAAATATTATTATTATATTGTCTATCTACTTAAAAAGTTAGATGTTCTCAACGCGTAAATTTGGTACAAGTACATAATAATACAGCTTTTTTTCACTCTGTTGTTGGTGAACAGTCGTTAGTCGTTGAGGTCCTGGAGTAGATAGCAAACATCTTGGCAAAAATCATCATGGCAAACTGCTGGTATGGCCCACATCTCAAAGAGCCCGGGAGTAAACTTGAAAGGCAGCACAGCTAATAATGAGTTCCAGATTTAAATTGAGTAGCACACCTTGGGTTGACTGGTAGAGAATGCTTTTAGCATTAAGTCCGCCGTTGTACTTTTGTGCATGAAGTTCAATAAATAAATAAATAAATAAATAAGTAGCATAAGAATGAAATACCGAACCGTTTAGTATCTGGTTTCAATAGATACCTACCCGCTACAATATAGATACCAGCTATAATGAAATAAAGCCTTAATAAAAAGAGTGTAAAGAAAGTTTTCTTTGGAGAAATAAAATCTGAGACGATAAGACAGTTGATAATAGATTCATTAAGACTCTGTAGATATCATCAATCAAAAATAATTGTTTCCACATATCTGAACGACACACAAGTAATATAGGTAGACGACAGGAATAAAGTGTTAACTTGTTATAATTAAAATTAAAATATCATTATTGCAGTTAACATATTAGTTAATAATTCTGTAATTTATCCTATGACTTCGTCTACTGATATCCAGAATAATAATTTAAAATATAGATCCCGATTGTTTGGATATCAGGATAAAAAGTATTCTGTATTACTTGTTAATTAAGTATGTAGGTAAATTTCTGTAGGTGAAAAAATTTTAAAATCAGTTTGGTGATTTTTAATGTTATTCACTACAAACAGACAAAAATACTGTTCTCTTTATAGTATTAGTTTAGATGATAGATTAGACTATAGTCGTGTTTGGACATGTGGAGTGAACGGCAGTCAATGCCCAAGCCTTCGCGGCCTTCGCGTCAGCTGTCCCACCTACATCTATTGAGCCATTGTCGATCTCGCCCACCATCTCTCAGCTCCCGTCATTAGCATAATCTTTTGTATTAATGTTAACGACTTCCACGACCTTGATGTGTTAATTTTATTAATTATATCAACCAATGTCACTGTTATTTGCATTACTAAATAATTCTATGAATGAAATAAATTAGTAACATAAAAAACAAGTTAATTTCATTCATCTCTTCGTATTCGCGAACTTAATCTTTAAGTTATGATTTGCAAAAGAAGCGTTAATCTTGCTTATTTTCAGAATTTTAAAATTGACACCGTAAACTAGTAGTACCTTCTCAATATGGAAGGCAATTTATACCGCGAGCAACGCTCCAACGACATCAGTTATGATGTCATCAGTCATGACTTGAATAGATTTGACCGTTGAAACCGATTCTGCGTATCCATTGTACCTACGTAATACCTACACTCACCTACGTACTTGCAAAACGTATAGGGAACGCTGAGTATGTTTTCGGAAGTGTAGTTGCCTTTGTTTTTATTTTGTTCATAATTATTTTTCTTAAAATCTGTGTCGTATAATTATAGACTGATAGTAAATTCATACCCACCCAGCTACGCCTACTACCCTAAAGTTTTAATCAATCACATCACTAGCTGGATTTTCTGCCAAAAATGTTCAGTATCAGCACTAACCTTACATAGCAATAGGTGACGAATTCTATCTCTTCAAAAAGAAAGGCATACTGTTATGTTCTAAACTTCGTGCAATACTCTTTAAAAATGCGTGACAAAGTGACCACACACCGTGAAGCGTGCATTAGCTGAATAAGTGCTAACTCACGTCGCACCTACAAAAGGGTGTTATTGAACTAGATCTTGATAACGCGTACCTGACTTGAAAAGTAAGGAGTAAGTATGCGATAAACTGTGTTCATATTGCCTATTAACAATGTATACAGAGGATCCTGTCCGGTTTTACGACGTCCGGAGGCAAGTCGACGGACTGCACCGACCGTGAGGCTCCGAAATTAGCCAGTGCGAATGCTGACCACGTGAGCAGCACGAATGGGCTCGCCGACGATGCCCGATGAGATAATCATTGCGTGTTTAGATGTGCTAAGGATAATACACATACATGTACAAAAATACTCGCATGAAGTTTTTCCTGTAACCGACACTAAATGATTTCGTTTTTTTACCTCATAATAGGAGAAGTGACGATCCTATAGATCACTAATATTTAGCTCTTACTACAAATTCATGTGTTTCTACTGCCAAAGTCCGTGTACCTTAGAACAGAACGTAAGTCGTAGATGCATGCCAAGCGTGAGTTAATTCAGTAACCGTCCTGGCTAAATCTCACGCATTCAGAATACTAGTGTAAAATGAAGCGTGAGAAATCTCACCTCTAGGCTTCAAACTGTCATCGTTGAAGAGCTCCTCGTGGCAGTTTATTGTGCATTACCCTTGAGGCAGGCGGCCAGTGTGCGCCCGTGCCGCCGCCGTGCGCGAGAGTCTACGCGTGACTCACACGGCGGATTCCATGTCAATGTAGCGCTGCGCCGTTGAACTTGCAATTATAATACACTTCGTCGCGCAACTTTTTTCATAATGACTGATTAAATGGTCTCAATTATACAGTTTAACATTCAATCCGCTCCGTTATTACTTGTAGCGCACGTAATCATTGAATACAGTCTGATATTATTTAATTATATTAACAACGATTTTAGATTTAGTGTCCTGAACAATGCAAGAATATTTATCATCAAAATCCAAACCATTGGCTTATAAATGAATAATGACCCAAATCGTGACTATCACTGGTGGAAGTTAGGTAGGTCCCAGGTTACGCTTTTTTGGTATGTTACACGTTTAAATTGAATTGGTTTGCAGCAAGTTTAGATTTCGAAGCATATTACGTCATAACAGCAATCAAAATGCAAAAAACGTGCAAGACAATCCGGCGCAAACGAGTCTATCACTGTCATAGCAATGAGAAGGTTCGCACGAACTGTTTTCTAATAAGGCTGGTATTACGAAACGACGGTATTATTTAACAATTAGGTGACAATTCGATGAGGTGCGATAACGAGAGCGAGTTAACTGCGAGCAGCTGGTTTTATTCTGTTTTCTCCGACTTTGACAGCTTCTCTTGTGTCTGATTAACATTAATGTTAATGAGACACTAATTTCGAATGATATATGTATAGATAAACAAGCGAAATCTGCCGAAAGCCGCCCACGCCAATCAATCAAAACAAACAACAATTACCGTATGAATCTAGACTGTGAAATTATAATTTTTACGACGCTATATTATGTAATCCACAAAAAAGTGGTTATAAATTCCTTGGCTTAGTTTATTAAAATTTCTTTTTAATCAAAATGAAAGTGTTTGATGTCTAATTGACGCTCATAATTGACTCATCACATGGTATTTAAGTATTCAGCAGAAACAGTAGTAGATCTGATCAATCATTTTCTCTCGAAGACGTATTTAACTTTCATAGTAGGTACTTTCACGGACGGCTGTAATGAGAATGATCAATGAGAATGTTTGCTCAAGTAAGACTGACTAGTTTTTCTGTATAAACGAAAGAGCTCAGCGCCGCGCGTAACATATCGATAATTATAGAAACTGGAATTAACCTTACTCGATTGTTGTAATAGTTATTGCTCTCACGCATTGTTCTGAGACCTTAACCAATCAAATAGCCCTCATACAATTTCCTTTCCGTTTACCCACTCCTTAACATTCCTATCGAAATTGGTTATAAGTTAAAGCCCGATCAAATCATGAAAAGAAATACTTACGAGTATGTATTATTTTGTTGTAAGTACCTACCTACTTGATAGCAGATTTGAATACAAGAGATTTCTGAACATGACTGACATTTTTTATATTTATAATTTTGTTCATGTTTATCTAAGTACCTAATATCAGATATTTGAAAAGTGGATCTGCTCTGCCGGGCCTAGGCCTTTACATCACTAAATCAGCCGTCGAAGCATCCATTGCATTGCATTTGCATCCAGCGCCACCAACAATTTATCTACTCGTAAATACAAATCCACCCATGGGAATGTTTTCTGCAAATAAATGTATTTTATTTCGCATAGGTATTACAATTCAGTTATAGGTACTATCTACCTATATGAATGATACCTACATGCAATTAAGCATACATATTCATAGCATTTTCATTGACAAGTCGGTACGCATTTCACAACTCGTCAATGTTCTTTTTATACACATATAATGTCTTATTTTTTAATCGAAGTGTTTTACAGCTTTATTCTCTTGTAATAAGATTTGAAAGTGCAGAGATATTTTGATGAATACAACGATTGTACAATCGATGTTCTTATCAACAACAAAGATCTCTGACAGGCAAGCTTAAGATGGGAAAAAATAACGTTTAAACATTTTGCTTTTTGCCGTATGGTGCATTAATAAGAATTAATTAGGAGAAAACATATTCCATTTCAATAGTGGTTGGTCGAATAAAAGTTTAGGTAAAGATTTTGATTTTGTGTGTAACAAACTCGAATTAGATCCGAGAGGAGCTTTTACAAAGATAAACTTTCTTAGTGTATGACGTTATGATGACTACCTTTAGGCGAAGACAAAAAGCTAAAAAAGAATTTTCACTATGTTTATATATTTTCATACAGCCTCGTGAAACTAGGAACTGTTTATTCTCATGAGGCAGAATCGTCCATGAGATTCAGCGAGGTTGTGCGTATTTAGAATTTAATGATTACACGCATCTCTATGTAAGTAGTAGGTACTCGAACTGAAATAGTTGCAATTATAAATAACATTGAAATCAGACGCACTTCGCCGAGTTGGGACATACCTTCTTTATTAATGCACTTTACTGAATTGATTACATTTTGCTGATCTCCTTTATCCTCACTTAACTTTCAACTTAATTTTACGCTGGATTAATTAAACATTCATAACATAACGCAACAAAAACATCAAATAGTTAAAAAGTATCATGATCTCATTATGCGGTAAGAGGAGACCGTCCTGCCATGCGGAACGTTGAAGGTGTTAAAACAATTCGATCGGATCAAGTTTTTATTGCTAAACTCGTTATTTAATGATCTAAATTCACAAAGTATGATTCATCTCCGAAAGTCCTAAATATATCTCTAAATAATATAAAACAACATCGATGTTTCTTCTGCCTGTTTCGCGGATTTTGATAGGGTTTACACTATAATTTAGAGAATTTCTTCAGAAAGGTTATTATTATGCATGTCACAGAAGAAAAAAGCCGAGCCTTACACTACGTATTTCAATTATTTGCTGGAACGGATTGTTAGTTTTTAGGTAGTAGAGTTGCCTTTACGATTTGATGTGAAAAATTCACTAAACTATGAACGTATATGGTGGCGTACCTACCAAAATGCTATTCTCAAATACAATAATTTTATCAATCATCAATCAGACGGTTGCAGTTGACTGCTGACATATAAAGAATTCTACCGATTTAGTATTCCAATATAAATTGGGAGAGCCTAATTTACATTGGAATACTAAATTGGTTAGTTCTCGTCTAACAATACCAGCAACTATCTTTATATCGTCGATGCACATTTCACTCAGTAGCCGTACCATTTTTCCTAGAACTCGTTTACTAATTAAAAATAATAAATCGGCATGTTGAGCTAATATCGGGGTTAGTACTGCATACTGCCTACAAGAAAATATACGAAATAATGAGATAGCGCTTAAGCCGTCAAACGATAAACAACCTGTCCCTTTTAACCACGACGAATCGTAATTGTAATTGTATACTACATCGTTTGAGCTAAAAATGTCCATCACTTGTCTATGAAAGCGTTATGAAATTACGGTTTTAACTACAATGGTCGGCACATACAGAGAATCTTCTAACTGGCTTATCAATTCGTTTTACAATAACATTTTAAGTGCATGCGTGGATGTCTCTTGGCTTTTCTATTAATAAAATGCAGTGAAATCTCTTTCTAATAACAACCACGAGACAGACAGAACAACGACGTCTACAGAAGAGTAGAAATTCTAAAAAAATAATTGGCAACATGATACAAACTAATGAAAATAATAAAATATAAAATTATTCTTAGAAAAAAATAAAACCGACTTCAAAACAATACCTAAATGTTCAATCTTTAACTAAAAAGAAGAAAATAATATATTAATCACTTTATATTAAAGAACATTAAAGGGGAATTAACGTAATCATTGATACCTATAATACTTTACTATTTACAATTTAAAATCAGTTATTTTGGAGTCTTACCACTTATAACTACTAAATTACACAACAGAGGGCACTAAAACAGCTCAAAGCTGTATAATGGATTTACGGTGCATAAAAACGACACAATTGTATGCTATTCAGCAGCATTAGGTATTGACTTACTACTTAAAAATTATTGTAATGTAAATCTTAGGGCACTAAAACAGCTGAAATTGTACAGTTGAGTTGTGGCTTGTTACACTAAAACTACAGGTTTTAAAAAAGTGTGTTGATGTGCCATTACCGTTACACAATAAAAGCATCACAATGGTTTTGAAATGCCAATATAAAGCGTTAAGATGCTCGGTGAACTTATATAAAGATACTCATACGGTACTCAGAATACAGAAGGCAGTTTTGTTCAGACAGTTTTGTTCTGTATTCTGAGGTTCTACATACATTTTCTATTTTCGTTTTTTTGTTATTTTATAATGCTTTCTGTGTTACTTGGGGTACCTTATTCTGTGCAATACTCGTATCGTCAAAGTATCAACGAACTTTTAATTTAATCATGCTTTGTACCTATTTAATAATTTACACCTAGAAGCTTTAAACGATTTTATTATAGTTGTAAACAAAAAATAGGAATCCAAAGAACTGTTCACTAATTGAAAATGTTCAAATATGATTTTAAATTACATAGTGGTCTAGACTTGTTTTGTAGAAACACGTCGTACAATCATCTCCGTTTCATATATATCAAGATAAATATTTATTTCATACGTAAAAAGCTCTGTGGGTGTTGAAAAAGGCTATCTAACGGCTCTGGATTTGCCACCCACATACTTTATTATCATGTCGATCACTTAATCAACAGCTATCAATAATCCGGCTATATTTGTCTGTCTCTAATTGAAAGACTTGAAATAAGAAAAGCAATGCAACAAGGGACTTGGACTCCAAATCCGACCGGACTGGAATCCGTGTATAAAATAGAGGTATGATTTGTGTCGTTTTGATGTTGTAAATGTCTGTTGACCATGGTGAACATATTGGTTGGTGATGTTCATATTACGACGGCTAACTGCTGCTATAGTATTCCTTATATTGTTGCCGTTTATTGCTGATAGATCTGAATGCACAATAGTGGATGGTTTATTTGCAATGTACTTTTTGTTCATGTTTTTGACAGAAGTAGCAGACGCGCAATTGCGACGCCGCTGCACATGGACATGTAAATAAGAAAAACAGAATTTTCTGGTGAAAATACAAACTTCGCCACGAACAGAACTCACCAGTAAGGATAGAATACTATCAAGGAAGTGTTCTTCTCCAGCCAGGCCTCTCAAGAGCAAGAAATGTTATAAAACAAGTCTATAAGTAGCACAAACATTCTTTAAAAAAATATTTCTTTGCATGTTGGTAAAAACGTAAATTATTTTTGAACATCCAATTAAATAATATGACTGAAACACAAACACGACGTCAAAATTTCCGTGTAATGTTTTGTGACGAGTAATAATGCTCGTACATTTAAATAATACAAAATTAAGTTCTTACTCAGCACTAAACGAGACTGGAAAATATATAAATTTGTAGTTTCAATGCCAAAACAAGATTACGCATGTATGACTAATAATTTTCAAGGAGCAGTGAGTTGTTTCGATGTCTGGCTCTCAGGGAATCATCATGATTTCAAAATAATTGATAAACAGTTATTTTTGCAACTAATTGATTATCATTTTGATCTCGGCCTAAATCAAAAGCGGATCATGATAAAATTAGAAGTTAGGTATGTTCTTAAGTAAGACAAGTCAAGTGCTTTCGGGTGGTTTACTTATTTATCTTCACGCATCCAACAACGCAACCTAACGATAGTTTACAGCAAAGAGCCAAGAAATCGTTCACGTGTAACTTAGCTATTACCAAATAACACCTTTCTAGAATGGCTATGAATCCTTGAATATTCCTAGTGTTATTATATTCTTTGATATCTATTTTTACCGCGCAAGTTTAGCATGAATCACTAATATAGGTAATGTAGTTGAAAAATATGGAATAGTAATGGGAACTTTCATTATTCTTTCTATATTTTTTTATTTAGTTTAATATTAAATCGTCATTTATTTATTTTTTTATTTAAACTTTCTGCAATAAAAAGCTTGCACAAGGCGGACTTAATGCCTAAGGCATTTTCTGCCAGTCAACCTTAGGGTCATGCAGAGATAAATAGGGCAGGTGTCAAAATTGGAAGAAAAAACTAAACAACACAAAAAGGGATATAAATATGATATAAGTACTTACATACATTATATGAAAATATAAATATGCATATGTACACATGTGCATGTATGTACATATTTATACATATATCAAATATATACAATTATATATATATGTATATATATATATATATATATATATACAAACTTATAGCACGTGATACAAACAAGTTTATATATATATATATATATATATATATATATATATATATATATATATAGTTAGTGTCTGTAGGTTTTATTTAATGTAAGTATCTAATCCTACATCTCTTTGTAATTCATCAGCATTTATGAAATATATTCTTGAACTGGAAAAAGAACATATACAGTGTAGGACACGAACTCACCTTAGTTTTTTACCTTTCGTAAAATAATTATTTAATAAAGAAATTATTTAATAAGATGAAAATATTCTTTTTTATTTTTTTCTACAATTTAGCCTTAACAGAGAATATAAAAACCAGAACTGATAAGCTAAACTCTGAAATTACAATTTCAATAAGTCTTCGCGCGTAATTTCAAATTTAATTTATGGCGCGGCATGACTTTTATGTTTTCATTTACCAGTACCAGTGTCATTCACTTTTATAGTAATAGTGAAAGCAATAAAGTTTTATAGACTTATTTAATATGAGCCGGTGAAGTAGTTAAGTTTGGCATCGTCCGGCGGACGCGAATGCGAGCCGGCCGTGTCGGGCGTCCCGGTAATGTGCACAACGCAAGCGCACACGCCGGAAACCACAGGTTCGCAGAAGCGCCGCGTGTGTAAATATTATTGCGCCGAACCCAGTGCCTCTTTAATAACGTGGCGAAACCCTGACGGCGGTAAACATTCCACAATACCGCTACATGAGATATTGGCAGGTTTTTGGCCGCCACGCATATTCATGCACAAGAATTTTCTTTGTCCGCAACCTTAAAATTCAGAATAAGAAAGTGAAATATTTCGGCGTTTCTTTAATCTAAATTATTCGGTTGAATTAACAGCAATTTACATATGTATCCATCTCTGTAGCATGGCTTTAATATCCCAAGAGATCTAGCGATGAGTCAGATACTTATAGCACGTGATACAAACAAGTTTAATAGGATGAAAAGAACGCTACATGTATGACGAAAACTGGACCAAAGTAAACATTTCTAAAAAACTAGCAGTAGATATTGTTATAACAGTGCTTTGTCGAGACAATCCACGGTTCATTTCATACCTTCGGGCCGTCATATTTCTTTTATAGAGGCAAGCACTTCTAAACATTCTGAACTTACAATACATGTAGATACTTACACTGAGATTTCAGTAGATAGATAGTTATTATATCTAATGCTACTTTAGGAATACCTACGTATGCATATTAAGATTTCCAGTAGAAACCTTTTAATAAAAGGGTTAGATGACTTGTTTTTATTAAAGCGAAAATTTCCTTGAAGAAAACGAATCTGCGTTATTGAATATGTGATTAATAGAAGAAATGTCTGTTTACATGTAAAACCTAGATAAAATACAAGAAGAACTTAAAGAACACAGAATTTCGGCATGATAAAATACAAGAAATAAATGCAAGAAATTGCAATGATACAAGATCTTAAACATAAATAGTGTATCTTTTTGAAACAATAACTGCTGTGAAATGTTTTTCATATGTAGTTTCTAATGGTTCAAGTTTTAACGTTTAAAGCAATTTCTACATGCGTTTCCCCGGAACAAGTGAAGGTATACATATATCTAGACAATAGTGGATGTGTCCGTGTGTCGTGTGTCGACACTTCGCCGACAAAGGAACGCAGCACGAGACTATTTGTCAGTCATACCCGCACAATCGCGTCTGTATTCGACTGACATACAAATGAGATGAAGAAAGCTTGCAGGACGTATAACAAAAAAACTTGCGCTTCAAAGTCAACAAGATCCATCACAAACCCTTTACTTGTTTCCTAGCAAGTTTAAAGAAGCGAATACTGACTATTACCTACGCATCATATGAAGCTTTTATAGAGTAAAGATAGAAAAACACGCACAAAATAATGATTTTCTTGATTGCAACAGATACGTGTTTTTGACTAACCTAATCATCTGTTATGATCTCCAATTGAGAAAGTGATTTTTATTACCAAATGTAAAATGTAGCATACATATGCATTATAACTTTTAAGGCAGATCTGGCCATAAAGCTGATTTAAGGGCTTATAAATTAAACGCGTTTCTTTTTAATTTTCTTTAGATACGCCTATCGTATGTAAGCATTAGTTAATGATCTACAACCTCAACCATTCATTAGGCGTGGAGAGGTCAGAGAGAAGAGTAAGTAACATTTTTGTGATTTATATTTATTAAATGATTGCCTGAATTCGAAATCTCTAAATAGTATAATAATGTCACTGTTTTTGCCTGTCTGTCTTTCCGCTAACTTCTTCCAATCCAGGGACAGATTTGAATACGGTTTTAACTATCATTTAAAGCATTTCTTTCTTTCTTCATGTTAGAATAGCAAAAACCGAGAATTGTAAAGATTTATAATCATGCCGTAAAAATTATAAAGGCAAGGGCAGGCCACTAGTGAATAGTGAATCATATTTGATACATTTGATTTGAACTGTGTGGTCGTAAATCAACTCATGATCGTCGATGTGTTCAGAACAATATTAGTAATGTAATTGTTCCGAGATTATAACATGTATTGTCTGTGAAATACTTATTTGTCATACAACAAACAATATGATGCCATCTCGCAATTATTGTTATACAGATATGATGCGGTAACAAAATATGAAATATGAACATTCTGCTAGTGTGTAGCGATAGATTGTGTTTTAAGTTACAAATACTGTATTGCTATTGGCAGTCATGCCAGGGTCAAAGTCAATATTTGACCCTGGTGCTTACAAGATCCGTGAGCAGCAGATGCCTCTTCGCTTAAAGAGAGCTGAAAGCTTGAAGGACAGATATCATTTTTAATAAAAAATGTACTTATCTTAGTTGACTGGTAGATGCTTGAACTAGAATAACAAAAATAAAAGAATACAACATTTGATAACAGAATAATACAGTACCTAGCTACATATTACAAAAAAATACACCTTACCCTATGTAGGGTTGTTTGTTCGTTTAAATTCGCCTGGAACTACCAGTCGAATTTGAAAATTCTTTTTGCGTATGATAGCCCAGTTCTCGAGGAAGGTTAAAGGCTATGTAACATCCCGCTGCTAGCGAAATATTCATATCGTAGACATGTGATGCGAGTAGGGATAAAAGAAATATATGTCGCAAAAACTCTTAAGTATAAGATAGAGCGACTTTTACGACAACCTAGAAAAAATATGCATCCTATGTTATTTTATATTTTTATTTGCCCTTACTGTCAGTACTTCCGAACCTTGGTTTCTACTTCTTTATTCGTTGCAGTTTTTGTTCAGTTAACAAATAGCTACGTTCAAAATGAACTTGATAAGCATACTTACGACTTTGAAAATCTCATATTAATACCCAGCATCGTGCATTAAAGTGGTAGATGCCTAAAAGTCTTATGCTCATCAGGACATCGAGATAGATTCTAAAATAAATCTGGTTCGGTAAGATAAGATTTGCAAAATAAAATAACATGCAATAGCCGTGAGTGAAATACTAAGAACGAAATGTTTCAGTTTGTTCTGATCTCTAGGTATTTATTTATGAGATCTTTCTCAAAGACGTCAACAATATATGTTTTATTTCTGTATAAAATGGAATGTGATGACTAAGTATATTGTAGTAAATCTTAAATTTGTCGCTCATATCCTATCCTCTCTTTTATTTTTTTTAATCTTGGTAATTATATAAATTGGTTGATTTGTAATAATAACTTTGTATGGTTTTTGGTTGCGTTAAGTGTTAAAATTGTAACTCATCCAAAAAACTGAAATTATCTGGCGATTGAAAAGAGTGGCGTGAGTTGCTTGCCAGTTTTTCTCACAGGTCTACCTCGTCTGCGAACTGGTTGTAGGTTAATTAGCTGACTTCATGTAATGTTGACTTTTCATAAGCATCATACTTTATGATCAAAATTAAATAAATGCTTTGAGTTTGAGTTATCTTTTCTTTCCTATTTACCACCTTTAAATTAAAAATCTATTATTAATTTTTATTTTCAAGTAAATTTACGTTATAAGTATTAATAATTATTCTTTAGTTTGCAAAACATACTTTTCAAATAATAGAGATCAATTGACACGCATTCTTAATTGAATGAATCACAAATCATCAGAGTGCGTTGTTCTCACGCAATTATCCTATTATTACATATCGACCGTTAAGAATGAGTTCGTATTCTCATACAATAGTGCCGAAGCATAGTGGCATCAGACAGTTCCAACGGCAATGAGTCACCACCAACGACTCGAGGTCAAGAGCACGCCGCCACCGCGCGACTACCTGATGAGTTTAGCGCTTGCCACAAACCTTCACGCGATTTTAAAATCTATACTATTATAACATAAAGCGGAAAAGTTTGTTTCTTTGTTTGTTTGTTTGTTTGAACGCGCTAATCTCTGGAACTAAAGTCAGATTTGAAAAATTACTTTTGCGTATGATAGCCCAGTTTTCAAGAAAGGTTATAGGTTATATAACATCATGCTACTAGCGACGGGAGCAGAGCAGTAAGCAAAGACGCCGGTGAAAGCGTGCCGCAAAAAGCTAGTAAATTATAAAACTAGTTATGATTTTTACGATATTACAAAATTTCTCGTCCTTTATCTTATGAAATACACATATAACTTACAAGCCAATGTAGCGAAAGTTGGGAGAGGGTTATATCCAGCAGTGGACGTCTGTTAGCTGATATTATTATGATGATTATAATTTACAAATCTTTCGGAAGAAATGCTCTAAACAATAGCAATCGTATTAAATCCGTTGCATGGTTTTTAAAAAGTTGATTACAAACAAAAATAGCTACTTTAATTTATATTATTTAAAGAAGAGATATGAGGGTCGTAGAGTACTGGTAGAGTCGTACTCACTAAGATGTATTGTCCAGTGATTATTGTTTACCATTTTGTTGTTGACAACTGTTACATAATAATATGTTTAAATACACGCAAAATTTACGATTAAATAAAATGTTGTGATAATGTGGGCAGAGCTTTAAGCAATGGCAGTATACTTCAGTCCGGCTGGTATCCATGTGCCCCAGGATATCAGATTCAGGGGATCAGACTGGAATAACTAATTTATACCATCTGCTTATCTTCTAGATTACATACAAGAGCGTATAATTTTATTATTAAATGCAGGTTCAATGACAAATAGTTTAATAATACCATACTCCAGTACGCACACGTGTAGAGCACTCTACAGATTTTCTCGTTACATAAACAGTAGACATACACTTATATTAAAATTTCATCAAATATACTGGCGAATTTAAAGCCGAGGCATTCTCTACCAGTCAACTATTACTTATGATCTATTTATTGCACTAGTCTGTTCAGGTAACCAGTCAGAAAATAAATCAATAAAGAAATTGTCTTGAACTTTAAAATTGAAAGATATTGAGTGGGTTATCACTTGTTACTCATTAACCGGTCACGATCGCATCAAATCGCAACACGAATAAAGGACAAACCGGCCTCGGTTTTCTCACGATAGTCAAGTGTGATCTTTGTATCAATAGCGCTAGCGAGTGTAGTGTAGAGCTCCGCCCACGCTGCCACTCGCGCCTCGGGCCTACACTCACACGTGACCAGCGGACTGGAACGCCATTCTTTACTTATTATTGTACGAGCACTTCGAACAGAGATCGAGTACCCTCGCCGTTCGCCGAGAGGTATGCTTAATGGTTAAAGCATCGCCGAAGATTTGCATTACTGTCATTCTCATTCGTCTCACATGTTACCTCAATGGTCTACAATTATTATTGTGAATGGTTTCGTTGATAATACAAAGCTTTGAAATACCAATATTTGTGATCACAGAAATCGGCGGGCGTTTTCATCATGCTATAAATTGTGGGTTAGACACGTACCGATAATGAATATACATCATTTAGAAGTAATAATGAACTTAACGACTATCACAATATGTGAAGAGTGTGATAAGTATTATTGCGTGGTTTGATAAATGTGTCTGCGACCTCTTCTTAGAATTAATTTAATCGGTAATTGTAGCTGCAATTTGTTTGACCAACACGGTTTATTTGATCTCATTGATTGCTTCAAGATTTGCAGAAACGTAAACACCTCGTGTTTTCCTTGTACATAAATAACAAACTATTGGGTGCTTATATAACAACCATTGCATATTTACTTTTACAAAGATAAGCTCTTCAAAAATGTAATGTCGCCATCATGAAATGTAACTGACACAACAAACTGTTATAACAAGAGTATAGGTTTATCTGCACGAGAACATCTGTTCTACGCTACTTGTAACAAATAAATGTCGTTGCAGATTATTTATGTTATGTCGGGCTTGCTTGCGACATAGTATGTAAAGTTGCGATTGTATCACTGTGTTACTGTGCTACGGAAAGTGAGATTTGGATAGGGAGATCTATGAAAAAGTGTTTGGGAGTCGGACAGCGCGCCTCGTTAGATGCGTCGTTAAATTTTGAATGTTTTTTACGGTGCGGGCAGACAACAAACTTGTTTGCGCGGGCGGATAGACCACACACCTTGCGTATCATAGTGAATCGTTACACTATTACGTATCCCTATAATACGAGGTGAAGACAATGCTTCAGAACCAGAGTTTGTACTTATTGGTCATGGTCAACATTAAGTAGGTACTTACCTAATTAAACATAGTAAATATTTACCTTTCCATATTTGTTATCTCTGTCATCTGCTTGGATTGTCAGTACACAAGACATTGCAAAACTTGACGTAATAATAACTTACATGAAATATTTCCTTCGTAAGTTTTAATTAAAATTAAATTTAGACCTTATTTCTTGCCTACGCTACGCCTTTATCAACAACACTCATTCCGAATTAATCTTTCAAAGTGGCATCTGAATTTTCAGGACTGCAAACCAAATTGTAAATCGGCACCACTTCGTTCGTCCATAGATCTATCACAACTGACTTAACATGACTAATAGGTAATGCTATTGACTTAAGTTTCCAAATAGAAGAATTAAAGCATAGTCACACTTTTTTTTTGTATACGATAGCCTAATAAGGATCTTTATTGCTCGTTAAAGAAGCGCTGTATGCTGTATTGTATCATGTGGAAATGTGTATCTTGTTATTGGAGTAGATACGTTTCCTTTTTACACTTTGAAGATAAAGGTACTCCCTTTTTTACAATCAGACAAGATATTGTAAGATAGGTACTGACTTTTACCGACACCGTATATCAGAAAGAAATACAATTATGTCACACGGGAATAGGAAAATTTTCTTTCTATTGATACAAAATTACTGGAAATCAATTAAATTAATTATCAATTCTTACAGAGCTGTGGTTCTAAATATAAACTAATGATTTACACTTATCATAAACTATAGAATGGATAATTCTATTGAAAACTATTAAATAATTAAACTCTTATTTTCTCAATACCAAACAGTTATCATTTATTTAAATTAGGTAGTTGGCTACTTAATATTTTACAATGCTAAATTTGACAAAAGAACCATAACTGGCAGTAGCTCATACACGCAAATCGTGCTAAATGACATCGAATCTTGGCAGTACACAACTCTGCTACGGTATTTACTTTGTTGGAAGAATGTCAATCGATCAATGTCAAGCAGTTCTATCTCTTCATACTTCACTAAATATAGAATACTACAAAATACCCAATCTATTTTTTTAAATTGTAACACTTCATATGGGTAACACCAGCTATAGATAAGAACGGATTTGTAATGTTGTGGTCCAAAAGTGGGGCGAATACACAGAGATAACACCGAACCTATCGTAAAGATAAGTTCGGTAAAATATTACAACAGGTACAATATTGTAAACAGATTTATAGTTAATAAGACAGCGCTTAACTTACATATACGAGTATATTAGGTACACCTCATGGTATTACGGCTGTAACAGCCCACTGTCACTTCTATTACTTTAAAACTTTTCACATAATGTAAGTAGGTACTCATAATGTAAGTTGATGTTGGACAATCGTGATACAATAATAATTTCATTCTCATCTTCATTTCAGATATCATTAGCAAAATTCCTTTCTCATAATCACGAATTCTTAATCTTAAATCAGTATCGATTTTCACGCAATATATGTATGAAATGTCATTACAAACATAAACATATACCACCCACTGCTCGATCACGTTACATACTGTGAAATGACAGAAATTTTGCAAAGCATCGCCTCGGTTCACACACTTTCGCTGAGACAGTTTGGAGTCGCCCCATGTGGGTCTCGTTGCCAATAAGACAAGACCTTTCCATTCACAGACATAATACTTAATGCTTACAGAAATTAATGTTGTAAAAGACCCGTTGTAGATCACACAATAATGGCTGAATGCATACAATATTACAGGCTTGCTGGGCCACCCAAGAAGTTCGCGGTCGACTCTCTCGTTTATTTCCTATAATCTTATCTTGCTATAATGATCAGTAAGGGTCACAACGATGGAATTCATAACCTATCATAGATCTCAAGTACAAAAAAATATATTTAGTTATGTTACAAAATGACGTGATTTTATTGTAAGTATAAAGATGACCTTTAAATGAAACTATAATTGTTATAATATTACCTAAATTGAAATGTATGTATTTTGTATTTTTATAAATAAATTGTTGTCCATTATTTTAAGTAGGTACAGTCTCAGGAATCATCACAGTTACTATAATTTTAAAAGCAATCTTCCAAATTATAGTTACTGAGCACATTTACATTTTGACATGCAAATATTCGTACTGAAAGAAAAATATTTATTGTACACTTGAAAAGCTTGTGGCTCGTCAATTTGACATTATGCAACTTATCGTAACCATGACCTTTCAAACACAATCAGGCACCCAGTATACGCGGTATGTACTTATTTATATTTTTAATACTTAATAATTACATTTATACAACTAACATAAAATTGACGTAATATTTTATTTCATGTTTTCATTTGTGCTACAAACACTTACATTTTAATCTACAGTCAAATAGCATTTTTTAAAGCATTGATATTTCATGCACCTTAGAAACAATACAGTTTAATAAGTATAGCAATTTATAATAGCTATTTATACTTGGGGAGCTGAAAAGATCTTACGAGCGTCTACGTTATATTTCTGCACATGTCTAAAATTTATAAACATACATAGTTTGTTAACTTCTGCAAAACTTTCGGTCCACAAGGGGATTTTGGCAAAATCGAGAGAAATTGATAATGCAAATAATATCATGTTCTTATTGATCAATCAATCGACTTTGAAAGCATTTTTTACACAACATCGGATTTGAGGATTCATACATGTTTTCAGGAAAAGAAAATTAATAAATTAATGTTGAATTGGAGAAACAGCAGTGTTGGATAATTTAAGCGGCTGTGTTTAGCTTTGAATAAACAGTTTAGTCTTTCGTTTACTTATGTGGCTTAGGTGGAATTGTAAATTAAACGCATGTAGGTATGTTGTTTCTAACTTCATTACTAAAACCTGATATAATTATACACTTGTACACGTATGTGTTTTGACAAATGACTGAGCATTAAAACGCTTTGCAAATTGCCGATCATGCGGTCGGCCTTGCGTGTTTATTCTGCTTAATAGTGGTGTAGCAGCTATCACGTGAAAATATTATTAACTAGCTGCGCCCCACGACTTCGCCCGATCGTAAAATATGTTTTGTATCCCTCGGAAGCCAGACCGATTATTGGTATGAAAGGTCCGTCGCCGGTACCGAAACTATCTACATAACAATTTTCATCGAAATCGGTTCAGCCGTTTAGGCGCTGAGTGGTAACAACTACACAAACACATATATACATACACACAAACATTCGAATTTTTAATATTAGTAGGATTTAATAAATTGGCTATTTCATAAATATGTTAATTTAAATAAGGTAGGCAACGGTAAGATTTCTCTTAGGAAATTTCTCACTCGCCTGCAGAAATGTGTACCTACCTCCAACGTGCAAAAGGTTATATAGTCATAAAGCAACAAGTGCAGCGTATTTCTTTTATTTTATGTTGGCAGCTAAAAATATTATGCTTCTGAAGCTTCGAAGGTCAGTTACATAAGCACTTACATTGCAGGTAGATCGCTTACCTACTTTTCTATCACCATTACCAAAAAAAGTTTAATACGGTATGAGTTAATTGAATCTAATGTACTAATAAAGATATTTAATATCTACTGGGTCTTTGTGTCTTAATATATTATTAAGTCGGTGGCTATAAATCGTAAATGACAGCTTACTTGCTTTTAAAAGACATGGAATGCTGCAGTAATTCATATCGATTTATATTGTTATTAATATAGGTACTCAGCAAGTTAATATAGCGTCAGAAATCGTAAGAAGCATGCTCGCCAACGACGACATCGTCCTTCTTATACGGTTAGGGTTGCCACGAGCTTTGCAAACATTAATGTTTATCAAACAAAAACACCAAATACGAGAACGGGTTTTTGCTTACTCTTAGATGTAGCTAATTTCAATTTCACAATTCAAGTTAGCCACAGTGCCGTACGTTGTCGATTTCACTGGTTTTTTATGCTCAATTAATGTAACATATGTTAGAAGAGTATTAGCCAATAATATGACTCACTATCTAAATTACCATGACAACAAATAATTTTTTTGTAAAAAACAGCAGCCACACTTGCGAATAAACTTCTAACTAATAAACTAATAACTTCTTCCTGGGTCTACACAAACACAGTTTACAGACAGGGCAAGATATTCTAATTATTCGTTTCGGTTGAGAATAGAACACATGGTACCTACTTTATTGTTTATAGATAATAACTTGGAGATATTATAAAACCAATAAATGTTTATGTAAAATTTTATGCAGATAATTTTAACTTGACACATTATATTAATGCTTAATGTCAAAAAAAATAGCTTAAATACAAGACAAATGATCGCGACAATCTATACCTTGTTTTCTCTGCTGTTCACCGCGCTCTACATTTTAACAGTGTGTCTACAAGTTGACAACCCTCTCTGGCAGTGTTTACTTAAACGTTTAGCTACACCTGCAAGTAATCTGTACCCTCACTACACATTTGCTTTATGACTGTAAATATTCAATTTGCAATAAACTAACTGACATTCGCTAGTGACTACTTAGCGCTATCGTAACGCTTCTGTATTCTTTTGCAACACTAGAGGTTCTCATAATAAAATGAAACGGTTAGCATATACAGTAGGTAGTTAGTACCAAACATTCATGTTTTTACCGGTCATTAAGCAATTTAAATAGACGATTTTATCTGTATAAGGTCACGAGACCGCTTTGGTCAAAGTCGATTAAACTGCATTAAGTTTTTGTCACTTCCGCGGCCATTTGCACACTAAAACTTTACCTTGAGCAAAACCAATATGTGATCAGTAATAGGCAAAACCTAAGCACTCCTACTCAGAAACGTCATTCACTATTATTTCTTTAATCATCCGCAATTTACGAGGCGACCCAAATACAAAAGAAAAGTGAAACTGTGGGTCATTACCAAAGTTGATTGATGTGGTGTCATTTAATAAAGCACATTTCTATACGATAGAGATTTATGTTATACGATCTTAAAGTAATATTTTAGCCTTACAAAATTTATGATACGTCTGCGTGTTGGTACTTAAGTACGTGCAGTCAGACGACATCGACAGACTAACGGTCAGTGGATGACATGCTCGAGGTGGAATTTGAACCAAAAGTGTTGCGTTGCGAATACAAGTGTTGCACGAACGATGAATATTTACGCAACAAGTGACAATAATTTACTGCCAACCTCGACCTTGCCGCAGAGTGCTCCCACTGATTGCCGAATGCAAACCGCGCAAAATCCACAATAAAACACGCCATTTCCAAGCACCCACATGCACCATTTTGTTATTTCACAAACTGGGACGCACGATGTAAATTTTGATAGCCTTTATAGCCAGAGGTTTTAGTTTAAGGTCGTCTTGTTTTTGTGCATTATTTTTACTGATTAAAAATCTTTTGATTTGCGAATTAATTAATGAGTAATAATACCGTAAATGTAATGTAAGAATAATCAAAGAATGCCGCAGTTTACAACACCGCTGTTCCCATAGCGGACACAAAAGAGGACCTCGAAGTTAGTATATTGGTACAACTGAACTTTTACTATAGCTAAGTATAATGTCGTATGATAGATAGTGAAATTATGTATTGTGAATGAAGTATAATTTGTCATGGCGAGTGATATGATCACTTGTGCAGCTTCCACCGGCTCTCGGACAAATTAATTGCTTCAACAGAGTTAAATGTTATTGTGCCAAGGGTACATCAGTTTCATTTCATTTTTATATGAATAGATGACCTAATTTCAAAATAAACATTTATAATATGTATTTATTGTTTCAATTTATAAACTTGTTGTGTTGGCTGGACTCTCCATTAAAATACATTTCCCGGGTAATAAAAGAATGAGTAAACAACAGCTTCATTATGTGGAAATGGAATTCAATTCCACACGGTATTACGATTTACCTTTACAAGATTTGATAACTTCGACCTGAGTGCAGAAATTCAGCTATGAGTCGTTATTATAGGAATTATTATATTAGAATAGATGTGATCAATTTTACTGATGAAATAACTAAATGCATTGAATAGTAAAACTTTGTAATCAAGGTATGTATACTAACCACGGATAGATAATATCTGTTAAGTAGATAGAACTATGAATCCATTCATGTGATTGATTTTAGGATCACCACATCAAGACAATAAAAAATAACCCGTATTGTGAGACTTCATCTGCCTCTCACAAGGAGGTACTCGATTTAATAAGTCTACGGAGATACTAGAGATCAGATACGCTAGCACAGTATTATTAAGTAATAATAAGACTGTGACGGTAGTGTGGGTTACGGTAAAGTAGGGTTGAAGACAGTAGGTTTTGGAATCCGAAATATATGTATACATAGAACTCGGTGTTCGCAGAGGTTCTTTACTGATGATCACCCTTACAAGAGTCACGATAAATAGGTGGAATTGTCCCGTTTCTAATAACTGCATGGCTAGCGGTTACTAAGAATCGCAATAGTAACACTGATCAGCTTAATTTTTCCTGAAATTAGTCTAGTAATTAGCAAAACAACTGTAACAAAAACTGTAAACTATGAAATAATATAAAAAAATAAAATATATACGGTAGTAGATCCCACTGGTTTCAGAATGAATGGGCCGGATCGACCGGGGAAGTATTACCCTTTCATAGAAGATCGATGTAAGAGTATTAGTAACCGTTCTATTGCTTTTCATTCGGTAAGTGAGTGCGCTGGAGGCCTAATTTAATTTCCCTCCTTTCCTTTTTCCTTCAATCCCTTCACCTACCCCACTCCCTTCACGGTAGGCAGCGGCTTTGCAGTGTCCCTGGCATGAGTGACAGTTACCACTCACCATCAGGTGGACTGTTTGCTCGTCTGCCACTGCCGGCAATAAAAAAAATGGTACGTAGTATTTAATGATGAGTAGATAACTATAAATAAATCATTTATCTCTATTCAAAATGCCTCTAAACTAGGTACAGTATCAAATTGACCTAAAATTTACGGCTTTTAATTATGATTGCCTTTATCGTGAATACGATTTCTTCTTTTATAAATATGAATAATATATGTTGATTTTCAAGTTTTTAGTGCAAAATATTAGCGTGCAAAATTGAAAATGAAATAAATTGATCAAATAAAGTCCTTTCGGCCGTCATAACTACTTCAAAGGCCTTCTTACGTTCTAAAATACTTTATGTTCATAATTTACTAAAATATTGTCCAATAAACACGTTGGAAGTGGAGTATTGGTAGAAATAAACACATGAACATCATCATGTTACAAACGATCACATCTTGCTCTCCTAGAATCTTGTGACAACTAGGATAAGTTGCAATTAATGCATAGACTTATTAAAAAAATACCTCTACGTAACCTACGTAGTGTTATGTTCTCTGATAGGTAACGTAGGGTAACGAAGCTTACCTTCTGCACTCGAGGGCTGCCGATGGTTTCAGTTATAATTATAATATAATACCTATATAGTGTAGTCTGGTAGCCATGGGAGTCTGACATAACTTGGACATAACCAATCCCTTAACGTTAAAAAACAAAACATTTTCTATTTTTGATGATTTAATGACATAAAATGTTTTACACCAGTAAAATATTATCTATTCTTATTTGAGCATATAAACGACTCCGACGGCTTACAGCAAGATAAGATGTGGGTAGAAGCTATTTTCACTGCTTTCTATACCATTTTTCATGGCAGAAACAATACAAAAACTTAACGATCCGCCTATGTGTTGATTATTATTATATTGTTGAAATATTTTTATGTAACTAGTTAATAAAATTTATAGGTCACGGAAAATCTCATGTTGTAAAATATATAAAACAAACAATGAATTTTGACATCTCAATCACCATAATATTTCGATCCTCTAACAATTTACTTCTAGCTCATAGCTCCTATTTCTACCACTCCTGGATGGCCACAAACCAGAACTCGTTGAGGGCAAAGGTTTGAACTCTCTTCATGAAATGAATAAATTGGCAATACAGCTAAATAGTTATGTATGTATATTTATATACAATATGATATTTTGTGTATGTTTATTGTTATTTTTGTAATAAGTTGTATACTTATATTTAAAGCTTTTTAGAAAAATAATAATTGGATTTAGCAAAAGTTATATTTATATATTAAATGTCATGCACCTACTGCGTTTCAACTCTGCATCACAAGTGAGGTTGACTGGTAGACAATGCCTTTGACATTAAGTCCTTCTTTAAGCATGTTATGTGTGTTAAATAAATAAATATTTTAAACAAAAGTCTATTTGAGTACTAAGCCTAATTAGGACTAGGTACAGACGCAATTGATTCTTTAAAGTAAAATATAAATATGAAAGTTTCAAAAAATGGAGGAGGTAAGTACTGCTGCTTAAACAGTAGGAATAGGTACCTACTTTCCTTAGGTGCACTGAATGAAGTTTTTAGGAGCGGTAGTTGTGTTGTAATTACTGTGGTCTACCTGTAGGGTGAAGCTACATCCTCAACTGCACGTCATCATCTAACTTGAGTGAGAACTCTGTGTCCTTATCAAACTTTTTAGATTGTTGAAACTACCAGGATAATTTCTATATGAGATATATCTAATGGGATATTATTTTAGGAAACCAGCTCCCGCAGTTAGCGATGCTCTGTTTCGTGGGCAACCTCACAAACATACAATACACAAACTTAAGACAAATATCAACCACATAAAGTTTTGTATATGACGAACGCACAGCAATCGTATGCATGTACTTACTCCCACTACGCCACCAAGGTAGTCATATCCATTTTAACTACTCATCATTGTCGGAGTACTTATAAAACACCCACACGACAATTAAAATCCCTTTATTTGACGTATGTTACGTTACCTGAAGATATCACCGGAACTTATATAACCATGGAAAGTAAACCCGTCAACGAGCACCATCTTAAACAATCGATGTATCATCAACATCGACAATTTCAATTCGGAAAGGACAAAAAGTGGTTCGAATATTTACAGAAAGTTGTCGCCAGAACAGGAGGTGTCGCATTCGCTTTCAACGATCGAGTACGAAAGTACTGTATTGTAGTGCTAGCCGGTTTTCTGACCTTGGTACAAAACAACAGAAACAAATAACTTATGGTATAGGCGTGACTTCGTTTTATAGAACACAAAAAACAACACTTGCGAACTTTTTTGGCGAACTAATCTTGGACCGCCTGATCTAGTGAAAGTTAACTACTTACTTACAGTACAAATATGAATTACTACTCACCTAATAATTCTCTATAGCAATTAAATATACAAGCAAGTAGCTCTGATGAGGCAATCCCTCAAAGCACACGTCTAAAAATATTCAATGTTTTCAATTAATTTCACCAGATGCTATACGCATATTAATCATTATAATTTGTTTATTTTCAATCGTAAACATATAAATGAAATACTATTTTCTAAAAGGCCAATAAATATATCAGCTTATTATTTTGGCACCATTTCACTAAAAGAAACATAGCTAGAAATACATCAAGACTGTTATAAATATTGCTACGGTTCTTTAAACGTTTTCCTTATTTCACCTAGACTGGATATGTTCCATGAACGTTAGTTTCTAACATTTAAAATAAATCCACTAATAGTCCAATTACAAGCAACGATCTTTATTAACGCAGATGTTATACAAATCGTAGAATTTCCGTCACGAGTAGAGCGATGCTGATGTTGCAGCAGCGCAGTTATGATAGTCGCGGTAACGTTTCACACTACGCTGTTGAGTTGGTTTCACATAGAAATCAAGTTACTGCGATAATTATCGATTCAATTTATTACCTGGGCCATAAAATCTCAGAGGTCGATAACCGAAATGAAAAAATGTATACCGATGCTCGCTCGGCATTGAATGGAGAATAACGCCTAAAGCCTTTTAGGCGACTGAAGGCGGAGTCCAACAATTTCTCTAAACTTTACGTCTTCGAAGTTATGTAACATTCAATTATGTGCCCGTAATGGGTATATCTTTGACAAATTATCTGCGGCCGCTCCAATGCTGGGACAATGCGAACTTTCCTGGAACCTCATCATCATATAATAAGTCAATCAATCAACGAGATTATTCTATTACAAACATACTTGCATTCAAATTAGCGAATCGTGACCGTCGTCACACAACAATACGTGCATGGCGGTCCCCTCAGCTGGGGCACTTTCACTGCGGTCTTATCTGCAGCATGAGGCCCGGAGGTGGCTGGCCGGATGCTCAGGCGCTCGGGCCATGCGGAACCCACGTAACTCGGCACCCGCCACCCGCACCTTCTGCCAACTACCTACTGCCCAACTCCATTACATAAACCTGCAACAGGATGACGCCGTTATCGTTAAAATGTTTCTACATTTCTTTACCTGCCTGCCTCCTACGGTCATTTAAGTAGTCTTTCGTATTTTTAACGCGAAACAGAAAAAAATTCCAACTATCAAATCTCTTGATTTCTGTGATTTAAAAAAGACTCAAAAGCGTTAAATTGTCTAAGATTAAATAATGCTTTGAGAACGTTACTTGCCAACGAAACTTGAATATATATCCATCATCGGATTTGAGGCTTGTTCATTTAAAGTTGGACAGCTAATCGATCATCAATGGCATAAAACGTCCTTCAACTACATTACAAATAGCATGCCTTGCATAACAGAGAAGCTAAACATGAAGATGTTTTGACTCTTGGGTCATAACAACATAACAATTTCGAACATACCTACTCGTGACACTCACTGTTTTGGTCTGTAAACCCAAGTTTCGTCTGTTAGATAACTTAACAATTAGTGCACAACACATTTCTAAATGATTCAATATAAATGGAGTCAAAATGCAAACAACTAGTATTAACCGTATTTCCTAATTACTATAAGCTCATGATATACTTACGTGAGCGATATAATTCACTGATACTAAATGATTCAATATAAATGGAGTCAAAATGCAAACAACTAGTATTAACCGTATTTCCTAATTACTATAAGCTCATGATATACTTACGTGAGCGATATAATTCACTGATACTAAATGATTCAATATAAATGGAGTCAAAATGCAAACAACTAGTATTAACCGTATTTCCTAATTACTATAAGCTCATGATATACTTACGTGAGCGATATAATTCACTGATACTAAATGATTCAATATAAATGGAGTCAAAATGCAAACAACTAGTATTAACCGTATTTCCTAATTACTATAAGCTCATGATATACTTACGTGAGCGACATAATACACTGATACATAGCTCCACGTGTCTACATGAGCACTTTTGTATGCCAGTCGTCGCAGCTCCGTTAACCCTTATCTACATTGCAGCGGGCCACACAGACCACCGTTATGTCTACAATCAGATCTCCGAGACCTTAGTTAAAATTTAATGTCTTTCACTAAAACATACATGGACCGGTCAGTTTGATCTTCTTCTGTTAACAACCTTGTCTAAATTACAGTGTGCTCGGTTGAATTTGGAACAACTAGGAAATAAAATAGAAGAGCGCACTAAATTGCTTAATGATAACAATTTAGTCTCAGGTGACTGTGGGATTATACAAAATATGGTATTTTAAACAGTCAACGAATTTTTGTTTACAAACAAGAAATAACATTACTCAACATAATTGAAGATAATAATATACGAGTACGTTTTTTTCAAAACTAATTAATATCTTCTACTATAATTAATTGATGATGCAGGTCGCAGAAGTATGAGTAACAATAAGAATGTTTTGAACTTTGGACATAGAAGTTAGTCGATACAGTAGAACAATAGCGTCCGCATTAATGATGAATGATGAATGGATGCAATCAGATCTTTAAAACAAAATAGAAAGATCACTACTATTATAAACCTTTTGCCATTTTAGTTTAGTATTTATCTCACTTGCAGAGACAAAGAGAACTAACTAGCTTTGCAAAAATTTCATTGTGTAAACTGCAGTAGCGAAGAGTCACTTTTCCGAGGAGGCAAGCCGGTGGGACTAAAATATTTTGAGTTTCGGAAGGCTAATTAGTCTTTGAGTAGACACGGACGCAGTGATAGGTATAAGGAGGTCAGGACATATTTAAAAAGGGAAGCCGGCAGGAATCGTGTTATATGGACGCTTCGCCACTGGTAAACTGTATCTACCTATCTACATGCAATTGACATGGCCATGCTATAAAAATAACAACCAACCTACATACACAATAATCGCAAAGACAATCGTGCCTTATTCCGATTGTTTCCTGATGTTTATATATAATAACGATACAATACCTCTTTAAATAATACAAATACAATGCTTACCACGCTAAAACCACAACACCGTATATTGAGATCGACTTATTGGATTACGTTAAACGACAATTCGATCGGTAAGTCTTTGTTCCGCAGGTCAAGGAAACCACTAAAGCACTCACAACCGCAAATCAAATCGCCGCCAATACGATAATCGGTTTCTATAACTGTAATTCTAAACACTGAATGTGTATCTCACGCTCCATCGACGACACTTTATATACGTATTCAGTTCCATCGACCTGAATTTCCAACGAAGAATACCAATGGCACAGCCAATAGATAGAATAAATAGACTGAATCAACTCTCGTAATATTTGTTTTCTGTGTCGTCTGTTATGTTCACGAATATGATGTAACCTTACAACCTATATTTTCATTAATGGCGTTCAGATAAACTTGATTCTATTAGTACCTACCTAGTGCTTATTTGTAGGACTAAACCAATTAATAACCACAAGTTAGTAGCAATGTTACGACACTATAACGAGTATCGCTGACATTGCATACACCAGATAAACAAGTAGGTAAGTACAGCAGTCTAGTGCGTGATAAAATCAGTCGAGAGCATTTCATTCTATCATTTCTCCAATTTGTTAGTCATGCAAGCGTGTTCATAGCAATGTTATTAATTTATCAATCTTCATTAACATTAGACCTTATACATAATGAAAAATGAATTAATAGTTTTTGCCATCCCACATTCACTTTATTCAGTAACCAATAATTTCCAAGAAAGTTTTAAGTTAGCGGTACCTGCCTATATAAAAAATTTAATATATATCACAATCTAAACATATCTTAATTAATTGTGACCGGATTTGTGATAAGAGAGCTCATAGATGACAATTTGACATGTGCTCTTGACGTGGATGAAGATAGTTCAAGCAGGTCGAGGCTAGAAAGCTCGTATGCTATTACATTCTGCGATTACGGCACTTTCCGCCGCCTCCACTAACCAACAGTCGTCGCGTAAGAGCAAAGAATATTATAATTTAAATAACAGTCATAATCGAGGCATTGAACTTGCTTCCATAGACGAACGAGTGATTAATCCAGAATACTTTCACTTGAACCGGCCAGTTATCGTGCAGGTGAATTTAACTATGAAAATTACAATAATTATGAGAACTGTATGCCCAGTGAGTGAGTCAGCTAGCGATGCTCGATAAGAACTTGCTAGTGTCATCGGCAGGCGATTGTATTCGATGAACTTTCGATTGGCAATTCTTTGTAAGTGTACAAAGAAAGCGGACATTTTCTTTTACATAATGAGACTGATCATAATTTGCGCGATTCTCATGGGAGCGTACACTAAACGGATTTCTATTGTAAACCCATTCGGTCTGTTAGGTTAGAGAGTTTAGAGACAATAATAATTGTTTCGCAATAGCCTACAAAGTAAGCATGAGTAGCATAATATTGTAAACTCGATAAAACGGAATGTCGCAAACTTTGAATACAAAAGCTTAGTTAGAGGTGCTACGTTTATAGAAGCTTGCAAATTACGAAAAAGTCTCAAATTACGGCGGATACTGAGAGACCGGACTGGACAAAAGTACGGTGAAGTCCTCGAAAAAATAGAACTAACGTAACGTAATAGAACTTTAGTCTGCATTGAGCAATCGATAGTGACGTCCTAAAAAAGTCCCTCGTTTGCGCAGACCTTTCAGGGATTTTTGTCCTACGAGGACAAAAGCCACTCGTTTGTGCAGGCCTTAAAACATTATTAGGCTTACAATATTGGTGACTACCAGCATCTCTCATAATTTCGACTACTTAATATTTCATAAGTCGGCATTTTACTAAAGTTTTGTGAGGCGAGAAAAATATCACTAATCATTTTCCTTATCATCTTTCTCATTAATAATATTAGAAATAAAAGTGATTCAGAAACACTATTAGTAATATTTATGAGTAGAACCACACCTTCGACCGGTGGAAGTGCATTATTAAAGTATAAATTAAAAAGTTCGATTGGGAAATTGTACGAGTATGCATAGGATCTAAAATCGGTTACATAACGACATGTCATGTAAATCAGCCGTAATTACTATAAATGAAATAGTAGGTAGGTATAGCAATATCAACAGGTGGGCCTAAGGCTTTAATATTGAATAAAGTATTACGCAATCTGGGTATCGTATCAAACATGCCCAGAAAGTTGTTAGCTAGTTAAATGCTTTACAATAACTTTTAATTTTGCTTGTCATTGGTTTGTTACTTAATTTTATTGTGTTAAGATACCTACGAGTATATTACCTAGCAATTTATAACTACGTTCAAAACTTTAGTTATTTTCACTGCTCCTAAAACTCAAACATTTTTTTACATAATATATCAACGACTGCTGCAAATTCTATCAACAATTTCAAAGTAGAAATAGATTTATATTCATTTACAGTTAACATTATTTAGGTACCGAAATACATATTTAACAAGGTTAGACCCATGAGAATAACTGGTATGAAAGTTATATCATACTGTCTGTGATCATACTTTTTAATCCATATGGTATGTGAGATTAGATTTGTGATAGTAGTAGGTATAAAGTTGACAGATATTATGGCCCCAAAAAAAAATCATGTTGCTTAGCTAAACAGTGATATAATCGCTATTTATATTTAGGTATTTATTTACTACATATAGTAACTTTTCTCAAAAAAATCTTAGTATAAGCTTGGTACCTTAACACTTGTAAGTGTCTCACGGACACATGAAATCACACTAATTACTGAAGGAACTTGTATATTTACGGATACTGGTATAAATTATTAGTTATCTGGTTTAAACTAATAAATTCATGTACCTTATCATTAGAGAAATAATAAAGTCATTAATTAGGAGTTGCAAAATAAGTAATAGCTATCTCCACGCTGATCATTTTCATGTCTATTTCTTCGCCAATTTCTTTTAAATCACGCAAAGGATTTTGACACGGTTTTCACTATTGTTTACATTTCACACATTTCTTCCGGCAGGTTTATAAGTACGACCCAGGCAGGTTAATATTAGGTACATGCATATTGAAGAAGAGCAAAGTCGAGGATTTCAACGATTTCTAATCATATCATAAAAAGTATAAAAATACCCACGTGCGAAGCAGGGGCGGGTCGTCAGATAGTTCATATAATTATTATACTTTACATAATCAGCAACAAAGGTTGGATAAATTATCTACCTTAACAAAATATCATTTAACCGGTGCTCTTAAATTGTCATTTATCAACAACGTGATTGATAAATTATTAATTTATAATACCTAAGTATAAAGCTAATCGAAACATTTTAGTCCTAGCCTAGTTAACGTTATAAAGCTGATATCACTTTATTCAGATTCACGGTGCTTTACTATGGAAACAACAAAATATATAAGTAATAGGTGCATTGACCTCCGCCCCTAGCGCCGAGCGTTACCGATTGATAAGGCCGGTTAAATGGGCCGTACCACCATACCGACCCATAACAATGCTTCTCTATTGATACACTGTATTCAATTCGCTAATGCTCCTTTAATTGGTTCCGTGATTTATCTGAAAATAGCTGGCATTGTACAGAATTAAAATTATAAAAAAGTACTTCAGCTATATCAATTACTAGCTACCCGCAGCGCAGTTTCACCCGCGTTAATTTGTTACTGCTCTAATTCCGTCCCCAGTAGCGTAATGTTACATAGCCTTCCTCAAGAACTGGGCTATCAAAAGCAAAAAGAATTATTCAAATCCGTCTGGGTGGTTTCAGAGATTAGCGCGTGCAAACAAACAAAGTCTTTCGCTTTATATAATAGTATAGATTTGTGTAACAGTAAATATGCCTCTTACACCAGTTAAGATGAGAAGAAAGGGTGTTGTGTCGTTACAACAGAGACAATTTTTGTGTGCACAATCTACTTTTTTTTTGAGAGCCTTGGTGTAATTAATTTACTAGATATATGTTTGTAAAGGGATGTATCTAGTTTACTTTACACGTCATATTATGATAGAACCCGACCACAGACACTGCAACGCACAGAGGAAATAACTATTACTACAATTTTCAAATTTTCTTAAATAATTTAAGCAATTAACTTTTTGCCTGTAGGTATTTTAATTTCATTTACGAATGCTAAAATTTGTAAAATAGGAAGCCAAACAGTAAAATATCTAAAATCTGCCAGAAAATAAAATGTAGATAAAGAAACAAGTGAAAGATAATTTAGCATAATTTATTATTATACTTACTTGACTAAGTTTAATAAAATAATATGAGAAAATTACAACAATGCGGGCTTTAATATAAAATGCGGTTATTTGTAAAATTCTCTAGTTGTAGAGTTCAAGCCTTTGTCTTTTTGCATCAATTTCTCGCTACACATCCCACGATGCCCAAGAATTTTATTTTTAGATTTGAAACATATGAAGTAGATACAGAAATGCCGACACTCAACCGTATGATAAGTCATCGTCTGCTGCCGAAGTTTGGGACAATATGGACATAAAAAGTTAACAAAAAAATAATACTCGCGTGTTTCCATTGCTTCTCTACAAAACAAAAGTTTTAGTTTTATAATCGCCTCAACTAATTTTCATCTTAATGTAGGTAAATAAATTATTCTAACTAATATCGTAGTCATAGATAAAATTTACCTGCGTTTATTGTCATGTAAATGGTAAGAGAAAATAGACAACATGACCTTTGAACAAATTTTAAACTTATTCATGTCAAACCAAAAGAGTACAATATTAATAATGCGTAGGTATAGGTAGCAAGGGACAAAAAGTTGCTTACTTAATACAGGCTTAATTAAATTTATTAATTTAATTAATTATTATGATACCTATGTGAGTAATTTATGTTAAGGTGGTTCCGACGAAATTTCGACGAAATCCGCTACTTTCATCTCGATAATTGAGTAGATTCTAATGCTATTTATTCTTTTTTTTTTTGCCAACAATATACTTTGATTCATGAACTTTAGAATAGTAGAAGAATTATTTACAATAATTGATTATATAACTTATACCAACGATATTAAAACAACGTGATTTCACTTATTTCGAAATATTACTTTGTAATTACTATAGTTATAAATATAAAAGTTATATTGAATCAACCGGAATAAACCAAATGTCAACTCTGTAGGTTTATTTCATTTATTAGGATAATGTTTCAATAGTTATTGATAATTTGGCTGAATCAGCGTCGCAGGGGCTCTGCGCGGGCGACGGGAGGCAGAACGGCAGAGCGGCGCAAGCCCTTCTGACGGACGGACGTATGCGGTTTTTTTAAAAATTATTTACGTAATTCAATAATTGCAAATAAATAATATCAAAAAAAATATTGTGTGGATAGATTTAGTGTTGCAAATAAATTAGATTAGTTATTTAGATTTTTTTAGTGTATTAAATACGTAGGTATTTACCTACATTTATTATTATTTTTCATCAAAATGACTAAAATTTCACGACTGAAACAAATACAAATGCAAAGGATTCAATAATAGAATATCCTGTAAGTAGGTATATACCTACCTTCATATTTTTAGTAAAATACCTTCTTTGAGATACTTACCTAGGATATCCTTTAATTATGTTTAGTTCCACGTAAACTAGGTAGCAGGTGGTGAGCCTATTGTCGCTCGTGATAAGATCAAGGCAACACCAGGCCTCAAGAATCAGTAAATTCCTGCTGTTATATACCCTAGGGGTATGAATATGAGCTTGCTACAATATTGTCTATGTCTACTATCATTTCGAACTAGGTGTGTGGTAGGTGGGCACATGAGTAAAATATCTAACTTGGATATTTACTCATGTGGCAAGGGCGCTTTCCGATTCCGACCGACGCGACGCGACGACGGCGTAGGTACGAGGTGCTTCGGTCGGAACACGAACGTCGGCGTCGGTCGTACAACTAGCATAGAACTCAAATTACAATGATTATACGTGACATGCGTCGGTTTGCGACCTAGTTAGGTACCTACACAAAACAACCATACACGCTGCTGTTAGCTACCTAACTATCTACGTTATCTTGCACGAGCATAAATACCTATACATTCTATATATACATACGGTGTGTACTTGAATATTCTATTGGTAAGTAATACCGATAAAATATTCAAGTATTTACCTCGTTAGATTTTTTTTCATGAGCTGATAAAATCAGTGATAAGCTGATAAGATACTAGGCTAAAGTAAATACCTACCCTTCTACTTTCAATGCATCTTATTTTGATTTATTTATTTGATTGCAAGAAAGGAAGAAAAAAGGCTTTACAAAACGTCTTAGTCTCTAACCAAACTAAAATATTTGAAGACTGTGAAATTATCACAATTAGGTAAATTAAAAATCCTACTCTCTGTTCCTTTATTATCGTACTATATGAATTTTTAATCCTAAAATTAAATAATATATTGTTGAGTGCCTACTGGACATAACAAAACTAATACCGTATTTTTCGAGTAATAGGTGTATGTAGAAAGTAATAGACCCGGCACGGTGGCACAGTATAAAGAATTCTACTCTTTTTTGTACAGTCTTTACCTAACTAGGTAAAGGCAAAAGAATTATGGTTTAGCACTCTATGTATGTATGTATGTATGTATGTATCTTTATTATATTATATTATAAGTGTATGTACTGTAAAACTACCCCGTGACGTCGTCCGCATGGATCCGTTACTTAGCGATAATATTACATTAGTTCTACTTTACCGATTTTGCATTATATTATACATTTACAATACTACAATATGTACGTACATACAAATATATGTATGTACACATATATTTGTATGTACATATTGAAGTAATCTATACTTATAATGAATCTCTAGCGAGGTAATTTTCACGGTACATCCAAATCACTCAAACAGTGGGTACAATGCGTCTACTTTGGCAATTGTTCGTGTTACTTATTTTGCTAAGGGTACATGATATTGTGTACCTTACGTACGGGCACTTACTAGAAGATAATCAACATTTATTTATTTATTGAAAAAGTATTTACAATATCATTACAGATAAAAACCCAATACGATATCATAAAAAACCTAAAATTAAAAACACTAATTACTAAATAAATATATCTACTTATCCAATACTATACATTTTTGTGCAACATCCTTGAATTTTGATAGGGTACATTGAAAAATATCAATTTCTATAGAAATAATGATATACACATAGGAATGATGACGCTTTGTTTAAAGCATGTGTAACTGAAAATCCTTATCAGCTCCGTCATTTGAATTCAGTTTTGCTGGTGAATGGTGCTGTTTCAAATTCAGTGCAGTGGTGGCCATACAGAGTAAAGATACTGTGGGAGAAAAAGGAAATAAAGAGGACCGAGGAGGTAACTATGCCTTCGGACCACTGACTTTCAGACAAAACTTACACTTTACGTCGTTATGTACATCTCCAGCCAAACCGTCCCGCTTATTCTAAAAGATCTACTTCCGTAAAATTTTTGCTAGCTATACAATATACAGAACGATTTACTGAAGTTATATTTGTGATATCCAGTTGAACCGAAAATAAATAAGGAAAATGAAAATATGTTAATTCATATAGGTTAATTAAATTAACACTTATGAACGTCAAAGTTTACAAAATGTCAGCAAATTAACCTACAACCAGTTCGCTGACAAAGTAGAGCCATGAGAAGAACTGGCAAGAAACTCAAGCCACTCATTTTAATCGCCAGGTTATTACAATTTTTGTAAGTTACAGTTTCAAGTAGCATGCAAAGTGACACAGGCAATACACTTAACTCTATAGGTAATTAAATACTTACAGCTTTCTATGTTGCAAAGAAAAAATAAAAAGTAAAATGCGTGCTTTACAGGCTGCCTCAATTTGCATATTGCTACAAAAGTACGAAAAGTCAGGGAGAAGTCAAGAGGAGTCAAGGGAAAGCCAGGGAGAAGCAAGGGAGAAGTGAAGAGAAAGTGAGGGGAATGTGAGAGGAAAGTGAGAGGAAAGTGAGAGGAAAGTGAGAGGAAAGTGAGGAAAGTGACGGGGAAGTTAGGGGAAGTGAGGAAGAAGTGAGGTGGAAGTGCGGGAGAAGTGAGGGGGAAGTTAGGGGAAGTTAGAAGTGAGGGGAAGTTAGTGGAAGTGAGGGGAAGTGAGTGGAAGTGAGGGGAAAGTGAGGGGGAAGTGAGGAGGAAGTGAGGAGTGAGGGAAAAGTGAGGAGTAAATGAGGAGGAAGTGAGAGGAAAGTGAAGGGGAAGTAAGGGAGATGGGAGAGGAAGGGAGGGGGAAGGGACAAGGCAGGAGCTCTCGAATGCAGGGAAAGGGATAAGAAGTGATAAGAAGGGAGAAGAAAATGAGGGGAACGAAGGAGAAGAAATGGGGAAGTGCTAGAGAAGAGAGGAGAAAGCGAGGAGGCAAGGTAGAGAGAAGTGGAGGAAAGGGCAAGAGATGCTCGAGGAGAGGCAAGGGATGCTGAAGGAGGTGAAGAGGAGAAGAGGGAAGTGAGGAGAGAAGCGGAAACTGTGGAGAGTGGAGAAAAAGGGCGATAGGGAATGAGGGGAAGGGAAAAGTTATTGTAGTGAATATTTGCCTTTGTGTATTGTATTTTTTTTTTACGAGGGATATCTTTAGGTAGGTGAAAGAGTGTTTGTATGAATGGGAGATTAAAAATACTATGGAAAACAGTATTTAAACAATATAAAAATGTCTATTGGAAAAATCAATATTCACGCGAGCGAAGCCGCGGGCAAAAGCTATCTATATACATAAAAGCAAAAGGTCACTCACTCACTCATCACGAAATCTCAGAAACAACAAGTGCTAGGAATCTCAGACTTTGCATGATCGTTCCTATTAGGATATAGGTGCTCACTTAGCGGGATTTTGCAAAATCCATCCTCTATGGGTGTATAAAGGGGTGACAAAGTTTGTATGAAACTTCTATAGTTTTTATAGTAGGATTACCAAATTACTAGAAAATACTCTTTTTTTAATATTCAGAAACTACCCTTATTAAGTGAGCAAATAAGAGTCGAAGTTTGTGTGAAAGTGGTTCATCAGTTTTAGCGGTAGCGGGTTTAAATGAGATTCGCCATAGAGATGGATAATACTGATATTTATTACTGATACAATGTACGGTTGCCGTAAAATCTGGCACCCATCTGAATTTTCACGCGAACGAAGTCGCGGGCAACAGCTAGTCTATAATATGTATGTATTTACAAAAAAAAAAAGTATATAAGTAGTATATCAGTTGTTTAGTACCCATAACACAAGCAAATATAATTGCTTAATTTGGGGCTAAGATGGCTCTGTGTGAATGTGGTAGAATATTATTATTATATTATAGTTATAAGGTGCATTTTATGCTTTTTGTTTAATTATCTCAATTTTGGCATGTGTGTGGATTGGTTCCTTTTTGCATAAGTAGGTCCAATTGTTTTTTTATGCTTATTAGTTTAAAGTGTAAGTTAAACTTACTTGTGATTTTTATTATTAGTATCTACATTTGTTTTTATTATAAAGTGGTTTGTAAGTCAATTTAAATTTTATAAAAACCATGTTTTAAATTTATAATAATTGATGCGATACCTATAATCTTGTTTTAAGGGAAGTTTTGTGTTAGTTGTAAGTTTAAAAAATGAGTGTATTTTAATAACTTTTAACTTCAGTTTGATCGATAATGATCTAATACTTTATAATTCTGTTGCGTTAAAATGCCGTTAAACTATAAGGTTTTAAGTTTAACCGCGTTTAAGCGTAACAATGAATCAAGTTTTGTACTCTTATTTAAACACATTTATAGACTACCAGACTTAAAAGCAGTGAACGGACGTTAACCACGTTTAACATGAGGTAGTTCCACAAGTATTAATGATAAGCTAAATTGACATTATGTGCTATACCGACATTTTAGTTACAATTAAGTTCTTTTGTTTTTTAGGTTTTTAACAAACAATATTTTTTATGAAATAGAGACACTAAAATGCCGTTACGCTAAGCGTAGTGGCATTTTAGCCGCTGATCTATTAGATTTTTGTAACACCAATGGTATACTAAAACGCAAAAAAACGTTTTATTATAAAATTTAATTATATTTACAAACTGACAGGAGAATAAATTGAAAGTATTTCATTTGATCTATATCTTGGTACCTTTAAATCTCAAATAATTGTTGTCATTTGTAAGTGACAACGGTTTCAATTTTTGCCGCGTTTTTTGAGTGTTTACTCAAAACTCGACTTTGGCAGTTAACGGCATTTTAGTTATACCACGGTAGAGCTGGATTTTGAGTTTATTGGTTTAACCCACAGTAGTTATTTTTATTTCTACTACATATTTAACAAACGTCATGATTCTAAACACTCATCTTTGCTTTCGCTACTATATAAATAATAAATATGTAAATAATATATACTAAAAAATATACATACTTACTAAACGAAATAATAAAAGATACTAAAAAAATAATTCATTATTTTCGCGTCTATCAGATTTTAGCTCTGCGGTTTCGGACAAGTAAGGTCATTGTCTTATAGTTGTGCTACTGCTACTTGACGCTAGAGGGCGGACTCGCACGCAATGTTTTTTTCGGGTGAGGCGCGGGGTGGTGAGGAAGCGAAACGCTCAAGGTCATATGTGACGGAACGCCCTTAAATAGAGACGTTCGGATACAGTAGGTCCGTGCGTCATTCTCTCATAAATACTCACCTACTTGTGAAAGGATATGAATGACTTGGGGACTTCGCATCGGTTAGTTTCTTTATATGATCATTACTTAATTTTCACATAAAGAACACAATTTTACCACGTACATAAATTTATAATACTAACTAATAATGACTCTACATTTCATATTTTAGTAAAAATAGGGGCTCCCACATTACCGCACTATAGAAAATGTCATGTACTCGTATGTAAGTAGGTATATCAAATAAACCTGATAAATAATAAAGGGTTTAGGTCTGTTAGTTCCACTAAATAGTTCCATTGATGGGTCCAATATGATTCTCGAGTGTATTAAATAAATAAATAAAATCAAATATTATCCTAAACAACAAATATTTTATTTGTTTGCTCATCTTTTTGAAAGTTTTATTTTCTATTTTATAGTAATATTTTAGGTAAGTATTTAATAATTTTTAAAATTTTGTAAATATCTGACTCTGTAAAAAAGTGTGACTTGAGGTTCCTATCAGTCTACTTCGTTAGCAAATTCGTTGTAACGGAGGTAAAATATCTGTTCTTTTTATTATTCTTAATTTGAAGTGCTTATGTGCCAACTATCTATACCTTCTTAATTACCTTTATTATAAAGAATAAAAAAATATATTTGGTACCTTGGCTTCTTTTCTAAAATTAACGTTTTATTAAAGCACTGCATTTATAAAAGGAGAATCCTTACCGTATTATAGAAATTGTCGTGTATAGGTGTGTTATGGTAAAAAAACACCATGAGTTCTCGACTTTGAATCGGCGGAAGTCGTCAGCACGACGCGATATTTTGAGCGAGGCGCGTCGAGCATGCGACTTGTAAAGTATTTAAATATAATGTAGTCCCATACTGCTGGCACTTGATTTTAGTAGTACATTGAAAGAACGTTACTTCCTTTGTTAGGTAACTTGCCACTGCACGGGGATTATCCAATTAATTAATTTGTCGCATCTTCAACAGTCCTAAACCCTTTATTATTTAACAGGTTTACTTGATATACTTACATACGAGTACATGACATTTTCTATAGTGCGGTAATGTGGGAGCCCCTATTTTTACTAAAACATGAAATGTAGAGTTATTATTAGTTAGTATTATAAATTTATGTACGTGGTAAAATTGTGTTCTTTATGTAAAAATTAAGTAATTTGTCGCATCTTCAACGCAACTCCGAAAAATTTCTCAATCAACATTCAAAACACCTACAAAAAAGATTTTGTGGCGTGTAAACCCTAAACGGCTGAACCAATGTCGATGAAAATTGGTATGTAGGTAGGTATATTCGGTGCCGGAGACGGACATAGGCTACTTTTTATTCCGAACATTGGTCTGGTTCCCGTGGAAGACAAATCTCATTTTACGCGCGGGCGAAGACGCGAGGCACAGCTAGTAAATTTATAATTGTTTAAAGTTACTTAAACGTCTATTATGTGTCTCTTAGTTTAAAGCTCGTACAGCAGGCAGTCATGTTGACAAACGGTGAAATATTATCCAACCAGGCAGGTACCATTAGCATTTATCCTTGGACCGAAATAGAAAGGATATCCGCTCGAACTATATGGACTTAGATATATGTTGTTCTATGAAAATATTTCAATAAACCATAGGCTACAGTCATAGTCTTGTATAATGACCTGATAAAAATAAGTTTTCGTATAGTAGCTCCATATGCAGGCATAGAGAACAAATTCAAATATATGATACACATTATCTTTCATTCGGAGAAATTCCCTGCAAAACCAAAAACATTGGAATATGAATAATTTCCGGTCCCAATGTCGAGTTGAACTCAAGGACGCACCCAAACCGCACCCTATTTCCGTTCTATGAATTAGGGTAGAGTTTATTGTTACCTACACTATAGAACAAAAACAGAAGCAGCTGATGTTCTGTAATATCTCACTGAGAGAACTGTCGTGCCGGTCTAGTACACAGCTAAATAAATATAGATACCTATACGCCTTCGCACTCGCTCTACGTCATCATGATCAAATTTTAATCGTCAATAATTATACTTAGTAAACTGTTTAAAGCGAGCTCAGCCTCAAAGTTCGCAAAATTCCTTCGCATTTTGCCGGTAGAAAGGTACGGGCCACTATGATCAAGTTGTCGCATTAACACTTCACTTTCCCTACAACCCAGAATTTAAGGCATTTACTCATCTGCCGGAAAACTACCAGTAATTACAGGCCTACAGGCTACAGGGGTTGTTATCCGGTCTTGTAATGATAAATGAGAAACTTACCGCACTTCTTAATAGATTGCCAACGAAGGATCACTTTCACGAAAATTATCAGAAAGTCGGACGTGCGAATTTTTGTATTTTCGAAAATATGCACTGGAGCATAATAACGCTGCCGATGAAGGCCAACCACTGCACATTGCGAGTGCTTTCATCAACAAAACAGCTGCTTGATTATGTTGCTGCTTGCGCATGTCGAGTTTCTACTTCGACGATATTCGTTATACAAGCTTTAATTATATATAGGATAGAAAGGTAAGTAAATAGATACATAGTAGTGTGAACAACAGCACAAAATAAGTGTCAGCTTAAAATACTCCAATAAGTATTAAAGGCTAGGTGCCTTTTCTTAATAATTAAATTAAGTAATTGTAGACTAACCCCCAGTTTCTGATTAGCGAAAAATTAACGTGATTAGTTAATTTTTCATGTGAAATACCTAAAAGCATGCAATTACTAATTAGATCAAATTAAAGTAATTATTCATGCATTTAGCAACCCATGAGATTTAACAGGTGATTAGTTAATTTTTCGTTGATCAGTCTTTCAGAAACTGGGGGTGTGATTAACACTTTCGTAATAGTGTCATCCGTATGGCCAGCCCTATTTTCCTAACCTAACCTAACCTAACCTAACTATAATTTTGGACTCACGTAGCAAGTTCATAGCCCCTAGCAAGCGATTCTAATGAACTTGCGAGGCGAGTTCTTTGCAACGAAAGGGTTAATTATTTATAATAATGTAGAACTTCAATTTGCTCTAAAAATATTATGATTGCAAGCTAGATAGATTATTATCCAATGGATGGGAACGACAATAACCACAACTTGTCAAGTGTGGGTTTTATGAAAAAAAGTATTTCAGTACTTAGGTACCTACTAACCAAGAGATGCTTACCTTCAGCAAGTCATAACCTACTGTTTGAGAAGAGATAGCGTAAAAATGCCAGTAGCTCGTTTTAGATAAATCTACCAATTACCCAGCAATTTTGATGTGCATAACTTTAAATATTTATTTATAATTTTTATAAAGATCTTTAAACCGATTTATGTGAATAATTTCAGGTTAATTCAGGCATAGGTACCTATCTATTTATATTATCTAGGTAGTTCGTTTATTTTGCATCAGCATCAATAACAATCTCTTTATTCAGTAGAATGCCAAACATGTAGGTACGAATGCATACAATATGCAGCATGCAGTTCGAAATAAAATAAAATGAACGTAACGTAATAATAATGAAATGACTTGCGAGACAGAGACGAGGCGGGAAGGATAGGAGGCGCGCGCGGTACACGTACAAGCGGTCGCATGCCCCTCTACCCGCCTGCACACCCGCACAGTCCAAGCAGTCAAGCGAGAGGCGACAGTCGGCCAGCTGCGCGTCTTGTTTTTCGGATTTTGCGGTGCGATCGACGTTCCTTTCTTATTTTGATATTATTTATTAAAAGTTATTAGTGTTGTAAACAAAGTACGCGTGTGAACTTGTGTGAACATTTGAATCTAATATACAATCTGTGAACTCATTGTAGAGCTTGACTGTTTTATGTGTTCGATACATGGATACCAGTGTCTTTTGTCTGTAAAACAGTGGGTTATACAAGAGGTGGTGGTATTTAGTTGTTCAGTACGTTATTGTCGGCTCTTATGCCCGTGGACCCTATAGTGTGACCAGTGATTGTTGTCGTGGCCGGTTTGCAGTGAGGAAACTTTCCAAACGTGCATAAAACAGTGGGTAATGCTTTCCTAGCGAATGCGGGCCCTGCCTGCACGCATTCCGTGGGGAAGCAAGTGCCGGCAATAAGCATTTTACGGTGAGTAAAGCGCGTTCAAGTTCATCGTACTTTGACCTAAAATAGCGTCTTTTGACCACATCAGTGTCAAATGTCAAGACGCCCGTATCGGGATGTTTATGAAATACCTACTACGAATTTGTTGCAACCTCCGCGGTTGCAACTATAAACAAATTTCATGAATTATTAACCATGGATATTTATTAGTAAAACAAGTATAAAGTCAAATCTGTTGTTTATCCTAAACTTCAGTATTCTAGAGATATTAGTACCACCTACCTTCATAAGTATTCAAACAATAATGATGATCACTGTACTTTTTGGAGAAAGGGAACCTAGAGTTTACTGACCAAATTTTCATACAAATCGGATATGTAAGTATGTACCTACTTAGTTCAATTATTTTTTTAAAAGTATATTTATAGCGATGGGTGCAGGTAAGTTGTAAGTTGTATCTCATTATCATATTTTCATAGCAAAACTGAACAAATTTTGATGAAGCTTGCAAAGATATGCTGCGAAGGGAGCTTGTGGCTTTTTACAATTTGTAGTATAGGGTAGGAATAAATGTAAAATTCAGTTTCATTTTATACCCTTAACTATAAAAATTGACTTTAATTATCGGTAAAAAAACATAACACAAAAACTGAGGGTTGAAGTATTAAAAACTAGTCTTAATTTACACACATTTAGGTGATTAAATAATGTATTAAAGAGAAACCAATGTACCTATCATATTAATAAAAATAGTATTTCATTAAATTTTACTCTAGTTTATTTAAAAAAGAAACCCTGTTCATTATAGCATTCACCAACTATAGGTACCTATTTAGTTCATTATTTTGATAGTACACCTTAAAAGAAAATTAGTACAGGCGTTTATTAATACTACCTAATTAAAAAGTACTATTGATTAGAATAAATACCTGTGAGACACCTGTTGATCAAGGTTACATGTTTTTGTCTAGAACATGATTTAAAACAAACCTCTATAGCTCAGCCTTCACAGAATAAGGATTGTCTTTCAGTTTAAATATAAACAATAGATAAAATCACTATCTAACCATATATGCTTATTTAAACAGGTACTTTAGTGTTGCATGAGCTTGAAATTGATAGTTGCACATAAGATAATAATGTTTAAAAAAAAGCAATGAGTAAAATAGTTGATTTTATTACATAGTACTCGTTCGCCCTTGATTTGCTTCTGTATCAAAAGTTTCATTTGGTTTTACAACAAACTTCTACAGAAAATATCATAGCAATAGTGATGTACTGTATCATTCAGATTTACAAAGGCGTTTAAAATATTGAAATTATGAAAATGACTTAAAAATATACTAAACATAAAAAAATATAGCCTATGTTACCTGTCCTATTTGTGTTATTTGCTTCCTAAAAAGAATTTTTTAAATCTGTTATGTAGGTAGATCTTGAGTTAAGTAAATCGCTACAAACAAACAAAAATACAAAAAATCTAATCATTTCTCTTTATAATGTTAGTATGTGTATTCTAAATGTAATGGATGAACAATTTATACATAATTATGATTTCAAAACAAATAATACTAAACTACTTAAAAAATACTTTTACTTTTTTTATTATTTGTTAAAAAAACATTGCAAAATGAGCAACAAATTACCTGTGTAAAATTTTTAAAAGTGATATTAATTTGAAAACATGATATTATTATGTAAGTATTTAAGTACAATTCAACAACAGCTGCTGTCCTGAGGATGTTAAAATAACAACATGTAACAACTCTTCATGCACACATCAGAGCTCAAAGCAATTCATTGGTTTATTAAACAGTAATAGTAATAAATAACAAACAAATAAAGAATTCTTAGCTATATTGTTTATGATTGCCAAGAGTTCTATATAGACAATATTATGAAAGGAATAAAATGTTTAAGAGTCCTTTTAAATAAATATGCTGTCCCTGTCTCCACTATTAATATCCCTCATCTTTCAACATCTGAAAGTTAAAACACTTGAAATGGTGCATTTGATAAACCACAATGTAAGCAGATGCTATTTCTGTCAATGTTTTATGATCACACCATAATGTTCAGTAGTTTTTAATGATATTTCTATCTACTTCTCACTTTTTATATCTAAATGCTGTACATTAAATATAAAAGAATGGCTTGTTACTTTTTACTGTAATTAGAAAGACTAAAACATTATGTTTAATTATGAAACTAATCATTTGAGATTTACCTATGTGATAAGTTTAATAAAAAACCTTTTGATTAGTTAGTTTTATGCTAAAACTGTTGTATCGTAATTTTATTGTACAGTCTACTGTCTTTCGCTTTTCTTGAATTTATTTGCATCTTTGATTATTGTAAAAATTATAAATTAAGACCTTTGTTATTTTTGCTTTATGTGAATAAGTATTAGGTAAAAAATTTCTACTTAATCAAGATGCGATTTATACGTCGATTTATATATAATAATACCAGCCTGTTTACTGCCCCACTGCAGGGCAAGAGCCTCTTCTCATATAGAGAAGAGATGAGCATAATCACCACGCTTGCTCAAGTCGGATTAGCACTTTCAGACTTTTAAGTCCAGGTTTCCTCACGATGTTTACCTTCACCATCAGTCAGAAATGTCCAAAATGAACTTAGAAAGTACATATGATTTTAATAATGACATTTTGGTACTTGCCCAAATTCGAACCCACTATACCTCGTGTTTACGAAGCGGGTGCCTTATCCACTGGGCCATTTCGATTTCCTTACGTCGATTTATTTGATAATTAATTACAGTGAGTTGCAATAGTAATCAATCTCTATGATAGTTATTTTGAACGGCTCTTTCCCATATTTTGCATATTTGAACTGCCTGCTTGTGTTGATGTGTATGATCTACTTTGTAAGTTGACTTGATCCATGCCTTTTTTCTGCTTAAAGCACTGTCAGTTATGGAAATATAACAACATATATGTAAATTACCACAATTTAAAATCATCATGTTGTTTTCAATTGAGTTGACGATATCATGAGAGACAAATATAGCATGAACTTGAGAACGTTAACGTATTACCTACTCGAATTTATATTTATGTGTGTACATAGGTACATGACGAATACGTGTATCGCGAGATACACACGCTGCTCTCGCGACCGGGAAGATGACTCATTTATGGACAATATTTGGGTTTTCATTCATCCAAAGAAATACGTTTATACCAACAAAAACGTCTTGTACCGTTTTTGTCAGTTTCTCCCTCCGTATGTAAAGTGCAAAGTGTTTTAAATAAATTCTGTTTCTAAGAGGAAATATAATAAAAACTTAAAAATGATAATTAATCAAAAATCAGTAATAAAAATTTACATCATCATGGTTTCAGTCGAAAGACGTTTACTGCTAGACTTTTGCTTCCTGGGCCACTCTCATCCAATGGTTGCCCATCATCTTTATCAGTTCATCGGTTCAACTTGGTCTTGTTGCGTCGTCCGATTCGTCGTCGCCACTTCAGAACTTTTCTGACCAAACGGCCATCAGTTTTGCGAGCTATGTATGTGTCTTGCCTATTGCCACTTAAGTAAAACGACTCTACGACGTACATCAGCCACTTTAACTCTATTTCAGAGTTTCTTGTTTTAACTGTAGGGAGCTTTCTAACATAGCTCACTCCACTCCTTAACTTTTAGTAGGTATTCTAACAAGGGCACATTGTAGACAAACAATACTCGGACATAAAAAAGACCCAGACTCGGAACATATATTTATGGATAACACACAGTTTCGTCCTGTGTTATAATCGCAAACGCTCCTATTGCGCCATCGAGGCAATCGAAAAAGAGTAAAACAATTTTGTTATTATAAACCATCTCATAATGTACCTATTTATAGGTACCTGCTGATTATAATACACTTGGGGTGCATTGTTCAGATTTCTAAGCCACAATGGTAATGATTTCATTATGCAATATTTATTTGAACAGGTAGTTATGCTGAGAAACTAGTAAACTGTTTATTCTTGCCAACTATCCTACACTGTTGTTTCGGGATTTATACAACTTGGTTACGTTCGTGAGAGTCATTATTTTTCCTTTAAATCTCTGAGTGTAAGTTATCTAGGTTTGGACTTATAATAAAAGATGTGTGTCACATCTTAGCTAATATACGTGCAATTTAATTAATTTAGGACGACCACATAGGTATATTCCCATTAACGGGCGTAATTTTTGAAGGATAAATTATTCTACTATGAGATACTCATAAGCTACCTCATTGTCTAGACGATAATAATAATATTAAGTACCTATGTCTGTAACTCTGGTCGAGAAATCAAGAAGCAATCCAATAATCCATATTGTTATGAAAGAAGTGGTGCATTCGTTGGTAGGTACCTATATTATGAAATGATGGACGACACAAACACTACGGTATTTGTCAACAAGTCAAATATATAGGTTCATGCATTTACGAAGCACTGAACTGTTACGATATAAAATTGTCATTGTTTCGTCGGATGTTCCAAAATGCAAATTATATAGTAAGTACTAGCTCTGGTACTAGCTATTACCCGAGACTTCGTCTGCATATTTTATTTCCTGTTCTGAATAGAATCTATCATTGCCAAATCCCATTCAGATCTGTTCAGCTTTTTAAATAGGAAAAAGTAACATATAGACAGAGTTGCATTCGTATTCAATATGCACATTAGGCCTGACAATTATTTGCAGTGTGCGTATTTTTGGATTGCGTTTGTATTTTTGGACAATAAAACGAATTGCATACGCGATGTACTTATAACAAATAATACACGTAAATGCATTCAAGTATCTCCTCTATAAAAATCAGCATATTTTGTATGGTGACTTTAAATACAAATCTCCTATGCATGAGTACTCCTTCGTTCAGTTCGTTCACCCCTTAAACTATTGTGCATTGCTTTAATTTCATTATATAGGTACCTACCTACTTTATATTAGTATGTAGACAGATGATGCTTTGAAATACTATTCAACTTAGCACTTGGAATCAAATTGTCATAACTACGCAAATAAATGTAATAGGTATTGCTAGTACATAATGTAATATCCTTGTTGAGAACTTACACGACTAGTAGCCAGTACCTATCTACTTTTTACTCCCTGCTTGTTGATTTGCCAATTGCACTTGGATTGTAACATTTGCTGCTATTTATTTTTGTGCTTTTTACAATGCATTCTTCGTAAGATACAGTATTTATTATAATGAGACAAGAATAGCTTGTTTGTGTGTAAACTCTGGCATTAATAAATAGGTAGTTTCTGAAAATTCTTTCACTATGTTCAAGTCCTCGATACAATACAAACTCAGCCGCATGTGTAAAACCTAGTGATGCATACAATTCTTGTTGTGTTGTTGTGGAATTATTCCTTACTTCTTTACATAGACTCTATTAAGAGGAACAAGAAAGGTCACCGTACTTTATAATACACAGTTAAAAGCTTTTACGATGGCTAAGTCCTGTGTACCTACTATTTAATGTGTTTGCCTTCAGTAAAGATTTTTATTACTCTCAACAGCAATGACCCACCTGATGTTAATTGTTAGATGGTAACTAAACATAGTGTTTATAAAATTAAATATGCTCCGTGGTGGTAAACGCCACTAATAGTCCTCAGAATCAAAACAAATAAAAAACACAATTGTAAAAAAAGGAATATAACTGTACAATACAGACAATTTGAAATCACTATGCACTGTAGAGCCTGCTTAATAGTACTTAGGACCTGGAACGCTCGTAATACCAGAGGTTATCACTAAATTTGCTAACAATTCTGATAACAATCAAAAGCTAATGAACTAGGTAGGTATATCCTAATGATATTTTGGGACGATTTCCACTACTCCTGGACCTACTGTTAAGATTACGAGTATGCCAGAAATATGAAATTGAATTAGTATAAATGTGAGATAGTATCACTCGTTAATTGTGCTTAAATCAGCAAGGGAATCTACATAGATATTATATAACAGTTAATTGCTTCTAAGCGATAAAAACTACTAACACTTCCGTTAGAGTAATATTATTTTATTATGACTTGACCTTTGACCAGACTTGTTGATTCTATAGATGCAATCGTACTCGTATGTGTTTTACATATTCTTGATGATAGCAATTTATGTTGCTGCATGTCTGTTTATTTCTGCCAACGTATAGGTGGTAAAACGTAAAGGACAAACGACCATGATTGTGTTTTCTTGATGAATAGTGCCGTACCTGAAATTTTCAGGTTTTGTTTGTTTGTCTCGCAATATCGAAATAGATAGCTACTGTTAGAGAGATTAGGTTACATTTGCCGCTCCTCACTCCCTGCTGCTTATTTAATGTCGTGGAATTCATTGTATACACAATCAATATGGTATGGTTCCACCATATAAGGTCGTCGTTTATACTATTACATGTTAGGCATAGCAATATATCTGCTAGGAAGTTTCTCATTGTTATGTGAGTAACGCTACCGAAGAAAAATACTTTAATCTCGAGTCATCAGCTAATTAATAGCGCTTTCAAGTGTTCCTAAAATAAAATCGCTGAACCTTCTAGGTAGCAACAAAAGATTTGGGTTGCAAGTAGAGCGATTTTCTTATTATTATATTGTAACAGTTGAAGGTAGAGCCGTTTATTAGCAGCGGCCACCAGTCATCACGTATCATCATCTTCTGGTGGTCAACTAGTTCATGCACTACAATGGGCGATATAAAAATAAGTCGAGATAATAGTTACACATAAGAAAAAAATATACTCTAGTAACCGTTACTAAAACTGAACGTTCATTGGTAATTACAATGGTCGTCATAATTCTTATTTCTAATGGAATGACTTCATGCTTAAAGCTGCATGACAGTTAATTGTACTCCAGGTACACCGCAATCGATGTTTAATTCCTATGTTCTGTGATGATGTATCCAGTGACTAACACGTTACACATAAACATTAGCTTGCCTGCATGGTTAGTGCTTTTACGGCCTAGTTTTTACAATTTATAGTGCCATAGAACATTATTTTAAGTATCTGCGTTTAATTTTCGTGTTAGTTATGGGTATACGACTACATAACTTTGTAGGTCAATTAAACCAACTCAAATTATATTTGTGTGTGAAAAAGTTGAATGACATGGTTTTAGTATAGCTATAATATATACATAGTTGGCCTCTATTCGAACCATGAAATCGTATCTATATTAAGTACCTATCTATAATATATATATATGTTACGGGTATGTGAATAACTCTTCGACAATATGTATATACAATCACACACGCAATATTTAACGAAAACGATTGTCATTCCCCTTTTTAAAGGTGAAATTAGTGTTATTTGTTAATCAATTAAGTATTATTATGTAATAAATATTTAAATTATATAATACCTACTGAGTTTTTCCTTGTTCAAGAACAGATGTATGTCTGTATCACTAGGCACTGTTAATTTACACGAAATAACAATACGTACATATATACTTTCACATACTGCATTTTTAATACTTGATAGGTACATTATTCAATTGACATTTTCAAGTATTTCATAAAATACTTACATAATTTTTTATTTGAGCTATGTTGACATAGAGCCCTTAGCAACCTGTACGCACTCAGTAACTTTGCAGTACCTTTACGTCATATCATACTTCCTTCACAGCGCAATCCTGTGATGACTGATGACTCACTTTTGCGATCGTCAATTCTTCTGCCAAGCGTGATAAATCTGTATATATTTTAACTAGCTTAGTAGCTTAACCGAGTTTAGACGCTGAGTGGTAACAAACACACACAAACTTTCTGATTTTTTTATAATATTAATAGGATTAATAGGATTACCTTTACGCAAACTCACCTTGCTATAGAAGGTATAACCAAATAGAAGTATCTATTTGGTTCTAAAACCTCATTAGCACAAAATTCAAGCGTTAAGTCGTAAAATCATCTAAGGGTGACGAACTAACGACTGTGCCCTGCCTTAGCCATGCAGAAATAGGATTCGTACCAACATGTTTAAAAATAACAGTAACAAATTAGGTAATTATAATAAAATACTATAAAAAAAAATTATAATTTAATTTATGTACCTGCTTATTTAAAAAAAATCTTAAATAATACATGCCAGTACTCTTGCTAAAACATTAAGCTAAATAAATATCAATGCTAGTAAACTTGTGAATTTGTATCCATTGCGAAAAAGTAATGTACTTATGCGATTTACCAAAAGAACTTCATGACTGTTTTATGGCTAAAGCTGTTCTTAAAAGACCAGACACTTCCTCGGGATCATTTCATTATTATTACGTTGGTAAATCATATTTTCCTTTGTTTAATAGCCCGCGTTGAAAAGTACATATATTTTTTTAATCACTTCAACCTTTTACCTAATGTTCCTAGACTTTTCTTGGCGTAAAAGAAAGTCGTTGTAAACATAGTATGATGTAAAGAGTGTAAACTGCATTAAATGCAGTTCATACCATTACTCTGTAAAACCGCAAACAGTTACACAGAATAAATGTGAACAGGTGACCTTGTTGCGTAATTATTAGTAATAGAAATGATAAGTATTAATTATGTGTAATATATTAATTGTGTGTGCAGAGAAACGAGCGGTGCGGGTGGCGGGGCGGCCAGCGGTGGGCTGCTGGCCATGAACGCCACCCAGGTGCAATGCGAGCCCCACGACTCCGTCGTACTCATTAAATGTAAGTAACACCCACTCATGTTACTGACCAAACTTAGAACTCAAGCATACTAACGACATTTCACCGTACATACAGCAAAAACTTTGCCAACAATTAAATACCCCTAGTGCGCGTTTCGATAATTTTATATCGAGCTAAAAGTTGCCAATGTGCTTAAGACGTTAATTTTGGTCAAATAACCTGTTATCATATAATACCTATTATAAATAAATTTTACTTTAGAACATATAACATTTATTAATTTTCCTACATACAAATGCTGCGATGTGGCTCCAAACTCGTTCTAGTGAGTATCTTGAGCTTACTAAGATCGACTAAGCTTTATCAATCCCAAATATTATAGTAGTATCGCTAGATGCATTTTATTTAGTGTTAAGTAAGTCCGCTCTCGTCATAAACATAAAATTAGTTGGGACTAGATGATGGTGTGTGATAGTGTCCACATATTATTATTATTATTCTCTTTATTTATATTTTTTCTTATTAATTACATTTTTAAACAGGTATATATTTATATAAAACAAAAAATACACATTTAAAAATATAAAAAATAGATTACCACCGGCAACGAGACTAGAGTCCAAGCTACCGACGGTTAGGGTTCCAGAGAGAGGAACCTCCTAACAATACGTGCCGTGTCGAGAAGCACTGCCTTCTGGATCTGGCCCTTGACCCATCCACCTAATGCGAGCCTCTTTAGTTGTTGGTCGAGGCTCTTAGCTATTAAACCATTTACAGTAATGACTATCGGCACAATGACAGCAGAATCCACATCCCACATGTCAACAATCTCATGGGCTAAATCAAGATATTTTATTTGCTTGTCTTCTCAGCCTTAATGAGATTCTCGTCATGAGGGACGGTAATATCAACTATCATTGCAAGGCCTTCAGATCGATCCACCGCCACAATGTCAGGCTTGTTAGCTATAATAGTCCTGTCTGTGATGATGGAGCGATCCCAGTACAATGTCGCGCGACCATTCTCGAGAACTGGCTCTGGATCGTACCTGTAGTACGACACCTCGACATCCAAAAGATTGTATCGCAGAGCAATTTGCTGGTGGATGATCCTGGCTACTTGGTTATGTCTGTGCAAGTACTCTCCGTTAGCAAGACGCGAACAGCCAGAAACAATATGCCTGAGGGATTCACCAGGGCGATGACATGCCCGACATATGTCAGTAGTGCCATCCCTAAAGATATATTTCCGGTAGTTGTTCGTCATGATAACTTCGTCAGCAATTGCACAAACAAACCCTTCGGTTTCTCCAAACAGATCGCCGAAGCGTAGCCAGGCAACGGAGGCAGCATGGTCTATATCAGGCCCATGTAAGGCCCGATAGAACCGTCCGTGAAGCTCCTTGCTCTGCCATACCATTCTACGGTCGTCTATAGTGAGTACCACAGGCCTACGCCAGCTCTCCTTAGCCAGGGCTAGCGGAGTAAGTCCACTATCCACTGCAACCATATCACGATGCACACCCTCGCTCATCTTGAGAAAATAGTCTCTAAGGTTGCATATCTCACGATTGTGGAGGGTTTTGGCGTTTAGAAATCCACGGCCTCCACATTTTCGCGGGATATACAACCTCATGACGGATGAACGCGGATGGTGCATACGAAATACGGTTAACAATGTGCGGACTCGCCTATCCAGGGCATCCAATTCGGTCTGTGTCCACTTGAGTATGCCGAAGGAGTACACAAGAAGAGGCATGACCCAACCATTACAGGCGCGCACCTTGTTGCCGCCTGACAAGTGACTTTTTAATACTTTTTTAAGGCGGCTGAAAAAGCGCTCCTGTAATGATTGTTTCATATCTGTCTCTTTAATGCCCAATGACTGCGACATACCCAAGTATTCATAGGCGTCAGCGATTAGAAGTGACCTAAGATAAGTAGAATCAGATAGTTGAATTCCATCAGATTCTACTACCCTGCCTCGTTTTACATGCATGATTGCACACTTGTCCACTCCGAAAGCCATGTTGATAGATTTACTAAAGTCTTCAGTTAACTTCAGTAACTCTTTCAGCTGGGGTTCAGTTGGTGCAATTAATTTAAGATCATCCATATATAGCAGGTGGGATATTATCTGACCACCTCTACGCAGCCTATAACCTAACCCTGAACTCTCCAGTATAGAGCTAAGAGGGTTCAGTGCTAGGCAAAACCATAAGGGACTCAGACTGTCACCCTGGAAAATACCCCGCCTAATCCATAACGGTTCGCTAATACCCGGGGTTTGTCGACATCCTGGATAGATAAGAACTGTTTTCCATTGCCGCATGCATGCCTCCAAGAAGGTGCGTATTGTAGGGTCTACTTTATATAACTCCAGCACCCTCAGGAGCCATGCATGCGGCACGGAATCAAATGCCTTCTTATAATCTATCCAGCATGTCGCCAAATCCTTTCGGTTGCGGCGAACCTGCTGGCTAATGGTCGCATCGTTAAGGAGGAGCTCCTTAGTACCACGGGCCCCTTTCCTACATCCATTCTGAGAGATAGACATAGCTGAATTAAATTCTAAATGCTTAGTAATTTTGGTTCGCAGAATGGACGTAAGAAGTTTATAGACCGATGGTAAACACGTAATCGGTCTATAATTACCGGGATCCGTAGCACAACCTGTCTTATAGAGCAGGTGAGTATAACCTGTCGTTAGAAAGTCTGGTAGCAATCCACTCTCCAGTGTAGATTGAAATTGAGATGCCAATCGAACATGCGAGCTGCGTAGCCATCTCAGCCAGAAGTTGTGCAGTCCGTCCAGTCCCGGTGACCTCCAGTTAGCCATAGGACGGACTGCATTAATTACGTCTTCAGCTGTGATGACCACGCTATCCATTTCTGTAACTTGCTCACCTGTTCGCTTGACATCTCGCATCCAGTCACCTTCAGAGTGATTAACTGGTACCGATTAGATGCTACTCCAAAACTCTCTTGTAGCAGTAGCATCTGGCAGCTTACCATCATGGGTCTCAGAATTTGATTGCTCCCAGCTCCTATATACCCATTATTATTATTATTATTATTAGTCAATGTTGTGATTATTTAAGTCCGCTCTCGTCATAAACATAAAATTAGTCAATGTTGTGATTATTTAAGAGCTACTAAACGCGCGTGTAGCTGACTCACGCATTAAGGTGCAGACGACAGTACGCCTCTTGTTTTAGACTTACATTATTCTTATCTATAAGAGGATATAGGGGACAGATACAGCGCCTTAACTGCAGGTTTGCCATGTTTGCTACACAAGTAATTAAGTTGTTTAAAAGTTGACAAATATAATTATACAATATTTGATAGATAAATTCAGCCAGTCATGTCTAAGACGCAGAGTTAAAAAACTTATACTGAGGTGATCATTGCTAAAGAAAAGCATTATGATTGTGGCACGTAAAATCAACAACATTTACGTACGACTTGAGATTTTTAGATATACAGCGAAAATAAAGAATGTTGTTTTTCTTGCTAATGATAACATAACGCGCGTACGAAAATATTCAGCACGATAACATTTAATGGAATCAATTTATCCTTTGTCAGAAGTTAATACGTGAATTAATCAACGCGCGCGCCATAGATTCACTGGCCTCATTGCAATGCTTTTGTATATTTTTGGACCGGTGAGTACTGCTGCGTCAAAAGTACTCTGTACGTTGGCACGACTACTGTCTTGATAGCGTATATGTACGTCTTGCTTGCGATGTGCATTTGATATTATTATTAATACACGTGTCATGCAATGATGGCAGACATATTTATCGTTATAAACATTATGTGGTAATGTGTAAGGTTATTGTTGTCGTGTGATACGTCGTAATCGACGCATCATTGTGCTAATGATACTATTGATTGTATTGCTGTCTGATCTTCAAGGTCGTCATTTAAATGTACGAATTTTGTATAATGTTAAGTAAAAAGCATTCACTTTTAAATGTGGATAATACTTGTTTATTCCGTCACTCACAAATAGTCCTAAACATGGATGGATAAAGCTACTGAGTATATTAATTTTACAAGATCCTTGTGTTACTCTTACTTAATACCTGAGAACCTAAATTTTAACTGACTCACTCATATATATTTCAAGAATTTCTCTACATTTTCAACTAGAAAAGATATTGCACTATTTTAGTGTAATTGCAATGTAAACTACTGACTGGTCTATGCATAAAATATTCAAAAAAATTTTATAGTAACCGATTTTTGTTGATTACTATGATGTATGACTGGTAATGTTTATGTTCGTGTACATTTTGTTTTTTTTTGTATTTATTAAGGACTATCATTATATTATCGGTATTATATTTCTTTCCTTTTTTGGTAAACATATGGGGGCGCTTTTTATTGGCAAATTTTAAATGTATATTGTGTGTTATTTGTATTGTTAGTCCGTAAGCGCTCTGTAATATAGAATAAATAATTAAATAAATATTTTTCCTAGTATACTGCTGCAACCTTAGAGCATTAAACCAACAGGAGTGGACACGCGCTCTATTTCCCTTGCGCAAAAGTCTGCCACTTTCGGCGGGGGACGGGGTAACGCGAGCAACGCACACTAATTACAATGTTAACTACTAATGCATTTTTAAATCGCGTAGTTATACACGCACACAATAAAATTATTCCACACTAGCTTAAACTAAACACACACAATCACATTCACACACAGGGACATCTATCAGTTTACGCTTCCTTAGCGTAAAACAGTTAGAGCTTGACTCTGTCGATATTTAGTATCGATGTTTAGGATTTCATATAAGTACGCGAAAGATTTAATTATTTTCATAATTATTATGTTTGCTTATTAAAATGAGCATTATCTTATATTATGTAGAACAGTTTTAGGTAATAATAATCTATTATAATTTTAAGGTTTTTTTTTTTATTTAAGCCCTTTGAAATAGATGAAAGTAAAGTAAATAGTTCATAAACATGAATTAACTAGAAGTAATTCTGTTAATTCATGTTTATGTCAATATTACAGGAAGAATAAAACAGTGTTTCTAACTAGCACACTTTTTTGTAATTATTATCAAAAAAGCCCGTCCTGTCATACGGTCGGGCTAAATTTATTTATTAAACATTGTTCGACAAACAAATCTGGTTATGCGGTCGGGCTCTCCTACTATGTTTACTAATGTTTATTCAATACTTCCGATCCCTGATAGTACGGAACCCTCGGCGCGCGAGTCCTACTGGCATTTAGCCGTTTTTTTTGAAGTTATACTTTTTTTGGCGCGATTGGGAAAAATGATGAGAGTGAATTTTTACGATGCGCGCGCACACCGACAGAAAAAAGCAACACCCTGAAGTTAGTTGCGAACCTTTTACACACTGAAGTTAGTTGCGGATCTTTGTGTGTCGTATCAGTACAAATAATCTGTGTGAATAAATAAAAAATATATTGGCGTTTATATCAATTCAAATATTTATGTATGTATGCGTTGTATTATTATTTGGTGTTTTTGGATTGTTATGCCAAAGAAGTATAACTTCTTACGTGCGTACATGGGTACCCACTCTTTTTTTTTATTTTACTACTGCGCACAAGGATGTATGTTCAATAACCACCACCTGTTGAAATTTGTTCTAGTGTGGATTAAAGATTGTAATTAATTATTACGTGTCAATTTTACGTGTATTATTCCTAAGTATGTATGTATATTCAAACCAAATAATACTTTGAATTAATTGTCTGTTGCTATTAAATTTCGTTCCAACTAAGCAGAGCTTGTAATTGGAGGATTTTGTTCTGATTACATAGTAACAAGACACTGACATGAGAATGTATGAGTAGATTTTTATTAGAGAGATATTTTATCTGTTCAGATAACAAAAAAACAACAGAATATATTTCAGAAAGTCTTTATTTAAGTAGGTATAATAAAATACTGAAAAACTGTGCAATTTAAATTAACCTTATAAATCTAGTTTAACTAATCCTAGGTAATGCAATAAGAGGAGGTAGCGCACAGCGAGTTTACTTGCTAAAAACTAAGCTCTCCGCCGCTTGGGGGGTAGGGAGGAGGTAACAGTGCTGGCAGCACAGAAGGCTTTGTCTTTTAAGCTGTTAGTCAGATACTTGTACGCTTAGGAACCCACATAGATGGTTCCTACAATATTGGACCCAAGCGACTCGAGGCGCTGCTTCTTTTGAAAATCTAAAACAAACAAAAAAAAATTAATTTAATACTGGAAAACCAATATCGATATTTGTGATTAATCTGTCTCATCTCTAATTATGTTAAAGTGTGACCAGTTTCTTAAAAATAAATACGCTTATTTTTGTAAGAAATGAGCAATTATCTTTCGGAATAAAGTGCACTAATCTTGTATATTTGGATTTATAATCTCATTTTACTTGTTCATTTAATATTATTTTGTGCATTACTTGGTAAAAAAAATATTGGTTTTAATTAAAAATAAATAAATATGGGAACGGTGACACAATAATGTACATCCAAAATGAAACTTATTAGATATGTCAACAAGGCGAGGTATAAAAAAGAAAAGGTTAGTTTTTATGTTAATTCAACTTAAAATATTACCCCAGATTGGAGTATTGATGATAAGCCTGGCAACACTTGTTGATTAGCATTTTATTTGGTTAAATTGCTAATTTAATGCCTTATTTAATAATATTAGAACAAAATAATACTTACAGGTGAAATGTAATATTATCCTTTTGTAGACTTGATATCGCTGAACGCTTTTTACACCAAAATACACTGCAATTCGGCATTTCTATTGAGACGCTATTACGCATGCACTGATAGGTGACATGATACGGAACGCGCGTCAACTAGTTTTATATAACGGGTATGACCGGTGGGCTGGTACCTTTGGCAGAGGGGTACGCCTGTCAGTGGCCTCTCCGGTTGGTTTAATGCTCTAAGGCTGCAACATTTAGGATGATAAGTATTTGTAATAATGTCTACAACGACAAACATGAGAAATATTTATAGGAATTGAAACTTATTAGCTTAGTTTATTAGGATTTAGGACTCGTTAATTTAATATTCTAAGTTCCAACCTGATATCACTGCCACAGGGCATTTTTGTGTAATTTTCTTCCCGTCTCTTCTATATTTTGCAATGGAATCACATAATTAATTTAATAGTTGATTTCTGTCCATACAACCAAACACTGCCAGTATTATTACTACGCATCGAAACACACATGAGCAGCATGAAGCTTTAAAAATTTAAAAATACACCTACCTACCCGAAATAAATCACCCTCCTTCCTTTGACAGTCGCGTTAATTGTAATATTTAAAGGAGTTTACTATCACCTATCGTAACATATTCAAACATCAAGGAAATATGTGTGTTTTAAAAAGCAGGTGTGATATTTACTAATAACTATTTGCAAATACCTAGTATTATTATCTACAAGTATCTAGGTCATTATTTGTAGTTACCGAGAATAAGAACTGCAGTATCTCTATATTATTTTCTTTCCTTGAGTTAAAATAAAGGCTGTCATCAACAGGCTCTGAAAACTATAAGTTACCTACCTTTAAACATCGTACTTCTTGAAATGGAAATTCTAGCTTTACAAGAGAATAATAAACAGTGATAGTAGGTAATTCTAGGTATTAAAGCTTTATCCAGTTATAAATGACGTAATGCCTCTAACCTATGACATAAATGATCAAACCGAATCTATAAACAGTGTATGTTATGTCAGCATCCGTTCACTTATAAAGTACTGGGTAGTGGTTTAGTCACTATCATGTCTGCATTCATTCATTAACTGGCCAATTTATATATACCTAAGTAACTAGCTGTTGCCCGCAGCTCCGCCTGCGTAAATGTCGCTATATCTGTTTACATAGACGATTTTTTATACAAACTTTCATACCCTATTTCAACCCCTTAGAGGCATATTTTTTGCGATAAAAGATATGTTGTTCCCCGAGGTCTAATCTATCTCTATACCAAATTTCATCAAATTCGGTTCAGTGGTTTAGGCGTGAAAGCGTAACAGACAGACAGTCAGAATTACTTTTGCATTTATAATATTAGTATGGATTGTTTCTACATGTAACAGTTATTGTAGGATTACTTTACAAGTTTGGAAAATAGACAATAAATACTGAAATTGTCCTTATTTTATTTATTTTTCTTTATTGGGACAAAAAACAGTTACACGTTATTTATTACTATACATAATTTAACAACTAAAATAAGGTAAACGTATAACCCACACCATTGTCCACAGAGTAAGTAATGGAAAGTTAATTTAGTGCGCAAAATGAAGCTAAATTTAAGTAAATTTTAAATTTAAGTATTAGATGTAATAAGAATCTGAATAGCCAATGATTTAAATTTTACCTTAGACAAAACAAAAATATCAAGATCCGTAAAGTGTGTGTCATATGCCTGAACCATGCGTCGCAGAGGTGCCCGCTCACCAGCATTCGTTTTACAGGTAGCAGTGTGAAACAACCTCTTCTCGCACACACCGCGGCGCATGGTTCGTGGTACAATATAGCTTAGCTGATTTGTAATATCAGTGCAGTCAAACCTATTATTACATATACCATGCAAAGTCATGGACATCAGAAGGATACGTCTGGACTCCAAGCTCAACAATTTATACTTGTCCAGTAAATCGGTGTAATGCAGTTTCGGTTGTCGACATTTATTGCATATTGCATATTGCGTAAATACTTTTTTTGTACCATTTCAAGTTTGATTGAGTATTTACTATAAAATGGACTCCAAATTTGTACCCCATACTCCAATTGGGAACGAACAAGTTATAAAAAATCATTTATTATTTCTCAAACTGATAAGGTGAATGAAAGTTTCGATTATTTATATTGTGTTTAGCGTATCATCACAAATATTAATCATGACTTGTGAAAAACAACATGTGCATTCAGTTATCTACCCTTATCATATTGTAGATACTTATTACCTCCATCCTTAAAAAATGATTTCGGTAAGTTTGCGTCTGGCACAAAAGTGTAAGAGCAAGAAGAGACATTAACGAACTAAACAAAAATATAAAAGTTTATTTTGTCCATGTTAGCTTTATAAAACAAACGTTAGCGCATAAACACATTGTAGTTAATCTCTTCGCATCTCGTTCCTTTGTCACATCAAACTAATATATTCCTTTCTGTACTCGCCATTTCTAGAAATAGTACCAATTGTGTTTATTTCCGTAACTGAAAGTTCCCCCGTTGTGCCGCGCGCCGCGCCGCCGCGCCGAAGCGCTCAATTGATGCGGGAGGCGCACATATTCCTACAATTAGCTTTGTTTGTATGGCTGATAATAATAATTGCTGGATATAAGCCAATGTTAGTATTAATTTTTCAACATGGCGCTTGAGTGGTAGGCTCGACAATTGCCGCAACCATCCGCAATTATGTTAATCCGGCTTAGTTTTGAAGGGACTGTGCAATAGGGTGCACGTTAAGCGATGCATTTGTTAATATGTTGCAGTTATGTGAGAAAGTCGTTTTATTTGAGTAAATGTGATGGTGTTGTGAGACAATGCAGTTTACGTTGGTAATCGTTGTAAACAAAGTTAAGTTATGTCCGGTGATAGAAGAGCCGCTCAAACCACCTATAGGTAGGTAACTAATTGTGTTTCTATTTTGCTTGTTAAAAATATTTTCGATACATTTCTGAATCGAATAAACACGATTCCTAATTTTTCCGAATCCATACAACGGATCAAAAACCCAGATAAACAATTTTTATGATCCATTAAAGTAACCTTTAAAATAAGCATCACGAACATATAATGTACCCAGATTCAGCACAATACACAAATATTTTTCTCATGTAGAAAATCGATCACTCAGACTGAAAGCAATGCAGGGGAACATAGTCAAAACTTCGAACAGGCGCAACGTCCCTCGTGCTGTTGGAGATATTATAAGGATACTGTAGTTTTACAGTACTTTATTGTCTTACTTACAACACCGCACATTATAGACTAGGTATTACAAATATGTATGTGAGAGGTGTTTGTATACATATTTAGCAATGACCTAATTGGTACTCATTTCTAAAAGATCTATTACTCTGTTGATATTGACTTAATGTAACTCGATTAATACATTATCTTAGTTATGTTAAAATTCTTGGCCATTTTTCAGGTTTCGCAATTTCGCAGCAGTGGTCTAATATGATTGATAGTGACAATTATGTTAATCAGATAGGGTCGTGATCGTAAAACTTGACCGACATCGCAACGTAAAGTATAATTGAAATTTGAATGTTAAAATCAATCTAAGCATTAGTTTCTGGACGGTATCTTAAAACCTTATCAAAATAAAAATAACTGATTAGCCGAAATTTCTATGTGTGAAATTTTTAATTTTGACAACTAGACCGGAGACAGCCTCGATGTCTATGTCAATGGCAATTTATTTTATATTAATTAGCATGATCTTGCCAAATTAATTAAACGTTCACTAAGTCGTTAGGTACTTCATACGTCATTCGAAAGATTTGACAACGTTATTAATATGAATAGCAATAATCCCTGATAAAGCAGATCAACAACATTTTTGGGACTTTTATCAGACGGATAAAATTTTTTCTGCATTTTAAATACCGATACAAAACTCTCTAACCTCTCCATCAAATTCCAGAAGAACATAGCTATCTATAAATAATATTTACTAACATTTAAGCTTTTATATTGCATCTAGCCAACTTTAGTGGCTGCAAAAGTGCAAACATGGCATGTGAACAATAACTAGTTCAATATATTAATTATCTCTAAAGCAACAGTGACGTTACAAACGTTAGTAGGTGTCAGCCAATCAGATGAACTGTAGCCCATGTGTGGCAACACCACACTTATTGTAAGTGACATTCTTAACCATCTGAATAAATGTAATTGAACAATTTCTATCAACCCATTGCCCTTATCTAATACTTGTATCTTGTTGCTGGACAAATTCGAAACACAATTGAACCCAATGGCTAATGATTGTTCTTTTAAATCCATTAAACATACAGAGCTATGTGTAACGCTATTGTTTGTTAGTTGTAATATTTCTGAAATTATTGGAAACCGCAATAATACCTATTATTGTTTCCCGAAAAAGTACCTTAATTACTCATTCATGTTGATAGTACTGCCGGTAATATACTGAGTAATATCCCTATGAGGCATCCATTGACGTCAAATGTCTACAAAATTTATAAAGAAGTATTTGCAGAATGTACCCACATACATTATTCCCGCACACCATGCGTCAGAAATTATGTCAAGCACATAATAGCTAGATGGGAACGCTTAGCTGCAACGCCCTATTTGTTGCATTCTTATCTGAGACTTGTAATATGGCCGTATGAATCATAATATCTAGGCGGCCTAACAATGAGCTCGACTGACGGGGCGCGCCGAGCGGCTCCTAAGATCTCGACATTCTCGATACAAAGATTGTACTGACCGGACATAAATCGAATCTTGTTATGGACCTGCAATTTCATTATTTACATTAACATGCATCAGATTATGCCATCTAATGAGGTTATCGGGTTTTGCCGTTACTATTGTACCAGCTAATTTCGGTTTCGTTTTGATGTTTACTTGTTTATAAATCTTCAAAACAAATGGTAATAGTAGTTGAGCGAAATAAAAGAGTAGCCACTGCCAATGAATAATTATACAATATCCTTTCAAAGGGTGCCTATTTCATGTATGTCGACCTAAATTAAAAGTCGGTCATTGGCGTATGTGTACTTTACCTGCGAGATTTCTATAAAAACATTGATATCTAGCATTCCACTGCTTATCTTTATTATAGGTAAGTATTTTCGTTCAGAATACGCAATAAACTGATCGATTGAGTCTTGAACTTATTTACGTTGAGATGAATGGTAGCTGTTCTTGGCAGTAGGATTCCTTGTAAACTTCTTCACTAAAATATAAGTAAAACGTATGCGAGGTCAATGTTGTTCAGGATGCAGTAGACATCATAATATCATTCACTGTAAAAGATAACAATATTAGGGTTACCACCTATATATTCTTATTAAGCTTTTAAATTTTAATTTTACTATAATTTGATCGTCAGAATGATACGTCTGCTTTCTTTGTTTTTTTTTTCATTAGTTTGGCAACTCCAATTTAATTTCGCAACTAACGCACTTGTTTTTATTTCTACTGTTTACTTAATTGTTTACATACAATTAATTGTTTATAGTGTTATGCACGTCAAAATGATATTATTATTATCTATGATGAATTGATGACCATTTTAACGAGTTATTCCGGTCTGATCCCCTGAATCTGATTTCCTGGGGGATAACCAATGAAAGCATCTAAAAACAAATAACTATATTGCTGACGTGTAAAGGCATGATTTTAAAATCAATTGAAACTATTACAGATAGCTTTATAATAGCTGTTATCATAAGTAACATTAATAAATATATATTAACTGTAATAATATGATGCTGTATTTTAGATAATTGATGCTTTGTGCGAGCAAATTAACGCCCTTACTATTAACCCAAAAAAAACGCACTAGTCTAAACTGGGTTATCTGTAGAACACATTTTAATTCATTATACATACGTAGAATACAAAAGAGTCGGCAAGCCAACACTGCAAATATAATTTAATATCCATTAAAACGGCTATTTGTGGGTCGTCAACCCTGGGCGGCGGCGAGCGAGACCCTGGCGAACGAAGCAACAAGTAACTTACTATCAAATGTTATTTACACCATCAGCTCATTGAGTTCTTAACTAACTGAACAGTGAACACAGTTTAGTGTATGATGAAACCTAGTGATGTAGACACGTGGCCGCTGTTAATTGTGTTTATTGTGTTAAAATATTATTCAATTTAAATTTTGTTGGCGTTGATATTATGTGCATAACTAACTTGTTTGTCTGTTCATTGGGCAGAGTTTGTTACCGTGTTATAATCGGTAATCTTGATTTCGCGACAGAGGACGAAATTACGTAATAGTGACTTGTGAATCTTGTGATGGATGTCCGACGCGACATGGTGAAGCCTACCAGAAACAGTGATAAAATAACTAAAATTAAACACAAGTTAATAAAGAGACAAAAACTATGTAGGTAGTTACTATCTGTTTAATTTCTCATAATTGATAATCGTGATAAATAATTATAAAAGCGTAGTTTTAAAACAGTTCCTGAGTGTTGTGTTTGATCGAGTTTAGAGTTGTGTTTGATCGAGTTTACAAAACGTGGTCGCCACATTCGACTCCCACACATTTCTTCAAGGCCTCTAATCCAATTAATCGGCTTTTCGACTTATATCTTCGATGATACAGCTTCAGAAGGATGTTTGCAACGAATATATTTCTAGTTGATTTCTCCAGTCGTATGTTGCCTTTTTCACGCCGCCTTAACTTTGGCTAATCGTTGATAAATGGCAAATTGATAATAACAAAAAATACTTGACTGTATTTTATTTGAAGCTCTGTATTTCTGTTTGAAATTTATGTACAAGTTAAAGAACAGTGTACAATTTATCTATGCAAATTAAAAAAAAGAGTCGTAAACTAGCGATTTTTTGATAACATTCAATTACAAAACATCACCAATTAGCCAAGGTTAAGCAAATATTTATTTAAGAGTAGTTACTGTACGTCTTTAATAGTAATGCTTTCGATAAGAGCCAGCAGACTTTATCAGTTAGTTGTTTCTGATTTAAATGTTCTTAGAAACGCAATCAGTTATTTCTAGTAACTGTAGCTTTCTGTTACATATCAAGTAATATGGTCAGGCACGCATAGATTTCTATTACAGACTTCTCGCTAAAATGGTACCTACTATCACTCGGCACTACCTGCAGTTATAGCAACAGTGCCTATAGTCTAAGTAGCTTTGTTTTCACGGTGCTCAGTAGTGGTATCACTGTACCTAAATAAAAAAACTGTAAGTTATTGGCAGCCAACATATTTAGCGCAATGCTTTCGGCCCTAAGAACAATGTATTTTTTTCTATTTTTACTTAAAGAAAACCGCAAGCAAAGACGCGAGGAACAGCAGTTAAGCGTGCTCTGACTTTTCTGAAAGATACACATCATGTAGACTACCACCTCATGACCTCAAACACAAACACCACGCTTAATTTGGGGTATTTCATTACGAAATTTGACACATCCTAAACAACTCTAGTAGTGTCGTTTAAATAGATATTCATCATTATTTATTTATTTTACTATCTATATTTCCACATTATGAAAAATTCAGTTTGATGTATGATTTTCCGTCGCTGTGAAGACTATAAGCAAAAATATTATACCTACGACTGTGTTTAAAACTTCCATCGTCTTTAATTAGATTCTACTCGTAGTAGAAAGTGAGATCAAAATGTCATTTGTTTAAACAATAAGGCCCATAACATAATTTTCTAAATTAAACAACATAGGCCAAGTAATTTCCATATTTATGAAAGTAAAACTTTTGTTTACTGGAAGCTTTCGCTAGTGAGTTCACTCATTAGTTATGTAATTATGTTTTTGTATGTTTGAATGGTTTAATGTTTTACAGATGAACACCGATCAGCGGGCGGCAGTTGGGAGGAGCCAGTGAGCGCTGTTCGGAACTCACCGCTCAGGCGCTCCCAGAGGCTCAACTCGACCCTGGACTTTAGGTAACTAGCTTGAAAAGACCTCAACAATGACATTGTATGTTATCAGCATGCAAATTGCTTAGAGACTAATTCTCTACAAAAATAAAAATTACAGACATTTTTCAATTTCAAGTAGTTTACAATCAACTGTTTACAAATTTCACCTTCCGAATCATAGAATCAGTAGAACGGTTTATTAGTGCACTTATTCTGTCAATTTGGCTGTAAATAGGTATATTATTTTTGTAAATATGTTAATAATAGGATTCTCTTACCCAATTAAACACGAGGTAGTGTTTAATTGGGTAAGAGAATCCTGGGCTCAAAAAATCAGAAATTACCAATCCGCATTGAGCAAGCGTGGTGATTAATGCTCACGCCTTCTTTATATGAGAAGAGGCCTTTTTTCTGCAGTGGGACAATAAACAGGCTGGTATTATTATTATATATTATGTTTTCTTTCTTTCTTTCTTCCTTTAATTAGTTAATGCAAGTGGTAATATAAATCCGAATAGGGAAAACAAATATCTAATGTGTTAGTCTTTCTAATATTAACAAAATTACTTGTGAACGGCTCTATATTTTTAGTTTTACCGCTTACACTAATTTTGTTCTTTGTTAAATATGGCCTGGTTAAGTTACACAACAGTTGGAATTCTTCTATGGCCAACATTCCGCAATTTAATGTTTATAAGCCAAGGATTCCGCCTACCCAGTCCGTATTTCCAATAAACCATGTTTATAATAATAATTATGGTAGTGCATGAGTCTATATGCGTGATTGTTTTCATGAAGTTTTCATGGAAGGTTATCGTTTCACGGAAATTGTATAACTTGACTGAGAGCAAAGACCATTGTTGTACACTATGGAACGAATCAAGCTTACTTTGTAATCCATATTTAATTCTAAGTAGTAATTAGTGCAACGGTAAATGTTTTACATTGAAACCCATATAGCAGCTCGTACCAGTAGGTACCAGTGGATTGTTTCAAGGTTTTCACTGGTCTATGGATATCGAAATATTGTCAGATGAGCGTGTTAACACATGTCATAGAAGCAAGCACAACTACTACAGCTTATCCCTAAACCAGTGCTCACTTGCAACATCAGGGACATCATTCGCCGTGTCTGTAATTTTTTTTACTCCTATTATAGGATACCAGTCCCTCAAGCACATAGCTCTATAATTTATTTTATTTTTGTAAATCCTTATCTGTTAGTGATCCAGTGACTAAAAAAGAACATTTTCTCGTTGCCTCAGGCGAGGTAGAGAATCGCATCGCGTATTTTTAGCATATGTGGTGAAATCTTAATTTTCTATGAGTAATCCTCTTTAGCCATAAAGTGAATAATTCATTTTTACAAAACGCTTAAGTCAAGCCAGAGCCATTCGACAATTAAATTACAAATTACAATTTTTATTTACAAACTGACGCGTGTTGCACATGCGTTGTTAAAGATTTTTTTTCTAGTTTGTTAAACTTCGACTATAGACATCCGCGATGTCACTGGGCCTACCTGAAAATCAGCGCTGTGGCTTATTATTGCTGCAGCATAATGTTGAGGTAGGATCTATTTTTTAGCCTTCTGAAGGATTCTGATCTTGAGTTATTACTGTAACTTATAAAATGTAATGTGTATATCGTATATCCTGTAGCAGATCTTAAATATTTTATTTTCCATTTTATTTTATTTTCATTAGTTTGTAAATTATATTAATTGTAATATAACTAAATAATAATAATCGCAACAAAATACCTAAAAATTTGTATAAAGTCAATGCCGCGGTTGTGACGAAATAATTTATCGCAATGGTATTGAAGTAATTATTTAATACTGAGTAGTAACATAAAGTTCAGTATAGTAAAATATATGTTAAACAGTGTAATAAAACACTAATAGCCAGTTCGTTGATGTCAGAACAAAGTGTGATTGATTACAGTGCCAGAATTAGCTCCCAATTCTCCTCTTTTAAGAGGGTGCTTGTTTGCAACGCATTTAAAGGCAATATATCTTATATAGGCTACTGTAAAGTGTGTTTATGCGTTCATTAGTAATGTTTCACTTGTAACATGTATGTTTACTATGCTCTTAATGATCAAAATATAAACATCTAATACTTAGTATAAACTTGTTTAAATAAATATTTACTATTGCCACTAAACAGATTCGAAAAATTACATAAATCCTCTTACGACCATAGCTTTAAAAGTTTGCTATCCGTGTTTTCCAAAGTAAATTGAATTTATCAAAGAAATTGATTCGATTAAAATAACTTCATACAGTTAAAATATATCAACATCTCACTTTCAAAAAACATCATATATTATTATTTGTATGACCCTGTAATAAAGCTTGACATCTTGTGTACAAATGTGTTCATAGATACATAGCATATGATGATGAGATGAGTTCGCAATATTCAAGTACAAATTGCGTAGACGGTTCTAAAATTATGCAGTGTTGACAGTTGTTGAAGCTTTGCGATGCGACTTCCCGTCGCAACGCGGTGTGGTCCACTCCCGCTAAACAATTAGCGAACGCTCAGCACCGACTCAATTAACACGAATATCCTGTGTTCAAACTCCAGAGGCCAACAGAGGGCACTGCCACCCGACTAAATAATCATTCATGCTTTAGCGGATACAGTCTATTGACGCTTAAGAACCGATCATTCACTCAATGACCAATACCATTTTGATTTAAAAAGGCAATTCGCGACAATTTAAAGTTTATAGAAGTGAGATTTTTGTAAAGGACGACGATGCAAATTTAATTGCTTGTATAGCCTTAATTGTTCGATTGTGTACTAAATTCGTATTTAATTTAACACTGTGGAACACACGCAACAACATATGACCTAGTCAAAATCTATTAATCATTATAAAGATAAATCCCATATTAACTAAAACTTGTTTTATGAGATACTTTAACCTTAAAGAATTTTGTAAACTTGCATATTCTCGTATTATCGTTAGCTTCTTGCGTAAATAATTAGCTATACTTCACACTTTAATACCTTCAACCACGCATTCGCCATATTTATTTATTACTATGGCCGCTTAGCGCAGTCCGACTTGTGACATTCAGCACTACATACAATTGAGTTTATAATGTTAAAAAATAATGTCAAGGGCTTACACAACTGCGATTTGCATGTGTCACGGAGACATTACTAGGTGGGCTTGCAAATGTGACTCTGATTACTTAAATTAATTGTTTTAAATTAAAACCGCGTTAATAGCACTAAACTTTATGCTTTATAGATAAACTCAGGGTAATCGATAAACAGTTATCTCCGAATCTGATGCAAATCAGAGAAAAAAGCTATCTTAAATGTGGGTTAAAAACAATGCCCTGTTTTTCATACCCTTGGATATAAATGGTGTTTATTTTAAAGCACCCTTAATACAAACTCATTTTCTGCTTACAAGGCCAATTAGATAGCAGGTGTTCTGAAATCCAAACATTTCGTGGGAAAACATCGCGTGATCGTAAATAACATATTTAATAATTATCCTTCGGTGAAAGCTAAAACAAAGCTCTTTAAATCTTTGTGTGTGTAATCTCCTGCTGAGATGTTTCTTGTCAAAGCTATGACTTAAAGACAAAATATTGAAGCAAGTTATGTACCAAGAACTAATATTTTTTCATGTTATCTACATTATCTGAAGCTATGGCGCTGGGAAATTCTCGCAGCGTGCTCTCACATCGTATCTCTGTTATGTATGTTTTAAAATACGATTATCAACATCGATTTTATACACAAAACAAGCATTATTAAACCATATTCTTGTAAAAATTGAGATATGTAGATGTACCCAATTAATTTGTAATCGAACTTGAGACGTAGCTCAATGAATGTTATTAATATATAATAACTTTATTGCTGGTTTACTTATATGATTAACATTACGGTGTCTATCCAACCAATCTATAACGCTATTCATTAACATTGATTGCTTTGTCATTGACTAGAGTTTTTATTTTCTCTAATTGAGGTCAAATGCCTGTTAGCTTTACAACTTGTAATGTATAGAGGATATAACTTTTTCAGTTCGTGTATTTTGGTCACTACAAAATATAAACTTGAGCAATAAAGTCAAACTACAAAATAATAGATTTTTAAAGTTTTAATAGTGTGGAATAGCTTGACCATTGTCTTTATTTCAATAATTTGTTATAATAAGTTGCTGAATTCGTGTTCTTTTTTGCTTTAATAATCACCTAATTTTGTTGACACGGCGTTTCTTTTTCATCATCATATCAGCCAAAAGACATCCACTGCTGGACATAGACCTCCCCCAATTTACGCCACCGTGGCCGGTCGTTCGCCGCCCTCATCCATCGGTTGCCCACCACCCTTATATAGGTATATGTACTCGTCAACGAATTTGAGCATCGAGCCTACGACCGTAATAGGAGTGGGTGTTACATGGACACTGGACATGACTTTAGTCATGTCCATGTTCATTTTTAGGCCCACTTGTCGAGAGACTCTACTGAGGTCATCGAGCATTGCACTGAGTTCCTCCACGGTCTCAGCCACGACCACGATATCGTCCGCGAACGCGAATCGAAGGTGAGTCATGTACTCGCCGTTTATGTTGTTGCCAAGTCCATTCCTTTAATGATAGTAAATTACTAACAAGACATAATTCAAATTAAATCTTATAAATCGACTTTATTATTTAATGTCATTTCTAGACTCGGAATTAGGTATTTAGTCTGAATTAGACAATATTGTCACAGAATTACGTAAGACTATGTAGTCAGTTTATTACCTTGTTTCCTCCACTTTAGCCGGGTCGCAGAACACCTGTTACAACCGCACCGTTTTTTCCTAATAACAACTAATACGGAAGTAGATTGTTATCCTTATATTTTTTGTTAAGCCCAGGTTATTTCTATAACGTATATTATGAATAACGGTCGTATAAGTATAAAGCATACGAGGGAGCTATACGATCACCACAATTAGGTTATAGATTATGATTGTTAAGGGCAGTAATAATGTAGTAAAAATATGATATGCCATAAGCAATATTTTATACCTCGGTAATAGAAAGTAATATGAATGATTTCTAATCGATTTGAAATTATCTATATATCAAAATATCGAACAAAATATTAAATAAAAACAATCAAATACTAAACGAATCCATTGAAATATTAAAAATATTTTCCAAAGATGTGAAAACTATCAATAAATATTTTTTCTAAATCCCATCACATAAAAGATGAGTGTGTTCAAAAGCGATTATTCGTGTCCCACTCCCACTGTAGTTCATACTCAACAGGTGGAGCTGGACGCAGCGGAAGGACGTTATGTGACGTAAATATTAGCAACACTCTGTGATTACTTATTCCAGTTGGTTAACATCCAAGTTTCTTCCGGCCACGGTTCAATCAAGTTATTGAAACCTGTTTTCGATTATGTTGTTGTATTTTTAGCTTAGTCTATTCTATTATGTAAATAGACATTTTGTTTATCTTTTGTAAAAATAGATTAAACCTAAATTAGAAAGGTATGCCTTAACGTGTAAAAAAAAATATTAAGATGATTGAGTGAGTGATCTTACTTTTGTTTTTGGACGTTCATTGGCGTACACGTGATGATAACGAAACAAATAAACAAGCTGGCTGTATCCATAACATGGACTATAAAGTATTTTTTGTCTGCCAACTTCTATGTACCTAATAATTTTTATGGCAACACATAGATATATTCAGTTAATAACTTCGTTAACTACGAAGTTTCTCTTTTGTGTGTAAGTAATTTATTAATAAATATTATTGCGGTTTTAATATCCATTATTATGCTAATTACAAAACAGACTTTATAAGTTATTGCGGTAATGCAATAAGTATACGTATAATCAATGTTTATATTTACGAGACGGGTCATTGCAACGTAAAGATAAGGTGAGCAGAAAGTGAGTCTGTCTGTTTTACATTGATCACTACTTTTATGATATTTTCCATACTTTATTATACCATCTTATAAATTTCCAAGTGTGCCATTGTTCATATTCGACCTTTGTAAGTAATTTATGAACTATGATTTTCAATTTGCAATAAATAAGGTGCAGCTGAAATAGATGCTTGCGTTTTATAATGCTTAGACTTTGACCTAGATAAATAAGTGCTTATTATAATAATAATATGTAGGTCTTGCACCATACGATATGTGGTAAAATATGATAGTTATAATCAATCTATAGGTACTCCAATAAAAAAAGTACAGCTGTATTAAACTTATACGATTCGACCTGCTATTTGTTTTGTTTATTGTCACTATGGCCTAGCAGCTAGCAGTAGTGTGTACAGCCACGTTGAAGCTTAGTCCGACCTCCGGCTCAGACAAAAAGAGAAAAACGCAGTCAGAACCAGTTTGAAAATATGTTCGGTGTTTTATCTAGTAGATATAATTATTAGATAATATTTATTATAATGTAATACGAGTCAAATCGTATTGCCTGAAATCTAATGTAGCTGGCGAAATATCTCCAGTCTACACTAATATTTATATTTATTATTTTTACTCTAGATTTATTATAATTTAATATCTACTACTGCCTATTTGATTGATAGAATTATTATTCTACATTGTGTAAATGCGTGCGTTGCGTCAATCAGGAATTACATTTTTACAAGAAAAGTACATTTTTTCATATCGTCTCGCAAAAGTCATAAAACGACTGGATAGGGTTTACTGTGGCACAATAAGTCGGCGAACGTGTCGGTTTTCTGTAACGACATAACGAAACTGAGCTTTAACACGCTAAAAGTATACAGCTGCTAAGATAATAATTTGAAATGCTATAAATGTGGATCCAAAAGTCAAAAGGGCTTTGGATATGCATTCATAGCCTTTATTTTATAGCAATGTGAATGAAAACGAGTTCTGGTAATCGAATTACGATACATAACTATGTATGACGCAAGTTTAATAACCGTCAAAATGAAAATGTCAAAATTTAAAATACACCAAATTCATAGTCGTTTTGCAAAAATTTAATATCAGATTTAGAGGTTAATTTTATTTTATTTACTTTATTTCTGTTTTTATTATTCTGAAGTATTAAAACCCATTAACGCAAGAAAATTGACACAGTTCAATTTCCACAATTAAAAAAGAATGAATCAAGAGATAAAGGAATGTCCAATCGGTGCTTTCTGTTGCAAATCTGATACTTATCACGTGTATACCAGACATCCATTTTTCAACAAAACATGTAAAAATAATTAAAACATAAATCAGCAATTTTCGTGGATATTTTCAATTTTTCCTCGTAACCTTATAAACGATGTCAACACCAAGAAATCATGCTCGCGCTTGCTCGTAGTGTTGACCCCAGTTTGTGGTCAGATCACAATTGCTAAGTTATTATCTATGCATTATAATCTATCGATCTTTAACCTACAGTTATTTATTGCTTACATGACTTTAATTATGGCAAACGACGTTACAATGCGATTTATTAGTTCGACTGAATTGTAAATTGTGGTAGAATAAATTGGATTAGACTAAAGGTCTATCTACACATATCAGGGCCGTGCCCGGAACGTGACCAGGACGTACTCCGTCAGAAGTAAAAATCTATCTACACACATCAGGGCCGTGCCCGGTCACGTCCAGGGCACGGCCCTGATGTCTGTAGATATAACTTAAATTGACTATTAACACTCCAGTACTAGACACAATAAGAAATAAAAACATTACCCTTCTTGACTTCGGCACTTTGGTAAAAACGTACCTATTGTATAAAATATTCACCTTCATTCGGTCTCTCCTCACATTCACAATGGCAGATGACATGTCTGTTTGACAACGACACGTGATTTAAAGTTTATGCAAATTGCGAAACAGACAGCTTGACCTTCTTTCAATGAGAATGTATAAAAAATGCCCCATTATTAAATTAGCAAAGGCATTCCTTTCCTTATGAAACAAATAAATAATAATGATATTTCCTAGTCTTCCAGCGAATAGAACAAACTTTGTCAGGACCAGATGACTATAATAAAATGTTTCATTATCTAGCTTTGCATGCCATATTAGCTAACTAAAATAATATCATTCGACAAGGGTCCAGTTTTATTGGATAAACAAATAATTATCGTTTTTACCCGACTACGGCGAAGTCAAACGGGAGTTACGAATTTGATGGGCTATGTATGTATGTTCACCTGTTCGCAGGCATCTTCTAAGCTAGCCATAATTTGACAAATTTGACAAATGTATTATTATAAACGTCTCGACGATCCATTGGTTATAATAAGCTATGTTGGGTCTTGCCAAATTGAGTATGGTACTCTCTGGAGGATATAAAGTGCTTGATTAAAAATTGACAAATATGTTTGAAATACATCGTGATGATATCAAATGAAAGGTTTTAATTCACTAATTTTAAATATGTGTACATACATTATTAGCTTTCACTCATTACTGTTTGCATTTTTCTTATTTCCACGCTAAATTAGTGAGTACTCCAAAGTAATTAAAATTAAAAAATAAATTTAAACTAAAACCTAACTCCCCGCAAGGAATGTGCTCTTAAAAGTACAAAACGGCATCATTATTAGTTCTCACATTGATTGATATGATGCAATTAATTGGAATTCTGGCCGGAATATGGCAATCGGCACACCGTTTATTACATGGGAACCTAATATAGCTGTGCGAATCATAAATGTAACACGTCTACTTACCTCTTAGAGAACAGTTTACTAAGTTTTTTTTTCTATTCATTTGGCAATTTGAAGGTTAACAACAAAGATGCGTGAATGTGTAAGCATTTAGCCATTCACCTGCTGAAGGCGGAGATGAAGATTTCGATTATGTTAACTGCTATAAGAAGGTTGACCTAGATAAAAGCTTATCAATGACAGCCTATAGAAAGGAATTATAAATTAATCAACTGGTAACCCTAGACGTATAGGTTTGCTCCTTGGATTACTTATAACGAAACTACCACATTACTGTAATGCCCCTCATGTGAACTCAGTTCAAATAATAGTCTAAATTCAGCTAAGCGGCACGGTAATCCTTGGCTTTGTTTCATTGCATGTATCATTGCATTTCAAATTGAATGACTATTAACAAAATTGTACTTACCAAAATCCTTGTTATTATTTTTTTCAAAGATGTCTGTAAACAAATAATTGATTAGTTGGCAAAAGGCACAGACGTCTCTATTATCGAATTTAGTAATTATTAGTGATTGGTGTGGAAATGATCTATATGATTAGTTCAAGAGAAAATTATATTTACTTTTGTTTAATTAAAACACAATCTATAATGGGAATCGTACACTCGTTAAACTCAAGACACAACTTTGACCTGGGGTCCTAAGGAGTCACTCTACCGAGTCTGACCCACTGGATTACTGTAATTACGTTGAACAGAAGACGATTAGCACAAATAGATTCTCCAATAAGTTCGATATTTATTCGACAACATGAAATCTGACATTGAAACGTGAAAAGTACACATTGCGATTTGCATTAACACATTTAGGCGTATTAGAAGAATGAGTGTAATTTATACTTTATCATATAGATATTTACTTGCAGTCAAGGCAGTCTTAGGTAAACAGGAAATCGTTGTTATGCTAAAATGTTAAATACGAGTAAGACTATACTTACTGTTTGTTATCTCCGAAGTTCGCTGACGTAAAAGAGAAATAAATATAAAGGTACTAAGGATAAATGTCTGGTAATATAATACAATATAACGATGTCAATAACTGGTACCATTTCTAAGAATAAAGAAAACATCTCCTGCAAATAACTGATTTATGCAGTGTCAAAATTTACATATATATTGCTCTGGAGTGATTTTTGGCACCATTACATCAATCAATCAGGGAATCGATCAAAGAAAATTCTGTCGACTGGAATTTTATATTACTCGACTGTACTGACAGGAATAGATACAGTTCCACTATTATTAAATATTAAGACGTTATAAAATTTGTTAAAAAGACTACAGAAGCTTGCCGATCGCCTGCAGCTTTGTGCCAATTCAAATATGAACTTTATAAAATATGAATATATGATTAATAATAAATAAAAATAAATAAATAAATAATAATAATAAATTATATATTTATATAATTATTTTTTTTTGGTTATTCACTTTTTGTAAACATTCAAGAAATCATTTAGTATCAGTTTTCACGACTATGATTGTTATATTTTTCTATAATATGTCTATTACTTAAATTGAGTGTAAATTAATCTATCGCAATCAATATTATTTTGCTAGCTGAAACAATAGGCAACCTTGGTATGCGTAGATTTTTTGCTCTACTTCGCTGCACTGATGGAGAAAGAACTAAGTACAACAAAACAACTTTATAAAGCCATAGTTCCTTCAAGCAAAACCAACAACGGTTCATAATAAAATTGTAAAACGCAAATTGCTGAGTGAGGCAACCGCAAAGACAATATTTTGTCTTTCATCACATTACCAAATACGATCTAATGTATTCGCAACTTGAACTCATACATAAAACATTCAATAAATATTTTATAACCGTTGCCACATTGTCAGCTTAACCTTCAAACGATTCTTTGTTTAGTATTTTGTTTAAATAATTGGTCTATTGTCAGTTTATTGTCAACTCTCGATTGTTTGACGAGCTCAGAGCTTCATATAAAATGCTATTCGTTACTGTTTATGACAGTAATGTCATTAAAATGATTGGATTCTTTTTCTGCTGTTCATTGAAACGTGTTAAATGCTTAACGGAAATTTGTTAAGCGCTGCAACCGACACTAAGATATTGCTTTTATCTTTATCATAGTTAATTAAAGTTTATATTATGTTATATATAATTTAAATTACGTAACGAATACGCCGATTGTACTACAGAAAGTTTATTGAGTGGGGCAGAAAGTCAACTATCTGGTCAGTTCACATTTCCATGACAAGTTTCAATATAATTATTGTTTTCTATCATTAGATAAACGTCTTCCGTATTAGTTAATAGTCGATATCCTTGACATTGCGTCAACACAAACTGAACATAATGACTGAGCGGTTTCTTTACATTTGTTTGACAACCGACAAAAGATTAGTAGACCAGTATTCCAACTTCTGTTTTGATCTTCAGGATTAAAACAGACATTCCACCACGTTGTAACTGATGGTGATAAGTATCTCAGTCGTTTTTGCTTCATTGATCTTAGTGTCCACATTTATTTCCGTTTACCGAATCTATCTAAGAAATAAAGAAAAATAACTTATTATGTTTTAATAATCAGATTTTTACATTCCGTGTATTGAACCCTGAAGGGATTCTAATCTATTAAGCGCGCTATATTTTCTCCTATTGCATTACTTTTAACCATAAAATAAAATGAATAACGTGCTAACTTTACAATTTCCTGTGACCACCCAGGAGCAGTGGTCAGTTGCGCAATACTCTGAGCCGCGCTCGAGAGCTGTGCGAGCGATGGCGCAGCGGAGGAGCGACACCAGCGCCGCCCGCGCCGCCTCCCGATGACGAAGGAGGGGGACGGTTGGCGCGATGGTTCAGTGTCAGGAGAGGATCCTCGCACCAGTACGACATGCACCCACACGAGTCTGACAAGATGCCCAAATTGCCTGAGGTAATAATCAAAATCACCGTCAACCTGTAGCAGGTCATCGTTACAAGCAGGTGTTCATAAAAGTTATTTTTTTTTATTAACCTGGTTGATACCTGGTTATAAGGATTACTCAATAAGTATCATTCAAAAACCTTTTTAATTTCCTTTTTCGTATCAGATTCTTGGTTAAACGATGGAATCATTAAAAAAGAAACTGTATTTGAAATTTGTGCTATAAGTTTTGTTAATTTGAACCAATTGAACCATTTAGACCACACACCTTATGAACGAAATGGTTACTATGACACAAAGGGTATTCGGACCACCTATTTAGACTAAGTTGTTGTGTCTATATCAACACAGTCATTTTCATATTACGTAATGACTTTACTCAACGAACTCTTTAATGAATGATTGCACACAGAAGGAATGCAATAAAGTAGAAGTATAGATAAGTGCTTCCCGGCCTAGTGACATTTATCAAGAATTACATAGCATTTGTAGTTAGTTACACATAAAGGTAGGTAGGTACTTGAATAGTCTAGCCTTTTACCTATTCTAACAATATTTGTTATGTAGTTATAGTGTGCACGATTCACAATATTTCAGATGAATCATGATCAGGTCATTGAGTAGTCAGTCAACAACAACCGCAGTAACGTGTCGATCGTAGTGCGCGTCCCCACGCCGCGGCGTGTCGCGGAGGTCTAAGACGCTAAGCAAATAATCTATTTTAACATGTGATATAATGATGTCAGATTGGTACCCAGTCAGCTACCATATTGGATTCATGTACACGATAGTAATTTTCTTATTTCAGTTTATTTTTAGTGGGACGACGTGAATAACGTGTGATTCGTAAATGTCAAAAGTTAATTCAATGCCAGTACGCTACTCGTCGACGCCGTAGTCATGTTTTGTCCGTTCTGTATGAAGATTCTTAATGATAAGGCACATTATTCGTTGACAAGTTTTAACGTAAGTCACGTGGTCTATTGAGTGTTACTTTTGACGTTTACGTTTAATAAGAAAGACAGTGATTGCGATGACGCGATTCGTGACGCGATTAGACCGCAAGGCGACTCACGTTCACGCGAATTCGTGTTCAACGGGCGGGAGTCGTCCTCCAAACGCGAGTTACAACCGTGTTGAATAATCATGCAAGTTATTTCTGTGCATACAGTGACGGGTCCGAATAGCGTCATCGGTAACTGGAAGCGAATAGAATCCGTTTCTCGCGAACAGTTGTGTGAAATGTACTGTGTTGAGTGTACAATGTTGTGTGACGGTTTCAGTTGGAGGAGGACCTGTTCTCATGTGGAGGAGAGGTCCGAGGCGGACGCGTGCCGCCGCCGTCGCTGGGCACGGCGCCGGACGCGCTCACTCCGGTGCAACTGAGGCGGAGGCATGTCGTCGCCGCTATTATACATAGCGAGAACTCGTACGTGGCTACGTTACAGAGACTTATCAATGTAAGTTGAGATTGGAACCCAACCGTTTGTTTTGCAGCGTTACGAAATTTTGTGGTCTGTAAAATATTTACATAGTGCTCAAAAATAGTGTTGTCCTTAACCTTTTAAATGTATACCAAATCCAAATCCTACTGATACGTCACTCAAATTTAGCTGACCGACTCATATGGCTGCTATTTTATTTCTGTCACTTTTAAACTTTAGGGACAGAAAGACTGTCAGGTCTAATCAAAGTTAACTACTGTTAAGTTTTTGGGCATAAGTCTATATCATTTATGAATTATTTAATCATTTTGAATGTAATATTATCGCATGCCCGTTTGTCAAGTATATATCTGTAACTAGCACAACTTCGTTCTGTCCTTTCAATTTCACCAATGTTTACCGCTACCCAGGACTTTTGTGTTTTATGGACGACTACCATAATTGGTAATAGGTAGAATATTAGTATGGCAAAACGTAAAACGACATCACAATAGGTAACTAGGAAAGCAAGAAACGGAACTTCAAAGAGGTTTATCCAAAGCTAGCAAATAAGAATAATGGTTTTGATACGTATTAAATGTGGTCAACATTCGTATTGTAGTTCATAAATGAAAAAGTTCATAAGTATACTTACCTAGTTGTCATAAGTATGATCTACCTACCTATTTTTATTTACTCATTTATTTCATAAATTTCTCTTGAATCGTTTCGTTTGTTTAATACCTAGGTACTTCTTTGCAACACATAATATGTTATTCCATTGTTGTTTATGTACTTTACATGCTTGTTGGATGTCAATAAGCAAAGAATACGACTATATGACATCACCCTTTCGTATAATGGACAGACTCAATGGCACTTAACAAAGTACATATTTCTTACTCTGGCCTTAGTAATCACAATAATCACGCAAACAGCTAGTAATACCCTGATACATTTTGCCTGTATTATTTATGTTGTATAATGCCTATTAGGTAAAGGAAAAAGATCTCTTAGCACGACGTTGCAAATTTTACGAACCAACAAATAACATAAAATTAGCGTAATGACGTCTACTGTTCGATATAAGAGACTCTCTCACAGAGAAGAGATTGCTATAATCACTACATTTGGCAAGTGAATTGGCGAACGCACTATGGTATTCCCTTAGTCGCTTCTTAGGGAAAGAGCTGACGTGGTTCCATATTCTAATATCGGAAACAACATGATTTCATAATGCTAGGTCAATAGTCCATTTGAAAAATAGCCTTTGTCCTACTTAGGTTATTTCTATTATAATGAATAAATAAATAGATACGTCTTATCAATTTTACTATACTCAGCCATGTAAGCAAACATTGAGTGTAAAAGAAGCTATTTTAATCTTTGTCAAATAGTATTCCATAGACGGCTTGTTCAAATATTTACTTGAAGCAATGATGGTCAGCCGCAATAAGTAGATTGTCAACAGGCGAACTCTCGATAATAGTGATTACTGTAAACAAACCGGTTACTATCATAGTAGTCCGTACTCGCAATGTTTGAATAACATACGCTGACATTTCTCATGACTCCGGTGAAATTCGTGATCGGGAAGGAAGCACGTTTAGATTGATGGCATAATAGCCCGCGCAATTATAATACTACTAGCTGTGTCTCGCGGCTCCGTTAATATAATAGAGGAAGTAAACAATGCTATTGGGCGATTTATGTAGGGTGTCTTTTAAATAGTAATAATTTGATAAGATGAGTACGATTAATTTGCTAAAGCAACACACGGCTAAAGGACTGTACTTATAAAAGTAATCCTGGCTTGAATATTTATCCAAGTAATAAGAATGATGTAAATGTGATGTAATGGTCTTGGTAATTTTTATCTACTGTTTTACTAAACACAAAGCTAAAAATTGCTTAGTGGCTATTCTATACCCGAACTTGCTTAACGCCTCGTACAATTTAACTTAAGAGTACTTTCGATTTCCTCGCTAAAGAAAAGTAGCTTCAAAGATAAACAAAACATAAATAAACAAGCGCTCTTATAGACTATATTAATAACGACAACTCCTATTACACAACTGCCAAGAAAATAGATGCAAATAATATGATAGAGGAGAGTACCCAGTGGAGGTGTGTTACTCGACAGGGCACTTAATTAAATTGTAAATGGTTGCAAAACTGTATGTTAGCACCCGTGTCGGTTTATTAATGAGATTACTAGTTCTGAAAGTAGTCTACGGGGTTAAATCTGATACTTACTACCCACTGTTATTATGCAGGTCTTATGTAATCACTAAGAAACGTAAACTGTTTCTACTGCATTAAACGCGTGTTAAATAAAAGATTCTCATAGTTAAGAGTTATAAGTATAACGTATTCTATTTCTTAATCATCTTGTGTCATCAATGTTATTATTTACTTGTTTTTACGAAAAAATGCACTATGTTATGATATGTTTCTAATAGATATAAGACAGCTAATGTTGACGATTAGCCAGCGACGATTTGTTTTTTTTAATTTCTATTTGTAAACATTCCTTTTAAATTTATATATGTAAATTTAAACATACTATCGGCTGAATTTATCACTGTTTAATATTGTCCAAAATGTTGGTACCTAGTAAACAAAGATGTTAGCTTTCTCCAAAAAACCGTATTTAGCATTTATTTTTTTCTGATATTGCATTGACTACGCTAAAGTCTTAATTTAAACATATGTAAATATGAACTTGTCTGGTCCACTTCTGTATTGTTTCGCCCACAATTCACATGTCATAGATTAGCATATTAGGAAGTGGGACAATTTGAATAGATACTATTTGCAAACTACGTACGAGGCCGACCCTCTGTATTCAATATGGCGAGTGGACTGTTTTATAATGCGGTAAATTGAAGCTTTTGTTTGTCCGTTCAGTTGCATCAAACATTTGTAATGAATCCGACCAATATGATTGTGTTTAATGAATGTAGGTATCATGCACGCTAGTTAGGTGCTTGTGTTAGAAAGTTCGTCGCAGAATTTTATTACAAAATTCTCAGTAACCATTCCAATGTCATGTATGCACTTACCAAAAGTGGACAAGATCTATTTGATAATCTCTCTACTAAAGAATTTATGATTTCTGAGACCATCTAACATCTTTAAATTCTGTCTTCTTTTATGCAATTTTTTCATGACTCATATATTTTATTCTACACTCAAGGTAACGTTTCAGATAATTATTTATATCTAAACTAATATTAAAAAGATTTGATTTTGTTTGTTTGTTCCGATTTAACTCAAGATCTACATAAACGCTTTAAAAAAATCTTTACAAATAGGAGGGTAGTAACAAAGGCTATATTTTACTATGTTAAAAATAATTTTCAAAATGTCAATATTTGCGGCATATTAAATCTGAATGATACAATACGTCACTATGGTATGATATTTTCCGTAAACGTTTGTTGTGAGACCGAATGAAACGTTTGATACCGAAGCGAAGTTAGGGCGAACGTCTAATAATACATATTATAAAGCGAACATTGAGCAAGCGTGGCGACCATTGCTGATGCCTTCTCTGTAACAGATGAGGCCTTTCCCTGCAGTGGGATGATAACGGGCCGATATGATGATGTATACATATTGTGCCGACCCTCTTCTCCGCGAAGATGCTTATCACCCCGCTTTGATTGTATCGGCTAATGACTTGTTTCTGACACCTCTACGAGAGGTACATATACCGCGACCTAATTATTATAGAGGCAATTATGAAGAACTCAATAAATACTTTAGTAAAATAGACTGGGATGAAATGTTAGCAGTTGACTTGGTAGACGACGTAATTGATGTATTTTATAAAGAAATAAATGTCGGAGTAGAGCGATACATTCCACTTAATAATAAATTAAAACACAGAAAGTATCCCGTTTGGTACAGCCGTTCTCTTATTAAAATTATTCGCGAAAAAACTAAAATGCATAGCAAGTGGAAAAAATATGGGAACCCTCGTGACTACCAGGAATTCTCGATATTAAGAGGCAACACAGTATTCAAAAATCGTGTTTTCATAACTATATGACGCTTATAGAAAAAAGGATAAGTGATTCTCCTAAAACATTCTGGTCCTATGTCAAAAGTAAGAGTTGGTAGTCAATATCCTAAAGTTTTTACGATGAATAATGAGACATACGAAGATGGTAATAGTATTTGTACTGCATTCAGTAAATATTTCTATAGTGTTTTCGCTAAATTTTCTGTGCACCTTGCCACAAGTGTGTGGCCTACATGTACCCCTAGTGACCTAGTGCAGAGTTCACATAATGTAATATCTACATTTAATATTACCGAGGACACAGTGTTTGACATCTTACGCACGTTGGACAAAACTAAAGGTCCCGGGACTGATTGTTTACCTGCTGTATTTCTGCGTGGTTGTGCTGATAGTCTAGCACGTCCTATAACGCTGTTGTTTAAAAGATCACTGGCCGAGGGTGTATTCCCTACTTTGTGGAAGGCTGCACTTATTGTCCCTGTACATAAGAAAGGTTCAAAATCTGATATTAAAAATTATCGTCCAATATCAATTCTTAATGCGCTCAGCAGTGTTTGAGAAAATTGTTCATAACAACATTTACTCGATTATAGCTAATGGTATAGGCCCGTATCAACATGGTTTTATTAAGCGACGTTCAACCACATCTAACCTGGCTACCTTTAGTAACTATGTTATCTGCAATATGGAAACTTGTGGGCAGGTTGATGTGGTCTACACAGACTTCGAAAAAGCATTCGATCGTGTAGACCATGTCATCCTGCTCTCAAAACTTCATAACCTAGGCATCCATGGTGACCTACTTAGATGGATCAGTTCTTATCTGTCCAAGAGATCTCAGGCCGTTGTTGTAGGAGGTTTTAGATCTGATTTTGTGAATATACCGTCTGGTGTTCCTCAGGGATCCTTGCTGGGACCTTTGTTTTACTGTGCGTATTTATACGATGTCCAGTCATGTTTTAAATATGCTAAACACCTCCTATATGCGGACGATATGAAGATATATCTGCGTGTAAGACCGAGACTCGATTGTGAACTTATTCAACGTGATCTTAATTCATTATACCAATACTACTCACAAAATAATATCAACGTTAATATTTCAAAATGCTAATGTATTAGTTTTAGTCGTTGCAAAAATCCAATCAAATATAGATATACATTTGATAATAAAAATATTGAAAGAGTCGATGTAGTCAAAGATCTAGGTGTAATGCTCGATTCTAAATTATTGTTCTCTCAACATATCGATAGCATGTGTGTGGCGGTGTAATGGTGTGATGGTGAATGCTGATGAGGTGCTGGTACGTAGGTGCCGGGGAAGAAGAAATAAAAGCCGGAGAAGTAATTTTCACGTGTTCTATTGTTCCGTGTCACAAATAGAAGGGGAGTGTGTTGCCACACATAACATTATAGTTACCATTTAATGTTGGTGTTGTAATATGATTAATTAAAATATCCAACATGCTGCGGCCTCACAGAATTGGCACACAAATTTCAATGTAAAGTTTACAATTGTTTCTTACTTATAGAGAAACTAAATATTAAATGCTTTTACAAACAAAATATGACATAATACTTAAACATTAAGTCACAAAAATATTTAACAACCATCATCATAATCTATTGGTAATAGACAGATTTTATTGATGGCCCGGGAATGTGTTTTCCCATTTGGAGTCCTAACCTCCACTGCCCTAATTTTGCCATCATGTCCTGGAAACAAATTAACAATTCGTGCCATGGGCCAGGACATAGGAGGAGTATTATCCTCTTTTAAAATAACTAAATTGCCCAGTTTCACATTACATATATTATCACGCCATTTAGGTCTATTTTGTAACAAATTTAAATAATATTGATACCACACTTTCCAAAAGGACTGTTTTAAAGAAGTACACAAATGCCAGAACTTAAGCCTATTTTGTGGAATGTTACAAACATTATTTTCAGGATACATTGACATTGCACTACCTATAATAAAATGACCAGGTGTTAAATAACAATAATCATCAGTGTTTGAAGATAAAGGTAAGAGCGGTCGAGAATTAAGCACTGCTTCGATTTCTATTAATACAGTATTAAGTTGTTCATAGGTTAAAACAGTTTTTTGCAGTGTTCGTTTTAAGTGAAACTTGGTGCTCTTTACTGCCGCCTCCCAGAGCCCTCCAAATGTAGGCGAGTAGCATGGTATAAATTGAAATTGTATTCCACGTTCGGCGGTAAATCTTTGAACCTGCATTTGGTGGCCCTGAGAAGCCTGCAGTTTGTAGAGCTCGACTAATTGGCTCCTTGCACATTTAAAGGTACTAGCATTGTCACAGTGAATTTCGGTGGGCAACCCTCGTCTAGAGATGAACCTCCTCAAGCACGCAAGAAAGGTTTCTGTGGTCAAGTCTGAAGCAAGTTCTAAATGAACGGCTTTTGTCGCGAAACATACGTATACACAGATATACCCTTTACCTATTAAGGATCGTCTGACGCGAGAGAGTTTTACATCAATTGGCCCAGCAAAATCCACGCCAACCTTTTCAAATGGACGGCTAGTAGCTGTTACTCGTGCAGCTGGCAAGGAGCCCATTAGCTGTTTGGCCACTGAGGCTTTTTGTCTGAAACATATAATACATTTATGAGTTATTTTCTTAACTTCTAATAGTCCATTGACTATCCAAAACCTTTGGTTTAGATGCGAAAGTAAAAGCTTAGGCCCCGCATGTAGAAGCCTCTCATGTTCACACCTTATAAGCAAGCCAGTAATTAAAGAACCTTTGGGCAGTATGACAGGATGTTTTTGTGAGTAAGCGATATCAGCATAATGTAGTCTACCTCCAACGCGCAAAAGACCTTGGCTGTCAAGAAAAGGATGCAATTCAGATAGGTTTCCTTTCAAGTTGCTATTATTGCTTAATGCTTTAATTTCAGTTTTAAAATATATGTCTTGTTCATGCTTAATTATTAACATCAATGCACGATCTAACTCGGAAGCTTGCAAAAAGTTTGTGTGTATTTTAACTTTATTTTTATTGATATTGTTTAAAAATCGCAATATGTATGCTAATAACCTTACTATTTTATTTATATTAGAGTAATTATATAAGCGCTTGAATATATAATCAAGCAGGTTTGGATTTTGGTACACCAAGTTGCTGGAAAGAGCTAAGCAAGGCTCCACAGTGGGAAAATTAGTGGGCGAGCTATAAGCAAGAAAGTCGTACTCACTGTTTTGCCGGAACTTTGGGCCATTCCACCAAATGTCGCAGCTACTCAGCTCATTCGGATTGACTCCTCGACTTATAAGATCAGCAGGATTGTCATTTGTATTGACATAATGCCAACTACATCCAGCTGTGTTTTGACGAATTACATTTACTCTGTTCGATATGTAAGCTTGAAGTTTTGTTAGCTCAGTATTTAGCCATGCAAGGACAATTTGTGAGTCACTGAATAAACAAACTTGCCTTATATTAATTCTAACTCTGAGTGTATTATGAGTTCTCAAAATTAATTTTGATAGCAATAGTGCTGCATTCAATTCAAGTCTTGGCACGGTCATGCCTTTCTTTTGAATAGGGTTGATTCGTGATTTGGAACAGAGTAGATGCAATTTTGTTGTACCTGATTGGTTTGTGAGTCGCAAGTACACGCAGCATCCGTAGGCTGTCTTACTCGAAGCATCTGCAAAGCCGATTATATCTGCTGAGTCTGCTTCTGAAATATTGATGTTCCTATCTAATAGGATTGGCTGCATAGCAGCTAAATTGTTGGTAAATTGAAACCATTCTTGCTGAATATTTGCAGGCGGGCTGTCATTCCAACCTGTTTTCAGTAGCCATAATTTTTGCATTATGGTCTTTGCTGTGACTACTATTGGGCTCACAAATCCCATTGGGTCATAGAATCTACCTATATAACTAAGTATGCTCCTTTTTGTAACCTTATTTATATTAAATGGTTCTGGTGTAGAGATAATAAAATGATCATCTTTTACATTAATTTGAAGTCCTAATGCCTTCATGTTATAATTATCCCTTTGTAACTCTAAACTGTCAAAGTGCCTTTCGTTCAATGGTATATTGTTCAACACATTTTCATCATTTGATGACCATTTATGAGTATGGAAACTGCCCAACTTTAGCAAATCACGAAGTTGGTCTCTGGCAGCAATGGTAGTTTCTAAATTATTATTACAATAGATAATATCATCAACATATAGACTATTTTTGATAATAGATGATGCTAGTGGGTATAATTTTTCATATCTATTTGCTAGCTCATCTATACAGCGAGTTGCTAAATAACTTGAACTTTTTAAGCCATATGTGACCGTATCTAACCTAATACACTTGACTGGCTCATCAGGATTGTCTCTCCACAAAATATTCTGAAGAGTAGTGTATTGAGGATCTACTTTAATGTTTCGGAACATACGCTTGATATCTGCTGTAAATGTATATCTACCTAAACGGAATAATAAAATTATATCAAACAAATCCTTTTGAACAACAGGTCCATTAAGTTGTAAATCATTTAGAGAAACCTTCTTGTTTGTTTTCATTGAACCATCAAAGACTGTTCTAAGCTTTGTGGTTTTACTATTATTATTAATAACTGCATGGTGTGGTAGAAAATACACTGCATGCTTATTCAAATCATACAATTCTATATCAACATATTGACCATGACCAAGAGCTAGATATTCATGAATGAAACTTTTATATTGCAATAATAAATCTGGATCGGCATGCAATCTTTTTTCCAAATTAAAAAACCTTTTTAAAGCTATATGAAATGACTCACCAAGAGTATTATTTATATCTGACAATGGTAATTTTAAAGGCAGAGGAACTTCAAACTGATTGTTAACTAACTTAACCGAACTGTGAAAAATATGTTCACAAAGCTCTTGCTCAGATGTATGCTCAGCAAATATTTCTGGAACCTTTTCATTGGTCCAAAACTGGGCAAGTGTCTCATTGAGACCTAATTCACATTTTAATGCTACTCTATTACATGTCTGTTGAGATACCTTGGGTGGTAGATTTCCTCCTACAATGTGCCCGAAGTATGTATTAAAGATGTGTAGTTGTGTGTTACCAGGCTGCTGTAATGAATGAACAGCACTCCGGGGCAGAGCCGATGACTGCTCGGTTTGCCATGGCAGGTTGATGCTTGTGCTCAGCTCGTTTGGTAACAAGGTCTGGAAAAACACGTTAGCTCCTAATAACATATGTATTTCACTAGGCACATTAAATTGGTCATCTGCCAATAAAATGTTGGGTGGTATTATGACACTAGAGACATCAAATTTATTCTGAGGTAATTTGCATGTTACATTCTTTACCACATGACAAGTTACCATTGTTTTGAATGGTGATTTTAATGAATGAATTTCAATTGGAATGCTATATTTTACATTACTCTTTTCATTAGTGATACCAATAATACAAGTGTCACTTTGCAAAGGTGTTAAACCTAATAGCTGAACAACGTTTGCCGTTATAAAAGAAACCTGTGAACCGCTGTCCAATAAAGCCTTGATAATGTATTCAGTGCCATTCCTTGCTATAACCTTTATTTTAACTGTAGGCAAAAGCACATTATTATTGACATTACCTGATAAGGTGACAGCTGGTGTGATTTCACCAGAATTGCAGTGAAGCAGAGTGTTATGAGGCTTCTTGCACTCCGAGCACCGAAAGTGAAACCTACATTTGCCACCATGAATACCTAAACAAATCACACACAATTTTTGTTCTTTGGCAAATGTCAGTCTATTGTTTGCTGGCAAAAGCTGAAATTTTTTACAATTATATAATTTATGGTCGTTTAACTTACAGAAGATGCATGTTGCTCCTGCAGTGGCAATTGCTGTTACCCTTGTTGTCTGTTGCTGCGAGTGAGGACTTTGGCCGGCATTTTCTAGTGCCAGAGCTCGCTTCTCAATATATTGCAGAAAATGTTCGAGGTCAGGTTGTACACTGGGATCTCGATCTAGCTGATAAGCTCGTGCAGTAATTCCATCTAATTTACGGGAGAGAACACATAAAAGAATTGCATCCCAGTATATGACATTGGTGTCAAGGTTTTTAATTGCAGCTAATTGTTGCCTAATGAATGACACAAAGTCTCTTAAACTACTGGCTGTTGACTTAACAATGCTACTTAAATCTAAAATGTTACATATATGATCATTTATAATTTTATATTTATTATTGTAGCGGTCACTCAATAGTTTTCGAGCTTCGCTATAACTTTCTGGGCATAAACTTAAATTCTTTATGAGATCATACGGTTCACCCTTTAGAAACGATCTCAAGTAATAAAACTTTTGAATGTGATCAAGGCTACTGTCATTGTGAATTAATGAATCGAACAAATTAATAAATGGTACGTATTCTGTAAACCTACCATCAAATGTTTTTATGCAAATTGGTGGTAGCTTTGTCTTATGTGTGGTTGCATCAGAATACGTGTGGAGGCCTGAGGGGCCTGCATTTTCATGTGACTTTATTTGTTTGTTTAATGATGTTAAGATACTAAAATAATTATTTTCCATTTGCTCAACATTTTCTTTGTCGGCATTATCGAGGTAAAGAATATCTTTACATAATGATTCATATTCACTAAAAGCAGATATGAGTCGATCACGTTTGGTAATCAGCTCATCACAACTGATTTTACACAATTCAGTAAGTTCTACGAAATTAAGTATTCTTGTGATCATACCTTTCACATAGCCTCGTGAGGCGATTTTTCGTTTCAGTTCGTCTTCCATTTTTAATTACTAGCACAACTTGTTGAGGTAACACAAATTAATATTAAAATACTTAAACACAACTAAACTAAGTTGATAATGTTATGCGCGTGGACCGTTATTGAGGACGAGTCGATCGAACGAATTCGAGGATCACACAAGATGGCGGCTTGCTCCGGGGATCCGGAAGTTTGCTTTACTATTTGCGTCACTTGCTGTCTCTTTTGCGCTCGTACGATTTTCGCTCGCTCTCTTTCTGTTGCACGGCTTGCGTGGGTCGTGCGTCTCAGGCGCGTGATTGAGTACCTAGATACCTTGAATTATTATGATGCGTGCCGTCTCGCTCTTTCTTGCGGAATACCTTATGTTGCTGACAGCTGTACTCTTCACACCTGCAGGAGTTATTCCGGCGATGACGACTGGGACGATCGATGAAATAATTAAATTACAGATTGCGGCTGGGCTTCTTTTTCTTGTAGATATCTGCTGGAGTCGTTGAATCGATAATTATGGCGATTATGTTGCGTTGCGACGACCAAGCTAAGAAAGAGCACGCTTGCGTTGCCGACAAAATGGCTGCGACACGGACGGAAAAATCTTGACAAACCTCAAGCCTTTGCCTCCTCAGCACCGATGTTTTCTCTGCGAAGGACCAATGTGTGGCGGTGTAATGGTGTGATGGTGAATGCTGATGAGGTGCTGGTACGTAGGTGCCGGGGAAGAAGAAATAAAAGCCGGAGAAGTAATTTTCACGTGTTCTATTGTTCCGTGTCACAAATAGAAGGGGAGTGTGTTGCCACACATAACATTATAGTTACCATTTAATGTTGGTGTTGTAATATGATTAATTAAAATATCCAACAGCATGGTTAATAAAGCCTCTCGCAATCTTGGCTTTGTAATGCGCACTTGTAAACCATTCAAAAACCTCCATAGTCTTAAGATTGTATACTATGCCTATGTCCGAAGCATTCTAGAGTACTGTAGTCCGATCTGGTCACCTCAATATAATATATATATCTCAAGAGTCGAAAGCCTACAAAAAAGATTCATAAAATTTTTAAACTTTAAAAACAACAGGCGTCATACTTCTTATTTGGCAGATTGTAGACACTATCATTTGCTGTCACTCGAGGATAGACGGAAGATGTTGGATGCGCTTCTTCTGTTTGATATTGTACGTGGTGAGATTGATAGCGGTGATCTTTTGTCGTGCATAGAATTTTGCACACAAAGATCTCGCACAAGACACACGCAACTATTTAGTACACCCTCACACCGCTGCAATTATGGGCAAAATGCTGTTATGACTCGACTACCTCGCACCTACATAGACAAATTTGAAACCCTGGATATATTCCATCTATCTAAGGTATCTTATCGCAACCGAATTGTGAATATGCTCACCAGTGAGTAAATAATAACATTTTGTAAGTTATTTCTTTTTGTTTTATTTTAGTTTTCTTGATATCTATTTTTTTTCTCTTTTTCTCCACTTTCTAGTTTTATATAATGCATGCTGTGGAACTCTGTTATTGACTTAAGAATCTCATGTCATATTACAACCATATCATGTACGCTGTAAAATAAGCTGTTGAGTTTCCTATAAATAAATAAATTATGTTTCGCAATAACAGGTCAAATTAGATAGGTAAGTAGGTATTAACTCTATTACGCCTATTAGCCTTACTTCTCTTCTTTATCGCTTTTCCGTCTTCTCTTGCTCGAAAACAAAGCTACGATCGATAAATCGCTTACTACCAGGTGGGCGGTATTTATTTTATTTATTCAGTATATTAGCCACCGATAATCTAAACAATATTATCTTATATCCAATAAAAGTCATAAAACGACGTCAAATAAAATTTATTTACATTTTATCGCTCATTATGCGAGATAATTTATTCATAATTCATAAACATTACATAAATATAATAATATTAATATTTGTTTTATATAAAATAAAATCACATTACTAATGAGTTGTATCTTAATACTTTGAATGTTAATGACCTATTTGCCTTTAGTTATAAACTTTTCTTTAGCCACATTGTAAGATAAAATAAATATGTATTGTTCAAAATTTACCTACTTTGTCACAATATTAATGTTGGTCATTATTTTTCCTTGTTATTTGGTTAGTTTGTTGTTTCCAGTAACTAAACTTTAATTTATATTAATCCTTAACCTCATCGTCGCTCGTCTATAGACTGACCAATTCACGAACACATAACACGCATAAATATGTGAGTACCTAGCGAAGATTCACCAACTGAGACGATTGGCCTTGCGCATCTTATAATTATTTCTTCCTATTTTTGAAATCTGTAGTAATTTCTGTTGTAGAAAGATAATAATAGTTAGTTGAAGCTGATTAAGACAATTCCTATAGTGTTCTGACAACTGTATCGAGTCATTATCAAGTACTGCTTAAATAGTTACTTAATTAAAAGTAGTAAGTAAACTGTTCTTCAAAACTGTATATTTAACGAAAATAAAACAAATCAAATGTGTGTGCTAATTTTGTTTAAATTTCACGTATTAAAGAAATTTATAAAAATAATAGCTAGTATAGAACCGAATTTTTAACTAAAGTTAAATTATAATAATATGTATTTAATAATCTGTCATAAATTACAACATAAATCAATGCACTGATCGATATTATTACCTACCTACTACCTATAAATATTCTTGTATATAATTATGTTAATTGACTATATTTTTATAATCACATGTTACTTCAAGACAATAGCATTGTAGTTGTAGGTTGTATGTCATGCTTTATAAGTAAATGACATAATGTTGTTTAACTCATATACCGCAATCTTAGACTGAAGGACATGTCTCAAAGAGAAACAATGCGAATACGCATTTATCTTAAAAGCAATCTTGTGATGTTTAGAAATATATCGGCTCACGTAAATAAATTGCAGTCTTCATACCTTTGTATACGGTCTCAGTTGATCTTAAAAACAAAGGCTCACAGAAGCAATCTTCTCGTTTCTGTAAAAAGTTTCTTGCACATACTTCTGCAAGGTCCACGTTAGATCAGAATTAGCATTCAATAACCTCTATATAAAGAAATGACGCAAGTTATGATGATTTTATAAGTTTTTATACGTCCTCGTTAGCCGAGCGACAAGCTACATTATTAGCGTTGCAATGCTATATTTATTTTTGGTTTGTAACTTATTTGACGTTATTAGTATTGCTCGTCTGTATAGATAGTATTCTAATCGGTCTTCAGTGTTTTACAAATGTGAATTGGTAATACTATCAGAAAATAAAATAGGAATACAATGCATAGAAGTAAGCAGATTTTACGTTTTCCTGACTGAGAAAATGCTATACATGCATTCACGAGACTTATGCGCGCCGCAGAATGGTTTTGCCAAGAAGGCTTATTATTTTAAACTACGTTATTTGCCAATTATTTAGTGTTAATTTTTTGTAGATACAACGTCTATCAGAAATCACTCTCAAGTGAAAAATTTTAAAACTCTATCTGTAATTTGGTCAGAAATCTGTGCATTTAAGCTTGGATTTAGTTATAGTAATCTGAATTTTAGGTTAAATTAACATATTTCTTAAGATAATCAAGAATTATTCAGTAATTATTCAATTCAAGTACCTTAGTACCTGACATACTATAGCTCATTTTGCCTTGCCTTATCTATGTTTATTAAAGATTAAAAATTTTAAATAACCTTAATTCTGCCAATAATATAATAAAGCTAGAGTGTTGTAGATTAGCAGCTGCTGTCATAAAATAAATTTAAATAATATCAACACGAAATTAAAATTTGTTTTCTTAAAGACTCATAATAAATCACTTGTAAATGGTCAAATAAATAACCGGCACTTGACTACAATGTTATGCGTTTAATGACTGTGATTACGTTATATTACATGCATCTCAGGGGCATACAACTTTTTATTACTCATGTTTATGTATTCACTTCTACGACGGATACGTAATAAATAAAAATATCGTCACGCTTGTAATTCGCCAAACGTGTAGCAAACATATAAAATTAGTATTCAAAAAGAAGAAAGAAAGATTAAAATTTAGATTATTCTCATTTGCAATTTAATTTGAAAATGTACGCATAAAATTCTCACTATTTTCAAATCTACTGAGATTAATGCTACAGCAGACATATATGCATTCTTGCTATAACAACCTTACAATTTTACAGTTGAGTTTGTGTCTTAAGCTAAAAGTGCAGCGTATTCCTATGTTTCGATAGTTGACAGTGGCTATCTCTTCTTTCACTAGCTACTGTCACACAAGCTTCTACTCCGTAACTTTCTACACCATTTCAGTTTTTAGATAACTTAAATAATGTTAAAATTGTAACACAGAATTTCCTTTTAATATGTGAAGATACTAAACAAATATTATGATTATTTTACCGTATTGCTATTGTTATAGGACTACAAGAAGCCGTTGGAGGAGAGTAGCCCGGCGATCCTGAACGCGAGTAAGGTCCAGACGTTATTTCACCGACTGCCCGACATCTTACAGTGCCACTTACATTTCCGCACCGCACTAGCTGACTGTGCGCGTACGTGGGACCGCGATGAAAAAATAGGTAAGCACATATTTTTACTATGAACATTTTCTTTATAAGTTATATACAATCCACACCTCGTGTTTTGTCTGTAAGATAATGAAATCTGTAATCAGTAATAAAGGCCTTATTGTCTGTCACTAAATATTGCTTTGCAATTTTACACATTGTGATGAAAAATATTGCATTTAATTTACAAAAGAATCGATTTGGATTGATTTTAAATACTTTTAATCTATATTATACATTAATATTATTTATCTGTAAGTAATTTATGCTGACTGTTTACTATAGTCACTATTGAATATTATATAGGTACTTATACGATATATTTTGTTATTTTTAATCAATATTTGACTGGCCTGTTGGTGAAGTGGTTAGTGACCCTGACTGCTAAGCCGGAGGTCGTGGGTTCGATTCCCACCCAGGACAAACCTTTGTGTGATGAGCATGATTGTTTGTTCTGTGTCTGGGTGTAATTTATCTATAATATGTACGTATTTACAAAAAAAAAAATGTATATAAGTAGTTTATCAGTTGTTTAGTACCCATAACACAAGCAAATATAATTGCTTAATTTGGGGCTTGATGGCGCTGTGTGAATGTGGTAGAATATTATATTATATTATATTATACTCTGTGCCCTTTCTTGATTTATAGGCAGTTCTATTAAACGGATGCGGGCTATTAAATAAACTCGCCGATATTTTTTGCGCCTTAATTAACCCGCATTTACGCACATCAACCTAAAACCCAGTGTGTGTTAGTCGGCAAAAATACATAAGAAATTCATTATTTTGTAATTTGAGTTAAATGACAAAAAAATTATAAACGTACATTTCGTACAAAAAACTGAAGGATGTTGGAAACGTGTGAACACTTTATCAAATGTATAAAGAAATATCGTAAAGGTGCAAATTAACGATCGTTTGCAGTTGTTTGTACAAGTTAATAGTGCGTTACAAAGTCAACTAACATTGTATATTCATTAGGTGATGCGGTATTGAAAAATTACAACGATCTCACGCTCGCCTGTAAACATAATTATTACATACACTACATGTCAATGACTTTTGTGTGATAATTTAGCCGCTGTTCTTTCTCAGAAGGCGTGTGTGGTGGTGAGGCATAATGGGTAGAGAAAAGTATTGTTAGACAATATGAGTTAGTCAAATAGGTATTTTGATCAGGATCGCATGTTGAACAAACTATCATTATGGGCTTTGGTTATATTTCAGGCGAGGTCTTTCTCAGCGCGTTCTCGAAAGCTGTGGTGCTGGACGTGTATTCCGACTTCATCAACAACTTCTCCGTTGCCATGGAGCTAGCTAAAATGGAGTCTAAACGAAAGTCGGCCTTGGCTGATTTCTTCAAGGTGAAGCAGATCAGTGCTCACGACCGATTATCCTTCTTCGGGCTAATGGTGAAACCTGTACAACGGTTTCCCCAGTTTATTATGTTCCTACAGGTGTGTATTAGTAAATAATGTTAATTGTATTAGCTGAATTAATTATGTATTATTAGTATAGGTACAATACGAGTTGATGAATGATGAATGTTAAGTAGAACTACGTGGAATGTTCCCATCTGTCAATATTACCAAGTGTAGGTATACCAAATAAAACTCTTCAGTGGTGTGGTGTGGCTTGTGATGACAAAGGCTTGTTATTAATCAAAATATTATTTAATCTTATTGTGACACTTAACTAACAAACAAACATACAGCCCATCTTATGATGCTGTAACCAGATTGTAAAAACAATGTTAAGATCACACAACAAAATCGTTACCGGGTATGAGGTAATTCTCTGCTTGGTCGTGGGTTTCATGCCGTATAAAACGTTTCTTGTTTGTGCATAAGTAGGTTATTGTAATAATATGTAATGTTACAGGACTTATTAAAACACACCCCTCCCGGCCATTTAGACCGCGTGTCATTACAACGCGCTTTGACGAGGCTAGAAGCTCTAGCTGATGCTTTGAATGAGAGGAAACGAGACGCTGAACGTACACAGGTAAAATTGCATCAGTGAATATTCTTCATCATCATCATGTAAAAATAAAATAAAATAAATAAATAAATCATATCAGCCAAAAGACGTCTATGCTGGACGTAGGCCTTCCCCAATTCTCGCCACCGTGACCGGTCGTTCGCTCATATTCTTCATAATATAAATATATTAGCTGTTGCCAGCGGCTTCGCCCGCGTGGACATACAACAATAAGACATAGCCTATGTTACACGCTGATTTCGTAGCTTTTTATACGTGAAGGAATTTTTTCAATTGCTTAAGTAAATTTTATGTTTGTCCACGACAAACAAACATACAAAAAATCAAGTAGTTTTCTTTACTTATAGCATTAGTTTAGATTATCTCACAAAAGTGTAAGTTCTGGTTCATCTTTGTGCGGCCCGCGGTGTATTTTGAATATTATAGCGAAAATAAATTCTTCACTTTCAAATTTTTTGGTACAAACCTCTATAGGCTAAAAAAACGCTTATAAAATCTTTTTGTTTATAAAAATGTGTTTATTATTTGTGCGGCCCTTCAATGTATTATATAATTTGATAATGGGCCAGGATCTTATCCGGTCTGTACAGCCCCGTTTTAGAATAAAAAGTAAGTTTGCGTTTTTAAAGTGATGCGTTGTGTTCGGTAGGCGTTTCGCGCGGCATTACGGCGGCTGACGCGCGGCGGCGTGGCGGGCGCGGGCGGCGCGGCGGGCCCCGCGCGGTTCGGCGCCGCGCGCCTGCTCGCCTCGCGCGCCGACAAGCGACATCTACTACGTCAAGATGACCTATTGCAACTAGTAAGTACTTTGAAACTTAACTTGCGTTATTTTCATAGCTGTAAGCATTATGGTTACTTACTATTTATACAGCTTTCACCTAATTCTCATAAGCTCCGATTAAATGATAAAAATTGAAAACCACGAAATATGACACTAAATTGCAACGGTGCCATTCATGACGCTTAAAAGCTCCTAAGGAGAGTCTTTTGTTCGCCGATAGTTCGTACTGGGTTGAGAAAGCATAGGATCTCCGCAATCTACACAAGATGCATCAAATAAATTGAATCATTCAATCATCGTTTATTTAAAATAAAATGTGTATATATTTTCGTTAATTCCAGGAATTTAACCAATCCGGTGGTCTTACAAAGTGCAAGCCTCGTCGGTTGTTGCTGTTAAACGACCTAGTAGTGTGCGTTTCGGTGGGCGCGGGCAGTGACGACGCCGAGCGGCTGGGGCTCAAGTGGGCGCACCCCGTGCAGGACGTTGACGTGCTCGACACCGGCACTTCACCTACGCTTAGTAGAGTACTAGCGCAAGGTACCTACTCAACACTTACATTATGACTAACTAGTTAATGTTTCGGTGGCCCAGTGGCAAAGCGTGCAACTGTTGTGCAAAAGATTGTGACTCGGTTTTTTAATGGAAATAGTCTAGTATTCTGGCAGAAGTATTCCAAATAATACTGGCTCTTTCCTGGAATATGCCACCGAATTTACGCGACTACTTTATATTACAATGTTTTCGTCTTAAAAAAATATCCAAAATCTTGTACTTGTAGCGCAAAATAGTGTTTGCTTTTGTCAATAAACACTTTTTTATACAATTGTAATATCCGTTTTTATCAACAGGTATGAACCGCAGCGGTAGTCTTCGCTCGAACTCGAGCGGTACGACGAATACGTCAACGGGCGACTCGTTGTGCAGCGAGATGTCGTCACTCATGCACGACTACGAGACTGTGTCGCGTATGGCCGATCTAGCCGCGTCACTGCGCACGCCCTACCCTGAACTAGCGCCGGAGACCTTCAGATCATTGCTGCAGACTATACAAAGGAGTATACAGGTAACGTATAACGTTATTTTAAACAAATTACGTCGCGTCGATGACTATTAGATTCGTTCTGTTGTGGGTTTTGTGGGAGTCAGCTATATAGACTTCAGTAGCGCCTTTGACAAAATAAATCATACCATCCCAATGAAGAAACTGCTAACTATTGGTCCAAGAGAACCCCTATTGAGCTGAGTTCTGTTTCTTTTACAGCTAGGATCTCAAACTGTAGTTATATATGACTTTAGAGTCCTAAAACTATCTAGCGCTATCTGGACTCCCACAAGGATAAAATTTGGGACCCATTCTCTTTTTGGTCTTTATCAAAGATAATATTACGAACATTATGCACTACAAGCAGCGGTATTAAATAATATGGTATGTACAGAAAAAGGACGACGAGATGGCGTGGGTGGACTCATGCTGTCTTCAGCTGACGATTCGCGGGCGGGAGGAGCCGTTGACGTTCCGAGCGCAGGAACCCGGCGCTCGCTTGGCGTGGGCCACCGAGCTGCGACTGGCGCAGCTGGCGCAGGCCTCCGCCAACAGCCCCGCCTGGCGCCTGCCCGCGCACTCCTCGCTGCACAACATGCCGCTGTTCGTCGCCGCCGCGCCTGTCTACTCGTCGCGGCAACTCACCGAGGTATATCCTAGCTTTGTTTCTTCTTTAGATCAATTTGCATTGCATTGCAAATGACACAGATGTTTTGAAATTGCTGCCTTTAAGCACAGGTATGCATTTTCTCCATTCGCGTAATCCATGTAAACTGTCTGCTAATAGAATACAATAATGTTTGCACTTGTCATTAGTACTTATAGACCAAAGATAGAAGTCCCAATATGCTTCCTTGCGGAACACCTAACTTATTATATTAGGGTTTTGAGTAAAAACCAATTAATTACTTCATTTAATTTAGTGATTGTAATTTTTGTTGTGAACCTCTTAGCTGGACCTTTATATCATCATATACATATCTATATTCTCAATTTATATGTAGGAGTACAGTGATTGACAAAGTCGATGGCTTCATTAAGGTTAAAAAATAATATTAGGAAATCATTTTTCCAATATCTCAATGCTTAAATTATTTTCGTAGTAAATAAAAGTCAGTTTGTCTTTAGCCATTGTAATTAAATTATTATTGAACGTAACAGCTATAATTATATAACGAATCGGATAAAGGAACGCTGTACTGTGATTGTATCTATTGTCTATTGGTTAAAACGATCCAATCTCATTTCTTCGGATGTCTACTTGCCCCCGTCACGTGACATATTAAACGTAGCGGCTAACGGTATCGGTTGTTGGTCGCAGGTGAAGTGCGGGTGCTTCTACACGTCGGTGGGCGGCGGGCGCGGCGCGTCGCTGCGGCGCGCGCGCTCGCTGCTGTGGGTGAGCGCGGCGGGCGCGACCGACAGCCACGTGGCCGTGCTCACGCACCGCGCCGCTAAGCTAAAGACGCTCGTCACACTCGATCTGCCCGACACTAAGGTGACCACTCTTACACTTCGACCCTTTGCTTTATCATCCCCTGCTTCTGCTACATACTCTAGATTCATGACTGAGTGGCTGAGTGCCAATATAATTTGATGTCTTAAATCTTCTAGTTCTGAGCTTGCGATGCGAGACTCCAAAGGCGTGATTTTGAATTTTTCTAGGTATCCTTTGAAAATCAGTCTTTGAGCGTAAGACACAAATAAGCCATAAAATGAATAACCCTGTACACCTTTTACCTTAATTTCAACGTATCAGTAAGTTACTAATATTGATACCGAAATTTAATGTGTACAAATATTTTCAGGTTACCTCAATGGAATATGCTCGTGGTGTGAAAGTAGTGACGACGTTATGCGGCGACACTGTTTGGCTCGGCACTGAAGATAGAAAAATTATAATATTTTCCGCCATTGAACCCGAGAAACAAGAGAAATTGACTGAAGTACCGACGATCGCGTCTATAACGCAGATCCGCTACCATTGTGACGCAATGTTTGTAGGACTTTCGAACGGTCGCGTGTCAGTGTATAGAAGAAACCATGACGACTCTTGGGCTTTGCAAGAACCGCTTGCGATTGAACTAGGCGACAAACCAGTTTACTGCGTACTACCGGTGGACGGCATTATCTACGCTACGTGTGCTCGACGAATATTCGCAATAAACGCTCTAACGGCAGAAATCATGCGTATACTAGAATTAAAAGGAGACGGCGACAGATGTGTAAAATATTTGGCGCATTCAGGAGTTGGACTCTGGACTGCGTTCTCTGATTCAACGTACGTGAGCTTATACCACGCAGAAACTTTTGAACATCTTCAGAATATTGACATTGCCGCTGATGTGGCTAAGACTATCGGTGCAAGAGAAGGGAGCAAACCCGCCTACATATCTGCCTTGCTCGCTAGTCAAGGCCTGTTGTGGGTTGGCACGACAGCTGGAGTCACTGTGACTGTTCCATTACCAAAATTGGAAGGTCTTCCGTTAATCGGTGGACATATAGTAGCATCTTATCATGCGCATGCGGGTCCCGTATCGTTCCTACTCTCACTGTTGCCCGAAAACAGAGATGTTGACGTTAATACGGTACGTCGAAACCTTTCCAATGCTCGCGCTCTTGCGGAAACCGTGACTTTACAAGAGTTTAAGGAAGAAGACGGCAAGGAGGACAATGAGAAGCCGAAACTCGAAAGACGGACATCGGAAGACGCCAGTCCGTATCGCCCTCAGCGCGTCCAGTCGGCTGTGGTACGACGAAAGAAACCAGGCGACGTCCGTCTAAGCAAGACTCTACCAAAGTGTGCGAATTTAAATGCATGCGATGTGTACGGGTTATACGGTGATCTAATGTTTGTAAAAGACTGCGTCGGAGAGGCAGATGTGAGCGGGTCAGGCGGTGAAGCGTTACGACGAAGCGACCCGGAGTTAGCGGCTATACCGTTCCGTGTGAGTACACTCGACAGGCGATTACGGATGCGCGCAGGACGACCGCGCTCTCTCGACCTGTCGAGTTGGTCGGTGGACTCGCGCGCCTCCAGTCTATGCACGTCCTCCGGTAGTGAGGAATCTATGGCTCTCCGCGGTGTGTCCAGGACTAGTTCGGGAGCGTCCGGAGCCGCTACGCTAGCGCCCGTCGCCGTTTCCACACCAGACTCGAGTTCTGGCAAGTCGAGTATTTCTGATAGATCTTTGAAATCAGAAGCAGCGGGCGTGGAAGCGCGATCTGAAGCGAGAAACGCCGCCCGCAGCTTACGCGGCGCCGATTACGTAGTAGGTGAGAGTGCGGCGCGGCGGTCCGTACTGACCGTCGTAGGCGGCCGAGGCTACGTCGACTGGCGACAGACGGCCGATGCCGCCGAGCGACCCGCACCTGCTGCAGAACCTAACCCTAAAGATGCTCACCTCATTCTGTGGGAGATGCGATTGTGACCCACTACCGCGCGTGAGTCTCGAGCCTCTGCCTGATCGTAGTCGTATGTATAGTCGTGTCGACAGATGCTGTTTCTGCTGGTATTATCAGCGATTTACGTGTCATATTTAATATGTTAATGCCCTGTATATATAGAGCGAGCATATAGCCGTTAGGATATTAAACATTAGTAACGAATACGCTGATATTAGAACGCTAGCACGTCCGTTGCTAGTGCCGCACTGTAATTCGATGTGTGCATACATTTGTAAATTATGCAAAGCTTTAAATTATTTTTTTGAAGTTATTGATCCGCTGGCGTTAATATTTGTTTTATTCACTTATGAAGTGGTGCATTATTTTTGTGATCATCTATTGAATGTTATTAAAATCATTAATGTTATTATAAATAGGTGCATTATAATATATAACTGTATATATGTAGCGTCGCGTGATATCAGTGCCTATTAAAGTTTTTTGAGCTTATAGTTCACCAACCATAGCAACCCTGTGAATATAAAGTATCGTAATTATATTATATACATGCGATGTTTATGTGCATTTGGAACAATCAGACCAAAGTAGTTACTTGAGCTGCTTAGCTTACCTCAGGATTTTTCGTACAATATAGCTGTTAAATTATTTGTTATCTGATTTTTATATATTCATGGCAGCAAATTAAATGTCTTGTAAGTTTGTACACAAGTTCAGGAAGACCTTTCATACCTCAAAGAGATATTTGTTTTTATTTTTCAATATCTGTCACAGTTGTTACAAATATAGTGTATCAGATAAAAAAACCTACGTCGCAAATATTAACAGACTGCCTCACACATATTTTAAAATGAGTATTGGGACTTTGAAAATAACAAACCGCCTTTATTTTAAAATATTTTTGTATAAACTAAAAACTATAAAATTGGTAAGTATAGTATAATAAAAATTCCAGTAACGTATAATTAGTTTGTGTCAAGTTAACATTACTAATTATATTTTAATTAATTTTGGATGTAAATTGATTTACATAACGATTAACAATAACGTAATATAATGGTGGCCTTAATACTTGAAAATTTCCAGTGTATGATTTGTATAGCATTTGTTTAAGCTTTATTGTTAGACATATTAATGTCGCTTTAAGAATTAGACTGATTTAGCTAAGCGTTAAACTGTATTGTTAATGAAAAATATAGCAACTAAGTTAAAAACGACATATGTACCCTTTGTAACTGGTAATGCTGGTGCTTTACTGTGTTCCGGGAGATATTGCATATATTTAATCGAACGACAATCTTCACCATTGATCCGAACATTCTCGAATGTATACCTACTATATTATTATAGTCTACACTCTGTTGATAAATATTGTTTATATTCTGTCAAAAGTTTTGCTCATATTTGTCAAATTTTATAGTTATTATCTCTTCCCAACGAATGTTACACCCTCAATAAGTTGATCGTCTCATATCTATTAATGTTAATTGTTACTGTTTGTTTTTGGTCAGTAATCTCACAAAACAAGCATTTGTTTTGCATGTCCAAAGAATTTGATATTAAGTCAAAGCACTACAGTTTTTAGTTGAATGAATTCACGGAAAAAATTTATGTGCCAAAATGTAAAATATCAGATATCTAATTATACATATATTATGTATATGACATATGTACATAGGCCAGAGATATATACTTTTGACATGCTTTTTATGTCTCATGTACACTAGCACAAACTAATTTAGTTGGTACATGGGAAATGAAATGCCTCAATATTTAATTATGTAAATACTGGAAAGTGAAATAAAATCTCGAATAAACTCTGCGAAAACTATGTGTTTTAAAAAAGATTGAAAATTATTTATGCTTCAAAACGTCACAAGTGTACTTTTGTGTAAATAAATTTTAAGTTTATACATATACACACTGTATTTACTGTTTTATTTTTACATTAATCACCCCATTTCTCCTGTATGTGAGATCGCTCTTAGCGATAAGACCGCCCATTGTACAACTTCTTACTATCTTCCAGTGGCGAAGCGTCCATATAACACGATGCCTGCCGGCTTCCCTTTTAAAAATATGCCCTGACCTCCTTATACCTATCACTGCTTGAGTGTCTACTCAAAGTCTAACTGGCCTTCCGAAACTCAAAGTATTTTAGTCCCACCGGCTTCCCTGCTCGGAAAAGTGACTCTTCGCTACTGCTATCTTCTGTGTACGTCTCGTCTAATGTTATTGTAAACTTGTAATTGGTAAACAATAATTATATCTATCTATCTCCACTGTTCTCTTGATTGTATAGCAAAATATTGTTGTTCGTTAATCTCTTAGCCGAGTATTCCAACTATTACTTTACATGTTTTACTAATAAATTACAACAAAAACCGCCATGAAATGATTTGATCAGTTTTTTATATACCAGCTTTGGTATTTTTTGTACTTTATTATTTATAGCGAAAGAGTTTGTTTGTTTGTTTGAACGCGCTTATCTCTGTAATTACCAGTCGAATTCGAAAAATTATTTTTGATGATAGGCCAGTTCTCGAGGAAAGATAGAGGCTATGTAACATCACGCTGCTGGCGATGGGAGCAGACCAGTAAGCAATAACGAGGATGAAACCGCGCCGCGGAAAGTTAGTAAAGTAATCATGGAACTAGCCTTTGAAGTCGTCTCTATCATCCCTATACTAGAGAAATTGGATAGAGTTGTGGTAGAATAGGCACACAGCTTCCTCGTTTCAAAAGCTATCTTTCTCGGGTAAATATCTCCAAGATAGACGCCCAAGTTGTATACATACTTTCTTTTTTGCACGGCGTAGCACAGGACAGTATTCTCGGTCCTACATTATTTTTAAGGTAAATTAACGAAAGTTATTAAAATACTTTTTGTGATTCAGTATTCGACTGTGCTGAGTAGGTACAATGAGGATTTGTCAACTATGAAAAAACTAAATACTTTTTTTTTTACTGGCTAATAGGTTTTTGTGGTTGACTGTGTACACACGCAACATTTGAAATTTTCTTACGAATTTAGGCACTTTGCTTTGTAGGCATATAACCAAGCATTTTGCTTTGTAGGCATTTAACCACTTAGGCATTTTGCTTTGTAGGCATCGACTTTAGGCAATCTGCTATTTACTCAATTTAAAATTTTAGGCATACTGCTTCATCGGCATCTCTCATTTGGATCAATCTCAGTAATAGTATCTTATTAATCTATGTATCTCATTTAGGGCAAACAGCTTTTTAGGCAAATTTCATGTTTAGGTATGACGCCTCGATCAAAAGGGTACCTAAAACGGCTTCCGTGGCATCCTTTTGGCATACGGAACCCTAAAATTTATTTCTTATTTACTTTAAAAAATGTCCACCGCATTCAATACAATACTATCCTATTAATATTATAATATGCAAAAGTTTGGTGAAACCGCGCCGCGGAAAGCTAGTAAACTAATATTATAAGCTAGCTGCGCCCAACGGCTTTTCCCGCGCGTAAAATATGTTTTGTTGTATCCCTCGGGAACCAGACCGATTTTCGCGATAAAAGTAGCCTATGTTCGTCTCCGGGGCCGTATCTATCTACATAAATCATACATTATCATCGAAATCGGTTCAGCGGTTTAGTAGCTGAATGGTAACAAACACACACTTACAAACTTTCGCATTTATAATATTAATAGGATTCTGATAAGAAATTCTTAGAATATGTTTGTTTATCAAATAGACCGCTATAAGTAACTGCTCGATGAAACGTTTTTCAAATGTGTTTTCAATGCATCTGGTCCGTGCATTACAATGCATTTCAAATAATATATCAAACATTTGGTGATGAATAAGTAAATTTTAATACTATTTGGACAGTCAAAAAGTTAAGACCTAGTTAGTGGTGGTATCACGAAGAGAGAAATATGAATTTGTCATATGGCCCTTTCTTTCTCTCTAATTGGGTCGTTCCTCGCTCTCTTAAAATTCTGTACCGCTTACCTTGACCGGAACCTTCAGGTTGGCAAGCAATAAGTAATACACCCTCAGAGTTTACCACAGATAAGACATACCTACCTAATACGTAGAATACATCAACCTTGGCTTGGTCCTACAATTTGTTTTAGACGTAAAAGTTTTATAGAAACGATAGGAGTCACTTTTTACGTCTTGAGACATAATGTGCAGTTCATGTCTAATAAAAACTATTAATGTTTAGGATCATAAAATGTGATAAAAAAGTTATTAAATCAGGCCTGGCACGACTACTTAGTGTGTATGAGAATTTTTATAGTCTCCTGTTATCAATTTTCCACTTCATGACATTGATTAATTTGTTTTACTGATAAGAGACACATTTGTAGATTCTGTCATAAGTTGGTTAGTAACAATAGCCACAGTAATATTATCCATATTACCGTGCAATAGCTAAGTTATTTATGATAGTTTAAATAAAACAAGAAAGTGGTGCTATTTGTATATTAATAGGTATCAATTATTTTTTGAGGGTAGGTATTATCAGAAGTTTTGTATGTAATCTTGTTTTAAGTTACGGTATACCTGAAACATCAAAAATAAAATTAATAACGTATAGAGTATTATAGGAATAACTTATTGCCAAATAGATGTTATCGGATCTTTTGTGAATCTGACATTCTCTACTTCAAAACCATCTACTGTCTATCTATCTACATCATCATGGTACGTTGGAGCTTCCTTTCGTAGACCTGGCTCTTTGCTTGTGGTCTTGGCTCTCCAAGATGGGGGGGTGTCCAGACCCCATTTGATTTTCCTGATTTTTATAGTGTAGGTATTTGAGTCTCTCCTTTGAAGACTTGGCTCCCCTGGTGACCCTCTTACAAAGGGACTTTGCTTGTGTACTTGGCTCCCCAAGATGAAGGTGACATAAGGCCAATTTAATTTTTAAATTTTTTGTAGTGTACGTACTTGACTATACTGCCTGACCCTTTAAAAAAATTTGTGTGGCTCATCTTGGCACAGCCACCATCGCAAACTAAAAATCTAATAACATGACGAATTAGTCGGTAATTAGTCGAAATTGGTCGCAAAATACCAGAATTTGTCGGTCCAAAACATATAAATAAGGTTTAAACGTTTTAAGGGGGTATTAGTAGCTGTGCCAAACTAGCGCTCAGGTTTGCACAGCCACCTCATATTTCAAAAACTATAGCACCTAGCAAAAATCTGATTATACCTAGAATTAGTCGGTAGTTAGTCGATATTACACACAAAATTTCAGGATTCTACGGCGCTTCGTTTATAAGTTATTCGGGGTTATTGGTGGCTGTGCCAAACTGAGCGCTTAGGTTGGCAGTCGAAATTCCAGAATTGGGCGTTCCTTTAATTGTTTTTTTTAGTTTCACATCATCTGAACGAAAAAACTACAAAGTACTACTAGTAGTACTTTGTAGTTTTTTCGAGAGAGTTCGAAGTTACGAAGAGTTCGTAATCTAGATTACGAACTCTTCATTTTATGTGGTCAGTAAGTAAGTGTGGCCAGTATCTTCTCATAATAAGTATGAAGATTTTTCTAACCATAAAAGGGACTCAAATACACTATAAAAATTATGAAAATCAAATGGTGCATTGTCATGTGTCTTGGAGAGCCAACCAAGGCCACAAGCAAAGCTACCTTGTCTCCACCAAGAGGGCCACCAGGTGAGCCAAGTCTACGAAGGGGATAGCTTAACCAGTACATTTGTCCCACGCCAAGCCGAAGGCCTTAATCTCATTTAATACTACACATATGTGCAGAAGAAGCGCTTAGAAAAGAAATTAAAGAAATACTAACGGTTGCGTTCTTTGCAAGCTTTCAGGGCTTCATTATATGCTTGACACTCTTGCAGATTTTCATGATTGGCCGCGCAACTGAGGAACTGCGATATTTCGTAAGCGCATGGACCTTCAGGTTCTCGATTCATATCGTAGTTCTGCGGTAATGCTTGCATTACTTCTTGTCGTTGACGACCGCCAAATAGACCTGATATTGCTTCACCGGCTACATGGCCCTAATAATTAGTAAAAAGGCCTTGATAAATATATTGTTTTAAAGTATGGATATCTAAATATCAAGCCCTAGTGACTGGATTAACGAATACTAAGTAGACCCAGACTCATAATTAAAAGAACTATGAAGTGAATGACACGTGTTATTAATTCCAACGACGAGTTGTTCCCTTTATTTCGAGTCCCTTTATGTCGAGTCTGGGAGTCTATTGTTCTCCAAAACAACGACCTACGCTAGCGATCGCTGTGCAGAATAAAACATGGTTACAGGGTGGACATGGTCTTTATTTAACATAGAGGCGTGGCAAACTTATGATGTTCCGCGTCAGCAAAAGTTAACTTCAAATTGGGAAAGAACAAATCCATTGTCTGGTGGTATAAAAATTGGACGATAGCCAATCATTGATGCTAAATTTGAAGCACAATGAGCTGAAAATGGGTGAATTGTACGACTAAGACTTTGAAGATTTACACAACTTTAAATGTCTAAATTTAAAAATAATCAATTAGAATTATGACCTATTTTTAATAACTTCCGTTTTAATATTAATGTTCAGTCAATAAATTCGATCTTCGATACACACACACGCACACGCATGCACGCACGCACGCACAGACACACTTGGGACTTAAACATCTTGGGAATTCTACATTACGAGAATTTATGAAATTTAACATTTCGGGAATTCAACTTTTTAAGATGTCGACGTTACCGACCGTAACTTACGCGACGCAGGCGAGTCACGTGCGCATACGTTTATCGAACGCCAAATCCTGGACCCTCAGACCTTTTTATGCTTGTTGAGTCCTTGAACTATAGTTGTAGTTTGAAATAGCGTCACAAGTTCATTTCTTTTGACAGAGACCAAATTGATTAGCTGATAACAAGTTGTAATGATCTAGGTAGCCACTTTTTTATTAATTAAACCTATATAATATTCTTATGAAACAACATTGATAATAAATAGTACCTACATACTTACATTATTGGTATTCTAAACTACCTCCTTTTCTTAACTACACAAGTAAGTACCTAGGTAATATATAAATAATAGAAATCTATTATTTGTACCACTGTCGTGCCCACAGCGACGCCTCCCGCAACCGCAGCCGCATCTCTGAACATTGATTGCCCTCGTGAGGGAGTAGTAGTCATAGGGGGATGTGCTGGTGTGCTGGAATACCCCTTCCTAGACTGTCCCGGGGAAGGTGATCTTCGACCACTGCAATTTTTTTATTACTTAATAGGGCAACAAAATAATCTTAATCAGTAAGTTATACGTGGTCTAAGTTATGAGGGTTTACGCGTCATGAGTGGCAACGTCCGTCGCAATTGAGTGTCATATTTCATGGTTTTTAATATTTATCATTTAATCGGGGCTATATTTTAAAATATGTTTTGTCTATAAGCTAGAATTAGGTGAAAGCTAAAAAGTAAGTAACCATAATGCTTACAGTCATTTTACTATGAAAATACCGCAACTAAAGTTTAAATGTACCTATTATTTGTATATAAATAGAAAAATAAACGCAAGGATCTTACTTTTTATACAGCTTTTACTTAATTCTAGCATATAGACATAATATTTTTAAAATATAGCCCCGATTACCTATATGATAAAAATTTAAAACCACGAAATGGGGTAGTTGCAGGGTCGAGGTCCAAACTAATGTCCAACCAGTTGGACCACGGGTCTTCGATAGAAATAATTGTCCGATCAATAGGTATGTATTTTTAGTTGAATCATGGACCCGTTTCAAGACTCGTGCTCTAACTGGGCAGGTCTCATGAACAAAGCAATACAATTTTTACCTAAGTACTTACTTATTCAAAAACAGATTTTTGTAATGATTTTAAGAGAATTTTAAATTGCCTGATTTATTTACTGCATTAATTCCTACGATAATCTCCTATCTATGGTCAGACTGCACTGTTGGTCTAGTAGTTAGTGTAACTGACCGCGACGCCGGGTGTCGTGGGTTCGATTCACGCGGAAGGCAAATATTTATGTGATGAACATTTGTATTTGTCTTCAGTCTGGGTGTTTCCTATGTATTCTAAGTATGTATTTACAAAAAAAAGCTATATAATATTACCGTGCCATAACACAAGCTCTGCTTAGCTTGGGACTAGGTGACGACGGTGTGTGACAGTGTCCACATATTGTTATTATTATGGTAGAGAATGCTTAGCACAGCCACGGTAATACTATAGATAATATTACCGTGGCATAGCAGTCCGTCTACTTAGGTATGTGTGGATGAAGTTTAATAAATAAAGGCGGTAGGTAACTACCGCCTATACTATACCTACCTACTATTATCTAATTATCAGATTCTTTGGTTCTGCACATTCAACGACTTCTACATTTAAAGATTTTGCCATGTTTAAGCGTTTATTAGGTAAAAGTTACGTTTTCTCTGTATATGGTTGAGGTTTGAGGATTTTCATACCATAATTTTGTGGAAGATTATGGGATGCCTGCAACAAAATTAAAAACAGACATTGAAATATAAGAGTTATGAGAAGCACTGGCAAGAACTCTAAGTCACAATATTTTTTATATGCAGATACGCCAACGCCGCGTCATTATCCTTCCTACCTATTTACTCTCCGACCCTACGGAGATGCTACGTACGTAATTATTGGCTACAAAACCCACGATACTCAAAATCTACTGGGAGAACTGATGGAGCCCTACTAAGTAGTTATAGGTGACACTTGTGGTTTTATCACTTGTTCCACTCTGACCAAGTTGTTTAGGTACAAATTCTCTGAAGGGTTAATTCGCATATAGCTTCAGCACCTAAGTATATACCTATTTCTTTTTTCGTGGGAAATGCATTACGCATACGCACCCGCCCGGGCCAGGCGGGGGTTATGTCGAACTCTCCGACCGCACTCAAAGCACAGCCGGCATACCGGCTAAAACCCACGGTGTTCCTCCAGACGGCCAGAGTGTTGGGGTCACGGGAGACGCTCGTGCATTCATCCTCGACCCCGACGGTCCACGACCCGCTCACCACACGCGAGCGGGTCCCGTCCGATTTGGAGGGCCTAGCCCTCCCTCCCTCGAGAGGCGCGTGCGGAACACGCGCACTGCCGTCTCGGGCCCGTGTTGTTCGAGCGGCGACTGCGGCGACTGCCCGGTCGCCGCCCGCAGGCCACCTACCTCGGCCGCAGAGGATAGGGAGAACGACGCGTCGCAATACCGACACTCCTCTTCCCCTGCGGCCCCACCGCGTCTGCAATCTGACGGTTGCGGCCCCGCCGAAGCCGCGGAAGGTAGGGAGAGCGGCGCACCGTAATCTCGGCACTCCTCTGCCGCCGCGGCCCCGCCACTCCTCAGCCGCAGTGTCGCCGAAGCAACACCGCCGCCCGACCCAGTTGCGGTGCCGCCCATACAGCACCGCAACCCTCCTGAGCCGCTCCGTCGTGGGCTTACCACCAAGCCCAGAGGAGCGGCACCTCCTTGGGGTTCCTCTTGGTTCACCGTGGTTCTGGGTAACCACGGTTACTAAGCCCCCCCCGCCGCGACAAGGCGAGAACCCCGTCTGGGGTACTAGTTAAACTGCTTACAACTACCTTTTTGCGGTTTCGTTCAACAATCACGATAGGTAAGTACTTACCTACCTGCTAAAGTTAATTTATATGTTTTATGTATATTAGGCCGCTTATATCGGATACGTAAAAGCTGATGTACTTTTAAAGAAAGGAAGAACCAGAAACTGGCACACATTGGCTAAGCAGCAAAGGATGCAAAAAATAATATTTGTTGCGTCATCTATCTGACCAATAATGACACACAGAGAAAATCCAAGTGAAGACGACGACTACGAGTTTACAGCATAGAAACCAAAGATGGTGATGTCAACAAATTGAGACCACTCCCATACAAGTTGTATGGAGGCCTAAATCACGATATCAACATTCTCACACCGACTAACTATTTAAACAAGCTCCGACTATCAACTGTCGGGCAGTAGCCCGCCAGACACGATCACCTAGCCTGGTCGGAGAATCTTCCTTTTGGCTGGAGGTATATGGTATGATATTAATATATTAATAGGTAGGTACTTAAGTAAAATTAACGTACGATAGAGACGCTTGCATTCTTTTAAAGCCTGGCTGTAAGCCTCACACTGTGTCAGGTCTTCGTGTTGTGTAGCGCATTGCAGAAACTGTGCTATTTCGTACGCACAGGGTCCTTCTGGTGGCTGGTAATAATTATAGTCCTGTGGCATCACTTGTTCCACTTCCCGATGTCGACTTCCGCCGCTGCCAAACAATCCAGCTATTGCTTCACCAGCCAAATGACCCTGCAAACAATGATCAATTTCCATATTCAAGCTGCTGATAACTAAAAAAGTAAACTAATAACATACACCAATTAAATTATGATGCAACGTAAGCATTGACAAAAAAATCGCTACTTACCACTGTTGTTCCCACAGTGACGCCGCCGGCAATTGAAGCTGCATCTCTAAACATAGAGCGCCGAGGGGGCGGAGTAACAACCATAGGGGGAGCACGCGCGGGCGCATGTTGGTACCTTCTGAAGCCGCCCCGGCTACCCCCACTGCGTTAAAGTTGTTTAAATTAGTGCAAGAAACCAATTATATCAGGTTATCAACCGATAACCTTAAGCCCTCGTTTATTGGATATCGTCATAAAACGAGCGACGGTACTACTAAATAGGCAGTTAAGTATTACCCTACTACTGGCACTGTGAGCCGTCAATCAATCAATGATATTCAAAGACTGAAGCTTACCGAAGACCCGTAGTCCAACTGGTTGGACATTTCATTACAGTTGAACTACGAACGAACCCGAATCGACTAGATGCGAAGGTTGTTCGATACTACACTGTAAACTTCTAAATTAGGTATTCAACTAAAAGAATATAACAGTATCAAGTGTCCCAATAGTATTTACTTTGCCATCACTAAGTAAATGTTCAATAAATTATTTTAAATCTTACTAACATATAAAGCGGAAAAGTTTGTTTGTTTGAACGCGCTAATCTCTGGAACTACCAGTCGGAATTTAATAATTATTTTTGCGTATGATGAGCCTAGTTCTTGAGAAAGGTTAGGCCGTATATCTACTGTATGTAACACTATGCTATTGGCGACGGGCGCAGAGCAGTAAGCAAAGACGCGGTAAAAGCGCGCCGCGGGAAGCTAGAGCATTATAATTATATAATGTATGGACTGCTAACCAATAGTATTGGTCAGATGCATTAAGACACACTCGAAAAACGTTTTATCGAGCTGTCATAGCGGTCTGGTCCATCCGCACACATCAGTCACATGTGTATACTCATGTGCATCAATGCCGTACCGACATGTACCTAACCGACGACAGTGCCGTACCATACAGTATCAGTGAAAAATAATATTGTTTCGTATAGGTAGCACACCATTCGAACTCGTCAGTGTCAGTGACGTTCGTTCGGTTACGTCAGTGACAGTCCGTCGCATTCAGTGATCCAACGAGAATTTCTAGCTGACAATATTTTGCCTGACACGGTCGCAGTATTCCAAGATGCCTGACGTGAATTTGATAGAATTAGTTCGATTACACCCTCCAATTTATGATCTTTCACTTGATTCATCATTTATCAGATGTTTGTATGGGAAACTCTCCTTCTTTTTTTTTTCCTCCAAGCGTTATGAACCCATTGCCTTTTTCGCACATGAATTTCTTTGTCTTCATCTCATATTTAAGCAATTGCTGCTAGCTGTGCTCTTGAATATCGAGGCATTCTTCAATCACACAAAACTGTGATAAGAACTCCAAGTGTCGGTGTCGGCGCTGACGTGTGCGAATAGCACGTCACGGAACTAAACTGGTACCGCACCACAGAACAAGTACTAAAGCATAGAAGGAGTGTTAATCACCCTCATATAGTTGTCCTATTTTTCCAAATAAGCCGGATACATTGAAAAGAAAGAGATAAATAATTTTGCTAAGGACGGCTGGTGTACACTGTAGAAACGTCAATTTGGTTACCTTTGGTTACCTTTGGATGCCGAATTAAAAAGCGAACTAATGTCAAATGTTTCAACTTGTCAAGGCCTATACACAATTTTGTCGGATTAAACCGCCGCTCGTAATTTTCATTGTTGTTTATCTGTTTTGTGAAATAATATATGTTATTTAATAATTACATAATGCTATTGTGAAGTAATATTAAGCCCATTGGATATGCAATGTCCTGCGTTATTGTAGGTTGTAAATTACATTCTTTTCGCAAAGAAAATCAAGTTTAAATCGTCAACTTACATCGGTGAGTAGATAACAAACCAATAATATATACTAAAAACCTATACATAAGTGCAAATACCTAATTGATTTATACTTTACTATACTGTAATCATATTATAATCGTCTGTTTGCCATTCGATTCAGTAATTATTAAGTATTTTACATTTTTACCAATTTGTGTAGTCATGTTCAATAGTGTTGTGACTTGTGCTGCATATTTTATCGATGACAAAAATATTACTATATTTTGTAGTTAACGATTTTGTGGTAACTATCTTTGTACCTTTCATAGTGTTTCATACATTGTGTTTTTTTGCAGGTTTCCGAAAGATCAGACCGGAAGATCCATGAAGCAAATTAAGAGAGAATTATGTTATATATTATATTGTTACACGTTTAACGTTCCAGCGGTGAGGACGAATCTACTCAAATGTGCTCCATTGTCACGTGCCATACGACTTATTAATATTATTTCTATAGAAATTGATATTTTTAATGTAGGTACCCTGTCAAAATTCAAAGATGTTGCACAAAAATGTATAGTATTGGATAAATAGGTATATTTATTTAGTATTTGTTTTAAATTTTAGGTTTTTATTTATGATATCGTATTGGATTTTTTATCTGTAATGATATTGTAAATACTTTTTCAATAACTAATAATAAATAAAGAAATAAATGTTCTAGATGACTACAGAAATTTATTGATAAAATTGATGGGGAAATATTTCTAAAAGTACCAATTCATAACATTACAAAAAATATTTCTGCTTATGCACAAATAATCAGGACATTCTTAAACAAAACTGCAATTTTAAGGGGCAGTAATAATGTGTTTTAATATTATTGGAAATATAATCATACATTTGTGACATGAATCTTACAGCTGTGTTTTATTTTTACCTTGGGGTATCTGTTTCGATGCTATACTAAGAAAGTCAGAAAAGAACTGAGGGCCGATACTGGTATTTTGGTGATCCACACACTGCACCGCACTACGCTGCGGGAGCGTGGCGACGACGCGGCGACGGTGCCACGCGTGCAGATGCGAGAGTACTGGTCTGCATCATCAATCAAGCACGTTACTGCAGAACTCGGTGTCCATACCGTCTGGCCCCGAACCCACGCGCGTGAGTACGTGTTTCTCTGCATGTAAGCGTGTGATCAGTAACACAGCGCTTAAATGCGTTTTCAGTGTGTTGCACCACGCGTGATTTCTATACAAAGAGAGATACTTACAATTACAAACAATACAAGAACACGCACGCTCGCACTACGCTTCTTGATGCGAGGCAGTGTGTGGATCGATCATATATATTTCAATTTTCAATTTATTTAATTTATTCATATACAGTTTACATTGTGTTTGAACTTACAGCATGAAACGTGAATATAAACTTCAAAATTATTTCACATTGAAAGTGCTCCTGGCGCCGCTGCCGGCCTATGCCATTCCGGTGAGGTGTAAAACGGCCGTTTGTTTCTTGTAGTTCGTTTACGAGAGCTTTTATGCAACCAGACCTCATTTGATATTAGCATGTCTGTTAATTTACCATAGCCCATAGACAAATTTCATCTATCGATATCGATAAACTGTCAGAAGGTATCGTAGCACTATTAAACTTCTATTTGTCTCCGAGTGTGTACGCTTTATTCTCCTAATAGTACTTCTATGCTTAGTACTTGTTCTGTGTACCGCACTGTCGGTCACGAGTCGACACTAATGTGTGCGGATAGACCTCTAAAGAATGCCACGGAATTTAGGTCATATACTTCATTGTGCTTGTAAGTAAAAATAGGATTGTTGAGGTTTAATTAGATATTTAAAAAGTTCTATTAAGTATATACTTAAGTAATTACAATATATAAGTTGAATGCTCATATTTTTTTTTGTTTAAAAACTTTGTTTAATGTTATTGTCGAGCAGTGTCCGTCCTTAGCAGGATTTGGTATCGATCTTTTAAGTATATGGACACCATGAACAACACTAGCTGTCGGTCACAATTAGCACTATGACGAAATAAGTTGACGACCTATTATGTCATACTTAGTTGTAAGTGCTGTTCTAGGATCATAATTTATGGTTAACCACTTTTACTTGAGTAAATATGCCTTTTTCAGCAGGTCCATGTCCTTTTAGTTACGTTATTATATTTTATCCTACTATACCAGCGGTCAGCAACAGGCGGAATGCTGTCGGTTTGCGGACTGCAAAAGGTCGAACCTCGGACCGCCAAATATTGTAGATTTGTGTTATATGAACTCTTACAAGTATCAATTAATACGTAGATAAGGTATACTATACTTACCTTTATATTTCTACCAGCTTTCCGCGGCGCGGTTTTACCCGCGTTTTTGCTTACTGATCTGCTCCCGTCGCCAGTAGCGTGATGTTACATAGATAGGCTATGTAACATCACGCTACTGGCAACCTTCCTCGAAAACTGGGCTATCATACGCAAAAAGAATGTTTCAAATCCGACTAGTACCTAGTTCCTGAGATTAGCGCGTTCAAACAAACAAAGAAAGAAACTCTTCTGCTTTATATAATAGTACCTATAGATAAAATCAGTTAAAGCCACACACTTCATACGGAGATAATTGATTTGCAAGAAGATGTGTCTTTACAGATTTAAAAAACGACACATAGGTATGTTAACCATTTCTCAAAAAATATTTTTTGGAAAAAACAAATATCTGTAGTTCGTGATTAACGGACGCCTAACTAAAAGACACACTTCGAATTGGCTGTTCCTCTCAAAAAAGAAACTATAAAAACCTTGCTCAAACCGTCGCAGATTCTCAAAAGGAAAGGACAGATTCATGGTACAGTTGCGCACACTCATAGTTTAGGAATTAGGTATGAACACGTAATTTTATTTATTTTGATACTTACGAGTATGTTCAATGATTAATTATAGGAAGAACTGATTTAAATATAATATATTGCAGTAATATATCCTTATCCTATCTATACATATAATAAAAATGTAACCGATCGCTGTCTGTACATGGAAGATATATGAGAAAAAATACTATTGGGACCTATAACAACACAAATAGAACCCAAAACAATGATTTTTAAAATTTTTGTCTGTTTGTCTGTTTGTCTGTTTGTCTGTTTGTCTGTGCGTTTGTGCACGCTAATCTCAGAAACGGCTTATCCGATTTAAATATGGTTTTCACTAATATATTGTGGTAAGCTTCACTTAACATTTAGTGTTTGTTTCATGTCAATCGGTTCATAAATAAAAAAGTTATGCCAATTTAAAGAATCACATCCAACATTCGTTAATTTACTACGAAATCTTATAGAAGCAGATATTTTAACAGGTTGCGGAATAGCTGATAGTGTTTTTATTCCTCGGATTCCTGTCATTCTAAACAGTCTTTCATTTAGTTTTAAACGAGTCCAGTTTCCAGTGAGCCTATGTTTTGCGATGACTAATTAAAGTAATTAATTAATTAAGTAATTAAAGTAAAGGTAAGACACTAAAAGTTGTGGGTGTGGATCTAAGTATTAGCTGTTTTTCGGTCAGCTTTATGTGGCTCTATCACGTGTTAGCATTACTAGCAGCCTGTATGCTTTGATCCCTGATGGCTATACGTCTAATCCATACATCCATACATATTATATAAGGCTTTGTCCTGACTGACTGACTGACTGACTGACAGACAACGTAAAGCCTAAACCGCTGGTCGTAGCGACTTGAAATTTGGAGGGTGTGTTTGTCTTAATGTCTAGAAGTGTACAAAGAAACCCTTTTTTAAAAATTCAACCCTTAAGTGTATGAAAAGGGATGAAATCGATTGTATGAAACGTCTTCATTTTTTAAGTTACAGCTTTGAAATTTTGTTTTGGAATACTTTTATTTAAATAAAAAATACGCTCATAATTTTTTTTTACTGGGGTGGATTTATATGAGTAAAATAAGGGATGAAATATTGTATGGAAAGATCTTTGCTTTTGAAGTTGGCGACTTGAAATTTGGAGGGAGGGGGAAGGGAGGGGGAGGAAGAGGAAAGGAAGGGAGAAGTGAGGGGAAAGCGCGGGGGTAGTGAGGGAGAAGTCAGGGGAAAGGGAGGGGAAAGTCAGGGGGAAATCGACTGCCTCTGTATTTCGGTGGTACTGTGTATGGACTGTGAGGTCGCGGGTTCGATTCCCGCTCAGTGCAAATATTTGTAGCATGAATTTAAATAATCACGTCATAAATGTGGTATGTATATAGCTTAGCTTAGTTTGTTTTTAAGTTAGGTTAACACGTCTTATTTCTTTATTAAAATGTAAATTAAAATGTAAATACTTTATTAGTTAAAATGTAAATACAAGTTAGATTTATATTTTCTAGATTTATTTTATTTTTTATTTTTTGTGATAAAAACATGTTTGTTAACACGTTTCATTACGGAATAGGTGGAATTGAAGTGAATTACGAAATAGTAGTAGTCGATTTACGCTGGTTTCAACATGAATGGGTCGGATCGACCAGGGATGTACTACTCTCATAGTTTTCGACGTAAGAGTAATAGTATCCATATTATTGCGTTTCGTTCGGTAAGCGCGAGAGCCGGAAGCCCAACTGATGCAGAGATGACAAACCTCGCAGCATGTGTGGGACCAGCTGAGTATCCGCGGAGTCATTGTGTGGGTGGTGTGGGTCAACCCGCCGGCCAGGGAGACCCGTATAAACGGTGGTGCCGCTGGCCGCCCGCGGCATTGTACAAGGGCCCAATTAGACCTAACCAAAAAAAAAGAGACTGCCCCACCAGGTTGCGCATAATCTCGGAGTGGTTCGTCGTGCAGGTTGGTGACCGGATAGTGGGACCCGGCGACCATTTTCGAGACGGTACGGGGGCCTTTTGCGAGCAGTCCGTATCATGGAAGCCCGGAGGCCTAAGACCCTTGAGCCTTTACAGCTGCGAAGAGACATCGCCTCCTCAACGGCCGTCTTCTATCGCCTTTACCACGAAGAGTCTTCTCAACAGCTCTTTAAATTAATTCTACCCTCTCTCTTTTTATCCAGAACGACACGTGCGGGACTGAAGTGCTACCCTTTCACAGTGCAATCTAAAGGGTCTCGAACCAAACGGTTCAGCACTTTATACTTTTGTCGCTCAATTAAAGCCTGGAACTCTTTACCAGCGCATGTGTTCCCACCTAACTTTCATCCTGGGACTTTTAAGCGAGGCGTGAAGAAGCATCTCACTAAGCCGCCATAGTGGAGGCCACCATACCAGTAGTTTGGCTTTTGGAATGGTGTCCACTACTTCTGAATTCCACTGACTGCTTACCATCAGCCAGAGTAGAGGCACTTTGGCAGGCTAATATAAAAAAAAAACTTATAGCGTTTTTATTCCTCGGATTCCTTTCATTCCAAACAATTTCCCGTTTAGTTTTAAACGAGATCAGTTTCCAGTGAGCCTATGTTTCGCGATGACAATTAATGAGTGTGGATCTAAATATTAACTGTTTTTCGCATGGTCAGCTTTATGTGGATTTGCCACGTGTAAGTAATCCTAGCAGCCTGTATGGCTTTGATCCGCGATGGCTATACGTCTAATATTGTAGATAGAGAAGCATTTACTGTAAAGATTTTTCTTATTCACCTAAACGAAGATGTTTATAATTCAAAACAAACCAAAAGATATATCCAAAAAATGCTGCCCAAAATCACTATTCCACGCGGACGAAGTCGCGGGCACAGCTAGTTAATAATATAATGGGAAAGTTTGTATGTGTGTATGTGTATGTGTTTGTTACCACTCAGCGCCTAAACGGCTGAACCTATTTCGATGAAAATTGGTAAGTAGATAGAATAGGTGCCGGGGACGGACATAGGCTTTTTATCACGAAAACCGGTCTGGTTCCCGAGAGATACAACAAAACATATTTTACTCGCGCGCAAAGCCGTGGGGCTCAGCTAGTAGATAATAAAGTTATTACTTAACTATTATTTTTAGTCATTTTTAAAATGTCATGTGGTTGAAGTAAAAATATAAATTAAGTCCGTATCTCAGTGCATCATAGCATGTAATGCACACAGACTTAGTGTTAAAATAAAATATAGCTAAGTACCTAATTACACACAAACAAACAACAAATAATGTTGAAATAAGCCCAACTGATATATATATGTCGCAGGCAAATTGTAGAAACCCGCCGTTTACAATCTGCCTCGGCATTTTGTAAAGCTCGCTGTCATCGGCGTTATGTAAAATGCCGAAGGCAGATTGGGTTAGATTAGGTTAGAACTCCGAACCCCTTCGCACGAGCCTAGCGAGCGAAGCGAGCGTATCGCTGCAGCGGTCGGCGAGTGCTTTAAACGATTTTAAATTTAGTCAATTAGCTATTTATTACACATATTGCTGCTGATACATATCTGGCGGGTGTCAGCACTAAAATCTCGACTCATAATTTTTATAATATTCAATATTCCGAGTTCCTTTTTATACAAAATTGAAATTTACATAATTACTAATTTGTAGAATTCCTATTTTTTCCGAATTAAGTACTATTTTTTGTTAATATACTGATTCTAGAATTTTCCAAATATGTATAATTCGATACAGAAATCATATTGACAAGCATTTTAAAAAATTAAAGCTTTTAGTTAAATAAAAAATATTTATTCGCCGAGAATAAGCAACAAGGACAATAACTAAGGACTAGTAAAACAATAAAACAATACATAATATTATACAATACTAAAACCTTTTATTTTTACTTGGACCAACAAATTTTTTTAATGCTTTTCCTGGTGAAATTGTTCCTTTTAATAAGTCATCAATAATATAACATAATTTTGGCATCTTTCGATATAAATTTAGATCGTCTTATCTTTTCTTTTAAGTAAACTTGAGAATTTATCTATATTATTTATTATATACTTAATTATATATATATTTTTTTTTTATATATATTTTTTGTTATTTAACGTTTTAATCTATAATGTTGTGCAAGGAGTTTTTAAGCCCTCTGGTGCATAAGGTCCATAGTATAATTACGTCAAGAGTATCACTGGGCCACTTAATGTTTGGCTTCAGGCGTATCTAACAGGCAGGTCGCTGAGAACAGTGGTCGATGGAGTAGTTGGGGAAGCTAAAAGCATCACCTGTGGCGTGCCCACCGGATCTGTGTATGGCCCAGTAGGATTTATTATGCACGTTAATAGTATGAGCAATGTGGTGCAAAATTGTCACATATTTAAGTACGCAGATGATACATGTCTAGTGTACGCTGATAACGACCTGAATATAATAGAAAATATAATTCAAGCCGATTTCACAAATATCATAAAGTGGGCGCATGATAACGGCATAATTATTAACATAAGTAAAACAAAATGTATGCATATACCTTATCATAAAGGTATATTACAATCGCTGCGCATTAAAGGACATAGTTACGAATGTCTGCATAACAAGCACGACAGTAGTAGTGTATTACAGTGTGACTGTGTGGCTATTGAGATGGTGAGGGAGTACAGGTACTTAGGTCTAGTAATAGACAGCAATTTCTCTTGGAAAATGCACATTATAAAACTTTGTGATAAACTACGATTTGTCATTGTAAAATTCCAACACCTCAGTGTCGTACTGGATAGGGCCACCTTGTATGCTGTGTATCATGCGCTGGTAGATTCCCTACTTTCCTATGGACTGGCATATTATGGACGTACTTTTAAAACATACTTAGACAAGATTAAAACCTTACAAATAAGATTCTTAAAAAGATTAGTAAATAATAAGACAAAATTAAGATGTAAAACAACCAATTATGAGGCATTGTTTGTCGAATGTAAAATACTGCCGGTGCATGAGAGGGCGGCGCTATTGGTAGCATTGGATCATTACTGCCACCAGGAGTACAAAGTCAGGACTGTACAACAAAGGCCTCGAGGTGCTAAACACTCACACTTAATAGATCAAATTTCAAAATAATAATTATAAAATTGTCTAGTGTAATGGTATGTAGATGTCAGTAGCGAAGAGTCATTTTTCCGAGGAGGGAAACCGGTGGGACTAAAATATTTTGAGTTTCGGAAGGCTAGTTAGACTTTGAATAGACATTCAAGCAGTGATAGGTATAAGGAGGTCAGGGCATATTTTAAAAGGGAAGCCGACAGGAATCGTGTTATATGGACGCTTCGCCACTGGTAGATGTTATTTAATTAATTTGTTGTGCTTTTTATTGTAATACATAAGGTTTATTTAAATTTTTATTGTAATTATTGACTTTCATTTATTATGCCTTATTATTTATAATAATATTATATTATATATTACTTAATATTTATAATGTAACAAGTTTGTAATATCTGAAATAAAAACGTTTTCTTTTCTTTCTTTCTTTCTATGGACCTTATACACCGGAGAGTTTTTAAGCATTACAGTATTTTCTGTAGTATTCGTTCTTCAAACCGGTAGATAACCGAATGATAGATGAGTGTGATTGTACATACGTAAGGAAAATGGTAGAATGTTAGAATTAAAATATAACTCGAGCGAATATTTATATAAAATATTAAAGAAAAAGATGAATGTGTAAAAATAAAAATTCAGATAAAAAGGAAATTAGAAGATTAGACATCTAGGACAATTTTAACTTCAGACTGTATCGCCGACACCATCTGGCGATAAGTAATATGCCCTTCTTCCTCGTAGTCAAACTTTTTGGTCAAACTGGTTTGACTATGAGGAATTACGTTTCCTCGTGGTCAAACTTCATTGACATTGCACCTTTTTATCTCCCTAAATGCATGCAGTTTATGTACAGTCATAGATAACTAAGATAATGTCAAACGTCAAGTGTGGCGATTTCATTCATACATATAATATAATAATTTAAATAATATAAAATGGATTTAAAATACGTAAAACGTAAAGGTGGGACAGTTTTGCTGTTTGAAGGTCAGCAATATTATAGATGGCGCACCTATAAGAATGGGAACGTTTTTTGGGCTTGCAGTCAGTTGAGAAAACAAAAGTGTCGAGGGTCTTTTACTCTCACTCTCACTTATGTAAATAATAATTCGCAAGCAATAAATTTAAATAACTCTTACTTTTAAAATTTATAATAAGATCCTAATTATTTTTATTTTGTAAGATAATTTAGTATACTGACACAAGTTTAATATTATAAGACTTGCCAAAATAATCAGACATAGACTTATTTACAATAGATAATTAAGTTAATATATATCAGTAATTTCATTGTGATGTATATAATATATATTTCATTGCTAAACAATTTAAGTGTACATGTATCTGTTACTATAAAATTAGCACATAAACTGCCTGTGATACAGGAATACTCCTAGTACAGGCACCTAACATTATTATACCTGTTTTGTATTAATATAAGGCCACTAAAAATTGTACTTTTATATCAACTGATTAAATGATTTGATTTGATTTGATTTGATCTGAAGGTATTGTAGTAAATCAAATAATGTTTTATTTTTTAATTACTACAGTGTTACTTATCTCATTCAAAGTTATTTTACTACTAAGAGTATGATATGTTTCTTGTTTATTTAAGCTCATCGACTACATTTTTGTATAAGTACCTACTACATTTCCTTAGAAAACGGCAGTCCTGGTTGCTGTTTTCTAATGAAACATAGTTTAAATAAAAGATAATGGCCATATGTATTGCTAAGCGCAAAACTTCTTTATTCCGATTGCTAATAAGTATACAATTTTAATTTTACTTAGAATAACAACATAGTAAAACAGAAGAATCATACCTGTGAAGCTGATCATAGAAAAAATGAGATTGATATAGTCCTTGATGAGCTAAGACATGAGGTGGTTAATAGTGACATCCCTATTCCGGTTGCATATAAAGAAAAAAAAGAGTCTATTGATAATAAAAGTACATTACCATCATTTGTCAGCGTCAAAACGGTTTTATATATTAAAAGAAGAAAGACATGCTTCACTAACTTTCAAGAGGTAACAGTTCCCGATCATTTACAATCGTTTCTCTTAGCTGATTATGTTACGGAAACACGACGTATTATGGTCTTTTGCTCCGAGAGTAATCGGACAATAATGGTTCACTACAAGAGTTTTTTGGGGACGGCACATTTTTCAGTTGCCCAAAGTCATTCAGCCAATTATATACTGTTCATGCCGATTTATCTACGTCGACAATAACAACGCATACACTTCCTGTTGCTTACGCATTAATGACTGATAAAACAGAAGAATCATACTTCATCCTTTTTTCTATGTTACAGTCTAGAATACCAAATTGGTCACCTAAAAAATTTCAATGAAACAGCTGCTAGCAATGCTATTTGCAATATATTTCCTGATGTTCAAATTATTAAGTGTTTTTATCATTTTACCAACTTGCAATGGAAAAGGGCAAAAAAAATGAAAATGAAAACCAAAGATGGAAATAGAGTTGTCGGACTATGTTCAGCACTCGCTTTGCTTCCCGAAAACAGAATTGAGGAAAGTTGGGATTATATAACATCTGATAGTCCTAATACCCAAAAATTCAAAAATATCTTTCTTATTTCAAGACTACATGGCTAAAGAATAAATCGTTTAGGAAGCAATGGTCTGTATACGGACAAAGACATCGCACTAATAATACCGTGGAAAGCTGGAATGCGCAAATTAATAAATAGATGAAGAAATATCAGCTTATAACAGTTGCTCGCTTGCTTAAAACATTACTTGAAAAAGAATCAAATATTTCTGAAGCACCATCTACTCCTCGTCGGAGTGAATATATATAAAGGGATGATTTCATTATGAAATGTCAAATGGAATTAATACACCATGAAATTGATGTCGGTTATTTTTAAAATAAAGTGAGATAGGAGTTCAATTAAAAAATTAAAATAAACTTCTTTTCAAACAAACAGATCGTTTTTACACTACATGGGGCCCACTAAAAGTTTTGGTTTAGGACTGTTGGTTCCATTGAAAAGTTCCATTGATGGATCCAACAGAATTTTCGAATCTGTTTGTCTCCACTACTTGGGGTGAGTGGGTCCAACAGGATTTTGATGGTACTCATGTCTCCATGTGGGTTCAACAGGATTTTGACGGTACTCATGTCTCCATTGTTTGAAATAGGTGGAGTTATTAAGATTTATTCAGTACGGTTGTCCCCACCCTGAAGATACTATCTTAAGATAGTATCTTCTATCATGTCAATTATGACATTGATTGACATTTGATCTAGTAGATTACTGTAATCTATTTTAATTGTAAGTAATTCACTATTCACTCTATTCTATTTGTAATAACTTAATTACTAAAATGGACCAAGAAAAGATCTCCGTTTTTAAAAAATTAAAAAATTGGTCTACAATAATATCCAGGAAGTGGAAATCCCGGCAAAATTTAATTCATTTTTAAAAGGAGATTATTACTGTAACGGACGGAGAGTTATGGTTTTTTATACAGAATATTTTAGGCATTTTTTATTTTTTTTATTTTAAGTTTAATTTTGACACCTCTTAAGTAAAAGTTGTAAGTTTTGACAATGGAACCACGAGACCGGATATGGACCTGTTAAAATATCGATTATTGACTCCATCATCTAAATGGAACCATCGGAATTTGTAAATCCTGTTGGACCCACCAATGGAACCATGAAATCTTGAAAAACCTATTGGATCCATCAATGGAACTTTCCAATGGAACCAACAGTCCTAAACCAAAGTTTTACACTTCTAGCTAATCGCATATCGCATAAAAAATATTACTATACACTTTATTGATTGACTGTACCCATTTTTAGCTAAACAGCTATACTGGCTATACAGGGAGGGTCGTTAAACAAGTTTGGTGTGCGTCAAGATGAAGGGACCAAGTCTTGGATGTCTGTCATACATATACAAAAGATTAATACCATTAATCTACTATTTGCTACCTTTGCTATAATTTTAGCTACCTCTTTATTAAGCATATTATTTAACAAAACCTTTGGTCCCTCCATTATGACGTCAAGTTGGAGGGACCAAAACGGTAGACTGCTGATATACCTATTGCTCCCTCGATTGTTCTACCTACTTAGTGTTTTAATACCATAATTCTACCTTAATAATATTGATTTGGATAGACCGATACATTTATAGTTTTAAAAATATCGACTAATACAAGTTGGTCGTATGGCTCATCTTGGCACAGCTACCATCGCGAACTGAAAATCTAATTACATGACTAATTAGTTGGTAACTAGTCAAAATTAGTCGCAAAATTCCAGAATTGGTCAGTCCTTCTGAAGCAAGATATTTGAAATTGTTTCTATTTTATACAATTAGGTTATGTACAGTCGGAGACATGTATGTATGAATCAATAATATTTATCACTAGCTGTGCCCGCGACTTCCTCCACGTGGAATAGTGACTTTGGACAGCATTTTTTGGATATATCTTTTGGATTTTAAAAATCGTCATTTAGGTACGGTACCAAGAGAAAAGTTAAAAACAATACTTTTCAGTAATGTATATTCTCAATATTCTTTATACGATATTAGACGTGAAGCCATCGAGGATCAAAACATACAGGCTGTTAGAATTGCTAACACGTGACAGAGCCACATAAAGCTGACCGTGCGAAAAACAGCTAATACTTATATCCACACCCACAACTTTTAGTGTCTGACCTTGGATTTTGTTAATTGTCATCGCGAAATATGAGCCTACTGAAAACTCTGGACTCGTTTAAAACTAAAAGAACAATTGTTCGGAATGAGAGGAATCCGAGGAATAAAAACACTATCACCCTGTTAAAATTTCTGCTTCTATCAGGTTTCGTTGTAAATTAACAAATATTCGACATGATTCTTTAAATTCGCATAAATTTTATATTTATGAACAAACACTAAATGTTAAGTGAAGCTTACCATAATGTATTAGTGAAAACCATATATTTATATCGGATCAGCCGTTTTCCAAACAAAAAAAAATTGTTATAGGTGCAATTTGCATTGATATAGGTCCCAATTACATTCTCATATGTATTCTATACATACAGCGATCCTTTACATTTTTTTTTAGATAGATATACTTATCTGTTATATTTATATTAAAAACTCTATTGATAATAAGTGAATTTAATTTTATAAAATCATAGAATTATAGAAAATAATCTTTTTAAACGATTTCCAAAAAGGGGGATATTCTATGTTCCGTTTCATATTTTTGCTCTTGATATTTAAATGAATTAACTGTTTGTTGATCGGTTAAAACTCTATCTTTTTCATTAATAATTCTGTTGCTACTGCCGTATGGAAATAAAGTAGGTATACCTACAATCAGATTTTCGTATTTAATAAAGAAAATAGTATCAAAGAACAGTCATTTCATTACTTCCACATTCCCTAATGTTATTCTAATATTACATAATATGTCTAATATTACTATGTTTGTGGAACGAAAAGATATTACTCACTCAAAATATACAGTAACATGTATTTTTATTTATTTTGTTCATTCAATTAATCAATATGGCGTTGACTGTACTTCGATTGCTGAATTTATGTTAAAAAAATTTCAAATATCTTGCTTCAGAAGGACAAGAACAAATTCTGGAATTTAGCGACCAATTTTGACTAATTGCCAACTAACTCTGGGCATAATCAGATACTTGCTACGTAATAACGTTTTCGACATACAGTGTGGCTGTGCCAACCTAAGCGCTCAGTTTGGCATAGTCACCAATATCCCCATATAACTTTTGAACGGAGCCGTAGAATCCTAAAATTTTATGCTTAATGTCGACTAATTACTGACTAATTCGTCATATAATTTTCAGTTCGCGATGTTGGCTGTGTTAAGATGAGCCGACGACCAACTTGTATTAGTCGATATTTTTAAAATTATAAATGTATCGGTCAATCCAAATCAATATTATTAAGGTAGAATTAAGGTATTAAAACACTAACTAGGTAGAACAATCCAGGGAGCAGTAGGTATATCCCTTCTGGCAACATAGTTCGATCGAATCGTTCGATTAATCGCACGAAATGGATTAAAAAATCCTCATTGTGCGACCACTCGCATGAAGAGGATTTGTAAATCCATTTCGTGCGATTGGTAGCACTATGAGGATTTCTTCAATCCTAGTTGTTCGATCGGTCGCAATACCCGGATTCTTAAATCCACTTAGTTCAATTGATCGAACAATGTATTAGAAACATGCGCTTGTTATATTTTCCTTCCGGCAACATACGTACATTGTAGGTATGTTGATAACATACGTAAGCTTGTCATACAGATACCTACATTAATCTATTTTACTAATAATTAGAAAATACTATCATCACAGTTTTATTTAGATAAATGTTATCATCTATAAACTCCTTCTCCTTGACCTCTTTATTAGAAACTGGCAGTTAAAATGCATTGATGTGTCAATAGGAAATTGTCAAATGCGAATATATTTGAATAACAGATTTCGTGCATTTTGCATTAAGTGTTAACAGAAATAGTATTTCATTTCATTATTACTCTTATTATTATTTTATTTTATTTATTACTCTTATTATTATCCTACATATGGCAGACGAAGATCTAGAGATCATCAAACGTAAAGGGGGGAATGTTCTTTTTTATAAAGGTCAGCAATATTTTAAAAATAAAACTTACAAAAATGGTGCTTCTATTTGGATGTGCAGTTTTAAAAATAAAAAACAATGTTACGGATCAATTACTATACATGTAAGTAGGTTATCACTTTAATTACTTGTATCAAAAATTGTATTCTTATAAAACTAACAGTAAAGTCGCCGTAGTGCTTACAATACTTTTAAAATTGATCGTTTAAATTAGTGTAGGTAAATACGCAGCGCTAGAGCCGCTTCACATAGACAGTGACACTTTTGACAACGCCGTTGATGCCGGTTGACATCAGTCATTGTTAGAGATAAAAAAATTCTGTCCGTTCTACCTGCGTTTAAAGTAAGTCTATTTTTTTCAGGATAACATAATTATAAAAATAAAAGAGCACTCATGCGAATCTGATTTTAATAAAAACGAAATTGACAAGCAAATTAATAAAATGAAAGAGGCAGCATGTGAGAATTTTAAACCTATGTCAATTGTATACACTGAACACATAACGCCTTTGAAAGATGCTGGTTTGGAATTAATACACAAAATTCCGTCTTATGCGTCAATAAAGACATCTTTGTATAATAATAGAAAAAAGGCTGCGAAAGTAAAGAATATAATATATAAAACCCCTTCCGAAGTAGAAATACCACCGAAATTCGAATCTTTCATATTAGGAGATTACTCGTTTGACAATAAACGCATAATTTTATTTTGTTCAAATGAGTCAAAAAATAAAATTGATCATATTAACAGTTATTTTGCTGATGGAACTTTTAGTAGCTGCCCGAAGCCTTTTGTACAATTATATACAATTCATGGAGATATTGATTCTTCTCTGAATTTTTCTAATATTGTCCCGCTTATATATGTATTGATGTCTGATAAAACTGAGGAGAGTTACATTGCTTTGTTCAGTATTATAAAATCACAATTACCACAAATCAATCCATTACAATTTATGACTGATTATGAAGTTGCAGCGATGAATGCTATAAAAAAATTTTTCCCGGAAACAATTATAAAAGGTTGTTTTTATCATTTTTCGAGAGCTTTATGGAGAAAGGCAAAGTTTTTTGGAATAAACAAACATCAAAACACCAGAAGAATAGTTGCACTATGTACAATGCTTCCATTGTTGCCTGTAGATTTAATTATGGAAGGTTGGTCATATATTAGGCGCGATATAAAAGATGACGAGGAGCCGATTAACAAATTTAGAAAGTATTTCGAAAAGCAGTGGCTAAGAGACATTGATTTCATTAAGCAATGGTCTGTTAATGGTGAGCTACATCGAACTACGAATTTTTTGGAAAGCTGGCATCACAAGTTGAACTTGTGTGTAGGAAAGAAAGGACCAAACCTTATGAATTTGTTGGACATTTTATTTAAAGATAGCTCATTTTATTCAATTAGGATGAAAGGAGGAGTATTGCAACGACGACGAAAGCAACAAATAGAGCGAGATGAATTTATTATCGACACAAATATGTTGCTTATAAGTGGGGAAATTAGCGTTGGACACTTTCTTGAACGCGTGTCATGGAAAGGTTCATTGTATAAATAAAACATCTAAAAACCAAGCAGTCTTTTATTACTGGAACGCTTGCTAGCTATTAGCGATCAACGAGCACCATTAGATAATGCAAGCTCGTGGTTTGACCGATCTATTGAAGAATTTAAAAATACTATTCGTTCGATTGATCGAAAAGTGTGCACCTTTAAATAAGACCAGCTCATGGTTCGACTGAGTTATCGAACAATGAGGATTTAAAAATACTGTTCGTTCGATTGATCGAACAGTGTGCACCTTTAAATAAGACCAGCTCATGGTTCGACTGAGTTATCGAACAATGAGGATTTTTTAATCCATTTCGTGCGATTAATCGAACGATTCGATCGAACTATGTTGCCAGAAGGGGTATATCAGCAGTCTATCGTTATGGTCCCTCCAACTTGACGTCATAATGGAGGGACCAAAGATTTTGTTAAATAATATGCCTAATGAAGAGGTAGCTAAAATTATAGCAAAGGTAGCAAATAGTAGATTAATGGTATTAATCTTTTGTATATGTATGACAGACATCCAAGACTTGGTCCCTTCATCTTGACACACACCAAGTTTCACCACGAGGAAACGTAATTCCTCATTGTCAAACCAGTTTGACCAAAAAGTTTGACTGCGAGGAAGAAGGGGTAATATGCCAAGGTAGATTGTAAACGGCCAATGAATACAAATTGCCTGCGACATATATATGATATTAATATATCACTTTAAGTTATGGAAATTATTATTTAGGATATCTACTAGTATCGGTCACAGGATAACATCTCTGATAAAAACTATGTATTTGATGTAGGTACTTAGTAATTTAAAGAAACAGGATTCTAAATAAATAAAACAATTTAATTGGATGGTAGGTTGTATATTTAACAATATTAGATATATATTCTATAGTTATGTAGATAACATAATGATAAAACAAATGGGTATAGACTTCTACATCAAAAAAAGTATCTTAAAAAATAAAATCACTAACAATTTACTAAGTTCTAGGCAATCACATACCCTTTAAATTAATGATAATAATAACTAGGAAGGTGCTGGCACTGTAATTTTAGATTATATATTTTATACCCAGATAACAAATAGAACAGATTTTAAGAATATATTTTTTGTATAATAAAGCAAGGGAATTTAGAAAAAAAAATATGAATTATTTTGCTAGTGATGCACCTTCAAATAGTTTTATGTTCAGACGTGGTTGTTAACCTTGCACTGGCGAAGTGCCTCGTTGAAGCCATCACACAGAGAAAGATCGTGCTGTTGTTGAGCACACTCTAGGAACTGCTTGATCTCCCAGGCACAAGGTCCTTGAGGTTGTTGATTCTGGTACTGACTGTATGTCTGGGCAGCGGGTTGAGCAGCCTGCTGCTGCTGCTGGGCAGGCTCACTGCTACTACCTCCACTGAACATGCCAGTTAAAGCACTACCAGCTACATGACCCTGTAACACAAATTAATGCAACATATGGACTTTATAAACACCATGACAACAAACATCAGTAAACAGCTAATAAGTGTAAATAATGTCCAAGTTCATTCTTAATACCTCGTGTCAATCTGTTATGTATTTTTTGCTACACAGGACTTGTAACAAAGAGAATGTTGTAATAATTGGCTACATCAAACCAGTGATCAAAGTGAGTAGTGTCAAAGTCTATTCAATAATAAAACTTGCAATCTTAATATTTATTGTGCAAATATTAAAACTGATGTAAGCAACTAAACAAATGAATCATGATAACGTCATGATAAACATGTGACATCTTATCACTTGGACTCATGCCAAAGTAATTGCAACTGTAAAAAGAAGTAACGTATGATTTAACTTTATAGTTAAGTTCGCAATAATGATTTAAGGTTAAGTCATATTCATTCATGTTTACGTTACGTAATAATATTACATACCACAGCTGATCCGACGGCCACACCACCGGCTGTCGCTGCCATTTGCCCGAACATAGATGGCTGCTGGGGCTGTGCCATAGCTGGAGCAGGGGCGGAAGGCGGAGCGTGAGCCGGGACACGGCTCGGTGGAGGTGCAGCCCTAAAAACAACCAGCTAGGTTATCTCAGCATGGCGAAACCAGTTATACGTCGATAATTAAATAAAAAAGTTACCTTCGTGGAGGCGGCGGAGCAGGAGCTGAACGTCCACGTCGAGGCATTTTATTATTCAATTATATTAAATCTGATTTCACGGAATACGCACTATCACGATCAACACTTTTATTAAACTGACGGAACTGACACTTGTCAAAATTCTACGTTCAATTACTAAAGAACGATCAACTTTCGTAGATCTTTCAAAATTGGAAACTGCAGCTATCTCATTCTGGCATGAAATTCAAAACTTTTGAAGGATAGAGACAAAACAAGTTAAAAAAACAACAGTTACGTCAGCATTACCAACATAAGTAACTGTATTACCAAGAATATTATACAAATATAAATATTCTTGTGTATTACGGAAGACTAGGCAGTATGGTCGAAAGACTAGAGCCTGCCCTTAGCCCTCAGGGCAAAAAAAAAAATTATCTTATCCTATTATCAGCAGTTTTACACGGAGGTAATCAAGCAAGGTGACCTTGCCTGATGCCATCCGTGTAGACGAGACGATAAAAACCTCATGTAATCATACTCATATGACCTTCATCGTCCTTGGATTATCCCTTCAAGGTCACCTCTGATGGAAGGCATGATGATTTAGTACTCGTCCGTCAGACTTCGTTTTAGTCAGTTACCTCCGTGTAGAACGCCTGTAAAAAGTATGTTACCGCCTTCCTTAGAGCGTTGGTTTAATGCTCTAAGCCGCCTTCACAATCGCACAACGACAGAAAATAATTAAAAAAAACTAAGTTTAAAAAGTTTCTCATAGACTTTCAGTTTCCACTAAGTGGTGCTTAAAAAAATTTGCTTCGTCTGTAAACAACGTGTATCAACAGCCTGGCCACAAACATGTATGGTATCCATATTAAAGTTAGCGAACGTTGTTTACAGACCTTAAAAAATCCTGTAGTATACATAAAGCACCTGGATTGATGCACCTAGGTGAATTAAATATACTAATAGTAAACATAATTCACTTTGTGCACCTGTAGGTGGATCAAGATTACAACAAATCGATTTTCGGACAATGTAAACAAACAGTCTTTTCAATATTTTTCTATCAAAAACTCCATAACCGATGACACATGAATTTATACACATTCTGTTCACTAGGTATATATACTTCATTTTGCAACTATTTTTACTAATGGTTAATAATCAAATCTTGATTATTTAATAAAATTACGATTTACTTTTTGCGGTTGATTAAAGATTAACTGTAAATCAAATTGATTAATAGTTTTATTTTTTCTGTATTCTCTATTGTCTTTGAAAACCAATGTTGTAATTTATTAGAAAAAATATGTTGAACGAATACCTACATATCATAGGTACAGTACATAATATTTTGTAATTCATCATTTATTTTGGGTTTGCCCTCGCAGGTCTGTTCATTTGTTTTATTGTAATATAGTACCTACATATAATAAAATCGTAACATACATACAAATTCCATTTAGTCCATATTTCACAAATTTTTATCAGGCGGAAAAATATTCAAAAGTATATAGAAAGAAAGAAGAAGAAAGAATAACATTTATTTTGAATTCACACAAAGGTACCTAAAGATAAATTGTTTTGTGACAATTATTTTATTACAAATAATTGTCACAAAACAATTTATAAACAAAAACAATTTACAAACAATTATTTTATTATTTTCGTGGTTTTCAAATATCAAGTAATCAAAGATATATTTTAAAAATGTTTACAGAATACTTTTTAGAATTAAGTGAAAGCTGTTTATAAAGTAGGTAAGTAACCATAATGCTTATTATATGCAAAAAATGATTGGAAACTTCTTTGGTGTTATTTTCATAGTTGCTAAATTATTTATATCTTACATTCAGTTGGAACACGATATGGAAAACTACATACATATATAGAGTCTTAAAGAGTAAAATACCTTATTGAAAACTACGAAAATATGACACTATAATGCGACGTTGCCACTCTTTTGTGTGAACGCTCTTAAGTGACCCGCGTCTTTGCTTACTGCTCGGCTCCAGTTGCCAGTAGCTTGATGTTACATAGCCTATACTAACCTTCGTCGAGAACTGAGCTGCTCTATCATACGCAAAAAGAATTTTAATATCCGGCTGGTAGTTTCAGAGATTAGCGCGTTCAAACAAAGAAACAAACTTTCGCTTTACTAATAGTGTAGATATTATAACATAATATCTACACTATTATGCTAGGTAAAGTTGTAACCACAATTGACGATATTTGATTAGGATAGGGACCCGGACCGATGGGTGGCGGGCTACCAACGGACAAGAGCGTTTACAGCCGGTCAAGGTGGCAAAACTTGGGGAAGGCCAGCAGTGGACGTCTTGCAGCTGATATGATCAATGATCATAATTATTTATTTGCGTGTCATAATATCTATTAATGATGATGTATTATCAATCTATAAGTACTATAAAATGGAAGAGTTTGTTTGTTTGTTTGAACACGCTAATCTCCGTAACTACTAGTCGAATTTTAATATTATTTTTACGTTTGATAGCCCAGTTCTTGAGAAAGGTTAAAGGCCATAATATAACATCACGCTATTGGCAACGAGAGTGGAGCAGTAACCAAAGATGAAACTCAATGCAGGTGAAACTGCGCCGCGGAATTTTAGTGTTACCTACTATGTTTGTCAAATGTGAAAAAAATAAGCTAAGGGGTTTTACCTATACTTTTACTTATCTATGTGTATGTACATATCTATTCAATGTTTAATCATGCAGGATGTGCATAATTTTTTTACAATGGATCTTATATATATAATAAATTGATTTTATTTACCTGCGACTGCTACCACGACCGTACGGCATTAGGTATATTTTAAAAGATAGATTTAATCAAAGAAAATTATAGCACTCCATGCTTTTTAACAATAAAAAAACCAGAACCAATATAAATTGTTTTTTCTTACAAACGGATAGTGTTAATTCTATATCACAGACTAAGTTATTATATACTTGTTATGTATGACCTCCATAAATAATTATGGGAATTAGGTATATTCATCATAAGCGGAGTAATAAGTCGATATTCATGCATAAGCATTGATTGACAATTATTGCGTGTAACCTACCTACTTGTATCAATCTCTCTAATTTAACGTGAATTTAACTTATCGACTGAATTGATTATAGATAATGATTATGTTTCCTTTATTTTATATCTCTAGCTGCTGACCTTAACACAAAAATATAATAAAGGTCAACGAAGGTAACAAAACGAGGAGGCTTATATTTTGTCCTTCTTAGCGCTTATCCACTTCATCTTCCATTATGATTAATAGCAGTGCTGTCTCCATATCTGGTCTAGAATATGGAACAACCACGGGCACTTCAGAGCCGGATATAGGGATAGCCAACCGGGACACCTTTCCTGGGCACCAAATACAGAGGGTGCCAAAATGATAATTTAATTATGTTTTAATAAAACTGAGCTCCTGTCCCAAGTTGGAAAAATCGTAAATCCGGCAATATCGCTAACCGTGGGTGTTCCGTTCCATTCCGGTATTCGGTATAATACGAGATGACTACGAGAGTTAATGATCAAGTAATGGGCAGCAGCTTCACCTGCGAACTAATTACCCGACTGCCCAGTGCGGTGATAATGAGAAACTTCTATCTTTGGGAGAGACTTATAACCAGCAGTGGTCGCCTTCAGGGTGATTGTAATTTAGAGCATAGACGAATATTCGTCTTTATATAAAGGTACATTTTTGTAAATATATTTAGAAAGGACACGGGGATTTCTCGGCAAAAATGTAATAAAACTAAATATGGCTAAAAAAAATGGTTTAATTTTTCTTAATGATATCTCCAAAAATCAACCCAATTTACAAACTGAAAATTAAGATATCTTAAAATCAAATTACTCAACATATTGCATTGACTAATTTGAGGTTAACGCGAATAATTCTAATGTATCGATTACAAATATCGATCACCAAATTATGCTAAATTCAGTTAAAATAAAACGAATTAAATTCAAAATCTTTGAATTCGCTAATCATAATACACTTTTCCAGGTTTTATAAAAAAAAGTTTATTTATTTAAATTATGAACCGACCTTCGATTACCTCATCAATTGATTGTATCTATGAACTGTGTTGACAGTATGGGTAAACTCCTTTCTTATACAATGGAGAGGTCAGTGCCTTTGCCTTGTACCCTTCGTATCTTCATTAACACCATATTTTGCAATAATTAAACATCTCTGACCTTTTTTATACATGTATATTATAGATCAGTGGTACTCTTAGAGCATTAAACCTGGTTTAATGCTCTAAGGTGGTACTACAATAGTAAATTATGAAAATAATATACAAAATATACCGAAATAAAAATAATCTAATATTGCATTGCCTAAAAATATCACAATTACAATTATCTATGAGCCCAACCACCGAAAAATGTTGACAGCGGCGTTATTGGTAGCTTTACCCTGTAAACAAAATAAAAATGTTCCTATAGTATCTTGTATCTCATAAATTAGATTGCCAAATTATTCAGAATTTTCAAAGAATGTTTGTTAATATACTAGGTAATAATTGACACAATTTTCACCCTTTTACATGTTGGGCCCAAATATGTATGGAAGAGTATCTGACTCCTTTTGCATGTGTAGTTAAAAGCTTGAAAAATTTAAGTTTTTTGCCCACAACTCCTAGCACATCACTGGCTCCCGCCCCAATCTCGCTACTTGCGCGACTGAGACGGGCGATTACTCGCGCTACTCGCTCTTTACTCATTACTTTTATAGCCGCACTGTAGAGAAATTACTCTAGTTGATCTCTATAACTCTATTAATATAATTTAATTTATTTAAATATTAAGCATCTTTTTCGTTTGCAAGAAATGTTATATCTGCTTTTGGTACGTTTTATGAACGAAAGTTGCAACATGAAAGCAGATTTTTGGTTATCGGGTTATCTAGGATTTAAGTTGGCAGCACTGAATCGGATCGATATTCCAAATTGACAATGACAGATAAATATATTGAACGACTAACTCGTATTTTCATTCAACTAAAAGTGCAATGAATTCATTCAACTCAAACAGTTCAGTCAATGATATCTGTGGTTAGTTATTGTGACTTTGTGACCGCGTGATCGTAGCTGTCGTGATTTTCTTCTGTAAAGTGTAACGAAGTTTTCTATAGAATTTTAAATGAAAATGGGCGATATTCAAGCCGGTCAAAATTTCAGTGTATTCCTGATTTCAGGATTCACAATTATTTTCTGTGTAGTATTTCATTTTGTATACACTAACGTTTTTAAAAGTAAGAAAAAGGAAGCACTAAAAGAAGTTGAGAGCGATACAGGTATGTTTAGTGCTGTAGTTGTTGTTAAATTCGAAGAATGCTGTTGAAACACATTGCATGTGTGCACATTATCTATGCCAGCCAAATAATGTCTGTATTCTATCCGAAAAAACTTTCATGCATTATCGACCTAATATTTTTAGTATAACTTCGTAGTACGTTCCACTGGGCAACTGCTATTATACTTCTTTCATCTAAACAGACATGTGGTTTGAAACTTAATGTAAATCAAATCTGTAGATGTGTATTTAATAATTTAAAGGTGTGAAATAATAAGTGGCAATAAAAAATATAAAATAGTTTCGCGCCAAATAATGCAATAACTTAACTACAATGCTAATAAAATTTAAAAATATATTTATATTTGATCATCCTCGTCACAAGAAATGTGAATCAGCAGTTCATACTTCTCACAACCTCGTAGTTATGAAAATTAAATTCTTGTCAATTCCTAGTGGCATGGTATGCTCATTCGGGGTGTCAATATTGAATATTGATTAAATATTGAAAGACAACAGACATAACATAATGTTTATTAATTAATGATCCATGTCCCTGACATACTGTTACAGAGATGGCTATGAATTTTGTTGTTATTGCCAACCAAGTCTGACATTCACCATGTGGCACTTCATTATCTTTTAATTTACTATAACATGACACTTACCAACTAAACAAATATTATTTATTGAAACAGTTATATTCATATTCAGGACATGGTTTAACATTTTAACAAAAGACTGGGTTTGTTTAATATGTAAGTACCTACTTAAATACATTTTTATAAATGTCTCATTGATTTTTTACCCTTCTAGTAATATATCTTTTGTATAAGAAGACATGTTTTATTTTATATGTATAGGTATTTATGTAACAATACACTGAATATACCATGGTCTGTTTATTTAACAGTAGCTAGGTATGTATATTTAATGTCAGTCAGTGTGATTACTACACAGGTTTTGTTTAGGCTAAATTTACAGGAAGAAATTTTACATGGAAACAGATTATTACTATTTAGACGGTAGTAGATCCTCGCTGGTTTCAGCATAAATGGGCCGGATCGTCCGGGGAAGTACTACCCTCTCATAGAAGATCGACTTAAGAGTAGTAGTAACCTAACTACTGCGTTTCGTTCGGTGAGTGAGAGTGCCGGAGGCCCAATTTCCCCCCTTTCCTCTTTCCTCACCTCCCTAATTCCTTTCCCCTAACCCCATTCCCAGCCGCCATAGTGGAGGCCACCATACCAGCAGTTTAAGATGATAGCTTTTGGTATGGTTGCCACCATTTCTGGATTCCACTGACTGCTTACCATCAGGCGGGGTGGAGTCACTTTGGTAGGCTAATATATAAAAAAAAAAAAAAAAAAAACTACCTACTTTAGCATTAATTTTCTTTTTCATATAAATATACCTTAGCTCATTTATTCATTTATTCATATTATTTACAAGGAAATATTCTGTACATATAGGGACCATAATTGTACTTCCCTTGTTAATTACCTACATAAATATAAAAACAGTGAACCACTTTGCAACAGAAACAACAAACTAAATATTTACAGTTATAGTTATTTCAGTGTGCTGCTTGATTGTCACACTTTCTCTTTTAAGTTAAAAGTTAACAGTAACTTACATAACAAGCTTTAACTATTCTACCTACACAACTTAAAATATAAAACTAAATCTGCTCTACTCTGAGAAAATGCCGTAAAACCAAGGTATGGAAAAACACACTTATTTTAATTACTTTAGACACACATCCAAAACTTGAGCCATAATAATATAGTTGCGCTCTTTTTCCTTACTATGAAATAAAATTTTGCATTATGTTCACGTTTATTTTATTACATTGTTTGTTAGTATTAATTTTTACTGAGAAACTTTAAAAAAATTTTAAACTTGAAATTGTTTTAAACTATGCATTACGATCGCTGTAACTCGAAATAGAGTTTTACCAACTTGAACTGCAGATGTATCGTATTAATAACACCATCTGGCGCCAGCTGCTTCGATGTGTGTAGAGCGCTTATAAAAAGATAACCCCTCTTACCATTGTCAGTTGGGCTAAAAATATCTGATACAATGAACAAAGAAATTAACTTTCGCATAACCTATGAGATCTTTCTTAGATTCCGTTGTATAATTTAGAAACGCAAATTCTTAGGCATACCCACTATACTCAAACTAAAAATTACAACAATAATACCTTTAAGCTCTTTTAATACCTACATGTTTTTTCACACGCAATGTACCTATTATTTTCTGAAAGAATTATCTCATTAACTATGCTCAGATATTGCTGTGAATACTACTCAAATATTATATCGCTGGCATAGGTACTTAAATGAATTCAAAATTATATTCGAAAGGTCCGAGGTTCAACGAATATCTTGCGATCTTAGAATCACGAATGAGTAATCGTGATTAATAAATTGTGCAATATAATTATCTAAACGTTAAAAGTTTACAAATCTTAAATTAAAAATATTTATATATAATAGAGATACCTACTTAAAATAAAAAATTGAAATTATAACTAACAAAAAACCTCATATTATGAGTTGAAGTCTTCTTTACTAACTCTATTATGAACAGTCCCAACCATAAGATTAGGATAAAATACTTTCGAGTTTATCTTCCTGTACTATACAGGTAAGTACAATGGGCAATCATTGTATGTGTTTGGTTACACATGGAAGTGTAACAATACTTTTAGCACGCCTCCACAATGACGAACAACTGACATCATCTTCTCATTTCTACATAAGTGACGATAAAAATATCATGAGATACGTGTTGTTTGCAACAAAAACTCGTAGAAGACATAGTAAGTATAGGTAGTCTTCATAGTTTAGTCCGTTAGTCACAACTCTAACGGTATTCTTATAAGCATCTCGGCAGCCTACTTCCAATTGAAACCATTATGTGGGTTTGCATATTTATTTATACAGTTTTTGTGAATATGTCTGACGTGGTCTGATTTTGTAGCTACAGAACTTTATTTTATTTTATTATCACTACATACCTAGTATAAAACAAAGTCGCTTCTCGCTGTCTGTGCCTAGGTATGCTTAGATCTTTAAAACTACGTAACGGATTTTGATGCGGTTTCTTTTAATAGATAAAGTGATTCAAGAGGAAGGTTTATATGTATAATACGTGCAAAATATAGTAGAGAAACACTGGTAATTTTAGAGGTAATTAATGTAATGCAGGGACAGCGGTTGCTGCTATACCGGCTGGGAGCTGCCGGCCTCTAAAGAAAACATGTTTGTATTGCCTAATGCCAAAAAAGCTGTGCACGTTGTTTAAAAAGACATTCTGTAGTATATTTAGTATCATCATAATACTTGTGCGACGCCGGGGCGGGTCGCTAGTTATTATTAAATAATACAGAACTTAAACACATTAAAATATTCTCGCGCAAAATTTTAATGCTTCAACAAAGACAACAAAACTATCGTTATGCTTTTACCACGGTAATACTAGGTATAGATAGTATTACCGTGCTTTTACACTGCTAAATTATTGCGGTTTGAGATTCGTATCATAAAAATTAACGAAGTTTTCAGTATGGCAATAATTTTAATTATTTGCAATGACTTAACTACTCCAGTTGGATAGACTTGTTCTAATAGACTCTACGATGATGTTTAATAATGTTTATTTTTGAAAGAAAAAAATATAATTTTCATTCATCATAACATTCATAACACATCTTTAAAAACTTCCATAAATACCAAATTTTATGTTTTATTTACGAGACCATTATTTTATGTTATTGAACCAAGTGCAGAGATCAAAAATCTCAAGTTCGTTACCCTTATAGCGTGCGAATCGCTAATCTTGTAAATAGGTATTTGAATCACTAATGTCTATTACCTGTTTTAGGAGCTCCCGTCGAAGAGACAACAAATTCTGAGACGACTGTGACTGAAACCCGCGTTAGCGGGAAATCTAAGAAACGCGCACCCTGGAAAGGAAAGTCTGAATTCGGTCACCCGTGGTTACTAAAGAATCTCAAAGGACACCCGGGCACCGTTTTACTAGTAGATTTCTCTGCCAATGGCAAGTTCATGGCCGCTACCTGTGATGGTAAGTGTCCTAACATTATTCATAAATAACTAATAAATATTTCATTGCATTGAATATTTGGTAAATTATTCGTGAAAAATAATGGCCACTCATTTCCATACAAGAAAACCTTTTTAAATCGCAAATTATTTTACATAAAAGCATTTATCATTACGAAGTTCTACGAAACATTTATATGCTGGGAGTAACTACTTCAAATATTTATATACAGATTATTAATGTTTGTTGCCAATAATGGGAGCCATTATTTTGTATACCTACCAAGAAATTGTAACTATATTATATATCTAGTTCAAAACAATAAAAAATAATATTAAATACTACTTATTGTTGATGTTGATCCTACAATTAACATATTTTACGTTTTCTTGGTTTAATGTGTATAAATTTTATTTACAACATTAATGAATAAGAATATGTAATACAAAATCTAGTGATGTAAACATACTACATTGTTTGTTCTATTTTAAAACTAAACTAAAAATACATATACGTATATCGTAGATAGATACCTACTATTACGTTTTAGCGCCAATTTCATTTCACGAGTTTTGGTATTACATAACATTATTAAATTTATGATCGCATCTAAATTTCACAAAGCTAAAAATAAATCTAATTTATTCTAAAATTGATTAATAACAATCGTGAAAAACGCTATGATTTATTTATGATTTTACTATGTACAAATAATACCTAAGACAAATGCTTCTTGTTGAAGTTGAGACTGGCGATCGTCTTATTATTATTACAATAGTTGGGCATACTGATCTCATGAATAATATTTAAATCTAATGTTCTAAGCAACTAAAAGTTCTGTTTTTTGTTGCCATTGTTGTTATAATGTTGAGATCAATATGTACAACCTTTATTGATAGTAGCTTCTAGTACAGCCATTAGATATACACACAATTTATTGGATAGTAGAATTTTGGATCTCTTGAAATATCCGGGATGCGGGTTAATCTGCCGATGGTTGTTTAATGGCTGGACGAGAAAGCGGCGCACTCGTGGTTCCGTCCAAGACCTCGTGCGTTCTTGTCCAACTCCGCTACGCCACTGTTATGTGTAATTTGGAGGTCCGCCGGTCGAAGTCGCTCCCAATGCTGTTTGCACACTGAAATATCCAGAATAACTTAAATAATATTTGTACTTTGTACCTACTCAAAGTTGTATAAATTTGCGACTCTATCAGATTTCCCAATCCACGAACGATTAAACTCACCTGATTTGTGCTCGACCACGTTTGTTTTCATTCGCTGTGCGATATCCTGACAACAGATTGCACACAATGTTGAACACCTGCCCACAGTATAATTGCAGAACTTCAGGAAGGAACATGACAGTGCAGAGTATTCTGGTATATTTGATCAACTTATAAAAAAGGAGACATTAGGTACTACCTATAGATAGACTCTTTGGTCTCTACTCTTTTTTCAGAGTATTATTAAAGGTCAGTTTCATACACTTCATGAAAAGTTTTGTTATGACTTATGAGTCTTATGACCAATACCTATTATTAATTTTTATGCGAATTTTTCATTATATTTTTTTCTATGGTAGTATATAAAACGTCCACTCTTCAGTGATATGAGTCGCGGATTAGTATATTGATTATTTTTCCTTCGACATACCAATGATAAAATCGGATCGAATAGTCGAGGCTAAGATATTCTTGTTCTGATTTTATACGATTGATGTTTTGTAGGATGCATTTGCATTAATTACATTGATTAGAACATAATCTATTTTTGATTTTGTTTTTCGATCCAATCAAAAAAGGCCGTTTCCGTTAGGTCTTAGTTATAAAGGCAGATAAAGGTGATGTTTTTTCTACGTAGTATTTAGTTTTGTAAGGCTACATGAATGAAACCTTATCTACCTAATAATGTATTAATTTATTTAAAAAAAATAACGTGGTACTACGCAATAGTTGACTTATAGATAGTAAGTCGCTCAGAGAACACGCCAAGAAGTTTCTGCGTTGTACAGGTCTAATATCGAATTTCGGTGTTATTGTTGTTAAACATAGATGCTTATCTTTACATGGAGAAACAGGCATAATACCAGTACCTATCTTCCATGTAAAGATACCGAAATGCGTTCCTTACTCTACCTGTGGCAAATATTACTGAAAAAAGTATGGATAGCAAAACAATCTTTAATATATTATCAGAATTATAAATTTTGTTACATAAATGTTATGTGGATATGTTTGTGACAATTTTTTCCTTTTTATAAAAAAATATGTTGATTTTTAAATATATGATTTGTTCAATTTGATGTCGTTTTGTTTTATAGAAAATTATAAAAGCAAAAGTTAACCAAGCTAAACTGTTTTATTTACTTTTAAACTTTCGCGTTGCATGATATAAATTTATAATCATACGGGAATTAACGCGATCATGCATTAGGTATTTACATACCTTATTTTGCTTGACGTTTCGACCAGGTTACACCGGCCGTGGTCACAAGCAGACTGGTGAGGCGATGTCACGACTCCGTATGTGAAGTAGATTCTAGATCTACCCTCACATTTTTGTCTTTCCACGTACTATCACAAAACACACTGACAGTGTCCCTATTCTGTATGCCGTCCGTATTCCGAGCGTTAACCGACTGCGCAAAGCGAGGTTGCGTAATTTGAATCACTGGATTCCACGTAGCCGAGAGCTTGAAGCCGTCTTCCCTATTGAAATTTATGTGTTTCTTAATTTCAATAGCTTCTCGTACAACCCGAGAGTAATAGGTACAATCAGTGGAGAGGACTTGCGTACGATGAAATTCAATCCAGTGATTGGTGTCCGTTTGAAGAATATGTTCGGCAATCGCTGATTTGCTGGTCTGTCGATTCTTTACAGCGGCGATATGTTCTTTGACCCTTTCAGCAATAGTCCGCTTAGTCTGACCTATGTACGAACTACCGCAGCTGCAATTGATCTTGTAAACGCCCGGTGTTTGTAGGGGCAAAACATCCTTTGGCGTGCCTACCATGCTGTTTACTTTGGCCCCAGGTGTAAAGACTGTGTTTATACAGTATTGTTTAAGCAGGTCTCCTATCTTATCAGTCACACCTTTAATGTAGGGCAGAAAGGCAGGTTGTCTGTCGACCTCTGGACGTTTGACCCTTTTCGTTGGCTGCCTACGTCGCCGATTCCCTTTATATCCATTACGACTAAGTACCTCCTGAACATGATCTAGTTCTTGCTCTAAATGCTCAGGGTCACATAGATCGTAGGCTCTGTTCTTCAATGAAGTCATAACGGACTGCAAGTGACGAGGGTGGTGATGCGACGTAGCATGTAAGTATCTGTCCGTGTGTGTTGGTTTGCGGTAGACACAGTGTGATAAGGACCCATCTGTTCTCGCACTCAATTTGACATCTAAAAATGACAACGATCTTTCCGTTTCCATTTCGTATGTGAACCTTATATTTGGGTGAATGGAATTTAGGTATACTATATATTGATCCACTTCCTGTTTACCGCCCGTTACTATACTAAATACGTCATCGACGTATCTTTTCCAAAGTCTGATAATCTTCGGTCCACCACTCAACGCCTTCTCTTCAAAATGTTCCATCCAGAGATTAGCAAGTACTGGGGCCACTGGACTCCCCATTGCGACGCCATCAATCTGGAGGTAGTATTGACCTTGGAAAAGGAAGTAATTGCCCTCTAGGCAGTGCTTCAGTAGATCTATATAGTTTGACGGCATCTCGTTGTCACTTAATTTGTCCTTCACGACGTCCAGACACTCCTTAATTGGAACGTTGGTGAAAAGTGACTCCACATCAAAACTCACCATGGTGTCCTCAGGCTCCAATATTAGGGTTTTTACTATCTGCACGAAATGGCGAGAATCCTTCACATAAGATAGTGTTTTGCCCACTAATGGCTGCAATACTGACGCGACGTGCTTTGCAAGGTCGTAAGTAGGAGATGCAATCTGACTTACGATAGGCCGCAGTGGCACGTCACGCCAACGGCAACGCCACTGTAGTGATGAATACGGCTGACTATCAAAACAAAATACGTACGCTGTTGTGTGATGACAAGGTATATAAACCGGTATCATACAACCCAACGGCCAGAGTAACACGCAGAATACGGGCTTTGATACAGGAACATCAGGACCTTTTCACAGAAGATGAGTACCAGAAGCTATATCAGCCAAAGCCACACCAACCACCAAGATTATATGGTTTGCCAAAAATACATAAGTCGGACGTGCCACTGCGGCCTATCGTAAGTCAGATTGCATCTCCTACTTACGACCTTGCAAAGCACGTCGCGTCAGTATTGCAGCCATTAGTGGGCAAAACACTATCTTATGTGAAGGATTCTCGCCATTTCGTGCAGATAGTAAAAACCCTAATATTGGAGCCTGAGGACACCATGGTGAGTTTTGATGTGGAGTCACTTTTCACCAACGTTCCAATTAAGGAGTGTCTGGACGTCGTGAAGGACAAATTAAGTGACAACGAGATGCCGTCAAACTATATAGATCTACTGAAGCACTGCCTAGAGGGCAATTACTTCCTTTTCCAAGGTCAATACTACCTCCAGATTGATGGCGTCGCAATGGGGAGTCCAGTGGCCCCAGTACTTGCTAATCTCTGGATGGAACATTTTGAAGAGAAGGCGTTGAGTGGTGGACCGAAGATTATCAGACTTTGGAAAAGATACGTCGATGACGTATTTAGTATAGTAACGGGCGGTAAACAGGAAGTGGATCAATATATAGTATACCTAAATTCCATTCACCCAAATATAAGGTTCACATACGAAATGGAAACGGAAAGATCGTTGTCATTTTTAGATGTCAAATTGAGTGCGAGAACAGATGGGTCCTTATCACACTGTGTCTACCGCAAACCAACACACACGGACAGATACTTACATGCTACGTCGCATCACCACCCTCGTCACTTGCAGTCCGTTATGACTTCATTGAAGAACAGAGCCTACGATCTATGTGACCCTGAGCATTTAGAGCAAGAACTAGATCATGTTCAGGAGGTACTTAGTCGTAATGGATATAAAGGGAATCGGCGACGTAGGCAGCCAACGAAAAGGGTCAAACGTCCAGAGGTCGACAGACAACCTGCCTTTCTGCCCTACATTAAAGGTGTGACTGATAAGATAGGAGACCTGCTTAAACAATACTGTATAAACACAGTCTTTACACCTGGGGCCAAAGTAAACAGCATGGTAGGCACGCCAAAGGATGTTTTGCCCCTACAAACACCGGGCGTTTACAAGATCAATTGCAGCTGCGGTAGTTCGTACATAGGTCAGACTAAGCGGACTATTGCTGAAAGGGTCAAAGAACATATCGCCGCTGTAAAGAATCGACAGACCAGCAAATCAGCGATTGCCGAACATATTCTTCAAACGGACACCAATCACTGGATTGAATTTCATCGTACGCAAGTCCTCTCCACTGATTGTACCTATTACTCTCGGGTTGTACGAGAAGCTATTGAAATTAAGAAACACATAAATTTCAATAGGGAAGACGGCTTCAAGCTCTCGGCTACGTGGAATCCAGTGATTCAAATTACGCAACCTCGCTTTGCGCAGTCGGTTAACGCTCGGAATACGGACGGCATACAGAATAGGGACACTGTCAGTGTGTTTTGTGATAGTACGTGGAAAGACAAAAATGTGAGGGTAGATCTAGAATCTACTTCACATACGGAGTCGTGACATCGCCTCACCAGTCTGCTTGTGACCACGGCCGGTGTAACCTGGTCGAAACGTCAAGCAAAATAAGGTATGTAAATACCTAATGCATGATCGCGTTAATTCCCGTATGATTACTAAACTGTTTTATTACCTATTACTTAAACAGTATTTTTCCTTCAGACCGTCTCCCCACAATTCTTAGAGTTTGTGGCTGATTTCATAATCGCTTCAGCTAGGAATTTTTACAGGATGAATAAAGAATTTAAAATAAAATAATTCCTGTGGGTTGAGTAAGGAACGTAAATAGGTTGAGTTAGGAAAAAAATAGCACTTATAGGATGAAACGTCATCGAATAAATACGGAACAACTCATTATACTTATATTTAGTCACTACTAAAAATAGAGTCCTAAGAGCACAACATTCTCTAGTTGAAAAACGCAAATACGTTTTCAAAAGATTATTAAATTGGTTTAATGCTTCTCAACGTGAGCTTCGAAAGTATAGTGGATACATTTTTGTAGGTACTTACTCATTTTTAAAAGTTATAATCGTAAATAAATCTAAGATTCAGCTAATTTGTTATTTACTAGCTGTTGCTAGCAGCTCTGCCCGCGTGAATAATATATCATAAATATGTCTCTGTTTATACGTTAACGATTTTTTATACAAACTTTCATCCCCTATTTCAACCCTTTTCTGCCATTTTTTCGTAATAAAAGCCTATGTGGTTCTCCAAGGTCTATTCTAACTCTATTTCATCAAAATCGGTTCAGTGGTTTAGGCGTGAAAGCGTAGCAGACAGACAGACAGACTGAGTTACTATCGCATTTATAATACTAATATGGATTAGTATAGATATTTTTATTACATAATACGAGTCGAGTAAAATCTGTTAATACTAATTCATGATATAATACTGTTGACAGAACAGCAGAAATAATTTGAAATTAGGTATATTATAAAGCCACATATAAAAATCCTGAATCCATGTTACATTCCCATGCTCTTTTGGAAATGTAACGCAATGCCCGTTAAACCACAGGCATAATTTCTACATAAACATTCAATTACATGATACTAACTCAGCCTTTGAAACTCAATTTCATGACTTTTACAGACTATATTTTCTTATTAGTTTTAAAAACGATTTTTCTGTTTTTTAACTTTATTACTATAATAATAAATATAATAATAGCTTTCCGCGGCGCGGTTTCACCCGCGTTTTTGCTTACTGCTCTGCTTCCGTCGCCAATAGCGTGATGTTACACAGTCTATAACCTTCCTCGAGAACTGGGCTATCATACGCGAAAATAATTTTTGAATCCGAATTGTAGTTCCAGAGATTTAGACAGACAAACAAACAAACTCTTTCGTTTTATATAATAGTATAGACTATAATTATATTAAAGTTTTAAATATTAAGGAAAAATTAAATGTTAGTGTTTACAAATTAAATTTTTGATGGCACTATAATGTTAAACGAGGAAAAAAATTATGGTCAGATTGTATGTTTTATTTACAAATTATTCTAAGAGGGTTTTATGAGTGGCAACGTCACAACATACCCCCAGTTTCTGAAAGGATGATCAACGAAAAATTAACTAATCACCTTTTAAATCTTATGTGAAGGACCAATTGGGTTACTAAAAGCATGAATAATTAAATATAATTGATCTAACTTTCAGGAAGTGGAGGTTTGTGTCATATTTCGTGGTTTTCAATTTTTATTATTAGTATTTTATAGTCTTAGCTATTTTTTTAAAATATGTTTTGCTTTAATATGTTATGCTAGAATTAGGTGAAAGCTGTATAAATAGTAAGTAACCATAATGCTTACAGTTATTTTACTATAAAAATAACGCAACTTAAGTTTTAAATGTTATATTTGCATATAAATAGAATTGTAAACGCATTTATTTCTTTCTTTTTATACAGCTTTCACTTAATTCTATTTTTAAAATATAGCTGCGATTAAATCATAAAAATTTAAAACCACGAAATATGGCACTAAATTGCAACGTTGTCACTCATGACGCGTAAACGCTCGTGTAAACATTATATTTTCGAAACAATAAGATTGATGCGAACATACAATAATTTGACAGAAATTATGATATGGCGCGTCGCCGCGTGCCGTCGCTGCGTACTAGTCTAGTCATTCTGCTTATAAACCATTTGCGCGCTCTAGATGGCCAGCTGTGACAGTTGTGGTTGTGGCGGTAGCCGGCAGGGCTCCGGTGACGCGGTGGCGATAAGCCTCGGCTAACCGGATTGATTGCTGTGATAGCGACTAGCGGTCGCTCACCTCGCCAAAACTGCGACCCTGTTTCGCTGGCTTTGTTTACAACTATTAATAAAGTCTGCTTACAAGATTTATGTATGACGATTTTGGGACATTAATGATTTTCGATAAGGCCTCACACTTTTACACTTGCACTCTGATTGAACACTTTAGATTTCAAGTGTACGTCTTATCTTATCAGTTTATTCTTATTGAAACAATGCCGACAAGGATACTTGCTCTTCAACGTAACGTTATCAACGTTATGGGCATAAATTAAATCCCTTGAAGCTGCCATAACTAACGAAATTAACATTAAGTGATAATGATAATCTTAAAATAGGTACTATTTTTGTACGCAGAGTTAGTTGTATATGTACTCGTAAGAAATATATAATTTAAACACGCAATGACAAGATTCTGTATAATAAAATAAGCCAAGTAGGTAGCGCACATGCCGGCCGGTGTGTGGCCGTAGGGCGGCAGTGTACGGAAGGCTATGTTATACTTATGTGTTATGTATTGAGTCGTGCTTGAATTACATAACTAGGCTCAAATCAGTTACCAGCTTATATTTATCAGCACTATAAAAATATTAATAGACAGACATGAATCGCCCAATAATGTTTCTAATCTATTATCCTATCCTAATAAGAAAGTAGATACCATAGATCATTCTTTTCTGGTTTCTCACGAAGTAATATGTCCAATTCGTAGAATTCGTAGTAAGTAGTGACCATACATATATATCGTAAAACAGCACTCAGGTTCGGTACATTCGGCAATTTCATTGCCACATCTATGACATCGTAAAACTATCTTATCAACAATCATCAAAATCTTTTCAGTCGAAAGACCTGCACTATTATTAGACATACATAGACGTGTGTGTGTGCGTGAGAGTGTGAGTGCGTGAGTGTGTGTGTGTGTATGAGTGTATGAGTGTATGAGTGTGTGTGAGTGTGTGTGTGTGTGTGTGTGTGTGTGTGTGAGTGTGTGAGTGAGCCAGTGAGCCAGTGAGTGTGTGAGTGAGTGAGTGAGTGAGTGAGTGAGTGAGTGTGTGTGTGTGTGTGTGTGTGTGTGTGTGTGTGTGTGTGTTTGACCATTGATATGGTCACTATAAGATGTTGTTAGGTTAGCTAATTACGTAAAATGACTTAAGACATCCATCCGTCCATTAAGTAGGGGCTAAATATGTATCTTATGTATCTCACAACTTTGTATGGTAGAAGAACTGACTTGCGTGACTTGTTTTTTTATAACATGTGTTTGATGGCATAAAATATCCATGAAGATGATGATCTTAATCAATCGTTGCAGATATCGTAAATCTATATTAGTAGCGGAACAATAGATAATGTTTTGTGGACAGTAAAGCACAAAATAAAAATGTCGTTATGGTTGGTGGACGGACGTGACGGCGAGGACGGGCGTCCTAGGTCGCTTCATGGTCACGCTTCACGCGTCATCGCACCTTGTATAAGCTATACCGTATACGTGACTGCCTAGTTGCAAATCGTTGGACACGTTACTAAACTGAACACTTACGGATAAATCCAACAATATGCATATTTTCTATTGTAGTTTGTTTTGTAATTTCCACAACAGACGCAAGGTTATTATACATAACTATTAAGGCATTATTATCATCATCTTTCTAAAATTGTCTGACATTGTTCAATACCTACGTCTAACATGGGCTTTTTACATTCTTTTGCAAAAGTTGTAAGACTTGCGTTCAGCATCTGTCGGGCACGTTTCCAAGATCGCTTGTGATGATATTAACATCCTTTACTGCATTTGCCGTTCTGTGATCGCCATTCAAGACTTTTTTTGTAATTTATATTAAGTAAATTGGTTTTCCCCGACTAACGCATTCATGGAGGGTAATGTTGTTCGAGCGTATGTATGTATGTATGTTAAATCTCATGTGAAGTACCAATTAGGTTGCTAAAAGCATGGATAATTTAAATTAGTTTAATTTCTTGTAATTAGTTACTAATTATTAAATTGAAATTAAACTTGCTTTTAATTGGATTTCGACAGGAGTATAGAATAAAGTCGCTTTTGAACAATTATATTTTTTCAAATCGGAAGCGTAATTCTTGAAACTAACGTATTTCGAACGTAAAACTCCCTCGTATTGATATTAATAGTAAAGATCTTTTATTCTAAAGCATGGAATTCTTTATTCTTATTATTTACTTAATTTTACAATACATAATTGTGGAAATTCGGACGTAAAATTAACTCCAAACCAACTCCATTATTCGTCCCATTAATCATTCGTCAGTCGGTAAATGACGTAGTTCATAAATAAAACACTTTGTAATGAGTTCCTACACAACAGTTCTTCTTTCATAAATAAAATAGCTAATCCAGTTAACGAATGGCTAAAAAGCGGTTGTAGAGTGCGTGAGGTAGAAACTTAACAATTCCTTCAGAAACATGTTTAGGGTGATTAGGGAGTGAACAGACTAAAATTCCCCTTCCCTAAGAGGTGAGTCGGAGGAGGAGGAGGGTTTTAAAGTTCCCAATTTTCAGTTTTCACTAATATCTTTGACTAGACTTTTAGTACCTATTTTGACTTCCTGATCACCCTAAACAGGTTTCTGAAGGAATTGCTAAGTTTCCACCGCACGCACTCTACAACCCCACTTACGCACTCTGTATATTTCTTTATTGACTGGATAAGCATAATTTGGCTAAAACGTTGAGAAGTGTATTTACTGATAATAATTTTTATAAGTAATAATTACGATGATGATGGTGAGTTTTTTTTTATTCGCAGATACTCTCATGATAAGAATTATCTTGTAGTTCGCGTATTTTCTGACCTTGGTTTAATTTAAACGCTTCCTTGTTACGTGGCGCTCTTTATTTAGTACAGACCTAAACGAACGCGTTATCATTATTTTAACACTAGCCATCCACAGCGCGGTTTCACCCGCGTTAAGTTCATCTTTGGTTACTGCTCCACTCCCGTCGCTCATAGCGAGATGTTATATAGCCTATAAACTTCCTCAAGATCTGGGCTATCAAACTCAAAAAGAATTATTAAAATCCGTCTGGTAGTCCTGGCGATTAGCGCGTTCAAACAAACAAACACTTCCGCTTTATAAAATATATAGTATAGATTGGATTATATAATACAAATACAAACATAAAATGTTTATTTTATCTTTCACAAAGGTACTATTAATACTAATCAAAATACAATTCTGCTTCGATTTCTTTGTGAGAGACTGGTGTCTGTGGTAGTAGGTAAATCTGTGTTACAGATCATGAATATGTAAAAGAATTATTTCCTATGTTCTAAGTGAAAATTATAACTAAGTAGCAGTATTTGCGTTTTGATCATCTAGTTCATATTATTATACTTAATCGCTTATTGTTCGCCTGAAAAATACAAACCTTTATAGCTAACCGAGAAGGATATCGTGTCTAGACTATGACGATATCTGTTTTTATTATTTCTTATTATGAAGGTACTTCATTTCTTAATGTTCTTGCATCAGCCTGTTGTTTTTGTAAATAAATATATTTAAATTATTCCCTTGACCGATTTTTATAAAAAATATCCCTATGACATTTTAAAATTTAAATAAAGGTGTGATTGAAACGGAGGCTATGCTTTTACACGAAATAACAATATTGGCGGCAATAAGTAAAGGGTTAATTTTCCTTTAGATTTACATCTTTGATGAATTCATGTTGCTTCGTTAAACATTAATACGATACGAAGTTACTTACGTTTCATAACTTACACTTTTACATAACTTGCGTATACTTACAACATTCTTCAATAAATGTCAGCATGAGTGCAAAATTAAAAATGTTCACGGCTTATATGCCTGTATGTGCACGTTAATTATTTGTATGAACTTGCAAAATATACTAATCCTAAAAACAAATATTACATAATAATCACACTAACTGTTCCTAGAGCTAGCTATACATAGATTCATAAAATTCTTTCATTGCGTATAAACCGTGACCGTGTTACGCATTTATGTTACTCAAGTTTCGTAATGAACTTATAAGTACTTATTCCTTGTTTTTAAGCTACACATGCACACGCGATAACTCTGTAATAGTGGCTATTTTGATTACTTTTAACTAGTGTGAAATCTATGAAAAGGAAGGTGTGTATACTGTGTAAGTATGTCTTTAAAAATAGAAATCTGTTAGACAAGATAGCCAGCGATGACTTTACAAACTTCTGATGGGTATGCTAATAAATTCAAACGTTAGAGAATACAATAGACCATTAAATTATCCGACGGGGCTGCATGGCCGTCTTGTCACGCCCGGTGAGAGACGTTGCAAGCTTTTTTTTTTTTTTTTTATTTTTTTTTTATTGCCTATAGTGGCAGACGAGCCAACAGCCCAAACAGCCCACCTGATGGTAAGTGGAAACTGTCGCTCATAGACTTCTGCAATGCCAGGGGCTCTGCGAAGCCGCTGCCTACCGTGATATTAATGCTCTCTTTAAACCTCGTTTGAAGAAGGACATGTCATAGCGCTCGGGAAACACCGAGCGCTATGACATGTCCTTCTTTTCACGCTTTTAAACTGGACTGTTTAAAATTGGCGTGAGTTACAATCTACAATCCTTACTAAGGCTTCTTGATCTCAATAAAGATCATCCACATCATTTTATTAGATACATATTATACAATTTACATTATAATCATGATTAGGTAATGCATGCGGTAGACCTATGTATTATGTTATACAATAGATATTGTACGTGTAAGCCTAATATTGTCAATTGACTTGACCTACCGCACCATCTTACCATGAGCCGTACATCGTTGTTGTACTTACTAAGATAAACAACATCATAACCTATTCGAAGTAGCTATTGTATACTGAACATGGTACACTCCTAAAGTTTTAAAAGTCAATAAGCGGCAGTAACCACTTCTCATAGGATTAACTGCTTGTCCACTATACACAATAGTATATGCGCTTATGCCTATATTATAGTCAATTGTGAATAATGTGCTAACCTACATGAACTAGTAAAATAACGTCCACTATACACAAAAGTATATGCGCTTATGCCCATATTATAGTCAATTGTGTATAATGTGCACACCTACTTGGACTAGTAAAATAAGGTATATATCGAACTTGTTTCATAATATTATTTTCCCTTACTGATTCCAATTTATTCATTAAAATACCGAAATTGCCTAAACCGCCATAGTGGAGGCTACCATACCAGTAGTCTGGCTTTTGGAATGGTGTCCACCACTTTTGGATTCCACTGACTGACCTACTATCAGGCAGAGTGGAGTCACTTAGGTAGGTTAATATAAAAAAAATATACATTTAAAACTAGAGGACTGCCTTGACATCAGTGCTTAGTATCATCTAATAGCGCAATTACTGCTCATTGAATTCTAAGAACCTCTTTAATAACACAACTTGAATTAAGAGTTAAGTAGCTGACTGTTACATATTCATTTTTTTTATCATTAACCTCCACACAGAATATCTTCTGGTTTACATAAATTTATAAACACGTAGATGGACTTAACCTTGCTCCTTGTTTGTTGTCGCAGACAATTACAGTAACATGATGTGTCTACAGTTTGTAGATATTAGTTTTATTTATTAAAGACTAGCGACCCGCCCCGGCTTCGCACGGGTGCAATGCTGATAATATATTTAGTGACAGCATTGCCAGTGCGAAGAAAAACAAATGCTGTGAACGTTGTATTTACACATTCTGTAGTATATTTAATTTTACTACGGAATGCCGGCCCCCTGTCGCTATATCCCTTTCTGCATTTTTAATCTGTAATATCTATGAAAATATTTATTTAAAATACATGCTCCAAAGGGCATTATTGATTTATATTAAATGCACAATGTATTTAAGGTATTTAATTTGATAAGGATAAATGCTGTATTGTATCTCTATATATTGTATCGCTTCGAAAATAAGCCATTATTTATCATAAAATGTAAAGGATAAAAATGGTTATTGTGGGTTATCCCTTAGAGATAGACATATACTATCGCGGACTCTTTTGTAGACCTTTTTAAGGTGTACAATACTGTAGTATATTATTTTCATCTATCTTGTAGGGATTAGCCAGCGTTGCAATGTAAGCGCAAAAAATTTGTTTATTTACGACATCACATTAAAACATCTAAATTTATCAATGTTTCTCTACTATATTATGCATGTTATGTACATATAAACCTTCCTCTTGAATCACTCTATCTATTAAAAAAACCCGCATTAAAATCCGTTGCGGAGTTTTAAAGATCTAAGCATACATAGGGACAGACAGCGGGAACCCACTTTGTTTTATACTATGTAGTGATGATGTGGTGGTTAAGTATCTTAAACTTTCTAAATCACCGCGCAATTTTCTTAGTTTTTTTACATAAGAACCTTCTCCTGACAATAACAAACACAACAAAAAAAGAATTAACGAAATTGATCTAGCCGTTCACGCGTGATGCCGTGACCAAGGGAAATAGGGATTCATTTTTATATATATAGATAGAGAACGCATTCCACTAGATTTTAAAGCATTCAAAGTCAAGGCAAACTTATTTATTAATTTAGATCGTATGAACGATACTTATGAACGTCGTAGCAACCTGAATACTGTATCAGCTGTCTGCAGCTAAGTAAAGTATCTGCACGCGATACGTCTGCCGGCTCGTGGTTGCCATTCCAGATCTAGATCTTCCTGCCCCAACGGCCATAATATGTTCTGCGAGGTATTTGTCCTGTCTATTGCCAATTCTGTCAGTGACGTAAAATGATTTGATCCTCCTAATTCCAGAATAACTGTTTCATATAAATATGGGAAGTGACTCGGCATTCCATAAACGACATTATAACAATAGCGGATACTACCGCTAGCTCTGCAACGCAAAACAAATATAAATTATCTTACTGATAATACAAGCTACTAATGCATGGTAACGTCTGATTACTGTGCCTATGTAAAATATCTAGAATCTTACACTAACATCGACAACAAAATATATGTATAACAAGAAACTTGACTCATCGCTGCTACCCACAAATTACACTAATTAAGTTGGTAAAAGTATTGCTTCAAAGAAGGAAGAAAAAGGTTTCTGACGCTAATGTTCATTTTGGTTGATGAACAAACCTGTTTGTTACCCCATTTTACATATCCAACAAACTACTCTTAGCTCATCTTATGATCCAGTGCCGGTCTGTTCGTTTCAAAGTTCGAGTTCGTCTATGAAATTTACTGCGGCGTTTGTTGCTTAACCTCGTATCTTAAAACCTTTAATGTATCTATATGTTACCTGTATGCTGCATATAAAAATATTTAAGGAATGCTTCAAACACAGGTATAGCACAAACAATATCAAAGGGTCAACCGTTTCTGATCTTCTATACCACAATTTAATACATCAACCTGTATTCAACCTGTGTCAAATTGGTAAGAAGCTAAGCTTATTGATCCCGTTCTTGGTAACTAAATTAAAATAATGAAAAATAATGAATTTGTATTAAATTATAGCAGTAATAAAATAAAAATAATAATAAAAAAGCCTATATTTCTTACAGAATTACAAAATGTTTATGTATGTTAGTATTATTAAATCTAGAGTGTTAGTAACTATTTATATTATGTATTTATCTTCAACTTGTATAAGTTGTGTATTTTGAAATTAATTTATATCCATAGTAATTTATTTATTCTGCAAGAATCCCTCTGCAGGTAAAGGCCCCCTCTAAAATGATCCAGTCTTCCCTGGATTTTGCAGATTGCATCCAGTTGGGGCCCGCTATGCGTTTGATTTCGTCCTCCCATCTGTTACGAGGTCTCCCTTTCTTTCTTTTTCCTACAGGTCCATTCCATGAAGTAACAGATTTGGTCCATCGCTGATCTTGAAGCCGTGCCACATGTCCTGCCCACTTCCATTTTAATGTAAGAGCCTGTGTTAGACTGTCTGTTGCTTTGGTGGTGTTGAGTATTTTTGAATGCCGTATTTTATGTGACTTGTTTATATTTAATATACTGCGCTCCATTCCGCGTTGGCAAGTCGTGATTTTATGTCTTACGTTTTGATTAAACTTTCACGTTTGGCAGGCGTAGTTTAGACATGGTATAAGGCAGGAGTTCATGACCATGACCATGACCATGAAATTATAGCAGTATAGCACACTATAGCACATATTCCGCCAGATATCCGTCGTACAAAGAATTAGTAGCTAATCATGTAATAGGATTCAGCCACTAATTTACAGTAGGATTTCGTTATTATGGTGGATTCATAATTATCTATTATAATTTACATTATTATAAAATATTATATTATTTTTAAATTGTTAAAACACTGCATATTGTATTATCTTTTAAAAACATTTCTTAAGCAACCAATCGTAAAGCACTTCCTTTGTTTGGCAATTCTCTAAACATTTTGGTATTTTATTATGTAAGTACTTTTATGTTGACATAATGTGACTCTTTTATGAAACAGCGGTTTTCTCATAAATATTATAAGATTTATTGAATGAATAGGTATACTATAACTTCGTCATGCACATGCATACTGCATACTACTTTATTCGAGGACCAGTTCGAAACAAAATTAAATGCTTCTCACATATCAAGAAAATGTGATCGAAATACACTTGTTTAAATAACAAGTTGATGTTAATCGAATCCTTAGAAAGAGGTTCATATAGAACATATAAAATTGTATAGATGTTTATACTTGTATATAAATAGGTAAACTCATATTAGCACATAAAATATTAATTTAAAATAATGTAAATTCGTTTTTTTAAAATTTTATCAAATTTAACCACAATAGCAAAAATAACTCAGCAGTCAGCACATTAGATTTTATTTAAATTAGCCTCATTTATTTTACCAGTAAACGTTAAATTAGTTGTATTTTTATAAAAATAAAAATATAGTTACACCACAACTGAATTACGAACTTAATTTTATGTAAAAATTATGCATTTAAACAAGATAAAAGTCGCTGTTTTTCTATTGGTTTCACGCGTTTCACGTTTACGTGAAAATATGGGTGTTTAGGCATCTCGCACCGCTCGCGACTCGCACCGCGGTGCGACTTGCCTAATAGCTCCTTTTGAATGGGTCACATCGCACCATATTGTTAGAGCGGTGCGAGTAGCCTAAGGTACTATTTGAATGGGTCATGTCGCACCACTGTTTGTTTTGTGTGATTTTATTAGTTATAAGAAAATAGTGTACAAATATATAACCTAAAACATAACCTGTAATTTACAATATTAGTCTTAAGTTAAAATGTGTAATGTTATAGTTAAAACAATTAGTACCTATTCAAACTGTGATCTTTATAATTTTTGAATATAAATATTACGAATTATATCGCAACTGTTTATTTTCCTAATAACCACTTTTCTACATGTCGGTACCAACAAAATTATAATCCCCTAAAGTGTTGATATGAAACCAAACCCATTGTTTCAAACAGTGGTGCGACATGACCCATTCAAATAGTACCTTAGGCCACTCGCACCGCTCTAACAATATGGTGCGATGTGACTCATTCAAAAGGAGCTATTAGGCATGTCGCACCGCAGTGCGAGTCGCGAGCGGTGCGAGATGCCTAAACACCCAAAATATCAAAGTATTAATGATATGTCCAACAATGTTTCTTTGTTAAATCAGTTATGTAATCTTTATCTTAGATATTCATATAATATATACATATTAAGATAAAAGTTAGGTAATTATTTAGCAGCAATGTAATACGTTTCTGACCGCAGACAGCCGTGTTTTTATTATTATTTTAAATGATAAAAGATTACGAACGTGCTTCCTGAACACTTAACGCTCTTCGTGTTACCATTCATTGATAACACTAGTTAATTGTGATATAATGTCGTAATTAGTTAGAACTTGTGCCTTTTACCTGCAAAGCAAATATGTGGCTATTAAATTGTCGTTTACTTTGTTACTCTAGGTTTGAATAACATTGTAACACTGATTTATATATTTATGCATCTGTGTATATTCTGCATTAATTAATTTGCTAATAGTATAGGTACTGCGTGTGATTTAATTTCTGAGCATCAGTCTACATACATAATACCAAATGCTTAAGGTGTACAATAAAATTGTTTATCAGTTTGATAAAGATTGCGTTGTAATTGTTTTTAAACACATTATTTTCTTGAATAAAATTAACTATTCATTTTATGTAATTTATGTTAAAAATAGCAACATTTTGATCACTCATTTTGTCGTGTTTTCAATTTTGCTAACTTTTTAGGTCTACCGACAATAACATGGTTGCACTGATGACTAAGTCCTTGTTATATCAAAAGTAGACATAATACTTATCTTTGTTACAAACTTCGTAAGAAACACACAGTTTTCCTTTTTTTTGTAGCAATGTGCAAATTAAGACAACCTAATAAACTGTACTTCTGTGTAGGTAAGTATTTCTTTCTCCTTTTTTTAACCGACTTCAAAAAGGAGGAGGTTATCAATTCGGGTCGTATGTTTTTTTTTTTGTATGTTTGTTACCTCATATCTCGGTCATTTATGACCGATTTGAAAATTTTTTTTTTTATTTGAGAGTGTATACTCTGAAATTGGTCCCATTTTTTTATTATAAGAAATGGTTCAGTGGTTGTATGTTTGTTACAACTTAACTCCGTCATTTATAAACCAATTTGGAAAATTCTTCTTTTATTTGAAAGGGTATACTCCGAAATGGGTTCCCATGTTTTTTTTATAAAGAATGATTTAGTAGTTTGGCTTCAATTTAATATTTTGTAACAAAACGTTTGCAAGAAGTGAAGACGTGTAAAGCAACACGTCGATGTCTTTTGCGACGAATTATCTGACATTGACATGTCCATGCTACAAGTGCGAAGTGATTTTAAAAATTCATTTTTTGTTAGAAACGAAGTGGCCCTGGATGAGTGACCATATGCATTTTTTGTATATCTGAGCGATTGCTCGGTCAGTTAAATTATGATTTTTGATGATTCTTTATTGTTGGTAGATCATCACTTTTTTGTTTTGATTTGTGGTTTCTGGGATTCAGGGTTTAGCGATCGAGAAAGTGTTGACAAGGACCTTATATCTCTATTTACAATCTTACCTCTCGTCTCTACTTTCTTTCAAACGGCGCGGCGCTGTCTCATTTGTGCAGCACGTTTAGTAGATCTACCCATATTGAATATATTTATACACAATTAATTCCCACTAAAAGCTTAAAAATAAAATTATTTTTAGAAAAAAAATGAAAACTGACTTCAAACAACACCTACATGTCAATCCTTAACTAAAAAGTAGAAAATAATATTTTAATTACTTCATAGCAAAGAACATTAAAGGGGAATCAAAGCAATCCTTGATACCTATAATACTTTACTATTTATAGTTTTTAATCAGTTATTTTGGAGTCGGTGCCAGCCAAGAAGGATCATAATGACCTTCATAAAAATAACCTACCTACTAGCAAAAAAAAATCTTCTTGATTAATCTATTAATATATGAATGAAAAATATAGATTTAATACAAGAAATCGAACGGAATCTGATAAGTGCGCTTAAAATTTTTTATGTATATCTGAACACAACTATCAATGACGTCTTATTTTTCTTTTATTCGGGTAGTGCACTCAGGCAATTACCGCCCCGTGCATTACAAAAGTTGGTTGCAAAGACAGAATTAAAGATCCTTCTTGGCTGGCACCGACTCTAAAATAACTGATTAAAAACTATAAATAGTAAAGTATCATAGGTATCAAGGATTGCGTTGATTCCCCTTTAATGTTCTTTGCTATGAAGTAATTAAAATATTATTTTCTACTTTTTAGTTAAGGATTGAACATGTAGGTGTTGTTTGAAGTCGGTTTTCATTTTTTTTCTAAAAATAATTTTATCGTCACTTTACATTGCTTCTTGAAATTATAATTCATAAAATAATTATTAATTATAACTAATAATAAGAGTGAGTTATTCCGGCCTGATTTTGTCAGTGAACAGTCAACCGAATAATATTTTGTTTTTGTTATTTTGACGTTCATAAGTGTCACTCATGTGATCTAAATGTAAGTTTCGAGTTAGAAAATTTGTGAAGGTTCTGACTGATGCTTAAATCATAAGATTTAAGCATATTTTCAAAGTAGAGGGGCCAAGCTAGGAAGTGACACTACTAGGTATTTACTCGTAATCTGTTTTAATTTTATTGTGTCAAATAGGATAAAAAACCGTTGCCGATCTTGTATTAGTACTGAGATAATATAACATTATCAATAAACTTTCTCTTTACAGACTTGTGCCTCGTAACAGAACCATCTATAAAATATACGTTCTACATTCTACTTCTATGCAATATGAATGCATCTTATAGCTATGAAATAATAAAATACGCAAGGGAAAGTAAGATATTTCCTTTAGACCGTACATATTTGACTGGATTATTAAATAACTTCGAATTGTTTATTGTAGATTGATTGTTAAAATATTTTCTTTGAATTAATAAGGTTCGACTGTTATGTTGTGTTTTGTCATTTCGAAGATTTCATACCATGCACCGTATGAGAACGCCATCGATACGATATCTATAGTGTTTCATCCAGGTACGATACGTTTACATTATTTATGTATCATTGTAAGAGTTATAGTGTGTGATTTTTCTAAGAAAGCTTGTAATTACGTCGTACGTTATAAATGATAATTAAATAGATTAACATTTAACTTGAACCCGTTGAATCCACCAACATAATTATTTGAGCAAATTTTTCTGGATTTTGCCAACACTGTAGTAATAGAATATTTTTACATGATATGCATTTGAAAGCTTATGTGACACTAGATTCGTTTATTAGAAAAAATATTGTGTTTTAAAATCACTAAATTACGGAATAAAAGGAAAGGCAGTAAGTACAAATCATTAGATTTGTAGTTCATTTAAGCTCTCAACGCAATACTATTGAAATAATAGTGTACTTATATTAATTTTATTATTACGTTCAAACTAAATGTCAAACATACCAAAAAGCCTATTGTCAAACAATCACACTGAACGAGTACTGTACCTACCTATATTTTGTTTATTATATACATTTGTAGATACATATCTTGCCTCTTTAAATGAACAAGGAAAAATTATAATACCTACCTACTTACCTAAAAATCCAAAATATACAGAATAGAAATTTCTATATTGTACTTACACAAATTATTAATTTTGTATGGCTAGGTACCTACCTTATAGGTATTTATATACTTTAGAGAAAAGAACCTCAATAACAGTCATACTAAAAATTACCGCCAAATTTCAATCACTGTGCGACATAATTTTCCTTGAGGATGTGATGATAAAAATATTATGGGGAATTTGCTAATTATTTTATCACTTATATTTTTGTAAGATTGTGGTTTTACGTCGTATGTTTAAATAAAGTATTTAAAACTATATATTATAAAGTACGCTAGTAGTTAGTGTTGCTCAAAATTATGAATATTGTCTTTTACGCGTTCGATTTTTTTAAAATGAATTGAACTTAATTTGTTGAAGATGAAGACTTTGCTCATAGGTATGCTACTAAGATTTACTTCTTTATCACAGAATTAAAGAACATGCTATATGTGTCATCAACCTAATAATAGGTGCCTACTTAGAGCGTAATTTGGAACAAGCTTAGAGTTTATAATTAAACTAAAGCAGAAGTTTAAACAATGCAAAGCAAACTCTTTTGTGTCGTTATCATCATCAACATCATCGTCATTACAGTATAACAACAATGATTGGTTTCAAATCTCTCGCATCTAATAAGTTTTATAATTAACAATTTCTTTAAAAACTTTATACATATCATTTAATTTTGTTATTGATTTAATAGAGCGAATATCCATTTATCGACAGTAAAGTTCGAGACAAACGTTCTGACCTCTGACCGCAGTCTTGGAATTTTTTATCACTTCATGAATCCTATGATTTTACATTAAAAACCATTACAAATATTGTTTAGATTTATTAAAAAAAATAACCTTGTAAGTATAAGATCTTCCATAGAACTTGATTTTTATGCCATCAAATTTGTTTTATTTGTAAAATAATTTTTTCTAGTTCTACGCAAGTTTTAGGTTAAAGTGTATCATCTTCTACCTGTATATTTTAAGACCGTAGGCTGGTGAATGGTACGAATACAGGTTTGTGTAACTATGTGGTTACAGCCATTGTCTTAATGAGATCAGCGATGACGATGCCTTTAAGGTCATCCGATAGACATAGGCCTCGCTGCCATGCTGTAGTTTTAATTGGTGTTTTCATCTCTACAGCCTTAACAATTAGTTCTTTATAAAGCTTATTTACACTTGATCATGGTCATAACCAATTGCATTCTCATGATTTTTCGCATGCTGTTATTTAATTTTCAAGGCTCAAACCATCAGGCTGTTTACCTAATAATATTTAAAAAATCAACAAAAATAAAAATAGGTAACAATTGGAATAAAATCTATTTCGCGAACATTTGAGATATCGTTCGTTATCCATAAATTCAATGTCTGAATATTGCATTATTTAGAACTCAATAGAGTTTAGGAGTATTATCGCGCCAATCCTAAATTGTTTATTACTTGAAGTACGCGTTCTGTAATTAGGTATTGTTGTGTTTAGGTACACCAAATGGAGTTTCGGTTTTAATATCTTTGCCCTAGATGCTTAAATGTCACCTATATTTGAGGCGTATATCTTTTAGTATAAATACGCAGTTTGCTTGTATCAGTAATATTGATTACAATATTTACAGATAGACATAACATTTAGATACGTAATATACAAGCGAAAATAAAAACAAAGGAATTAAGGTCACAGTGCGAAATATAGTAATATATTTGATGGAAGCTTCTCTATATTTACTTTCATTTGTTCTTTTTTAATTTATTATCAAAATGACTAATGTCATCAATCATAATTCCTATGTTTGACAAGTCAATTAGATATCACAAAGACAACTTTTCTCATTTGTATGTGTTACCAGGCTGTGACCTTCCATTGCTGGTTTCTGAAATAGGAGGTGTTTAGTACGCGGACATGTTAATTTAACTTGCACGGACAGTAATACATTAGATACTGCGCAAGCGCAACTCGAAAGCGATAGGTGGCATTTTTATACAAAAGTTTTATTTGTGAGGCGGAAATGAAGTCTTTAGCAGTTTCACTTAGCAACAAAGATTTACTAATTATTATTTTAAAAAAGCTTGTGTTTGTGCATCAATATTAACATGATTAATGATACGTATACATTTATTATATTGTAATTTGTAAAGATTGCTTGTGATATAATTCTAAAGTCGGATAAGGTGATATAATGTATGCGCGCTGCGCTCCGGACTACTTTCTCTTGAATTCGGTCGCGAAAGTTGTCTCACTGCGCACTTTCTATAGTTCACTACAAGTGTTGTGCCTTCTTATAGCCAAACAATACACATATTTCAAGTTTTTGTTACCTTTATCTGACCGGATCTACCATAAGGCTTTTTGGGCTTCAGCCCAGGGCTGCGTGGATTCCCCAACTAAGTCAAGTCAAAGTCAGAAATAGACGATAATGTGAAAATATCCATAATTTTATTAAAATAAACAGATCGTAAGGTTTGCAGCTCTGCGAATCCTGCGATTAATTAAACCCTTTCAATTAAAAGAAGAAAAGAAAGAAAGAAAAGTATTTATTTTTGGACCCCTAAATAGTATTAGCCCAGGTTAAACTCACGGTCCGTCCGGCTCTGAACTTTATTAATATTGTTATATCTATTTTATGTTAAATCACTCATTAAATAAGTATGCGGTTGTGAATTTCCAAATGTAGTACTATGCGATAATTATATCAATGATAAGTCCTATCGTACACTAATTCAATAATGTTGATAACTAGGTGACATGACATAATATCACACATAGGGAAGCGAATAATTATAATTCATGACAAATTCATGACATACTTACCTAGAATTGGCCACACAGTAACAATACATAGTTGATTGATAAGCTTCCATGCATTTTATGGCGCACCCGTAACTAAGATAGGTATTTCTTTAGGTACTATTGGCATTGATTATCCGCGTCTAAGTTCGAAAGTTAGGTGAAATGTCTAGTCGGCTAGGAGTAGGAGCTAGGTGCAGAGCGAGTCAAACTGGCAAGTGGAGCCACTTTCACCCTTGTTGTGTTGTGTTTAAGCCAACGTAGACTTGGCAGAGACAAACTTTTGAATACAGTAATAACGAATTACCTATCTAAGTATATCAATAGGTATCCTTGCACTTCGTACACATTAAAATATGATTTAAGAATAAGAAATTGCATTTACAATAGCGGAAATAAAAACACTGAATCATTTGTAACAGTCATTGTGAATTGATATCTTATTGTATTTAACCAATCGGATGTTGTATCGCTGCGCGCTGATTAAAACCACGTGGTGATAGCATAATATTGCGCCTGTTGTTTTGTTAAAAGTGTGAACCACGCGGTGTGAGTATAATGATATATGTGTACTAGGTGGTTAGGTACAGATATAATAACTTTTTAGCATATCGCTACGTACGGAATGAACTAAATCATAATTTACTATAATGACGAATTTACGTAGGTAAGTAAATACTCCGGCATGTACTAAGCGTATTACTGACATTTCTGGTGTCGATAAAAAGCAAGGTATTCTTTTTTAGTAAGATTAATATCGTGGTTAATGTAGTAGTGTCATAGTTAACAAGAAAGCGAAAAAGATTTTTTTAAAGAGTGGCTGCCATCTAGTTCTTAAATGCGTACTCTCGTGCTGTAGTAACTTAGATTTAATTTAACGCGCAGGGAATAGATGGCGCTATGCTCGCTGAAGGCTTGCATGCCTCAACCAACATGTTTGTTGTGTGGTATTTGTTTACATACAAATCTTTATGTACTTTGTTTATTTTTGCATACACCTTCATTATTTAATTTACGATATTGTTATTTGTTTAACTAAAAATACAATGGACAAGAAGATAACTAGCTACATATTTACTATAGCAATGCTATGTATTTATACGAAAACTAATGTCTCCCGTCTTAGCTCCACTTACAGTTGAGTACCTACCGATTACTGTACACTGTAACATACTGCAACCGTACTGTAAACATGTCAGTTAATTGTCAACTCCAAGGGCGATAGAATTTACAAAAACTAGGAAAAGAGTAAACGTCGAGGTCTTTTGTCTCCAAATAGCGGCGTCACCCCAAGAGTGCGGAAGGTCCTCGGTTGTAACCTTGGTTTCATGCACATTTACACAGACAACTAAAATTTTAGAATTATTGCATTTTCTCGATGGCGTCGCAATATCCTACTTTGAAGACATCGCATATAGTTAAGTACTTACACAATTAATTTCAAACATTCTAAGATCTGCACAATTACTTCATATCTACTTACCTACAAATGTCTAATGCATAGGTTTTATATCCTCTCATCCGGAATCTTTCTGTTTTATAAGATATCAAACTTATCTTAGCTTTATAGCGGATACATAAATCAAGACAGAGTACAGTCCTACTTGTTATTGTTTAAAAATAATAATCAAAATTATGTTTTTTTTTTATATCCGGACATAATCAACCTCCATAAAGTTTATTATGTAAATCATAACCAGGTCAGCATAACTCTTTCTGGCGATAAATTCAGTTAGATATGTCGAAAAAGTAGTGATATTATAACACCTAATTGTTATTAATTAACAAATCCTTTTATGCATTACTATGCTCAATTTGTATAACATAAAACTGATTATCTACGTAGGTGGACTAGTTTACAAACATCCTTAATAAAACAACTAAACCTTAAAAAGAAATATTATAATTACGTCGGTTTTTAGTCTGTGACGTCATGCCTGTGTTTTTCGTGGGGTTTTCAAAATAAATGTTGTTTGGGTTACCGAAATAAAATATCTAGGTACCTACATTGTTTGTTCAAACCTGATAAACAATGTCTAACAATATAAAATTTTAAGCCGTAAGCACCACGGTTATCATCACCTTTGTAATAAAACCTGACCTGACTCAAAAACTATGAGAAATAAGAAAATATAAAAAAAACATATAAAGTTTGATTTTATGTTATGGATTTATAGTTCATTCTAAGTGATCATGTTCCTCAACATGGTACTCATTTGCTTTTTAAAAAGTAATATTTATATTCGTGTGTTATGAATATGAAAGCAATCTTATCTAATTCGAAGCCTTCTGGAAACTTCTGACTCAGCTTGAGTTAATGATGGCAATGATCTCTAAGATTAGCCAAACACTGGCTTGTTATGTTATAATGGCTCTTTAGTCAACTGATAATATTTACGCGAAACTATTGAACCGAATCACGCATGATAATGACTATGAATGACGCTAATAGAATTATCTCAAACAAACATCATGACATCATCAAGACTACGTTGCACTAAACGAGATTTCTAAATAATCCATTGACATTCAGACGATATAATAGGTTTTTGAACTCTGGCTAACATCTTATACAAACTGGTTTATGTTATGCATATGCCTGGGAAATATGAATGACTTGTATTGGTAACGTAAACCTAACAAATGCATGTTATCTATATTATAGATTATTTAACAAATTATTATAAGCAATACTTTATTTTATATTTTTGGCACAAAAGCTACATAATAAACGACCAGAAGGACCATCGAAAATGCACATGACAGACCATTTTTTGGAACATAAATAAAACGCTAAGCTTTATTCTATTAACATTGGTGATGGTATTTATTTAAGATTTCAATTTATTTTTATAAGTAATTATTAAGACTGGCTTGTTTTATTCGAAGAGTCGATTTTGTAAACTTTTACGTGTTTATAAAAGTGAGTTTAAGCTGGATACAGAATACGTGCTATAGGTAACTGTTATTAGGTAACGAACCAATGACTTATATAACAAATTAAGTCAATGTCATTGAAATGTTTAAAAAAAGTAAGGTTCTTACAATGGATTGGGAAGGCCAAACCTTCGTCAACGTTCACTGTATCATTGTTCATTATATGCTTACATTTGAAAAGGTTACTAATGTAAATGAGATAATGTGAATTAATAGAAAGTTAGAAAAGCAAGATAATAATTATATTCACCTTTCACGAGTTTGGTATATCAAAATTTTGGATCGTTATTTGTTTTAAAATATCTTTGTCGTGTTTACCAATATAGGTACCCACAGGCTAATTAAATATCTTATCATACCTATAACTGCAGCCCTGTAAACTGTTAAACAACAGTAGCAAACCATCTACAGAGAATTCATTTTGAAAGACACATTGTTTTCACTTTAGGCAATGTTGCAATTTTAATTGGCTCTCTATCCATGATAAGATAATTTCAGAACTGTATTTTAAAATGATATCATACGATAAGATGCAAATAACTTTACAAATGGTACAATAGGCGTATATCACAACACAAAATGTGATGATTAACAAAAACTTTTTGTGTGGAGAAAGTTGAGCAAATTGATAAAGAACTACGAAGAGTATGGTATAAAGAAATAAATGTTTAGTCTTGCTTTAGAGATTGCACTATGTAGGTACATTAAGTATGTTCGGTTTCGCGAATCTTAGGATCTTAGGCTAATAGAGCCTGATTTGGGCAATATTATTAAACGCTACACTTAGTCTTTGACTCAGGACAAAACTACCCTTTACTAGGCAATTGGTATTATTACTATTTGATTGTCTTTGAATTCTATTACAAAAGGTTTTACAGTTCTTAATAATATGGGAAAATAATCACCACTGTCATAAAGAGGGTTAATATAATATGAGCGATCACTACAGAGACTAAAACAAAATTGTGAATATAAATATAAAACATGAAATTGTTTTATTCAGTAACTTAAAGTTTACAAAATTAATTAGTAATTAGCCACTATGTGCAAAATTTTAGAAGCGCTTAAACCCAATTCGCGGCTACGATCGTTAGAAACTCCATTGATCTGTATTATTTTTAATTCTATAGATAAGTGAATTGCGCATATCAACGAATCAAATCAATAATCATAAATTATGTCAATAGTTAGTAGCGTAATACCTAGTTAGATTGAGCTTAGTGCCATTCAAATAAGGGCGATAAAACATAAAAACACGTTATCCTTGGGCATTCAACTTTTTTACGGTTACGAATAACGGTTTGCTAACTTTATCAAACTCTATCTTGTATTTCGGTTTCGTATCAAATTGAAAATCAGGTGTTTGATTAAGACCTAATGTTTTCCTAATTAGCATTTTATCTATACCTACTATTATATAGAGCGGAAGAGTTTGTTTGTTTTTTTGTTTGCACTAACTATTCTCTAGAACTGTCATTTGGATTTGAATGATTCTTTTTGCGTATGATAGCCCAGTTCTTGAGGAAGGTTATAAGCTATGTAATATCACACTACTGGTACCGGGGAGGCCAGAGCAGTAACTAACGACGCGGGTGAAATCGCGCTGCAGGAAGCAAGAGTATCTTCATTGTAATCGAATGTTTTGCCTGCTTTTAGTCAATATGAATGTTACTATAATTATTATAGTAGGTAAGGTACTGTTGAATACACTTATAGCGAAGACAAAAGTAACATATTATTGTCAATTATTTGCTCTCAATTATAGTCTACAAATAAAACATTTTATTAAATCTTGGTAATAAATACAGTAAAAATATACAATAGAATAATATAATTATGCAAAACATTTAAAAGTAAGTACAAATATTATTGTACTTATAGGTATGCAACTTATCATTTTTTGCCAATTGCTTTAAAGAGATTTAAAATTGAGGTAACCCTAAATTAGGTTAATTTTATTTATTGATATGTACTTTGGTAATACTTTCCTGCTTTGTGTTGCTTAAATATATTGTTTATGTAATTTTAGCAAAATAATTACCTATAGGAAATTTATGTCAAATAAATCGAAGCCTTACATCATAGTGATATCAGGAAGGTGCTGCCAAGTCTTTTAGGGACCCGTGCATTTGTTAAAATTGAAAGTACGAAATAACCATCAGTTTAAGTTACGGTCATCTTTATTTTGTCTATACATAAAATTCTTTACACATAAGAATGCCGTTTCTTCGTATTCAGAAAACGTAATTAAAATAGCGCTGTGGCGTTTATAAAGAACAATGACTGTAATACGGTATAGGAAGCAGGAAAATAATTCAATGACAGTCGCATCCGAAGGAGTGTCTTGTGTCTATAATGTACCGTTTCAAATTTATTTTATTTACCAAAGCAATTAGTCAACCCCAACAGTTAAACTATTTTCTTGAAGAAGCGAGTTGGTAATGTTTAATTTTGTACATTTCTCGATTCTCGTATAATAGACGAGATTTGACAAAGTAGTTATATTATTTTTGTTATATTAGGAACACTAGATTTCCACGGCGCAGTTTTACCCGCGTCTGCTTACTGCTCTGCTATCGACGCCAGTAGCGTGATGTTACATCCTATAACCTTCCTCAAACAAAAAAAAAATTAACTCTTCCCACGCTGACTGTGAATATGCTTACTGTCGTTATACTTATAACATTTCGTAATAGCGTATAGTCGCTTCGATGTGAACGAGAAGTTCGCAGTCACAGTCAGCGGCCAAGAATACATTTGGTGTGATCCCTTATTGCTTACCATCAGGTAGAGTAGAATCTGTTTAGTAGACAAATAAAAAAGGTGCAATCACGTGCACAAAGAGATTATTAATACGAGCTACTTAATGGCTTATGCAGACCATTAGAGTTCGTGTCATTCAACATTTGGAAGTAACGTAAGTAATTACATATTAGTTTAATTACACTCCAGGTTAGGTAGGTATTATAATATAATAATTTGAACACATTGTCTGAGCCCTCTAAATAAACCTTCGTGGTAGTTTAACATTAATAGTTAGAAATTATTCGAAGCTTATCAATCTGATGACCACTATCTCTTAGTTCATTATCAACTATTTAAGCTTGGTAATTAATAGGTAGATTATTAGTATATCTAGTTCGCACTTATTTTTGTCACACAACATTCAAAATTTAAAGGGCACGGGAAACAATGCGTATATAGCATAAAACATTGCAAATATTTTGCAAGCCCATTGTTTTAGCAGCTGGCAATAAATAGGTACATTCAGAAATATGTATAAAGTAGGATTATGTACTAAGGTGCATTTAATAGATACTTCTTTCGTAGTCTATTGTAAGCGAATTCTAGCAAATGAATGATTATCTCTACGTTGTTAATGATAAGCTGAAAGGTCAGACCGCAGTAATATTTCCTTTGCTGCTCGGCCTACAAATTAAAAATATGAATTGAAACTAAAAAATATTTCAATTGAGGAGTCATTACATTTCTGTTTTTTTTTCTTTTTAATTTTACTCAGATTGACAAATTTACTCAGTTTTTTTTCTCGAACTGCACGTAACCCTTTGTCGAAATAGCTAAGTTTGCTGGCCAGCCTAATTCAATAAGCAATACTTCCATCATTTATGCTCAGAGCGCGCCTACATTTACGGATTGGAAACGAGACGGCTTATTCCAAGCTGGTTAACGAGACTCCTTACTCTTTACAGCCAGCTATCATTGAATTTACTGCCATTTGACGTACCTACATACATTGCTATACATTTTTTTATTAAGTTCATGCTGGACTACAAGTTGTTAGAATTAATAATAACACACATTTGTAAACAAATACATATTTAGGATATAATTTATTAGCCAATGTGTTTTTTTAAATAAAATAACTACATAGTAGCTTATTGCATCATTCGTAGGATTCTCGAAGCTTTTAAATAATAAGTGAAGTGTATAAAGTCTTTTAGTTTGAATCTTTAATTGTTTCAGTATAATTTGTCTTCTTTAAAAAAGTTAATTTCAATAGTTCAAATAGCATCGCAACAACGTTTTTATGTTTGCGTTTGTAGTTTTATCTAATTTAGAAGCTAGGGCGTGCCGTTAGCTCTGTTTTAATGCATTGTCAAAACAACAATCATGTATTATGTTATAAACGGCACTATGTTGTTGTAAATTTTGTCTCTCATCGGCATTCATGACACACAAATTAAAACTGAGAACAAAAGAGATTCGTCTGTTCCGTTACTTCCGTTAACGTCATCCTGCACTCGTATTCAGATTTTGAATAAACACTGAAATCCAAAGGAAAACACTAACCTATTTCAGTTGCCAATTGGTTATGACATGCATCCGTTACAAAATTTTCTTTTATAGATTACACTTATTGAATTAGGTAAATCTAAAAATAAAATATGATTACAGATAATAAAATATAAGTTTTTATCATTAGTGAGAAGTTCGAATCATTTGCGAGAATACTTTGTCATACGTGCAATAGAGATAAAACACGAAGTATGACAAACTCAATAAAAGTTAAAATTACAAATGAATTAGTGATTAATGTTTCTAAATATTGATTTATTTTTTACCAATTTTTCCCGACAACTATACAAACTCGTCATCACAAATCGTATGAATTGTCGTCGTAAAAACTTTATCCTGTCGACCTTGATTAGTTAATATTATAGTTCAAATTGTGACTCTTTTTGTGTATTGTTTACTAATGTAATATTAAACTTTAGGTCTAATCAATGTCACCGAATCAATTTAAATAACTTTATTTTCATAGACGCCAGCAGACACGTAATTAATTAGGTATGTTAAATCGGGGTTTTAAGTAGGAATCGAGCTTGAAAGATTTTGAAACTTTTTTGCAACACAGCGTATACAATTACGAGTAGTAACTTACACACACAATTTTTTTATTACGATGCTTCTGCATTACATTGATAATGGCTTGCATAACACGCGTACCTACAAAGGCACAGCAGCTTGATGTTTCCGTTTAGAAACCAGCTGTTTAAATTATTAGGCAACAGCGATATCTGCGGTCGCGTCCTATTCATAAAAAACTCGTGTTCAAGGATAGATTATTCAAAAAACCTAATCGTCACCTAATTCATAATAATAAAATCTACGAATGACTATGAAATGATCTAGGAATGGCGAGAATACACATTAGTAGAGTACGCATTTTACATTAAGTACACTAGTATTTCTTATTAATCGACGCGTTGGTGTCGTGGCGCTGCGCTGGCGTCAATTAATAATAATTATTATATCATCGAGTCGTTTTGCAATTTTTCTTTGTATCGAGTTCCGGTAATTCCATCGCTACGTTAAGGTAAATCAGAAAATTTTCCTGCGAGTATTCTGTGGAGTTTGTGACGTCATATGAATATATGCTGTCGGACAAACATCCTTCAAAAGTAACGACTCACTCGATTAAAATCGTTACCGACCCGCCGTATTACAAATTAACTACGTATACGCAACATTATGCTTAAAGATCGCGTTAGTACTGTTTCGTTTCGTTTTAGACATTTGCTAATTACTTCTTATCTTTAATTTTTTAAATTATTATTTTTAATTACCACCGATAATACTTACTTAAATGGTTTTTAAATCTGATGCAGTAACTGTATACTTTTCCTGATGACTGTCTTTCAATCTAAAATTATTAAAATCCTAAATGCCTCGACAATCATTAGGCGCAGTGGTCTCTGGACGAAGTACTCAGTCAGTCAGCATCTGAGCTTATATCCAGTATTAACTGACTCATAGAAATGACACGATCAGTTTTTTTCTCGTATGATCTATATTTTAATACGTGAAGAAAAACTTTATTACTTAAGTACTTAAGTACGTCTTTTTACGAAAATTGCGCGGACGGAGGATCAAACTACATAATATTTATATAGAGTAAAAATATGCATATTAATAATTAAATAAATAAAAAAACATTACACACACTTCCATGCAATGATATTCTATTTAACAGATATGTTATGAACGCGTAATCGTGAAGACCTGAAAACGTCCTAATTGGGACGTATTGTCTTTAGTCTGCGTTACGCACAGCAACGAGTAGGTACACTATTGATGCAATTTTCAAATTTAAAAATGCCATCTTGTGTGTTCCGTAAGTGCACCAATTATGATACAAAATTAAATAAAACACAAGGAATCTCATACCATATGTAAGTACGCAATACTCTTTGATTTAATAACATATTTCAATTATTTTCCTAATAATTCGAATATTTGGAGGTTAGAAAAAAGAAAGAAATGGAAAATACATTTTTGTGGTGCGTGTGACAAGGACGCGTGCATCCCGGACATGGAATAAAAATACAGATGCGAAAATCGTAGGCAGAAAAGTCATCGTTCTTCGCAGTTCGGTTTTCCTTTTTTCTAACCTTGTATTGTTTCATAATTTTGTTTTATGTAAAAATGCATATACTTAATTAGAAATAAATAAGTGTGTGTAAAAAATTTGAATATTACCAGATTATCAAAAATCATAAAATAAAGCTATTTCTAGTTTAACCCAACTACAGTTATAAATATAGTTACGTACAAAAAAGCTTGTAATTATGCCTATCACAGTTTTTATTAAAAATGTTTTAATTTTTCTGTAAATAAATATTTATTTTCTTTCACATGTTTTATTTTTCTACCTTTAGTAGTTGTTATAGGTAGAAACTGCGGTACAAATTTTGTACCTTCTCTCGCGTTATATTTGTTAGTCTATGATACAGCATGCGGTGATTGGTAACTAGAGTAATGTTTGTTCAAATTCATACGCAATTGACAACACTAGCTGTCACTTTTTTTCATATTTGTTTTCTCAAGTCATCCTTTTCTAGCATTTTGACATGTAGTGAAATGTGAAATGAATGAAAAAGGTCTATGTGTGCAACGGGTACTGTGCGGAACACTTTTTTCTGTTGTTTTGTGAGTGTATAACATATCTGTTAAATAGAATATCATTGCTTCCATGTATTTGACATACGGTTATGTTTGACATTCAGTAAGACTAGATACAAACAGATTTTATACCTAATATTAAAGACAAACAATATAGACTTTAAAAATAAAGAAAACAGTACCTATAATAATATAAGCGTGTAAATTTCATACTACGACCGCGCAATATTTTTACTCTTTTCTTTATTTTGAAATTCTGTGGTCAGATTGAGAATAGATTAATATTGTTTGTCTATGTTAGTTATTAACTTATTAGTAAAATTCCGCTCGCTCAATAAATATAATATTAAATCTCAATAATATAAAAAAAGTTGTGTAGCAGTAGCAGTAATCTAAATTAACAATATAATATAAGTAGGTAAAAAAAAATATAATTATATATTTGTTATTGCTGGTTTAAAGATCTTTTTGTATTTTTTTGCTACTTAAATTTTTTTTCTCTTATCGATTTCAGTAATTTCATATTATGCCTTGACATGAACATTAAGTTCGGAGTGAGAGACAAAAAGAAAAAGGAATCTAAATTTGCGGACACATAATAATAGTAAATGAAGAAGTGACATTGATAGATACATTCAAATGTGCACGAAATGTCATTCCAAAAGTTTTTTCTAAATTATAATTGTGAATTAATGGATTTAGAATCCAGGAGGCAAATTATTTATAACAATTAACAGCGAAGCCTGTGCGAAATTTGTGATAATAAAATTATAGTCTGACAATAGAACCTTAATCCACCTCCGTGGTGCAGTGGGAGCGCAAGCGACTGCTGTGCACGAGGTTGGGGGTTCGATCCCCACACGGGACAAAACTTGGTGTGATCCATAAATATTTTGCCGAGTCTCAGTGTACTTTGTGACCGTTAAATGTATGTTTGTAAAGTTCCCTGCGACACAGTGCTTGTGCCCTAGTGAGGGAGTTGTCTTTTTTAAAATAGAAAAAACATTAATAATGTTTAAACTTATAATTTAAGTAATTAATTAGGCATTCACATTTTATTCGCAAGGAAGGGGTTATTGTAGAAATGCCTGAGATATTGTGAGATGACAGTATTTAAGAACTGCTATTATAAACAATCAGTGTATTATTATATTCGCCACCAGTTGGAGCCACTTCTAACTGTCACATTGGGCCAATCAGAGGACTTTCAAACTTGACAGCTAGACCTACCTGACGCATTAGTACGGCCACTTCGTGGGCGCCATTTTAGAAAACCCTCTCAGCAATTATCTTTGGTCCTTAAGCACGTGAATTTATCTATTTTGTAAAGTAATAATAAAAATAAAAATAAATACTGAAAATATTTGTTTTGATAGCGCTGTCAAAATGGCAGACTTTTTACCAAACTGGCGCCAACTGTTGCCGAAAATTTTCAATGTCCTTGACAAACTTTCTTCAAGGATAGCTCAATGTGTTTAAAAAAAACACCAATCGGTCCAACATCACATCCTACTAAGCACAGCTTAACCTCAAAGGTCCTCTACTGTTTTAGCTACGAGCTCCTTCTATTTAGCTAACATAATATTATATTCTAAAGCACAATTTATAAATGATTACCTAATAGCGATTAAGTTCAAATTTGTCAGCGGCTTATTATATTCCTAGCCGGTATAAGTTTTTGTGTACACATAACGATATTCTTACTTGTGTTTTTTCGGTTGCATATAAATTCACGACAAAAACATGACAAGTAGTAACTACGTACCCACTATAGTTCTCAACACATTGGCAGGCATTAGGCACCATAGAAGCAGAGAGCTAAACTAGATCTGTTCAAAAGGCAGTTCTGCAAAATTTTCTAAATTAATATTGACGTGCTTCTGGTAGCCCTTAGTAGAGCAACGCTTTAGATTAAATTGACCTCTATCGAGGACGACGATGATGTGAAATCTGACTTTGTTTGCCGGGTGGACGTTTTGCAGAAAGGAAGGAAACCTTTTCCATCTATGGTTGCATCTATGAAGCAAAATTCTATACTCAGATTAAATATACAAAGTAAAATACCGCTACGGTCATCTCATCTCCTCTTTTATGAATTAACAACCTAACTGCCACCAACCCACAGTGATGTGTCCTTGAAGTTGACGTTTAAAAATTCATAATTAAGTATAATAATTATGAATATTCAAACGTCGCTAAATTGGTATGGTCAGGTTGTCATATAAGTAATACGTATTAGTAGATGAAGAATTTGTTGTTTCATAGCCATCAAAATATCTTCTATAAATCAGTGTTCAATAATATTTTAACTTGAGGTTAAACCATTTAGGTCACTGAGCTTTTCGGTCTTGGAGCGTTTGAGCTTACGTTTATCATAAGTTCATTCCCTTCAGTGGAACCTCTAAACTTGTTGATGGTAACAACTAGACGTGTGCGCCGCGCCACGCCGATGACTGACGCCGCCGATCACATCAGCGTGCCGCTGACCGATTATAAAATCGGCGTAAACGGCGTAGAGACGGTTAGGCTGCGCGCAACGCCGCGCGGGGTTTGCGCGCGAGTAGGCGTTATAGCAACACAATCGCGCATGTTGCGAGACGAACGAGTCACTTGATTAGATTTAGGTTGTATGTACGTCTAGTTATAATGGAAAATGATATAGTAATTCTAGTGAAAACTAAGTTAAAGTTTATATCTATTAATGTATTGCAATCTTCAAGTAAAAGCAGTTTCTGTTGGAGAAAATTTGGCTCATTAGTAATTGAGTTTGATGGGAAAAAACGTATTGTAACACCCGATAAAGTTTATTGTGAGGTTTGTTTAAACAACGCCAAACAAAAAAGTGAAGAACAATTATTTGGAAGGTAAGTGTTCCAAGTGTAACATTATTGATAAAATTTATAGGTTTTAGTTTCGCTACCTACGTGTCAAATACCTACCAAATTTCGTAAATCTCCTAGCAATGAATTTTGTATTTTCGTATTTAGAGAACCATCTAGCCTAGTTTATTGTTGTTTTGTTAAATAACAGCAACGAACACAAACGTACAATGAAGACTTCCGCTTCTGCGCAGAAGCGGAAGTCTTTAATGCACGTTAGTGTCAGCCGTTTTCGCTAGCTCGTCCGTTGCAAGCTGTAACGCACTGTGTTCTGCCGACATATACACACGGTTGCACATCCCCCTACACATTAAATGATGAATGATTTTATTTCTGTAATAGATCTTTCACAGAGACTTTCACAAGATATATTGTTCAGTGTTCCACGCCATTTCCAGAACTAGCGTCGCATTGTACCGATAGGCTTTTTGTAATATGAGAGGCCAGCTTCAATTGGAATTGTATAGCTTGATGTTTAGTCGTACTTAGCGTACCTTCTACAGCTTAGCTTTATACTTCTGTATTTTGTTTCAGTGTGGTAGTAAAGTCATACAGTGGTAAAGTAAGTACAGGAAACCTCATAAGGCATCTTAAAGAAGAACATCAATTGTCAGATGACAGATTTGCAGATTCACATCATTTAAAACATTTCTTCAACGTGATTCGCCCTACACCTGGAGCCAGCAGCACAAAAAATGTTGCTACTTTAAACAAACCTGCAAAATGGGTACTTGGCCGTGACCTGGCATTATGGTTTTGTCGTTCTCTTCTTTCTTTTGACTCAGTAAGTAACGATGCTATGATAGACTTTTTAAAGAAATATAACGTAATTTTGACACCGGAAGACCTACCAACAAGAACTACTATTTCTCGAACTGCTCTGGATGACGTATACGGGTCTATGTTAGCGTATATAAAGAAAGATATAAGAACATCTGTATCCAGTCATGCTGCTATCACCACTGATTTGTGGAGCGATTGCTACAGGCGCAATAATTACATAACAATTACATTACATTTCATCAATAATTTTTTTTTTTTGGAAACTATAACACTCGTTACTGAACTAATGGAAGGACCTAAAACCGCAGAAAAAATTTGTAGCTTTATACAAAAGACACTGACAAAATTTGAGCTTGAAGACAAATACATATTCCTGGTTTCTGATGCGGGGACAAATGTAAAAAAAGCAGCGACGTTATTGTCACTGCAAATGATGAGTGAAAACCACTTGTGTTTGGGACACGGTCTGCATAATCTTGTTGTCGTAGACGGTATCAAGAGCACTCCTAACATAAACAACTTAATAACAAAGTGCAAGAAGATCGTAAAAACATTGCGGTTTAAATTACCGGAGCTTGAAGAGTTGGCTGACCAAGAACAACGTAAAATTTTGGACAATATAGAAGATGCTGGTCAAGTAATAGATAATGACGAAGATATAAGCTTGGAGTTGGACGGAATGGAAGATGGTGAAGTAAACGTTGAAATTGACTACAGTGGAGACACTGACAATCTGCCCAAAAGTGTTGTATCAATTAAAAATGCCACGCCGACGCGCTGGCACAGCACATTAACAATGCTGGAAAGTTTATATAATAAATATAATCAAGTACCAATCAACCAGCTGCTTGAAAAGACAGATAAGTCTTATCTAAAAGTAACTGAAAGTGAATGGCTCTTGATGAAGCATATTATTGATTTTTTAACTAAATTCAGGGACTGCGTTACAATCATGAGCGCAGAAAAATCGTGTACGATTAATATAGCACTTGTATTCAAAATGGAATTATATGAAATTTTGAACACTCTGGATGAAAACGAGAGCCTTGAAATTTTTCGCATGAAAAAGAACATGATGGCTAAGTTGAACCACCGTTTTCCGACTAATGATTTAATAGTGGCTGCAACATTATTAGACTGCAGATTCCAAGCGATAGCTGAAGTCGACAAGTACTTGGAGAGGCACGGAGTAGATCGTGTTTCATTTTTGGTATCCTGTACGAGGAAACACATTAAAAAAAACCCAACCGAAGAAACAGCACCAGCAACGGTGTCTAAGTCGTCACAGGCAGAAACTTGCAAGTCATCTTCTCTTCTGCTACAACTATCAATGAAATACGGAGCCGGATATTCCACACAAAACGATGCCTCCATCGAAGCCGAGTGCTGGAAGTATTTCGCTAGTTGCGATCCAAAAGACCTAAGTGCTGGAGACATTCTTAAATATTGGAGAGAAAAGCAAGAAACTTTTCCGTATTTATCCAATCTAGCAAAGGGAATTTTATGTGTGCCAGCTACTAGCACACCGAGTGAGCGTGTGTTTTCAGTAGCTGGTCTCACTATCACTGCGAAACGGTCTCGGCTGTCGGGAAATAGTGTAAACAAAATTATTTTCGTTCACGATAATTATGAGAAATGTAGTAATTACACTGAAGAGGAATAGGTGGTAAAGAGATGAAACAATTCTTGTGTTAAGTACTAATTATAGGCTGTGATTTTGCATGTGTTTAAAATATTTTATGATACATAATATAATTAAGAACATCAGATGCAGTTTTATTGAATATTTAATACTAGTTGAAGTAATGAATAGCCACGCCGATGACGCCGCCGTTCACGCCGCCGCCGGCTCATTTTTGGCCCTACGCCGCCGCCGATCGTTTTAACATCGGCGCACACGTCTAGTAACAACATTATGACCTCTCGACGAGACGGCGAGGTTTGAGGTCACCTAAGGGCTTTTTATCTAAGTAGCATTTTCTTATCATATTTTTTTTAATATCAATATTGAAGCATTCCATATTTTCGACTACTAATATAGACAACAGTTTAATAGACATTTATTACTTAGCACAAATGTATTTGTTCAGTCGATAGGTATAACGAGTTTTAATTTTAGCAATATTTCCATACAAAAAAATATTTGCCACTTGTATAAGCATGTTGAGTCATCTTTGAAAGAATACCTTTTCTATTTAGTTCTTTAATTAACAGCAAACCAGACAAAAACAAAAATGTAACCTACAATGTGACTGCTGTAACATTTGTAAATATTATCAAAAATGTTGTTCGAGTATTGCATGTAGGTAGATGAGTACTACATGCATGTTAATTTGTAGTTTGTTATCCATCACGTCGATCGTGATATTTAAGTGGATGGCATTGTACTCTTCTATAAATTAGCGCAAAGCAATTTACATATGACGACAACATCGACGCTCATGGTCTAACAAGGCCGATGACCGCCATACTTAACGTTTACTTCGATGTTAGACATCAGTAGCTCCAAGTTTGAATACATCCATTTTTACAATTCAGAAGCTTTGGTAATTTGAATGCAAGTACGAATTTAACCTTCAAATGTGGGGCTATTTGTATAGATTTTAGCAATTTAAGTAAATACTTCACGATTCTAATAATGCTTACAAAAAGACGATAATGTAATTATCATAGATGATTTGACTACTACTTGAATTAGAAAAGTGATTGTGTTTGAAAAGTGAGTTTTGGGTGATCAGATATCTAATTATATGGTATCTAATAGTGTCTGTATTAATGAAAGTATAAGATCGTAGGTACAGAAAAGTATTTTATACTGCAAACTGAGCCGAGACAGTATTGACTGATGTTGTCCAAATAAATATTTTACGTAGGCTTTGGTTGACATTTATTTGCTACTTTTACTGTTTATAACAGTAAAATAAATAAATTATAAAAAATGATTATGAGACCAGGTTTTGCTTTTACAAAAATTTTGTGGCAAGTGTGATAGGTATATTAACTGAACTAAACTTAAAGTGAGAGTTGAGCTCTAGGTACACGTAGGTTTCATTGAATACTATATACTGATACTAGTCACCAGGAAACTCGCTAAAAAATAAACTATGTTCAATCAATTATGAAATTAAGAATTGATACGTACAGTTTTTTATGTTACGAAAAAGTGACAACACTGTTTTTCACATTAACCGCAAACTAGTGAGTAGGTATGTTTTTATAAACTAAACAGAGCACTGTAAAAACTACGCAATTAAATATTGTTTCCCTACGAGTAACTACGACGAAGGTCTTATACTGCCAGGAACACGAAAAACTAAATAATAGTAGGTAGTCTATTTACGAAATGATTGTGTAAATGTTGAAGAAGAAACTCTGTCATCAGCTTTATTTCTTTCTTGTATTTATTTAAGTACTTAGTAAAAATTGTTTTGAAACGTATTTATCGTAAGATTTTACGATTATTATTATTATGTTGTTCTATAGTAAGATAGTTGCTAATGCGACGCACATTGTAGTAAAGTCGTACATTGGCACCAAGCCGAACGAGGACTCCGCCCCGGCTCGGTCAACCCGATGGCGCGTGTCGTCGCCTCGTTTGTCCTCCACCTTGAAATTTTATTGATCACAGCTAAAAATATAAAAACGAGTCGCTACAAATGTATGTTTTAATAATAAACCTATTTTGTAAATGTTCTTCAATGAAAATACGTCAGACCGATGGCGGTAGATGCTTCTTGAGAGTTAAAAGTACCACCAATTCCACTTGTTTAGATACCCAGGGTACCTATACCGTTTTAAGATATAAGTACCTAATAAGAGAGTAAATGTATGCAATTTGTAAACTGAGCTTATAACATCAGCTTCTCTTATTAGTATGTAAGTAATAGTAATATAAATATTAGGCCTTTACTTGTATTTATATAGGTATATAGATATTTTTATCAAGATACATATTAACAATCCCGTATTCATTGACTGATAAAGTTAACTTATCCTAGTTACGCAATGGATTTGTCAATATATACCTCGTAATATTCGCTCCACTTATGGGATAGAGACCAATATCTTTAATTAAACATTAGTGATATGGAAGTAGTACCACAGATTACAGAACCAAAGTAGTACTTCCTTCTTACTGCGCAGTTTGTAAGTATAGATAAGCGGTCAGTGTAGGAAACTGAGGTTCCTGCAGTCGAATGATTGCAGTCGGCGACCTGCCAGAGCAAAATTAACGACGTCCATAATCTATTTATATCACGCACAGACCTACTTGTCCGTTGTTAATAAGTTTAATGGATAATATTATTTTTAATGTTTATTATCTTCTCTATGTCTTGGTAGTGGACAGTACCACTAATGGTATGCAAATTAAGGGTGATATTGGTCTGTGAACTCATACAATAGGTTATAAAATTTACGTAGACTAATTGCCAGTCCTACGTAGTGGTTAGGTCATCATAAGACTATATATAGATTTACTATGTATAAATATGTCACTGACGGCTTACTATTTCTGACCTATTCTACTCTAGCATTTTGAATACATTGGATTTTTAGTGACAAGTTGAACTACACTAGTTCAACATGACTACATTGACTACCTACTGATACGAGTTTAGAAAAGGAGTAGGTAACATAAATACAGTTTATTCATAATCGGTTCGTCTTTGCTTAGCGGGGCAGTAGGTACCTAATTGCAAATCAAAATGGTCACAACATAAAAATGATAAATTTTGTTACCTAGCACCTAGCACTATTAATAGTAGGTAACTGGAAACTAAGCCCAAATGTGGACTTCTTGCCGCTTAAATGATGATAATGATTAATAGTAACTACTACTGGGTTAGTGGTAGTAACCTATTCAGGCTTTGTTAGAAGGACCTTTAGCACTGTCGCAGCAACTATTTTCGTTATATTGTTTGTTCTTATCAGTTACTCAATATAGCAAAATTAAATAACGGCGTGTTAATTACTAAAGTGTTCTATCATCTTTAACAGAATAACTTAATGCCAGATGACTGTTCTCACACTTACGACAAAATATACCTAGATAATAATATATATTTATACGGTTTATTCCATCCAGCATATTATATCTTATGGAGCGACAAAAAATCATGACGTGCTGTTATAATATAAAACTGGCGATGAGAATCGTTACAGTAATTAAAATAAATTTGCATAATGATTACTTTATATATATATGGCAGGCGAAAAACCGTGCTAAGGTAGGTATATTTACTTGATTGAAATTATCTTAAGTACATAAATATATGATAGTTTTGGTTCAGGTGCAGTTTCCAAAACGACACAGAATTTAATCAATTTTGGAAAATCTATTAATATAACAATAAATGGTAACTGTAAAATTGTTCAGGGGATCATCGCGATTATTTAGAATGGCGCCCAAAAATAGAGTTTCACGAAACTATTCTAAGAATGCTAGTTATTCTTCAAAGCATACGGAATTGAATTATTTATCAGAAGGTTTAAAACTAATAATCGTATTGAACATACATTTATACACACTTAAACACGTTGGAAATTAAATGTCCACTTCCCTCCATTGCAAAGCGGGAGACAAATTTAATCTGTATAGGATTATGATCTATTAAAGAGAGCACCACGAACAAGTAATATTAAGCGTCCTATGTGAGCTATATCTGATTCCAGTAATAGGTATGGTATATTTTATAATTTTGAAGTTGGTGCCAAGAAAATACTAAATAACTAAATTGTATAACAACCTTACTACAATAGCAAATTAAGATTGATAATACTGGGTGGCGCAAAAGTAAAGACCCTATTTGGTTCAGCTATAACATTTTTTCTAAATTAGAAAACTAGATTTAGATTTTTTTAAATGTATATTTGTGCCATTAAATTTCGTACCATTAGGATTTAAAGATGATGTCTTTTAAATGGTGACCTCCAGAGTTGATACACATTTGAGCCCTATTTATGACATTTTGCATAACTCGTTTTGGCGATTTGCCTTGGCCTGCAAGATCACCCGATCTGACCAGTCCAGACTTCTTTCTTTGGGGTTTTTTGAAATCTCGGGTGTATGTGAACAAGCCACAGACTCTCGCAGCTCTAAAAGAAAACATTCGTCAAGAAATAACGAACATATCGCAGGAAGTGTTACGGCAAGTTATGCAAAATGTCATAAATAGGGCAAATGTGTATCAACTCTGGAGGTCACCATTTAAAAGACATCATCTTTAAATCCTAATGGTACGAAATTTAATGGCACAAATATACATTTAAAAAAATCTAAATCTAGTTTTCTAATTTAGAAAAAATGTTATAGCTGAACCAAATAGGGTCTTTACTTTTGCGCCACCCAGTACCTATAGGTACCTAGTTATTGTTTTACTTGGCACCAACTTCAAAATTATAAAATAATTATTATTTTTTCTGATTAACTAAATCAAAATACGAATTACTTTGTGCTATGTAAATTTATTTTTACTTTTTAGTTTCCTTACGGTTTGAATCATGTATTCGGTTATCTTTTTGTTAAAAATTATTTTATCTCAAATATAATCTTAAAAAAAACCAAACACGTACTTACGTTTTTTAAATTTTTACGAAAATTATCATTTTCCCTTGTTTTATGCAGAGTCATTTAGCTTTATTAAAATTTTATAATTTAAAAAAATACAATGTTATTTAAATAGAAATCAACTAAGATTATATTAAACTTCTTATTTTTATAATAATGTCAACAAGAAAGTAAAAGTATTAGTTCATTCTTATAATAGTCGAAAATATGGTTATTTTAAAAAGAAAATAATCAGTGACAGTTATACATGTTATTGAAGGCTTGCTCGTTCTAATCGCATTTGCTACAAAAATACTTTTATTATTGAGTTCAACCTCACAGAACACGGTAAGCACACGTCTTTTTTCCCGTTATGGTTGGCGAGGCTTTAATACTGCAGTGGTTTCAGTCTTTGCCAGCCATAACTTAGGTAAGTTGGCATGAGGTTACTGCGATATCGAAATATTTCTCAATTTTAATGTTATAACATTCATTTTTGTCCGTTTCAAGAGAGTCTTCTGATTGAATAGGTATTTATTTATTTACTAATTAGGTATGTACAACAACAGCATAATATATTTTACATTCAATAGAAAAGGTACCTACAACAACCTATAATTCGGTATATATATATGTAGGGATGGGTCTAAATGAATAAACTTTTATCACTATTGACTTCTTTATTAATATTTAAACTTTTAAAACTAATTGTACAGCGTCGTTCATCTTCTGGCTCTCACTCGTCTAAATATGGCGTCGTGCCGTGTACGTGAGCGAGAACTTCCGTTCCCCTCTCCCTCATACGTTCGGAAACGTTCACAATTAACATTAAATATAAGCTTGTAGAAATAAAAATCCTACAACTCGGCCGTCCTGCTAATCAGTCTGGCCTCAGACTGAACTTATTAGTATTACAAATTCACATTAAAACAACATAGTCTTACAATTGCTCATGGCAGTAGAACTATATAATGAAATAAACCATGGACTGGGTAACTTAAACATATAGTATGCTACTAATAACACTTATCTGTAAAGGAAAAACAAACCATAGTATAACCAATTATCAATATTTAGTTATAACTTACACCCTGATATTGAGTGAAACATAATAATATGACAGAATGCGACTTAATAGGTTATGTTTGTATTCATTCGTAAGGATTACACTGAACTTGGTTATTGGGTTTCTATTTTACAGGTTAAATACAATAACTTAAACATAAACTTGACTATCTGAGATTGACAAAGTAAAGATGTATCAAGGCCATCGTTTCATAAAATCTAAACCTGTTGTAGTCTTCCTTGGTCCCTCCTTACCTCTGTCTATCTTCTCCACCTCATAGCGATCCTTTCCTAATTCCTTAGTGACTCTGTATGGTCCAAAGAATTTTGGTTTTAATTTCAACGCATTACCAAATTGTGTCCTTTGTATTGCTACTAAATCGCCCTGGGTGTACTTCTCTCCTTCTTTCCGATTTTTATTGAATGTTCGCCTATTCTCTTCTTGAATCCTTAATATTTGTGCTTTAGCTTCTCTTCTCACTTCATCTCTCTTATGCATGAATTCTATCCTACCTTCTTCTTCTAAAAACTCTAAAATCTTTATGTCTTCTTTCATTCTTAGTTTAACTCCAGTTAACAGTTCGAATGGGGTGGTATTAATTGATCGTTGATAAGTACTATTAATGACTCTTTGAAGTTTACTAACATGCTTGTACCAATGACCAGGCTCCTCTAAACACATCTTAGTTAAAGTAGAAATAATAATACGGTTCATTCTTTCTACTTGGCCATTACCACGAGGAATACCGGTAGTTATGGTAATATGCTCAATTTCCTGTTCACTGCAATATTCTTGAAATTCATTTCCTGTGAAAGCTGTTCCTCGATCTGTCACTAGTCTCCGTGGGTTACCATAGTCTTTTTGATGCAACTTGAGTTTCTCAACAGTTTCTTTAGCCGTTACAGTCTTGACAGGGTAAATCCAGACAAACTTGGTGTATCCATCAATCATGGTTAGGATATAATTGTACATTTTCTTTGTAGCGTCCAATGGTCCTAGATGGTCGCAGTGTAGTGTATCCAATGGTAGTTCTCCTTTGTCTATGGGATTTAAAAAACCTTCCTTTTTGCCAGATTTCCTGCTTGCCAGTAAACATGGCACACACATAGAGATGACTTTATCAACTTTAAGATCTAATTTTGTTATATAAAAATCTTTTTCAATAATATCTTTAATCTTCTTTTTACCAAAATGACCAGTTTCATGAGTTTTCTGAATAATTTCTACATCCATCAGTTCAGGTACCACTAATCTCTTCTGTACACCTTTGTAAATAACTCCATTTTCTAAAAAATAATCTTCATATTCGTTTTCTTTAAGAACTTCTTTGATTACCTTCAATCTGTCATCTTCTTCTTGTGCTTTCTTTATTCTCGCATGTAGTCCGACATTGATCATACTCACATATCTGCTTAGTGCATCCACATGTTGCATCTTATCACCAGATCTATGCTCTATAGAATAATCAAAGTCTTGTAAGTACAGTATCCACCGGGCTACTTTCGCAGATACATCTCTTTTGGTTAAAGTCTTCTGAAATGCTTCGCAGTCAGTTACTATCTTAAAATGGATTCCTATGAGATATCTTCGAAATTTTTTTACACCTTCAATAACAGCTAAAGCCTCAAGCTCATAACTGTTACACTTCTGCTGAGCTTCTGATGTTTTCCTACTCATGTAGTGAACTGGATGTAAGTTACCATCGTTTGGATCTTTTTGTATTAAAATGGCTGCATATCCATGCTTGGAGGCATCAGTATGCAGTTCAGTATCCAACTGCACATCAAATATTCTTAACACTGGTTCACAACTCAATTTCAATTTTAATTCCTCAAAAGTTTGTCTTTGAATATCGCCAAAATAAAATTCACTATCTTTCTTCAGTAAGTCAGTTAAGGGCTTAGCCACTAATGCATAATTTTGAATAAATTTTCTGAAGTATGAAGTTAATCCTATAAAGCTATGAACTTCTTTTAAATTTCTAGGCACTGGGAATGTCATAACAGCTTTAGTTTTCTCTAACGAGGGCTTTACTGTTCCATCTGATATGATATGTCCTAGATACTCAACAGAACGTTGAAGAATTTGTGACTTCTTCCAATTGATTTCAAGTCCATATTCGGCAGCAACTTTCAACACATCTCTTAGTCTTGCTAAACCATGTTCTTCATTTTCTGAGAGTATTATTATATCGTCAATGAAGATCAATACAACTCCATTTCTTATAAAATCTGAAAATATTATATTAATATACCGTGTGAAGTACTTTGGACATACTGACAGACCGAAAGGTGCTCTTAGGAATTCGTATTGGCCTTCCGGGTTACTTGTCACAAAAGCTGTGTATTTCACCGAGTCTTCTTCAATAGGCAAATGAAAAAAACCATTTTTCAGGTCAAGAGTACTGAACACTTTCACTTTACACAATTTATCGATGTGATCTTCTATTACAGGTAATGGGTATTCGTCTTTCACCATCTTTTGGTTTATTTTTCTGTAATCCACACAAACGCGTATACTCCCATCTTTTTTCTTGACCAACACCAATGGACTGGCATATTCCGACTGACTTGGACGAATAACACCCTTAGCTAACCAATCATCAATTTGTTGTTTGACCACACTCTCCTCTGTTAAAGCTAATCTTCTTGGTCGTTGCGCCACCGGTATGTCATCTTTCAAAACAATTTTCAACTTTATTGGTGCTTCTTTAATCTTTACTGGCTTATAATTATCTATGATTTCTTGAATTGATAAACTCTGGTTGTCAAAACTAGAAAACACACAAATAGCATTTTGATATGAGCTATCATACCACTCGGGCCTTACTACAACTGAACCTTTATCAATCACAGTGATAGTATTTACTAAAAACGGCTGACCTAAAATTATTTGATAAGGTATGACTTCAGTGGGAACTATATGGAAACAAATATTGTAACTATGACCATCAATAACCAAATCGGTGTTAAACTTACCAATAGAAAAGACTCTGCAGGCTCCTAAACCAGTCAACAACATTTTTTGAGGCTTGAATACATCTTTTAATTTTGAAAACAATCCGTATGTAATTAGATTAACATCGCTACCAGTGTCAATTAAACAGTTCACCGTAAGATCACGTATTTTAACTTCTTTCACACTATTATTTATGACCGAGACACTTTTGTTTACGTTTAGCACATTTTGACAGTAAGGACTGAACCGCGGATTGATTTGATCGACCGAACTGAAATTTGACGTAGAACCATTTGACGTTCGTTCACTCATTTGCTCCTTCGGATTGCTGCTAGCTTCAATCACGTTCGTCGCGCCCTCTGGTGACTGATGTTGAACGAACATCGATCGTTGACCTGATTTTGCGCCGTCATTTTGATTATTTGATGTTTTTCGTTCCTTGCCCGCCATCTTACACTCCACGCCAATATGACCAAACTCATTGCATCTAAAACATTTTACACCTTTGGTACACGTGTTGGCCATATGATCTTTTTCACCACATTTGTAACAACGCTGACCCTGTTTTGCATGCTCTTGGGTCTTCGTTTTCGTATCACGTTGTCTTGAGGATCCCGCCATCTTAGTTTTCTGTTTAAATGCTTCATAAAGACATAATTTCTCTTTCAATGATGAGTACGATGTCACACCATAGAATAACAATTTATTAGACTCGTAATCTGAAATGCCGTCGACGATATATTGAATGGCCACGTAGTCAGGGAACTTCGCCCTTTTACCTAATTCTTTCATAACAAGCATGTACTGGTAATATGTCTCGTTTGCCTGTTTTTTACGCTTGCTCATAACTTCGTGCATTTGCTTGGTATTTACTAATTCCGGAAACTCCTTGAGCAATGCGCCTTTGAGTTCGTCGTATGATTTAAATGCTTTTTCAGTCTTTAGCCATAATTCTGCTGTTCCAGACAGACATCGTCGTGCTATTATTAATTTTTGATGCGGACTCCATCCGAATATCTCTGCATTATCTTCTAAATCTTGGGTCCATTTCGCGGAAGAGTAAGTCATGTCGTCTCCCGTGAATTTCGGAATTGCATCGATCATATAAAATGGATTGCACTTGCCGTCGTTATTTTCAGGTTTCTCTGCCATCGTTCGTCGTTGGAATGTGTAGATATTGTGCTACACAAGAGTTGCAGATCGATTTTATGCCGGCAGCCGAACGCCGCTCGCGCACCCACGCCACGCGGTACCTCGTGCCTCGTTTTGATAAAATCTCGTTGATTTCACTTAGACCCCTGTATCCCGGACGAGAATTTGTAGGGATGGGTCTAAATGAATAAACTTTTATCACTATTGACTTCTTTATTAATATTTAAACTTTTAAAACTAATTGTACAGCGTCGTTCATCTTCTGGCTCTCACTCGTCTAAATATGGCGTCGTGCCGTGTACGTGAGCGAGAACTTCCGTTCCCCTCTCCCTCATACGTTCGGAAACGTTCACAATTAACATTAAATATAAGCTTGTAGAAATAAAAATCCTACATATATATATATATATAATTGACCTAATTTGACCTTATCTTCAATGGTAAATAAATAACTATATTAATTAAATATATTATAGTATAAAACGAAACAGTATTTAAATACAAAATTATTTTTTAGAAAAAAAAAACGAAAACTGTCTCAAAGCAATACAGACCATGTAGGTCTGTATTGCTTTGAGTCGTTTTTCGTTTTTTTCAATCCTTAACTAAAAAGTAGAAAATAATATTATAATTACTTCAAAGCAAAGAACATTAAAGAGGAATTAACTCAATTATTGATACCTATATAATACTTTAATAATTACAATTTATAAGCAGTTATTTTGGAGTCGGTGCCAGACATGTTCGAAAATTCGTCACAAAAGACAGACGCTTTGCTTTACACGTCTTCACTCCTTGCATACATTTTTATTACAAAATATAAAATTAAACCCAAACTACTAACCCATTTTTTATAAAAAGAATATGGGATCCGATTTCAGAATATACTCTTTTAAATAAAAAAGAATTTTCCAATTTGGTTCATATATGACTGAGTTATGTTGTAACAAACATACAACTACTCAACCATTTTTTATAATCAAAATATGTGACTAATTTCAGAGTATATATACCCTTTCAAATATTTTTTTTTTATATTGGTTCATAAATGACCGAGTTATGTGGTAACAAACATACAAAAAAAACATACGACCCGAATTGATAACCTCCTCCCTTTTGAAGTCGGTTAAAAATACATGCAAATAATTGGACATACAAAATTTAATTCTTTAACGAATATAATCTAGGAGGTACCTATCTGCGGGCAATACGCCTAGATGTCTGCGGTTTACTTGAAAGTATTATTTTCTACTCTTTATTTATCTACACGGCTTCACTATTTCTAACATATCTAAAATTTACTTTCTAATTATTTTACAAATAGTCCAGATTATTGGTAGGCGCTTAATCATCAGCCATTTAGATTATTAACAGTGATCCTTCAGTTTTCATACGTCTAGGTATTGTGTCACTTATCTTTTACTTAGGTGAGGTTGAAAGCCATTGTGCGATAATAGTCAAAACCTACGCACTAAGTAGGTGAAAACATGAAGGTTATCCTAAATCTCTAAATAACAAATCTTTGATGATTTCGGTATTAATGTAGGTATTGCGTTGAATAGCCACTTAATGATGTCAAACGTCCCCAAAAGAGCTAATTGCAATAAACCAACTGATTATAATGTCTTTACTATTTTTTTTTTTTTTAAGGAAGGTACAGTACAGAGACTTCTCGCTCGAATTGAAGTATACCACAGGCATAAACTACTCTACTCTCTTATATTGGTATTCTTGCACATAAGTAACGATTTCCACTGGAATATAAGAAGAAGACATAATCTTACTACTGTTAATACAAAGTTTCTTTATATTTTTACTTGGTGGTAGCCATAGGTAATGGTGCTATTCTTCTGGTACTTATGTGGTTCACAAGCAGCTCTTGTCAGCCACCTCTGGTTAAACAAAAAACACATTAGCTGTAATACCAAAATATGTGTTTTCTTACTCCAATTTGTCGCTTTTTGGTCGAAGCTCACAACAAAACAAATGTAAAAATCAGCGATCACACTAAATAGTAAAGGCAACTGTAAATCAATGTTATTTTGGGCACGTAATTCTTATGTGGCAAAGATGAAACCAAAAGTACAATACTACGAGACTCGTATGAAGCAGAACTTATGTACCACAGATTGACGACAAAGTTGGACGTGCTCCGAAAACGTTATCTTTCCGGTTTGTTGCAAACTAGTTTTGTCTTTTTAAAACGACCGTTACTTAAATAGTCCTTATTAGAGTCACATTAGCTAGGTATTTTTAAAATTTTCACATGCCATTCGAAAAGTTATTTTATACCTACCAGATTCGCTGCAATTTTATGTGAATCTTAATTACGATTTACCGTTTTTTTGTTCAATAATTAGGTGTAACTAGCTTTCCACGGCGCGGTTTCACCCGCGTCTTGGCTTACTGCTCTGCTCCCGGCGCCAGTAGCGTGATGTTACATAGCCTATAACCTTTCCAGAATTGGGCTATCATACGCAAAAAGATTTTTTTAAATCCGACTGGTAGTTCCAGAGATTAGCGAGGTCAAACAAACAAACTCTACCGCTTTATATAATAGTATAGATTAAGGTGTTATTGCTCTTTTTAAATAATGTTCTTTGTAATTATTGTAAAATATGAGTAATAAACTCATATTTTACATATTTTCCAAAGGTTATACGTAAAGCTTATTCATTTCAATATAGCTATTTGCCGTCAGCCATTCATGCTGCAGAGTTATTCACTGACTACGCAAGCTCCTTGACCTACTTGCATACTTGCAGTTGCGTGACAGTGGTCAGCAGCTGATGATGTACAACTTTCACCAAAACATTGTAACGCGATGTTATCGTTTCTGTAGCTTTGTTGTCAATTTGTGCCCCAAAAAAGAGATCATGACCATTCTGAATACATACGGGTTACGACCTAACTTTCGTGATTATTCAAAAAGAATTGAAGAATACATTAAAATTGATGACGTGCCTTATTTTCTTTAAGTGTTGTTATTACAGTCCACATAATTTCTTATTTATTATTTTATTAATCTTACGAAACGATTTTTATGTTATGAAAGTTACAAAAACAAAAAGTGCTGAAAGTTTGTGAAGTGGTTGTGATGTAACAGGTTCATTGGTTAAGAATCAGCCAAAAACACAAAGTTGTTGACAATAAATTGTTTCATTTAATGTTCTCTTAATTAATCCCCATAAAAGGTTTTACATTTAAATTGCCATTTCATTTTGTTATGATTGTTTTGCTAAGCTATTAGGTAACAGTTTTAAAACTTCGGTCGATTTCACTTTTACTTCACGTAATTCGTTTCATTTGTATTTTTGTATGTAAAGAGGGTTAAGCATTGGTGCGGTATATTGACAATATTTCACGTACAGGCAGAAGTTAAATCATTAATTATGCAGTATGTAATTATTCAACACATATATGATTATTATAATTATTATTGTCAAGGTCTTTGGACCTTAACATAGGTAACTGAAATTTAAGTTCCGGTAATACTCATCGGTCGCCCTGGCCCACTGACCGCGATCGCGAGTAGAACAACAGAAGTAGGCGTTTACGTTTATTATAGCTAGCAGAGAGACGTGTCGCTCGTGGACCGCCACTTATTCTATTTATACAGTTCTCTTATAACGGATATTATACTAGAATTGTATCAAGTAAATCTGAGTATGACATGACTACTTCAACGGTTTCGATGAAGAACTCCATCAGCGCTGTTTTTCTCTATTGTCGTGTTTGTAGTGCAGTCGCACGTAACATAAACACACTTACCTAAAATACGAAACTAACGATAATGAACAAATGTAGGTAGAACATACGTACGTATCGTAATCTTATTTAATAAACTTATTAAATAATGTTAAACAAATTTGAATCTGATTGTACTCTATCGTGTATATTTCACAGTAGTACAGTAAACAACAGTGAGCTCTTGCTGAATAGATGCTTTCGACTGTCTTGTCTAGACAATGTAGAACTAGGAACGTATTTATGTCCAAAATATCACCTTTGTGATATCTAACCGCAATTTTATAAGTATAGAAAATAGAATCATCAGCATTCTTAATTTATCATTTGTTCATTTACATATTTAAAAGCAACACACCTCCTTTGAGGATTGATTTGAAACAACGCAAGAGATGACCTACATTTTTTAAAAGTAGATAAGGGATTTTGCGAAAATCCTATGACTTTGATTAATTTAGGTACTTAAGAAGTTATTTTGATAAATCGGTAGATGCTAGGTCGTTAAGGCATACTAAGAGCGGTTTATGAGTCTTCTACTCTGGTATTTTATTGAGGAACATTTATCTCATGTTGAAACTATCTATACAAACCATACCGTTAGATAACCTATATAAAGTCCTTCCAGGAATGTACGGTGCAAGCAATCTGGCCTCTTTTATCCGGTTCGAGTTCCGAGACTGCAGTTTCTGATTGCTTATATATATTTTTTATTCAAATTAACACTGTTTACTGCTTTACCAGACGTGAATACTGTAAGTATTAAATAAAAGGAATAACATTGTCGGTAAGATGGTCGCACGGGCCAATTCAAGTATCGTGTACGATACCGTTCGCCGAGTCGATGCGCGTTTGACATCGAAGGTTATCGTCGGTGTCAGCGACCAGCCGCCGCCGCGCCCACACGCGCTTCTGTATACAAACAACAGCTCAGCACACATGCTCAACGTCGTCGTATATATAGCTCTACATAAGCTGGGCATTAAAAACTAACTCTACGCTCTGTACGCACCGTCAAACTTGACAGACTGCGCTTTTACCATCATTATACCGTATCCTTCATGTGCACATGCGCTCGAAAGTGAAGTTCATTCATTACAGATTATTGATCCGCATCAAAATAACTTTGGTTTGTTTACCAACACAAATAATGAACCTGTCTGTGTATACAAACATTGATATTTATCAAGCGGTTCTATTCCAAAGATGTAGGTTTTCTTAAATAATTCAAATTAATTAGTATTGTTAACTAAATATTTGCAGGTCGATATCAATGCAAATGTATTTAAAAAAGTAATATTCCCATTTTATACATAATAATATATTATATAATATATACTTATGATAAAGACGGCAGTATTCTATCTGCCCTATGTATGTCACGTTTTAAACGTAAATTATATTAATATTGATGATTCAATGCAACAGATATTACATACACCGAAATCTTTATAATAGTAAATTGCATTACAACCTTAGAGAGATATAAATAAATTGAAAGCGAACAGTGGGACTTTATTTTTAAATACGTTGTTCTGACACAGCGGAGTCAGGGTAGGGCAACGGCCGTCCTTCCTTCCGCTACCGCCCGTCCTCCCTCATGCTATTAACGTCTTGGTATAACATATATCAATACCTATACTTATTTTAGACTTGCTATTTTAAACAATAAGGATTACATTGATAACTGTATTTATCACATTTACAAAATGGTTAATTGATTAACTTGGTGCTACGTAGACTCTACCTTCAACACAACAACTAATACTTAAGTCTTATTGTTGTTTAATACGCAATTCTTTATAATATAAAAGTTGGTAAAAATATCATAATACGTAAAAATGCCACATGGCAATGTCATTTTATTTTAAACTTCACGTAAACACCTCGCGGATACATCAGCTGATCGAAGTAAACAAAGCGAGCGGCACTTTCTCGATAGCGTTACGATTAGAAGTAGGTACTTCTAATTTATTATTTCATATATAACCAAACGTGTGAAATAATGTCACTAAATAAGTAGCATTTACTTATTTAATAGATAATAAGTATTATTGTTTAGAAAAACGAGAATAGGCCGGTCGATTGGCGTGTCCCGTTAACGAACGCGCGCTACCTACGTAACGTATAAAGCGTGGGCTGCCCCACCATCGCGCCATTAGTACAGCGCCCGCGCGCGCGATAGCACGTATCTCTGACTCCAGCTCCGCGCTCGCTATCTCGACTCTATGTGTACACAAGCCAGTCAGGAAACATGCATTTTTGTATTCAATTGCACGATTGGTTTTATGAAGAGACCCTCGCGACGGTGGACTCTGCCAGCGCTGCAGCACGCCGGCGCAAGCCGCGTGATCGACGCCGCCCCCCGTCCGCGCCGCCGACGACGTCGACGCCGCAGAGAATTTCTACTGAAGAACTAGTTGATGCCCTCCGCCCGCATCTTTTGTCACCGAAGCGTATGTGGACCTTGGGTTATCCTCTGGAAATCGAACCGACTTCGTCGAAAGCTGTGGTTTACATTAATCCACCGCCTCGACCGAGACCTCTACCAGCTACTACGTGGGACGTGAACGCTCCGGAGTTTGTACCGGGCTCTCAGGGCGACAGCGGCCGCGGGTCGTTGGGTTCGACTCCACGTTCTGACAGTGATGAAGAGGCGGATACAGTGGAACATTTGTGTGTGCGTTGTGATAAAATGTTTCGAATGACTCGCGAAGGTGAATATCTTAAAGACGAACCGTGTCTCTATCATTGGGGACGTGTGAGTGGGGATTGCCGTTACACTTGTTGCAAGTCACTATTGGGTTCTAGAGGATGCAGCACAGCTCGTTTTCATGTTTGGAGCGGCACTCGCCCTGGCATGAATGGGCCACTGGAAGGTTACGTGCGTGCCCGCTCTCCTCGTGGTGGCGTATTCGCCATCGATACAGAGATGTGCTACACAACTTCAGGATTGGAATTAGCTAGTATCGCGGTAATTGCCGCTGATGGCCGGCTTGTATACAAGTCGTTAGTTAAACCGAGTTCCCCTGTTGTCGACCATAATACCCGATTTTCGGGCATCAGGCCGCGCGACTTGGCGCGCGCGACCAAGACGCTACGAGATGTACAAAATGATATACTTGGATTCGTGGGGACTGACACGATTCTTATCGGACATGCTTTAGACAACGACCTAAGAGCTTTAAAGTTACTACACAGTGCAGTGGTTGATACTTGTGCGTTGTATCCTCACGCACGAGGCTTCCCTATGCGACGATCATTGCGTGCTCTGTCTGAGGAGTTACTAGGGCGCATCGTGCAGCGCGGCAGCGCGGGACATTCACCGCTGGAAGACGCTCGAGCCGCTATGGACCTCGTACTACTGAAAGTTAACGATGAGCGAGCGAGCCGTGCCCGAGTTTCGAACCAGCTTCCCATGTTGCAGCCGTATGATCCGCTTATTAGTGCCGCCTAAATATTGAAATAAGTTTAAAGACGACTGTTCTATGGACATGAATAATGATGGACTGATAATTGAGTGACAAATTCGTCACGTTGACGGGGTGCGCGTACTGAAAAGGTATGTGCCTTCGAATTGCAACTATGGCAATAAACGTGATATTTTTCTTTAAAAGTCTGTTTACTTTCTCCTGTTCCTATAAACAAGAAAAGGGTAAGTATGTACAACCACGAAATAACAAACATCACATGAAATGCAGATTTATGAATTTCTGAAAGGGTGACACCATTCTGTATTCAACATAAATATAATTAAGCCGTTATATTAAATAGTGATGATATTTAGTGTGTCACTGTAGGCAGAGCCATAAAACTTTCACTATGTTAGGTTTCTCTACTACGTAACAAGTAGTTGGTGGTTAAGCCATGCAACGGCTTAGTTTATATATCATATAACAGAATATGTATATTATTATATTATTGTTATTTCGTTATCAACTTATTTTTCTTAGCTAGTTGGTTGTTTAGGCGTCGGGTTCGAACTTCGGAGTTGGCTAAAGTGATATTAGATTTACCTGTCGAGATGCTTAATATTAGCGAGGCTAAAATTCTGTCTATGAAGTATACGTATTTGAGGAATCTAAATGGGATACACCTTTAGCTAGCACTTTTAGAAACAAGGCTTTATATTAATATTAAAATATTACGCAGAGACGTTTAAGATATTTATTGACGTAACAAAATTCCCGTATTGCAAGATAATTCCAAGTCAAGATATGATTCACCTAAACTAAACGGAAGGAAAATCACACATGCTTTCCTCGATACATTGGCAAATATTTTTGAAGTATAGGTAATCAATATTTATATTGTTATTTGAATAATGTAAACATTTCAATGACTAAACCTTTACGATTGAATGCATGTTTTTGTTTTTCTGTTAATCTGAGTCAGCATTGTGTGGCGGCGAGTCAGGCTTCCCAGTAAAATATTGTTCAATATCACTGACCTATATGATGCATAGCAAAATTAACTCATACGCTTTGTATATAACTTAGATATTATTTCATGTTCTTAAAAGTGTACCGCTCTAGTTTATTTGAAGAGCTCACATTTTAATCTGATATCATACATAATGATGAGAAGCCGTGCACTCCAAGACAGTTTACATAATTCGGTTACATAAACAAAATGATGAAACTGCTATAACATATGCACACCTAATTACTTCCACTGGCTGTAGTCGTCGTAGTATTTTTATTTAGGTGTAATTCGCTAGTTTTAAATGCAATCGTGCTTTACGTGGCCTAGAGAGTGGAGACTAAAAATTTACCGTAACAGATTTATTGATAGAAATAGAGTCCAAACTCCAAAGTTGAATTAAAATAATTTCTATTCAATATGGGAATTTGCGTTGATGATTCATCAATTGCTGGCCATTATGTATCTGAAAAGTCAGCACTAGACATGTTTGGAGGAACTCTCAGATGATGATGGTAATTAAGTCTAGTTGTTAGGTTCTTCAAATATTGATTTACGCTTTTCTTTTGCGTTGTTCTGAGATTCTGTATAAGCGTAATATAGTTACTGTTTAGAGCGACGCACTAAATATTAAAAACCCGATAAAAAATACATATGACTGCGTATATCAAGAAGGAGCAACGCCCTCACGCCCGGTCGTCTATAATATGAGCGAATTGTTTACATGCCGTTTCGCCGAAATAACATTAGGTTCAATTTAGTAAAAAGAATAACAGAGTATTAACTAATTGAACCACTTATGAACTAGAAATATAGAAGCACAGATATCATTATACACACTTATCTAATAAGGGCACGTAATCGTTGTTATTAAGGCCAAATTATTAAAGTTACCGATTTCCTCTACAGATAGTATATGTATAACATAAAATACTCTTAAATGTCGTTTCACTCTAATGTTATCTAATCAAAATTTCGAACTAGACTATGATGAGGGATTTTGTCTAGACCTATAATCTGAGACAATCTAAGATATTGACAAGATGTTATCAGATATAATTAAAAGTACAACAATAATAATGATAGTATAGTTTGTGATGTGACTCTTCGTATCAACAAAACATGGTGACGTGTTCATTATCTCTGAATGAGGTAAGTATACATTTCTACGAAAAAGAACAACCGACGAGAGGCCGCCACGTCAGAACCGGATCGAATGAAAGTGCCAAAAATAGATCGGTACAAACGTAAGTTTTGTACAGTATACATATTGGTACAATACTGATACGATATCAGTAAATCAGATGATAATAATAAATTATTATGTATTGTATCTTTTAGTTAGCGTTTGTGTTTAGCGTCTGTATTGTGCTCTCTGATTGTTACACTCGCTGTGTTGTATTTTTTTCAAATACTTGGTAAATATGTTTATACTACTAATCGAAGAAACATTAACTAAGTAAGTAAATATTATTGGAATTGTTTCTTCATCCTATAGTTCATTGATATTTTTTCTTATTCTGCAGTCTATTCTATTGTGTATGTATAACTGCACAGTGTTCGCTGATTTCTAGTAAGTTTTTGTTATGAACCATGTCAGAATATAGTATCTTTCAACGTTTGAGAGTACGTCGTCTTGGCCTCCATGGCGCCGGGTCGCCTCCGCGTCAATAGGTACCTCTTTCACAATAATACTTGCACAAAATGAGGCGTTGTTTCGTCACCGACTACACTCCGACACGCCTACGTAGACCTCACCATGCAATACTTTATTTGTACCAGCTTTGTATTAGCCGTAAATATACTATTATACCTTCAGATATTAGTGAGATATTCAACCTTTTTGCCTGATTTGTATGTAAGTATTATTGTATGTATGTGGGTATGTAAGTATTATTCCTTTGGCATGCTCTACGTCCTAAATGGCTTAATGGATTTTAACATAATTATGAGGTATCATTAGATTCTTATTAATTGTGGGAGTGACATAGGGTATCTAATATTTCAATGTAGAGTCAGTACGAACAAAAAATAAGTTTAATTTTTTAACTTTGTTTTAGGTAGGCCGGTAGCTAATATTATAAAGAGAAATGAATTGATTTTTTGTGTTTGTTTAACGATTTAACTAAAAATCTACGTTACCGATTTGAAAAATTCTTTCCCCTTTTAGAAATCAATAAATTCTGCGGGTAACAGGCTATTTTATTATATTTAACATATTATTTTCAGTCATTTTCAGAATTTCAATATTTTAAGCGCCTTTGTATATCTAAATGATGCAAGACAATACTATTGCTATAATATTTTCCGTAAGAGTTTGTTGTGAGATCGAATGAAACTTTTGATACCGAAGCAAAGCGATGGCGAACCTCTAGTAATATATATATTGCTTGCTGAAAATTTAATGTTTCTGAACTCTAAGGGGTCGTTAGAACAATGAATCATACTATTTAAGTATTAATGAACTGTAAACAATACATATATCGATATAACATAAACACATTAGATATTGTAGGTATGTATCTATAGACTAGTAAATGCAGCCTAATGGATAGAGAGAGCACCCTCTACGCAAGTATCTAGCCCTAATGGACTGTGTAGGTACATAATATGTATACGAAAACGCCGACTGCTTAAATAAGGAATCGCAATGGTGGCTGGCCTCAATCATACTGACAATGCCATTGGACCTTGAATTTGGTACGAGTAGTACTGACAGACGAGTTTTTGTCTCGGATAAGAATCGCTGAGCTCATTATGTATGTATGAACTAACAATCATGATTATTTTTAAATAACCACGAAAATATATACATGTGTAGGTACTTATAAATCATACATGATGACTGTTGTATATACTCATATTGTTTTTTTTCTGCCCAACTTCCTAGTTCTAGAAGAGGACATTATTGAACGAAAAGAGTTAAACGCGTTCATTTTTTTATCGGTTCTAATATGATAACTTCTTTTGATTAAACCTACCAGATTCCAATAAGGATCTTCAGTACCTAAATCTTTTAATTACTATGATATCGCCTACACGAACCATCGTGACATGAATTATTTAAAAATGATACAAGGATATGCATCGATAGTTTACTGCATCTGTTAACAACAAGTTAAGTATCTCTAGGTGTTTGCATCTTATAAATATAACAGTTGATTGGTTTATATTGAATACTGTTATTCAGGCATAGGTCGCGATCTTTTGTAACTAGCTATTATAATATTACTATTATAAAACGTTTTTCCATTTACAATCACAATTTAATGTTTCTAAGAAACTTTCCTGTAATGACAATATTAGTTTATTACATTCCAAGGCTATTTAACTAATGGTAGTAAGTATTAACTAAAAATTTGAAAACATTCTAGCAATTTTGTATAGTAACGCTAACCATGAAATTGGTGGGTTGCTGTTAAGTGGCACGGTAGGAAACAAAGTTCTTGCTGCCTTAAATCTTAAGACCTTGATACAGTGACTCAGTTTCGATATCAAAAGTGGTCCGTTGACCTTTTACCGGTTCGTTTATTGTTGATTGTTGCATACACTTTGACTTTAGCAATTACTTATGTATATACTCGTAAATAAATTTATCTTTCATTATGGGTATGAGAACAACGAATGCACAAGACTACCTTATATCTAAGTTAAATATAACGTCATGATAAACAAAAAATCTAATAAGCGGATTATAATTAGTTCTCACTTCAAGCCAATTTAGTTAACCAAATTATTATTGTCTATTTATGTAACGATATTCATCTAACTGCATGACCTTCAGTTTTTATATACTTTAAGATGTTTGCGAAGTTATAAATTTACAAACCAGCTACATTATTATGTAGTGGTTTTAAGTAATCACAGAATTCTGTTTTTTTTTTTCCTGATTCTATTTGCAGATTTGCGCAAATAGAATCGGGTCTCAACTTAAACATTTATAATAAATAAATAATGCAATACCTACTCAAGTGCAATACCTATACAAGTAGAACAAGTAATATCTTGTATTAAATAAAAGTTTTTTTATTGCTTTCTATAAAGAAAAGAATATTTTAAAACTGTTATGCACAACAGTTTTTTGGGGGTGACTTCTACGCTTTCGTAAAGGTTAAGCTCACAGTGTCACAATGTCTCTTATTGATTTTAATTTTCGTGGCATTTTATGTAGCAGACGTGAGAAAAGTCTTAATACTTTTTTTTTTTTTTTTTTTTTTTTTATTTATTTAGGTAAACAAACAGTGACACAATACATAGTTTGTACGATTTTACATAATGGTTTGTGAGTAATTGTGACACCAACGACATTTACCACATATTACTTTTATAAATTACTTAACATGGAATTATTCTTGAGAACTAATCTATAGGTACTTATATAAATCAAAAAGAAACAATAACATATGTTTTTTACGTATAATACTTGCTGAACATTTAATGATACGTGGGTGTTGTATCCAGATGGCTCCGTGATTCTCTGGGACGTGAGGGATCTAAACCAGAAAGAACACAAAACTTTGCGTGTGAACATTGAGTTCGATCACGCATCGCACGTAGCTTGGAGCCCAGACTCAAAGGCATTTATTGTCCACACTGTTTGTGAAAATCACGTCGTAGTCTACAAGATAGAGAAGAAAAAGGACGGCACCATAGCGACGGCGGCGCCAGTCATCACGTTCGACAAGGTTAGTGAGTCCCTCCTCTCTTTCATCGCCACTCGCCGGGCTCTACCTGAACCGAGAGTTCCCACATTCTTGCTTACTTTGTCATCATTTGAATTTTTAAACGACATTGATAATGTGGAAGTGCATTGTCCGCTGATATTGATTTTAGCCTCTAAGGTAAAAAATAAATAATGTAAAAATATTGGCGTTCAATGTCTTCTATTCTATTTTATATAGAAAGGTCGTTTAATTTATATAGGTAAGTGTCGTAGCATTGTTGCATAATCTGATGATATAGATTACGTTCAGACGTAATGTTTGCTAGACATACATTTTATATACATATAACATGATAATCATATTGTTTATGCAACTGTATTCATTTGGTCTATTTTTACTGGTCGTTTCACTAAATAAGTAAATATAATTGTCTATTTTTGCTCAGTTTATTGTCGTTGAAACACGCAACTTATACTAGGAATACTATTAGTTTTGGAATAGTCATTTGTTGTTATCTCTCGTTATCTCGACCGCAAATGCATCGTGTATACTCACACAACACGCGCCTACAACTGCAGCGATCAGCATACACTGTACCACATGTGTACGTGGACTATCAGCTCTAAAATGTAATGCATTAATACTTACTCAAGAAAGTAGGTCATTAGGTTATGTACCTATTCATGTCATAATAGTTACATAAAAAAATACTAGTTATCGCTGTGAAACTCATTGTTTTGATGATAAATAGTCGGGTTTATTTTCAGGTAACAAAACAAAGTGTATGTTTTTATGATTCGGATTTGAATACCGTCTTAAAATATATTTAGACACTGGAGAATGAATGTGACCTTAATCCACGTCTTGTAATCTAATCTTAGGATTCAACTTTGTAAATGTACGTGATATGTAGAACAAATTGGTAATTATAAAGGTATAATGTCTCTCTCTACTCTTTTTTGTTTATTGCCTTGATAGTGCGTCGCCGTTTTGTTTGCCCTCTAGACTAAAGCAGAGAGTTGTTTGCACAAAATCCCCAATGTCACATTTACGAGTATTTTGACGGAGTAGTAATAGTCACATTTGTTTTGACGCAACATCTCGTAGAATATACATTGAGCGTAGCTGAAAATAGATGGGCGTCATAGTGTAAACGCATGTAGTTACGGAGCAACGGCCGCAACGGTTGAAAATTCAAATTAGAGTTCAATATACATGTATGCTGACCGAGGAATGTTCACAACACTGAGTACATTTATTCAAAATTACGTGTTCACGTCTTCGCTGAGAATTTCTTTGTTAATACTTATGTTGGATTACTTATCTACATGATCGAATTCAGAACCGCATACACGTTCTTTTATAACCAGTTCGGGATACCTGTCAGTCTCGTCTCTTAGAGTATAGAGAACATTGTCCTGATCCCATCTTTCATTATTGGGAACTAGTATTTTTATCAGTGAAAAAGTAATAGTTTTAGAAGCATTTTGTCGAATTATTAAATCTATTTGATTGCGTTTTGGAAGTCCCGCGTTTTATTACAGTATTATTGAAATTTCATTGAATCATCGTTACATATCTGAAACTTGATAATGCCCACAAAAATGGTGAACGATTATTTTTTTTAAGAAGTTTTACTGGCTTACACCTCAGAGCATTTTTTTCTCGGGGCGTCAAATTAACTGGATTCTGTAAGTACATCCATAGTTAGATTTACTTGAATTATCGATTACAAAAACATTGAACTCTTAAGTAACTAATTGTTTTATGTCCATTAATTTTTACAGTAATTTGTATATTGTATTCCATCAAATAGTCGCATTTAATTAACCCATTAGAACAATATAGCCGCCGTGCTTCCGAAAGCATGTTAACTTTTCAGTTCCAGTTGCTATACGGACATCGACGACAATCTTTAAAGGTAATAAAAATAAGAATCTAAATACTGGTTTAGCCATCATAAAGTATACATTATGTTGATGTAACTAAGTAATTAGGTTGTGAAGGTCAGATGATAGCCGTCTCTAGAATAGTTAAGAAAAGACATAAAGGCTTATGAATATCTGATATCCAGATGGACATCAGATATTCTGTTACCAACAATTTTATTATGTTAACAACAATAATAATCTTAACAAGATTGTTAAGATTATTATTGTTGTTAACATAATAAAATATGATATATAATTGTTATTGTAGTTTTTGCGTTTTGTTAAGTAAGTGAACCTATTGAGTCATTCTGACGCTAAGCAAAATAGCAAAATATGTCATGTTCAATGACGTATGTTGACATTGTGATTGGTTCTGTCCCATTAGGTCAGTGACAAAAATATTTTACGTCACTGTTATCTGGTCTGAAACGACACGTGTTAATGAATAATTCCTCGAATAAGACGATCAATTTTTTTTTCTTTTATCAATATTTTGTTGGTCCACTACTTACTACCACTACGTCCTATTTGGAGTGTCAATAAAGGTGTAATACAGAAGACTGCATTCCAGCTGCGCTGCAATTTGAATGCAGTCGGGCCCAACTACATCTCAAGTGATTGTAGGGTTGCATGCATCGTTGCGATTATGTCTGAACTATATTAGCTTAAATAATATCTATAATATAAAAATAAATCGCTGAATGTGTTGCTAAGCGCAAATCTCGAGAGCAGCTGAATCGATTTCGCTAATTCTATTTTTATAATATTCCTTGAAGTACGAGGATGGTTCTTACGGAGATAAAAATTTAAAAATTGCCTAAAAAAACACTTCTATATTCCCATACATAAGTATCTTTATGTCCACCCGTGCGAAGCCGGGGCGGGCCGGTAGTATTATATATTTGTACTTTTTGATTGCCCACAGTTTACGACCCATCTGGCGTGTGGTAACCGTACTCATTGATTCAGGGTATATATTGCCACTGTAGCGTGCACCTAATAATTTTTTTATATCTCCTAAAGCAGGACATGGCATACCTAATGCTGGAGAAATATCATAGCAAGTAGTTAATTTTAGAAGTAGTTGCAGCGTTTACTTGTAAATGGGAGATATGACGATGGCTTTTAGTATGGTGGTCACCACTTCTGGATTCCACTGACTGCTTACCATCAGGCGGAGTGGAGTCACTTTGATATTCATAACCTATACGGGTGTACAATATGACTTTATATGGATTCGGTGTTGCGTGCAGACTTACGTGTATTGAGTGAGTTAGCGATTTGATGGCCATACATTTTGAAGCCATACTTTTCAATTTTAATTTGCACTGATAGGAAAGTATATAAATATGTATGATTTTATCGATTTTATTATAGAGATGACAACCAATAACTTTATTATGCCTTTTGGCAAGCGTAGTTTTGTGACGAATTGTGGAACATACTTTATCTGAGCGACGTTTTCTAGAATATATGCTTGATTCATATGGCAACTTTGCATGCTTTCTTAGAACTACTTTTAGAATGAAGAGTTGTTTCACTGTAAGGACTGCAAAGTCTGAGTAGAGTTGGTATGTAGGGTACCGGAATGGTTTCCTAGTCATAACCTTCAACAACGCTGTTTGAGCTCTCTCTAGTGGTAAGATAATTGTTTTGGCTGCGCCACCCTATGATGTAATGCCGTATGTTAGGATTGTTTGTGCTAGAGCGCAGCATGTGAGCATAAGAGTCTTATTATCCGCTGAATAACGGAGAAGCTTAAAAATGTATATAAGCTTTCTGACTCTTTTGGCTAAGTAATCAATATGGTATTGCCATTTTAAAAACTGATCTAGATAAACACCGGGTACTTAACATGGGCAGATCTAGCAACCAATTCACAATCACAGCCAGAGTATGGTACTAGACACCGATGTGCTTTTAACGTAAGTACGTCCTGTCCAGGTAGCGTAAGTGTGTTGTGAGCAAAGGTTATGAAACAGGTTTTGTCCAGGTCTAGTGTAAGTAAATTGCGGGAGAGCCAGGACATTGTTATTGTGAGAGCAGTCTCGGCATGAGCTTTTGCCTCATTCCAGTTAGACCCATGGATAAGTATTACGGTATCATCCGCGTATATATATACTTAATCATTGTAACCAGTTTTGTTAGCTATGTTTATTTTGAAAACATATTGCAAAATTCGCAAACCTTTGTTGTTGTGGTTATTGTACTGAGAAAAAATGTGACATATAAAATGTACTTTGAAGCGTAAAGGGTAGAGCACAGCAACATTCCATTCAAGAGACTCCTCGCTAAATTTATAACAGCCCGGTTGGCGAAGTATTACCATCTTAGATAAAACTGCAGTCATACGAGGGCTGCTATTTATATATCCGGAATAAAATATTATAAATATCATTGGCTATTAAATATGGTTCTTTTGCTTTTCAAAATATTCTACGTGATTATCGACGCACTTTTGCATTTGGTGAAATCAGTTTTCCAATCGGAAGGCAGTATCTCCAAAACATGATTTTTGAATGTCTCAACGGCTTCTTTTCGGGTTGAAAATCGTTGACCACGTAATTTATTCTTCACGGTTGGGAATAAAAAGAAATCGTTGGGTGCCAAATCAACGCTATAATATGGCGGATGACCCGTTAATTCCACCGTTTCACCCTCCAAATATCGGGTCGTTTTACTCGAAGTGTGACACCTTGCATTGTCGTAATGGAGAATGATTCTGCGTTGTGGATTGTTCTTCCTGATTTCTCCAAAGACTTCTGGAAAACAAATAGTCGTGTACTACTCAGAATTAACTGACTTACGATTTTCTAGTGGTACAGTAGCCACGTGTCACATCTATACCTTTTGTTGGGTTCGGCTCATGTTGGAACACCCAAACAGTTGATTGTTGCTTAGTTTCGGTCGACCATCTTTAATTTCGTCCGTGAGCATACGACATCCACGATTAAACTCACTAAACTAGTGATACACAGTGGTCTTCGATGGTGCTTGATCCCCAAAAGTCGAACTGAGTTGATCGATGCACTGCTGTTGAGTTAGACCACGTCGAAAATCATAATAAGTCATCGCATGAATGAAAATTTTCTTGAGTTATATCCATTGTGATAATCACACGCAATTTTTAAAATCGCGCCACACAATGAAAACAATTGGCAGTCGGAAGAAACAAACTTGTTTCTACAGCCAAAGAGTTCCATTTTCAAGTGTAATAATTACTTTTTAAATATCATTTATGTAGTGTCCAGTTCCGGATTCTTAAATAGCAGCCTATGTATTTCTACCAGAAAGTAGTTTTTTTTTCAGAGATTCTAAATAGTAAGTACTGTATTGGGCTTATTCCACATTCATCCAGATGAGTTTCAATTTTTAAAGACAATTTCCGAAAGGCACAAATGGGTAGAAAACCCTGTATTGACACCAAAAAATATCGTTTCTTCGTCTGCAAGTACAGTGTTATTCTTTTTATATTTATGTACCTACATAGTTACAGGACTCAAATATGCTGTTGGTGGTTATGAGTTCCGTAAATGGCGGTTTTAAATATCAAAACAATAATACCTATACTAGCTTTCCGCGGCGCGGTTTCACCCGCGTCTTTGCTTGCTGTTCTGCTCCCGTTGCCAGTAGCGTGATGGTACATAGCCTATAATCTTCCTCGAAAACTGGAGCTATCATACGCAAAAAGAATTTCTCAAATCCGACTAGTATTTCCAGAGTTAGAGTTATTTCTAGAGATTAGTATTTCCTCTTCCGATTTATAGAATAAAGCGAACATTATCTATACTAGTATCTGATTTGTTTAAGGACTCTGATCGGTCAAAGACAGTGTTCCATGTCTTTGTTTAAGTGCAGTAAACCTCGTTTGCTTATCGGCGACAGATTAAGAAAGCTTCAACAATCACAGTGACAATACCCAGACAGACTATACTAACACGATAAAAACAAATCAGCTCGATTATAATAAAAAATAAATCTGTTTTCAACTGATAACGCTATACAATTACAATTCACTTAACAAAGATACAGTTCCTTCCCCACCCGGAAAAGTATTGTTTAACTTTAAGTAAATAATTGCACAGACAATATCAACAAAATGAGTCGTGGTTTACCGGGGTTGTAAAATGGTAAATGGGGTAACGTACGCTATAAATAATGTGTACTTAGCCAATATTGAATTACGTGTTAAAAGTTTACTATCCATCATTTGCTGTTGATAGTGATAGTAATTAGTAAGATAATTATTATATTAAGTAAGATAAGTATTACGTCTTAAGATGTGTTTAAATGCCCAGAGATGTTCGTAGAACACTAGCAACAGCAAGATAAAACTAGTGATATGATTATTGACGTCAAATAAATAATCTTTATGAGGCAAATGTAGTGCAGTCTGTTTCATTACAATGTAGAGCTTAGTTGCTGATACATTAAAACTAGGCTATTCATTGTAATAGTCAGTTTGTCCAAATAATCCTTAAATATTATATACACATCGTGTTTTTGTTTTAGATAAAGTGTGATACCGGTTCTAACTGCAAATCAAACAAATTATACATTTTATTAGTAAATAGTGTCATAATAGAAATACATAACCGAATAACAACTATGCCAAAATGGCATAAGTACATTTTGACAGTTACTATCACGCCTATAGTTATATTAAACTAGCTGTGCCCTGCGGCTTCGCCCGCGCGAAAATTGCTATGTGTTTAATAATGTGACTCGGGAATCAGAGCGATTTTTGGGATAAAAAGTAGCCTATGTCCCGAAACCAAATCTATCTACATATACATAATTTTCACCGAAATCGGTTTAGCGGTTTAAATTTAATATGGTGGTTAAATATTCTTAAATTTTTTAAGTCACCGCGCAATTTTCTTAGTTTTCTTTCATAAGAACCTTCTCCTGACAATAACAAACAACAAAAAAAGAATTAACGAAATTGATCTAGCCGTTCACGCGTGATGCCATGACCAAGGGAAATAGGGATTCATTTTTATATAGATGACGGTAACCAATGACTGCAAAATGTATTAAAACGTTTAAATTAGTCGTTAGAGAACACATTATTGTATATCAGAACGGCGACGAATGAATGAAGTAGTGTCATACTTATCAATGATGTAGCGCAACTAGGAAGCTTCAGCCATTTGTGTTAGTTGACAAATAGTTTTCTTTGTGGTTAGGGCTTAGGTACAGTTGTTTCCGGGTCGGTTACACATATCTAAAACTAGAATACGAGGTTGTCGGCATCAAAACATTTTTATTTCTTACTCACTCTCAAACATTATTATCTATAAATCTACACTTTTTTCATTGATTAAACTACAATATTTTGATCCCCGCTTCAACTCTAGGTACTTACTACGCTTACATTGTTTATTTTCAAACTACGTTAATGCAATCAATGTAGTATTATGAATATAAAACAAGACAGATACATTTATACCAATACCAAACCATATACTTGTATTATATAAATAACTCATCTAAGAATACAAATGCACTTTACATTGAATTTAGCCATTCTAAACATCAATCAACAAGAAAATTGCCGCTGCAAATTGTTTCGATTGGTGGAAATTGTGTGAGAATCGAATTTCCCAGACATTAGGCAGCCCTACGAACCTCTGCTAGACTGTTGTTACGGCGCCGGCGCAGATACGACGTACCTACTGCAGCTATTTTAGAGATGACCCACTTGCATATGGTGCTTTATTGATTTTTTAATTGTACCTATTCGTTCTAGATATGCCAGTAACTATTGTCCTGCTATTACCAAACTTAATTACACAGCTGATAACTTCAATGGTACTGTCTTGCTTGACAGTTTCAATAACAAATTAAAAAGAACTATGTACTTTTATTGATACCTATTGATTTTTGGGTTATTACTGCATAATAAAATTATAATGTTTGATAAATAGAACAGATTTCGCAAATTATATTCTATATTCAACTTCGTAGTTACAATTCTATGGGCGCGAAGCCAAAGTCCAACGACCATTCAATATCCTTTAGTGAGTTGAAATTACGTAAAGCTAAGTTCTTTATTTGTCACAGTTGCAGTATAGGTACTGGATTATGGATTAGTCACTAGTATTTACGATTCGAATAACGGTGTAAGCAATGACCTGGTAGCGTATCACCTCTGAAAGTGTTTACGACTTACTCATACTTCTAATTAATGCGTGCAATACTGTACAGAGAAGGCATGAGCATTGATCGCCACGCTTGCTCAAGGCGATTTTACAATTCCTCATAAGTCCAGGTTTCCTCACTATGTTTTCCTGCACCGTCAGTCAGAAATGTCCAGATAAACTCAGAAAGCACATATAATATGATTTGAAAAATGACATTTGTACATACCCGGATTCGAACCCCTGATCTCGTGTTTACGAAGCGGGTGCCTTCACCACTGGGTTATTACGTAGACAATACAATAAATTTTATATAATGATGTATATAACATAGTTGCCATATTATAAAAGATTTTGTTGCGTGGTTATTTTTAATTGTGTAACCTGCGCTCTGGTTACTTGTACGCTGTATTTTGCAATACACATGCATTTTTCACTTTGCCTAAACAGACAACACCGTGTACATGTAACGTTTTTATATGTATACGGTAATTAAATGTGGTCTGACATGATTACAAGCTAGCGAAATGTGGGTGTCATAAATATGGTTTATTCCCGTTCAGACACCCAGATATGTAACACTGTGACTCATTAGGAATTAAATTCCTGTTGAGTAACAGTGTGACATATTGCGACTTTTTGTTCCTAATAAGTCACACCAAATAACAACAATGTGTACCAGTGTAACTGAACAAGAAAAAAATATTCCCTCTGAGTTACACTGTGTCAAAAGGATACTTTTTCTCGTTGAATAACACCGTTACCTATACCTATCTAAATGTGACCGTGATTTATTATGCCTAATGTGACACACTGTTACATATTTTATGTAGGTTTTACTAAACGGGAATAAACCAAACATATAATCGAAAACTCTACCAATCCCTTCAGAACAAAAGGCGCAAAACTCGGTTACATCTTACAATATGTTTATGACCTATTGGTCATAAACATATTGCGAATATTTATTTATAGGTAGGTATCTATGTTAAGTACTATTTACAAAACCATAGGTAGGGGAAGATGCTTATTTACTGATGAAGAAGGTTAAGTCGAGAAGAAAACAAAAACAGAACGGCGCGCGAAGCTTAGAGCAAATTGTTGCCATATTGTTTACCCGAAGAGCTTGGCTATATTATTTAGAATATGAGTATAAATAGAATATAAATAGTAATACATTGTAACAGTTTTGCCATTGTGGGTAGGTACTAAAGTATGATTGATACAACACTGACACACCTACAAATTCAACGCAACTGTAAATAAAAGAAACTCATTACGATTAAAGTTTTCATTTATAAATTGGATATAAAAAAGTCATCAGAGATCTATATTTCATGAACTTGAAATCTACGCTAACTCATTTTACGCATTTAAACTATCTGGAAAGTGGGTTTAAACTACACTATATCAACAATAGTAATTGAATAGAGCTTTTCTTAGGAAATGCCCCAACGACATCCACAAAGACCAAACAAAGGTGCATGCTACGTAGTAGGTACCGGAATTGGATCATTGGTGGCGGTCTTATTTTGGGAGGCTGTCTTATAATGCATTTTCAGCTCATGGTGAGCACGAGTTCAAGAACTATTGCTATTTATCGATTAAGTAAATACGTCTTCAATGAATTGAATATTCATAGTCATAAGTAGTTATTAGTAGTAGTTAGTAGTATCACAATATTACAACAACTATATACATAGTCATCTAGACCCAAAGTAAGCATAATTATTATAGCTTTGTAGTATGGGCTCTAGAATTCCAATATACTTTCTTATAATACCTACTTTTTATTTTGGAAATACATACGTATAGGTATACACTAGCTTCCTGCGGCGCAGTTTTACCTGCGTCTTTGCTTACTACTCTGCTCCCGTCGCCCGTAGCGTGATTTTAGCCTATAACTTTCCTTAAGAACTGGGCTATCATACGCAAAAAGAATTATTTAAGCCCGACTGGTAGTTCCAGAGAGATTTGCACTGAGCGGGGCGGGAATGAAACCCGCGACCTCTGCGTGGCAGTCCGTACACAGAACCACCGAACCACAGAGGCAGTCAAATTATGTATGGTGTAGTAAAATTATGATTATACATAATTAGTATAGATTAAAATTGTTTTTCAGAAAAACAAACAAAAACCGACTTTAAAACAATACTTAACTACAAATACAATCTTAAACTCAAAAGTAGAAATTAATAATTTCATGTTTAGGTAACACGCCTTCCTTGCATTTAAGGTAACTCGATCAAAAGGGATATTTTAATTACTTTAAAGCAAAGAACATGAAAGAGGAATAAGCGAAATCATTGATACTTATATAATACTATACTATTTATAATTTATAATCAGTTATTTTTGGAGTCGGTGCCAGCCAAGAAGGGTCTTAATTCTGCCTTTGCAACAAACTTTTAAAATGTACGGGGCGGCAATGGCACGTACGAGCGGCGGACGGCGCCACGCGATAGCGGTGTAGCTCGGGACGAGACGCGCTCTGACGCGTGAAGGCGTACGACGTAAGAATTTTCCAATTCGGTTTATAAATGACAGAGTTTTACTGTAACAAACATACAAGAATAAAATATGGAATCAATTTCAGAATATAACCCTTTTAAATAAATAAAAAAAATTTCTAAATCGGTTCATAAATGACCGAGTCTGAGGTAACAAACATACACGACGTACGAACCGAATTGAAAACATTATCCTTTTTGCAGTCGGTTAAAAACAGTAAAGCGTAATTCCAAGAAATGCTGCGTTCGTCGTAAGCGACCACTGAAGCAATTAATATCTTATTATATAATTGTAAAAATACTATCAGACTATTACGTATGCTAATTAGCTACGGTTATTGAATGCAGCTGTTGATGTTTAAGGTTCCGCGTATCGTTTTGGTAAAAGCATCTGTTTGGACGTGTACTATACATAAATACGGATAACTTGGTAATTAGCTGGTACCCATAAGCTAAGCACATTATCTATCTATATATATAAAAATGAATCCCTATTTCCCTTGGTCATGGCATCACGCGTGAACGGCTAGATCAATTTCGTTAATTCTTTTTTTGTTGTGTTTGTTATTGTCGGGAGAAGGTTCTTATGAAAGAAAAACTAAGAAAATTGCGCGGTGATTTAGAAAGTTTAAGAATACTTAACCACCATATTAAATTTAATCTCAAAAATTTTTTATCCCGAAATTCGGTTTGGTTCCATAGGGATACAACAAAACATATTTAACGCGCGAGCGAAGCCGTGGGGCGCAGCTGGTACTCATATAAATTATATACCTACTGATTGTTAAGAAAGAAAGAAGTTGAAGATCAAGCAGGCAATTTTCTCATACAGTCGCTCATTCACATTTTCACGCTAACGAAGTCGCGGGCAACAGCTAGTACTCATATATTTAAAACGTTCCTTGTGTTAATATTTTAATTATTATTTGGAGCTGTGTACGAGGTCCTATAAAATTAAGCAGGTTAACAAAAGGGTTTGAAATGTAAAGTTTAAAATTTTAATGACCAATAATTTTACCTGATTCCTTAACTACTTAATGCTAATACGTAGATTGACAGAAAAAAAAAATAATGTCCAGGAGAATGATGCAAAATACGCAAATTTGGTAAAACACCGTATGGTGTTGCATCTATTTTGCGATTTTAATTGTAGAATAACTCGGTCTCCTAACTTTTTTAAACTCTAGACCCCGGGGCATTTAATGGAATGACGAAGGATCACTGTCGAATAAAAGCAGTAAGTACTAAAAAATAGTCTTTAAAATATTGTGCCCATAAGCATCTTGGATCGATCCAAGGTCTCCCATAATTACGCGTCTTCGCGAGCCTGAGATTATAAAACTTGATTTGTCCGTAGGAAGAAAAATGTTGATTTTTTGTGAGATATTACAAAGCTTATGCTAAATGGTCACCTGTTACAAAAAATACCATAAAGTCGGATTAACGTTCGTAATTTGTTACTGTGACATTCAGGCCATTGTACAAATAATAAGGGTTACTTGTTAAGAGAGCTGCAAAGCGAATAAAGACGACCAAAGACGACACAAAAACACAACCAACCTTGTAGATAGTTCCTTATTATGGGTACGCACATAATAAATGATTCCCAAGTAAGCATATTTAAGTTAAGCAAATAAACGTTTTGAGTTTGAGTTTTACACTAATAGTGACTCACAAGTAGCACGATTCGTGATAAGCTACTTAATTTACATGCTTATTCATGCCGAATATCCCCTATAACAATATTGGCCTACATACCTATTTATACACTGCCACTAATTATCAACATTAACCGAAATTGCAACTTAGTTACTTAGTGTTCATTAAAATGATCTGATATCTGTCTTCTTAATTCTAGACGGATTTACGAACAGTGGTCGTGTTATATACCTACGTTTGTTTTAAAGTTGACCGCGAATAAGCATCCTCTCTTCCTGAAACGAGTTACATATCTAAGTGAAATCGAACAGCACTTTCTATTGGTTTAATGGTAAACTCAAATTTTATATTATTATGTTTATTATACGTACTAGACGTCTGCCCTCGGCCTCGCTTCGCTTCAGTACCTATCAAAAGCTTTATTTGGTCTCACAGCGCCTACGGAAAATATCATTGCAGTAGTATCGTATTGCATCATTCAGATTAAATTAGATTAGATTAGTAAATCTGAAATTCTGATTCTGATTCTGTGTATATTGAAATTCTGAAAATGGATTTTTAAATCGGTAACGAGTATTTTTTGTTAAATCGTTGTAAAGAAATAAACAAACACAACAAATCAAATCTTTTCTCTTTATAATTATTAATTCAGACTACGCGGATAATTTTCATATTGTAATTTTAGTCCCTATGTATCGAGAGGTACTTTTCAAACCAGTTGCAGTCCCACTTTGTACCGTACATTTACTGCAGTACCTACTACTAAAAATATACAGGTAAATAGGCAAATATGTTGTTTAAAATAAAAAAAAAAACATTGTTTTCATACAACAAACGTTCTTTTAATCATAGTTGACTTTTACGACATTAGCAATAAGCAGCTACATATTCATTCTTTCGCTTATAAGAGTAGCGTGGAAATAAATGGCTTATTTTCAATTTAGTAATGTCATATCCATTCAACCGTTATCAATTAAAAGAGCTTCTAAAAATTATATGCTGATAATAGCCTTTCTTTTAAATTTGCGACAAATAATATGATAGGTTATTACGACAGTTGGCAACTGAAATTTTTGTGGTTAAATAATTTATCTAATATAGAAGATTATTGCTGCTACAAGAAGGTGTAAGTATAAAAGGTCCTTGATTTAATTTTTTCTGTAAGGCTAACTAATTAGCTATGTAGCCCCAACCATTCCCATAAACATAAATTTTAGTACAATGCGATGCAACAGAAGCAGTTAAAACGGACTTCAAAACGCGTAAATATCTTATATTTCTTTCTTTAATTGTTAATTTTCTCGAAGGACTAAAAGGAAAGGTATTAATTTAACCACAAAATAATTTTTACAGACCAATTACGTTGTAAGGCAGACGGGTACTGTCGACTACGTCCCTCTTTAAAACATGCAGGAGCTCACGTTGTTTGAAACAGTATTTTGAATTCAATGGCGATGACGAAATACACATTTGTGATGCGCAATGTTCATCATTTCGCAATTTGACGATTTATCACATTACGTCATGCGCATATGATTATAATAAGATAGGATTGTATTATTACTATAACGTACAATCGTCCATACAAATAAAGAATGAGTGACGATTTTAGAGAATATCACGTACCCACTATTCGCTGATGCTCATTATAATATGAACAAAGATGTGTGTTGCACTTCTTTGTTTTTGTGATTATGATGATGCAACATGTTTACCGTGATGTCAGATGTTCAATGATTGGTAACATAAACTTAGCATTAAGTACAATCTAACTAATAGTTTAACCACTGAGTGTTCGTCTTCTTCTAAACCTTTCATAATTATGTGCGTAAAATATAATAAGTTCATATAACAGTGAACACTCACTATACACATTAACGAATTTATATAAGTTATAGCAGTCAAGCCATATAGATCACGCCAGTTTAACGTGAAGAGACTTTTTCATACCAGCACCTTATAAAACTACTAGCTTTCCGCGGCGCGGTGTCACCCGCGTAATGATACATCATGGCCTTCCTCGAGAATTGAGCTATCATACGCAAAAAGAATTTTTCAAATCCGACTAGTAGTTCCAGAGATTAGCGCGTTGAAACAAACAAACAAACACTTCCGCTTTATATAATAGTAAAGATTTACATTGTATAATTAGCAAAAAATCTTCATCCTAATATCTTCCGCTTTTAAAAAATAAAAAGCTAGATTTCACCATAAAAATAGTACCTACCTAGATAAGAAGGCACAATGTCAGGCTAGTAGAATTTTCGTCATTTTGTATAAAATTCAACAACCTTGTGTTTTCGGCAATGAACCTCTGAAAAAAATATGCAAACATGAAATTACCATTGTTTCGTCAGATGTATGAATCTGTATGAAAATCTATTCGGTTAATATCTTGCGCTGTTAAAGTTTTTGTTGCTATTGTTGCTGTGATACGATCTCAAGATTTCGCTAATTGTAGTGCATGAGGCGCGACTCTCGAAAGATCTCTGCACTGTCTCAATGCTGCAATAATTCCCATCGTTAAAGAAATCGCGACAGAAAATATTTTAGTCTGTACTAATAAAACAAAATATCTCCTTTGTTAGTAATTGTTTTCTAAAATTAACATTAACATTAGAATAATAAATGGCTCACGTCATGTATCATTTATGATTCCATTATTAAAATAGGTCAGCTAATAATTGACAGTTGTTAGCTTTGGCTAGCTAAAATGTGGTTGACCGAACATGACTGTGCTGAGAGATAGCGTAACAAACAATTGAAACATAGTTAATTTGGAAATGATTTTCTTGTTCTCTTGAAATATGTCAATTGAATAAATCATTTGTGTACCTCAAACGCAATTTAAGCATTTGGTTTTGTTTGATTGACATATGAATGAGGTTAGTTAAATCTTAATTTCTGATTGTGTATGGTACATGCTGTTTAAAGTCTAAAAACTTTTTGTTCATAAATTGGTATTTTCACATTTTAAAGTAAAGAAATATTAAAAAATATAGGTACCTGTTAACAAAGCTTAACTTTCATTGCCTTAGAAAATTTTCCTGGAATGATGAAATTCAATGTAAAACTGCCGCAACTTCATAAACTCTTGCATTGTGAAATGGAATTACGTAAAATTATAAATTGGACTACAAATGAATCATCATCTTCCAATATTATATTTTGTAAGTCAGGGCTGGCCAGACTGAATAAGATTTCGGATTAATATCAAATAACTAAATAAAGTGGAGGACCGCATACATTTTTTAAAGAAAAGGTTGATAGCATTTTTTAGACAATATGGGTTTATATCTAGATAGGTACCAATAAAATTTGAAAAAGTAAGAAATTATTATTTCGTTATACAGTATTAAAAACACACTGCGGGCCACACAAAGATGAACCTTGCTTTGGACAGCCGTGTTGTAAGTATTAAGGGCCAAAACAGGGAGTTTACTGAAATATATCATGTGTTTGCGTCATCCAGGTGGACACATGCTATCAAGTTCATTTACATGTATAGTTCGAAATGTCTATTCGTAAAACGTTTATGTATCGTGCAAGTATTACTACCGAATGCGGGCGGGCCATTAAAAAAGACCTTCCATCGAAACAATGACGCTTCAATAGGTAGTACAGTGGTAAAAGCGTTTACACTACACCACAATAATATGTTAAACAATTCTGGTAAATCTTTACGTGAAGGCAATAGTGGCTATTATGGCTTACGTATTTCGATATTTATGTTTGACTTATTGTGTGGCCGATTGTATTGTTATAACTATATATAGGTAGTACCTATATATGTTCGAATCGTCGCACGCGCAGCCTCGAATAATATTATTTTTAGCAGCAGGAAGGTTCTCCAGTACTTTATCCACACACGTATACGCGTATACATAAAACATAACGTTCAGCTCGATGGGACTACGCTGAATTGTCAATTATATTCTGGTTCCGCATCTACCAGATCGGTTTATATCTATATCTATTACCTACGCTAACCATAGAGTCGTGTGTACAGGTACGTTATCTTTAAATAATCTGTTAGTTAAATATTAGATTTACCATGTTTAGCATGAGCTCTTATCACCTCTGGTTTGCACAACAGCGACGTGACCTTTATAATGTTGTCTAAGACGCAGTCAAAAGCCCATGATTTAGGAGAAATTATTCTCTAAGTTTATTTTTCACAAGAGAATTGAAACACTAAACCCCCACCGAGCATATTCAAGTAGAAAAGCAGATGTGTTCTATATTTAGTACACGTACACATGATATTGATGACGGTACTGTGTCCCCAATACGATAGAAAGCCCAAGTTTATTGCTCTATGTTAGGCGCAGTTGACTGCAACCTTAAAGTTTACTTACTTATAATGAAAATTTTGTATTTTCCATCACTTACCCATTATACTTGTCTCAAAGGCACTCAAGATTTTAAAAGCGCTCTTGCTTACCGCCGGTTTAATGAGGCAAACTTTTATGTGATTCTTAAATTAATTTCATACTTTACAGGTGCATGAAGCCGACGTGGTTGGCTTCGATATCTCCAGCAATGGCAAATTTATGATGTCTTGCTCGTCAAATAACGACATGGTTATTTGGGATTTAAAGGGGCAACTGTTGAATAGACTCGATACATATCTGATGACCACACACACGGCTAAAGTATCGCCATGCGGCCGCTTTGTAGTAGCGACAGGTTTTGCACCTGATGTCAAAGTGATGGAGGTGTGTTTCACGAAGAACGGGGAGTTCAAACAAATAACAAAGGCGTACGAGTTGACAGGGCACTCTTCAGGTGTTTACGACGTAGCCTTCGATGTGGACACGTCACACGTTGCCACAATATCGAAGGATGGCACGTGGAAGCTATATCACACAAAGAGTAAGTATATGCAATGTTAACGCGCAAATGCTTCCTTATTATCACTTGCATTTTACGTATGTTGTGTTGAGACGTGACCGGGGAGGAAAACATAAGTGGTACGAGGATGACGTCACCGGGCCTTCATTACTCATTTAGTTTTGATATATGACTCATTTATTGGGGCACCATAGCGCATGCATCGTCTATTTTATCAGTCTAATTGTATCGTAAAATTAAAGTAAGTATTTTATGTATTGTATGTAAAATACATACTGTGCACTGTTCTTTTGCATTAATTAAAACCGCATATATATATACATTAGATACTTACACCAATTTAGATACATATTAAGTTTACGAGACATCTGATACGCGTGTAACAGAGTATTAATTACATTATGTATTGCGCAGATTGTCCCTATACCTACATAATAACTCGAGTCAATGAATTATTATCAACAACACAAATGAATACACAACTGTACCACGTGACCACTTCCTAAAGATGAAGTCGCAAATAATATTTTCATTTACAGACGAATGCTTGCGTGTGTATCGAGGAGGTCACATAATGTATGTTTGCTGTTTGTTCACACGCGTGTTTTTATTGTGAGTTTTTACACCATATTCTCGCTTAGAAAATCAACAACGTAGTCGTTAGGTGTTTCTGTAGTAAATTTACGGAGGTATACATTTTTCTTCATTTTCCATAATAGGGTGAACTGAATATTAATTGGCCTCAAAGGTTTTGTAAACTCAATACATTTTATAAGAAATAGCGATTTAGATTAGATTTAGAGCCAGATTGAGGGAATTACTTCGATGCCATAATTTCATCTCATAAGAATGACGGAGGCTCGTCCCTGAACTTTGAGCCTGGATGTTGTGCAAACCTTTCCGGAGTACGACCGCGATACTTTCAGTAGGTAATGATAATTAATCGATTCTTAAGATAATCATTATCTTAATTCTACAAATATATGAAAAGAAAACGGTAATTTATTCATAGTATTTTCCATTGATTGAATTTGTTTACGGTGTAGACATTGTTACGTATGTTGGGAATCACCGAAAACATAAAAACACGTCATTGGACAAGTCCTCTGAGTTAACAGACTCCATTTCATAACAACATCGATGCCTCATAAGATTTATTTAAATTTTATTACCAGTTTTATAATAATGTTTAGTAGAAACCTTATTTGTGTGAAGCGGTTTCTTTTTCTAGCAACCCGCTAAACTTGATGTGCTCCTGTAGCCAGTTATTATCTATATGCGGCATCGTAATGTATTCAGGTTTCTATTAAAAGCTGTTAAACTAAAGGAATAAGCATTTGAATTTTGATATATATTATAATTATCAATTATTAATCACTAGCTGTTGCCCGCAGTTGCTTCTTTTTCATGATTTTATCATGTGTCATGATAGTATCATGAAAGACGATGAAAGAAATGATTTTCTTTTATACTTACAGCTTTTGTTTTTTATCTTCTACATGACGATTTTTCATGCAAACTTTCATCCCCTATTTCAACTCGTTGAAACCGTTTTGTCGCGATAAATAATAGCCTTTGTTGTTTCTCAAGTAATGTAATCAAAAATGTAATCTATATCTGTACCAAATTTCATCAAAATCGGTTCTGTGGTTTAGGCGTGAGAGTTCCTTTACTATTAGTATGGATTGTACTGTCTGCAATTCCTGGGTAATCTATAATATTATATAAAGCGGAAGTTTGTTTGTTTGTTTGAACGCACTAATCTCTGGAACTAGTCAGTCGGATTTGAATTATTCTTTTTGCGTAACATAACCCAGTTGTTGAGGAAGGATATAGGCTATGTAACATCACGCTACTAGCGACGGGAGCAAAGCAGTAAGCAAAGAAATGGTGCCGCGGGCAGCTAGTTTGTTTATAGAATAGGTACATAGCGCTAATTTTGTTAGGTGCCACACTGGTACGTGGTAACCATTAACGCGGTCACCACGTACTACAGGGTTAACCGGAAAGGTCAAGTATATTGTATAAGACAAACTTTAAGTGTTTATTCATTTGTAAATTATATTTTGTACCCAAACTTATGTGGTAGACGAGGTATTGTACAAGGCAACTTTAGATCTGTGCTTTTGCAGGATTACATTTATAGCCTCGAGGCATAGAGTGGATGAAACATGGATGTAATGCAGGTAACATGCTTTTGATTTCGCAGAGGAAAATACAACTTCAAGACGCTAGAAATAATACTTAATGAAATTTATTTTTATTCGCAACAAGGACTAGGATAGGAGCTTTATTTAAGTCTGCGGGTGTACTATGTAGAGTCATAATTATTGATCAGCATACGTACCTCCAAAATCTAAATAACGTGTACTATATTTAAAGGCTGAAGAGTTTGTATGTTTGAACAAACTGACCTATGATTTTGAGTTGAATTTTCCAACAATTCACTGAACTATAGGTCCTAATAATTTGTAGAGCCGTCAACGCGAACGTCAGAGCGTGTCAACATAATCGTACTCGTAGAACCTACCATGCGAACGAAGCAGCAGAACTTTTAATTTAATTATTGTAATGATTCTGAATGAGGCTCTAATAATAAGTACTTATTATATATTACTATCAATAAATAAAAATAAACTGTCCCCACCACTAGGAAATTCAAAAAATACTGGGTTTTCCTATCGAAACATACAGTAGTTACTTAGATACCGACTGGGTTATAATATTATGGAAAGGGGATTTATTTGTAAAGAAAATTTTGTGATAAAGCCAGCCGTAACCAATTCAATAAACTATACTATGGGAGAATGATTTTCTCGTAGGCGTGTGACGTCGACGAAAGCTCTTTGACCTATACAATTTCTCATGCTCAAGAAATCAATAGTACGAGTTTAAATACAAACAGGGTTGATTTCTATTATTAATTTTGTTACAAACTGTATTGCTTTATTGATATTTAAAATATCGATTTTTAAACCTCGATGCATAAATAGGTACCTACCACATCGTAGCCGAATCAGTTTGGCTTTATAGTTTGACCACGAGGAAGCCGCAGGTTTCATCATTATAGGAATAACGTACCTTTTTAGCGATTGACGGCATGCTAAACAACACGAATAACCATAGCCGTACCTACTATTAATTTATTCTGTGGTCTTACCTGTGTCACTTTTTTTATTATTTAATTAGGAACAAGTCATGTTGGGGAGAATTAGAATCAACTTACGGCAGCTCACTTATAAAGGTACACAAGCACAGGTAACGATTAAAACCTCCCATTTGCGGTTTACCACCTCAAGCCGGCGAGTTTGACATTAGGTATCGTCATACTCCCCAGGTGTGGGTTGACATTCATTAGGAGGTACTCTCCTCTCAAGAAAAGGTTACGTAGTCCTTTGTTTCATACTCATTAGAACGAAGTGTACCTACCTATATATATTGTATTTTTCATGTTTTCAGTTGACTACATCCGCGGCGAGTCTCCACATGTGTTAGAAACGGGCACGTACACGCAGAGCGCTAACCCACCGCACATCGCTCTCTCACCCAACGCCGAAGTACTGGCGGTGTCCGTCGATTCCTCGGTTGAATTCTATGATACGTACACCGGAAAACTGTATGATACAGTTGAAAATATATATTCTGGTAAGTTGCACCTAACTAATCTTACCATAAAAAACCCAAGAAAACTTGTCTAATACTTTACGAATTAACAAAAACATTACGCCAATTTTTATACTTTGTACCTGTGTGCTTAAACTGTAGGTAGACATTAGCCGGCATTGAGAAGCTCCTTCGAGATTATAGAAGTAGACCTCATAATAAGAAACTAAGATAGTGTTGTGTTCCTGTTGGCTATAATAAAATCAAATGCTCCCAAGGAAAGCACTGTATATTAGCAGCAGTAAAGTAAGTGCAGGAAAGCATCACTGTATGCCCTATTATCATGCTTATTACGCAGCTGGTAGGCGGAGGCACCAGAAGCATAACCAATAATACTTCTGGTGCATTTAATGTTCACAAGCATCCGTTACCACGCACTTTCTCCTTAGTCAACTAGCAACAATAAATGTCTCGTGCTACAGTAACGTCGCCATAGTTGCATTACTGCCGTATGTAGCCGCTTTTTGTGCATGAGTTTGTATGTCATTGTAATATGAGGCTTCATCTATGTATATAATAATAGGTCAAAAATAAAAACAAGAAAGAAAAAAAATTACGAATGTTGTTATTTAAGCGTCATTTACACTCAAATAACAACATTCTTGAGATTGTTTCATTATGAGATTGTTTAATTACAAAACATGATTTATTACGAGTAAGTAAGCCGTAAAAACGATGACGTCTAAACTATGTATTTTCATACAAACCACAAATACATACAGTTTATTATTATGCAGCAAGAAAATATTTGCAATATCATGATAGTTAGTTATAATAAATAAATTACAGAAAGACGCTGCCAGTTTATTATTGTAGCTATCCTGGAAACACAGAACTGAAGCTGTCTTACTGATGATGTTAAAATATCAAATAAAAAATTCGTGCGTGAGTGTTTGTGCGAGTGTTGAAGTTGGTTCAACAGATTGTTAGGTTGGATTCAAAATAACTGTCGAGATCGCCAGCTTGCCCGAAGTGAGATTTGATTTAATGAACATAAATGCCCCTATCATCCTGCACTAGCTGCGACCTACTTAGCTCTATTATGATAAATTAAATTATCTGACAAGTTGTAAGATTGTTATGGGTTCAAATACCTATGCACGTGCCTATCGTAGATCTTATAGCGTGGAGTCATTTGATTCGGTATTATTGAATGATAGCTATGTTCGTATTTATGAGTCTGTTAGTACTTTATAAATAATTTAATGTGGTAATACAGTCATTAAAACATAAATAGCTTCACACAGAGCGGACAACAGTGTCCTTCAAATTGAACTGCCACCACCGCTGCTTCATCAATCGATTGTTATAGCCGCCTTGACGGCTCGGCGGCCTATGTCCATTAGCCTCGGAGCCGAAATAGTTACTGATGGTGGTGATGGATGTTTAGAGATGGAACTCCATCGCTAAACATCAATATTTATTTTTATCAGTACGAAATATAAATAACTAGCCTTCCGCGGTGCGGTTTCACCCGCGTTACATCTCCAAAGATGTAACGCGGGTTACATCTTTGCAGAGCAGTTACCAATAACTGCTCTGCTCCCGTCGCCAATAGCATGATGTTGTATGCCTATAAATTTTCTCAAGAACTGAGCTATCAAACGCAAAGGGATTATTCAAATCCGACTGGTAGTTCCGAAAATGAGCGCGTTAAAACAAACAAACGAACAAACTCTCGCTTCATACATATAATAGTATAGATTGATAGTCGTTATTCCAAAAATTTAACTTAGCACAATGATAATTTTGAGTAGCATTCAGACATCGCACACAGTCGTATTTTATTATTTGAACCTAATTTCAATTCAACGAACAACTTCTTGCGCTTTACAATTGCTGAACGTGACAATTTTCGTACATTTTTGAAATTATTTAATTTATTTAACTTTTCATAAATACTTTTGGAATTAGGTATTTTTAACCGACTTCAAAAAAAGGAGTAGGTTTCTCAATTCGACCGTATAGATATTTTGTTTTATGTGTGTAAGCGGATAACGTCGATATTTATGAACCGATTTCGATGATTCTTTTTTTGTTGGTAAGTAGATATCCCAAGTGTGGTACCAAGATAAGTAAACCAGGATCTGATGATGGCATCCCAGGGAAATCGAAGGGAACTTTCGAAAATCGTACTGGCGGCTAGTGCATTTGTTATTATTTTCATTAAGTATTTTAAGGCACTACTATTTAGTGAAGGTTTGGAGTTGATCTGATGATGGAGCCGAAAGATAGTCGAGGGAACTCAACAACGATTTACAGCAATTACTTGGTGTTTGGACTTAATTCATTTCTAATGATGAGAACTTTGCACCCATAAGGGTTTTAAGTGCCATTACAGGTGACCATAGACAGTCGTGGGAACTACTTAACAGCAGTCATGTCGGGCTTCTTCATACGGTTCAATATTCCAAAATGTTTAGTTCGTACAAAAATAATACCTAAACAACACTTAGGTCTACCCATCACTGAATATCGTAAAATAAAATAATTTTAAACAAAAAAAATAGGACTTCACACGGGAAGGCAACTAAAACGTTAAAAAATAAGTTTACTTAGCAGAAAGTAATTCGTATTTTGATTTAGTTAATCAGAAATGATTAAATAAGTATTATATAATTTTGAAGTTGGTGCCCTGCAAATACTATAAGAACCTTACTACAATAGCAAATTAAGATTGATAATACATATAGGTACCTAGTTATTGTTTTTTTTTGTTTAAAATTATTTTATCAAAGATAAATAACATAACTGTCAGAATAGCATATTATTATTCTAAGTAATTAAAATTAAATGATAAAGGATTCATAACAATTTTAATTTATAGAGACGTTACGATATACACCATCAATTCTTATGCCTAATAAAAACACGTTTTATTTTTGCCCGACTGCCGAAGTCAAGGACGGTAATGTTTTTCGAGCGTATCTATGTATGTATGTAATGTATATATGTATGTATGACTCGTTCTTTGGCACGCTCTACAGCCTAAATGGCTTGATGGATTTTGACGTATTAGATGTCATTAGATTCGTATTGATTGAGGGTATATAAAATTTCAATGTAGCGTTAGCACGAAAAAAATGGGTTTCTTTCTTTTCACTTTGTTAGCAGGCGAGCTTTTGATTTTCTTTTAATAATTAATATACACTGCTTGTTCAATAAAGGAATTAAAAGATTTTTACAGGGTCGGAAATGCGTATTGGAAATGGATCTATATTCATACTTTTTGCCTGACTGCCGCAGTCAAGGAGGGTAATGTTTTTCGAGCGTATGTATGTATGAATTTGAATATATGTATGTATGTGATTATGTGCAGGCGGGCTTTTTGTTTTTTAATAATACACAGGGTGTTTGGAGGTTGAGTACCTAACCATAGGGCAAAAGATAATCGGTGATGCTGTTGCCTACTTGTCGCGCTTAAATAAATAACATTTTGTCCTAAGTTTAACGAGTAATCATTTTTTTAATATTCGAGACTTAAATTTTTTTTTTATTTTGTTTTTACATTGTTCAGCTGACATAACATTTTACATTTTTCATATCGATTTGTGGAAGGTTGATACACCACTGTTTTTTTTTGTATTATTTGTATGAAATTATGATGAAATCTGAATAAGACAACACTAGACTAAATAATTAAATAAATTTATTGATATCAATAAATTTATTTAATTATTATCATATCATATCGTATATATATCATATCGTTCATAAATTAAAAAATATTAAAGTCCAGGTATCCTCACGATGTTTTTCTTCACCGTCAGTCAGAAATGTCCAAGATAAACTTGAAAGTATTTATATATGATTTGATATACCGGATTACCTGTAGCTATGGGCGTGCCACAGGGTTCCATTTTAGGCCCTTTTCTTTTTCTGATTTATATCAATGATTTGCCATTCCATATTCAGAATTTTTGCGACATTGTACTGTTCGCTGATGACACATCACTTTTATTTAAAGTGGATCGTAAAGAAACTAACTTTGATAAAGTGAATAGCTCACTAGTGAAAGTTCTGGACTGGTTTAGTGCGAATAACCTACTGCTTAATTAAAAGAAAACTAAATGTGTTAAATTTACTATGCCCAATACTAAAAGCCTAGCTATTAATATAAGTTTAAATAATGAAACTTTAAGCTTTGTTGAGTCTACAGTATTTTTGGGTTTAACTTTAGATAACAAGCTTCAATGGGGTTCCCAAATATCGTGTCTTGCTGGTAAACTCAGTTCCGCAGCCTTTGCGATAAGAAAGGTAAGACAGTTTAACGGCATAGAAACAGCTAGACTTGTCTATTTCAGCTATTTCCGTAGCGTGATGTCATACGGTATACTGCTCTGAGGCAAGTCTGCGGATATTGAGTCAATTTTTATAATTCAAAAACGAGCAGTGCGATCTATTTACAATTTGGGCCCTAGGGTTTCACTAAGAGAGATTTTTAAAGAAATAGGTATTCTGACGGTGGCGTCTCAGTATATCTTCGCCAATATTATGTTTATCAAGAAAAATATAAACTTGTATTCCAGAAACTGCGACATGCACTATGTGAATACTCGAGGTAAACATAAATTAGTTGGTACATATTATCGCCTACATAAAGTAAACAACTCATTTGCGGGTATACTAGATGGAACTAAATAATTGAAATCCTCTCTTTTCTTTCCTTAATCTTAGTATTATATTAATTGGTTAATTTGTAATAATTAAAATTTGTATGGTTCTTTGGTTGCGTTGAGTGTTTAAATTGTAACTCATTCAAATAACTGTAATTATCTGGCGATTGAAAAGAGTGGCGTGAGTTTCTTGCCAGTTCTTCTCACAGCTCTACCTCGTCAGCGAACTGGCTGTAGGTCAATTGGCTGACAAAATGTAATGTTGACTTTTCATAAGCATCATACTTTATGATCAAAATGAAATAAATGCTTTGACTTTGACTTTGACTTTGATAAACCACATTGGTACTTGCCCGGATTCGAACCCACCACCTCGTGTTTACGAATCGGGTGCCTTATCCACTAGGTAATTTCTAATTGCTATGCTTATTATTAATTAATGTTGAAAAGCTCATTTTACTTAATGTAATTTCGGTATCTGAACATACGCTATCAGGTTAGACAAGGATATAAACAAATATTATTGGATTACTTAATTATCAGCCAGTGAATAACTTATATCTCAATAATAAATTCTATTTAGGTACATGAGCGGAAACATTAGATGCTCAGCAATAAACCTTTAAAAATATCAAATACTGGAATTATTTTCTTGAAATGGCATTTAAATATCGTTGTAAGACCTTGAGACACTAAGGTAGATTATCATGAAAAAATACAATAAATCATGCATCCATAGATTTTGATATACACGTGAACTGAAATCCTTCAGTATTTTTCCGTACAAAACAAATTTAATATTCGAAGAATAGTTAAAATATAAGCCAAGGCCTTTTACAGGTTTATACAAACAGTTTTCAAGTAACAAAAAATTTACGAGAATACGTTTATTTAAATGGCTGTGTGTTCATCACAAATTGTTGTAAAATAGCGCTATTAATAAATATTATGAACAATTTGGCAGCAAATTAAAGCGGCAATATGTATAAGTATGTTCAAACTTTTAAGGCAGAAAATTGCTTAATTCGATTGTTGAATATTCGATTACTCATTGACACATTTTGTTTTAATTACTATTGGAATAATAATTAATTTTAATTATCACGCTATCCTCTTGCAGCAAGATTGTATCGTGTATTTATGTGCTGATGTGGATCAGAAAATTATTTAATTACCAATAGGTAAATTATACATACGTTTTCAGACTCTATATTATATCCTAAGAATCTAAGAAAGGTAGAAAACGTCCATATTTTTATCACTGAAGTGGGAAGAGCTTGTATAAGTGCCTGCAACAACGAAGGCCACAGCGAGACCACAACACTACCGAGTGCAACCAATTGTGCATCTGGCACTTCCGAACTTAATAGCAGGCTACTGACTCGTTTAGAAGTCTAAAGGATTTCTTTTAAATATGTATTGGCTATCTTTAATTGAAGAACGATCTTTTAGCCACTTTTTTGTATGATACCAGCGGCCACATTTTACCTTCTTCACTACTACTCCTCTTCCGATAAGATTTCGTTAGGAATTCGATAGATCTTCCTGAGAGAACATAAAATGGTAATTCGCTACATGCTTGTTTATTACCTACATTCGTCGATTTAAAAAAATGTTTTTACTACAGAGTAGGTACAATTTCGTCTTCGTTCAGTAAAATGTTACGTTTTATTGTTTACACTCACACGCGCAAATAATCTTAAAAGCCTATTCGTGACTATGTAGCTTCACTCGTGTACAAGAACTGAACCATCGCAGTCATCGATATAATACGCCACGGATAATTTAGCATTTCCGTATTCTAAGCCTTGGTTGCATGTTATCTATTCGTATTTGTTTCCTTGCGATAACATTTTTACAATTTCGTCGTAAACTAGTCTTATTCTAATCACTCGAACTATTGCACACTTCAGTGTTACAGGTTTTTGGCCCGATACCGAATTATTGCATTTTGTGCTAAAGTTAAGTTACGAAAACTTCAGAACAAACTTTACTTATGGGTTTAGATTATGTGTTTTGATTCTTAATTTAGAACTGTAATCTTATAAATGGAATAAATAAATAGATAATTGAAAAAAATAGTATCAAGTTAATAGTATAGTAATATGTGGATTAGCATTCATGCTATGGTCACAGTCATTGTGAATTCACGGGGTGAAAATGGAAATGTCCGTGAACGTGCACAGTGCAAAGTGTACTTACTTCACGTACATTTCCTTATACTACACATAGCATATTTCTTTTACTAAAAATTTAAATAATTGAGATAATTTGCTGCAAAAATTATCTCATGAGTTTGAAAAGATTCTTATTAGATTGTCAGTTTGATCGAGGCGGCTCAGAAAGCGGAGATGCTTTGACTTTATTAGCAGTAATGGACATCTTGGCTAATAATATGAGATGATGATGTCACGATGATGATGACACAAACAGTAGTGTAATCGAAAGTGTTAAATTAAGTATTACTCGTATGTGCAATAGTTATTAACTGTATCTATTTTACTTTTTTTTCTATTTGACAGTGTGAAGATTGTCCCGATTATGAGTCCTAAATCTAGGCTATATTAGATTACCGGCATTAAAATTATTTCCTCATTAGAATTACTTCAGCGTGTTTGGTAGTAGGCATCACTACCACCGTCTTAACCTTCGTTTCCTTGCTACAACATAAAGGTGAAACATTAAACAAACATCGTATTTTAGGTTTTACAAACCAAATTAGCATTATATTCAAAAATGTGTCACGAAATAACTCGACGCTACCACACGTGATTGCATAGTGTTTGTTATCTGGTGACTCCTGTAGCGTCAGCACGAGAAAAATGAGTTTACTTCTTTTCAGTTTGTTTTAGGCAGGCGGGCTTTTTGTTTTTTAATAATATAATATATATATTGCTTTTAGTAGCTCTAGTTGAGTTACCTACATTCTTTGATTTAGATAGTACAGTCGATTGACCGAACTATTTGATTTTGAATTAGACATTCGCAGAAAAAGTCAAATTTGTTGTAGTCATGGAACAGGTTCTGGTATATCTATGACATCGGCAGTGTTTCTTTTACGCTGAGTCATACACTTTACCTGGATGGACGTGTTGCCACAGTATTTATAAAACGCAAAACGTCACTCGTTCTTCACTGATCAAACTTTAAAAACATCTAAAGCCTAACCATTTCACATTTGGCACGTAAGTTTCTAAATCCTATAAACATCCGCCATGACAGGATTTGTCGAAAGTCTACTAATAAATTAAGTTGACCTTTTATTGTCATGACTGTCTATGAAACTGAGAGGTCTGCTTAAATCGTTCGTTGTAGGAGCAGTTTGTTTGCGTATAATCAAAGCATTATCTTCGCTTAGTCTCAAACGCAACGTTTAAACAATTGCATTACCCATCCATGCCAGTCTAAATATAGAATTTGATAATTTCAGTTCATTTATTCAGTTCTAATAGGCGTGTTACTTTGTATTTTTAACTTGAGTCCGTGGTTAGAGAGGCCGTGAATTATTGAGTACTTGTATTCAAGGTATCGTTATCGATTACCGGTACTTATAACTTCAATGAAATGCAGTAATGATAATATGCATCTTTGGAATAGGGTTACCACAGATGTCAGCAGTTTTAAGCGTTGCAGATGGTTCAGAATGTACCTTCCACCGTACACGAGACCGCAACCATAGTAACTCTACTTTGGTAGTCATCTGATCTTTCTTGCTAATAAATAGTGGTTGCTATTACCAAAGTAGTAAGCAAAATGCTATATTGGCAGCAGTAAAAATTGAGATTAGCGCTGCAAGCACAGCGTTTTTCATTTCTGCAATGATGAAATCGGCAGGAGAAATCGCTTGTCGCACGGACGTGATATCGCGACCTTGGCTATTTGCTCATCTACACCATTAACTCATTATTATATATAATTTTTTGTAGGTACTTATTTAAATTAGATTTGCTGAGAAGTCATTAAATTAAGACCTACTAATCCTATGCAGCATCAAAATGTAAGCAATGTTTTTGTCCACAGGTTTGATAAACTACATGAAGTTTGATGCAAGCAACAAATATTTGTTCGTGTGCGGCGACCGCGCGGTGAGAGTCCTCCACAATGTTTGCGGTTACCAAACGACTATAGACAGTTGCACCAGACTACTAAGCTCTAAGCAAACTTCGGCCACGGTGGAACGCCTGAATAAAACCATACAAGAGTGCAAACAGACTCTTGCCAAGTTCGGCAAATAACGCCATCTGTTTATTTTTTATGTAAGTAAATCTTGTCAAACTGCATTTATTGTTCGTATATTTTGATATATTTATAAGATTATAGATTCGTTTTATTGTCAGTGTTGCCAGATTATTTTTTTTCACTAGTGAGAGGATATTAATCTCATTCGAAAAATTAGGTTCTAAATTAACCGAGCACCACCGATTTTATTATTTTGGAAATGTTTAAAATTTATTTAAAATGTAATCAGGTAATTTTTATAATAATTAAAATATTTTTTGTTATATAAATAAATAATAATAAATTGCCTGTGTTAGGTTAAACGGGCACTGCACGGACTGGTTGCCATCAATCGAGGCTTAAGACAGGGCTGTGTCGCGTCTCCATGACTGTTCAATTTATACATAGATAAGTTGTTGTCTGAATGATGTAAAAGAGTCTGATTGCAAATTACGGAAAAATGAGTCGTTGTTTTAAACACTTTTATATGCCGACGATCAACTCCTTGCGTCTTTGGCATATGAATTGCAAAATATGGTGATTGTCATGAATGGATACATTGGAACGAAAGGGCATGGAAGTGAATGGTAATAAAACTGAAGTGATGGTAATTGAGAGGGATAAGTAAGTGAAAGTTTGTTTATTTAGGTTTAATGTTTACAAGAGATGGAAAATGTGAAGAAGAGTATTTAAAGAAGAGTGAAAGAGCGTAATAGGATCAATGGCGCCTTAAATTTAGTAATGGCTAAAGTAATAATACCAATCAAAGCTTGCCTAGCCATAGTTACAAGCAGTACTAGCGCCGACACTTATGTATGGTAGTGAATCTTGGGCATGGCAGAAAAAGCATGAAAGCACAATAAATGCAGTTGAGGTGAAAGCACGGAGAAGCATGTGTGGAGTGAATCTGTCAGATAGAGTAATGAATAGCCTGTTAAGAGAAGAATGTGGATTGAATGATGATATAGCGACTAAATTTAAAAGGAGTATGGTAATAGGTGGTTTGGACATGTGTAAAGGATAGATGGAAGTAAAAGAACGAAAGAGATTTATGGATCGGCAATTACTGAGAAAGTTGGTAGGGGTCGCCCTAGACGAACATACGCGAACCGATATAGGTGATGTGTTGACAAAAGGCACAATTACAAGCACCCGTAACCGACGTGTGTGTGTGAAATGATTAATGTACGTTGAAGAGGCAAAGGAGGTATGTTTGGATCGCAGCAAATGGCGTTCTATAGGCTCTGCTTACCCCATTAATGGAATACAGGCGTGAAGTTATGTATGTATGTAATAAAGAAACTAAGTTACAAGTGAGTTTAGTTCTTAGATTCTAGAGATAGGAACCTCCTCACAAACGTAATCCTCATAAAGGTAAGGTATCATTGTGGCCTTCTACGCTAAAGCCAACAATAACGCAACTTTGCAAGTTTTATGGAAGGTATCTACTATCAAAATAATAATCTGTAAACTTAAGTCAGTATCAGTATTTTTTCTTATTATTAATTATTACTGTCATCTGGCAACTTTGACGATTATATATATATAGCAAAATCCTAGAATAAATATAACCTATCACAAAATTGAAATACTAGAGGAATATAAATATTGATCTCGGTCCAAAAGTATTCTCTCATACATTGATATGGTCCTAGCATTACGAGAAATTTGTAAATAATGAGTTGCATGTCTGAAGGAATAATGTTACATACGATGTTTATTTGAATGACAGTAACGCTCATTTACATGTCAATTATTACCGGTATTGTAAGACCACAGTAATAATATTACGTAAAGACATCACCTGTTTGAATATTTTACTTGTCTGATAATCGTTCCTAAAATATAAACTTGTTGATGGTTCATTCTTCCATTGTTCCCTCGTAAGTAGATCGAGCTCGAGAATAGGTTTTAGTTTTAGTTATTATGTTGGATTGATTTGTGAATTTCCCGAAATCAATTTGCAGTAAGAAAAAGTTTTTCGGTGTGTGAAAACATTCATATTACCATTATTACCTTTGGGGCAAATTTATACAAAAGTTATCTTGATTCTTTATGTATATAAATATATTCTTTATGTATGTAATATGTCACAGTTTCACCACTTTTTGTATTCGGGACTGATTACTTTTCACCTAGCTTATTTTTTATTATATTTATGTTTTTCAAGAATTTTACTTAAAATACCTGTTTACTTATTTAATTTTGAAGAATTTGTCCTGCATCGTAAATGTTAAGTGTCAATATTCCACCACGTAATTCCGTCAGTAAGTCTATTACGTACAAAATGTTACGAATTATTAAATTAATAGTACTTAAAATGTGACCGGAGTGACGTGGTCGTTCACATTCGAATCGATGTTACAATTAAGAAGTCAGGGAATCGAGTAAGGGTATTTTTTTAATTCTTGCACATGTTACAGTGCAAATGCGTTCTCCTGTTCTGATGATAATTTTGTATGTACTGATTTATCATTAAAATTATATGTTTTTCATTGTTGTTTTATTTATAAATGTTAATTTTGGATTTATTTAAAGTCAAAAATTAAATTGCTCATTCACCCTCGTCAAACGATGTTTAAACGAGTTTATTATTTAATTCACAATATCCTGGGATATGGGAAAGTTTTAAAATCGTTAAACTATAATGGTAATGTTAAAACAGATGTTAAGAATGTTAATTAGGTAATGTTGTGACTGATTATTAGTAGGTACCTACAAATATTAAACTAAAGTGATAATCATATTGTAAGAATAACATTATCATAATAAATGAGTGGTAATTTTAATATAATGTGGTTTTTATCTTTATGGGTTCCGAGTATTATTAATAGGCCACTTTGCACGACCTTCATTTTTTTTATACGACTTAGGTTACAAAAAAGAATATGGCCGAATTAACAAATAAGAATATGGCTTGGTGGTAAGCCGTTACCGGTAGCCTATGGACGCTTGCAACACCGGGCAATGTCAGTAATGTGTTCTGCTAATGTCTGCTATAGGAAGTTAAGGTTAAAGTACCTCACGATGTTTTCCCTGACCGTATAGTCCAATTGTTTTTTATACAATTTTGGTAGCAAACAAGCATACGAGCCCACCTAGTGGTAAGTGGTTAACAGTTAAGTCCGTAACTTATGGACATAATTATGTTTTCTAAACATTGCAGAGAAAACACAAACATGCCGTTGTCGACATGTAGAGAGAAGGTGATGAGGTTGGTGGACGTAAAATGTTTTATCTATACATAGTTTAAAAGAAAGTCTGTCTGAATGCGCTAATCTCGAGAACCACCCAATTTTTTTTTAACAACTGCATTGGTTTTATGATTTGGATTCCGTTTTCACTGTTATGTTGTGGGTTTCTCGAGGACCTATCTCATATAGGAGCCGAGAAGTAACGGTAATAGTAGGTAAACCAAGCGGGAAACGAGCAACAAGTTTTAGTGCCGATGCAAAGCGAGGCAGGGCCCTAGTATAATTCGTTTGTTTAATACTTATAGAAAAGATTTAGTATAAACCATGGTTTTACGATTTTATATCAACGGGCCGCAGTTTGCCAGTTAGGCAGAAGTTTGTTACGTTTTGCCAACTATATTAAGTAAAAAAAAAATGTTGCAAAATTTCTGTTTATTATTTGGATGACTGCAATTTGGGTATAATACTAGTACAATATTTGTTAAGTACTTCTAAGGCCTTCTGCGTCGTTTCTTTTTTAAAGTTAGTAAGTACCTAGTTAAAAAAAATCAACTGTAGGTATTATTTTAATGTTGCAAATTATTTGCATATTTTTGTATTTTTCTATATTGAGTATCTACGATAAAATGCGCACGGGAAACACTTCGTATTAGTACTTATAGACAAGTATCTATGGCGGAAGTTAGGGGAGTAAAACGGCCATATCAAGAAGGCAATTTCTTATGTGAGATGACCTAAATCTACGCCCACGAGCTGCGCTGTTGTCAAGGGTCCATCTAGACGAAAATTGTTTTATAAATAAGTATTATTTAAAGTGTTAATAGCAATGATTATTTTTTGTTTAAGTGATGTGACTGAGAATATATCGATTAATTTTGAATGAGGGTAATGCATGGCGAAACTAATATACCCAAAGAAAAACACTCTATTTCAATATAATTTAGGCTCATTTATCTGTAACTTTTGTCTTACAGTTGTGTTGTTTTTTTTCTTAGCAGGGCAGTAATGGACCTAATACGTCTAAGATACCTACATGATTATAAAAGGTGAGTACTTACTTGGGCTGGATATAGTATTTTATTAAACTTTATTATTGTTGGTTAACAATTATGACTGTGGTAGTCAAGTTTCAGTTAGGGATATTTAAAAAATAAAACTAAATTAAATATTTTAATTCTAACTTTATTGTGTTTTGCACAAAAGTGACGTTATCGATATTACACTGAGATACTCTGTGATTACAATTTAAGTACAGTTTCACAGCTTCTGATAAATAAACACTAGCTTTTAGGCGTACATACAGTCAATAATGAGTCCACTATCAATTCCATCAATTTTGTCATAAAATAGTCAATCTGATGCTAAAATAGATATACTCTTTTAGAAACAATAGAAAACTTTGACGTCCTCATAAGGGACTACTCATACTTATTCAGCTCTATTTGGCTTATGCGTATCGAATTCAACGATTTTGTATAGAGATGCGTACGCATCGGTTCAGCTTTCGGCATGCGTACGCGTCTCCGTACAAAATCGTTGTTTTCTATAGGCATAAGCTGAATAGAACTGAATAAGTGTGCGTAGTCTCTAATTATCATTTAAAAATACATCTACTACAAAAGATAATTATAATTACACTCATCGTACCTATTTATTATTATTTTGTACAAATCTGCTGTTGAACTCATACATTAAAATAATTATTAGCTACAACGATACCTACTGTACTGGTGACGAATAATAATAGGAAGCCTAAGTACAAGTACCTATAACTCATTGTGTGTATTAAATGCGTTCGATAGAATACGAAGCCGAGTAAGCTAGTTGTGACATCACTATGCGATAACTGTTCCACGAGAAACACTAGGAAATAATTCGGTCTATATCCTTAAAGCTGATATTGTTCACGACAACACAAGCACACATCATAACACAAACAATACAAATATCTAGTATAGAGATAACATTTAATGGGATAAATTTTATATAGGTGGTAACTGCAATAATTGTGTAAACAGCGGGTAGAGAACAATATAAGTATGAATATAGCAATTAAGTGCAATAAAACAAATATTTCATAATATAAAATGTGCGGCGATGCACACGGTCATAGAGATCGTTATCGTTATGCTGTTAATGGACATAATCATATAACTTTAGTGGAATAACGGCATACAATAAATTTGCCTGTCTGGCAATTATAACCTGTTTCTAATAAGCATACGGTGGATATTGCCAAATGGACATTTTAATTTCAGGCGCTTATTTCACTAAGTTTGTTACACAATGAACATGAAGTTTAATTAATATAATATTCGAGTAGTCTGTAACTCAACATTTAACCTAGACCGCTATGTAATATTCAAGAATTCTATAAGAACATGAAAGCTGCAATTACTAGTCAACTTTGAAATATTATATTTATGATTGAGAAGAGACGTTATAAGAGAAACAGAATACCTATCCTATTAAGACATTTAACTGAGCTATTGTTTATTAATATTATAGTGTCCCGCTCATTAAATTTGTTCTAAATTTTAATATATGCAGTGGCGCAGCAAATTTCTTATGAGATTTCTCTTTTCCTCCACTTTAGGCGCGGATGGACCAGCAACCTATCTACCTACCTAGAAAATCACAGACATAACACACCCAAACTGTAGTGTATATGTTAGTGATAGATATAAGTGGTTTTCAGTGCTTCTAAAGCAAGCACTGTATTGGTTACTAACCGGTTTGGTAGGTAGATAGATAAGTACGAAACCTAACTCTCTTTCTCTTGCTTGAGTAAAATAGTTATCATTCATATTAATTACAGTACATGATAATAATAACAACAAATTGACCACAATATTCAAACGTATCATATGACACGTGTACATTTCGGCAGAATCATTTAATGCCGAGACAAAGTTACACATTTTTCATATTCGAAGCGTATTTCTAAATTATGCATGCCAATCACGTATTTCACTTACAAGAATTCTAACTGTGTAGTAGCAATAACACAGATATTGTACAGAATAGTATTGCATAACAAAACGCCGCGAAGATAATCTTTGGAAATCATATTTATTTACAAGTAGGTATCCCATTGTTGTCTTAATGCAGGACAAATGCCCCTTCTGAATTAAGCAAAAGCATGGATCACTACGCTTTCTCATGGCGGATTGGGAATTTTAGAGTTATAAGTTCTTGAAATGTTTCCTTTTACGGTATGTCAATAATGTCCAAGGTAAATATAGAAAGTAAATATAAATGTGAAAATGTCGCATTGGTAGGTAAGTACTTGCCCTTTTCCAAACCCGAAGGTAGAGAGAGAAGATACGAAACGGATAGGCTATTAAAATATTTTTTTTTATATTGCTAATCAGATAAAATATCACTATCAAGTTATAATGCAGTTTTGTGTGCTATTTATAAATGCATACTATAGTTTTATTAGTCTTACAGAAGACAATTATGTACCTACATAGGAAAGTTGTAAATTTACTTCCCACTTCAAATCATGACTACATAATTAAGTTTGTTTCTCTTCATATAAACCACGATATGAGAGGCGCTGTATAAATTAGAAATACACATCGTTGACATTAGACTAGATGTAAACCTACTGCAAAATACCGTTTCATTCCGGTTGAACAATCACTTATACTTATTCTATTTACATAATAACAATATGAAGCCTCAAATTTTAATCTACATAAAAGGAAATTCTGACAACAATACTTAAATGTAAGCATTTTAAATAAATACGTACTTAATAAAAAAAAAATACTAGTTAATTCTGGTTTCATTAATTTTCGTTAATATTTTCTGATATTATTTTAGATCCTTGTCCTGGTGTATATCTTGGGTTACGGATACTTAAGGGACTTTGTAGACTAGTTTCAACACAAAGTTTCTACAAAGGCGTGAATTGACTATGCCCTTATGTAATAAGGAATCATCAATATGCAAATAAGTTTTAAACAGATTATGATAGTTTTTGAGATTAACGCATTAAAAGATTCAAACTTCATCTGTAGGTATGTGGTATACCTAATATTGACATGAAACAGAGATTCTTCCAAAACATTTCAATGATCCAGAAAGATTTCATAACAATTAACTAAATTAAGTTGTACCTAATGAAACGATTAAATTAACATACACTTATATTTTTTACAACATAATAGTTGTTAAGATAAATGTTAAAATTGACACAGCAAGGTTAACTGTGCCACTATCGATATTTATGTATTATGTTAATGTGAGGCTTGAAACATGTCTATATAACGAGATTCTTGACATGACGTCACTTTAGGGTTTATTTATGAGTTTGTCAAGTAACAGGTATGACGAAATTACGTTGTAACAATGTAATTTGGTATTTAAATAGGAGGTGTAACAATACCTTGAGGGGACCAGTTGTTAGCTAATATTACATAACATACATGTTGAAGATGACTGTAAGTTTATGCTAATTAAGTATTAACACAATGAACTGTAGTTATGTGCTGTAAACAAGGTGAATAGATACAAAACGGTTATATTTGTTTTATGACTTTATGAGTGTTGCGACACAGACGCCAGAAGTCTACACAATTGTGCTTTTTTTTGCTACTGAACTCCGTTAGCGGTTGCCACTTTAGTAACATTTTGTTTAAGGAGTAAGTAGGTAAATATATGTGAAGCTATTCCGCTAGCTAAATTATGTTATAGTTAAAGAGAGTATTGTCTTTAAAGGGGCACAAATGTTTAGCATCACCCGGCTATGCCCCTTTCAAGGGTTATATTATCAGATATTAATTTTATTAACATGTTTAAGTATAATTCCCATCTATTTCTATTTACCATGTTGACAGCATTTAACTTATTTTACAAAAAGATAGAAGAATTTCCATAAACTAGCAAAACATCTCAAATATCACCAATAAAGGTCCATCTAAATAAATTATTATGACTTTGGTACATATCTATTAATTTACAATTTTTATCCAACCTTTGCTACACATATGGAAGTTTTATACGATATGGTACTAAGTATTTTTTTTGAGCAATCAATGACCATGATATTTTAAGCATTAATACAATTAATGTTATGTTCAAATCAAATAATGTTCATGAGATTTTGATAAATACATTAAACACGCAACAATTTACTTATAAATCGTATTATCATCAATCAAAAATATGGCAATGGGTTACCGTGAAATATTTAGACGAAAAACGTTTTCATCTATTTAGACGTACTTAATTATTTAATAGGAATTCGAATGTACAAGTTGTACCTAAAAAGTGATACCAAATCAAAAGTTAGTGTATAGTAATAATAATGTAAGTGTCTATTTGTAAGTTATTTTGAGTTTATAATTTTATTACAGCTCTAACAGCTCTTTATAAGGTATGTCTTTAAATACAATAAATTTTTCTTTTCACATATTCTACATAATTTAATCTTGTAACTTTCGATATGATATAACGTCCCAGGCACATGATATAGTAAAAGTTACTTTCAACTAATAACAATAAGGTTGAAATGACTTATAACATTGAAAGAAGACTGAAGTCACTAGACATCGCTTCGAACTGATAGCAATTGCATTCATACAATAACTATAAGGACTTATGCGCATCGGCAATCAACTTATATTACCTTCTTCATTTCAGAGGGTCTATTCTGTTCAAAGGCTATGAACTCAAGACTATGCTAACGCCATTTTGGTGAAGTATTTGATTAAAACGTGGCCATTCAAACTGCGTAATTACTATTTAAGGCACGTACTATTAGATTTCTTATGTGCTTATACTCTAGGCGCACATATCGCCTTTGCAAAGTTATGATTAAACTCTCTTTAAGGCATTTTTACACATTTTAGCGGACAAAAGTACGTGACCGTGCTTTCAAATGATTAAGCAAGCCTATTTTAGCGGTATTTTTATGATATAATTATGGATGGATTAACATTTTACTTAGATGAATATGTGCAGCTTTTTCTAATAAAATATTGCCATTGAAATGTAGACCGTGCTGTTTTACAAATAGTGTTTATAGTTGTACATTACCGAGGCTCACAGTCCAATGCTATTGTAGTCAAGAAAGGCTACTGGATATGTGTAACGCAGTGCTTTCTAAACTTATTTATAATCATGAATTAGTTAATTGTCGATATATCTAATTTTCTGGATATTATAAATATTGTCGTTACTCCCTATTATTTATTGAAATATAAGTAATTTATTTTCTTTTACTCATTAAAGTGTTATCGCTTATCGTACATTAATAATTATGTTTGATTTAAAAATAAATGCACTTGTCTTACGACTAGTTAAAGCGAAATGTAGAATCGCCATGACATTTTAGATGCACTCAAAAGTGTTAGTAATGCCATTGACAAGAATTAAGCACTAATTTAATAATTTGCCAAATGCTGTGAAAAGTTTAGTAAAAACAAAAACAGAGTGCATTTTTCTTTGAGCGCCATATCGGTCACCGGTGACCTCAAACAACTGATTTATTGTTTGTAAGGCGTTTAGAGTGTTAATTTTGTTAATATCTACAAAACTAGTAAAACATCACTATTCCAAAGCCCGATTGGCGATTAAGTAAAACATAATAAAAATCAGTCATAATATTATCAAATTTCGTATAAAAGTCGAACAATATCGACAAAGTAAAAACTTCCGTTTTTAAAAAATAACTTATACAACTTAATACGAAATAAATACTGTAAGTACTAAAATATAGTTAGAATAACGCAGTGGCGACTAAAGACTTTGGTGCAAGTACTCCCCGCAGTCCGTGAATATGGCCAACAATTCGATTCTCCGTTATAATATTGGACTAGCATGAAATTCGTTTACGTTATACGCTCTCCGGCGACACGATCCTCTCTCGATGAATATTACCTAAAACCAAATAAAAGTGTCAATGTTTATAAATAGATTCTGATTATTATTTTGTGTCTTTTCAAATTTGGTGTTATTTTAATCGTAATTTTGTAGTTTTTTTGTAGTGACTGTCAGGCGACAGTAATTTATCACGCTTACAGATATTCGTAACGGTTGACATAAACCAATATCATAACGGTTGACCGGATCATCCGATGTAATATGTTCTTTGAAGCAATGAGCGATCTCGAAACTATAAGTTTTTTATTTTGAAAATATGTCAATCTGCGGATCATTGCAGATTAAAAGAAAATCATATTCTCATATTTATACTGTTGTCATTAAGCGTGCCCGTCGTTTCACATATATTATCATATTCGTTTATTATATTGTTTTTATTATTATTTCTCATAGCAAGAAATAAAAAGTGTCAGACACGTACCTGTAACGTCGGTCCTCGCAGCTCACCAATACGTATGTAGCCGCAAGCAGTCCGCGGCCAGATCGGCCAACAGCGCGCGTTTGTTCGGCAGCAGCGCCAGCCCGGCGACGCGTCGGGGTCGCCGCTCGGCCAGCTCGGCGGCGGCCAGCACGCGGCCCGCGGCCGGCCCGGCGCCCTGCAGCACCAGCAGCGCCGGCCGCCCGCGCACCGAGCGCGCGCACACGATGCGCGTCCCGCCGCCCTCCTCCAGCGCCACGCCGCCGTACCCGCCGCGACCTGACGCATCATTTTTTGTAATGATAAACTCAAATAAACATCATTTAATAATGAATACGCACGTACGTTCGCACACGCGCAACATATAAAAACCGTTGCTACTGACAGTGACCACACTATGGTGATCAAAATAATCAACAAAATAGCGTTTTCTAACAGTCTAAAATCTACCTTTTGGTACAGGCGCAAGCACATTCTTCAAGTTGCCGTCCATATCGTATGTCCTGACGGCTACGTCGGCTATGATGAGCAAATCTTCCGACAGCGCTAAACCACCGACAAGACTCAACTCTCCGTTTCCCACCTGCAAATAAAATTTCTTTCATATAGGTATTTTCATTCAGTAAGGTAATATGAACTATTACGTAAGTATGCATACTTCGCGCTCAATATCACTGTAGCAATTCAGTCAATGAGGCGGCGATTGTGCGCTTGACCTGTCGCACATATTGACAGTACCAGCCGCCCTAAAATATGAAGACCTTTTCTCTGCCCGCGTACGCGTACATTCCGCACCGTCCGCACGTACCTGTACAGGCACGTGCCCGTAACTAGTAAGGTGCACACGTGTGTACAAGTGTGCGTGCGTACCTCGCGCTCGATGTCGCCGTGCGCGTTAAACAAGAAGACGCAGCGCGCGCCGTTGTCTGCGACGGCGAGGCGGCGCGAGTGCGCATGCGCCGCCACGCACACCGGCTCCACCAGGCGCTCCGAGCGGATCGTGCGCAGCGTCTCGCCTTCCACCGTCACCTGCACACAGACAACGCAACTTATTAATACGCGTAATTGGCCGCAGACGTCGGTCGTGCGTGCCGTCGGCACATGGCGTATGATACAGAAGTCCCTCAGTTCGAAACCGGTACGAGCCATATCGATTGAGATAATTACTAAACGCTTTTCTGCTCGCTTTTGCCGCACCACACGCGTAAGTCTCACCGGTCACTTCGCGCGTTTGCGTTCGGTAGCGGTGCATAGCGCCCGCGCACTAACGCACGCGCCGCTGACGAGCGAGACTGACGCGCGTTGTCAGCGGCGCGTAGCAATACAAATCTTCGCCAGACGTCAGCATAAATGTGAGGTGTCTCATAGAAGACTATGTTATCTGTACGCTCGATCGATGTCAGCGAGGCGGACATCGAACCTTATTTATTAAGCTGCGATAAGCACTAGCAGTAAGGGAGAATGTTACTCCCTAAATCAAACAATCACTAAATCGTAAGTAGCTATGTACTATTTGAAATAAATCACTGAAATTCGATCAGATCAAAACAGTGTTTAACTATTCACCTCTGTGAGAGTTCGTGTCCGCCAGTTGACTGCGACGATGCCTTCCGCAGTCACTGCTATTCCTGTACAACTTCGGCCAGCTAAACCTGCAACATTAAATATGAAAGCAAATATATATTTGACGGAAAACGTAAAAATAAGTAACCAATTTATTATTACGATAAAGGTACCTTCATTGACGATATGAGTTTTGAATGCAAAAGTTTCGTCGTCTAAAACTTTTACTCTCGAGTTACCCGCATCGAGAACGTAGATTTCTCGTCGTTTTGGACATCTGTAATGTAAAAATATAATATACTTTGGATAAGATTCAAGTCTATAACTATTAAACACTAAAGGTTAGCATTCGGTTCTCACAAACGATCGCGAACGAACGCAACAAACGAACGCGATCCACGCAACACACTGCTCAGTGTGCATCTATTTGGAGCAGTGGGCGTGGCCAGAGTGAGGTCGTGACGCGACACGCACCTGGCGAGCGCGACGGGCTGGCTGAGCTGCTCCTTGCCGGTGCCGCGCGAGCCCCACAGCGCGAGCGGCGCGGCGGTGGGCGCCACGCGCGCGCGCAGCGGCGAGTCGCGCACGCCGCGCGCGAACACCTGCACGCGCACGCACAGCGCGCCCGCGCTCCACGCACGCATTGTGATTCTGAAATATATAGGTACGCACTTGAATTGTATGCGACTATTTCGATAAAACAAAACAAAACAACACGAAAATCTATTTTTTTTAATGAGTATGTCATGGTTTTGCTGGAAGCAAAGGCCTTTTTTATAATAACCTACCAAAGTGACTCCACTCTGTCTGATGGTCAGCAGGTCGCTCACAGACGAGCGACACTAGCCGAGTGGCGGCGACGTCGGACTGCCGTCAACAGAGGTCTACTTACTTATAAAGGCCAGTGTCGAGATCTGTGACGGTGCAAGGTAGAGGATTATCATCGATAGTTGCGGCGGCACTAACAGGGTCACCTCCCGTACAACGCGCTTCACCGTGGTAGTCCACTGTTCGTAATACCACCACTACTTCTAAGCCGCATACGCATGCTGACTCTGAAACATTAAGCAGTATAAATTAATTTTTGCGTTTATGCAAATAAAATAAATTTAATAACGGAGGATTGACAACCGAGGTATTGCTTGCGAGTTAGTTTTGAACTCACCTAAAGACAGTGTACATAGTCCAGGGAAGGTGGTACTGGTCCGCACTCTGCCCAATTCCGCAAGGGCTTCGGAGAACCGTTGTTGAGCATCGTTATGAGCAAAATCCACAGCAAGAAAGGCGTTTTCTCTCGGTTCAGCGAGTGCAGCCGCGTCACCTAACCTAGCTCCCAGTGCTGCCGCCCGGCTGCTTACTTCCCGAACTTCGACTTGCTGTTGGAGACCTGAGCATTCTGCTTCTACCTATAATTTAAAAATTACTATTATAATAGATACCTAAATCGATTGCTTCCGTATTAAAATAGTCACCAAATTAGTTTGCGGTTGCGAAGTTAGTTGTTACTTGTGCAATACAGTTCTACAATGTAATACAATTATTAAACGAGAATACTAACCTATACCTACTGCTTCCTCTAGTTCTATAAAAGTAAGTGTAAAAATCTACTTTAATAATTAACCTTGATTGTTATGCACTTTTCTGATAATTTAAAAAAAATGTTTGACATTGTCGTGAGCAACTAACAAATTATGTAAAGATACAATTTATACATATTTTTTCATGGCACATTTTGCACAAATTGTATAATATGCTAAATTAATGCTATATCTACCTACTATTAGGTATAATACCTACTTCATTTAATTTAATAATAGAATCACAAGTCCACTTAAAGCGATAATAGTGGTAATTTTCCTCTAAATTATACAACGGAGGTTCCGCTAGTCACGATAATGCTAATAAATAAGAGATTTATTGTCTCTGTATATTAAGAATAGATACATATTCTTACCTTAGCTTTTTCGGCGTCAATTAATTTCAGTTGCTCTTCAAGCAATTTTCGTTTATGCGTAGCGGCAGCTGCTGCAGCAGACTTTAATTCACTATGGCGTTTATCGATTGCTGCTTTCAGTTCTGCGAAGTGCCGGTCTATCGCTTCGTCAGCCGCCGTAGCAGCTGCTTCGAGCCGCCTGAGTTCACTTGCAACAGCATCCCTAGCCGAACCGAGTTTACTTAGGCATTCGTTAGCTCTGTACAACAATATCTCCGACATTCTTTTCAAAGCTATAGAGAACGGTACTACTGTGTGGTCGCAAGGCGTATCGCTGTGAGGCCCGTCGGCACAATGTCGGCAGAAAACGCAATCGCAGGTTTCACAGAAAAGTAATTCTCTACCCGGATGCGAACTGCACTGTGGTATTACTTCCCTACGCTGTCGTGCCATTAAATCGAGAAGCTGGTTGACCAGAAAAGAGGGGGGTAATGCCGGTACCCCGCCCCGGGGTATGGTTATGAGTTCGCGACATATAGGACATCTGAAACTACCCGCGTCTCTTGTTTGTGACGCGGCTATTCGTGTGAGGCAATGCAAGCAGACTGTATGTGAACACGGCAGTAGCTTCGGGGTGTGTTCTCCTCCATCATAAGTGCCTGGAAACAAGTAAAATTACATGAAAGAAGCATTATTAATATTAGTAGACTAATGTACATTTTTAAACAAATATGAGGCAGGCCATTATTCAGAAACTAAATTGTTACAATTGTAAATGTTATTGTTTTAAAGCACGTTGCTATTTTTCGGGAACAAAAACGTTTAAGTAGTCCAACTTTTATTTAAAACAAGTCGTAGGTACACCTTTTTTAAATTGTATCTAAGGCCTCTGCCTCGAATCTTGCGGGCAGCGGGGCGGCAGCAGCGGCGGCATTCAGTTAAATAATTTATTAGCTTGTACTCTTCAACAGCACAGTTTAGTCTACTGTTATACTTAATACATTTTAATGCGTTTTAATAGAAATAAACATATCTGCATATTCGTACTAGAAACGAAGGAATAGGTAGTTCATTGGTGTGTGATTTTTTTAACTACCTATACTTCGGTGATATTAAGGTACACTATCTACTACGATCAAATGTGTAGACATCGAAATCTAAAGTTTTTTCGCATGAAATTGATTAAGTATTAGATATCTATTTAAATAAATAAATAAACATAAATAAAAAAATACTGTACGGGCCCACATAAAGCGTAGTATTGTTGTAGTATCCATAGACTATACTATACTATTCGTGTACCTAGTATCTACCTTACTAGAATTCAAAACATGGCTGTAAGTTTCATACTATGAATTATTTTTATTGGTTTTAATGTGAACAAAAAATGAATAATATTGATTATTTTTTATACATATAGGTACAGGTATAGTACTATGTACAACAGTGCAATATCGTTACGATAGTAAAACAAAAATTAGGTATAAGGAAACTGTTCACAACTAGAAAAGAGATCCACAAACTATTTGTGCCAACTACTTTAATTACACACCCAGGCGATTTTCCGTTGTGAACATTTCAGACGTGAAAAGAGCAAAAGAAAACATTGTAAGAAACAGATTTTCTCACAATGTTTTCTCTGCGGTTTATAAAAAAAAGTCTGAAATTGACTTAAGCAAGCACAGTGATCATTCATGTCTTTTCTATTTAAGAACAGGGCTTTGTCCTGCAGTGGGACAGTAACATGCTTGTATTAAATAGCAGTGTACTAACATAAACACGTGCCGCACGTGAGGAAGCTCTCGTTAAAATCTTCGTAGTTGATGGAGACGGTCTCGACGAGCGTGGAGCTCATGCTCGCCATCCCGACACCCAGCCGTGAACTGATACATAAGAACACACCTTTAGCTTGCTACAGGAGCCAAATAATTGCTTCAAACATGCATCGCGTACAAACTATGTTATTGCTTTGTGTCGTGTTTTCGACCGATATTACTCTACTTAATACTTTAGGTGTGTACCAAAGAAGGAGGGAGCTTATTCCACGAGAAGAGAACTGTTCTCTCTCTCTTTCAAAATCCTGGTTTGCGTTTTAATGTTTTACATTACTATAGTTATGACTGCAAAATGCCGACACAAGACTTGTACCCCAGAATAACAGTGTGTTGTATAAATATACAAAATTTTATTTGTCTGACTTTGCAACTGCAATAATGTATAAGGTGGCAATATACATGTTAGTCCAGTATCTATTTCATCATCATCATATCACCCTGTTGCTGGACATAGGTCTTCCCCAATTTTCGCCCCTTGTCCGATCGTAAGCCGCCCTAATATACATAGATATTATAATTATCGTGGCGGATAACAGATGGATAAGAGCAGCTCAGAACTAGTTAAGGTTGATAATTGGGGGACCCCAATTATTAATTCCTTTTAAACTTATAGCAAATAATTTATATTTTGGCCTTTTATTTATTTTTATTTAGTTATGTATTACCTAGTCTACTAGATGCAAGCTGGAAAACCAGAAAAATATATTTTCTTAGTAGACATTTATGACAACATATTTTGAATGAAAGGAATTGCACTAATACAACTATTTTTCTTGCATTCTGAGTAGCAAAACAAATTAGGTAAGTATCTAATTATTTTTTGGTACTTATTAGGCATTTCTGGTCGAAAAAAATGCTTGAGTATTAATCAAACAAATGCTGAGTGCAATAAAAACGACTAGATCCAACTCTAGCACATTTTATCTTTTTATTAATTATGTAGATATAATTAAAAAAATATTAATTTCATTAGAGGGTTGGCGAATATGGAAACTTCTCTTCTATTTAATTTAATCATGTATTTGTTTTAGCAGGTGTCAATTTGTGGTTGTAATGATATTTACTATTATTTCTGTAGCTTGGTACCTACTTAATTATAATGTACCTTTCTGGATTGTCAGAATGCGCAATCTATCTACCAAAATAAAAAGGTGCATTGAGGTTAGGTAGGTAGGTATCACAAGATAATTTTATTCATGATTCACCAATCACAGCAGATTGCTCTTGATTCATGCCATTGTCTCCAATTGAACTAATTATGTACCTAATAGTTTTGACATTCATCATAGCAATTCTGAATATTGACTAAGTTAAACATGCAAATCATTTCTTATCTAATTAATACTAGGATAGCATGACATTGAGACTGGGCAATTAAATTATTCACATTAATTTGTTTAATTATAGTGAATAAGTAAATTATTATTATTATTATTATTCTGCCAATATGGCAAAAATTAGGAGAGGCCTATGTCCAGCAGTTGACGTCTTTTGGATGATATGATAATGATGATAAGTAAATTATTATTATATAAGTCATTATTTTGTAGAATTTCTAAGATTTCACCTTCAAGTACAGTATAAATTATTAAACTGATGTTATTAGATATGGTTACACTGAAATGTTTGTAACTCAATATTTGAAAGCATTTTTTTCTTTTAAAGCATAATTATATTATAATTTAAAAAAAAATCTGTTGAAAATATTATATTTTTCATTTAGATGCAAAGCAGTCCCCACTTTGTGCTAGTTACAGAGCTTTTGAACAAAAGATCTTAACTTTTTTATGCCTTTAGTTGTTAATTTATTTTTTAACCACCCAGAGGTAGGAATCCCGCAAAGCGGGGCACCAGCAACCATTGCAATGAATACTGGCTAGGAGTTTGGCATTTAACAAATTATTCGATACTGAAGGTGAGTCGTCCAGGTATTACAGTCATAGTTGAAATATTCAATATCTTAAAAAATCATTAGAACAAAAAACAGTACTATCTAGAGTTGACAAACATGCGCTATGAACATATGTGAATCGATCATAGTTATCTTGAAAATAGTTAAAAAATGTTTGGTTAATATAATATGTAACCTCTACAATGATAATATTAAAAAAATATTCTAATGTTTATGTTGTGAAAGTATGAATTTGTAGGTATATAAGTAGTGTAATGCTAAACAGAATATTTGTTTTTACTTTCTGCACACCTATGATGGATAAAAATAATAATTCTGTTTTAATAAAGTCTATTTCACTATACAATTACTGTACAGTTTTTAAAATATGCAAAACAAAACATAGCAATAAAATAAAAAAAATTAATAATACATTTGTTGAAAATCAAGACTTAAATTTATGCCAAAAGAAAGTAAAAGTTACAAAATAGATAGTAAATTTTGACTTGCGAGTTTGTATTTTATTTTTGGAGGTTCAATACATCAATTCCTGAGTTTGTTTATGCTATATTGATTAACGTTTTGCTTTGCCAGAATGATCATGTCAGAAATGATCATGATAGATTTAAGTACAAATGCCTACAAAATTTAATATTTTTATTGGTTGGCTACACAAACAGAATAACAGGCAAGTCAGCTCATTTATTTTAATTAAAAGGAAATATAAAATCAACTTCTACTAAATGTAAAACAACTTGTAACTAATGAATTATGCAATACATAGCTGGAATCTGAACTTTAACTAAGATAATTTAAATAACACGTAAACAAACTAAGACAACAACATTGAATGTATGTTATGGGCTATCTTATATATACACTGATGTAATTTAAGTGCTTAAGATAAAGATAAGGTATCTCTTTAAAGCAACAAAGTACTCTGTGTATAGAGGATTAAAGTTTATCGACCTCTAATCTACTTCTAGCACTAGAAACATTATTTTATATCATGAAGTGATTTTGTGCAATTAAAATCTGCTTATTAGTGCAGAATGTTATGTAATTATTTCACTAACATTATAGTGATTTAAATGCATAAATCAAATACGCCAATCTAATAAATATTAGTAGGTAAATTAATATAATACTTACAGAAAGGAGCAACAATACATGGAAGTGTCAGCAGGAACAAATCACGACACTATGACTCTATTAGTATTAAATAACATACGGCCACAAACTAGATTAATAACATTATAAGTAAATAGAACGCGTTTACAAAATTATAAGCGAACGTAAACACATTACTTATTTTAACACGTTTGCAACTTCACAATCACAGATGTTAAAAAGCACGGACGCTCGACTGCTTTTCACAAACGTAGGTAAGTACGCATTTATTCATAGGTACACTTACTTTAATATAAACCACAAATTAATATCCTCATAACAATGTAAACTTAAAAGCTCTTTCGTAATCGATCGATAGGTAAAGCTAAACTATTCTCTCATGACAAAGAAACTTCATTATAATAAATTTTACATCGATGTAACTTAATCCCTCTGTGTATAAGCAGAACATTATTTTGAGAATACGGCTAGATTATTTTATTTGCTATTTACATATTTGGATGAAATCCGTATCCACTATCCAAATATTTAGCTAAACTATTTTGTATCGACCATTAACCTCACTCACATCACCTAAACATTTTCAACTGTCAAACGCTAGTGTTGCGGCGTGCGGAACAATATTGATTTGATATCGATTTATGGCGGTTTAATGATGATAAATAATAACTGACATAAAAGAATCCAGTAGATTAGAAAATATTTTAGTGATTACATCAATCAACTTTGCTCTACCAAAAATAGTTGGAATAGCTATGTTTCATTAGCTGGGCAAAATGTAATGTTACCAAAACCACAAATTTGAAAGCTTTCTTTATGAATATAATGTTCTTAAGATAGTTGATGAAATTCGCTTAATAATATCAATCATATCAACTTTCTAAACTAGAAATATATATAAGATAGATGATTTTAACCCCTTAAAAACAAATTACCTATTATTCTTTCATCTATAAAAACAAGGTACATAATTATGTGTCAGTCGATAATTCTCATTATAATCACTGACAATGTAAATATTATTATCAACAAGTCAAGCAAATTTCTATTCCAGAAAATAACAGCTGTATTATCGATAAAATTCAACTCTTTATCGACCTTTCAACAACCATATCGCTTAGACAATGTTGTCATTTTCTTATAGCTGCGTTCATAAAAAAAGTAATACAGAGTTACTTCAGTAAAAATCTTGTACATAAATTTATTATGTTTATTTTCTGGTTCTATGTTGTCTTTTACATAATGTGACTCTGTAACAACTTGTTGTGTAATGATATTTGTTTTCTTTAAAAGTTTGTTTATTTTTTTTGGTAAATGTGACGTCACCCAAAAGAGGTGCCATCGGAATCAACGCTTTCAACGCTGCGGACCTTTCATGAGGTGCGCCAATGACTAAAATTTAATACTGGAGATAGACTGGCAACTGTCAGTTTGATCTGATCTGATCTAGATTGAATAAAGTCTAGACGACGTGATACTGCGTGATACGTGATAAGCATTCGCATAGAAAAAAAGACAAAGTTATGGCAACAATAAAAAAATACCAGACAGAGGGATAGTATTTTTTGTCCCCTATTGCCTATCGGTTTTCAAGTTCAAGTTTGACAACTTGTTGTATACCTTTCTATGGTCGAATTTGTGTTATGATATGAACACATGAAGTGTAATGGAGACTTTTGCTCGTACGTTAACAACAACTTAACACCACCAGTTGCCTAAAACAAAAATAAAAAAACTGTAAGCACATGCCTTTGTTACATAAGCGTCTGGTAGGTACATACCTACGTTCTTACCAAAGACGATAGATCCACATACATACATACATACATCATAACATCATACATCCAGTGGTTATATACTCATTGGTTCTTACAGATTAATTTTATCACACTATTTATATAGATCAGTACCTATGTATATAAGTGTTGGACCGGCACAAGGTCAAACGAATCATTACGATTCTGTCCCCAGACGAGGCACATTGTTGTGACGCTTGTATTTTGTTTTTCTACGCACGTCTACTTTAACATTGTCTAAAAGCAATAATCATGAGAATTAAATCATTGACTGAGTGTTATTCTATATTTGCTGTGAGGTCTCCACATTATCTACGGTAAGTGAAATAGCGAGTATGCACAAACCCGATATTCAATCTTTAAATATTTTGATTATTTCATAATACGACACTATGACGTCATGATGTTTTCTAAACCTATTGACGCATGTGCCTGGCAATAGCTATTATTTAATACTAATATGTAGATAGTAGATACCTACCTAGTCCTATTAGACTTAGACTACGTAGGTCTTATCGTATATATGTAGGTTGGTATTTGGAAATTAATTCTGTCAAATGTTTGCAATTTGCGATAGGTTCAAGGTTCTACAGTTGGAAATGCCCGTGTCTCTATGTATTTGGTTAGTGATCAATAAAACAGGACATAATTAAAATTTATTAGTTACTAGCATTCCGCGATACGATTTCACCCGCGCCTTTGCTTACTGTTACTGCTCTGCTCTCATCGCCAGTAGCGTGATGTTACATATCCATAAACCTTCCTCAGGAACCGGGCTATCATACGCAAAAATAATTATTCAAATCCGACTGGTAGTGCCAAAGATTAGCGCATTCAAACAAACAAACAAACTTTTTCGCTTTATACAGTTAGTATAGATAAAAGTATTGTTTTTAATTTAATCTGTACCACAGATAAGATAATACTACCTATACTAGTATTTGTATCTGATAATGTAGATACTTTCTCAATAAATAAATAAATAAATTTATCTCGTGTTCTGGGGTTACCAGATACATAAAACTCTTACTGAAAATATTTTTTTACTTTTCGGGTGGACTTTCTGTTAGTAGGTAATCAACGAATAAGAAAACCCTATTTTCAGTCATAAGTCCTTCCGGAACCTCGACAAGTGCTAAAATACTGTAATTTGCAAATAGTGAGAACTTACGTCAGGTAGCCTATTGAGTATTAAAATTATTTGTGCGGGGCGGGGTTTTAGAGATATTGGTCTTAGTCGGTTTTTGCCAGGGATTTAAATCGTTATGCTGCGTACAGACTTACAGGCTTACACACGGCACGAACCGCGCACACCTACAGGTAGACTTGTATGGTGGATAGGTTTTGAAAGCGCAGGGCGCATTTCTCGATTTAAATCTCTGGTTTTTGCGACATCTACGACATCGACGGATATATTGATAGATAGATACTTATTATCTACTCTACCTACTCGGGCAGTGAAAGTAGGTATACTATTCAAAGATCCGGTAAAATCTACTCCGGGTACTGATAGAGAGAAAAGTCACGCGCACTGCGCGATATACGATAGGTATTTTGCATATTGAGATATGAATTGCAATGGCTAGATACATAAATTATACACTTAATACTGCTAGGTACATAAGTCGATTGGTTAATCGACCCGTCAAGACGAAACATCGTCTGCCAAATTTATGTTTTCCTGCAGCGTTTGTAAAACGATAGTTTAACACATGAAATTCGTGAGATAAATTTTGTATGGAGACGCGACGCGTACCTACGTATATAGTACGTATCCGTTCTGCTTTCCGCATGCGTACCTACGCGTCTCCATACAAAATAGTTGTTTTCTATGGGCATAAGCTGAATAAGTGTGAGTAGTCCCTTACTCATCTTTCTTGTTGGGGTTGCCTACTACATTCTGAACTACATTCTGTGGGCTTAAAACCAGCGCTAGCTGTGCCCATACCGTTTCCACTTTAGAAACAATGTATTAATTTTGTGTATGTAATTTTATGTTCGAGTGAGTGGAATAAAAATGATTTTGTATTTGAAAGAATGCAATTTTTACATTTGCTGAATTTTACTAAGATAGGTACTTACCTTAATTTATATTTTCAGGAATGGCGCTCCTCGACAATATTCTACTGCTACTACTGCGACTACTACAAACATCCAAGATGCGAAACCTTATAAATCAATACCGGGACTGTCAAGTTTACCTATGATCGGTCCAATACATCACTTCTTACCTATTATTGGTTAGTACATTACATAATATAAATTTAAAAGTTATGTTTGTACTCGTAAATATCTACTACTATTGTCATACTTGAGGGTAGGTAAGTGATCCTGTAACCTGACTTATAGTGACAAGTAGGCACGTATTACCTAATTACCTACCCTAATTATCTTTGAACGGCACTGCCACTAAATAGGTAAAATGTATAATTCAGTGGGTAGGTACCTATAATTTGCGAATTATATTACTTAAGCTTTATCTATCAATGCAGATTTCGTTTCTATTAGGTTTGTTACTATCCAAAAAACAAAGACGAGAACTACCTATCTAATGATAACAATAAAATGACACTACTTACAGATTAGGCATTACCTAATTAAGTAGATATTATGTAAACAACAGCTACGTCGAATATAATACTACGTCGAAGATATTAAGATACGATGATGACCATTACATTAGCAATTAACACGAGCGTATTTTATTATATAAAGTACCTAGTAAAAAGTTTCGAATGCCTCTACTCACTTTAAAGCGCATTACGCTCTTTTGGTTTCTAGGTAGTTACCTACCCGTAGGTAGGTAGAATAACTTATCGACGATACTAGCAAATTCAAAATACAGGCTGTGTGTGTTATGATTTGAAACTTATTGGTGTCCGCGACTAGATTACCAAAATCAGATATAGGTAGTACTCGGATAGTTTGACTCTCACTTCCACCTTCTTTTTTTAATTTGTAGTTAAACCAAAATCATATTATGTAGGTACCTAATATAATATCAATCCTAATAATATTATTATAAAAGTTTGTATGTGTGTGTATTTGTTTTCTTATCACATATCGCTTAGCGCCTAAACTACTGAACAGATTTGGATAAAAATTGGTAAGTAGATAGATTAGGTATCGGAGACGGACATAGGCACCGACATATTTATATCCCAAAAATCGGCTCCTCTGGGATACAAAACATATTATAGGTACGCGCGAGCGAAGCCGTGGGGCGCAGCTAGTTATTTATAATTGATAATTATGGTGCAATATATTTTCCGCAAAGTCTAAAATATTAATGAATTGTTTAACACTTTTCAGGAGAATATAGTTTGAAAACGAATTTTTTCGAGACAATCGGTGAGATGCAAAAAAAATATGGTTCTATAATTAGAATGACAGGTATATTTGCTAGAGCCGACATGGTTATCTTGTTTGAACCGGAAGATATAGATCAGGTATGTATTGAAATGTATCTTTTGTTGCTAATGAGCACGAGCAGTCATCGTGTTGTGTCTATTTAAACGATCAATTTCAGTAGATCCATTGACGAGATCCATTACGGATCTATTGAGATATACAGGTGGTTGTTTTGAACATCGATTTTATCAATCTATATCTAGATAAAAAACGATTGGGTAATTGTTGTTGGGACTGTTTTGTATTTATTTTTTAATATTGTGACATAAATATAGATAAGTACTTACATATGTTTCAATTTATTATCACCGGATCGGAATTATAGAAAAGATAAAATTGCTGAAATTTAATAACACAGTTTATAAAAATAATACTGAACATATATTCAATTTTAATTAATTAATACTATCAGACTTATTTAAGCCATCCTAAAATAAACTTTATTGGAACTATGCTGAGTACAATTTTCAAAACCAGCTAAGAAGTCCTGAACGAATCCTTTGCGTTTTATATTAGGACTCTAATTAATAAAACCACCTGATACACTTATGTGCTGCATGCAATTATATATCACGATCCATTTCATTATATTTACTTGTTTAAATTTAAATGACATAAATAACAGGTTTTCAGATCGCAAGAGGCTAACCCATTGCGACCTGGTTTTGAAACAGGACAGTATTACAGAGAAGTTCTACAAAGGGAGCAATATGATGGCATTTACGGACTGACTACAGCGTAATAAATAAAACCGGCTTATATACAGTTCATAAAGTATGTAAATGGGTATATAGAGAAAAAAATAATTACAGTTAATTTTCCAGACAAGGAGCAAAATGGCGAGACTTCCGTACAAAAGTAAATCCAGCATTGCTAAAGCTTAAATTGGTCCGAGTGTACGCGCCAGCGCTGAATAATATAGCTCAAGACTTTGTAGAGAGGTAGAATAATTGGCTTACCTACACATATCAAATGCACATAAATGCAGGTATAAATTATATCAATTAACCTCACAGAACAAAGAACAGGTTGACTGCTCTATGAGCACGCAAAATCTTTAAAAACTAAATAAATCGGACTGGTATAGCAAGGACTTAGAACTTTATATTTTACAATATTTTTAAACTGTTTCCAGATTGAAGCTATTGAAAGACGATGAAGCATACTTAGCAGACAAATTTAATTTTGAAGTAGGCAAGTGGTCATTAGAATCTCTAGCCCTGGTGGGATTGGGTGACCGACTTGGATGTTTGGACGGGGACCTATCATCCGAACACCCAGCTTTTAAATTAATGAAATCCGCTCAAGATATCATGCGGTATTCGTTCCAGTTGGAATTTATGCCTCATCCTTGGAAGTATATTTCAACACCAGGTTTCAAAAAGCTTATGAACGCATACAGTGTACAATGGGAGTAAGTTACCTAAAGTTTTAGGTAGTTAGATATTTCTTCACTGCACAACACCATTATTATTATTCCAAAATAGAAAGTTACGTACCTAATAAATTAAGTAAATAAATTCATAAAAAAAATGCATCGATTTCGCGATTCAAATATTTTTCTAATACGGACATTTGGTTGTTTTTGTAAAAAGATAAGTTTAACTTACCTAACTAAGAGTTGTAGGTCCTTATTTTCAATTACCCTTTCAGTATAAGCACCATGTATATCAACAAGGCTAGAAAGCGATTTGAAGAAAGAGGGCACGACATCCCAGAAGAAGATAAAAGTATAATAGAAAAGCTATTGGCTATAGACGAGAGAGTTGCTATTATGATGGCAAATGAAATGTTATTGGCAGGAATAGATACGGTAGGTGAACATAATCATACTTATAAAAATTACCTATGTAAACTAATTCAGTTAATAAAAAAGTATATTGTATCCAATCAATTTATTGTCAAACAAGAATAATATGTGCCTCGTTCTGTGATTAAATACTAAATTTAAGAGATAGGCTTCTAGGAGTAAATCCTGGGACTGCAGAAAACACTCAGATATGGACAAATTGTTATTGTATGTAGGCAATTGTTTTTAGGTAACCTTCACCGCTATAAGCGTGCTGTACCATCTGGCAACCCATCCAGAAAAACAAGAAAGGTTACGCAAAGAAATCCGCTCTGATGACCCTCACAAACGTTACCTGAGAGCTTGCCTCAAAGAATCGCAAAGAATTTGGCACGTGATTCCAGGCAACTTGAGGCGAACCGATCGAGATCACGTTGTTGGCGGTTATCATATTCCTCCAGGGGTAAGTGTAAAATAAACTTGACTAAAAGTAATGAACATTTAAATGAACGCAGAAAATAAACGAAGGTGCCTATATAATAACAGGGGCCTAACGGGGTAAACCGGGCAGATGACCACAGTTTTTTGTTCTCAAAAATATCAGTATAAGGGCCGGTAACTGCGATAATATATTTTTGCCCGGTGACATAGACATTTCGATAAATTTCAGGTCGATGTGGTAGCACCGAATCAATTATTATCCAGCATGGAAAAGCATTATCCGCGAGCAAAAGAATTTATACCCGAGAGATGGCTGTCAGACAAATCAGATCCGTTGTATTATGGGAACGCACATCCCATGATTACTTTACCGTTCGGTTTTGGTATCAGAAGTTGTATTGGCAGGAGGATTGCAGAATTAGAGATTGAGATTCTACTGAAGAATATATTCGATCAATTTAATATAAGATGGGAAGGGCCACCAATTAAAGTTGTGAACAAACTCATGAATTCGTTCGAAGAACCGTTCCACTTTAAATTTGAAAATGCAGAGAAATAATTATTTACGTACTTGAATTTTATGCACTTGTGTAGATATACGTAGATAAAAAAAAATTATATAATACCAGCTGTTGTCAGCGGCTTCGATCGCTAGGTTAGGTATGTACCTATATAACAAAAAATATAGTCTATGTTACTACTAGCTTTCTAAATGTTGAAGAATTTTTTTAATTGGTTACGTTGATTTTGAGTTTATCCATGAAAAATACAAACAAACATAAATGTTGTCTCTTTATAATATTAGTACATAAAAAAGAAGATCAGAAGTCAGCCTTTTCAATATTGACGATTTCTGACTGTCTTCAGGTAGTGCACTTTTAAGTGAATTCATTTGTATTTTGTATACTTACACGTGAATTATTTAGAATTTACACAAATTAATTTAATAAATATTTATGTAAGTATGTAACTTTTTTCTGTAAATTTAGAGAAAATGTTAAATATAGTATATTTTTTGTAAGATTTTTTTTAATTTTTTTATATCCCTACTGAGTATATTTTAACGGTTTAAATCGCCGAGTGGCAACTGCTGTGCAAAAGGTGGTGAATTATATAAATATTTATTTTGTCTGTTTAAGTGTTAAGCAGGCATGCAGGTAGGTACTTAAGCTGTTTAAAATTAATTTAATAATGTATGTAAGCATACCTACATCACTGAAAATTTTAACTGTGAAGTGACAAAATGGTCGTTAGAATCTGTGGCTTTAGTGGAATTGGGCGATCGACTTGGTTCTATCGACGGTGAATTGTCATCTGACCCTAAAGCGAGTAAACTGATGAAAGCCGCTTTAGACATCGTTCAAACCACATTTCAGTTAAAGGTAGTGCCGCCCTGGAAGTATATCTCGACGCCTGGTTATAAAAAGGATATGAAGGCATATGATATACAATGCAATTAGCTATTATACATTAATGTTTTAAGACTATATTGATAACTTAGAACTGTTATATCAAACAAATTCAAGAGAGTTTTTTTAATTTAAAGAGAGAAAAAGAGAGTTATAAGTAAAAATAATGAGATTAATTGCATAGCCAGCGTAAAAGTTTCATTGAATAGTAAAACAAACCACAAAACAGTTTAGTGTCGGGCTGAATGCGAGCGGTAAGTCAGTTTTGCTGACTGCAGTAGAAAGCCAGGAGATCAAACACGCAGGACTCTAAAAACTATCATTTAAGTTGAACTACTACAACAGTTAACATCTTAGACAACATCGTCGGAATCGCGCATCTGAAAGATCGTCGACAAGTATTTATGCTTTGAGAATACCGATTTTGTCAACGTTGTTTTCAAAGACGTTCTTGTACGAAACATCCGTGATGCCCGTCGTTGTCCACATCTTTAACGTAATGCTTAGAGAATCACCTTCTTGTTAAGATTAATTGGCCGGTCAGATAGTCGCCAGAGCTTGCTTGGAACTAAAAGAGTAATTCGTAAAGAGATTTACTTCGTATCTCTTTAAACTCGACGGCGTTGCATCCCTTCTGTCATAATCTTTCAGTATATGCACAATTAAGAGGCTAGGAAACGCTTCGAGGAAAGAGGACAAGATATAGCTAATACACTAATGTGTTTGAGAAGCCTTTCAATTTTAAATTTGAGTGTGCAAAGATATTCCTAATACACTAATGTGTTTCAATTTTAAATTTGAATGTGCAAAGTAATTTATTCCGATTTTTGTATGGGATGTACAGCTACTTATTTGTTTTACTTACCTTCAAATATAACTCGGCTCCATTTATTAATTTCTAAATGTGAAAGAGTTTTCAAATCGGTAAAGTAGATTTTTAGTTAAATCATTGAATACAAACAAAAATATAATCTTTTCTCTTTATGATATTAGTTTCGATTAGATGTTGTAAGCATTTAAGTTTATTTAACTGTTTTTTTCTTCGTAGATTGAGTGTAACTTAGTTGAGTTTAATTAAAATTGTATAACAATTGGCGAGAGAAATAGGCCATGATATAAATAATAAAATATTGTTACTGTTATAATGGTTTCCTATATTTGCCTTGTATCCACACTCTGTACATTTTCAACATTCTGCCTCTATTCACTTGAAGTCTTCTGTCAATCAAGTTTTGCTCTTCTGTGAAACCAGCTCTTTTGAACAAATTCGCTATTTCTTCTTGAGTGAAAAAATATACTCTAGTGTTATCTCCTCTCGCATAGAAGTTATTGGAAATGCATCGACCTTTCTTGAACCTCAACTGGGCTAGGTCATAAAGGCCATAGTCACGAAACACCACCAATCCACCAGGCTTTAGGTATTTGTGAATATTCTTGATGACTGTAGACATCCTGAAATAATACATTAAGTATTGTTAATATTATTACGCCTCAGTGAGCTGAACTTCATTGAACACTGAATATTTGCCTTAAATTGAGCAGATAAAATATTACTACTTGGACTTATACAGATGAGACATAAATACATGAAATAATTGGAAATATAAGACACAGATTAGGAGATTATTCAGTTTAGTTTTAAGTTCTGTTGTTTTTAGCACTGTGCTATAGGCTATAGTATGGACCATTATGCTTGTTTTGTGCTTTAAAAGTATATAAAAAAGTGCCCGATTTATGGTCTGACTACAATAAAAGCATTTGACCTTGTAGATTTATTATACATATTATATAAGTACTACAAGATATTTAAGTACTTACTTTGCAGGGTCAATTGCTGATAAAACAAATATCAAAATAATGATATCCACAGAGTTCTCATCAAAAGGCACAACCCATTCATTAAGTGTTGCATCCAGTACAAATACATTGCACCTCTTTGTGTCATACAGTTCACTTTGCTTCATAATATTTATAGCTTTTGAGGAAAAGTCACAGCCATATATAAAAAGATTTGGGTCTAGGCTGTATTGGAGGATAGGGAATATAGTATTGCCTACACCACAGCCTATCTCAAAAATGCAGCGTCTTGTGTTAATTTTTGGTTGCGGTTCAGGTTGTGTTGTATTGTCACCTTCAGGGTATACTCTGACTGGTGCTGAAGTGTTGTCTGGTGCTAGTTCAGGAAACTCAGTAAATAGCCAGTGGCGGTCTTTGAAGAATCTGAAATTATGACATAAAAACATAACTACTATAGTGCTTAAAATATAGCTTGGTGCTTGCGACATTAGCCACTTCATTTTAAGGACAGCTTTAATAAATTCTCTGATAAAAAAGTTAGAGATTGAAATTAATAATAAGACCTTTATTTATTGTTAAGATAAGTTTTTTTTACAAAAACATGTTAATATAGCTATATTTCATAATAATTTGCAGAATAATTACGGTGTTTTATAATATTTCTTTTTTTGCTATATTTCATAATAATTTGCAGAATAATTACGGTGTTTTATAATATTTCTTTTTTTGACGAAATTATGAATTTATGGTAGCTAACCCTATAAACGCTTTTTGAAGACTGCTTAGAGATGCGTAATCTACTCACATAGACAATATTGATGAAAAAATGCATGCTAATTATAATTTGAATGAATAAATCAATTCAAAAAAGAAATGCTAATGCAAAATCCAACCACTCCAGTGATGAATCTAATTTTGATGATATATAATAATAAATTTTGTGTTGTACACCTATAAGGCAATAAAAGTCTAAATTAAGTTCTAATTCTTCTTGTTTGATTTCATCTATTATATTATAAGCCATTAAAATAATATTTGGTTACACAAATTTCACTATTAAAATTCGATAGATAATTACGGTAGATTACCCTCATCACTAGCACATGGTCACTGACAGACGTCACAGGCACCAAGCTATATTTTAAGCACTTTAAGTACTACAGTCCATTGTTATAGTCCATGAAAAATGTTATTATTAAATATTATTATGGTATTGATTTATTATTTAATAGGTAGATAGGTACCTGTTTTGATGTATGTCATAAAAGGCATCCCAGTGTTTGTCAGCATCATCTTCCAAAGACTTTAAATGTTCATCAGAGAATGTAATTTCACCATTCACCGCAACTTTATCCTTTGCCACTTTTTCCTGTTCTTCATCCCAGTCAACATTGTCCCTACAAACAAATAAAAATAATTAAATTAAAATAAAATAAATTTTGGCTAAATACAAAAATAACAATGTAAGTACCAAGCATTGAAAAGATAAATATGTTTGGTGTCATCTAAATAGCGATTACCACCGGGTGGTTTCTTCCTATATCTAGTTTTCTCCAGTTCTAATAGTTTAGCACCATCACCACGAGACTTCTTACAAAATCTAACGAAAGAAGTGAATACGGTACCACGCGTTGTGTTTGAAAACTTCCTCAGCATTTTCCAAGTATCTGTTACCAAACTGTGGTCTCTTTTCTATTGGAGAATCTTCCATTTGAATTGACTCCAATTATGTATGTCTCAAACTTTATATAATAATGAAACTAAATAGCGATGAACTGTTCACGTCCTCAACAAATTTTTGATTTTATTTTGATTGACGTTGTTGACATTACCAGCTGACGCTAAATTGACATTTGATAATTTTGACAGTGCGTTTTAAAAATTTTGCACTTCGTCGTGTGTCAATAATTAGTAATTAGAAACAATTATAACGATCATTATTAATTATTATTACGAAAAAATTATTGTTCAACACCATCTAGCTGCATGATGAAAATCGCCTACAGTTTTTTGCCGGTTACAACTTTCTTTTAATGGAACCGTTTACGATCATATTAGCTAGAAAAATTTGGCGTTGAAAATCAACAACTTCAAAATTATGAAATACTTATGTATTTAATTATTTCAAATTAACTAAATCAAAATACGAATTACTTTGTGCTAAGTAAATTTATTTTTTACTTTTTAGTTTCCTTCCTATTTGAAGTCAGTTTTCTATTTGTTAAAAAATATTTTAAGCAGTCTCTTTTTGAAGCACATCGCTTTTACAGAGGATTAGGAGATTTGGCGTAGGTACGTAGGTACCTATCTAGTTATGTTCATTGTGAGAAGTGTAGAAAGATTATAATAAAATTAACGAAAGTAAAAAGCGCTTTTGGTACTGTCACTGAGAAAAAAATTACTATCCCTAAATGTGTTCCTGTAAATGTCATTCTATTCAGCGAAAAGTTCGCTGGTCGCTAGATTGAAACTTAAAAAAATAATAATAAATTACCATCGAATACTTACTTAATATTTTCTGCCATTGGCTTTAAACTGTATAGCAACTAAATAGACTTCTACAAATTGGCACTAATAACAATTATGTATGATATTTAATACTACGTAGATATAATGCCATGAGACTACCAATTTTGTGTCGAATTCGAAGTTATTGCGCTATAAAAGACGTTTTGATGTTGCTATCTGATCAAAGTAAACACCATAAAAACGATTGTACGGGTCATTAAAGACTTTCCACAAACGAAATAGCCGCACGTACAAAAATTTTATATCGAATATTCAATAGGAAATTTAGCAAGATATTTTGTACCTATCTACCTATGCATGTAAAGAATTTCAGGGTGCTTTAAAATCTATTATTACACAATAAAATTGATGTCCATCAAAGCATCTTTAGTCTATCTCGCTGTTGGCAAAACAGTGCTAAGTAAGTAAGTAAGTATGCACGTAAGTGCCAAACCCCAACATTAAAAAAATAACACTTAGTACATGCCAGTATCTACCGCACGCGCCGTACTGACTGACATCCGATAAAGTTTTATCTTGATCTAGTAATATTATATGAAAGAAATGATTAAAATAAGTCTACAGCCCTCTTGCTCCTTGAGTTACTTCGTCGTGGTGAACTTTTTAATATTATATCACGGTCAACAAAAGTATTGTTTATGTACAAAGTTTTATTTGGTCTATGTACGGTGCGGAGGTAGTATCTACTATTAGGCTTGGAACTCCTGGATTGCTAGGGTCTAGCATAGCAATCCAGGAAGGATTGCTAGGGTGAACTGAAATTTAAGAGCGAATTTCGGAAAATACCGGAAGAATGATGACATGTCTAGTACCAGTACCAGCGGCCACCTAGTATCATTGGTATGCATTGGTTTTTGGAATAAGTAGACAGGTACACAGCTTAAGGTGCAAATGAGTACACCAAACGTGATTATTTATAAGATAATACTTAGATAGGTACAATAGGCTCATCTTCATTAAAAGTAATGAGAGACTAGTTAAAGTATAAAGATGATTTTTAAGGACACGAATTAGTTTTAAAATCGGATAGGTAGGAGCTGCTTTGTTGTTAAAATGCATGCCAAGTATTTTCCTTGTCTGTATTAAACTCGTAACACAAACGAACTTCAAGACTGAAGCGAACTGTATCTACCTAGTAGTTAGCCAGTTCTATCGCAAACATTGGAACTTCGTGGAAGTTATGCACTCGTCTTGGGAACTGTCTCGCTACCTGTCAGCCGGGCCAAATATACTTGGTACTATAACAGTCTTAGCCTGAACGCTTTTACACCTAAATTCGAATGCTATCTAAAGAAATTAATCATATATTATGCCGCATTCTCAGTGGAGAAAAGACGTAGGTACGTAGTTACTGAATGCTGAGTATCCTATTGCCTCATGGATGGTAAGTGTTACTTAAACTTTAGCAGCGTAAGGAACCTGTAACCAACAACAAAGAGACAGACACGACCTTAGAAAGGTATCTATTATTCACTTTAAGTAAAATTAATGAAAGTTAAAGCGCTCCTGGTACTTTCTCTAAAAACTAAACTTTCTCAAAACGTCAATTGTACAAAAATACAATAAACGGCGAGTTACCCGCGAACACATAAAAAAAAATATATATACGGTCGAATTGAGAAACCTCCTCCTTTATTTGAAGTCGGTTAAAAATTACTATTTACTCGTAATAAGTAAGTATATCACAGCAATCGAAAATTACCGATGACTTTAATTTAACAATCACAACAGATACATTTATTCCACAAGTGTCAGTGTTACTTTAAACGTATTCAGAACTGATTTAAGTTCAGATCACATTTTGATACGTAGAAAGTAGACACGAGTAGCAGATTAACCGAGTTGATATTCGTTTATCTATAGGCGTTTTCCCACCATTCGTCTATAGTTACTATGCGAGTACGTACGTGATACCTACCCACTAGAACATGAGTGAGTACAGCACGAGCTTCTCCCTCATTCAACTTTTATGACATGCACGTACAGATAAGCGGCTAATGCTGTCTTTGTTTCCCATATCAGTGGGGCACCATAAAACAGATTTTGAGCATTAAATGCTTTTACGACTTCTTAATGTATTTCTAATATTGCTAATATTTAAAAGTTTATAAAAGTTAGTCTGTTATGAACAGCAGATACCTACTCCGTCGCTGCTCATCAGAATAACATTAATCTTATGTCAGAAAATTTAATGGTTTTTAAATAAACCAACTTAAATTTTGCATTTTTCAGTTCGACTGATTTCTCATCAAACAGCCATGGAGTAAAAGTAATTTATTATTTTGATAGTTCTGAAGACAATGCCATACATCACAACACAATACTCTTTTTTAAGAAACTTTAGTGAGCTTTTACTTCGCGGCATAGGAACAATAGCAACAAAAGCAACAATAGCAACAAAAGCAACAATAGCAACAGAGTCAGAAATCGTTAGTATCACTAACGATTTCTGACTCACATTGACTGAGTTTGAAGATTGAAGATTGAAGTATAATTATATACTTATACTAGCTATTTGCGGCGCGGTGTCATCCGCGTTTTTGCTTACTGCTTTGCTCCCATCATCAGTAGCGTGATGTTACGTAGTCTATAACCTTCCTCAAGAACTGGGCTATCATACGCAAAAATATTTTTCAAAGCCGACTGGTAGTTCTAGAGATTAGCGCGTTGAAACAAACAAACTCTTCCGCTTTATGTATAATAGTTTAAATAATCATAAAACACATACACACAGTACCTTTAATATGTAGTTGAAAATATAATAATACAGATTCTCGACAATTTATTTATTTATTTATTAATAGGATAATTTACACTTGGGAAAGGATTATTACAAATTTTGTTAAGTGGCTCAAGCAATAGTGCTGTTTCAGTTACAAGTTGCCACGGCATGCATTACAGTTTACAATGAGCAAACAAGGTTTTTGTTTTTTTTTATCACAAACAATACCAGCCTGTTTACTGTCCCACTGCAGGGCACGGGCCTCTTCTCATGTAGAGAAGGTTTCTCATGTAGAGCATTAATCACCACGCTTGCTTAAGGCGGATTGGCAATTTCAGACTTTTAAAGTCCAGGTTTCCTCACAGTGTTTTCCTTCACCGTAAGTCAGAAATGTCTAAGATAAACTTAGAAAGTACATATTATGATTTGATAAATCACATTGGTACTTGCTCGGATTCGAACCCACTACCTCATGTTTATCCACAAACTTTTAATTATTTAATACACAAAACTAAGGCTATAAATACATCGGCTATAATACCTCTATTAATATCGAGAAACTTTCACTCACTTTTAGATTTAGGTTTCTCGGATCTATTCGCAAAGTTTATCGAACTTCTGCTCACATAGTTTTGGCCGTGGGGGTATTATTGGAAACTAATTATAAAATCAAAATTTGTGGGAATACCTAATTTAAATAAAGGAGAAAAGTACAAGTATATTTAATGTATGCAAAAAAGAATAATTTATCTCAGCTAGGCTCTGAACTTCTCCGCAGTGAAATGCGGTATATTTAAATTAGGATATTTTTCAATTGTGTGGGCTGGTTTGCTGTTAATAGTTTTGCTGCTGCGCAGATTTCAGAGTAAATAAGTTAATATACAACAGTTCTTAATGTATCTAGATTTCTTTCTCTCGTAAACTAAAAGTCCTAAACAAAGTTTTTAGAATAGCTCTGAGGCTGACTTTAAAAAACTCAATTTGCTCTTTGCGTGACGTACTGTTCTCTTTAATAGTTTCGCTAAAGAAGCTATTGGACATACTTAATCGAAAGTCCAGACGCCAGAGACCACTAAGTAAGTTCCTTAAGCCGTTACAGCGACGCAGAGTCGTCTCTTCGGTGGCAGTTTTCTATGTTTTTCTCCACAGTCTTCCTTGTTATCAAGAACACGTGCAGAAATCTAGTTTCATCCTTTAATGCTACTATAAAAGGAGAAAAATAAGTAAACTTTGAACTATTCTTAAACTATTTGGTGATAGCAGAAGATACAGTGACATAGTTCCTATGTAGGTATTCGTGTCGTGGGATATGTAGGTAGATACTTAGGTACTTCGTTTTCTCCTGCATTTAACATAATTATAAGTTTATTTCTATAATATTTTCCACTGAGTGTTGCTTCCGGGTACGTTCGTGCGTTCTTCGGGTATGAATGCAGTAGTGACTATTTATTGCTCTACCTTTTAGTGAGCCACGAGATATGTACGGGTTGTCAAAATAAATAATTGATTTCCTGAAATATATTTTACAAGCTTTTCGCGGCGCGGTTTCACCCGCGTCTTTGCTTGCTGCTCTGATCTCGTCGCCAGTAGCGTGATGTTACATAGCCTGTAACCTTCCTCGAGAACGGCGATCATACGCAAAAACTATTTTCAAATCCGACTGGTAGCTCCAGAGATTAGCGCGTTCAACCAAGCAAACAAACAAACTCTTCCGCTTTATATATTTATATATTAGTACTTTATATATTAGTACTCAAGTATCACCAACTGATCAAAAACACGAGTAGTTAATTTTAAGGTTATCATAAAAATATTTTTTAATAACAGATAATTTTGTTCCTTCAGTAGAGTCGTGAAAACTAGCATGAAATTCAGATCGCTCTTTTTAATTGCTAGTGCTACCAGTTTGTAAGAATATTTAATTATGAGTTACAATTTATATACTACTAAGTACAAAGCTTTACAAAACATATTTAAGGAATTAAGTATGTGGGTTTCGGAAAATACACAACCAGTTTATTTACCCTTTGAACATTAGATAATATCGGAATTTATGTTGCTTAATTTCTGGCATTGTAATTTAAATTCATTTCGTTCTTTAGCGGTTAAATGCGTTTTACAATCATATTGAAAACCAAGTTATTAAGTACAATTATCTGATGAACCATAATAATGTAAAGCAGTGTAGTTAATTAAGTCGTTTATAGTAAAATGAAATGTAAATTAAAAATAGGTATCTGACTCACGTTTCGCATCACAGAATTTAATATAAAACTAAGTCTTAAGATATAATTTTATCGTGAAGTCTATTTCTAAAATGAGACACCCTTGCAGGCTCCATTAGAGGCAGTGGTATCGGCAGGGTAGGACGCGGAGTGCGGGCGGGTGGTTCTACAAACAATCCTCGCGGATATTGAACGGCGATGCGTTCGGAAATGCAGCGCCGCCGGCTGCGTGCAACGGAACGTTCACGTCTCATTGCACGGGAACCAACGTGTGAAGATATGAACGCCCTCATTTTCATCTCGTTTGTATTCATATTACAATCCAATATTGAGTACGCAGGAGTGTGATTTTATTTTATATATATTATATTGACTTGGTGGGATGGAGATGGAAGAACAATTTATGTCAGAATATGATATTTTTTTATTTAAATTAAACGATAAGTTAAAAATTATGAAAGCTAATAGTGAATAATTAATGATTTCTAATTGTAAAATCAGTTTAATTTTACGACTTTAGCTTTACTTTTTTATTCAAAATTTGCAAGATGTCCAAATAAGTAAACGAAACATAGTCTGAAACTAAAACCATTGCTATCGTGCTAACGGCGAAAGTACATAACTAGGTTGTCGCAGTCCCACTGCTGGACATAGGCCTCTCCCAACTTAAGCTATAACACTCGATCCTCTGCCTTATTCATCCAGTCTACCTTTGTCAAGTCGTCTGTCCATCTAGCTAGAGGGCGTCCTACCTTACGTTTACCGAGTCGCGGTTTCCACTCTAAGACTTTTTTAGTCCAGCGACCATCAGTCCTGCGGTAGATGTGACTTGCCTATTGCCACTTCAGAATGCTAAGTCTGCAAGCTATGGCGGTGACCCTAGTTATTTTTCGAATAACCACGTTCCTAACCTTGTCCCTCAAGAAAACACATCCATACCTCGCTTCGCGACTTTAAATTTGTGGGCCAATTTACCTATAGTTTTCTCTTTTCTTTTTTTACTGTGGGTTAAGGTCTTTTCATACAGGTATAAACATTGATCATTTGGTGTTATTTCCAAAGTACACAAAAAAAGAGTTCTCAAACTACTCCATGCAAGAGCCGAGTAGTAACAAAACAATAAGCATTTTTGAATATTAATGATTCATGTATTTCTTATCTTTTTAAAACAAAAGAATAGGGTACTGTGCTGGTCTATGTACAGCAGTGGACGTCTTTCGGAACTTTGGGAATAATCCCTCATTTGCTCAGCCGTGATTTCTAACATTTTTCTTTATCGTATGTAAAGACTCGTAGCGGGTGTCTAAACCACTAGAGCAGAGTGAACAGTACTTCAATTTATTAGATACTAGTTTCCCACTGCAGGGCAGAGGCCTCTTCTCATATACAGAAGGTATGAGCATTAATCACCACGCTTGCTCAAGGCGGATTGCCAATTTTAGACATTTAAGTTCAGGTTTCCTCACGATCCTTTACCGTCAGTCAGAAATGTCCAAGATAAACTTAGAAACTACATATGATTTGAAAAATCACATTGGTACTTGCCCGGATTCGAAACCACTACCTCGTGTTTACGAAGCGGGTGCCTTATCCACTAGACCATTTCGACGAGTTTCCCATGGCACGGTTTCACCCGCGGCTTTGCTTATTGCTCGTCTCCCGTTGCCAGTAGCGTGAGCGTTACATAGCTTTTAATAGCCTATGATGTTCTCCAAGGTCTAATCTATTTCTATACCAAATTTCATCAAAATCGGTTTAGTGTTTTAGGCGTGGAAGCGTAACAGACAGACAGACGGACAGACAGAGGTCCTTTTGCATTTTTAATATGGATCAGACCAGAATGACAAAATTTTTAGGGGATCAGAACAGAATTAAAAAATTAATAATAAGCAGAGAGGTTTAAATTTGGGGGATACGACCGGAATAACTCGAAATGACTTGTCTTGAAGACTTTTAAAAAAAGATTATCACATTTGATCAACCTTTGTGCATGGTATTGTATTGTAGAGACTCGACTATTTTTTGGAGTGTTTTAAGTTTGACATATTGCCAGATAGGTCAACTAATTAACCTGCAATAAAGTTTGTTTCATATCCTGTAGATGGCTAATTGGTTCACAAGAACTAATTTACTTCATCATCATCATCATCATACCAGCCCGCATTATTCCCCTATAGAAAAAGGCCTTTTCTCTTAGAGAAGGCAAATTATACATCAATACATTTTTAACGATACCTACCTATTTGCAGCCTCGTTTTTGTGTCGGTGTTAAAAAGATTTCTTACCGACTAAAGAACACATAAACGAGAATGGAAAAATTGTAAATTGACGTTGAGCTGTTGTAATATAGTTGGTGAACTATTATTTAGATGTTACGTTTATAGATAGTAGGCGAGCCCGGCCATCTGTTGCGGTCAAGTGTACTCCTTCCGAAGTGGGCTGAGCTTCCATCCTTCATGGCGAAATAAAACGATGCGAGCTCACAAAGCGGATATACGAGTATATATATAATGTATTGTGTTAGTACAGTACGTCATGTGGGTAGTTTAGCATTTTATGTAGTTTATAGTAGGATCTTTGTTGTACCATAATTGAGGTTGAAAATAAGATAGAAATTTATAAATTAAGAATGAGTTATTTTTGTCCTTGGATTCGTTATGATCATACTTCTCAGAACTGTTGGAGAGGTTATAGGTACTGTAGGAAGGGTAATTTCATTGTATATTTAATAAGAATATAATAACAGCGTAGTAAAACTAAGGTACGAGTCGGCATTATAAGCACGTATTGCGAATGAAGAGTATTATGTTTTTAATGACAAGTATTAAGTATGAATGAAGAATTTTAATAATAATTCAAAGTACTTGATATTTTTTTAGATAGGTTTCTCTTAGATTGAAAGTACGTCATTATCATCATTATTACAGCCTCGCCCAGGCATCTCTACTCTAACTTGTTCTGAATCGCTCTGATGATGATGACTAATGATCGTCGGGGCAGCAAACTGGTGTAGTGGCGACCACGAAACGGCAAACAACGTGAACCAGCTCTGCAATCAAGATGAACTGACGAAGCTGGCAAAGGTGGCGGGCAACTACTAAACAATAAAAAGGAGGTAGTATAATTTCAATGAACGTATTCGAATTAAAATACAAGTATTGACTATTAATATACGAAATATACGAATTAATATACAAGTATAAACTAGTTCGAATAAATATATTGACACTAGAATATTTTCTAAACCATTAGAAAATAAAATGTATTATGGCGTTAAATAGAAAACATTTACGATATATAGGTCTTTGTATGTTATCGACGAGCTTCTTTAAGAAATGAAAGCGATACAGATGCCAGCGATACAGTGCAGCACAGGTAGCCAATAGAATTTGTATGGACAAACATGCTACAAAATACATAGTGGTTCCGTAGCCTTTATGATTCTTATTTTTCAAGGATATATTAATTTAGAATCATGTAGGTACTTATGAGTACAATAACTTTAGTACTTAACAAACTGCAGCATGCGACTAGAAATTAATTTTCCTAGTCAATTATCAAATAGGTAGAAAACAGTGAAATTCCTTAGCTGCAATTGCTCACATAAACTTCAAAAACTCGCCTAGGAAATTTGGTATTTGTGTGTGTCTTTTGTCTGTGTCAAATAAATGTATATTCTTCCTTTCTTTCTTTGCAGAAAAGAAAGACCATCAAGGCCGTTTTAAGCGGAACAGTTGAAATAGTGGCAGTTGCAAGAAATATTCTTTTTTCATTGCGTAATTTAACGCTGTCTAGATTCAGAGGTTTTAGAGGTTTTTATTACAAGTGCCTACTGTGTGCTGTAGCTATCATTACCAAAAAAGAAACTAAATATAAATATGCGATTGCACGACTGAACTGACTGACCAACTCTAATGTATTTGAAATAAAATACTTAAAAAAAAGGAGTATCGCCAATCTACCTACAGGAATACAGACAAAGACCTCTGCATTTAGCTTTAAGAATTTCTCTGATGCGATATAAAGGAATAACTCAGAAAATATTCGAGAAATAAATCGGTGGGACAAAGAAGTTGATTCTAAAGACTAGTGCATCCCTAGTGCAAATGTAACTGTGTGCAGACATTGTGTTCTGGCTTACTTCCAATATCACAATCCTTGGTTATAATTTGATGTTGCATGTAGTATGGATAATGTTCTTTACCTACCTATTCATCGTGTTATCATTTAGGAAATATACTGTATGAACCAGTAGCGAAGAGTCACTTTTCCGAGGAAGGAAGCCGGTGGGACTAAAATACTTTGAGTTTCGGAAGGCCAGTTAGACTTTGAGTAGACACTCAAGCAGTGATAGGTATATGGAGAGCAGGGCATATTTTAAAAGGGAAGCCGGCAGGAATCGTGTTATATGGACGCTTCGCCACTGGTATGAACTAGTATTAAATTGGAATAATACTGCTTGCAATTTTTCGAAAAAAAAAACCAAATATGACTCATATTAACAGTTAAAATGTAATAATACTCTATTTTTAATAGACGATTATTTATTTATTACGAATATTTATTACTTGTTATGTAAAGTAAACAGATGACTGCACGAGTGAACGCTACTCTTCAATATCTTACTTTTAATATTCTGAAAATCGGTACAAAAGAGAAAAAGTAGTAAATACATAGAAGAAAACTTAACTACTAACTTTTGAATTACGAGATTCATAATTTGTTGTTCCCGAGTTTAGATGTACTTTCTACTTGTGATTTTAAGTTTGCAAAACCACCGGCGATGTAGAGTTGAAGTTTAGTAGAGGAATCTTTTAAGTAAAAAGAGGTTCGTACAAAATTTTGCCCGATATAGTTTTTAAGCATAAATTTGTGTTATTACATTAGAACAAATAAAGTCTGCTGTAATATGAATCGTCATTTATAAATTCGGTATAAGTAATTGATATAATTATGGTGGACTTGGTAGCAATTAGCGCGAGTTGGAGGCGGCAGAGGGTGCTTCTCACAAGAGCAATCTGGCGGGCCTCCAATGTGGCTCTCCTTAACACGAGAAAATTCACTTGTTCACCGGCATAACTGTTTCACAATGACGACTCTACTGCGAGAAATAAAATTGTGAGATGTCAGTGTTAACAGCTCGCTCAGTCGTTTTAATCATATGAGGACTCTCACTACAATTGTACACGAAATATTCACTGACTGCACATTTGCAATGTAAACAAATATTTGTTTCAATACAATAAGTGTATTTTATGTCTGTCAACTGCATATTAGTACTCTCTCACAGAATAAACCTTGTTCTCTATACGAGAGTAAAACAGTAAAACTTATACAAAAAAACTTATACAAAATTTAAAATCATAACCATAAAATATTACTAATGGGTGCACGAGCACGTATGAATGAGCACGTAGATTTATTATGCAAAGGAATACGAAACCTTTTACCCTTTCATGGGGATCCATCGAGTGAAGTGAATGACGTTTCACTGCTTCATTTCCTTAAATTAAACTCCGGGCGTATAATGCACCGCGATATCTATGAAATTTATACACAATAATTAAATATATCAACGGCGCGGTGGTCTCATACTTTATAATGGTGCTACGCCATTTATATATTTTTCTCTAATGTGATTATAGCATATATTATTATGTAGGTATTACCTAAATATATTCGACAATTTGGCGTAGCTCCAGGGTAGACCGTCGTATCAAATATTCACAACGGTTCGATTGTATAATTTCTGTTTGCATTACGTTTAGGGTCAGACGCATCAAACATAATGAAGTTAATGATCTTGTCTACACAGTACACACATTTATTTATTCACACTTCTTGCACAAAATACAATGTAGGTAAATGCACAAAGGCGGACTTAATGCCAGAGGCAATCTGTACCAGTCAACCTTTGGGTGATGCAGAGATAAAACTTGGTCGGTGCATTCAGTAGTACCATTATGTAACTAATTAATAGAATTGTACAGTTAATTTTTATTATGTTGTAAAACCAACCATATAGAACTATATTTGTTAAAATCATGAATTTTTTTTTCATCTAATTTCCATATTTAGATAAATAAATATATTATTACAATCACGGTAATTGCATTTATACTTTTTTAATTAAAGATGGTATTAAAATAATAATGGAAGAGTGTTAATTGGTAAGGCGATAACAGAACGGGCGGCAGCGTGGTGTTCGTTGTTAGAGGCGTCTTACACCAGTGCCCTAGCAGAGAACGGCGAGCATCATACAGCGGCGAGCGGAGGTCGAGGGCCTCTGGCGTACTTCCAACGTATTAACTCGCTCTATGTAAGTATTTGTCGCCTTGTATCGATTTGACTCACTGAAAATGACATTTATAATAATGACATAGAAAAGTTACGAAAAAATCTACTAGTAAAACAAAGTAAAGTGTCATCCCATTGTCATTTCACTGCAGGGTAAACATAAAATCCTCTTCTCATACCTAGAAGGCACAAGACGTAATGATTACCACAACTTAAGGTGGATTGTGTGTACAAGAGCCGGTTTCCTAATAAAACATTTCTCTTTTTTTATATTGCACTACCCTATGACTAAATAAGCCACAATTGGTTTTAAAGCCAGAGAATAGGAAGAAAGAAGCTAATGTAGTCTACTAGTGTTAAAGTTAAGTAAAAAATCTAATAAAGTACATAATCCGAAGAGACCGCATCGTCATAAACACAAATGTTAAGTATAGGCAACTTCGTCTCTGGTTGTATTAAGTTTAAATAACTTTTGAGTTTACTCCGTTGTTGCGTGGGTGACGGCCAGGTGAGGCAAATTTATTCGCTTTATTAATATGCAGGTTCAGATCAGGTAGGTTTATAAATGTACAAAGTCTGTCCGCGAGTTTGCTAAGGAAAGGTGTTTATGGAAAACTTATTGACAGGCTCTAAGTTATTGATATGTGAAGTTAGGATATAGGCGACGGAGACGAACAGCAGATATATAATCTGTGCTATTAGCGCTTGTTACCTATTCTACAATACAACACAATCTACATTCAATTCCTACCTATAATAAGATTTGTGTAAAGAGTTTGAGTGTAGGTACTATGTTTTCATAGGTATATTGAAAAAGTTTCTCACGACAAAAGACTTGTGATAGTTCGAGTAATTTCTTCTTGTTTGAAATTACCATATCACAAGATATGCATCACGCATAAGATTATTTAACGCTGTATTTACTGCAGTGATACCAAGCAGGTAAATAAAAAGTTAAAACTCTTGCAAAAGAGCCAGTGGCGTAATATATATATTAATATGCTAGAGTCAGACGTCGTGATGCTGTATGTTATATTTATTTACCTATCTACATGTAGTTTTTTGTATTATGTAGTGAGAAAAGGACGCTAGTAGTCTGTATGCGCGGCTCACCAGCAAGCTTGAAACTTGAGTGGCCACCTTTGTCGGCCACGCAGTGAAACTTCGTTTTTCATTTAATTTGCCCGAAACGAGTGCAGCTTACAATATTTTCAACGCTTGCAACTTTCGACTTGGTCCTTCGTTATAAATTTTATAGTTAGCTACAACCGGGCGTGTTGTTACTCTTACCTTAACCATCACTTATAAAACCACCTTAACTGTAATGAATTTAATACTTGAAATGTCAAGCAAGACCGCGTAGGCGACAGTTTGAAACTAAGTTTGGTACTGCACAAAGTGTTAGTACCTGCGCTGTTTTTTTTCTGTTTTCATTCATTTTCTACAGCTATAGGTAGTAATAAGTTTTTTAGAACGTGTGAAGTATTCTCTTATAATTTTCCGACTAACATATTTCTTGATTATGAATCCGCTGACATAAATTTGTCCGATGGTATAGTCAACAGAATTGCGGAGTGTACATTATTTTTATGTTGCAATAATTCCAGTGTAAGTACAATTTGTACGTAGAAGCTGAGATATAACAGTGAATGGTTTTCAATAAACAAGCTTAGCGCCATGAAGCGTGAGCGCACGCCTCAATACTTACGTCTGCAGGCGTGCGTGTGAAGCCGAGTCGTATGTAGGATGCAAAGCCTTTTTAGTGCGGGAGTATGGCGGAGGCTCGTTCCGGCAGACGATAAGGACTGATCTGCGGAAGACAGCGGTGCAGCGTGCAGCAGACGCGATCGATACTGCAGCGGGCGAGCGCGCCTCCTCGGCCCACCCGCGCTGCCGCCCGACCCCCTTTCGAGCCGGCGGCTGAAACTTTCGCGATAAGTACGAAACTAGCGCGTGGCGTACGCAATGCAATATTGTTAGCCGGTTACGAGTCTGAAACAGCGGATATTAAGGCTACAGAGACTCTGCCGTCCCGTTTTTACATTGTGCCTGAGTTTCAAATGAATACCGAGTTACGGTGCATTGTATTAATTTTTATTATCTGCACGTTAGTAGGTACTTACACACGTCTTTACTCGATATAGTTTGCAGGGAAGAGTTGAGTACTCTGCATATATTATATTATAACGTTTGTAATAGAACCATGAAACGGTAGCAGAGGTAGAATATTTTTGTCGTCGCTATACGTATGTGTATTACTCAAAATTGTATATTATGAATAGATATCAAAGTAATATGCTATTTTAATAATAGGTTAATAGTAAAATGCTTACAATCCAAATTCAAACTTTATTTATGAACAATTCTTACATTGTTTTGAATATACTATATAAGTAGTTCAAACAATGTAAAAAGTGTTAAACTAAAAAAAACCCTTAATATATTCTAATGTCATACCATCACAGAAAATACAATTAATTAGCAGTAGCAATTCATCAGAAACTTTGGGTCTCGAAAGTTTAAGTATGCCTATTACCGCTCGAGTTCATAATGTGCATTCGCCGTCTAAAATATTGCATATTACATCAATAAACCATTTTAATGACAAAGAAGGAGGCATTTCGTTGCACCGCAGCAAGTTGTGTAAGAAAGTTGCCGGTGGTCGGCGGACGCCTAAGTTTCGCGGCGACCACGCCTCGCATATACAGTTTGCAGCTACCCTCCCAGATGTGACACATATTTTTTTATTTCTTGCTAACAGATATATAATGTTTGCCGAGTTTCTATTGATACGTACTACAGTAAACTTTTCGTAATACCTTTTTTACTTTTATTTTACAAAACTGTAAAATACATTTCTGAAACGATACAAAGATGCTGTTACAAACATTTAAAGTGATAGAAATCTCTTCAATGCAATTTAAAACGTATATTACTGCGATTTATCAATAGGTCCAGTATTTACTGTCCTCGGCAGAAATAGGGTATGTACCTACGTAATATTTGTAGCGAAGCTATAAAATTGATGTTCCCTTCTGTTGCATCATTAAAATGTCTTTAGTAAGAAAGTAGTATAATTTAGAAATTATTAGCTGGCGTATAATTAAAAGTTCGGCGAGTACGAAACAAACTATGAAAAGACGATGAAAAGAAAACTGGAGCAACAAGAAGGAACGGCAGGATCGTGATTTCTTTGACGAGATGTTAATAAATGGGGCGCTTACACCTTATAATTGGGAAAAACTGTCGCGTCCTCCTCTCAGTTACAGATGGGAATAAATCTTTATGTAGACGGGGATCGCTGGGTTCCTTTAGCTCGGTGTCGGTAACTTATTCCGGGCACGCGCCCGCTCTGTCCTGTGAATATAAGGAATATAAGGCGTTGCGGCCCATTTATTGCACGTCGACTCGTTGCCGTTAAGATGTTCAAACTACGCTAAATAATTAATGACTAACGTCATCTAACGCAAAATTTAATTATGATCAGGCACGGAACCGTAGATAACCGAAAATTTTTGAATTGCTAATGAGTTGTACCTATCGGTATGTATTCCTGATATTTTGCGCGGAATGTTATACTAAGAACGTCACAAAGTTTAAGAATAAAAAAAATGCGTAAAGTTATTACATTTTATAATGTTGCAGTTATCAAAGTGCATGCATTAAGTATTTTGCGTCCTTCTTGATAAATTATAATCTTTGTATTAAATTAATTCACTTAATTCATGTTGTGTTAATTTATTTAGTTGGTATCTTGGACTGCTGACTATTATAACATGCAATCTTGCGTGCGTTTAAATCTATTGAATAAGTGAATAGGATGCTCATATCGTTAGGTATGTAATGTCATGATCATCATCATATTAGCTGTTGGACATAGGGCTCTATTAAGCACTATATACGGACAATGATGGTTTACTAACAATCATTGAAAATTTGCAAAAAGTATTTAAAAGCAGATATTTTATTTTGAGAATCTGTTTTTAGTCATCAATTAATAATAATAATAATATTCTACCAAATTGACACAGCGCTATCTAGTCCCAAATTAAGCAATTATATTTGCTTGTGTTATTACTATTATAGATAAATTACACCCAGACACAAAACAAGCAATCATGCACATAACACAAAGATTTGTCCTGGGTGGGCATCGAACCCACGACCTCCGGCTTAGCAGTTAGGGTCACTAACCACTAGGCCAACAGGCCAGTCAAATTATGAGTACCTAGTGCTAATATACCTAAAATTAGGAAGAAAGGTGACAAACAGGCGAATGGTTCACATCGTGGTTTTCAAGATAGTCAGCTACTACCTACTCTATACTTGCACACGAAGGTGATTTCTTTTGTATTTTAGGAGCCCTTGAAATGATCATTAGCAAGAATACCTAAAACAGTGGTACCTAAGTAGTGTTATTACCTCAGGCATTTTACCATATGCAAGAAATCACGTTGTTATACGTCTCATTTTTAAACTTTGTACGCAAGTACCCTTTTTAGGCAAATATGATCTTTGGAATAGCTAAAGTTTATATTAAATGAAAAGGGATTGCAAGAAGTATTTAAATTTAAAATACAATGCAAATAGAATGCGAACAAAAAGCAGATATCAATCGAAGATCCTTTACCTTGTACTCAGTTAAAGAAGTATTAAGTCAATCGCAGTTCCTGACATGCATCATTCATATCATGCGAAGACTAGTCTGATTATAAATATTATAATTTAAATTGGCGTATACCTTGTAGCTAAAGTTTACGTAATAAAAGGTAGTGAAAACTTAAGATAACGGTTGGAATTCAACCTTGATGATGAGGAGTACGGTGGTCCCACGCGCGGGCACACGCCGGCCATAACTGCGTGGGTAATATGGCCGCATGGACCATTTATTGCTTCCAACTTGTTCCACCCACATTGTAGCAATTATACGCTCGCAAAACTTATAAATCACTTTTAATATTACGTTTGTTCTGCTGCAATAATACGCTTCATATTTGTTAAATATTTAAGATACTCGATATGAAACTAAGGCATTCAATGTAAAGGACCATTTTTACGATGCGAGTATTAAGAACAAATATAATACATACATATAGTTTTTTTGTAAATACATACTTAGAATATATAGGAAACACCCAAACTAAAGACAAATACAAATGTTCATCACACAAATATTTGCCTTCAGCGGGAATCCAACCTACGACACCCGGCGTCGCAGTCAGTTACACTAACCACTAGACCAACGCATTTATAAAAAAAAAACTAAATTCCACAATTTGAAATCGCACTGTAAATTGCTGCTAGTGGAAATCAGGCTATGTCTTCACGTATTTCAAGTTGGTAGCTTTCACGTGGTTACAAGTTATTTCATCGAGTACTCGTGTGTGGTGTAAATGATGCTATAGGAGCTCGGGTTAGTAATCGGTTGGTTTATGGATGAGCCGAATTCACAAGTGTTGTTATGCGCTGCACGGAACAAAGTAAAACAGTGAACTAACTTGAATAGTTTATTGAATTACCTATATTTGACGTTTTATTTGGGGAAAAACAGGCTTATTGAGAATTGTCTATTTTGATAATTAGGCCTTTAAGAATTGGCCATTCTGAAAATTAGGCCTTTTGAGAATTGGCCATTTTGAGAATTAATCCTTTTGCGACTCTGTTACCATTTTGAGAATAGGCATTATGCACCTAAACCAAACAAACAATAAATAAGTGTGCATAAAACATAGGTAGTGGATAAGAGACTGGCTGAAATGCAATATAGTGCATTAAATAGACAATTTATATTTGTTTTACCTTGTGTTAATGAGCACCAATTGCCAAAACATAGTTAGGTACATGTGCAAGTAAACGTTTACCACACTAATAACAATAATTGTGAAGTTTTGCCTGTATAAAAACTTTTAAAAGAAAAGTTTCCATAAGATGATATAGGTATCATCTTATGAAAACTGTGCTTTTTAAAGTTTTTACGTAGGCGTAGACGGCGTGTAGGTAGGAATTACTTATCATTAGAATAAATAATAATTTCTTTTACAATAATAAATAATTAACATGTGGTTATTTTCACCACGTCATGTCATGATGGAATTAATGGTACGTAATAAATTGAGATATCCTTAACGTTTCGTATAAATAATATAAGGGGACTGCTCATTTCGTATTCAGTTCACATATACGTACTTCGGTGAAAATGTGACTGGATACATAGGCGCTATGTTCTGTTTTAACTTATGAAACACATAAAAATGTTTCTATTTCTTGGCTTCATATACTCATGTTGAGGAAAAATATTCTTCTTAATTTGAATGCTGTGAGGACACGGGGTTAATCTCGTTTGTCGTAAGTGGCCCGCAATGTATTTTATGCTTGTGCATAAGTTTTTGTCCACATCGACGTCAGTGTAAATAAAATGTAAAGTTAAAGGAAACACAAGAACATGTAAGTATCTACTAAGTTTTATTTTATGGGAAAGAGGAAGCTTTATTTTTGTCGCTGCTTACTTATGCATAGTTTCAGATAAGTTTGCATAAAAATTTGTATATTCCAGCGTATGTTCGTCTTCACTAGTTCCATATTTATGGCACGCAAAATAAAATGTTGCTGCCTGTCGTCGATGGTTGATAAAAATGCAAACCGTAGCCGCGGGCCTGTCGGCACCGACGCCCACTGAATATGGGTATCATGAGGATGGAGACAAGATTACATTTTAAGAGTGTTTACCCAAAGTGTCTGCAAACAATTTTGCTAAGACGTACTGGACCACTCGAAGGGCAAATCTCTCGTGAAAAGTAGTGAAATTAGCCCGTAATGCTTATTTGGGGAGTCAGCCGGTGGCGGCGTTACTATGTATAGACAGTGGAGTGGAGTAGCGTTGGATCGCACCTGGCCGTCAAGCGGTCGCAGGTAAACATTGTAACGTGACCCGACCACGTGCGAAACATGTGACCTTTCCCCGGCGGGTCGCGATCGCGTACCTCCGCAGTCGTCAGATGAGATAAACAAATGTGCCAGCGTGGGATACCTAACACCATCACACAAATTTAATGATTTTTACCCTGTTTTATTTTATCGAATTTCCAGTGAGGAAGCGCAGTTACCGAGTTGAACCGGTGGGCGTATTCCAGACAGTATTGATTTGTTCTCTCTTTTCTGTCGGCTGCGGACGAGACGAGCGCGTGTGAGGGGGAGCGCGCTACTGGTAGGAGGTCGGCGCCTAGTGTAGAGTTTCCGTGTAAAACCGACATTGGCTCCGAAAGGACTTAACTGCGGGATGAATGAAAGCGTGTTGCGATCCTGAAGCGACGGCCGCTGTCGACGCGTCCGCTTCCGGTAAATCCGCTCAACAACTTCGTGCACTTAGTTTTGTTTAAAACTGTTCCTGTAGCCCGTTCAAAAACTACACTTGATAAATATAATGCCTACAGGCAATGTGGGTACTTACTCTAGAAATGGCTTATTTACCGCAATATCTTTGGTCGTCAATAGGATATCATAAATCATATAATGTTAAGATAGCACGGCAGCACTGAGTAATAATAATAATAATAATAATGTGTATTAAATGTGTATTTTTTGTTTTATATAAATATGTATCTATTTAAAAATGTAATTAATAAGAAAAAAATATAAATAAAGAGATAATAATAATAATCTTTATTTCTCCTCACAATACAATCAGTAAACTAATTTTGGGTAAAATGTTTCATACGTTTTGTAACAGCGTGCTGACATTTCATCAATTATTATGTATTTATTATATGGATATTCTTTGTAATGTTGGTTTCAATGTCTAGTAGAAACTATCCCTTTAAATATTGACCTGCTGCGTGTCCAAGGTTCATTATAGTTTAGGTTCTCCTTTTATAGGTATACCTATTGTCGCATGTTTTCAAGTATATGACTAAGGTTAAAAGATATTTGAACTCAAAGTACCATTAATTCAGTTTCATATCATCAATCAAAATAAAAAGGTTCTTAGTTCTTTGCAAGCTTATGAACCGAACATTAATTACAATTATTATTCATTCGAGGTATTGATAAGAATTTTGGGAAATCACTGCGTTGCTGACCCTGAGATATTCGACCTTAATTCATGCTAAGGTATTTTTAGGAAATTGTAGTAAACCATAAACCGAAACTTTGACGCTTTACTACCAAATAATGTGTAAATTGTAGGTAATATAATATGTGTAGAACCTACCCTGTGTCTTATATATAACGTCGAATGTATCTAAACTCAAGCAACAAAAAATTGTGACCAGACAAATATTTGCAGATATTTGTAAACTCTTCAAATATTCGTATCGGATGGATCTTTGACTAGCGTAATGAAATCGGTTTTCATTACTAAATTACACGTGCTGACTACAGTGATAATTCCTACTTAGAGAGCATTTGCAATTAGTGTTCTAGTAGCTGTTCTAGTAAAATGTTTATCTAAACTAATATTATAGAAAGAAAAGATTTGATTTTTGTATGTTTGTTTATTGCGATTTAACTCAAGATCTACTCAACCGATTTAAAAAATTCTTTAACCTTTAGAAAGCCACAAATAAGCCGGGTAACACAGGCTACATTTTATTATGTTTAACGTACTTTTTCTGTCATACCTATTCAAAATTTCAATATTTTTAAATCTGAATGATGCAATAAGATACTATTCTAATGATATTTGCTGAAGGCGTTTGTTGTGAGACCGAATTAAATTTGATACCGAAGTGAAGCGAGGGCTCATGTCTAGTTTGATATATGTACCTAACTCTGTTACAAACTATCGGTCGTTGATAAATGAAAAAATATTGCAAAATAACATTATCGTACGGACTGACTGCTAAACGAACAGACGAGGTTGGTCATTCCATGTGTGACGTGTCGCCACCTATGGACCATGTAGCAATTTATGCAAACTGTACGGGTTAAATGGTATTAATTAGAAATATCCTGATTCAATATTGTACACATGCTACTAAGTACTATAATGTTTAGGTTGTAATTAGTGTGTTATTGACGACAACATCCTTGTTTAAGATAAATGTTTTAAAATGTCTATCTAGGCAAAACTTTTGAATTGTGTAGACAAAGAAAATACAACTCGGTAGCTGTAAAAATATTATATAACCCCCTTTTATTATTTTGTTACAATAGGGTACTATTATATTGGATATATTGGAAAATATAAAATAATAATAATAATAATATTCTACCACATTCACACAGCGCAATCTAGTCCCAAATTAAGCAATATTTGCTCGTGTTATGAGTAGGTACTAAACAACTGTTAAAGGTACTACTTATATACATATTTTTTTGTAAATCCATACATATTATAGATAAATTACTACAGACACAGAACAAACAATCATGATGGTCACACAAAGGTTTGTCCTGGGTGGGAATCGAACCCACGACCTCCGGCTTAGCAGTCAGAGTCACTAACCCATAGGCCAACAGGCCAGTCAAAACAGATATAAAATAGAAAATGTTCTCGAACATTACGTTAATTTTTTTTTGCTAAGGTAAATGTACCAGTGATGGACATATTATCTTGTAAGATAAAGAATGAGTTTTTACGTTTTAGTGATATTTGACCATAAACAACAGTCATCTATTAATGAGACTTTTTTTTAAATGTAGTATTTGAATTTAATTTGACGGAAGGTACAAGATGTTCGTAGTATTGAAAAATGATATTCGCGACTGTTGTTGTTAGAAGTTTGCTTTTAATTTATTATAGCTTTATTCAAAACCAGAATGATTTTTTGTGCTGGGAAAAATAAAGTTTTTATTAGTTTATAATTTAAATTTTCGATAAGTATTGAATTCGAGCTTAAAATGTCCTATAACGTTTTTTATCAGTCAAAAGAGGATGGTTTCTTACTTATTATTGTATAGTAATTACTGTAATTAGTTATTAATAAATGCTTGAGCTTTGGTTTTCCTTTGGATTGCAAAGGATCAACGCAAAATTCTATTTAACAGATGTAACAACATGTGGCGATTCAAGAGAAAAGATCTAATCGATAGCACGGACTTCTTTTACTGCACAATGACGTACGACCTTCTTAAAAAAAAACAGCGCCTTTATTGTCAATCCAATGCAAGTACAATTTAAACAATTAAATGGGTATTAGAAAATTACTTTATACTTTTTTTATCTCTATATTTAACTTTTACAGCACTTAATAAATTAATAAATATCCGTTTATTTCAGACTTCTTGATATCGTACATGGTTCATATTGCTGCATTTGATGCTATGATTAAAAGATTAAGTAAAAATGATACAAATCAATTACTTACATAGAAAAAAAATCTCATTAAATTTAGTACCTGAGGGAATATATCAAGATAATGGGACATTTAAGATAAACGTACAAAGTAGTAAGAGAAAAAAGTTCCTTAGATTCCAATAAATAACGTAAAAGTATTTGTCTGATAGGCTTACTTGTTTAAATAGGTTTGAGAAAAGGAATTCTCGGCGACTTAAAAAATAGGGGTGGTGGAGTATTTTTACAAATATTGGTGTGAAGAGTGCGCGACTTGCCCTCGGAACGAGCGGGAACTTCCCATGTTTTCACGCCGTAAAAATATTCATTTTGTCGTTTTCTCTCTACGCAGTTCAAGTATATACTCGTATACGCATCATGACAATTCTTTATGAATAGAGCTGTTTAAAAGCCGCTTCAAAGTTCAATGTGTTTTGTAAATTATTATTATAATTTTATTCATTGCGTTAGTTTAAGTGCCAATATACCGCTGCAAATAATGTTTTTATTTCGTGTGATCAAAACCGTATCGAGTTTATAAAAGAGATTTATGCTCGAGAATTTAAGGGGTGAGGTCATTTACTTCTATGAACCTCCCAGGTGACCTTTAGATTAAGTATTTACCAGATGTTCGTATTCAGATATCAGACTGAAAATGTTTTGTACAAGGACGTCTCAATAGTCCTTTGGTTAAATTCATGTTTGATTGCTATTACTTTTATTTTTATCTTATATTTCTTTATTTCAAATGTTTTTTATTAAATTTATTTGTTATATGTTAAGTTAAGTTTAAATGTTGAATTTGATATGTTAAAATATAAACAGTTGAAGCACGTTGAAGGGAACAGTAGAATTAAAATTGGAATTTATTTTGTAGTCTATTTATAGATACTAAATGTTTTTAAGGTAAAATAAGATTAATTAGGCACAGATCTTCAAAATTGTCGACTTTTCCTACTATAATAATTACATGAATGTATATAAATACTAACCTTCCGACAAAGATTTGTAAGTGATAGCGAAAATCGTGGCAAAATCCGTTGTACAGTTTAGGAGATGTTAGCGGTGAAATTAAAAGAAGAAAACAGCGACTTTTAGTTAGTTAAATTACACATTACAGGTCTGGCAATCAATAAACTCACAGAACTGTTATTATTAATTAGACTACATCATGTCCCGTAACAAAATTAAGACCATTTCACCGCTTTAACGTGAGCTCTACTTTGTAACATAATGTAAAGTCTATTTGAAGCTAAAGCTGATTGACTTATTACATTTTAAAGATTATCTTTATAATCTAACATGTCAATCAGAATATTTTTTATTTTCTACACACTTATGTGCTTTTGAATTTTTTGAGTTTTGGAATGCATGATATTTTTCTATTTTTAAATTAATTATTTGCATCTTATAAACATAGGAAAAATATAGATAGGTGTAGAAATCGTTAAATTATTTTTCAAAGTGAAATTTGAATAAATTTGAGCCTTTCAAACGCCACGCGCGCGCTTTTGTTGATGTCATTGGTTGTGTCCCGTGTTTGTTTACAATAGCGTTTCAGTTGCTTATACTTATACTTATTTTCAGTTTTAATCTCTATACAACTCATGGAAGAAGTAAAAAACCTTCTTACAAGTATTGTATGGTACCGAAGTGTAAAAACACTATTATTACATCCGATGAAGTGTTTTTTCGTATTCCAGGCGATGCGAAAGTACTTACCTAGCCGTGTAGCATGTAATGTATCTGATACTGTATCTACCTGCAAGTGTGTAAAGCATCCTGAAATGGCAGGATAGTTACAATACTTGGAGAAGTCACTAAAAAGTTCCTCCCAGAGGTAAAGTCAGCGTACCGCCTGGTGAGACACAAAGTTGACACCCATCCAAGTGCAGGTATTGACAGGACATGAAGGGATAGCCTCATACCTGCATCGATTTAAATTAATCAACGGTCTAGAATGCCAGTGCGATCCCACAATGAGCGAGACGGCATATGGACTGCCCACGTTTTGGAGCAGCGATACGGGATCTGGAAACAGAATTGAACACCAAGTTATCAATGAAGTCCCTCCCTCAAATTCTGAGAGGAACGATGTTCTGATTACCCAACCAGAACATCGTTCCTAAGATACGCAGAGAAGGTATTCAGCAAAGCATCAAGAAGACACAAAACCCTCAGATAACTGATTAGTATGTAATTTATTAATTCTTATATATTAAATAAAAAAAAAAAGAAAACAGAAACCAAGGAGTTTTAGGCCCTGTTTCACCATTTGCTGATAAAGTGCGTGATAGCCTTTTCGGAACTTAACTGACATATAGTACCTACTGAAAATTCTGTTTCACAAGTGCCTGTTAACCTTAACTGACTAATAAACTCTTTGAAAATATAAGATAGATTTAACTAAAAGATATTATATCTGTTAGTGCTAGCTAGTGGTGAAACAGGCCCTTTTAAACACTTCTTGAAAACTTACAAATTCTTAATAGTAAATTCATAAAAGAATCTCACAAAGGCAACTATAGTAAGAACAAAATTTATAAATATGTAATATATATAATATGAGCTCTTTGTTATAAAATAATGATACTTTGTGACAGAAGACTTCCATAATGTTCAAATTTGAAAATATAAATTGTTACGGTCGAATTTCGACTACTGGATTACCATAAGGTAAGAGAAACATGTATTATCTCACTTAATAATAAAACTCATAAATAGAAATATTTCGTAATCTAAATAATAATGTAGGTAAGAACGGCAGTTAGGTTTGCAGACAGTACGAGTATATTAAATGAATCGGCGGTAATAGCTCATTTCCAACTAACAAAGAGGTCATTCATGCGGATTGAAATCGGTAAATTGCTCTTACCTACTTCCCGTAGAGGGGTAATTATTATCGCAATTGATTGATTATGACAATAATGTACCGCACATTATTGAAGATAAATTATTTTTTGAATTACAGCCAAATGACTCTTTAAAACACTTACAGCGGGAACCATGAATTAAGATAGAGCAAAATAAATCTTGCTATTACAAAATATCTAATCACATTAAGTAAGTATTTGGGAATTTTTTGAAGTAGCATTTGTGATGATAGGAAGAACATAGGCACTAAATTGTTAATATAGTCAGATGCTTTATCAACTAATTTGATTTTGCAAGCTATACTTAGCATAGATGTTTGTTTGTAAAAAGTTTTAATAATTACTGCAGAGCCAACAATTTTAATCGTACAGTAACCGCCTACAATCTGTCAAGCCAAATCTTTGTTTACCGTCTTTAGAAGCACAAAACGACGTAAAAGCAGTTCAGTGTGCTGTATTACACTTAGAATTACCATGTATAGAACCCATACATTAAGTAAAGAGTACCTTTATTAAATTTATGATAGAACCGCACTCGAAATCTCTGAACACTTAACACAATCTGTAAAGTGGCTCTTGAGTTAAGACATACACAAGAGTGAAGGAAAATTTGCTACCTTGGCGTCATAATAATCGTTCTCGCAGCAGGACGTCAAAATTTTCTGTTGAATAAAACCACTTACAAGAAATATGAAAACAATAATCAAAAATATTCTGCTCCACACGGTTTTCCCTTCCATCGGAATGTAGTTTTATATGAAAACTTGCATTGGAATTATCTTTGGGCGGTACTCACTTGTAGACGAAGGGAGGCGATTTGTGGAGGACTTAGTAAACATTCGAGACGAGACTATTATATTACAGGTATGAAAACATTCAAAGGTCGATCCCTTTTGTAGTTCTGTGCGATGAGTGAGCACAATTTAAACTTTTATCGATTTCTATACCTTCCCTGATAGTATAAAAAATGAGGCCACTATTTTTTGTCAGTCCTCTTCAAACATATGCTTACGTTTATATAAAAAGTTGGATAAGTATTTATTCTTAATAATAAACATAAAGTAGTCGACGCCTACGACACAAGTTATGTTGAAAGATACACTGAGTAAGGTGATAAATACTAGATGTCGAGAGGCGCTGAAATTTAAGTACGTTAAACAATTTCACTAGAATATTATTATGAGGCTCTTACCACACATTGCTGTAAAGTTTGTGAGTGTTCATTTACCTGAATGTAGCGTGACGCTTCCCTAAAAAGTGATGTTTATTCAAAATTCTTGCAGATAACGAGATGAAGCTGAACATTTACGTCTAATTTATACGGAGACAATGGGAGATGGTCGCAATTAGTGAAATGGCCACTGAGAACAAACGCGTTTCCAACAAAAGAGTGGAGGCTTCGGTTCAGACAAGGGCCCTCTTTCATTTCTTCCAAATGAGCAAACTACAGCCGCTAGTAGGGAAGATTTGTTGTTCAAGAATGAAGGGCTCACGAGTGTGGTATTGTTCTTTCCACAGCCAGTTTGGTAAGCACTTGTGTTCCGTTGTTCTAATCAAGATTACGAGGGAGACTTATTTGGATTTATTTGCTTCGATGCTAAATGATGTTATCATTGTACTAAAACACATGTTGATAGCTTTATATCTTTTGTTGTCTCTGTTAAGTGTTTACTGTTATATTATAATAAACCCAGTTTGTTTTATTTGTTACAGCGAAGATAATATTATTGTTCGCAATATTCATTCAGTTATTGAGTCTGAGTTTCTTTAATTAGATGTCGCATTCGTAGAATAAATTGGGCATGATTCCGAGTATGATAAAAATGATTTTTGAGAAACATTAAAAAAATAGGCAGGTATCACTCCGGAGCCAAATATTGCTACTAATGGCTCCTTCCTCCTCCAAACTCCTTCGTAATATGGGTGTCTGACGTAGCAGGTAAAAATGAGAATAGTACAAGACTAGTTATTGTTTTAAAAAAACAAGTAGGTACCTACTAACATATTAAACAAATTACCAAAAATGTGTAAAAGCAACCAAAATCTTCCCCCACTACATCCAAAAGTGAAATACAAGAACACTAAATCAACAATCAGTAATTATAAATCATTTAAAGTAAAAGCAATTGGTAGTGTTATAAATCAGGTAAGTTAGACGTGCATACAATTTAACAGGTCTGTAAGTTAACTACACATTATTATTCCCCCCGGCTGCGACTCTACTACACTGTATAACTGAAACTAACTATAGTTGTACTGTGTATAGGGAACCTACAGGCCAGCCAACATGAAATTATATTAGAATTCGCAGGTGTGTGTATCTGTGGATATGATTTAATTGGTTGCTATGTTGCTGTCCCCACGTTGGGTGAGCCTATAAATTGTTTATGATGTTGATGAATTAGCCCCAACAGATGATTCAACCTCTGGGATTTAAATTATGAATCATTCCGAGAACGAAGTAACGCTTATTTTTAATGAAAACCTCTTTATGTTCCACAATCTTTTGTTCAGATTTACCGAATTCGTGCTTCTTTTTCTTTTCCTTAATATTGTTATAGATTTTTCTTTTGTTATAATAGTATTTATGTTTTATATTTTAATTATACAAGATTTACACTGATTATTATTTTACTACGAGTATTATTCTTGCACTTTCTGCTTTCGCCAATATATTTAAAATGTAACGGAAAAGGTTCAAAGAAGTGTTCTGACCAACCATAAAAATTAAGATTATGATGAAATAGATATTTCTTGTAAAAATAAGGCTCTTTGTTTACTTTCACGCCGACGTAGATAACCTTGTGGGGACGCATCTGTTCAACACGTAAGAATGACTAAATAGAAAATCACAACAAAACAAAAGAAAATCTGCAAAGCTTATCCAAAAGTTATTGTTTTTTAATAAAACTGATGAATATTCTAAAGTAGCGCTGATAAATATCTAGTACATAAGAAACGAGTTTCTAACCTTTCCTTGTTTATATATATTTATTTTTGACCATTATTCCAATATAGAGTAATATAGTCCTTCCACTCCTCTCTGTTTAAGGCTTTTTAACTCATACCGTCATCTCTAAAAGGAAACATCTTTATAAGGATATACAATGTTATCATCAATCTCTTTTATCAAAGTTTTAATCTAGAACATTTGAAGGCACAGCGACGAAATTCAATTAGAACTTGTTATTGAAATCTGATTTCCATTTATATAGCATGTATGTTATGTTATTAAAAAGTTTTGTATGCTGCCTGCTGTGATTCATTATTTAAATGAATATTTTAACCAATCAAACATAAAAAAAAATTATATCTTCGAAAGTATGTGCACATGACTTAGTAAAACGCCAAGCGTCAAGTTGCTAGCTCTCAACTTAGCGCCTAAGTGGTACCTACGGCAACCATTAGGAAATTACAAAACTCATTATTTTCTTCAGTTACTTTAAAGGCTTATTAACACGGTGCAAGTGTCTTGCAGACTCATCGAGAAAACAGACAAAATGTATTTAGTTTTATTAAACTGATAGTTTTTAAACTAGCTTATGATCTGCTGAATAGTAAGCAGTTATTCTAGATGGATATTTGTATAATGATAAACATTTTCAACAAAATGTTGATATGGCCATATTGTCTTTGTTGTTGGAAAAGTTTTTAAAATATGCCATCGTTTTATGTTCGTTAATAAAAACTTCATAACCGAATTTAAGTTTCAGTGGCCAGTATCAACGGAGATATCACAAAGTTCACAAGTGCAAAAGACGGTTTACTTTCCATTCTTACTCATAAAATCCAATGGGACAACGATTGGAGAGCGATCCATAGCTCTCTCTACGCTACCGGTGACAGCTAAACTACATGAGATTTTAGTTTTCGGACTCTATACCAAGGGCGCTGACTGTTTTTCATACAACCGAAACTTATTACGTACAGCTACAGGTATAGAACTGATTATGACTTAATCCATATCGATAAAATGCTTTGTCCTGAATGACTGACGGATCAACGCGCAGCCTAAACTGCTGATCGTAGAGACTTTAAACTTGGAGAGTGTATTCTTTGTATGACATAGGCATCCGATAAGAAGGGATTTTCCGAAATGCGACCTTTAAGGGGGTGAAAAAGGGGAGCAAAGTTTGTATGGGACAATGCGATTCATTGGTCCAGTCTACTTCAAATTTTGCATGAACATTCTTTAACAGAATTGATGGAAGATGTGTTTCGTATTTTATTGAAATTCATTGCCTAACGGGGTTAAAAATGGGTAAAAAGTTATTTTGGAGATGATTTGCTTTGAAGTTGATATTAATACTCCTGCTTCTATTTTTAAAAACATTTCATTTTGACACATGTCATGTTTGAAAACTCAATCAAAATACGTCAAATGAAGTTGCTATAGTTATTGCTGGATGTAAATTTTTTTAAGCGGCATATTGTAAATTGAGTTATGATAGCACAATCATAGCATTGAATAAGTGAAATCCATCGCTCATACGATGCATTACAGTACCTACCCAATTTTGTTTTGCTACGGCGAGGATGAAAACTTCATTTCTACACCCCAGTGCTTTTTTTTTTTTTTTTTTACGTGGGAAATGCATTACGCATACACACCCGCCCGGGCAAAGCGGGGGTTATGTCGGACTCTCCGACCGCACTCAAAGCGCGGCCGGCATACCGACTAAAACCCACGGTGTTCCTCCAGACGGCCAGAGTGTCGGGGTCACGGGAGACGCTTGCGCATTCATCCGCGACCCCGATGGGCCACGGCCCGCTCACCACACCGGAGCGGGCCCCGTCCGATTTGGGGGACCTAGCCCCCCCTCCCTCGAGAGGCGTGTGCGGAACACTCGCACTGCCATCTCGGGCCCGTGCTGTTCGGGCGGCGACTGCCCGATCGCCGCCCGCAGGCCACCTCCTAACTCGGCCGCAGAGGATAGGGAGAACGGCGCGTCGCAATACCGACACTCCTCTTCCCCTGCGGCCCCACCGCGTCCGCAATCTGGCGGTTGCGGCCCCGCCGAGGCCGCGGAAGGTAGGGAGAGCGGCGCACCGTTATACCGGCACTCCTCTCCCGCCGCGGCCTCGCCACTCCCCAGCCGCAGTGTCGCCGAAGCAACACCGCAGCCCGACCCAGTTGCGGTGCCGCCCATACAGCACCGCAACCCTCCTGAGCCGCTCCATCGTAGGCTTACCGCCAAAGCCCAGAGGAGCGGCGCCTCCTTGGGGTTCCTCTTGGTTCACCGTGGTCCTTGGTAACCACGGCTACTAAGCCCCCCCGCCGCGACAAGGCGAGAACCCCGTTTGGGGGGGACACCCCAGTGCTATTCTAAGACCAAACAACCGCTTAAGAAAATGGTACCTGCTGCAAGTTTTTATTCTTACTGTCTTACTTACGTATAATGATTAGGAAAGGAGAAGATAATCATCTGCTAAATTTTCATTCGTAGTTTAGACAGTTTTTAGTCGACGTGTTTGCGAAAGGAAATCGAGACGGCAAGTTTGAATTATATTAGGAACAATCAGCTAAGAGCGAACAGTTATTAGGTACAATTGCAGGTTACGATGGGGACACAGGACGTTGATGCTGATCAGCTGGGTAAAAGGTGATGCTCTTCTTCTTTAAATTGAAGCACGCTATTTAATGAGTTAGGTACTTTCAAGTTTTTTTTCTTATTGGGTTACAGTGTAAGACATTCTGGTGTGACTGAACGGGAATAAACGAAATAAGCGGACACAAGTCACTACGGCCAAATTGAGACTTGGCGCGCAAAAACAAAATACCCAATTTTCGGTAAGGGCTCGTGGTCCTAGCAATTTGTCCTACAGGTAATTTGTTTGGTGGCATTAGAGTTTACCACTATATAGTGGTACGGCTACATAACCGTGGTCTTACTGGGCTAGGGGCGGATTAATATATCGTTATTTAACATTTATATTCTGACACTATAATAAAGATTGTTATGTAATAAGTATTCAAACATTCAAACATAATAAGTAATATGTTACTAGCTGCGCCCCACGGCTACAACACATTTTACGCCCGCGCGTAAAATGTGTTTTGTTGTATCCCTCGAGAACTAGACCGATTTTCGGGATAAAAAGTAGCCTATTTATCCTATAGTCCTATCTATCAACATAGGTACCAATTTTCATCGAAATCGGTTCCGCCGTTTAGGCGCTGAGTGGTAACAAACACACAAACTTTCTCATTTATAATATTAATAGGATGATAGGATAATAACAAATATTAAAAAACGCAGTGGTAGGTACAACAATTAAAAATCATATTAGAACCATTTTCGACTTCTACGCGAATGAAGTCGCGGGCAAAAGCTAGTCATGAAATAAAGCATTTGGTGAAAGGCCTACGTTCTGAAAACTTAAATTGATAGTAGCTCTAATATTTCTTCATACAAAAATAAAAAAATCAATTTTTTTTACATTTGTAGGTCATAAAACTGATTCGAGTAATTAACGATATAATGTGTACATCTATACATATAATAAAAATGTAACCGGTCGCTGTCTGTACATGGAAGATATATGAGAAAAAATATTATTGGGACCTTTATAAACGCAAATAGAACCCAAAACAATGATTTTTAAATTTTTTGTCTGTTTGTCTGTTTGTCTGTTAGTCTGTTTGTCTCTTTGTCTGTTTGTCTGTGCGTTTGTTCACGCTAATCTCAAAAACGGCTTAAATATGGTTTTCACCGATACATTGTGGTAAGCTTCACTTAACATTTAGTGTTTGTTTCATGTCAATCGGTTCATAAATAAAAAAGCTATGCCAATTTAAAGAATCACATCGAACATTCGTTAATTTACTACGAAATCTTATAGAAGCAGAGATTTTAACAGGTTGCGGAATAGTGATTATTGATAGTGAGTGCTGATAGTGTTTTTATTCCTCTCTAAACAATATTTTGTTTAGTTTTAAACGAGTCCAGTTTCCAGTGAGCCTATGTTTTGCGATGACTAATTAATAAAGCCCAAGGTAAGACACTAAAAGTTGTGGGTGTGGATCTAAATATTAGCTGTTTTTCGCACGGTCAGCTTTATGTGGCTCTATCACGTGTTAGCATTCCTAGCAGCCTGTATGCTTTGATCCCTGATGGCTATACGTCTAATCCATACATCCATACACCCATACATATTATAAAAGGCTTTGTCCTGACTGACTGACTGACTGACTGACAGACAAAGTACAGCCTAAACCGCTGGTCGTAGCGACTTGAAATTTGGAGAGTGTGTTTGTATTAAAGTCTAGAAGTGGACTAAGAAAGGGATTTTAAAAATTCAACCCTACAGTGTATGAAAAGGGAAGAAAACGATTGTATGAAACGTTTTCATTTTTTAACTAACAGCTTTGAAATTTTGTTTTGGAATAATTTTACTTAAGTAAAAAATACTCTCATTTTTTTTTTTAACTGGGGTGGATTTATATGGCTGAAATAAGAGATGAAATATTGTATGGAAAGATCTTTGCTTTTGAAGTTGGTGACTTGAATATTGGAGGGTGGGGGAGGAAGAGACAAGGAAGGGAGAAGTGAGCAGAAAGTGCGGGGGTAGTGAGGGGGAAGTCAGGGCAAAGGGAAGGGAAAGTCAGGGTGAAATCGACTGCCTCTGTATTTCGGTGGTGCTGTGTACGGACTGCCACGCAGAGGTTGCGGGTTCGATTCCCGCTCAGTGCAATTGTTTGTAGCATGAACATGCCTATTTGCTTATGGGTGTTTCTATGTATAATATGTATGTATTTACAAAAATAAAAGTGTTTAAGTATGTTTATCCGTATTCTAGAACCCATAATACAAGCATATAATATGCTTACTTTGGAACTAGGTAGCGTTGTGTAAAAAAAAAAAGAAAAAGAGAACTCAGGGGGATGTGAGGAGGCAGTGTGAAGGGCAAGTGAGAGGTAAGTGAGAAGAAAGTGAGGGGGACGTAAGGGAAAGTGAGGAGTCAGTGAGTGGTAAGTGAGGGGTGAGTGAGTGGGAAGTGAGGGAAAGTGAGGGGAAGTGTGGGGAAAGTGAGGGAGATGGGAGGGAGACGGGAGGGGACGGGAAGGGGAGGGGGAAAAGAGGGAAAATGGGGAGAGGAAATGAGGGAAAGGGGAAAGTTATCGTAGTGAAAATTTGCCTTTGTGTATTGTATATTGTTTTACGCGGGATGTCTTTAGGTTAGAGAGTGAGATTAGAAATAGTATGCAAAACAGTATTTAAACAATATAAAAATGTCCATTGGAGAAACTATATTCATGCGAGCGAAGGTCACTCACTAACTCACTCATCACGAAATCTCAGAAACTACAAGTGCTAGGAGTTTCAAACTTTGGAAATAGGTGCTCTCAAAGACGGGATTTTGCGAAATTCTTTTCCCTGGATTATAAAGGGGAACAAAATTTGTATAAAGCTTCTATAGTTTTACGGGAGTTTTGATAATACGATTTCCAAACTAGGAACTATTCTTATTAAGTGGGAAAATAGGAGTGGCAAGTTTCGTTAAATATCGCAAAATTTCGTCTGTTTTAGTGGTAGCGGGTGAATAGATTTAAATCGGATTCGCCTTAGAGACGGATTATACTGATATTTATTACTAATACAATGTACGATTGCCGTAAGATTAGGTAAGAAATATTCTCATACAGGCCACATCTGAATTTTCACGCGAACGAAGTCGCGGGCAACAGCTAGTATTTAATAAAGTTGGCATGTTGCTGCCGTTTATTTAAAATTATGGAAAATCAGCATAGGGCGATAGTGGGCATTGTGCTACAAACACTTTTTAGCATTATGAGTATAATCATCATTCCTTGGCTAATAAAAATGGTAACACGTGGTTTTGCCATACCGGGGATTTACAGCAAAGTAAGCCACACAAATAATTCGAGTGAACTTGATAATGCAATTAAAGAATTTTCTTATTATACTTTTCCAAGAATATAATAGTCAATAACCTTGGGATATACAAAATAATTTGCAAACATATTGAAGCGTGTCTTGGTTATTGTTGAGTTTGTAGTCGGTATCTATCGTTTTTCAAGTCAGTGCAGTGGAGCGCAGTGCCACCAAAGAGTTAGGTTTCCGCTTGCTTTGACACACACACACATACATACAAGAACATAAATAAAATGTAGTGTAAACGATGTCGTATTGAGCTCGGCGTGACGCAAGTTAAAACGAGATTCAAGGCTTTTACGAACGTTTGATATTAGTGCATTATTTATTATATTTAATTCAATTCATTAAACATTATACTTTTGAAACTTTTAATGTATGCTATTTAAAATGTAAATAAAGTACGTTAATTTAATTAATTTGGTATGTAAAACAAGAAAAATAACCTAAAATAATATAAGATTCTGGTACATTGTTCTCACAGGATATTAATATATATATCCTATCATCCTAAATAATGTCTCAAAGTAATATTAACAGAGGCCCTAGACAAGGGGCAAAGATTTCTATTCTATTCATAGAATAGATTATAAAATATATTGGATTGACATAAGGTAACGCCAGCGCTTATTTATTTATTTATTTAATTTATTTATTCGTTTATTTATACTTCACAGCTTACAAAACAATTACAATCTTCATTGTTTCTTAATACGCCAATAAAGAAGTACATATATATAGCTAACAGTTTAGAGTTAATAGAGAAAACAAAGGGTGGTAACAATTTATAGTCAAGCTACCTATAACTTTTAGTAAATATTAGTATAAAAGGTTTTGTTTGAATGTGTGTGTTTAAGTATTTGTGTGCGTGTGTGCGTATGTGAATGTGTGTGCGTGTGCTTGTGTGTATGCATGTATGTATGTGGCTCATTACAGCGCGCTCAACTGCGCGTATTACTGCACTATTACATGTCGTTAGGTGCTAGGACCTTTAGTATTTCTTTTTTGAAGGCGTTCCGGGTGCAGTTAAAAGGATCTATGGTATCGAATTTGCTGTTGTATAGTTCAGGGAGACGTATGAATGGTGACATTTTTACGTAGTTAGTGGAAGCCGAGGGCGCCGTCAACAAAGAAGTATGCCTAGTACGTTTAGCCGGTACATTGAATTGTAGCTTGTCGAGTAGTTGAATACAATCGAACCTACCATTCAATATATCGTACAATAGCAGCATATCGGCTACTAAGCGCCTATTATAAAGACAGTCAATTTTGTGATATTTGCAAGAACCCTTATAATCAAGGTTTTGCACTTTATATTTGTAGTTTAAGTGTTTAATAAATTTCTGTTGAATCCCTTCGATGGCTTCAGTATATTTTTTTATAAAATGGACACCATACGACACTCGCAAATTCCAGAATACTCCTTACATAAGAAAAATATAAAATCTAAATACTGTGTGGATCCTTAAATGGTTTACTATTTCTTATCACAAAGCCCAGTGATTTGTATGCTTTACTAGTTATGTGGTCAATATGTGCTTCTAGAGCAAGTTTGTCGTCTAATATAACGCCGAGATCCCTAACCTTTGATGTTCTAGGTATCAATTCCCCCGAAATAAGATAATTATGGTGTATTATTTTATGCTTTCGTGTGAACGTAATTACTTGGCATTTTTGTATATTTACATTAATTTGATTTTGGTTATAATAGATTCTTAATCTATCTAAGTCCGATGCAGCAATCGGCAGTCTGCTAAGCTTTCTATTCTATAATAAATCTTCATGTCGTCCGCGTAGATTAGGTGATTTGAGTAACGGAAACACTGCGAGATGTCGTATAAGTAAACATTGTAAAGAAGAGGGGATAACAACGATCCCTGGGGCACCCCGGATGTGACGTCAACAAAATTAGATCGGTAGCCTCCTATTTTAACAGCTTGTCGTCGGTTTCTAAGGTATGAATCAACCCATCTTAAAAGACTACCCTTAATACCTACTGCTTGTAATTTATCAATGAGGATACAGAAATTTACTCGGTCAAAGGCCTTTTCAAAATCTGTATATATTACATCTATTTGTGCTCCTGCACCCATATTAGTGGTTATGTAGTCGGTTAACATTAGCAAGTTTGTATTAACGGATCGTGATTTTATAAAACCGTGCTGAGTGTGAGGGATACTTTGATGAACCGCGGCATAAATGTAATTGTAAACTAACTTTTCTAGCATTTTACTAAAGTTATTCAAGATAGACACACCTCTATAATTTGTTATAATAGATTTTGTACCCTTTTTATGAATTGGTACAATTTGTGTATCTTTCCATTGTTTTGGAAAGACGCCTTCATTTAAAGATCTTTGGAATATAATTTTAAGAGGTGTAATAAGGCCTGGTTCACATTTTTTTATAAAAATGGCAGGTATTCCGTCCGTGCCAGCTCCTTTCTTGTAGTCTAATTTTTTAAATATTACTTTTAGAGATTCAACTGTTACATCAATAGAGTGTATTGAACCAGAGAGAGGACAGTTTGCTAGGCGTTGGTGAAACGTTAACGAATTGGATGATGCTGGTGTGAAGACGCTATGAAAAAAGTTGTTAAATGCGTTACATATATCCTGTGTATTACTATAATTCTGTCCACTATAGGTCATATTGCACGGGTATCCCGATGTTTTCCGTTTACTGTTTATAAAGTTCCAAAAATCCTTTGGATTTTTTTAAATTTGCTTTTCACAAGTAGTTGTATATTTTATAAAATATTCCTTTTGTAATAATTTAACTCTTTTTCTTAATAATGAAAATTCGGCGTAATCAATAGGATTTTTATATTTTTTCCACCTTACATGAACTTTGTGTTTTTCTTTAATCGCGTTTATTAAAGAAGGTGCGTACCATTTGGGATAGCAATAACGCCCTGATATTTTAACCGAGGGAATATATTTATTATGTCAATCTCATACATTTTTTTATCTATTCTATGAATAGAATAGAAATCGTTGACACTTGTCTAGGGCCTCTGGTCTCTTCTAGTAGGTACGCTTGCTGAAAATGTATTAGCAATTTTGGACTTTGTAATAAGTCAAGTATTCTTCAGTATTTAGAGTATTTTACAAACGATGGTGCATCTCCTGAACGAGCATAAAACAGTAAAGTTAATTACGATTTTTTTAAATTACCCAAACGTAAACTTTAAATAACATTAAAATATTAATGGTGAAACTAGTATCACTCAGGGTGTAACAATGACAATGTAGAGTTTTCCACTGACTGTTAAATCGATTGGGGCAACATATTGCGATAATCACTTGGCAGGCGGATCAGTAGTTACAATGAGTTATAATTTTGTTTAAAGTCAATATTTACAGAATGATTTATAAAAAATTAGCTGTTTCCTACAGCTACGCCACCGTCAATGTTGGTTATATCGCATTTACCGTACAAACTTTCATCCTCTATTTCAACCCCTTCAAGTCATTTTTTTGCGATAAAAGATGATATAAGCCTAGCCTTTGTGTTCCCTAATATCAAAATCGGTTTAGTGGTCTAGGCGTGAAAGCGTAATAGATAGACCGACAGAGTTACTTTCGCATTTATAATATTAGTTTGGATTAGAATTCCTATCATTTTAGAAATTATTGAGTAATTTCAAGTGCTAATAGTCAGTAAAGTATATTGTGCATATATACACCAAGAGATTACATCCCTCACAAGGTGGACCACCTATCTGACAAGGCGGGTAACCAATATAGAGAGCGATTCATGAATTTTCATAACTTTTTGAATACCGTTTAGAAAACATTTATACTCCTCATTCACCGTGCAGGTATAATCTGCACTAGAGCGACACTCGATGTTCTGATTGAATTGTTTACCATCCGAGGTTTGTATAACTAACGTGATTCGTGTTCATTAATGTTTCACGTACTGAGAATTTATTCCGGCGGCGATTTTGTGCCAGTACACGTCAACGCAAATAGGGTACTACGTTTCAACTCTAGGTTTTGTTTAGAGCTCGTCACTGAATCTTTTATTACAATTTTAATTTATAAATATACTAACAACTTGTTCCAGCTTTAAAGGAAAGTACTAACCTACTTTAATATGCATGAATTATTAAAAAAATCTGAACGATAGTGAAAATCAAATCCGTTGCGTGATTTCAAAGAAAACAGTGACTATTAGATATTCTTTGTTGTGGACATAGAAAATATTTTACAATAAACCTATTGAACCATCATATCGTATCATAGAAGGACTTAGGATTATGGTTGTCTTTGACGGAGCCTGCATCGACATCAAGCGGATTAAAGCTGGCGTACCACAAGGCTCAGTATTGTCTCCAATACTGTTTATCGTACCTATCAATAAATAACTTGTTATATAAGCGACTATACCTACTATACTGACAGCATGGATGATGTGTGGGACATCAGCTGTTTTGATTGCAAAACAGCGACTTGATTGATGCATGATAAAATCATGACGAAGAAGTAAATAATCAGTTCTAAAACATGATTTCATATGATTGTTTATCTCACGATCCGCTTTTTAAACAAAACTGTGGTATGGTGACCGCTTCCAACACTAAGGGTCTATATCATTTTATCCACTCCAGTCTGCAGGGAATGAAGTAATATTGTTTGTATAGCCTAAATATATTTATTCCGTCTGGGTTTAGAAGTATGTGATCTGCGTATATAACGACAAAATATAAAACGTGGCTTGATAATACGTGCGAAAAACTCTATAGAGATATGTAACTCATAAATATATTTAGGCAACCAGTAGCTTCGCCATTAGTGTACCATATTTTTTTCTGGCGAATGATAAAATAATAATTTGTAAGTAAAATAAAAAGTGCGCAGTTTTTATTGTGATAACTGTTTTTATTTCATACAACCTGCACGTAAACTCATAATAGGGCAACAGAAATCGAATGCCAATCACGATAAATAAAAACAGTTTTCCCAATGCTCCTTATCCTGAAAGTAACTCCAGTCGACACACGCGAATAATGGCACAGTAATTCGTTTTTGATGTCTGTCGCGTTATATATGGCGTGCTAATCAAAATATATTGCCGGTTCCTTTATATCGTGCCATTGCATGATTCCCATTGTGCCACTTGCCTCCTGCCACTTACCACTTGGCTTTCGGTGATGCTTAGTGACACGCGGCGTGTGTTTGACGAGTTAAATGGGTTGTTTGCAGATTCATCATTTTTTATTTCGGGAGAAGTACGTGTTTAATCGATAAGTTTATTAATTGTATATTTAAGTACCTCATTTTATAGCGTATTTCGCGTTTTAAAGTAAACTACTTTGTGTTAAATAAAAGGTAGCGTAAGTATATTATTGACACTTGAAATGAAAAATCGGTGAAAACAGTATAGCTCATGGAAATCAGTGTATTCAATGATGGAAAACGACAAGTATGTACTTCCATTATTACGTGACGATCGAGATAAAGCGTTAGCTAAAACTTTTCAATTTTATAGTAGTACTAGCTTTCCACGGCGCAATTTGACCCGCGTCTTTGCTTACTGCCCTGCTCCCATCGCTAGTAACGTGATGTTACATAGTCTATAACTTTCCTCGGGAACTGGGCTATCATACGCAAAAATATTTTTTTTAAATCCGACTGGTAGTTTCAGAGATTAACGCGTTCAAACAAACAAACTCTTCCGCTTTATATAATAGTATAGATTACATTTTGATTTTGCTAAGAAAGTTGTATGTTTTAAGTAATAATTTAGGAATGTAAAACTTTTAAAGACAATTTAAAAAGAGCCCATTTTATAAAATTCGATGTGCGTCCTATAATTTAATTGTGACTTCAAAATTTCTACTTAAAAGTTTGTTTGGGATACTGAAAAGGTGACGCTGACGTTGTACAAATTTCAAAACAGTCCTCTAGTGCTTAATGTGAATATTTGTTCTGAAATCGTGGAAAATGTATTGCAGTTGGTACAAGTACGCATTGAAAGTGTAACTTTTAACTCAATTACAAGTTGTACTATAAATCAATTGGCGGCGGTGGAGATCTCTCGTACGGTAACCTGTGGCGGTGTTGGTGCGTGTACTTGGTGTACGGTGTACGGTGCACGGACTACGGTCGGCCACCCCTGCGCCTGCCGTCTCGCTCAATTCTCGCTCGTCGGCTATTTTTGCGCAGACGTAACGATTGGCATCGGTGGCGCCACGCGGTGGAAACCCGAACGTTTTGACAGGCGAGTAAAATGGCCGCGTGAACACGCGATCAGCCACGCTGAACTGCCTACGTACGTCACACGCGAAGTTATTACTTAACACCGGCCCACCGAACTATGTTATAGTGCTTTATCGGAATTTCTTTCGCGTATCGTTCGTGTAAACATTTGAAATGGCTCTTCACCTCGAGACTGCGTTGCAGCGCAAGTTAAACTTCAAGATGACCACGGTAAGTGCATGCCGCCCGGATGGCCGCGTATCGATCCGAACCCTCGTGGTCGGAACATATGGTGTCCGCTACGAGAGCGTAGCACCTTATAACCTACGATCTACGTCACATGAAGCCTGCTAACGTTTGCGCGTTGTTTTTATAATCAAACTTTAATGATATTATGACTCTTTGAGCTCTTAATACTCGTATTGGGAGAGAGTGCATGAATGTAAAGAAGTAAATAAACACTTGTAGACGTGCTACGTCGTTCGTAGTTACATTGAACGTACGAGTATACCTAAAGTATTTGAACGCGATTTTCAGGAGTATTTCTAAATATAGCCAGACGTAAACAATCTGTTTATAGTCAACACATAATAATAGAAATGTTAAGCTATGTATAAGGATTTTATGTTTAGAAATTATTTAGGTAAAGTTGATCGCCGACGGCGCCGGCATCACGTTTTGAATATTTATATTTTGCTAAAGTGTATTTATAGTTAAGTTATTGTTGTGGTAACTTCGACTATATAAAACTTATTGTTGTGATGTAATACTTATTTTTTGATTGTCATTATAACAGGTGATTGCAATTTCATTAAAGCTAAAAATAAATGAGAATGCCTACACTGTATTGAAAGGTCATGATGTAATTTGATTACAATTTTAAAAGAAAGGTCATCGTGGGCGATATTTTGCTGAATTGATAGCTATTTATGTATGTTATACAGAATAGATAATTACTTTTATTTATAGACTTTGGCAGTTCAAAGCTTAGTTTAATTGTTTTTCGGCCACATTTGATAATAAAAGTAGGTAAATTGTGGTGTTTGATGGTTAGATAATTATAAGTAAGTACATTAGTTCCTAAAAAAACAAGCGTATATTAAAAAGTATAAGTATACATTTTTAATCATATCTTTCAAAACATATATTTTTTATTGTACTATATTCATTTATAGGAAAGTTTTTGTGCCTTAGTCCACAAATAGTAGTATTTTTAGATCAAGGTTTCTTTTTTAGGAAATGTCTATGTCATGTTGATAAAAACAGAATATCGAAAATATATATATAGTTACTTTTTTTTTATGCGACTAAGGTGACAAACAAGCATACGGCCCGCCTGATGGTAAGCAGTTACCGTAGTCTATGGACGCTTGCAACACTAGGAGCATCACTAGCGATCATCAACCTTGTTAAAAACCTTTTAACTCCTTTCTTTTTTTTAAGAGAAGAAACACAGATATACAGAAACACAGTTAACATTGACAAAACTCTTGTCCTGGGGCTTTAGTGGCTTGATGCCTTCTAGGAAAGATTTTATCAATCGCAGACATGAATTCTAATAGTGTTTGTGCACACTATTAGTGTTAATAGTAATTACCATTTTTAGAATAACAAAGTAATCAATGCTGTTTTGGTCTAAATGATAATGTTTAGCATAATATTTATGTGAATAAATAAATGTGTCTGAAGAACTTATTAATAATTTTAAATTAAGTAGCTTATTACTCTACCAACGCAAGAAGAGAGCGTCTTAAGCACAGCCTTACTGGGGGCTACCATGCTATATTAATAAAAACAATAGGAATAATGACCACACCACTGGAGTCTACTGACCGCAAACCATTAGAGTAGGAGCATTTTTGATAGGATAATAAAAACGTTAATATAATAATAACACAATAACTATACAGCGTTATCTAGAACCAAAATAAACATGTATTTATTGCTTGTGATACGATTGTAGATACATTTTTTTTAATACATTATACATAGGAGAAATATAGCCACTAACTTTTATTTAAATAACTATTAGATTACAAACAAAGTTGTCCACGCTATCAATTTCAACACCTGGACGACACTGAAATTAATGAGTGTCAGTGTCTTAGCAAGTTAATAGATTAATTTGCATGTGCCGTCTATTTAGTACAAAACGAATTTATCAACAACAGTTTTCCAATTACTTAGAAGGAAAGTAATTGAAAAATAACCAGATGTTGTTTATTAAATTAACATTTTAAACGTTGATTTTCATTTGTACTGAGACATACTAACGGCCAGTCTAATGGTATCGGGTATTATGTATTCTAAATAGCCTCCTAATATTATTGTATATTTTTTTAAATAAACATTTGTTTCATACTTTATTTTGTACGATATTTTAGTTTTTGTTATCATTTATAAGAATGATACTCTTACTCATACTACATTGTCATTATTTAATAAAAATATTTTTCTGTTTCCTACCAGTTCTTCTTATGGTTGCCAGTTCGTCTTTTAATTTATGAAGTTCATAAATGTGATGTTAAAAATAATTATAATATACTCGCCACATGAATTAGTAAGTTTGTCTTTATTTTTGGCTTTGAGTTTTACGCTTCTCACAAGTCTTTAGCAGTCTTGCATTTGAACTGACTTGTCATTGTTTTTCAAATTAAAATATAAATAGTACACAATTAGTTTATTTAATTATATTGAAATAAGTTAACATTAGGAAGTATAAATTTGATCTTAATTTATCGTTTATGAGTTTATGCGGGTTTATGCATTTCGAACATTTGGTATCTTTGACTTGTATATATTTGTCTTACTCATTACTCAGACTCTTTAGCATCGTATCTGTGAGTGCCAACGTGTCTAGGATGTGTCCGAAGTCTTTTAATTTCTGAAATACTCCCCCTAAATAGCTTATTTTGCAGCCAACACTTTGCGTTCACACAGCAGTATGGTTTGTCCAACCTAATCAAGTTATAGTCAGAAAATTTTAAGTAAGTTTTTAACATTTTATAATTATGGTCTGTATGCGCCGTGTTTAGCTTGTTTGTATAGTTTTTATTCATCACTAGGACTATAGACTATATTATGAAGGTTCGTGTTGAACCTACTCTTACCTGAAATTGTAAAAGAAAAAAAGAATAATCTGAACAATTTTTTTAAAAAATTGTATAAATTAAAGGCTTAGAAAAAAATATAGTGAGAATAAGAAAAAAGCAACTGCGAACATTACTGTAGTCTCTTTAAATGCATTTTCATACAATGAAAAATGCCGCCTGTCTCAATCCTCGTATATTTGTTCAATACAAAGTCTTGCAGCTCTCGAGTTCTGACTAAAACTAACTTTTCTGATAGTAAGCAGAGTTGATTCTTTGTTTAAATCAAGGCAACCTGACTATCGGGTACCGGCACCGGGTACCCAGCAATCTGCCCCAGAACAGAGCCACTCCAAAGCGCTCATCAAAGGCCATGACAATAAACGTACCAAAGAGTTGCTCTAACTCAGTAGGTGCAAAACGTCGACGATGATAAGAATATCGCCGGACACTAAATTAAACTATCATAATATATATTTAAACTCAACCTAAGTTGGTCCAAAATGTGCAGATTCTGCCAAGAGTCTGAGAAGACTTCAATGCATGTCCTCTGCTCTTGTGGACCACTCACGCACAAAAGAAGCATCAATTTAGAACAGCACCAGGTGCAACCAGACGAGACACAGTCTCTCTCTGTTCAGACAATTTGGAAGTTCCTAGACTTTATAGGACTAAGCAGGGAACTATAAATATCAAGGGCGCTACAAAAGATTAATTCATGTCGAAGTCATCTCGCATCTAACCCAACTATAATAATAATGATAACCCGACTATAGATAATACTTTCGTTTTCTGTAGACGAGAGTCCTAACAACTCTACTTAGATGCTATCGTGTCTCTTTACTTTATTTAAACTGAAAGAGTAAAAAACGAAAGTACTAAAATACTAAGTAAACCTGAAACAGTTGTGTAACCTTATCGTATATTAATTAGTTAGAACTTCAAAGTTAATTTTTGAAGAAGAGAAGACTTTATCCGAGGAACTGTTTGAACCTGAAACCATCGTCATCTTTCAAAGTTTTTTCGGCAAAGTTAACCAATACTTAGATACGGATCTATATAATAGTCCAGTACGGTACATACGCTTCTAGAGTTTATTTTTTGTCCATGCACATGCTAGCTCTGGTGCACTCTTGTTCGAATTTAGAAACGATGAGATAATATTTTTTAAGGCACTGCACAAGTTCATATTCAAAGTTATTTAGATAGAATATAAGGTAACACTTATTAAAGTCATAAGTTGTGAACGTAACAAGCAAGCCAGAAAAACGGTAATTTGCCTACAGTCCGTCCGCTGACAAGGGTTGAGCTATGAGAAGAACCGACAAGAAAATCGGGTCACTGATTTTAATAGCCAAAAATAAATCATTTCTTACTAAATAAATAATAAAATAAATTCAGATTTTCTTGTAATGCGACATATCAAAATAATACCTACTTTAATCTCGTTGCAAAACAGCTTCTACTAAGTTGCGGATACATTACTAGCTTACCGCAGCGCGGTTTTACCCGCGCTAAGTTAAATCTTTCGTCTGTCGCTCGTAGCGTGATGTTATAAAAAAAGGAACAAATATAAAGAATTATTTAAATCCGACTGGTAGTTCCAGAGTACATGAAAACAAACCAACTCTGCCGTTTTATATATTAGTATAAATTATATTTACCTATTATATAAAATCTTTTTGCCTTTGTGGTAAAGGCTTATTTTTATTTTATCTACAAAACAAATCAGTATCGAAACAGTTCGTTACAAACGAAAACTCATCAAGACATTTCCCCTCTTTTAACACAAATTTTCTTTATGCCCGTGAGTTTATTTTTATTTGCATAGAACCCGAGTAAAGTAAAACAGTTTTAAATTAAGCTACAAAAACGCGGGCTTATCCAGTACTGCAAAATTAGACGTACAACATAATTAAAACAGTATTTCAGCATTTTTTATGTAAAGATTAATTTAGCTGCCGTCTCTGAACTTACCTACTTCCTCTATTTCAAATTAAATCAAAACATTAGAGCTGTTTTTTAATCAAAGCGTTGCATAGCATTTGTCAGCGTCACTGTGAACATGTATCTAATTATTTATTGTTGATTGTTGCCTTAAAAATAAAATCTGTTAGGAAATGCTAGAATTGTGTCGGAAGAATGGTTAACAATTAATTTCAATCTTTAACTACTACTTTTTTCTTGTGTGTACTTTTAATTCCTATTTTCACCATATATTATTATAAATATTTTTAAACTCAAATTGTTTTACATTTAATGTTACCTGTAATAGTTACACATTTGCCATTATGAAGACAATCAATTTAGGATTTTCTGGTTCTGTGCAATGTATATGTAATATATTGTTTTAAAATGATAGTTGTTTAAGTTTAGGTATTTCATTAAATGCCCAAACATATTTAAAAGTAATCTGCTGATTACTGCTGAGAATTGAAATAATTGTAATTGATGTATAAGAAACACGTGTAAAGCCAGTGATGGCGGGTGGCGCGTACACGAGGAGCGAGAACAATATGGGGTGGCTGACAAAAGACGATCTATGATCTAATTTCAAGAGACGACACACACGCACATACGTACATTTCGCATTCCGTTTTACCGTGGTGTGCTGTTAAATAAAACATTAATCTCTCCTAATAGGATGTTACCGTTCGCCGAGGCTTTGCGTTCAGTTTAAACACATTACGTTTTATTGCCTATCTGTAAATCCTAGCTCAGGCTCGGCGCACACGTAAAGGCGCGCAGTCATGTGGAACCAAACGGAAGGGTCGGTACAGTCCTTATACTAAATGACGCTTGCCTTAGCCTCTTTCCTGAGTGAGAAATACGTAAAGTTATCAAAAGGTTACTGTGAAATATAAGCACCGAACACAAAAACGCGCTATTCGACCCTCAATAACGTTGTATGAGGACATATTTATTGGAATATTTCAGGTAATAAGCCCAATATTAGTATGGGCCACGTCGATATGGAAGTAAATAAAATGCGTAAATCGAATCAAGTCAATTATGTTACAAAGTTAGAGATAATCGCTTACTTCGTCAACCTAGGACTAACCGGTAATCTAAGCAATGTTATGAAATACCAGAAAACACAGTAAAATTGATACGTTACTTATTTAGAATGAATTAAAGTATCATCATATATATATATCACGTTTATTAAGGAGTGATACCGGCTGAATCAGAACAGTAATTAGGTGAAGATCGGTGTTAGTGCGAGTTGAGATAGGTTCGTTTGGCGATGTGAAGAGGATCAGATTAAAGTGACATAATACAAATAAAGAAGGAATTAGTTCAAAATGTTGATAAAGGCAGAGTATTTATGAGCAAATGATGTTCTTGCTTATATGAGCAAATTAAATAAGAACGTGAAAGACGTTTCATATAATTATTTTAGAACCACCAATAGCCAATACAATACTCACTCACAGTAGCATGATACTACGAGTAGAAAAGGTAGAGTAGAGGTAGTTCCCCAAGTGAACTAATTAAATTTGAGCAAAAATTTTTTGTGTAGTAAATTAACATAGTGCTATGAGGTAGCGAATGGCGAAACTCACATTAACGGCACTTGCAGTAAGATACCTCTATTTAATACGGTTATAGTGGACTTCTAATAGACGCTCTTAAGTGAAACCCCAAGACAAACATCACAATCAAAATAAATGTTTTCGATACCTATATATTGTTCATGTCATCAAGTCAACAGAAACAAAAAACATGTGAGCTACTTCCTCGAGTATTCGTAAATCTTTAAAGAAGGAGTAGATATTCAATATTTATTATTTGGCACACAATGGACCAACGTAATATGAATAATATAAGTCGAAACATATATTGACATGAACGCGGAAAAATAAGCAGTAATCTCGTAAGTCGTAACGCACTCAAATATTTTATACACATGTAGAAATGTATAGACATAAATTGTAAAGCATTTTTTCAATCGTGTTGCCTCAACAAAAGCTACCTACATACATAAATCACTCGTACCTTTTCCTTATGAAATGTTACTTGAGGATTGAAAAGATTTTCCTTTCATATCAGTTGTTGGTTCACCCACACAACTTTCATAACTTTTGAATACCATCGACGGAAGATATTATACTATTTTGTTTTTATGTCTAATGGTTCGAGTTATTTTGAAATATTCTGCATATTACTATGCTTATTGTTGCTATGCTAAGCAGGCTAATATTTTCATCATGAATTAATATACTACTAAAACCAAGAAAACATTGCATTAACAGTCGAAGAAATTATCTTTTATTATGAGTACCTACTGGAAACCACAAGTCATCAACAGAAACATAATAATAACTAGACACCTATTAACTTAGCATAGCAAGCTCTTTTTCTGTGGTTTGTATCACATCGTTTTGACAACTATGTTAAATATAATGAGTACGAGTTTCTACTCCAGGAATCATTTTATTTATTTATCTATTATCGATAGAAAAACTAATAGCACTATACCTCAATCATCAAAGAGGAACATTTAGCTGCTTTAATTATTACTGGACAATAAATAAGAAATAAACAACTTATTCAGACACACACTATAATAGGACGATAGAAAATATAATTAAAGAAATATAGCAGAGGCAGCTAACGATAATGTAATCGTATTTTTTCTGCAGAGCAAAAATCTTTTAATGAAAAGGCATTTTACCACTATTTCTCAAAACAGATTGGGCAATTATACATACAATTAGACAGAGCTTGCCTTTTGATCAAAAATGAACTATGACAACAATAGTATTAGGTACTTAAAACTAGTGGTAAAAATAAACATTAACAAAATGAGAAAGAGCGAAGGGGAAATAAATGGAATACTTAACAGTGATTCTGTATAACATCAGAGTTCGGCGCGACTCTGTTGAAGCCGATTAGTTCATTCGCGAGTGTCTCTTGGCTGCAGTACTTAGTCACTTGTTTGTTGTTCTTAATGAGCACTGCCAGCCAACTTTGGGCTGTTTTCGCCTCAATTAAGACTAAAAACATGACCGAGTGTTGTCGTTGGTTTGCTTACTTGACGTTTGTCGGTCGTTGTTACACAGTATTAATATTATATTGTGTATTGTGATGAGCAATTTTCATAAATAATGTATCCTCTTATTGTAAGTATATACAACGTTAAACTATAACAGAGCTTTATCTGATTAGATATAAAGATTTTTCTTAAGCTACTAGCAGCTTGACTGGAGAAATGCAACTGCCCTATTAAAGAACTGCTGCAATGATCAGAGGACACAGTCATGTTCATAGGTTCGAGAACCACTTCAGTTCGGCTGTATGCTTATTTTGTAACTAAATCAATAAACTTGATTATGTAGATACATAGGCAGTATTATTTTTCTGCTGATTACTAGTGCTTCTAAGTAAAGCAATAGATCGGCAGTAGAAAAATCGTGCCTTTGGCAGCAAGTACCTACTACTACTTATAGTGTTTTGTTTTGTTATAGGATGATAGAATCGTTATAGCAGTGCAATTTATATGTTAAATATATAAGCGGCTGTTAACACCTTTCATCAGGTGGGTCTAATTAAGCAATGAAAAAATATAGTTTTTATACGTTTGTCATTCACCCGTCATCTGTGGTAATATAAAAAACGCTACGTGTTCAAATGTTATCGACATTGATACCGTAAATGATTTCGTACACTCATTGAATATAAAAAGTTGATGACTATTATTACTCGTACAATATTTAAATTATATCTTATTATATACCGAACTAAATATAAACATTATAATGATTTGTTAAAATTTACCTTAGCAAAAGGAAGATGCAAATAAATTGTATTGTAACAAACCGAAAAATCATCAAAATGGTTTGTTTCGTATTCCATTGAATTTGGGTACAAACAATTTTTTTGGATTCAACCAATACGTGACGTGCATTTACTGATACTTTATACATACAAATAGCGATCTATTTGTATGTACTGTTTTCGTTTAAATGGCAATCTAAAATAGCGGCGCTGCCTAACACAGGCAATAGGTATATTTCTAAAAGGAGTGCTAGGATAGTTTAAGTTTTAAGTGAAGGATTATATATTTATTATTATATTTATATATCTCATCAGTAATACCTCTTCGAGTAATGCGAGTTAATCCTCTTACCCAATATATATGTGATGCATAGATTTTTCCAAGTTATTTGGGTCAGTGAATTCTATGTTTGCAAAATTTTTCGCGATACAAGATTTTAGTCTTTTTAGTGAGAGAGAAAAGTTTTTTGAAAACAAGCAAGTTTAAGTTAGTTAATATTACCTACTACCTCTTTAGTATTTCACTCTTCATTTAAACGATTTAAGATATTGTCATCGCTCAAGGTTGCTTATAAAACATACCCGCAGGTTTCTGAAAGGCTGATCAACGAAAAATTAACTAATCACCTGTTGAATCTCATGCGAAGTACCTAAAAGCAAGCTAAAATCATGGATAATTAGTTTAATTTTTTAATTAGTTACTAATTAGATCAATTTAAACTAATTTTTCATGCTTTTAGCAACCCAATTGGTAACTGGGGGGTTAGTTTGTATAAAGACCCCATCGGCATTTTATTGGTTTACAATAAAGAGGTTTACATTAAAACATTCAATGTTGGTTATATGAAGTCGTTTGGTCGTGTGAACTTACTTGTTCACTGTACATTTGCTAGCTCGTAAGCGATTAGCTGACTTTATTTAAGTTCAAGTTCACGCTACGATCAGACGTTTCGTTTGTTTTAGGATTTTCCTTCGTAGCTTTAGAGATAGCGAAGTATGGTCCGATGACGGCGAACCGAGGTCTTTGCCCCGTTACACGTGCGAATAGCCACAGCCACACCCGTTAACGGTAGTTATCGCTTATAATTCCACATCATTCGTTTGAATGGCTAGTAAAAGTAGAAATACCATGGCAAGACCAACACAGATCAATACTTGAGTAAATAATAAACGGATACATTCTGTATTTTAATTATACCTACTCGAACAACTAACGAGATATGAAATGCAGATTCGTAGGGCTTCAAAGTCACCGATAGACTGACCATAAAAACATTACCACGTACTTTGAATCTCAGAGCAAGAACCTTAAGGTGAAATAGTAGACGTGCTTTGTTTACAGAAAGTACTAAAATTAAAAAAAAAAGACCTTAATAGATTTCACCGTGTTTATAAGCAAACATAAAATGAGAAACATTGAGAAATGATAAGTCGTATAAGTTTACTATTGTTGTAAAAAGACAAATTATTATTCGGAAATTATTATTATATTTGTAGTTCTTAATAATAAGCCAAAATTAATCTAACTGTACAATCTAACACCAATTCCTTAGTGTTGTTCTTGAGGGTTTATTTATTGCAAAGAAACACAGACTAGCCACTAGCCAGGCATCGGCCCATTTGTTGGTATGGCTGCATTTACGAACTATGGTAGCATAAATTACCTGGTAGTTGTTTAATTTTTATTTTTTTTATGCCTACAGTGGCAGAAGAGCCAACAGCCCACCTGATGGTAAGTAGTAACTTTCGCTCATGGACTTTTGCACTGCCAGGGGTTTCTCGAAGCCGCTGGCTACCGTGATATTAATGCTCTCTTTAAACCTCGTTTGACGAAGGATATGTCATAGCGCTCGGAAAACACCACAGCTTGCAGTTCGTTCCAGAGCCTGCACGTACGTGGGAGGAATGAACGCTGGAAACGAACCGTGCTAGACGAGATCGTGTCCAGGTAGTATGGATGAACTTTGCTGCGATGTCGAGTGGTGCGATGATAGAAAGGAGACGATGGCACCAAGTCAAACCGTTCCTCAGAGCACTCTCCGTGAAACATACGTTGGAGCATGCATAGAGAGCCAAAGCCCCTTCGCTGCTCCCCTGACTCCAGTTTGTTCGTGAGATTGGGATCACCGACGATTCAAACAGCTCGCCGTTGGAGGGAGTCAAGCCGGTCGAGCTAACTTTGAGGCCTCTGCCCACAGGTGAGAGCATTAGCAGCATTAGAGTATTCCACGTGCGGTTGGACTTGTGCTTTATATAACACGAGCCGTTAAGATGGCGTGAAGCTGTCTGGCTCTGTTCAGGACGCCCAGCTTTTTGCTCGCCAGTTTGGCTCTGCTTCCAAATGACTCCCAAAGTGGAGTTTGCTGGATTTTTGAACGCCGAGGATCTCAATGTCATCGGATACACGAAGAGAAACTCCTTGCAATTGAGGTGTTATAACTTGTGTCTTCGTGGGGTTGAAATGAACTAAGTTCTTTTACTCCATTCGAGAGCCCGCCCGCCCCGCTTCAGACATAAGTTGTAACCGTTGGCTAGTGCAGCAGACTGTTGGCTAGTGTACCGCGCATCACCCGTGCTGTTATCTGCATAGCAATACATGTTCTCAATGGTTCATATGTCATTGAATTTCCTTAATTAAAAGCTACTACCATTGCCCCCGTGTAAATAAAAAGAAAATATGTAGTTGCAGATAAACACAATCTGTCCTGCTAAAGAAGACAGTGCTCATAGACACACAGTAATACGAGTATCTAACTAACTACTTACCGACAGAATATAATATGTATTCCTTAGTAGCGTCGCTAGACTAAGATTCCATCCGGTGAAGCAATAAACTAGATGTTTGACAGCTATTTAAGCAGCAAAATACAAGATTTGATTTTGCTTTTAAAGAGATCCTTAAATAAATAAGTTTGACATTGACTTTAAAGTATGGGCAATCTTAAAGCTGATTTACATTGATACAGTAGCTAGCATTAGCACCACTGGATTAAAAACGTAATTCGAATTTCGAACGTGCTTTTACGTTGAAATATTGGATGCTGGACTTGATTAAAAAAAGGTTTAAATTGATACAGTGCCGATCCAGTGCCGTGATCCAGTGATGCTGGCGCCAGCTACAGTATCAATGTAAATCAGTCTTTAAGGAAAACAAAATAGGTTACCCTCGTGGGGGAAACAGGTTTTTTATTTTTCTTAAAGACATTATTTTCTTTTATTAATCAGACTTTTTATAGATTTTGCCAAACGATTATTTTAAATATTGTTTCTTAGAAGCATCACTTTATTTTGTCGTACATTACTTATTATAATGAATTCTGTCAGAAGCCATGTCTACGCGAGTTTACGCGGGTAGACATATTGAAGTGACTTTATAATTGCGAAGCTAAAAAGTAAACATGATTTTCGTTTGCCCCAGCAAACACCGATGTTTGTCGACGAACTCCCTGCATGATGTATATGTCGCAGGCAAATTGTATGAATCTGCCGTTTATAATTTGCCTCGGCATATTACCAAAAAATAAAGTTATCAGCAATATAGCTAATTGGAGACGTTTGAAATAGCTTGACAACAAATAATAATCGTTTATAGCAGAGGGTCACAATTCTAATCTAACCTAATCCAATCTACCTTCGCCATATTACATAACGCTAATGACAGAGAGCGTTTACAAAATGCCGAAGCAGATTGTAAACGGCGGATTTATACAATTTGCCTGCGACATATACATCTTTACATGCTTTTTACCGTAAAATGTCAGTACAGTCATAAACTTATAACTACCAACAAAATGTATAATATTTGATATGAATAAAAATGAGATGACTCGTATCTAAGTAACGGCCGAACGTATCAATAGATGTGACACGTTAAGCGTTTATGACGTATTCGGTCATCGAATGAATATTATACCATTTTATAATAGATTCTTCCATGCCTTGAAGAGCACTAAGCAATTGGTTTCAATTGTCATACTAAGCTTTGGAAATCATTATGAGGAATCACATATTAAGACGAAAACTAATTTCGTAGTTGAGGAAATGATGCAAAATACACGTATATTGATTGATTTATGTTCTAAAAGTACCTACAAGTAAGCGACTGTCAACCTTTCATCGATACTAACACAAACTTCAAATATTTTTGGAAAACACAATAATTGCTTAATTAGAAACGCGACAGCAATCATTTGTTAGGTATTAGTTTAGAATGGCTAGGGTTTAAGGGTGAAGAAGGAAGGGGTCTATCGATCCCTTATAAGTGTAGACATAGATCCTTATAGGGTATACGCCGAGGTGATCCTTTAAGTGTTCTATGTACAATTATAATAAACGCTAGAAAAGAATTTGTTCACAGTTCTTTCTCTGTTCTTGAAGAGGACACTTTCACGCCATCGTAGGGGAAAAGTTCTGTATTGCTGAAAGTTTGAAAGACATGTAATTCATGTACCTAAAAAAGTAAACTCCCTTTATGGACAAATATATAATATTTACACATGATATTTCTTACCAATTATGTAATAATATGTTCTATGTGTGTACAATAAAGAATAAAGAATAAATATATAATTAGTCGTTGCACTAACTCCCACTGCATCGTCTAGGCTATACAATTAGAGCACTATTAAATACTATATAATTACGAGTATTGAAAAGGCCATGACTTAAATGATCTAAATGTGTGAGATAATTCTCACGTGGTCTGAACTCAATTGAAACTCATTAAAAATGCGACGTGCTTCATTCTACAGTTGGAGAAAGATTGCAGAAATGAATAAAGAAATAGTATCATTTGATTATAGTTACAGAACTTGCCAGTCACAGATTTAGTTTTTCACCAGCAACATCATGTACCCTAAAGAAGACCAATGCTGCGGTTTTCAGAGGCTGTGTTAGCTATAGAGAATGTCCTTCAGCTTCGGTTGCAATACGATATTTATTATGTTTGGGTGACTTTGGTTTAGCTAACTTTAACACAGTCTTCTTGGCTGATGTTAGTTGTTAATGTTAAAAAGATATTTTGTTCTAGACCCGGTAAATGTCATCTGATTTAAATGAATTCAATGTAATCTGTATAGAACTTTAAATATTTTAAATAGAGCCTAACTTTACAAGGTTATTTAGCTATGCAGTGTAGCGATGCATCTAAAAAGATTTATAGGCGTATAAAAGTGCGAATATATTCTCAATAACGATGTACTATTTTTAAACTATTGACGTCGCTGTATACCCTTTTATGTCTCCGTTTTGAATCGGTGTTAAAAAACTTGTTACACTAAACATAAACAACTTTATTAAAGTTTACTCGTAACTTTTATTGACGCCACTGATTTATTATAGTAACGTTTAAGAGCTTAAAGCTTAATGCCTGGAGAAACATCATTTAAATAAGATTATAGTTTTGTTAGTGGCTGTATGCGAATAGTATACTCGAAAATTATTAAGGGTTTCAAATGCAGTGGATATTCATATGCAGTTTTACGAGGTATGAACGCAAATATGAATGGCTATTGACATGTTTATCTTTAGAATAGAAAGTAAATCCAAAGTTCGCTTGATATTGGATTAGATGAAATCTAGACATGTTGATTGACAATACTGGATGAAACAGGAATGAACTTACATCTAAAGACTATATTAAAGAACTTATTCTTTTTCGGGTTTCACGCCAGAAAAAGAAAACCCACGTTTGATCACTTCGCAGTTTAGCAATTTGTTGCCGTTAAGGCGCATTTTCTCAGAATCCTGGGAAGATGCTATTCTGAAAGTAAGCTAAACAATAACAAACTAATTTAAAATTAGAATAATGTAGAAAGTCTCTAGGCTTGCATAAAGCTCTTTTGAAGCCTGGAAGAAATCGCTCTTAGCGATAAGGCCGCCCATTGTACTATGTATTGTATTGTGAGATCTTTACCATATTTTTAAGTTTGGTGTATGTACAATAAAGTGTAAATAAATAAATAAAGCTCTTTTGGTACAGGTCTCTTAATCGTTATCTATATATCTTTTTCTACTATATCGAGGAGGTTTTACGAACTAACTGTTTGCCACTAAATATCAGTATTTCTTTCAAGAACACTACAGGTATTATATTTAATCGATCAGATAAGGTTTAGACCATTAGTCAGACTAAATAAAGCTCTAAATAATCTGAGGTAACGAACTCGATACTTTCAATAAAAGGTATTAGTCAGAAAGGTGTAAATAGCATAAGAGTTATGTACCCAGCAATAAAACTGCTGTAATTGTATAATAAAAAAATATTTGTATGAACAGTAAAGATATAAACCAAATCAAATCAAATCAAATCAAATCATTTATTGCGAACATGGGTGTTACAAGGATGGTCGTTATTATTTGAGGCGCCACATTCCGCCTATAGGCATGCAATATTATTTTAATACTTTTTAATTACTTAATTCATTATTTATTGATCATTCATAATGTGACTATCTATTCAATTGCTATATATTCATAAATGTCAAGAAAATGAAACGTTGATTAAAAAATTGTCAATAGTTAATTATATTATATGGTAAAATGTCATTAAATATTTCAAATATGTCAGAGTAAAATACATGTCAGCGGAATATATTGAAATTAAATAGTTACAATATCACAAGAGTTATACAATTGTCATTAAAATAGTCATTTATAGAATAATAACATTTCTTAATAAGGATTATATATAGTTTAGTTTTAAAGACGTCTATGCTTAAACATTTTAATTCATTGGGCAATTTATTAAATATTAGTAAACAAAGCTAAACTTACATTAAATACAAACATTACTCTAGCATAACGTGTTCCTTCCTTACCACAATTACACCTTAAGCGATGATAGTATCTGTACTACAAATATATACACATGCACGATAAAATATCACAAGTACAGATGGGATGCGTGAAAAACAAATGTATTAAAATTCGCCTATAAATAGCGTTATTAAAATCCGATCATCGGATGTTGAACCGCGAGGCGCCACAGGGAGGCACGTACGCCGCTATAATTGACTATTATAATGTTACTGACAGACATAATCAGTACCTACACCCTATAAGTTTCAGTCTAGACATTTTACTAAATGTCGCGATACCTACTACATTATACTCTTCAAAATTCTAAGTATCTATCACATCTAACCTTCCACTTAGTTTTAGTTGTTAAGGAATCATTCGTGTCAACATTCTTTGAGACAAACAAGATAATATATTACATTAGGAGACTTTTGATGCGATAAACGGAATAACAAAAATATATTTGGCATATTTTGAGACATAAATATGTGAATATAAATTCTCTTTAAAATATGTTATTGCAGTTTAGTCTGAAATACATGAAAAAAGAAAGCTAATATATTTTATGACAGAAATATTATCTGTTTCTGTCAGAAATATTTAGAAAGATTGTGTAAATTATGCTCTATTCCCAAATAAAAGTGATATGATTTTATTTTAGAGAATCCGGACAGGCAGTCCGGGAACGTGGTGTAAACTTAGTAGGTAACTAATTCACAGACCTTTCAATACATTGTATTCTAAAAGGAGCAGATTTTATTGACCCAAAATGTTGGTTACGCAGATAAATGTATAAGTATGTATACTTGTAGATGAGTATTAATTTGTTAAACCTAAAAGGGACCGGACTATAAACGATTTCGCGCTTTACTGTTTTCCAATTCTAGCTAAGTCACGATTGCAGAAACAGTTTGATCGTTATCTTCGAATACCATTCCCCGCGGGTAATTTTATTATTGATTAAATTTATTACAAATCAGTTTCTTTGTAGTACAACGTGCTGATAAATAAATTCGTGTATTAAGTTATTGTACAGCAACGAAAAAGCTTAGAGAACTTTTAGTACTTCTTCATACAAAAGACATCACAAAACAAAGTCTAATCTTTATATCTTAGAATAATATTAAAACGCATCCTTTGAGTTAAGTATTTAATTAACAATTTTAATCACCACTGTGGTCTTTATAAATAATGTTAATTATATGTTTATGTTTGTACTTACTCTATAAAAATAGGTTGGTACATGTTGTAATGGTCAATGGACAGCATTCGACGATTGTGCACGGTAAACACGACACACTAAAGTATCTGTACATATGCAAACAAGTATATACAAAAGGCATATTATAAATTCACAATCGGCACGTGTTTACAACGTGTCCGTATTCCAATATGGTAATTAAACATTTAAGTAGATAAACATAATTAAGTTTACATACATTGAACGCTTCATGCTGACTTGGACTACTTTTCCATAAGCAGTTCTATACAAAGTAGACACGTCGTGTTTCTGACATATTTTTAATTAAAAAAAAATGTATGACGAGCATTTTTTTAATAAATCTACAGTATATGTGTTTGACAAAGAAATATTAATGAAGTACGCTTATAAATACAAAAATAACATTGGTGTGGCTTATGCACTTTATTATTTAAATAACAGACAAGTCAAGTCTTAAATTAATAATAATTCAAGTCGTTTTAGTTGCAAGCGCTGTCATGTCTAATTAATATCCATATTAAAGGAATCCGCCAGAAACCTTAGTTAAATTCTCTCCTTTCTGTTATATTTCTTATAAGGTGTGGACGAATAAGTCGAATCATTTCTCATTATCTAGATTACAAAAATGTACGCACTCTGTACTAGGTAAAAATTGGCGTGTTGTCAATATTATTTCGGGATCTAGTCAGTGAACTATTTTTCTAAATGTTGATTGTCTGACGACTTGTCTTATATCGAGAGAAATTGTCGATGTCGTTTAAAAATCTATTGTGTAATCGGATTAAAACTTACGCGACGAGATTGAAACAAATTACGTTAAGATTCTTAATAAACGCTTTAAAATCCTTTTAACATAATCCATGGAAACTTAGGCAAAATTAAGTTTTAAAGTATTCAAGTTTGTCGGAGGTCTGATGTCTGCTTCTATAACTCAGTTTTACGAGATACAAATTGTTTACTCATTTATACAATTTTGTCTGACGAGTGCAAATGCTGCACGTGCTTCACTGTGCACTGCCTTTGTTTTCAATGTCACTGTATGCATGATGAATCAAGTATTATGATTTCATTTAATACGTACCTACACACCTAAGTAGTTTTGTTTGAGACATTACCTCTATATTGATACCTATACAGAGTGCAGGTAGGTAGGCATCTATTTGTTCATGTACCTATATGTCAGAAACTATATTACAGCAATATATTTTGATATTCTCATATTGCCTATACTATTCTTGTCAATGTGTAAATTGGTACCATCTGTATACCACACCTTTTCTTTAAAGTTTCTTTCAAGTAATAAGTCTTTATTATATCTAATACATTGAGTGTGTTTTTAGTACCGTTATATTAAATATTGTCAAAAGATTAATTAGGTGTTGAGTAGGCTCAGGCACAAAATAGCATTAGTCTCTTTGTCAATTCTTCATAGGCTGTATTTTCCACCCTCGTCAATTTGTGATATAATTATAATTGTTTTAATAACGTTTGCAACACTAATAACTAATAAGTTATTAGCACATTCTGAATCCGTAACACAATAATATTAACATCTATTGATATCCTTATTTAGTTTTGATAAGTGTATTGAGAAGTTACGCCATTTGAACGATAGGAACCGATAAAGAGCACATATGGCGAAAGTGGCGCTAAAGTGTAGACGTTATTTTGACGTCACTACTTATTATTGGCAATTTATATAGGTGTGTTTGTTAGGTAGTGCGAAAAGAATTGCAATTGAATAGCTAGAGAATGCAGCCACGTCCACAATGCTTTGCCCTTAACCTTTGCGTTGTGTGAGTGGGTGGAGCCGGGAAGAGGGGGACGGCCCGAGCCCACGGCTCTGTTTAAACTAACGAGATCTCTTTTAGTACTCCATCCATTGTTTGTTCCGTGACGCAGTTTAGGCCTTCTGTCACGCTAACTATACCTATGCGTTTTTACTTTATGTATTTCAACAATGTTTATGTAGATATCTCTTTCACTGTTGCCAACGGAACGTAACTAACGATTGGTAATGTGGCTATTCTATTTTAAAACGTAACTGGTTGATAAGATTTATATACAGATCTAATATTTATAGTTTAGATAGTAATTAGTGTATGTAATTAGCACAAAATTAATGCATGTAGATATATTGAACTTTTTGTTTTCTCGGCTACTGTAGCGCTTCGCAATCAGACATTGCTATGGTGTTTGAGACATTACATGTCTAAATAATACATCATGCTATTCATGCATATTAGTTGAAAGCCAAGGCGATTGAAAAGTTGGAGTATTGAGTTATTTCCATGAAGATTGTTGATATCCGTTCCAATATCGATATTTGAAATGAAAAATATGTTTTGTGTTTTTTGTTTTCTTTATTTGAAGCCTCGGTCATATAATGTTCACTTGTTCCCAGTAGTTCTGCAGGTTGTAGCTAGTTCCATAATGGAGCTGTGGTATTTTCATATTTTTTTAATAGGTTCTTACATATCAACAAATTCCTTCAATCTTACCTCTACATTCTCTACAGTTGAAAATATCGGACAATTAATAATTGGTTCTTTTTATTGTTACGGCAATGGCATTAACAGATCTGTACCGCAGACATCTCAAAACCATTTTAACCACAATTATTATTGTTTCACTGAACACAACCAAATTATGCACGAATCATCGTGAAATTGTATGTGCTCTTTCTCGTTTAATATTATTAAAAGTTCAACTTAAAAGCATTATTTTAGGTCTCGTTAAGTTTAATGTCACTTAAGTGAAAATAAGACGTGCTTTCTTCTAAATGCTGACTTACATTGTTTCAATGGCGCCAGCTGCCATTGAAAACGTTTACATTGATACACTGGATTCTGGATTGGATTGAAAACGTTTATATTGATCCAATGCTGGAATATAGTGGTGCTGGTGCCAGCTAAGGTATCAGTGTAAATCTAGGTTTGACTTAGTTCTAATCCGTATCGATAAGAAATGCGGAAAGATAAAACACTATGCCATGAATATAAAATAGCTACCTGGTAATCACCATCGTATTTTGATTGGTGGTGTTCTAAGCTTAATTACATAAAAGTGGATCTATTATTAAGCTATTAGTTTGGAACACGAAACCATTCTTTAAGTTAGTATAATAAGAAGTGGCTAGACCGCTAGAAGAATATTAGGTAGTGGCTTGCGCTACCTGCGTTCTAAATATCGTCTTAATGAAGTCACCAATCCGCTTGTCAAGCGTAACGATTATGGCAAACTACTTTTAGGCTAGTAGTATTAGTAGTACCTACCTATTTATTGTTAACAGATGATAAATATTATCATGAAAATGACCAACAACAACATTGTCTCACAATGTTAAGTTTGATTTATCTAGGCCCTATGGTTTGACAATGTTGAGTGTACAATATATAAAACCCCATATTATCAGACAATTAAATGATACTCTACTAAATAAGGAGATACCTTTTGACAGGTGTTTACTGATGACAATTTTATTTCATAATGTTTTGACTATAATTAACGGTTATTAACTATAGGTACATTATTTTTAAGTATATTACATGTTTTATATTGTACTAATTTGTTATAAATACTGTTTATAATAATTTATTGTAAAATTTAAAAGATCTGATTCGGTATTACTTTAATCATCGCTACACGCTACGGAAAACTCTTAATCGTATACTCGTATTATTAAAACAACCTCAAGAAGAATTAAGAATTTTGTTTAAATTAGTTCTTTTGTACATTGGTACCTTACCATTATCATCATTTAATATATAGTTCATTCATTTCTGAAATACGTCCACTGCTGGACATAAGCTAACCCATAGGTAAACATATCCTGTTATAAGTCGTCCTTATCTATTATCGTGTGACAGCTTAATATCCTAAAACTATTAAAAGCGTAAAGTCACCCGCTTACTCATCACGTAATTGCTAGGAGTCTCAAATTTAGCATGGAAGTTTCTTTTATGACGTAGGTGCTCACTAAGACGGGTTTTTGCAAAATTCATCCTATAAGGAGGTAAAAAGGGTGACAAAAAAAGAGTTTTCAAATTACTAAAAATACTTATTATTTAAAGAGATTGAAATTTAGTTAATTATTTTTCTAAACAACTCTTATAAAGGGGCGAAATAGTGGGTATAAGTTTGTATGGATTTTTTTTTATTTTTACAGCTATCGACTATCTAAACTCACATAATATACTTTACTGAAATTAGTTAGGCAACATTTTTTATATTTAAAAACTACCCTTATTAAATGAAACTCACATGTTTGTGTAAAATTTCTTCAGTTTTAGTGGTAGAGGGTAAATAGATTTAAATGGGATTCGCCATAGAGAAGGATTATACGGATTATTACTGATACAATGTACGATTGCTTTAAGATCAGGGAAGCAATATTCTAATACACGGGCACACATCTGAACTTTTACTTAACTTTGAACTTGAGTATAGGACTCATCCATCGAAGCAAAGTAGGCTGTAATAATTAAAAGATACATTGATGAAGATGTAAAAACAACAAAAGATCACCAGCCGAGATACAAATCATTAATAATAGCAATGCCGAAAATCTTAAAACAAAGCTAGTTAAGTTACAAAATATGCTAATAAAGTACTAAAATATGCTATTAAACTTTTAATTTTCCTGGACGACTCAAACGCTCGAAGATATATTTTCCTAATTTAACAATTTGTCAGTGGCATTTTTGGTCACGTCTCGTAACAAACTTGGATGGGACTTAAACTTTTTTGGGATAACCAGTGCTACCCATGTCAACCAACTTACATAACGGAGGCGTAAAAGGTTTCGGTAATTTTCTTACAGGAAAAAACATTAATTACAAAAGTTTGAATACGACATGTCGCTCCAGACGGCTAGCCAGATGTGATTGCGTTTTGTTAACGTTTGTAATTTTAATTGGAAAACCTTACAATACATACGAGTAGATAATTACTTAAAGAAGCACTTACATATGTATCAGAATTTATATACAGTCCTCCTCATCGTTTTCGATGAAGACGACTCTATTACGAACTACTTCTATCATGAGGTTTACTATACTACTTACTCTATTACTCGCCAAATCGAGCTTGGTTTTGAATACCCTACTCACGCTCGCTTTTAGAAATCGGTCTTATACTGTAGATGCACCTCAAGTGTTTTTTTCGCTAAAGAGTCACAGGCGTGGTGAGTGCTTAGATACTTGCCATTACTGATTCCTGAATCTTCTTTACTTTAATTAACTAAGTAATTTCTACAACCAGAACTTTGCAATACACATTTGGCTCCACTAGTATTTTTTGCACTGTATAAGCCGTCACGTATGTGGTTACTGTAATTGTAGTGTACATCACTTGCAATGCATTCACGCGTTGTCAACTCTGAGATATTTCAGATACAGAATTTTTGTTAGTTACAGATTATTTATTGCACCGTAACTTAATACTTTAATTTTTTTATAGTCGTACACGATTACACTATGTAACGTATCTAGTTTACGAGTAAATGCCGATTTATTACTAGGTCAATGGTGTGGTGTGAATGGATTTTTTACTTGCAAATTCTAATCGCTGCTCTTTTCAGAAGCGTTTTGGAACCAAATTAACTACATTTACTGCCGCCAATTAAGTGCTTGGAAGCGTATAGAAAACTGCCATTCATTATTAAGAACATAATAATACATAGGTAAATGTTGCCATGACTACGGTGTTCTGCATGGTGAAAATGTTTCATCAACCTGGCTCTTACGATTTGAGTGGGCAGTCTTCATAAAGAAATGTCGCTGTGGCCTACCTTTTATCATTGCCCTAAATTTACCAACGAATTAGAACGATTGAGCATTATAGCTTGCTTTGGAGATTTCGATGCTCGCAATATTACCTACTAGATCACCTAATCTTACTTTTTACCACAATCTTCCGGAAATACCGAAATATAATAAAAGACACTATTGCTTTGATTTTTACTACGTTTTATCGATATTTGTAAAGCATAACAACATTGTTTTGTTGCCTAATGACGTGTCTAACTACCTAAAAATAAACAGGCGTGAATGATTCATATTCTACAGTGTTATGATGGGAATTTCCACGAACTCACCGAGCATGTTGTTCAAGCTTTGGATAGAAGTCAGAAAACTATTGCAATTTTTCTAGATCTAGCAAAGGCATTTGACACGGTCTCCATCCCCAAACTTATTCTAAAATTGGAGCACATCGGTATCAGAGACCATTCATTAAAACTATTTATAAGCCACCTGAAAAACCGGACACAGTGTGTAAAGATCGAGGAATACGTTAGTGAAGATCTTTCCATAGAATTTGGTGTTCCACAAGGGAGTATCCTCGGTCCAACACTTTTCTTAGTCTATGTAAATGAAATGTGTAAATTGAAATTGTTGGGTGGCAAATTGTTGGCATTTGCAGATGATAAGGCACTCATCTTTACTGACCGGACGTGGAAAAAGGTCTTTTCTACAGCACAAAATGGGTTCAATAAAATATTAGCGTGGTTAGCAGATAACACATTATCATTGAATGTTGACAAGACTAAATTTATAACTTATAATATTAAAAAAAACAATAATTCACACAATAATGCTTTTTCTATTACCGCACACAATCATACTGTAGACAGTCAACATACTTGCAATTGCCCTAAATTAAGTAATGTGGCTACAAATAAATATCTAGGTGAAATTATTGATGAGAAATTAAATTTTGTACCACATATTGAACATTTAACAGGCAGAATACACAAACTCATCTTTATATTCAAGAATCTAAGGCACATTGCGGTACCGGCAACTATAAAGATGGTCTACTTTGCCTTGTGCCAATCTTTGCTAGGATACTGTATTTTATCATGGGGCGGTGCTTGCAAGACTAAATTAATAAATCTTGAACGTGCACAGAGAGCCGTATTAAAAGTATGCACCTTTAAGCCATACCGCTATCCTAAAAAAGAACTGTACGAGTACTGTGAAGTACTAACTGTGCGTCAGCTGTTTGTACTCCAGGTAATACTAAAGCAACACGTATCAATATCCAAATCAGGCTATCTTGCCTTGTCTTCACAAAATGCCTCACGCAGGTTTAAACTTCCATCAGCAGACGCTCACAAAACATCCTTTAGTCAAAGATTTTACTTTTTTCTTGTTCTTTTCGTCTATATCAAAATCAACAAACTTTTGAATGTTGCCCACAAAAACAGTTATGAATTCAAGAGGACTGTTACTGACTGGTTTTTTAAACTCTCATATGACGAAACAGAGAAACTTCTTCATCCAATAGCTTAAATTATATACATTTCAGGCGTAACTGACAAACACACACACACACACACACATATCATTTCCCTCACGCTCACACATACCCGCACACATAAAAGGTTTACCATTTAATAATTATATTTAATCAATGCATGTTTCACTTATGTTGTTATTGCCATTAATGTATAAAAAACTGATATAGTTTTATTCAAGTGGTGTTTAACTCTGCTATTTTTACTCATTTAAGATTATATTTTTGTGATACTGGAAGGTTGCTGGTACTTATAGCACAGGTTATCCTATTTTAAGTACCAGCAGATCATAATAGTGTTAATCTTTATATTGTACATTAATTTGAACTATTGTATGTACCATTTTATGGCAATAAATAAATAAATGGTATTTAGCAATATTTAACATTAGAATGACCCTAAAGTGTCAATTGTCTAACGGCCACGTATTAACTTATAATATCCTTATAGACTAAAGGTATGGTAGATTACGTTGTATTCCTGTAATTATAAATTATAAATATAATATATTTGTAGAGGCCTCCAGTTATTATCGATTAGAACTGAATTTCTATCACTATTTAGTCAACAGCAATCCGACTTGATAACATCAGATGGCGTAGAAAATATTATTATTTACGTAGACATAAATACAATACCTAAACAATTTAGAACTAAGTACCATCTACACGTTTATTTCCCGCCAGCTCCCTAGCGAGTTAAGTTCTCTTGTTGCGAAGATGAAACACCACCCTCGGCCATCTTTTCTTATTAATTTTAACTTGCTGTATTAAATCCTGTTTTGTTGGTTTGTAAAATATATACTCAAAAGTAAAGTGCAGGCAATTCATTCTTATTCATTGAGCCACTGTTATGTATGTTATGCTTTTAAATTTACTTTTTACATAATATCCGGTGAAGAAAAACATCGCAAGGCAACCCGAACTAATTTACTTGTATAATAAACATATATAATAATCTGAAATGACTAAACTACCTCGAGGTTTTAAACGTTTTTTTTTTATTTATGCAACAAAGGCTAACAAGCATTCGAACCACCAAATGCTTACCCTAAGTAGTTCCCGTAATCTAAGAACATGACTGTGTTCCCTAAGAAGAGAAGATACAGTGCTTAGAAAATAGAACCAGATCATTGAAATGAGAAAGGAATAAAAAGAATGAAAGTATTATAATTATAAACTTTGTACCGTTTCAAACAATCAAAGATTTAGTGCTACATATATGTGGAACTTTAAGTTTCTCAATAGTTAACAAATACAGCAATAAAACAATCAAGAAATGAATAAATATATTTACGAGAAAATTTTATTTGATTTGTTTTGTTTGAAATTAGTAATACTAGCGTCGTATAAAATTTTATATCACGGTTATGTGTCGCCTGCTGCGTTTTGCAAGATTTGACAAGGTTTATATTTTGATGAATATGTTTACCACAGCAGCGTTCTGGATGTTCGTAAAATAGTGCCTTGTACTTAGGGTATCCGCAATCCATTTTGTTAGGGCGAACTTGGTTCTTTAGGGCGTTACGTATGAACTCTAAAAAAATGTACTACAGTGTGGATATTGCGTTTCTAGTTAACTTTACACATCGCACGAAATATTAACTACATAACTATTAGCGGTTGAGTTTGAACTAACAATACTTTGTTGTTAAATTTTTCATACATTTAAAATTTACATTACATATATCTGAAGTTATATTTACAGAAACCGAATTAAAGTGCTACGTAATAATAAGTAGGTACTTTGTAGAGCTGAAAATCTATTGAAACATGACTCTGTCTGTGGAGGGTTTTTAAATTTACTTGAATACTACAAATTGCGAGACGGTTTCTTCATGAAGACAACGATCGTAGAAATACTGCATTACAGATTACCTGTAGTACATGTTTATTTTATTTTATAGCAAAATATAATAAAGTTTAAAATCCATCGCCTCCGTAGGTCTTTTTATGACGGTTTTAGTTACATTTTGCAATTTTAATATCTACCCAATTGAAATCTTCGTTTTAATAGTGGAGCAAAAATAAAAAGCGCTTAGGCTCCAATCTTCCTTCTGTAGAGCATTGATTGCACCCCCTACCACAGCTTTGTACTTGAATAAAAAGTCGCTTGGTAAAATGCCAGCGCGATGAAAAGAATAGCCGTTTCGCTATAGTGAAATGTTATGGGAGCTCTAAGTCATGCGTACACTGTTTTCTGTATAAATGAATTCTATGGCTTCCGACCGAATTTATTTCTCTGTTGACACTAAAAATGATGTTCGTCGTGGAATCGGTTGACAAGGCAATTCCGTTGTCACCGATGTTATGATTCATTACAATATTACGCACATGTACTGTCGAAATGTGTATCGGCATATTGTTTTGCGTAGGTAGATACTTGTTCGTAGCGAGTGTGCGTGCACTGATATTTGTGGTGGAAGGGCGCCGCACGGCCGCAACGACAGAGAGTGTCTGGACTGGACCGTCTGGTCGGCGGCTCCATTTCGCAAAGGGTCAAGGATCCTCGGCCAACGCCTCGTGTAAACGCCACTTACTCATTATAATCTTTCTACTGCAGACGTTGTCCTATTTCGCACAATGTAATTAACATTTACTTTATTAATTAATTTAAATACTTGTCATTCGTATATTTATTAAAATAGGTTATCAATTGCACGTGTATTGTTTGGTAGTTGATGAACAGTTATATTAAGTTAATTTTGTTTAAGCTTATCTATAATTGAATTATTTGTAGGTACGCTATAGTATAAAGTGACAGACTGTGGTAGATACATACATTAACAATGCATTGGATACTCACTATTTACGACTCACGGAAAACCGATATAGCACCGATATTGTTGGAAACAAGCTGATAATCGAAAATACTGGGAACAGTTAATTTACAAAAATGCAAACAATGATAATATTGATAGATATAAAATGATTGCATAGCAAGTTGAATGTTAGTTAGTGTAGAGGCACGTTCGAACCACACAAAAGTCATCATAATTATTCACCTTGATCTCTACACCAGTGATAAATTTTCCCTTTATGCACAAATATGAGCATTTGAAATCCGGCAAGTATATTTGATACTTGAGTTCATCGAGGTGTGTTTTCAAGTCGCCATCCAAATTTATTTAGACATTACTAGCGTGCACCGAAGGGACACAAAATGATCATAAACTATAAATAAATATAGCAAAATATCATAAGAGTTAAAGGACCCTGGACTATTAAAACAGTCTAAACCATATTTAATTGCAAAGTAATTTAACAAACCAAATCAAACTACGTTGATATATTAAGATTTTTATGTAATAATAATGAATTATGTAAAGCGTAGGTATGTAGGTAGGTAACACGATGCCATATAAGTTCTTCATTTTAAAAATGTTTTGTTAATCTACAGGAGGCATCTCGGTGAACATAATGTACTACTAGTAACTTTACAGAACTATGAACATAAATTATCTTATGTAACAGAATGTTGGGAATCCCTGAACGTTAACCATTATTTGCTTACGATACTTCAAATTATATAACTGATACAGGGCACCTGTACGATAGTTGTACGTTTTAACAATATTTTAAGGAAAAGGAAACTAACAAGTAATAATGCATTTTAATCATAAGTCGTCAAGAATATAATTTATATCCAGTCTGAGATCAATAGACGTTTTACGTCTATTGGCATTGGTCATACATAATAATAATATGTAAACTTGACCGACCTGGCAAAGGTGGTCAGACGATAGATGGTCCTTCGTGGATTCACACCACGAGCCGTTCAAACCACGGTGTGAATCGTACAAGGACCTCACGATACTTGAGAGGGAGTCAAATTCCTTTAAAGCGGTAGCTTGAATGAGAACTATGCGCAGCATATATGAATGTTTTTCAACTAAAAGTTGATAATACAAACTTGATCTGTCAATTCTCATAGGATCAGATTAGATTAGAGAAGGAATTATCAGTTTTTACCTCCTGGTAATAAGAGAACTCTATATTATCTATATTACAGACTAAAAATGGTACGGCACCATAACATCGCACTGTATGTGGCCGCACCATACATGGTTGCCTTTTTATACTTTTAAGGATCTTTCCGTAAGGAGTGTTAACAGCAACAGCAACAGAACAATTCTTTGCGTAAAATTTAGATGGCAGTGAAATAACAGTACATATATTTTATGTACTCAGAATGTGTAAAACAACCAAATCAAAAGTTTATTTAAATCCAAAGTTCTGAAAACCTTACCAGTAGATATATCACTACCTAGGTTTATTACAATATCGATCTTTCGTAAGATACTTCTCCTCACAGTGTCCTATTTCGTGTTTTGTGGTCAACAAATTCGTGTCGAACCACAAACACATTGAAATTCAACGTTCTAAATCTGCTCGTGATAAATGTAAGTACCTGAGAATTTTATCTGGTGCGAAAGTTTCTGTTTGTAAAACAATGTCTTATGAAATGATTTAGAAATAGGGGATTTGATGGACGTCAAAGAACACTATTAGTGTGGTAAGTATATGCAAATCATTGTTTATTTTAATAAACTGGAGGGTTAGAAGGTTTGCTTTATATAAATATATATTAAATATGTTAATTACGCCGGTAAATTTTGTTTATTTAATAATGCACATCGAGTCTCTTGATACATAAAGAGGGTAATGTAAAAAAAACTAGTCTAATTGATATGCCATTTAAAAGTAGAGCAGGTGGTAAGTATAGTGTCAATCATTGTCAACTGCATCTAGTAATAACATCGATGTTTTAGAAATATGTACAACATTGAAAACTGTGATGATGTAGAAGTATCGATCCATTGATTGGCGGTATAACCAGTTTCAAAACCTGTAGCTCTACTATAGCTTAATGTCACTTTGTTTTAACGGTGACAGCGTAAAATATTTGTATGGAAACAACGCTTTTGCTATTTCCTCAGAGAATTAAATTCTCTTAAACAAATATTTTAAGCTGTCACCGGTAAGACAAACGCACGTAACACATGGTTGAACTAGGTGCTGTATCTAAGGAATGGATAGACTACTAATATACCTGGTTCAATTTTAGTAGTTTAAATTTCATGAAGTCTTAAAAATGTATGGTTTTGTTAATATTTTATTTAAGACGCAACAAGCAATAATTCATTTAATTTAGATAATTTGTTATACAACTAAAAACAACAATGCACTTGCCATTGCAGACCTCCATTGAAAATTCAAAACAATCTGTGCCGAATTGTGATAATCTCTGTTTTATTTCACACTGAACTGTTTATTAAATTGTAACCGATAGAAGAACGACGTAACCATATGGCACATGCTACGAGGAATGAGACTCTAATGCTTCTAATTTTAGATACAATTTTCATGAGAGTTATATTGTAGTTACGTTGTTCATTAGAAAAGCAAAATACCTGCCTGTGAAGTCCATCCCATGGGGAAATAATTAAGCCTGAATGCACTGTACACATACAAGTAAGAGCAACCATTGTATAATTAGTTTTCTTAATTGAACGTGCAAGTACGAGCACATTATATAAAATCGGATAATAATGCAATGTTAAAACAATTAAAGATAATTCTCTTATGGTAGTGTTGTTTTTATAACCACATATAAAAGTAGCTAATGTTGTACCATTGGAGGCTGGCGTTTAGCCTACAGTGGGACATTATTTTTTTCACTTTTGCATCACCACGCGATTATGACAATTTCGGATTCATGTTTTTATAAATTCAGTTTTTCCTCTGAAAGGTTTTTCCTCATAAGTCAGTAAGGTTAAAGGTCAACTTATAAAGTATCTACAGCAATTAAAGTCATTGAATAATGTTATAGGAAATCAAAGTATAAACATAATGTATATAATGTACATGCAAAAAAATTGGTTTCATCATACAAAAATAGTTGATCCAGTCCTCGATTTGTATGGAGGAGACGATTCTTTTAAGTTAGTAGTAAATTCTATGACATGTCATTATCATCATTATATCAGCAGACATACACTACTGGACATAGGCCTTCCCAAGTTTTACCAACCTTAAACGGTCGTGAGATATTCTTATCAATCGGTTACATACGAGTACCTATATCGTTATTTAAATCCTCTCTCTAAATAGAAACTTCTAATAATTTCTATTCAATCATTTTACATTGGGACTGCAAAAAGATATAAACAACAGTAAAGAAAATACTACCTCTTTAACTTCAATTTGTTATAATATACGATTATTATTAGATGCATAAAATAAATCACCGCCGCGCCGGACCAGTTGTCCATCACATCTGTGCATACCTACGGAATAATATGTCACTGTGTGTATCGTGTGTACAGTGCCGTACTACCTATTACGTGGTCCTTTGTTTATAATATGTAGGTAATATAATATTATATTTCTATCCAATATAGAAACTGCTCTGTGTTAGATAATAAGTTACATCGCTCTTACTTTCGTATATATATTATGTTTATGTCAACGATGAATAGGAATGGCAATTTCCAAAATTATCTCAACAATGTTACTGAAAATGTAGCCTGACAGGCTGCCATTGACGGCAAAAGTTTGCTTGCATAGCTTGTGTAAATACATGTGAGAGCGTCAGGTGTATCCGGCAGGTACTCCACCGGCTTAGGCCCGAACCTAGTTATGTGTGACTAATCCTTTAATTTCTCTGCTAAAGAAGAAGTAGTCTTCAACTTAAATTTACAATATTTATAAGCTTTAATTAATATTATAAATTCCAAGTATTAAGATAAACAAATGTTTGGTCCCAGTCCGCTTGTTTGAAATCAAACAAGTATGATTAAAATGTTCACCTGTCACAATACAAATGTATAATAAAAAAGCAAAATCCTCTTTGTGTTTGCAATTTTCCACCATAAAATCTTCCATCATAACAATTTTCTATTTACGTTATTCATGATTTGACTTTTCATTTCTTATTTATACAAGTCGACGGGATTTGAAATATTGTCTGTATTGTATTTCTTTAAATACAGGCTGCGGTGTTTTAGGCTTCGTGACGCCGCGCCGCAGCGCCGACTCCCTACGCCCCTCAAGCCGCTCGCCTACGCGCTTTAGCATGAACGGAACACTCCTACGCCTTTGCAATTTATTTATATCTACACTCATACACAAGACGCTAGCTCAGTGTATAATCTAGAATTCCTAACAATAAATGAATAGCGGCTGCTATGTGAGTAATGAACGAAGGCTGACTCAGCAATAGGCGAGGATACTACCTGACGAATTACCTACAAATTACAAGTTCTCTTTGTGGCCGACCGCAAATTTTTTTATTGCACGAGCTCTTGGGACGTATTGTGAACGGCTCGATGTCTGAAAGCTAGATGTTTTTGTTTCGCGTCACAATAAATAATAATGTCCTTACGTAAAATATTTTTCTCTTCTATCTAACTAGTTATATGCTGCCATTTCACAATAGTGTACATTTGATCATAAATCATCTTAGCGCGTAGGTATAAAATATGTGTAATGTTAGGTTTTATCTACAGGAAATCATAATAGAATGCTTTACTTTCATCGTATTCATGGAATGGTTATTATGTGTTGGTTACATACATAATAATATAGTAAAGATATCTTATTTGTTATTCAAAGGGTATAATGGTTTTTGCATTTCTTTTAAACAGGTTTAATCTGGTTTACTTCATCCAGCTGGCCTACGATGCGCGCTACGGGAAAGTTGTATCACTTCATGTGCACTGAACGAATTTACTAAGACTGCTTATTGCATCTGCAGTACTTAGGTTAGTTTTAATCATGTATTAGGATGTAGAAATAAATATAGTTATAAACTAGATAAAAAGCTCAACTTCTCTGTCGCATTAGGCTTGCCTGTAAAGATAGATGTAAGTTTAAGAGTAATAAATAAATAAATAAATTCTCGTGTTTAAAAATGTATTAGGTATAATATTGTCTATCGGTAATAACACGTTTATGCTTGACTTTACTTGTTTTATTATAAGGAGGAATAAGAATTTTTATTTATTAGTAGTAGTATTTTTGTTTACCAACTTTATTACTTATTAAAGTTTCGAGAAACGAACTCGGGTATTGTACGCTAGGCCGACAGAAATACTTAAAAGCAACCTTTGTACGTAAACTACTATGTATAAATAAATTACCTTTAAACATATAATGTATAAACTTTTATATACCTACGAAGTTATTTATTTATTTATTTATTTAGTTATTGAATTGAATAAGGTATCTTCTGATAATTCTGGCTCACGCACTTGTTAAACTTGAACTTCAATTAACTGCCGAGTGCCGAAGTCAAGGAGGGTAATGTTTTTCGAGCGTATGTATGTCTATTTCTTTGGCACGGTTTACAGCTTAAATAGCTTAATGAATTTTAACGTATGAGGTGTCACTAGATTTTTATTGATTGTGGGAGTGACATAGGGTGTATATAATTTTAATGTAGCGTCATCGCGAGATAATACTATTTTTAATCTCCCAGTCATACAAATCCTCTTTCACCTACCTAAAGATATCCCTCGTAAAAACAATATACAATACACAATTAAAGGCAAATTTTCACTACAATAACTTTCCCCTTCCCCTTCTTCCCTATCGCCCTTTTTCTTCTCCACTCTTCACAGTTTCCTCCTTCCTCTCCTCCCCTCCCCCTTCTCCTCTTCACCTCCTTCAGCATCCCTTGCCTCTCCTCCAGCATCTCTTGCCCTTTCCTCCACTTCCCTCTACCAAGGAAGGGGGAAGAGAGGGAAAAGCGAGGGCTTTCCCCTCCCTCCCCCTTTCTTCTCCTTCCTTTTCCTCCTTTCCTCTACCTTCTTATCGCTTCCTATCCCTCCTCCCCCCTTTTTTCACCATTCGTGAACTCCTTTCATTCCTCGTCCCTTTCCCCTCCCTTCCTCTCCCGTCTCCTTCACTTCCCCTTCACTTTCCTCTCACTTTCCCCTCATTCACCCCTCACTCCCCCCTCACATTCCCCTCACTCCCCCCTCACTTCCCTCTCACTTCCTCCTCACTACCCCCTCACTTCCCCTTCACTTCCCTCTCACTACCCTCTCACTCCCCTCTCACTTCTCCCTCACTTGCCCTTCACTTCCCCCTCACTTCCCCGTCACTTCTCCATCACTTTCCCCTCACTTCCCCTCACTTTCCCCTCACTACTCCCTGGCTTTCCCCTGACTTCCCCCTGACTTCTCCCTGACTTTCCCTTCACTTCTCCCGCATTTCCCCCACACTTCCTCTTCACTTCCCCCTAACTTCCCCATCACTTTCCTCTTACTTCCCCATCCCTTCCCTCTCACTTTCCCCTCCCTTCCTCCTTTCCCTCAATTCCTCCTTTTCCTCCCTCCTTTCCCTCCCTCCCCCTCCCTGCAAATTTCAAGTCGCTGGCTTCAAAAGCTAAAGATCTTTAATTTCACCCCTCTAAATCCACCCCTGTTAAAATAAAATTATAAGGATATTTTTTATTTAAATAGAAGTATTCCGAAACAAAATTTCAAAACTTTAAGTTAAAAAATGAAGAAGATTCATACAATCGTTAATCCCTTTTCACACACTTAGGCATTAAATTTAAAAAAACCCTTTCTTAGTACAACCTCTAGACATTTAGACAAACACACCCTCCAAATTTCAAGTCACTACGACCAGCAGTTTAGGCTGTGCGTTGTCTGTTAGTCAGTCAGTTAGGACAAAGCCTTATATAATATGTATGGGTGTATGGATGTATTGATTAGACGTATAGGAATATATATAGGAATGCTAACACGTGATAGAGCCACATAAAGCTAACCGTGCGAAAAACAGCTAATCCACATAACCTGTTAAAGTCTCTGTTTCTATCAGGTTTCGTAGTAAATTAACAAATGTTCGACGTGATTCTTTAAATTGGCATAACTTTTTTATTTATGAACCGATTGACATGAAACAAACACTAAATGTTAAGTGAAGCTTACCACAATGTATTAGTGAAAACCATATCTAAATTGGATAAGCCGTTTCTGAGATTAGCGTGAACAAACGCACAGACAAACAGACAAACAGACAAACAGACAAACAGACATACAGACAAACAGACAAACAGACAAACAGACAAAAATTGTAACAATCATTGTTTTGGGTTCTATTTGCGTTGATAAAGGTCCCAATAATTTTTTTTCTCATATATCTTCCATGTACAGACAGCGATCGGTAACATTTTTATTATATGTATAGATATATCAGCCATATTTTTTATACACTATCTCGCATCGAGGCACAAGTTTTCTCTTAGAATGAACTGAGCTAGACAAATTTGAGATAAAATATCGAATACAAAATGCTTATTTTTAGTACTAGGTGTGTGTAGGTGTAAGAGCTGTGAAAGGGTAGATAGATTCTTTGTCGATTCTGCCTATTCATGTTAAACCAGCAAGGATCTACAACGTAATAAATTGTACATACTTGTACATATTAAACTCTGTTTTTGCCTCCTCTCACTAAAGGTTGCTATCAAAATACAATTTACTTTTTCTTAGAAGCGGGCGTGTGTTGACGGATTAGGCCGTCGTTATCGCTACAATCGAGACCACTGATGGATCCCACTGTCACTAGACAATACGACTATTTAATTCCCGAATGCATTTTGTGTTATTTTCCTTTTCTAAGTTGTTGTTATAGTAATATGAAATATTTATCGGAGAATGTGTTAAGGTAGGTGCAATCGACGTATTTACACGTAGGTACCGGGCACTTCGTATTATTTATTACAAATTGTTGTACTGACCTAACGACTGCAACATTACATTGTTTTGAATTTTAGCCTTTTATAAGTTCAAGACCCCATTTACGTAAACTTTGGTAATAATTCGCCAGTTCTGACGATATTTAACTCTTATAATACATAACAAAAAAGGGTAGTATCGAACACAGCATGTTATGTCGTTTTTGTAGTTTGTTTGCCCCTTGTCGGTCGTAAGTAATTCTCTTATCCTTCAAGAAAAGTTACAGCAGAGGGATCCCTATTTTACACAGGGTTGTAGTTTTTTTTATATTTATTTTTAGGAACGTATAATTCTCACTTTACCAAACAGAAAACCCGCTTTTTTGTTTTCGGGCCTTTTATTGAATTCCCCACTTGGTAGCTGTAGGAAGTTTGTAGTGTCTACCCTAACAACATTCTCGAAATTCCACGTTACCTAATGTGATTACAGAAATACGACTGTCACGTTCATTTTTGGGTTTCGTTACTTCTATTGCTTTAATACATTATTCGTACAACTTCGAACGTTGGACATATATTTACCGCTTCGCCCAACTTTTTACGTTAATACCGAAAATAAGAAAAATGTGTTCGCTTTGGTTATGAATATATAATAAATGATATATTATTGAAAATGTTACTGAATAGAACCGTTTTTTCTAAAGCGCGCATCCAAGTAACAAATAATTTAAAGAAAAATAATAGCATCGTAGTATGCTTTGGCTAGTTGCAAATGACGTTTTCTTTGTGTTTATCTGTGTCAAACGCTGGAAAGAAAGTCCTTGCAGGTGGCATTGCAACGTGGGTGCATTGTTCTCCCTACACGACTGACTTACAGAAATACATGTGTTCTGGTATAAGTAAAAACTTGCTTGTGGATTTATTATAGGTATCTACCTTGTCTTTAGCTTAAAGGCTTGTAAACACGATTTTGTGAAAAATGAAAAATACATATTTTTGAATATAGAATTAGCTGGCACCGACTCCAAAATAACTGATTAAAAACTATAAATAGTAAAGTATTATAAGATTATAGGTATCAAGGATTGCGTTGAGTCCCTTTTAATGTTCTTTGCTATGAAGTAATTAAAATATTATTTTCTACTTCTTAGTTAAGGATTGAACATGTAGGTGTTGTTTGAAGTCGGTTTTCATTTTTTTCTAAAAATATTTTTTTATGTTTTTTTAAACTACTTACGTAGTTTAAACTTAAGTTTGAAAATAATAGATTTATAATGAATATCAAATAATAGATTTATAATGAAATTCAATATTTTACTATGAAGTTTATAAAGTGTACGAAAGTATTCAATTCCTTATATCCACTAGTTTAAGTTGTATGTACACTTCAAGTAACAAGGTTATTGGCATCATTACGTCCGTCACAACAATCAGAGACACATCCAACAATCAGACGACGATCCACCTACAATAATGTGGTGTAGTACCCGTAATATTATAGCTCTGCTAGCAAAAAACAATCAGGATTCTTGAGTGGCATTGCCCTCAGTTCTAGTATTCTTATTTGCGTTGTAACTATTAACTGTATGTGTACGCAGCTATAGGCATATTTTGCAGCAATTTTAATACAGCCTTTATTTTTATTCTAAGTTATTTATGTAGAAACCGTGCCTGAGTTGTAATGAAATACAATATTTTCAACGCGTCGCTTTCACATACGTCTTACATTTGTTAGGTTTCTGATTATGACGTACAATACATAAAATGTTCTGTTCATCCTTAAGCGCTTAGTTTGAACTCAAATACGTCACAATTCTTAGAAATTTAATACACAAAGAATTACCCCAAGGATTTTTAATAAACTAAGGTCACATGACAAGTTTTTGAGATATTAAATTGCTTTAATATTAATTTAATGGACGCAAGCTACCTGGATCATAACAATTTTAATGACGGCTTAGTACTGATTGTTCTATGAAATATATAAAACGATACAATATAAATTGGAGATAATGCTGTAGCTGTATTTATTAGCCAATTACTATTTACATATTGTTGGTGAAATACGATAATAGTAAATCTAGGATGTATATTATGCAGAGATAAACTTTGATTCTCTATAACGTTTTTGGCTGCGATACGACGCGAATTCATAACTTGTATCGTGATAAATTATCATACAATCTAATAAGATGAAGGTCAAAGATTCTCTTGCCAACTTTAACTTACTAGCAGAGATTCCCTGCAATATTCCAGCAGACGATATATTTAAATCTATTTTCTTCTAAGACAATATTAATGAGAAAGAAAATGGAACCCATTTTACTGAAATCGGATAAAAAGAGAGAGCATTTAAATCGTAAGTCATTCAGGAGGGCCAACGTAAACATCGTAGCGTGGGATCTAAAAGCGATTTGTCATCCATCACGAGCGAGCGCGGGCCCGCCAAGTGCAGTCCCATGTCGACTGTGACTCATTAGACAATCGATCCTGTGAAAACGGCCAATGTTTCTACATATTTCTAACTGCGAACATCTCCGTAACGAATTAATACGCCTAGAATAGCCACGCTCAACAACAAAAGAAATTGCTGCCAAATTTGCCGACGCACCTCCTATTTCATCTTAAACGTAAATTTTTGTTTATCTTTTGTTTGTATTATAATAGTTGTTAGATACTTGAAATTTACTCGTGGTGGGTAGGTATACATTTAAAGACAACTGAATATCTACTACCTATTTATTTATTTTGAAGTTTTGCCTAATTCAGACTGAAATGGAGAACATTTTTCTTAATTGTAACGTACGGTCTTTTCTCAAAATTGGGGCATATTGTGGTGGGAGGTTGACTAATTTAAGTAAACGAAATAATTATAGCACAATTGAACGAATTGGTCAGAAGGTGAACGACCTTGCTCACCGATGTAGGTATGATAAGCGTAAAGGGTCACCGCTTGAGTTATGAATCGCAGTGTTTAAGTGGCTTCTTAAGACCGCTTCTTATACCCACGGAATACTCCCACTGGCTACGCTCTGTGTTAAGTCAACAACTTATTTTGTTAGTTTTTTGTAAATTATATAAAAGTACTTTAGAAAGTGAAGTGTTTTGAACAACAAAGACATTATTTTTATTTTTCTTAGAAAAAGATTACCAAACTTTGTGGTAACAAACTTGTTAAGCCAGATTAAATAATTTTGATTTTCGCTAACGATTCTTATTAACGTAAAATTTTGTTTTTGTGGATTACCGACGTAGTTGTTGAGCTTAAGCTTGTTGCGTGAAACCTTAGAAACAATTTCTAATTACAGACTCTGGATATTTGAAACATCTAGCCAACTTTGCGTTATTTAAAATGCTTTACAGAACCACGAATTCATTTATTCATACTTCATATACAGATTATGTATACCTATAGGCGAACTTAATGTTTCAAACATTCTCTACCAATCGACCTATTATTGGGTGATGCAGAGATGAAGAAAGGTAGATGTATAGATCAAGATTAGAATTAACAAAATGTGTATCATACAAATATACAATAAGTACCTTTATAGATTATTAACCATATTTGTTTTAATGGTAGATAAATTTTATATTAAAAATGATTTTGATAACAATGCAATGTTGTGTCGTTTAATTGATTAGCTAACTAGTACCTAATTTTTTTTATAACTAATATCAATGTTCATAATTATAACAATACCATAAATAGAAATAAGTTATTAATAAAGTTCCTCGACCACAAACATTATTTGGAATTAAGAACCGCCGCAAGAAATTTACCGATTTATATACTTAGTAGATACCTAAGTATTGTAATGATAAAGCTATGGAGACCTAATAACGATGTAGAAGTCAGCACCTATTTAAATAATATAATTATAATAATATTCTACTACATTCACACAGCGCCATCTAGCCCCAAATTAAGCAATTATATTTATTTGCTTGTGTTATGGGTACTAAATAACTGATATACATTTATACATTTTTTTTTTGTAAATACATACATATTATAGATAAAATTACACCCAGACACAGAACAAATAATCATGCTCATCACACAAAGATTTGTCCTGGGTGGGAATCGAACCACGACCTGCGGCTTAGCAGTCAGGGTCATTAACCACCAGACCAACAGGCCAGTCTAGAATAACAAAAAGGTATGATATTAGAATGTACATATTCTTTAAAATGTGATAAAGAATAACTAAACCAATTTTCGAAATGATTAAAGATAAAACAAGAAAAACTAACTAAATATGATCGAAGCTGAAAACGGATTTTTTTTTTCAAATATCTCCAAAGTTCAGATACCTCTATGACGTGAGAATAGCCTTGTCCGAGGTCCTTGGCATCGGCGAAAGTGTTAAGAGGGGTATGCCGAATAACGATTACGGCTACAATTACGGTCTCGTCGTAGTATGGGCTCTCAGACATAAGCACCACTGGGTTATCGTCGTAAAACCTTGATTTTCATTAGTAATGTCGGTCTTACTATCAAATCTGGATCACTATGTATTAAATATATTTGTAACGCAGTTTGTAGTGTAGCTTATAGAAAATGGCATTCGTATTACTGTAAATATTTTAGTAATATTGTACTGATAACTGGTAGAATACTTACGGTTATTGGCCGCGGTAATGTGTAGAGAATAATAATAACATATTGTGCATTACTATAATTAATATTTTTATATTAATATTTCAATATGCTCTGAAATGGAAAACTACATAATGGCTGTGTAAACCAACTTCGCTAGTGTAATGAATATGTATTAGTAATAAATGTAAAATTTTATTGCAATAAAAAACTTTTCCCTTTCATTCATCTCTTTTTCAATTACCGTACTTACCTTAAACAATTTTTTTTAGAATTTATATCTATTCCTCTAAATTTAGTACATGCAAAACTTCACGCCTGTTATTCATTAATAGAGTAAGCAGAAACTATAGAACGCCATTTTTTACGATCCAAACATACCTCCTTTGCCTCTTCAACATTACAAAATTATAGTAGGTAGTAGGTACGAACAATAATGTTTTTTAAGTAGTTCCAAATAAAATATATAAATACTTAAATATGCGAGCACATATGAACCACCCAACAACCTGTGGTCTTTTACTTTTCTTTTACGATGAAAATGCGGATGAAATATTTCCATTCAAGTTTTTGAAGTTCGTGCTCGAAGTTCTTGGTTCTGTTGAATCCTACTCGTAGTGTCATGCGGCGCTTTGTTCGCGTACAATGGAAGCGCTGTATGTGTAGAATTGCACAGACGCAGACCGGCCAACTCATTGCATCAAGAATATTTGTCATGAGAACGCCTAGTTGCTAACCGAGCCCGCGTCTTCCAACGATTCTCATTTTCTTACTTATTCATCTTGAAACTCGTTTAACAAATGTTTACTGTGACATTTTGCCAAGTTTGTATAGGATAGTTAAGATATATAAACATTTTTTAACACAACCGGCTGTGGCATCTAAATTCATACACGGCTTCGCAAAATTTTGTCCTTAACAAAAGGAAATTGTTTACAAGATTTTAATATATAAAATGCCAGTAACAATTAGTCAATAAATGTCTAAAAAAATTCGAAATGACTCTAACAAATTCACCGAGAATTGAATCCTAGTTTTTCGGAACGCAACCAATTGTGCTATTCGAGACCCGAGAAAGAGAGAGTTCGAATTTGTCATTGATTGCTACTTTATTTGTAGTGACGTATTCTTCATTAAAGTCCAATAATTTCAACATTGTTGCACATTATAACGGCATTTTCCTTGTGTGGTAACTAGAAATACAGGCTTAAATATATTTAAAGACTGTATAAAGGACATATTACTACAAGTATACAAACACAACATACTTTCTCATTTTCATTATTATTTACGATTGCAACAATTCTAAATATGATCAATATAATCACTTTACCGTCTTACATATTATAAATGCGAAGAAGAGCTTCAATTAATAACAAGAAGCATTCGCAATATTATTGGACATTCTCGTGATGAGTATTTAGAACGGCTTCCTAACTATGTTATCGCTCAGTAAGGATAGCTATGTATAGATAAATTTTCTAGATAAATGTTTGCAGCAGAGCTGACTCGGGCTGTTTGAGATAAGCTCTACAGGTATGCAACCTGCTCAATATGTGGCCGATAAATCAGTGAACAGAATACAAAGGACTTGTGTATCTTCTAAATTTCATCGCCTTGCTTACAAACCAACGTTGTTCTTGGTTAGTGAAGGTGTGTGCCAGTTTTTGAAAGGTAATTTTAAAATTATTGTATTTGCTTTTCCCTTTCGGTTCGGGAGTAAACAAGATCCCAAAAGGGACTGACACACCTGTTGACGTCGGGTGGATACCGGGAGACGATTTGAGTCCAAATTGTAACGGATTACTCTGTTACATTCATCGCAACGGTTATTCAACCTTATTGATAACACGATTCGTAAAAATCTAAATGTTTTACGTCTCTACGTAAGGTAATTTTAGAAGGTACCCGTAAAGTAGGACTTGAACACTACGTGTAAAATATTCTAACCTGACTCTGAAAATGCGGTTCAGCTCTGTATTTGTTTACTTGTAATTTATTATTGTTGTAGAAAATAATTGTTTTAAAATGGTGCCCAGGGTATGAACACTACATGAGTTACAAAGTGGCAGACATGAAAAAGCTATGGATGTAATTCGAAGAGAAATGTCAAAGAAATAGGTCGCCTACACATACAAAGTGCCTCGGCTAACATTAGCATCAAAGATGCTTGGAAGAAATATATTATGCATCCCGTTGGATACCAGACTCAGAAGAAAAATCTGCGATGACAAAAATTAAGATTTTGTGTTCAAGGCACAAATAGGTAATAAATTTTTAATAAAATTAAAAAATACCGATCGAAATTTGATCTGTTCAAGATCGCTTTTTTATTTATGTTTAATTTTTACCTTAGATTGTTTAAAGTAATTCTGATAATTAAACATTTGTAAGAATAAATATATATAATTTTGATTAAATTGACTTTGTATTTTTCGTGTTTTAGCCTGTAAAACTTATATTTTTTATATAAAAATGCATTCCTTAGTCCTTTTAGTTAATTTTACAGAAGAACTTGACCTTGAAAATAAGGAAGTTAACTTCAAAAAACATTTAGTGTTCATTATGCCCCAACAACGGGGCTATTTGAATACCACTTCTTTGAATTTTTTTTAGTCCGTGTATTACATATTTTCAATGTTTTGTGATGGCTATGTAATCCTTATGGAGAGGTATGATGAACACATTTTTATCGCTATAGCTCAATTTTTATTTTGTATCTTGAAAAATGTGCAATAACGTTTCGTTACGGTATGTCGGTAGGTATGTGGACCCGTTTGCTTATACATACCTGGGTATCTAAGGTTCATCATAGTTCTTAAACTCTAACAAAAATAAAATTTATTTGTCAATACATAAGTCGTAAGAAATATTATAAGGAAATTAAAACATTATAATGAGTCAACTTTAAACATACGACATCTACAAAAAACTATCCAAAGCGTAATAAGTACTGTTTTACGATTCATATCGAACTAGTCATTTAATACGTCACTCACTGACTAAGCCTCTCTTCTCCTCGTGTGATCGAGCTGGCAAGTAAATTAATATGGCAGCATCCAAAATAACATTTCAAATAAATGTGAACTAAACTATTCTCTCTGAAGAGAGTTTATTAGATACTATTGATTTAACATTGCTTTGTAAGTCTCTTTATCTTCATGGTTAACAATCATTGAAATTCTCGACTTTTCTTTGCTATAAAATACATGCATTATATTAAAAGCCTTCCGAAAGAAATGCTTTAACGATATAAGTTATCGGAAAAACTGACAAAAAAAAACCAAAAACTTTATACTGTTCAGAGGTTTTCTACCTTTTACCTTACTCAGTTTCAGATCATAATCTAGTTAGTCTTGTATCGCCGATTTATATGATACATGCATTACGATATGCATATGAGGCTAACATAATGTTAGGTATTAGCTGATGTAGCACGGACACGGAGTAGGTAAGCCCGGAGCTGAGGGCCGATCGAGTATTGGCCCTCGAGACAAGCGCCCTGCACCCGAGACTCTCGAATACGTACCTCCCGACGCTTTGTAATCACCATTCTCTAGTTCTCTACCCACCGGCTTTGAACATCCCTACCGTTAATAATTTATCCCAGATTATAAAAATCGTTTGATATTGTAATGTTAGATACATCAGTGTTGAATATTATTCAAATTGTGGTACTCTTTACAGTTTTTCTGAATTGACTGCCCTATTTTGATTGTCCATTACTAAAACATTGATTCACGGCTCTGAATAAATGAATAACAACTCATTTGATTGGAATAAAAGTCGAATAAAGCCTCTATTTTATTCATCGTAAGTGAAAATTTATTTTTGATATCAGAAAATTATAGAATATTATGAGCTTTGATAACTGTAAGCCGAAAATTAGGAGGAGAAAAGTGTTGGTTGTTAAGAGGATATGAGCCATTTTATGCCTTTAAAAGATAAAAAATAAAATGTATTTTTTTTTTTTTTTTTTTTTTTTTTTTTATATTAGCCTACCAAAGTGACTCCACTTTGCCTGATGGTAAGCAGTAAGTGGAATCCAGAAGTGGCGGACACCATTCCAAAAGCCAAACTACTGGTATGGTGGCCTCCACTATGGCGGCTTAGTGAGATGCTTTTTCACGCCCCGCTTAAAAGACCCAGGATCAAAATTAGATGGGAACACATGCGCTGGCAAAGAGTTCCAGGCTTTAATTGAGCGACAAAAGTATGAAGTGCTGAACCGTTTGGTTCCAGACCCTTAAGATTCCACTGTGAAAGGGTGGCACTTTAGTCCCGCACGTGTCGTTCTGGATAAAAAGGGAGAGGGTGGGATTAATTCAAAGAGCTCTTCAGAACACTCTCCATGGTAAAGGCGATAGAAGACGGCCATTGAGGCGATGTCTCTTCGCAGCTGTAAAGGCTCAAGGGTCTTAGTAGCCTCCGGGCTTCCGATGATACGGACTGCTCGCCGCTACAACCTATCGAGTGCATCCAGTAAGTACTGTGCGGAGCCATCCCAAAGATGAGAGCAGTACTCCACGCAGGAACGAACCTGTGTCTTATAAAGAAGACAGAGCTGCTCGGGCGTGAAGTACCGCCTCACCCTGTTCAGGACACCGAGTTTACAGGAGGCGGTTTTAATGACGCACTCGATGTAGTTCTTGGGGTTGAGATCTCGGCTGATGTCCATACCCAGGATATTTAGGCTATCCTGTAGTGGTAACACTGTATTCTGAAGAGAGGGAAGGGGAAGGAACGGAGATTTTTTTGCAGAGAACGCGCACACCTGTGTTTTCTTGGCATTGAACTCGACCAAATTCTCACAACCCCATTTAGAAATGCGGTATAATACTTGGTCGAGCTCAGCGACAAGTTCTAGGCGTTTTGCCTCGATGTCAGTCTGTTTAGCCGCAGGATGTCCGAGATATCGCCCATGCACTGTACTATCATCTGCATAGCAATGAATGTTGCCAAGGGACAACATGTCATTGACATGCAGAAGATACAGGGTAGGCGACAGGACAGACCCCTGAGGCACCCCAGCGTTGACCTGCAAATAATCGGAGGCCGATCCGTCACAAAGGACTCTAATGCGGCGCTCACGCAGGAATGCGGCAATCCAGTTGCACAGCTGGGGTGGCAGACCATATGCTGGAAGCTTGGACAGAAGCGAACGGTGCCAGACTCTATCGAAGGCTTTGGTTATGTCAAGGCTGATGGCCAAGGACTCTCCATGCCTGTCCATAGCTTCACCCCATTGGTGCGTGATATATGCTAGAAGGTCACCCGTAGACCGTTTTGACCTGAAGCCATATTGTCGGTCACTAATTAACGAGTGACCCTCTAGGTAGCGGACTAGTTGGGCGTTTATTATCCGCTCAAGCACCTTGCAGAGAACTGAGGTGACAGCTATGGGTCGATAGTTGCCTGGCTCGGACCTATCCCCTTTTTTGGGAATCGGTTGAACATTCGCCTCTCTCCAAGCCTCCGGCACAATTCCCGAGGAATAAGATAGGCGGTATAGGCGCGTCAATGCAGGAGACAACTCCGCTGCGCATTTCTTGAGAACCACCGCTGGAATACCATCCGGTCCGCTGGCTTTCCGAACATCGAGCGACCTTAGTTCCGCACGGACATCACGATGCCTAATACGGATATTAGGCATAACGGAGTCGCAGCCAGATATAGTCGGCGGGTGCAAGTCACGGTCGTCGATTCGGGAGTTAGCCGCAAAGAGTTCTACAAGCAAGTTTGCTTTCTCTTGCGGCTCGTGGGCCAGCGATCCATCAGGACATTTCAAGGGGGGCAGCGAAGGCTTGCAGAAGTTGGATTGCACGGCCTTGGCTAGTCGCCAGTAGCTACGGCTACCCGTAGGATGCGAAATCAGTTCTTGCCCAATCCGTGCAATGCGCTGGGCATCCGCTCTGATGTAAGCCCTCTTGCATTCCCTAGTGGCTTTATTGTACGCTGCTTTTAGGCGATCCAAGCTAGGGTCGCGCCGTGCTCGGGCCCTGATCCAAGCGCGGTACGCCGATTCTTTTTGTTTAACAGTATCGGCGCACTCACGGTTGAACCAGGGACGCGTTTTGCCGGCACTGGTGACATCTGAGGATGGAATGTAATATTCCATACCTAACAAGATTTCACCAGCGACAGCAGTAGCACTTTGCGACGGATCCCTGTTTTTAAAGCAGCGTAATGCCCATGGGACGGAAGCAAAGTACTCCCGCATACCATCCCAGTCTGCTGACGAGTAGTGCCATAGTCGTCGCTTTACCTCCGCACGTCGTGGGGGAGCAACAAGAGGCACTGAGGCGCAGACCAAACAGTGGTCGGAATTACCCAGTGGGGCGTGGACCGAAACACTGTATTGGTCTGGGTGACTCGTCAGCAGTAGGTCTAGCAAAGAGGGCGCTTGACCTGGAATATCTGGTATCCTGGTGGGATGGATTACCAGTTGCGTCAGGTCATGCGTGAGAGCGAATGCATGGGCGGCTCGTCCCGCATGGTCTGTTCTGAGAGAACCCAACCAGGTCTCGTGGTGGGCGTTAAAGTCTCCCAGAAACACCAGTTCCGCGGTCGGAAACCGCTCCTGCGCTAAGTCTGCCGCCTGACTCAGATGGTCAAAGAGTCGAGTTGTCTCCAAATCTCCGGAGTGGGAACGGTAAAGGCACGCGTAGACCCGGCTCAGAGAACCAAGATCAACGTGAAGCCAAAGGATGGGGTAGGATGGGTCCTCTAGGCAGCGCAGACGGCGAACGCAAACATCCGCCCTGACGAATGCGCATACTCCGGCCTTAGCGCGAAAGCGCTCCTCGAGCACATAGCCGGGGTAGTGCAGGTATGCCGTGTCGTCAGGGCGGCGTATTTGTGTCTCCGTTAGGAAAAGCAAAGCCGGCCGTGCCGTCTCGAGGTGTTGGTGGACGGCGTTGAGGTTTGAATGGAGTCCACGGATGTTAGTGAACTCCACCTCAAATAGCGGGTTGGTGGGGGAGGAAGATGCCGCTGTTTGACCTGCTGCTTTTTTGCGTGCTGCCATGTTGGAGGGTGAAGGAAGGGGCGTGGAAAAGATGACTGCCCTCGCAGCAAGGCTAGACAAGGTGCTGAGTATTGCTTCGTCATTTAACTGTGTGGCATGGTGGTAGCCGATCCGCCGGACGGAAGGGCCCCCGTACCCTCTCGGAAATGGTCGCCGGGTCCCACCATCCGGTCACCAACCGGCACGACAACCACTCCGGGATTATGCGCGACCTGGTGGGGCAGCCTCCTAGGGTGGTTAGGCCTAGTTGGGCCCCTGTACTATGCCGCGGGCGGCCAGCGGCACCACCGTTTCTACGGGTCTCCCTGGCCGGCGGGTCGACCCACACCACCCACACAATGACTCCGCGGATACTCAGCTGGTCCCACACATGCTGCGAGGATTGCCATCTTTGCATCAGTTGGGCCTCCGGCACTCTCACTCACCGAGCGGAACGCAATAGTACGAATACCATTACTCTTACGTCGATCTTCTATGAGAGGGTAGTACTTCCCCGGTCGATCCGACCCATTCATGCTGAAACCAGCGTGGATCTACTACTACAAAAATATTATATTTTAATGCAGAAAGAATACAAATCCTTTGTATTCTTTCTGCATTAAAATATACTGAATGCGAATTTGCTCTATTTAATTTTTTTGATAACTTTATTGCATTTCTATTAAAAATACAATTGATAGTAGACTGATAATTTTAATGTGAACTGGGAAAATTTATCATGTCTATGATCAATTTGATCACAATACAAATTTAAAAATAACTTAATTCTCCGCCTGCACAATTTGTTATGAATGACAGGTGGCAGGACATGACGTCACTACAACACAGAAGTATCTTGATATAATCAATGAGCATTTATTGCAATACCTCGTATATACGTACGGAGGCGGGTGCCATCTGTGAGACTTGACCCATTGTCTTTCATTAGCTATCCTGACACTTTGTTAGACTATCATTGCCAAGTAAATAATTGAAACGTGAACTGTATTGTATCTGTTATTATGGGGTAAATTAGCAGACAATTTAGAAAGCAGATGATTTTAATTGTTTACTATGTTTTGCAGGATGTTATGTTTTAGAACTGCCTGCGTGGTTCAGTAGAAGCGCAAGCAACTGCTGTGCACGAGGTTAAGGGGTTGATCCTCACAGGAGACAAAACTTTGTGTGTTCCATAAACATTTGTTCCGAGTATGAGTGTACTTTGTGTGTTAAGTTCCCCGTGACACAAAGCTTGTTACCTAGTGTGGGAGTAGTCTTTTTTAAAAAAAGGAAAAAGGGCCGCATATTTTATGCAATTCATATTATGCTAGTATTAATTAACTACACTAATACCCAGGAAAAGGAAATCAAAAAAAATATATAACCATTAAGTAGATAATTCTTTATAACTGTGAAACTAAATTTCTTCTTTGCAAGAAGTAAAATGTTAAACAGTTAGTAGTAACAGTTAGTAAAGTTACTCACTCCTTAAGGCTGCTGTAGGCATGGCGTAGGCAAATACGCTACGGAATTAGATTTAAAGCATTCTAAATATAGAGCTAATTATCCTGAAAGTTTTACGAATACTCAACAAAGAAGGAACAACTTAGAATGAACTAACCACAAACTACATTGCGAGATACAGACTTACCAAAGGGAATGTAAACCAACTTGTTTGTAGTTAAACTTTAAATTGCATTTTAAATTTTTCTCGTTAACATTACATTTACACATTCAAACGGCTACTTAAATAACTCTTGAGTTTTCAAAATCATGGAACAAATTGCCAGTAATGTTATTGTTTCTGTTTTCTTAGTGAACCGCTTTTATTCTTACTTATTTTGTCGAATAAGTAAGAACAACACCTTATTTTTAAAATAGAATGTATTTGGGCATTCTAGAAAAACATAATGAAAAAGACTGTTAAATAAAAAAATACTTCTTTTACTTTGAGACTGGCAGTATGACTGATAGAACCATCATCACTGGAAAGTTTTCAACGTACAACTAAGAATTTAACTGTAAAAAATACTTTGTTTATCAGTCAAAACACGTACGAAGTGTCTGATTATAGACATCAAGATGTGACCACTAAACATATATTATGCAAGTGTAATGTTTACGAGAACCAACGCCTAAGAAAATCGTCGGAATGCCGTAACAGTTCATGCAAAAAGCCAGTTTTAACGGTACTAAAACATGTCTATCGACGATTGGTGTCTAGTCTAGCCATTGCAAGTCTCGCATGTGATCTAATTGTGGCATGCGGCCGCTGACGTAACGGGCTTTAGAGCCGGTTGAGTGACCGCATCGCATGCTACCAAACGGCATCCCGAACGAACTAAATCGTCTCCATTTATTACTAGCCGCAGACCGTCAAGGCAATCCTCTTAATTTTGCAACATAACACGAAATGGCTTGACCACTGCACACGCGTAGAAATAGAACTACGAGATGTGATTTAATAAAATATTGAGTGATACAGTACGACCTTGACGTACCTATGTTTACTGCTTTTTTTAGAAGACTTGCATAGTCTTGTAGAGTGTATACAAACGAAAACCACAATGAGACGAAATTAAATTAAATAATTTGCGCGCTATACTTACTTCAAATCTCTATTTATATTCTATCATCTTTTCAATTTCAAATAAAATGTTTCGATAAGATTTATTATAGTCCGGGAGTCGCTACAGCTAAGGGTCGTTTCCTCCTCGTGGTATCATTTTCTCATTAACCATCTTTCTCCATTCGGGTGCGGGTAAACGAACTGTGGAGCGATGTCGGAGTACGGATTTAGTCGGATCAACACCTTCGGTTCGTCCCTTATTTTCTGACTTTCGTCTTCACAATTCGCAGTTAGTTACGTTTGGCCAAGATTTACAGGATTTGGTGGTTCTAGTAACTTTTTATGTAGATGATTTTATCAGTAACTGTAGTGGTGATATCGAGTAATGTGTTCATGATCGAGCTCGGCACAACTTCGAAGAATCGTGAATGCATCTGCTCATCATTTACAATGTTAATGTTGCGTGACATTAAAAATACTTTACCTAGCCAATATGGAGTTGGAGAAAATTACTTTATTAATGATTGCATCTTTAAACGCACAATGATACATGAAAGATTTGTATAAAAGTGCTGAACGTAAATTGTACTCGTATCTACCCAGTCTACATTCAATATGTACTTTAAATGGTAATTTAAGGTCTTTTTCTGTAGGTGGATTGGTATTTTATTCGTATGAAATACATTATTCTTAGTATATAAACTAGGAGCGCTGTTATTTTTTCTTTAAAAATATTTTTTACGCTTTATCGGTAAGAAAATATAGAACTATAGACTTTTCCAGCAATATTTAATATGATGTTTCTATTTGAGTAATATCTTAAGTTTCACTAAGAGCACTAAAATCAACTAGACTGTTAATCAAGTCTTGATACAACCAACACTGTAATTTAAACATAACTCTCATGTATATGCATAAGCAATTCATCATTCGTTAGTTTTTCGCTTTGCGACATCTAATGTAATATGGAGTGCACCCTTAGCTTGGAGCTTCAGCGAGTCAGGCGCCTAGGGTTAATCTTAACTAAGTTAGAAGTTGTAAGTGCAGCGCTGACACCGACCCTCATATTACTGCACTAAATATAGTCTTCTAAATGTATTCAATATAAATGTTTACCCCAAAACCATTTGCAAAAACCGTTTTTAGAGTTTTTAGTCTAACGTGCAACGCATGGTTTATAAAACGTGCCGGCCTCAAAGCAAAAACTTTATAAAAGCCACTGACGCAGTACACTGTGGATGAATAAATTGTAGAAAAAGGTTCGGACTATTATACATCTGATGATGGCATCCCAAGGAAGTCGAGGGGAACTTTCGAAAATCGTACTGGCGACTAGTGCATTTGTTTTTTTTTTATTTTATTAAGTATTTTAAGGCATTACTATTTAGTGAAGGTTTGGAGTCGATCTGATGATGGAGCCGTAAAACAGTTGAGGGAACTCAACAACGATTTACAGCAATTACTTGGTGTTTGGACTTAATCCATTTGTATTGATGAGAACTTTGCACCTTTATAGGTTTTAAGTGCCATTACGGGTGACCATAGACAGTCGCGGGAATTCCTTAACAGCAGTCATGTCGGGCTTACTTCATACGGTTCAATATTCCAAAATATTTAGTTCGTACAAAAATAATACCTAAGCAAGATTTAGGTTTATCCCATCACTGAAAATCGTAAAATAAAATAATTTTAAACAAAAAAAAACCGACTTCGAAGGGGAAGGAAACTAAAAAGTTAAAATTAGTTTACTTAGCAGAAAGTAATTCGTATTTTGATTCAGTTTATCAGAAATGATTAAATAAGTATTTTATAACTTTGAAGTTGGTGCCTGGAGTTTATTCCTTATTTCAGAAATGTATAGTCTAACTGAACCACAAAAACATGTCAGATGGATGAATACAAAACTTTCAAGAGTAAATCTACTGCCAGTGCCCCATTTCTCATAATTTAATTATGTTGCTGTACCTATTGAAAAGCTGCTACCTGCAATAATTATAAATTAGCATTTTAAATGTAAATTTAAGCTTAAGATTATCACTAACCAATATACGAACAACATGAAAATCGAGAATTTTCACGCTTGAGCGCAATACAGACGGCGAATTCCAAAAGACCAAAGAACCGCATTCACGCGCTATTAAACCAAGAATATTCCAGTTCGTCTAAATAAAAATAACAACACTACAAGTGAATAAGTCTTAATACAGAGTTTTTAAAAGCCGGTGCTTCAATCCGTAAATCACTATTTAGCAGCCAAACGCACGACAATACAGTGGCGGCTCTATTACATGACCATGTAATATGGACTTTGTTCCTTGCTGATTATTATGGATTCGCTAAGGGGAAGCATCGACTATGTATGATGTGTTCATAATAATGAGATACATGATGTAAGTGCTAAGCACGTCCATTTTAGCCGCGATACCGCTACTGCATGCTGCCCCTGTGCACACCGTGAGGTTTCCGAGAAAAACGCCAACTCGTTTACGTTGCCTTCCGTTCAACTTCTTAGATGAACAGTGGAATGTGAGGCGAAATTACTGTTGTTAGAATGTTTTTAATGAGTCCTTATCCTCTTCACATGTGCCGAAGTATTTGCGGTTAAATTGCAGTTATTTGATTTGTATTTATTCTGCTATGCTTCAGGTAAATAGTGAAAATACATAAGATGCATTTATATTATCGTAGTGTTTTTGTTTCAAACAGGAAGTAGAGGTATATCGCACCGATATTTTGCCGATGAATTAGAAAAGTCAGGTAAAATTCCATGGTTATAAGCTGCGGGCTAATATAGTTACTATTAGATATTAACGTGAACATGGTGGTTGTACGTCATATATATTATATGTTATCTATCACTGTGATGTTATGTGTGACCGTAGCAAGTAAAAATAAGCAGCAAACAAATTCACAAAAACAAAAGCAATAAACTACAAGTAGGTACCTACCTAATATGTAGAAAAGGTACAGATGCAAAACGATTTAATATTCATCATATCGGCCCATTATTATCTCACTGCAGAGAAAGGCCTCTTCTCATACAGAGAAAGCATGAGCATTGATCGCCACGATTGCTCAAGGCGGATTGGCAATTCCAGACTTCCTCAGAAGTCCAGGTTTCCTCACGATGTTTTCCTACACCGTCAGTCAGAAATGTCCAGATAAACTTAGCAAGTATATGTGATTTGAAAAATCACATTGGTAGTTGCCCGATTCGATCCCCCGACCTCGTGTTTATCTCGACCTTTTTATTTATAATTACTTTCTACAACTCATAACTTAAACGAGAATGTACGCGTTCTATGAAGAATATACACCATTTAATTTTACGTGTTACACATAATAAGTACCTACTTTACTGGCAAGTCCAAAGGTTACGGTGGCTATTTACGATCAAGTGGACTATGTCCTAGTTTGTCTCTAAATTGTACAACATTTGTTAAAAATAAAATGGGTTTTTTTTTTATATTAGCCTACCAAAGTGACTCTACTCCGCCTGATGGTAAGCAGTCAGTGGAACCCAGAAGTGGTGGTCACCATACCATAAGCCATCGTCTTAAACTGCTGGTATGGTGGCCTCCACTATGGCGGCTGGGAATTAATGGGGAAGGGGAAAGGAATGAGGGAGGTGAGGAAAGAGGAAAGGAGGAAATTGGGCCTCCGGCGCTCTCACTCACCGAACGAAACGCAGTAGTACGGATACTACTACTCTTACGTCGATTTTCTATGAGAGGGTAGTACTTCCCCGGTCGATCTGACGCATTCATGCTGAAACCAGCGTGGATCTACAACCGTACTAATTGTATTGTATTGTATTAGATTGAATTGTAAAATCATTAATATCTAATACTACTTCGTCTTTGGCTTTAAGGCGTATTTCTCCTCCATCGATTATATAATCACAATATTTATCTTGCTACTATGTATTCTGTCGACAAGACACACGAAAGGTGAATTTAATCTCATATCTCATTTAATCTTCGAGTTGGCAACTTTGAAGTCTGCAAACTATTTCCCTGCGTTGGAATGTTGTCACAGAGACCGTGTGGTTGCTTAAGTACACACACTTGTCAACGTTTATGATTAAAACACAATTTAGATTCTTTGGGTGTGATAGTAGAGTTTATATTAAAATGTTGTTATGTTTCCTATTCGTTAAGTATGTTATGTGATACTGATACGACAGACATGTTCCATTTTGTAATAATAAACACAACATTATATTTATCAATAGATGTAATGATAAAATAGTATAAGATTAGAAAAGGAAAAGTGACATGTAGCTGTTTCTAACCGAAACTATTCGGCCTTTAAAAGGAACTTTTGTTTCTACGAAATAATATACAACGAGTATTTTATCTATGTTAATGTTATGATGTATGTTTAGTGATTTTCACTTATACACGGGTATCGAATAGAGCATTTATATAAAGTGTTTATCAAACGTCTTACAAAGTTCGCCGGATTTGTGTTGTTTGTCATCGGTCGAAAGTTCACAGGTCTTACCTTCAGAGGCTTATCGCGACCGAAAACTTCGCCAAATTTAGATAGTTCAAGAGTTAAGAGTGAAAAGTTTGTTAAGTTAACGCCATTTACAAAAATATGATTGCTTTTTAGAACTTTTAAAGATTTCTTGTAGTGAAGAAAAGGTAAAGATTTTGAGTCTATAAAACGAGATCATTATTGACTTTCTATGGGTTAAAGGTCTCTGTTTATATTATAGAGAAGTTATGAATATTATTGACCTAATTTAGATACGGTATGTGTGCATTATTCACGTTAAGCTATCATAGTACACTCCTGAGTGGAAGGTTAGTCTACACACCGCCCTGTTTTTACTCCGAGAACTATTATACGTTGTCACCGTGAAAAGCACCCTCTAGCACATAGTAGAGCTACAGAATCCAATTACTGGAGGATCGTTCTCGCGTTATACTTTAGAGATATTGAAGTGCTGTTGTGTCTTAGGAAATTATCACCTATCCACGGACTGATTAACTTCATGGCTAGTGATTCTCTACTGATATAGACAATTTTATACTAATTACTTTGTATTACCACTTAATTTTTTTTTATATTATTTATGAATAAAATGATGTCATAAGCACTTTATAAATATATTCAGTTTTTGCAGTGGTGGTTGCGTCAATATCAATATAGTAAAAAACGTATACTTAGATACAGTAATAGAAACATGCTATTCTATTGCGCTTCAATAACTATTTATTTGTTTTTATACGTGGTTTTATATTTAGGTTTTTATAATAATTGCAAGTAAATGGATGCCTATGCAATTTTAACGTAAGCATCTGTTTATTAAAGTAAAAAAGTCAATAATAATAATTACAACAAGATAGTTACAATGTTTGGAATAGTTACTTACTATCGAAATATAAGTTGAAAAAGGCAATATTTAGTGCTATTATATACACATACATAGAGCCATACCGTCATCGTGGAAGGGATGGGTAGACATGTTACACTCACGTATGGCCAGATATATTAAGTTCAGACCCATGAAATAGCAACACACAATATCATAGAAATATTATATCTTCTAAATATCTTTAGTCGCCTTGTACAACCACAGATTAAAAGAATTGGGGTAATTATTACTCGGCCATCACACGGGAAAATATGCCGCAATATTACTTACATGTCATGTAAGTAACTATAGATAATAGTTTAATATTTACAACTAAATTAGGATTTTATACAGTATTTAACCGTTTTGAAATGTAGGTGTGTTGTACATTACACCTACAATATAGGTACCTACGATTACAATTTTCAGGTGAAAATCCGAGTACTGAAAACTTTATATTTCGCAGTATTACTACGAAATAGAATTAACATGCTCAGTATAATGATAGGGGTGATGCGACTCACCTATACCAGTAAACCACAAGTACAGTCATATACGTGTGTACTGTGAGATAGATGTAGGACAAATCTAGACTGTTCTGCATGGCCTACCTTATATAGATAAAATTCGACTTTGTCTTTAACATTAACTTAAGATAGTGTTTTGTTTATTTAAAACTGATTGGAATGTTTGCTCATAATCAAGATAGTACAAAATCGAAGAGTCGTCGAACTTCGTGATATTATTGATAATGCCAAGTCATTACTGTTATCTCGTATTATCATCATAATGACGAAGGTCGATCATTATTTTCTAAGAACGCCGTCCAAGCGTGGCGTCTGACGTCATAGCTTCACTTTGATTAAAATGTTATGCGTTATACATAGATAATATAGACATTTCATATTGTTTCCATATAATAACGTCTTCTAATAGAAGCTATTTCGGGTTAGAGTGAATGTGGTATATAAACATGTTATTAAGGGTTAAGTAAAAACGTAATATTACGCCGTTGTTTCCTGATATTTGAGTTTGTGCTCGTGTAAGTCTGATCCAGAGTCCAGTGGTGAAAGTGACCGACTTGCTATTATACTTATAAACTTGCCGGATTAGTGATCTAAACGATAGTTAAAATTGTATCTAAATCCTTTGTGTGATTTATATGTAGCGGAGAAACAGAGTGAAGAAATCAGCAACTTTTTAAACTATTAATTTAGAGATTATTGCAACCTTCTTTCATGTAGTTCGAAGCATTCGGTAAATTTATTACATCGTACGATGACGAATTTTACTTACTGTGTATCTATAAACTTCGATTACTACGTGCTGTATCGTCTAGCGTTGTTAATTTATATGTTCAGAGTTCTAGTTCCTATACACAACTAGATTATATTGTGTCTCCAAAACAAGTATAAACTTTTACAGGATATTCAGGGCATGTATGTGTACATTGAAAGTTTAAAGCTAAACTAAGGTGACATGAAGGTTGATTTATATTGATCCAGTAGCTGGCACCAGCATCACTGGATTGAAAACGTAATTCGAATTTCGAACGTGCTTTTACTATGATACACTGGATTCTGAACTGGATTGAAAACGTTTACATTAATGGGTACAGTGATGATTCAGTGCCGGAATCCAGTGGTGCTAATATCATAGCATAAGAATATTAAATTAGATTTGTACTTAATATTTTAGTAAGTATAAATTCTATTAAAAATTTAAAACCCTCGATGTAATCCACCATTTTGTGGCGGCGGCCATTTTGGACCGATTTTCATCAAACATAGCTAAGAACACTCCCAACTAATTTATCATTTAAACCAAAAAAATACAAATTCTAAATCGGTTCATCCGTTCGGAAGTTAGATGCCACAGACAGACATACACACACAGACACGTCAAACTTATAACACTCAGTCGTTTGTTTTTGCGTCGGGGGTTAAAAACATAAGTTAACTGTAGTTAACAACCTCGGTAGCTAGTCCATGAAGCACAGATTAACATAGAACTCTAACTACATGGTGTACGGTAGGTTGACATTGCAAAAAAAAAACATTTACCATGAGGTCGGCTACTATGTTTGGCGTCCACCCGGTATTTGAATAAACCTAAATTTGAACAAAATCCAGGCCGTAACACTCTGGTCACGACAGGTCGTTTTGACTATGCTCTAAAGAATCTGTACCTACCTCACAATGTTACAACGTGTAAAACAATTTTGGATTCTGCACGAAAAACATAAGTTTTACAAACTTAGGCAGGGTAATATAATCGGATAGGTTCAGCAATAGAGCTATTTGATTAATGAATGTTTTATGGAAAAAGCAACATAAATAACAAAATTGTTTTTTTTTTTTGCTGAGGTACAACAGGTTGAAAACGTAAGTAAAGTTAATGTCCGTTTGTCTCACATTCAGATGTGAACACATACAATGAATAATGAATGCAGATGAATAGCGCCCCTAATATTTATTCTGAGAACTGAATTTTAGAGCTTTGTAGAGTTACTGAAATAATGACTCCGTATCAAAGTTTTATTCGATTGTTTAGTGCTTCAAATAAGATAATCTAATTTATTTATTGTTACAGTATGATACAATGTGACAGTGCCTTTACTGGCTTAGTCCAATAGTTTATTGAGTAAAAAATTTTGGTAAGGCTCTACATCTCATAAAAAGCCTAGTCACATCAGCCGAAAGATTGTTGGACATAGATCTTTCAGACTTTTCACGAGTTTTAAACGAGTTATGTCAGTCTGATCCCCTGAATCTGATACCCTGGGGGATCTAAACCGACATCATCCATCAGTTGCTACTTTTATTAGTTTACATATCATCGGTTTGCCTTGGTGACTTGATAATCACAAATTAAGTAATTCATTAAAATTGTAAAAAGATCACTTAACATTTGTAAGCTATTAAATGTTAAATTATACAATTTAACATCGCTACGTCAAAGTTTCATCAAGATAGGCTTGACGAATAGAATACATTAATAATTAGTAATTATGCTTAAAGAGTTACTATCAACACACCGTTAAAACATGTAATAATATAATAATGAGAGAGACATGCGCTCATAAATAATATGATGAATTATAGATAGATTAATGATATTAATGATATCAATTATATTATAATTATTATATTATTATTATTAATTATAGGCACTTGTAAAATATTATCTACTTACGAATAAGATATTTACTTCTTTATAAATATTTCCTTTGCAACTAGTATATGATAGATGCTCACCTGTTAGGTCATTCACCAGTTTGTCTCAATGACTTATTCAATCCACAAAGATGTTATTTTACCGCCTACTTTTGAGCCTTTATTGCACTATAAGGGACATTTTTAAGAATATATTTATGTCATACTGTTCATGTTACTAAATGATTCGCCAATCCGCTTTAAGCAGGAGATGATCATTGCTCACATCTTCTCTTGAGGAGAGGCTTTCAACTTGCAGTAAAAATATTATGGGCTGAGACTAATAAATTAGTATTAGTAGTTTAAATATTTAACAGAATAAAATATAATAATTTAATTTCAGCAAAATAACATAATTCATTAATTACAGATTTATTTACAAGCATTTATTGTCCAATAGTAGCGATTGTAAACAAGATAGATTCGAGTACCAACATTCGATGTGATAAAAATTAATCAATAAGTAAATACGTATTTTATTAACTTTGTAATCAAGAAATGTCCTTCTCCGTATAATATACACATAATTATGTTTTTATCTTTATCTTATGTTTTTGGGTATTCTTAAAAGGCCAACGTATTGGTAATCTTGCCATCTTTCTGCTATACCTATTTTCTTCCGAGTTTCAAGATATTTTTTTTGGGTATATCAAAATTATTAAATCCGAGCTCGAAAGAACTTAAATATCTTCTTGATGAAGCGAGGTTTTTCCTGCAGTAGAATAATAACGGGCTGCTATGATGAAATTTCTTAGTGATTACTCATCAAGAGTCTGGATAAGTGGCGGGTACAGGACGAAACGACTTTAATTAAGTATATTCGATAAAGCAATTGTTTAACCAATTCACGTATTTATAAAGACTTTCAGTACTTGAATTTTTAACAAATTGCCATTGATAGACTGGCCTGATGGCCTAGTGGTTAGTAACCCTGACTGCTAAGCGGGAGGTCGTGGGTTCGATTCCCACCCAGGACAAATCTTTGTGTGATGAGCATGATTATTTGTTCTGTGTCTGGGTGTAATATATCTATAATATGTATTTATTTACAAAAAAAAACGTATATATGTAGTATATCAGTTGTTTAGTACCCATAACACAAGCAAATATAATTGCTTAATTTGGGGCTAGATGGCGCTGTGTGAAAGTGGTAGAATATTATTATTATTAATATTATTATTATTATTATATGCAATATTAACAATACGTTAAAACGAGCAGCGATACGCGCTGATATAATACGAGCTAAAATATCGTGTTCGTACAAAGAAACAATACAATCGCTGTGATCCAGTTGCGTCCACAAATTTGCGTCAAATGTTGTGAAAAATCCCAAGTACTTTTTGATAGTCAGCTATTTTTTAACAGACCAATGTTACTAGACCTTTCAATGCAGTGCAACATAAAATTCATTGTAATAAAAGGCCTAAACCTATACAATTTCACTTGGAAAAACTAAATGACAAAGATTTAAATAATCTCGTTGAAAAACAAAATTTTTTTCATTATTATAGCGCTTACTAGCAGTGCTTTCTTAAAAATGTAGAATCTTGCCGAACTAACCTTAAGGTCAACTTTGTTCTCTTCTTTAGATGCGGTAACAACACCGTACCAACAGAGAACGGCAGTTTTTACTATTATGCCAATAGGTATAGAATAAATTAAGTGCATTTCATTCTTTTTTTATTATGACAGTTCATGTTTACGTAATTCTCGAAAATAACATTATTTATATTCTAAGTGACAGCTAGAGTGAAATCTGTGCAGATACTTGACTGCGTCGATAACCTAAATAAACTAGATAGGCACAATGGAAGATCCTAACAGTGAAAGGCAGACATAACTGGTCTTGGTAGCAAGTCATGTCGGCTTCGAGGGCAATGTTAAAACTGATAAATTGGTAAGAATGTAATTTTTTTTATTTTAAGTGCAAAAACAAAAGAGAACTGAACTGATAAATTGTGGCACTGTAGCAGAAGGCAATTACTGACACTCACCGGAATGCTCAGAGGATTATATCACGAACGAAAACTTCCTCAAAATTAGTCTGTTCAACTGCAAACAGGCAGAACTTGTGGAAGACGAGTCAATGCTTCTTTTAGTACATGAATGCTAAGCGATAGCTGCCAGTAGAACAAACTTTCTATAATCTAGAATGAGATGACTATATCACAACATAAAAAAAAGGTTTGTTGTCGCGTTTATTTTAGTGCGATTATATCAGGAATCTGTACCATTAGTTTTTCATTTTGGCGTTTTCCTTACGACTAGTGTATAAGATTAGAATAAACGGTTGTTGTAGTATTACGGCAAAAACGTCTGGTTTCGGAGCGTCGGTCGTCGCAACGTCTCGTGGTTGCCCTGTCACTACCAGCGCTAGATTATATCGCGAAATCCAATTTCGTGGTTTTGTTATCGCTCTCACAGGAAATTTACTAGATTATTTTCTTCTAATGAAATTTAAACTTTTTTTATAATATTTGAACTTTAATAGCATCTAACAACTTTAATCTAATCTAAGCTTATCTCTGGAACTACCAGTCCGATTTAAATTATTCTTTTTGCGTATGATAGCCTAGTTCTTGAGAAAGGTTACAGGCTAAGTAACATCAAGCTACTGGCGTTGGGAGCAGAGCAGTACGCAAAGACGCGGGTGAAACAGCGCCACAGAAAGCTAGTCAAAATATAATTATGCATATAAATTTGACAGTGCTTGTATTTACGTCGAAAAACAAAATTCTTTCATATTATGAGCTGTTAGTGGTGACACAAACGCATAACGTTAACTTTAAGAGAGAATTAATTACAATTCTAACTATTGATAACACTTTTAAAAACATTATTAGAACTTGGACTGAATAATAAAATTAGTTAATAAACGGTGACTTTGCTACCTGACATTGTAAATTAGTCATGCAAGCTTACCGCAGTAAATAAATAAAAATAGAAAGTACGAGACTTCAGGTTTCACTAAGTAGATTTATCATTGGATAAAGTTATACGAGTTATTAATATTATTTGAAAAATGAACGTAAGCGAGCGGTATGATACCAGGGACTGTGGCGTCATTTTTGGATAAATTTTGGTTTTCATCAAAAACTTTTAACAGAAATAACAGAAAAATTTTGATATTTCCTGTCTAGGATTTTTCTCTAATACTTATCAAAATTATAAAGGATTAGCATTGCAAGCATTATTCTAAGTTCTGTAGCTTTAAATTAGCCTGCAAGAATGGGCTTAGTAATGATTAAACCGTCCAATTTCGGTTCAGGGGATTCGAGATTAACTTGCGCACAAAGCCGCCTCATGCAAAGGACATGTGTTCTAGTAATTACTTAAAAGATGTGGTTTATCTTCGAAGGCTTCATTCTTATATGGTCAAATAATGACTGGTATTTATTTATAAAAATGTTTACACGTAGGTACTGTTTGCATCTGAATATTGTAAAGCCTTATCAAGAAGACTATTTTAAAATGAACACTGTAGGTTTTAACGTAACTAAAATAAATTCTTTGTTTTATTACATCTAGCTCTATTTTATTTTTATGTACTTGCAATGAGCTTCCAGATTCTAAGGTCTTACTCGCCATGTGCTTGAAAAACCATTACATACAGACAGATGATAGTTTTTTACAATCACCGATCAGCAGAAACATCATTCTGCCTCAGCTGACACAGCGAGTAGATACATGTACGTTGCTAGTTCTATGTAATAATTTAATGTATTAAACATAACAAAGGACATAGGTCGTGTGATATTGAACATGAAGGTTGTAAGGGAACCGCATTATTTAAGCCTTGGCTCATTCGTTCTAGGCTTACAAAGCGAGCGTCGTCTCTGCGGATTAAAATGAGTTACTTTGTTGCTTCTACCTGCATATTATCGCAGTCGGCGTTCTTACAAAGTACACTGCTATGTTTACTCCCCGTCTATTGGGGATTTGTTCCGGTATTAAGCTTAGTAATATCGCAAAAAATAGATTACATAAACATGGCTTTAACAGCTTAATTTAATTTACAATATAATGAAAGTATTATGTTGTCGTAGATTTACACGTTTATTTTTAGTGCTTAATATCCGTCGTTTGCATACGTTTTAACTTATATAAATGTTGGTTTATGGCGTTATTGACGTCATTGCTTGTTACATCCACCCACTATCTATTCATTCAAGCATCGTGTGACTAGCGCACGATTCCGCTAATACGAACAAAATTGAATGGCCGCTTGAGAGTTTTTGATATTGCTCATCATGTATGCAATGCAATCGTCTATATCTCGTGTTTTATTCGTTGCTGGAAAGAATTCTATGAACATTTTATGCTGCATTTAAGTAAACATTACACTATTTACTCGGTCTTATTTTGATAAGTGCAGAAATATCAAGTTTTTTTTTATTTAGATGTCATGCCATATATGCTCTGATTGAATATTATGTTTTACATCCATTTCCTTGTGTTTAGAAGCCACAAGATTTGGCCGTCTATGGTTGCCATATTGGTTTTATGATATCAAATAGCAGGGATCCTCGCGATGACTAAAAGTGAGCAAGTTGCGTTCGTCTCAGAAAATTCAAATACCTATAAAAGATTTTTTTAATTGCCGGGTTTCGTAACCTCAATTTCGTATACATCACTGTTTACTTACTGGGTGGTAGAGAAATGCTCTTGAAATAAGCTCCTAGTAATTAGTGGTAATTATTCTTAATAAAAATATACATAAGTAGCTAATTCACAATATTATTGCTTCTTTGTAGCATAAATAGATCTACTGTACTGGGTATCAATTAAGCATTAATTTCGTAGATATGATTATGGGACAATACTTGTAATGACTAACAGAAGCTATCATAGAACATACATTGTAGGAATGTTATCGTACTTAACTTGTAAGTAAGATAAACATTGACGACGTCTAGCGATAGGGTTCTTTTAAAATGATATTACTGAGTTGCCATTTCTTGATAACTTAGATACATTTTTAAGTGTATTTATTCTGATGGTGAAATTTTTATTTGGTCACTTGCTGCATGGAAAGAAATAGATTCCAGGAGTGCTAGACACTGTCCTAAATCATCAGTATGATAGGAAATACTAACCACAACCATGCCCGCGTGTATAACAAAACTTTACTTTAATTATTTGAACATTTAGTTATGGTGGATGTCATATTTTAATGAAAGCATTTACAAAAGAATGCGTCCGTTTAATTAGTGTGCTAAAGTTAGTTCAAGGTACGAGTAATATAAAATTTGTTCAGCGGGTAAGTAATAAAATGAATATGTATAGTCAGACAGGCAACAAATTCATATTTCTAATAGAGATATGCAATGAGTAGTTATGGGAAGGATGACTTGCATAATTTGTGAAAAACTTAAATACTAATTACTAAATTAGTATGTTTTATTAAAAATAAAAACGTGTATACCCATTAATATGAGAAAATACCAGGAAGTCTTGTATCATCATCATTATATTAGCTGAAAGACGTCCACTGCTCAAATGAGGCCTACATGAAAGTACGAGATTTAGTTTCGTGCTTGAAAACAAATCACAATTAGTGACTAGAACTACACGTTTAGTCAAATATTTGCCTTCTATTAGAAGCCTTCTTCTTCTAATTCTCTAACCTAAACCTCTAAACTCTTCTTCTAACCTGCGACGATTAATGTTATTACGTTGATAATATGAATATGATGTATTCAACACTAAAGTTTGGAAAAACGAGCTGACTTAAATCTATCAAGTTAGTCATCTATGTAGTTACTTATTTCAGTTAAAAGACGTCCACTGTTAGGCTTTATCAAGCTTCTCCACTTGTACTACTGCCCACATTCATTCATTAATGTTGGGTATAATTACAATATCATAAATCAATCACACAGCGTGTTATGTACATGACAGTGAAAAACACAAAAACACCGACCTATATACGGTCAGACAGCAGCGTTTAAAATATGTTCTATCATAGATATTACGCCAGTGGTGATATAAACATATTACAATAATAATTAATTAAATATTAATGTACTGTAACTTATTTTGTTTGGAGCTTTCTGTCAGTTAAGAATTAATTCACATACTAATGGGTTTCGGGGGGTGAGCGAGGTCACTATGCCAGTAGTTTGACACGTAGTTTAGTATGTATCCACCACTTTATTTAAAGGGTGAGTTTTGATAGGTTTCAAACCTTCAGTCATTCTCCAGATTACCGTAAGACTTAAATCGTGTACCTACATTTAACGCTCGAGTTAGTAGGCTCACAACTCGATTTTCACCTTATCATTGTCGAGCTGATTGCTAACTGTGAAGTGATATTTAGTAAGTAACACTGCTGCTCGTTCACCGGGTGTTTCTTTAGTCGCAGCTTACTACACCCTCGGAATGAGATAGAGTGCTTACATATTCTGGATCGGAGCATGGTTGCTCTAAATAGAGATTTTATTTTATTATTAGTAAGTAGACCACTCGAGGTCCACATATACGTAGCGTAGGAGGTCCCTACTGGATTACACCGAGGTGAATTGCATCATTGTGGCGTGCCTGTTACAATTTTACGACCATTGCACATTGTTTACATGTTACAGAAACCTTTGCCTGGTTTACGACTCAAAATTAACAAGTTAACATGGTTTATAAAATTTTCGGCTTATGTTGGAAGTAGGGACATTGTATATTGTGAATTTTGTTCAGTTATTCTCATGGTGTGTTATTTATACTGGATAAATGTTAGGGTTACACAGTGATCATCAATAAATTTGTAAAAATTTGTAGATTATAAATTTTCAAAATCTGGATCGTGAAATAATTATTAGGCATCGCTAAAAATCTCAAATCAAATTGATGACGAATTAAATGATCGACAATACACAACTGAAACCACTGAAAACAAAATAACAGAAATACACATTCCATGTTGGTTAAATTACTTTAATAAAGTATTACTAGGCTTATGACATATGAGGATGCTTAATTCAGTGATCAATAACCCGCAAAAGATCACTCTAATCTTGCTTTTATTGGCTCTGGTAACTATGTCTAAGTACATATCCTAGAAGTACATTTCTATGAAGTTCCGGCATATAATTGAGAGAGAACTGTTGAAACATGTGGTAGGTACCTTAAACTATATTTTTGATAAAATATATGGAATAGATATGCTTATAAATGCAGGGCAGTACCAGTACATCCCGAGAATGCAAATTTAAAAGGTGGTTTTTTGCAATGAATCGCTTCTCTATTAACGCGATGGCGAGGCAATATCTCCGAGTATTGTAAAATAAAAAAAGGGAAATAAAGTAACTTGTATGGCGGGTTGGTTGCAAGATGCAGAAATCTGTGTGGGGCGTGGGCGTGGGTGAACCGGTCTAGACACGATGAACTTTAAGAATCCGACAAACAAAAATAAAAGATTCGCTATACCGCGACACCGACCTGTGGACGCTGGGCTTAATGCCTCCTTTAAGTCACGGACTGATTTAACACATTGTGCTAAGTCATTCCACTATAAAGTTTCATTTAACAATATGAGTATCAAAAAAATTGTAGCATAAATTATATCTATAGATAAAACAATAAAAATACTTTGTCAGTCTTATCCGTTTGCAAGCCACAAACCGAAATTACAGAGGCAGTTTTAAACTAACATTTGTCATTAGTTAAAAGTCCATTCATCTATGTCGTGTTCAAATTTCGTTGTGATATCTTCATTTACCGGTGATTCGTAAATGTGTAAACGTAACTAGACTACAAAGCACGCAGGACAAACGGTGACTGTTTAAAATCTGTTGCATATTACAAGAGTGTGCTAAACAATGCGGTATTCTTAGACTAACTAGTTAATACTACGCCAGCCATTGCTGATTCACTTTTGCTAGTTTTAAGCTGACATTTTCGGTGTATGCATCTGAGTAAAAACGGCTATGATTAGAGTGACCTTAACATATTATTCTTAAAAGGAAACCCAAATTGCGTAATAAATCAGCATATTTTAAATACTTGTTTGATTTTCATCGAAGAAATCGCTACAGGTAATTAACGATATTTTTAGATAAGTGCTTCAACAAGAATAATCAAAATTAATCAAAAATTGGGTGTAGGAATTTAAAATGTTAAATTTTTGAAATTTATAATTTTCTAAAATTTGTTGCTCTAAATTGGTTAAAGTGGAGATGCTTATTAAATGAGGCCTTTCAAATTGATTTATTTCAAATTATCCATGTTTCAGCGTTGATGGTGTGTATACATTTAAACATTTTGCACCTACAGACAGTAACGCCAAAGGTGGAGTTGTACAATAAGTGCTAATCATTTGTGCAAATGCAATTTAATTTAATGAGATTTTCTAAAAGCACAATGAACCTTGTCAGAGTTTATCGTGAACTCTCGAGAGAAAACTCTAATTTACCTCGAGTGGACAATTAGAAGAAAATAGAAGAGAGGGCGTCGCGGTGGATTAGATTAGTGCAGATGAGATTAGTGGCGTTTGCCGCGAGCACGCCGCGCTGCGACCACCTTCTAACATATGAACCTGCTAATTACAAACTGCTCCCACTGCGTTTTAAAAGACTCGATTATTGCCACTAGCTGATTTCAGATTGCAACATACACTGTGTTTTGACAGTTGAGGTTTTAGGTTTATGTACGAGTTCAGGTTTTTCTAGAAGTTTGGCGTTTTGCTGATTAGGTATGTCTATTTCAGATTTCTAGCCCTATGAAAGCATTTATTGCTGCGAGGCGCGGGCTGTAGTTTCGCGGGCTGGACTCGGGTGGGGCTGCACCCTAATGCAATGATTCATATTATTCGGTTTGCGGGCGAGTTGAACGTCTTCCATTATTGTCATTCATCGGAGGAAGTGGGCGGTGAGGGGCGGCGCGGGTGCCGGCGGTAGCCCCCCGCTTGGTTCTCAGTCGCTCGCCGACACTCTCGCCGTCAGCACGCGAGAGCCGCGATGCACGTAGCCTTTGGTTGACGCATTCAGTCGCGGCCCGCGTGTGTGTGCCATCTCCGTGATCCGAGACCGGAGCTCTTTGAACCGCGTGCAGTGTACCCGCAGCCAGTGCGCTTCTTCGGATCTTGCTACGTTCCGTGCGGAGCGAACAGCCGGAGTACCAGCACGACATCCGACGGCTCAGCTGACCGGCGCGCCTACTGCCTGCGAGCGCACGGTGAGTGCGATCGATCACTGCATGCACGCGCTCCACATCATTTTGTGTCTATTTCGAGTCGCTCGCGAAACAGCTCCCGATGGATCGCATGTACACATTTCGCATATCACCACACGCCGCGACAGCTGCCAAAGGTTGATGATTTTGCCGAGGAATAATGACTTATGTCAAGTGTCCTCGCACCGATGCAGTGAGCGTGTTTATAAACAGTGTTGGTTTACTGCAAAAATGGGTAACGAGGTGCTTCGATTGTCCGTGGTATCGTTTTATATTACAAGTTGAATCGGTTGTCGTCTGTTATTAAGGTGAAATCGGTTAGGAATTCGAAACAAATGTAGCGAGTGTAACACGTATCATGTGATGTACGTATTTAAGTGAGCCGAGGTCCTCTCAGAGGTTTCCCCCTGTGGTTTCCCCTCTCGGTACGTTCATCGGCCAGCGCCAGCTGACTTCCCGTCAAATTGCACTCTTGCGCAAAACGTACGGCTAGCACACCGTACGCCGCGCCTGCCCAACGTTTCCCCACCTTTACACAATGTAACATTTTACTAAATTAATATAATTCGCTAATGTAAATAATGATAATATCTTTCATTTGTGTATCTAAAAAAGTAAAGAAGCTATGTATTTTTACAATTTTTACATTGTAAAAATACATAACATTAATACTTTGCTACAAACTGTGTTGTAAATAACAGTAACAATTCGTGCGTCTACTCAGATCACTTCATATGTAGACACATAGATTTATTAGTCTGATATTAATATCATAATAATTAAACATATTACGAGTAATATTTATTCAATACATATACGTAGGTAGGTACATATTATGTGAAGACTACGACGTCTAATTAGATTTGCGCCGTGTCCGTCCTCCTACATAAATAATAATAATATGGTTGCGTACGTACTGCACAGATTTGTACAAAACGTATGATGTAGGTAAGTACTTATCAATGTGGCAAACTTAAACTTACTAATAATGAGAAAAATGTGAGAGAAATTATGTAAAACACGACACAGGTGGTTCGCACGTCAGGCAACACAACTTGTTATCTCTTATCAATCTGCTCTTGCGAAGGTCGTGCTGATATACTGATTCCGGTAGTTACCACTCGCGTTATGAATAAGTATATAGGCATACCTACACAATGAAAATGAGAATATCATTGAAATTTAAGGAGGCTAAAACAGAAAAATCTAATGCTACTTTATCTTTTATTATATCTGAATATCGAAATCTTCTTTTAAATTGGCAAATGAAATATAGGGTATAAATAGGTTATTTTCAGGTTACATAATACCTTGGCATTTTTTCATTCTGCCATTCTGAAAATTAATTTATAGTCTGTTAGTGTCAAAGTCAAATCTATATACCTATCAAATATATGACGTTTAGTATCAATAACAATACATCAAAAACAAATTGTAAAACTACACATTATTTAATTAATTAGAAGTGTGCCCGTGTGTTTTATTATTAAATATATACTTGTTTAATTTTAAATAAAATTTATATCTTTTTTGTTTAATTTAAGTTTGTGGTAAATTATTTTTAACGTTCAGAAATTAATTTGCACCAAGTTCAGTGTACATACATCAACACCTTTCAGTACCTATTTCAAAAGCCACATTATTTTTATTTCTTAGTTTTTAATTAAAATAATGCTTCAAATACGTGAGTCATCATAATAGTTCCTCTTTTTTGGTATATAACTTAGAAAGAGTTAAATAAAAACTTTATAATATAATAAAACAAATAATATACGTCAAGTTACACCAACTTAGGGGTGAAAATAACACTTTGGACAACTATGTTGAAGAAGTAGTTGTAGATTTTTAATTTTATTAATAAAGGTCATTGTTTAAAATGCAATCTACTTTATTAAATATTAGCAGTTGCCCGCAGCTCCGTTCGCGTGAATGTGGGTTATCGCATACCTACCTAACATATTATTACTAATCATGAACATGTCTCTGTTCAAACATTAACGATTTTTCATACAAACTTTCATTCCTATTTCAACCCCTTTGAGTTATTTTTTCGCAATAAATAGATAGCCTATATTATTCCCCAAGGTCTAGTCTATCTTTATACTACATTTCATCAAAATCAGTTTAGTGGCTTAGGCGTGAAAGCATAACAGACAGACAGACAGACAGAGTTAGGTACTTTAGCATTTATAATATTAGTATGGAAGTATGGATTTACAAACAACAAATAATACAATTGAACTTCTAACAAATTTTTGGCTTTGTTTGTACAAATTATTTTTACTTCTTACCTAATCTTAGTCAGAACACAGACTGTCTTCATCACAAGTGCTACATCCAGTGAAAACTGTAATATACCTAAATTATTTATCATCACAAACTACTAAACTACCACACAGGTTGTTGACATTTATCCCTTATCTCATTAGTTGTTGTTAATCGACCCAGCGGGTACTTAGGTAGTTGTTGCAAATCACCCCATTTTGTGAAAAATGTAAAACTTTTTCGATCATATTGTTACAAAAGTTCAAACTGTATTGCTTACTTGTTTAGTTAATTTGTCGCACAAGACACTAGATTAGCACATCTAAGCGCTCAAATGCTAGTTCTTTTTTTATGTTTTCAATAGATTATCGTAAAGTTTACGCACTAATGAAACGAGTTCTAATTTGAACTCCCTTGACAATTAAATACGGGCGAATTCAAACAAATGGCTTAACTCAATACCGCCAATTGTAAAATTTGAAATTAGAGACAAATATTGCCATTATTATTTTTATTATAAATAATTTTAAGTATTGTCATTAAAAAGCAGAGATTTTTGTTTCCAAAAAATACTTAGTTTTTCATCCCGGCGTTGTTATTCACCCCAAACTACCGGTAGGTACTTTTTGCTTGAAAACTTGAAGTTAATTGCTATCAGTTTACAAGACATACATACTTAATAGCTTGTGGTGCATTTACCGTAATAAGTTTATCAGCTTCAAAAATCTAAACGTTTTATGGACGCGTTCGAGATTTTCCATGACGTTTCGTTTTCGTTTCGTTTTCCATCCATTAGATTTCAGTTTTCTAAGTAATCGTTTTTGAATATAATATTATATAATGTTTAACTACTTAAAAGTTCCTCTAGATATGAGATTATACATAAAAACTGTTGATTTCTCAATAATGCAAAAAAAAAAAAACAATCAGTTGTGGCCCGATTTCGCAAAATTAGTTATATCACAGGTCACAAAATTATTTATTGCTATAACTAGATGTCCGTTCTCCCTTCGCTTCGGTATTAAAAGTTTTATTCGGTCTCACAACAAACGTCGCGATATTACCTACGTCTTCAAAATATTATTGCTATACTGCAAATTTACTTTACAAACTTACAAATATTGAAACTCTGAAAATTGTTTAAAATATATTCAACGTAATAAAATATAGCTTATGTTACCCCCTTTATTTATTGATTTCTAAAGGTAAACAAATTTCTTAAATCGGTAACGTAAAATTTTAGTTAAATCGTTGCAAACAAATAAACATACAAAAAATCTAAACTCTTTTCTTTATAATATTAGTTTAGACTAACAGAGAAAAGTCTGCTGAAGCCCAGGGTCAAGTGTTTTAGGTCAATTTTATTTTATGGACATAACATTGCCTTATCGCATACATAACACGGTCGTAATAAACGACCGACGATAAGCATTTTGTACTAATTTTATAAGAACTTATTGCTCAGTTATCTTAAAAACTATACTTATTAAATCATTAATTCATTATCATTACTTTATTAAGTCAAATAAATACTTATATACATACAGATGAGTGGGTACGATGCGTATAAATTGTGCATTTATGTATTTAGTGCTTTAACCTTCAGATAAGGGCAAATTCAAAAGTAGTCGATAGGTATATTATAAATGCGAAAGTAAGTCTGTCTGTCTGTCTGTTACGCTTCCACGCCTAAATCACTGAACCGATTTTGATGAAATTTGGTATTGAGATAGATTAGATCTCGGGAGTCAATATAGGCTATCTTTTATTGAATAGAGATATAACTGACATTTACGCGGGCGGAGCTACGGGCAACGTTATAACTAAACTAACATCGGGGTAACTACTGCTTATGATACTGCACGATAGTATGCATTTTTATAACAAATTAAAACAATTTTGTAAGGTCACCATTCCTTGAACATATTCAATTATTCAACAGTGTCCCTTAGGCTTTTCTATTCAAATCATTCAGCCTTCTTTTCGCTTCAGTCAGTGCGATAGTAAATAATTAAAAATAATTATTACCTGAATGTAATCATAAATCGTAATTTGAAATAATTTCCACAAACAAGTTAACTTTGAATACTTCTTTGTTTTCAAACATTAACAGAAGATAAGAAAATAAACTTAACACTAAACTATCCTTGTGCTGATTTTTTTACACGTGTTTACGGACGGAATAAACAAAACAATTAAATATGTATTTGGTGACACATAATTTGTTCTATAAGTAGACAAAAGAGCACAGATAATACACGTGACCGTAGTCATTAATTTAAGCAGATAACAGTTTAAAACTTGTAGGTAATCAAATCGTCTACTAATGGGTCAGTCCATTGTCAGCAGGTTATTCAACATCGAAGAATGCGTTCGGCGCATTAAGGGCAAATAGACTCCCGTATCTACAGTGGGTACAAAAGAGTATTGACACAGGCAGATAAGCATATCTGAGTGTACACTAATGTAGGTATCTGCGCGGCTGGTGCACACTCATTGTTCCGTTATCATGTACGGTTAACGCATTATTATGAGGCCGATAAGCAAATAAATGGCCGCTTTCTACTCTACTGATGTCAATAAGACGTCACTAGTCTGTCCTGTTTATATGAATACCTTCTTTTTTGTCTTGATAAGTATATCGTATTGTTACAATATTTACACACAACTAATGCACGGACAAATACGAATCTTCTGAAAAGGTTCGAAAATATTAAACAAAAGGTTTCTTCTCGTATGAGTCCATAAAATGTTTATTTATAAAAAGGTTCTGGTTTTTTTTGACATGTTTCAGGAATACGATTTAGGCAAAGTCCCTATACAATAAAGTTAATAGTCTTGACAATACAATGAAACGAAAATCTCCAAGAGAATAAGGAATTAGGTACCTACCTACTAAAGTTTGTCAGGGTTCTGAAAGATATTTAGCGAACATCTTTGCTGCAGCTATTTTTTGTAGGTAATTTTGCAGTGAAAGTTGTGAAGAATAGTGCGTAGCTACGACAGCGGCGATCAAACAATTCCTTTGCACGACTTATGCCCAAAAAGAATAACGTCCAAAAATACGAATATCGTAATTTCGGCACAGCGCTCCTGGTTCTTTCGTTGAGAACTAAATTTTGACATTAATGTTTTGCGCTATCACCCCGATGAAACAAACACACGTAACTTAGGATAGAGCTGCAATGCAACAACCATTTTTACAGTTTAGCATTTCATTGTCAGCGCGTGCTAGAGTGGCGTGTCGGCGACACTGGGGCGGGTGCGTCCGTTCGTTCACTTCGCAGAGGCTATATTTAGTGGGAGCAGAGTGCGACGTGGTGCTACTTCGGCTGCGGCGGCTCGCGCGCCGGTTGCACGTGGAATGCAGTCCGCCGAGCACCTGACCTACCTCAACTCCGCGCTGTCACAGTTTCGGCGCACGCACAGCCTCTCACCGCGCCTCGTATCAGGATGCCGATGCCCGATCCACCGTCGCACACGTACGCCACGTCTCAGCGACGTACCGTTGCTGAGATTCACGCTCGCTTCTCGCCATTTACGACCACACTCGTAAAGTTCGTTATATGTACTTGACACCAATTAGATTTCTCCGAAACTGGTGGGTGAGGCTGGTAATGGAATGCTGCTAAATCTTACAGTTGTATCTTGAATTGAACTCATTGTGTCATCATTACTCACCACTGACTACACTGGCTACGCAAATCTATTTCTTGTCTAAGTCTTTTTATTTTGACTCTGAACTTCTGTGTTTAGGTTCTATAGACACTTTTCATTTCACCCGGATCCATATTCAGACCTGAAGTAATTTGTGCAATAGATAATTGTTAGACTGCTTCGTTTTATCTAATCCCGTATCAACACATAATTATTTTAATAAATTATTTAGTAGTAGTAGGTATTAAACAATAATCTTTAAAGTTGACTATGTAGATTTACTAAATATATTTACACAGGTTTCGACCAAAATTGTAAAAGGTCCATCAGTGGATGTATTCTGTATAGAAAAAATTATTAGAAATGTGTGTATATATCTAATGCATAATCCAAGTTTGAAGATAATTACCATAATAATTTGTGTCATGTCATGTCGTTCTGGGAACACTATAACGTAGACGAGGATGGGTGGAGATGGAGATCACTGCTCTGAATAAACGCTGAGTGGTACGTATTTGGTCTGAGTATAGGGGTGCGTCGGCCGCAGTGGCGCCGGCTAGGTCAGACGCCGCTATTAGATCCGCAGATTGATCGCAACTCCGTCGCGTTTCTTGTATAGACGTCTTATTTTATTTGCCAAAGTACTTGCATGACGCAACTACTGCTTTTTGATGTTCGTTTAGACTTTATGTAAGGCTTCCTGCCGCTTGCCAATTAACGTCTGATGTATTGCTCGTCTGTTAGTACATGAGCGAGGTCATATCACAACCCTGGCCTGCATCATGTATCGAACAAGGTTGCGTTGTGATAAAGGATACTATATTGTACCTGCCGCTCGTCTGTCGGTAACCATTGTTATAAATATATTACAATATTTAATTTAATTTAAAGACTAAGTTTTGTTTTCTTAATAGGTACCTATACAATTATATTTTAGTTATGGTTAAGCTGTCTTAGATAGGGGATAGGAAACTGATGCGCTACATTTTATTGTAGTCCAGGTTTTTTCACAATTAATCTCTATGCTCCATTACATGATATTGTTTCAGTGAACCTTTTTGCATAAAGGCGAACAGCTGTGCAGCTTTTATCATCAGCACTATAAGAGACCGTGTCGCAAATTTTCTGTCTAAAAATGCTTAATATTGGTCTGTTGCTTAGAGTTAATACCCAATACATGGCAATAGTCACACATGCCATTTACCGGGGATAGTGAAACGTGGGTGTGATACCACTCTATTTATCTTCGAGATAATAAACGTGACAATTGAATAACTTTGTTAGGTATATGACGTAATTTTATTAATATTGCTTTAATTAAATGGTTCATGTTCAGTTGAAATGTATAGAGTTATTCAATATAGATTTAAACAAAAATAAGAGTCAAAGAACCTAAATAATCAAGACAGAAAATTTTATTATGAGGCAGAACTTATAATAGGTACCTAATTATTGGTTAAATGTTTAAGCCATAAGACTAAACTCAACATGACTGAAATGTCAAACTGGAACTTCATCCAGATACTAGCTTTCCGCAGCGCTGTTTTACCTGCGTCTTTGCTTACTGCTCTACTCCCGACGCCAGTAGGGTAATGTTACATAGCCTATAATCTTCGTCAAGAACTGGGCTATCATATGCAAACATATTTATTCAAATTCGACTGGTATTTCCAGAGATAAGCGCGTTCAAACAAACAAACTTTTTCGCTTTATATAATAGTATAGATACATCAGATCCTAATAACAATGTCGATTCATTAAATATAAAACTTTATTCACCCAATGGAGTACTGAACAGCGAACACTGTTTGACGTCATAAATAAAACACACGACTTTTATTACTTGTTATCGCAAATATTTGTTGCAATTCACGACAAAATAAGAGGTGCTTCGCAAGGCGCGTAGATAACCGCTTTTATTATTAGTTATTAAGTCGCGTTCCTTCTCACAACTACCTGTATACTAAAAACTTAAATCAACAAACTTAGGTAACTATACCTAAGTTTAAAGCAATTTACATTGACCTGATCTTTAAGGTACACACCTCAAATACACTACATTCAAAACCGAAACTAGTAACTAACCAACATAATTTTTTAAAATAATCTTATAAGTTTTAGACATTACTATCACAAAAATATTGTAAGAAAACCTGGAATATAACAAATATAAAACCCGTATTATGTAAGCACATAATCAGGTAACGTACCTATAATAGAAATACAAATTATTGTCTGAGCAGAAATTAAAAGATTAACTTTGAAACACTGGTTTCTGATTTGGAAAATTACCATAAATGCTGATTGCATTTATTGTTCTTATTGATTTTTTTGATGAAAAAGGCGGCTCACTAACGGCCAAAGTGGCGAAAATTGTGGAGGCGATTGTCATGTTTGGAGATTGTCTTTCGGCTGATAGATAAGATGATTTCTGTTTTCCCGATGTCTATGAGTCATAAATAGGTCGCTCAAGAAAAAAATTGAACCAGCTCATGTGATTTCTTCCATCTCTAATGCCAGGTCTTTTAAGTGTAAATTGAAGTTAAACATTCAATGCTATATGAACTTATTAAGGATCTTCGAGTACTATTATCGATTTAGATTCATTAAAACTTTGTTTATTGTAAGTACTTTGTATTGCCTGCGTAAGTAAGATATTACAGCAATAACAGCACCCACTTAGACCGTGTGTCAGAGATAAAAGATCTAGGAGTGTCAGTGAATGTTGAACTTTATATTTAGGGACCATATTGTTAAAATATTGAAAAAGGAGTACCGAAATTTAGGAACTACGTAGGCCTAACTTTTTTCTAATATTAAGGCAATCACTGCGTTTTATTATACATTAATAAAAAGCCATTTGGAATACAACGCGGTCATCTAGTCTCCCCATGAAACTAAATATAAATAATAACAAAATAACAACATAATTATATAAATATATAATTATATCGGAGCGAGTGCAGAACAAATTTATTAAACATCTCTTTATGAAATTATGCTATGGTGTTTACCCTTTTTCTCTCTATTATATCACACCTTGTTTATTTTAGGCATGGTGGAATATAATAAGCTTAGGGTTAGAAGAGAACTTGCTCCTGAAGTTTATATTTTTAAAGTAATACGAGGTAAGCTTTATAATGCAGCTTTGTTCGATAAGTTGTGGTTATGTTTTCCAAACAGATACGTTTGGCTCCGACTCCGATCACCATTGTTGGTGGTGCCGAGGGCGAGAACAAACCTGCTTAAAGAGGCGCCACCACCACTAATGCGCGTACTTCGCATTCTCAATCTCATACACAACAAAATTTAACAGAGTAGCACCAGCGGTAATATGCAATTGTAATAATTGGTAATATAATAAGTAAATAAGTAAACTAAACTTGTAAAGTTATATAATACTAGACATCCGCTCTCGCTTCGCTTCGGTATTTAAAACTTCAATCGGCTACGGAAAATATCAAAGCAATAGTGATGTATTGTCATCATTCGGATTTACAGAGGCGCTTAAAACATAAAACTTTGAAAATTACTGAAAAATGTGTTACACATAATAAAATTTAGCCTATGTTAGCCGTCCTATTTGTAACTTTCTAAAGGTGAAAGAATTTTTTAAATCAGTTCCGTAAATCTTAAGTTAAATCGGAACAAACAAACATACAAAAAATCAAATCTTTTCTCTTCATGATATTAGTTTAGATGTATCTATAATATTTTCTTATTGCCTGTAGTATAAGTTTAATAATAAATAAATAAATATTAAATTTTATCAGTTTTTTATCCGTTGAAATTTTGATAAGTAAAAGAAAATATTATAGTGTGTATTTTAGCTCAAACTGTAACTGTGAGTCAGCTATAGAGAACTGCCGGTATATAGCTTATATAGCTTCATAAAGGTATTAAAAAGAAATAAAATGTGTATTTCGTTCAAAGTAGATTTTAATGTTTTTAACGTGGTGGCAATGCACATAAAAGCATCAGGGTGATAGTTGATTGTGCTCCAGAAGCTTACAAGGTTTATGAGCGAAGGTAACCACTGACTGAATTTCATCTGCTATTATTTTCATAAAATATGAATATACTTGCTGCGCCCCACGGCCTCGCCCGCCCCTAAAATGTGTTTTGTGTTCCTCGGGAACCAGAACGATTTTCGGGATAAAAGTAAAAGCCTATGTCCGTCTCCGGCACCAACTCTACCCACGTACCAATTTTCATCGAAATCGGCCTTTTAGGCACTGAGTGGTAACAAACATACACACAGTCAAACTCACAAACTGTCGCAATTATAATTTATGGATATATATATATATCGTCCAAGCAGCCTGCGGTCTTTACAATCAGTTCAAAGTGCTTTTTTTATATTTAACAAATCTCGTGTGGGTGATTATGCATGCATTTTGCAGACGACCGTAAAATTTGCACACATCCATTTTTGGCATTCACTATGGTTCTTAACTCACTGTAAGACCTGTTTGAATTTGACATTTTATGATACGTTTAAATGTTAAAACGGGTTAAATCGTTCTCCGTGGTAGTTGCTTACAATGTTACGATCGTTTTCCATTATTATGAGGCTAAACGGTCGGAATGTCTTTCTCATGTAACGCGGGTATAACTCACGCGCATTTTAACAAATTTATGGCCTCTAAAATGGAGCTACCTACATAAATATAGGTACTGTAACGCTAGAATATAACCTTACATTAGTTAGGTACAAATCTAGAGTAACTTAACATGAGTTGAAACTGAGTGTGGAACACTTAATCCGTGTACATTAGGTACATGAAATTGCACATAATGCTAAGATGAGCAATTCTGTTGAACGAGGAGAACACGCTCTTTCTTAAGCTGTACTAATATAACATAATAACGATGAAGTTTAATTGTTTATTTTGCATACACGTATATTGTTCATTTATGCTTGAGCTAAAAGTTACAGGACTTATAAACTTTACAACAAGTAAACGTTTTCTAATTTTAGTAGGTTGCTGTGAGTTTATCCACTTAGAAAGAAAATGTAAATTAAGTAAATCTGATAAACACGCCTTTGAGTTAGAAATAACAAAATAAATGATTCATGAAAAAGATTGTTCGTTTGGCAAAAATAATGCTTACTTTTCTTGTAGGAGAAAACTTTAGAATAGTTTAAAAACTTCAAAAAAAGGGTTTCATCACCTTTCTGGCAAAATTAATTTGCAAATTTGGAAGCAATAAATCAATCTAATAAAACTTAACTTTAATCAAAACATTGTCGGTATGAATTAATTAAACAAAAATCTTTTGTTTGATTTCAAAATAACATTTTTAATTGTATATTATTTTATTTTTCTTTGCAAAATATTATGATAAACATTTATTTTAATATACGACATTCACCCATTATTGATTCAGCAAATATACGTGGGATGCGTCAGATTGTTATCTATCATCAACTTTCATTTTTCATATTGTATGTGTAGCGTGTCTCGTAACAATAGGCCGAGGTGGCCTCGGGAATGATTCTTAGTAACATGCGGAGCCTGGCCACACACTATGTCGGGATATTGTAATCTGTATCCCTAAGATATTCTGTGAAGGTACACAAACGGTTGCATTTTACGGCGTAAATTTTGAGAGTCCTGTTTATAGACTGCAACAATGTAGGTACATTGTTTGAAAGAAACGACAAGGTTTAATAACTTTTGTGGAAAAGTTCTTTAAATTGACAACAAAAAAGTCAATAGCAATGTAGCTTATTAACACCTACAATCCCAAAAATTTAGAACAAAAATTATTTTTAGAAAAAAAATGAAAACCATACATGTTCAATTCTTAACTAAAAAGTAGAAATTAATACTTTAATTACTTCATAGCAAAGAACATTAAAGGGGAATCAACGCAATTCTTGATACCTATAGTACTTTACTATTTATAGTTTTTAACCAGTTATTTTGGAGTCGGTGCCAGCCAAGAAGGATCATAATGACCTTCATAAAAATGACTAGATAAAAAATAAATAAATAAATAAATAAATACTAGCAAAAATAACCTACTTGATTAATCAATTAATATATGAATGAAAAATATAGATTTAATACAAGAAATCGAACGGAATCTGATAAGTGCGCGTCAAATTTTCCATTTATAAAAAACATGGGACCCGATTTCAGAGTATACCCTTTCAAATAAAAGAAGAATTTTTCAAATTGGTTTATAAATGACCAAGTTCTGTTGCAACAAACATACAACTACTGAACCGTTTCTTATAATAAAAAAATGGGACCAATTTCAGAGTATACCCTTTCAAATAAAAAAAGAATTTTTCAAATCGGTTCATAAATGACCGAGATATGAGGTAACAAACATAGAAAAAAAAAAAAAAAAGGCTCGAATTGATAACCTCCTCCTTTTTGAAGTCGGTTAAAAATGACATAAGAAAAATACGAGTTCCCTGATCTAAAACAAAAGTTGACGAAGTAACATTAGCTTAGTAATTAAACACATCTGTTGTTGTAATGTGCAAGCCCTTCGGCCCATACTTATTATGTAATTTTAGAAATAATAGAAATGCCTTTCGTTATCTGTAGGAGTAGTGATCCCTTGTCACAGCAGCCATGTCACGTCTCTGATAACGGTCGATCCGTTGTTACACTGTCATGTGCGACAATACGACGCCCGCTTGTATTACCTAACTCAACTACAATGATAAGCAAACAATCACCACGGACATCGTTTTATGATTATATTGTTAGATCACATCACAACGTTGATCCTACAGTCGTACAGTCGACTGCCCACGCAAACCACTCTGAATTAATACTAAATTCCAGTACTAGTACCAAAAATGATGTTTGACTAATTCCTATCAATATTAAATTCTAACAAACGAATAGTGTATCGTACGTCGCTTACATGTACTCTAGACGACGTTATTGCACTTCGTCCCCATGTATTCGAGTGCGTCTCATACATCAAATAACATTGGCGTTTTATTGCAGTTCATAGATCAAATAGGTGTTGCTCGGAGTAATTTTAAGTTACCTGAAAATTTTCAAGGAAAAGTTTTGCAATTTTTCCAGGAATTATTTTAAGGTGTTACATTTTACTGAACTGCATTACATTGCGTTTTGCTGAAAGTGCCGAAGTCTAATTATGACGACGTTGCCAATTTATACGCCAGTAGGATTTTTTATTCGCAACGCTTTTATGAATTGCAGTGATATTTTGCTTTGTGCTACCGTGCTCTTTAAACCTCTTGGAATCTTTTCACCAAACAGCGAACGAGCTTTGCCCTGGGAGGGGTAATAGTTGCGTGCGGCGAAGATGTCGATAATTGGACCCATTAGCCGTCGCCTGCAGGTGCCTGCCGAGGTTCCGCACCAACTTATTTAGAAGCTTTCACGGGACGAACTATTAGTTCCTTTATATGTAATCTTAAAGCGTTGTCGCACCCTATAAGGTGTAATGCATAAGGTATATAAAGAAATAACAAAAAAGAATAAAATAACTTAAGTGGCGCGTCATGTTGTTTTTGTTCACCACTACATGTCCTGAACTTGTTGTGGTTAAACAAAATCTTATCAAAACTTTCATTAATCAATAGCGGATACAAATTCTTGTAATATTAATTAGTCATTATTTCTAGAATTTGTAACATCATTAAATAGAATATGCAGTTATTTATACATAACTGTTTATTTTATAATACTGAACACTTTTGATTTATGATTATTGTCAAAGGATCACCTGAATATTGTTCTGATGGACTCACGTGAATATAATTATTTGGTAGATAACTTGAGCAAAATTCTTCACTTTTATCGAACGAAAAACAAAACTCAAGTTTTAAACATCCGAAACTTTTGCTGAAATTTCGCGAACGTGCGTCACGACTGACTTTAATCTTGGCCTTTTAAAAGTAGTAGGTACACATTTATTATCTTGATCCTTTGAGTCTCTTAAAACTGTATTTTCTATTTATTGTACACTTTTACCAGCATCTGCTAATTAATACTTATTATTTTCAGGTAAGCCACTATTTTGGTTAGCAAGGGACCGGTACAGTAAGTGCTTTAGTTTTGATAATAGCTAGAATATCATTATGCATGCTATAGAAAAAATAACAGCCAAGTAGAACTGAAAATGATTAAATCTGTCAAATAGGAAAAGCCAGTTCCCGAATGACTGCCATGATTATTACATTCACATTCTTAGTGAACTGGGAATAATGTCAGTGCCGAATAGAGGTTGAACTTTGGAACTTCAATTAAATCAGAGGGTTCATAACCTCTATCAGGGCATTCGGGAGCCGCCCGCATTATTCTCACAAGACAGCCAATCACGATCCGGCTTAGTGCGGCAATGTACGTACAACGTGAATGAATTTACGTCGCCTCGGTTGGTCAAAGTACGAAACCGATTTAATCATCTTTTAGTAGCATTTCAATTTATGTTATACTAGCTTGCCGCGGCGCGGTTTCACCCGCGTATTTTCTTACTGCTCTGCTCCTGTCGCCAGTAGCGTGATGTTACATATCTTATAACCTTCCTCGAAAACTAGGCTATCATACGGAAAAAAATGCAGGGATTAGCGCGTTCAAACAAACAAACAAACTCTTCCGCTTTATATAATAGTATAGATTAAGGATTTTATTGAAAGTGATTGTACTCGTACCAACTTTTAATACAAAGTCCAAACGTGAATATTTTTCAAACCCGACTGGTAGTTCCAGAGATTAGCGCGTTCAAACAAATAAACAAACTCCGTTTTATTTATTTATTTATTTAAAGATTTTTAACTATAATTGTTATACTCGTTACCGATCACTTTGTAGCATATACAACTTAAATGAACAATATCTATATGGCTAAATGATGATAAAACAGAAAATGATGCCTGATTTTAAATAGAACGTTATTAATTAAATATTGTACATTTTTATTTGTGATATATAATTATATCGTATATAATGTAGGGGTTTTTCTTCAGTTCATATGTCCTTAGAAGTATACCTATGTATTCTAATCATTTCAAGAATAATCTTTCAATTGCAATGAAACATCTTGCGCTATTTAAATTCTACCTAGGTCTAGACGGTCTAGATTTGGTTTCAGAAAAATGTCTAATGTTTTATTTATCTTCAGAATTCTTAAAAGTCCTTTGAATAACTTTCCAACACCGATTTATATGTGATATACACGAAGACTAATACCGCATCCAATATCGTATTTGCATTGACCACAACATACTCTCTCCGCTCAATCTCAAGGCGTAAATATTTGCCGTGTAACCGATCACAGGCTTTATTGACTGCTATACGATAGCTTTTGTAAAGCACTACACGGTACTTTCATATTAGAAGACTTGGCCAGACAAAATATACGTACGCTGCTTAAATGAACAAACATCTTATTAAGCACTTCATATCATACTTGAAAGAAGACCTATGGAATACGTAGTATATATTATATAGTCTACTTAGTATCGGATCGAATAAGATTTGGTTCTATAATAGTGTTTCTAAACAAAACGTTGTTTGTAAAATGAAACAACCACAACAACAACTTGACATTGAATATTAAAATGGTAATCGAGTAGGCGATTTTCTGAAGTGTACTATATAATTCAAATAGACCTATTTATGAATTGTCGGGCGTATCTTTGGTTTAACAACACTTAAACAAATTAACTTATTGGAAACTCTTGTAAATTCTTCAAGAGTTAGTAATGAAAGGGTCAATAAGAAAACTTAATAGGTTACAAATTTTATAAGAAAAAGTTTATTTGATAATACCAACAATAAAAATTAAAGAATAAAGTATAATAGTATTTTTAACCGACTTCAAAAAGGAGGAGGTTATCAATTAGGGTCGTGTTTTTTTTTTTTTTGTTTTTTTTTGTTTTTGTATGTTTGTTACCTCATATCTCGGTCATTTATGAATCGATTTGAAAAATTCTTTTTTATTTGAAAGGGTATGATGAAATCAGGTTCCATGTTTTTTTTATAAAGAATGGTTCAGTGGTTTGGCTTCAATTTTATATTTTGTAACAAAACGTATGCAAAGAGTGAAGACGTGTAAAGCAACACGTCGATGTCTTTTGCGACGAATTTTCTGACAGTGACATGTCCATGTTCATCATCCGATTTCTTGTATTAAATCTATATTTTTCATTCATATATTAATAGATTAATCAAGTAGGTTATTTTTGCTAGTAGGTAGGTTATTTTTATGAAGGTCATTATGATCCTTCTCGGCTGGCACCGACTCCAAAATATCTGATTATAAACTATAAATAGTAAAGTATTATAGGTATCAAGAATTGCGTTGATTCCCCTTTAATGTTCTTTGCTATGAAGTAATTAAAATATTAATTTCTACTTTTTAGTTAAGAATTGAACATGTATGGATTTCATTTTTTTTCTAAAAATAATTTTTATTCTCAATTTTTGGGATTGTAGGTGTTCATAAGCTACATTGCTATTGACTTTTCTGTTGTCAATTTAAAGAACTTTTTTTTTTTTTTTTTATATATATTATAGCCTACTAAAGTGACTCCACCCCGCCTGATGGTAAGCAGTCAGTGGAATCCAGAAGTGGCGGCCACCATACCAAAAGACATCGTCTTAAACTGCTGGTATGGTGGCCTCCACTATGGCGGCTGGGAATGGTGTTAGGGGAAGGGAATGAGGGAGGTGAGGAAAGAGGAAAGGGGGGAAATTGGACCTCCGGCGCTCTCACTCACCGAACGAAACGCAGTAGTACGGATACTTCTACTCTTAAGTCGATCTTCTATGAGAGGGTAGTACTTCCCCGGACGATCCAGCCCATTCATGCTGAAATCAGCGTGGACCTACTACCGTACAAAATTTTTCAAATTCGACTGGTACTTTTAGAGATTAGTGCGTTCAAACAAACAAACAAACAAACTCTTCCGTTTTATATAATAGTATAGATTATTTTCTAAATATGCTTTCCGTCTTACCGTTATCTTAACACTGTTTCTGCCTGTTAACCTTATAGGGTAGACAGAGGACTATCAGAGTTAAGTTTAGTAGTGTGTACTAGTTAAGTTAGATTGACATTCTGTCAGACATAAGACAGACAGTCACACTATTACTGCTCCGTTAGTACTATCTAATAGTATCTATTAATATTTAAAGAGTTCTGTAAAATACATTTATACAACTGAATATAGTATACGAGCTATATATATAATTGCAATTTCATAGCACCAAACTTCGGTGTTTAGCTGTCATCTAAAACGATTCCTAATCAGACAATCCATCCAAAATGATCTCCATTAGCCAAAGTCTATAACTGTATAACCATAACAGGTAGCAGCGGAAAAGTTATAAAAAGTGTCGCATGCGGTTTCCCCACCTCTCAAGCCTCACCCCGACCGACATGCTCCAGCCACCCACCACTAATTAAAAACTTCGCCATCTCATGTAAATTAAAATGTCAGTAGATAAATTTGCAAATATCTTTTGTAATGATAATGTAATTTAAAAGAATATTATAATCAATTCCACGTCTGTCAGAAGATTATGAGTTTGTTAGGAGGAAAGGTAAACATCGGTATCAGTGGCGAAGCGTCCATTTAACACGATTCCTGCCGGCTTCCCTTTTAAATTATGTCCTGACCTTATACCTATCACTAGTCTACTCAAAGACTAGGTAACTAGCCTTCCGAAACTATTTTAATCCCACCGGCTTCCCTCCTCGGAATAGTGACTCTTCGCTACTTTTCGGTATAGAGTATTTTTAAAAAAAAACTTTAATATCTTAGTGAAACAAGGCATAGATAATAGCAAGATACCGTATTACGGCACTGTATGTTATTAATTAATACTGTAGGTTCGTTTGACAAGGTGCAATCGAATCTCTCTAACTATCTACTTTAGTTAGTAATAAAACATTTTTGTCTATTTTCATAGCTACGGGCTCCTTTTATAATTTCTTCCTTTCAGGTATTTGTGGCTTTAAAGCCTCCTCTTAAGTGTGTCTTATACTTTTACGTGCTCCGACTCACTAAACCGACCGTTTGATAATTATGTTTCGTTCACGATGAAAAATTCGAATAAGGAAAGCAGGAAAATTTTTGCTATAGGAACCACACAGCAAATGTTTACAGACTTAATAATAAATATAGGCTTAAAAATTATTATTATTAAGTCGTGAAATTGGATCGGTGCAATGTTTAATCAAGATACTGTGCCAACAGTGGTGTTTACTGTACTACTACCATTGAACTGAAGAAGCACTAAGCCCCAAATAACAATTTATTTGGGGCTTGGTGCTTTTGCAATATTAGTTCAATGGTCAAATGATATATAAACAGCCTGTCGGTCGTATACTTTCTGATGACAGTTACACTTTATGACAGCAGTTGGTGGAATCCAGAAGTAGTGGCCTCCATTCCAAAAGCCATCGTCTAAAACTGCTAGTGTGGTGACCTACACTACAACTACTACTACTACGACTACGGCCAGCTGTAAGATTCTTTTTCACACCCCGTGTAAAAGACCCAGGATTAAAATTAGGTGGGAATACATGTGCTGGAAAAAGTTTCAGGCTTTGACCGATTAAAGTATGAAGTGCGGAACCGTTCGGTTCGAGACTTTGGTGTGAATAGTAACTACGTATTTTCTTGTATTGAGCACAACATCAAGCTTCACGCGGGATGCATATGTAATATGGGTTATAAAACCCTTTGAGAACAATGATTAATGATTATATAAACGGATATGCTGTTTAAGCAAGCTAAGAATATTTTTTTTATTTTTAATCAAGCCATCTATTTTAATTACCCATTCTGCAGTACATCATTCTAACGAATGTTTATTTATGGTTCTGTATGAATCAGCACGAGAAACGTATTAAATGCGAAACGGTACGTGGATCGTGATCGACTCCATTCCAGTTGCAGCATTTGTGTTTGCGAAAGCAGGTGCGTCGGCGCATGCTGATTTAAAACAACGGAATGTCTGAATCGAAACCGCTATAGGTAGACGCCATTCCTTACATAATTTTGGAAACTTCATTAGTTCGCTGAACAATTAATACCTTAAATCGATAAATATTTATTTATCGATCTTGCAGCGTAAAACATTGTTTGGATGGTTAATTACCGCTAAATAGCTTAAATGCAATAGATAGCGATGAAAATATGTTCTTGAAATGCATCAGAGTGCTCAAGTGTTAGCATAGTGTTTTTTTGGTTTATGGCATTTTCTATTATCTATGCGACGGAGGATGGAATTTGAGCCGCATAGTCGGTCGCCGGTGAATCATATAAGTCGACGGGCGGTGGTGCTGAGGTCACGTGGCTCACCGATGTCGTCATTGTTGCATTACGTAGTGTGACAGCCGTCAAACTGCTGTAGATAAGGATGTACTTACTATTACATTAAATTTTGTGAATAATGTAGCATTTCGCCGTTTTAAATGAACAGTTGACTGTACTACGATACGTGTTATGTTTAAAATATGTCACTTACCCAGTTATTCGCTGATAATACGATTTGATATGTATGTCACTAATTGTAACTTGTACTTATAAAAACGTGTGATCTAAATAAGAAAGTAAATCCGCTGATGAATTTTTACAAGTACTTGATCGGTCAATATCGTGTAATAATTCATTATGAAGCCGTCGGTGTCGTCGCCGTCGTCTCAATTTAAATAGAACATCCATATTTAATGGTTCCGCCATCAGTCAATCGTCTGTGTGTAAGCGCGTGGAATGCATGGTATGTGCCACCGCAGAGAACACGCTGGTCAATTCAAAAGCTATCCATCATGAAACGTGATAACCATCGCATATAATAACCGATTTTCCTCTCTATAACGTTTAGTATAGAGTCTATAGAGGTGTCGGTTGCGTGACTAACGGTCCTACGTTGAGGTCGATATATCTCGGGGGCGTTTATTGGCGAGAATTGGGCGCATCCCGGTTGTTCGACGAAATCGCTATCCTTCCTACGCGCCGTTATTATCTGATGGAACTTAGTTCGGACAAACCAGGTTTGATGTGACGTTAATTTAATAACGAATAAAACTTCCGCTCCCCACTCAAACTTCTTAACTCGCTTTGGTGTTACCTTTAAATTCAATTCCTTTTATTTGTTTACCACTACTTCGGTAACCGAGAACATGATGATTAAAACTTTATACTTTACAGATAAAGTACTCCTCACATGTTAATATACTGCACATAACTAAGTACATTATAAGAACATATTCTAACCACAATGTAACGGAACACGTGGCTATACGTGGCGAGTTCCTGTTCCTAGTTCTGAAGCTACCTTGATAACTTTCACATATCGAGAAGACATTAGTTATTAAAGCGCATTGATAATTGAGGATATGCATACCATTTATTATTTAGTTAGGTAGGTACGTGTATAATCGTGTGTGGGTTTACCAATCGCATGTGCCTACAGCGGGAGGCTCGTTAACGACTCATTCATTGGTGGCCATCTGGTCATGAGAACACCGCTCACTTGTCCTTTTTATCTCATTGCCTCATTTACGACTCCACCACATATCGGAAAAATAAATAATGTCGACATTACTTTCATAATATTGATAATTCCTTAAACATTGATCACATTACTTATTCGAGTCCTTGAATATGTAGTGATATCAAAGTTAGAGATACACTGTGATAGAGGTCCTATAAAAAAAGAACATGCAAGTTTCTTAAAAATTAAATTTTTGATTTGTTAAAATGAAACACATATTAGACTGTTTAAAAAAAATAGGTTCGGCTTCAGTTGATTAAAAAGCAAAATGTACGTACATTAGGGAGACAAGTAGTTTCGCCAGATATCATAAGAACGTAGGTCAGCAGCAAATTTCTCAGATCTTGTCTGCTAGCCAAAAATATACAATTGACCGTTTTGCAAATACGGTCTAAAGAACACTTTAAATGATAACTAATTGTTATTAAACCATTTTGTCAATTGACGAAGTATTTGACGTAGTGTGTATGAATATCAGTTTAAATGAATGCATGTAAACTAAGCTAAGCGGAGCAGCGTATGTATTGTCACATTGTGCCGCAATGAGTTAAAATATGTACAAGTGTGTCTGATAGGGGATCTGCGGCTGTACGCGGTGCCACGCTACGTCAGTCGCTCTTGCGATTGGACAGTCACTCTCAATTGATCCTTTGTGCATCGTACCGACAGCCCGTGTCGCCTCATCACTTCCCTACAATCATTGTCGTCCCTATAAATAGCACTCGCGTCAACAAATGGATTGATTCATACTAAATTGGTTATTAATTTAAATGTACAATATTCTCACACAATTTAAAAAATGCATTGTGTTGAGAAGAAATAAGAATTAAATATCGTATAACCATTGTGCTCGCCTTTATGCTTGCATTATATATATAAAATAACGTTATGATAAAAACAGATTTTGTGTGTGCCCGGAGCTAACTTAAGTGGCAATTGACTTTAATATTTTTACTCCTATGCAACTACACGAGATACAACAGCCCCCATAAGTACTATAAAATGAATTTGTTTTTTAATAACGTGCAAGTATTTATAGTAAAACCCATTGTCTTAATTCATAGTTTTTAAGACTGAAATGTGTTGCATTGTAGGTAAGAAGGTACTCGTAGCTAGATCTATATAATTAATAACTAATAAGCAATATAAAGATAAAAAAAATCGTTGCTTCTATGATAATATTGAAATCATATGCAGTAAATAATCTATTTATAATGGTATGAACTTTTAGTTATATTTTAGATACGAATAGACAACATTGAGGAGATCCTAATGATCACATGCACTAACGATCACTTTGTTTGCAGTTGAAAAATATGGATTTAATAATTTAACATTATAATTTAAATTCCATATATTTAAATACCATGTTTTGAATATTTTATCGGTTTTTTATTTTCATTTCGTCATTTCATATGTCAATAGTATTCTCAGTTTTATAAATTGCATCATAGTTTACAATAGTCAATATATAGTACAATAGTTGTGTTTGCGCAATGCGGTTTAATAGTTTATTTAGTGAAGGTTTCATCCATCAGATAAGCCGCTATTGTGCGGCCTTCTAAGAAAACTGATTTCTTTGCAACACTTGTGATTTTAACCATCTTAAAAGTAACGTAAGTACCTACTATGCACTAACGTACTAGGCACTTTATCTCTTTCTGGTTGTTCCTTGCCACTTGATTTAATATCCAAAAAAAACAAACCACACTAAAAGATGAAATAAGTTTTTTTTTGTTTGAACGTGCTGATCACTGGAACTACCAGTCGGATTTGAAAATTCTTTTTGCGTATGATAGCCCAGTTCTCGAGGAACGTTATATAGATCACGCTACTGGCGACGGGAGCTAAGCAGTAAGCAAAGACGAGGGTGAAGCCGCGCCGTAGAAAGCCAGTATTATATAAAGTCTGTATAGGTATGCATATAGGCAATGTATATATCTCTTGCATAGACCCACGTTTTTCGTGATTAATTCAATCGGATGCGTCCAACGGATACATCAATCCCAACCCGGTCCTTTTGGGAAACGCCTCCAACAGTTGTTTTGATTCGCTCACCAGGAAAAACTACATAAATATTTCTGTTTTCTATTTCTACTTATTACATTCGGAGTTTCGAACATCTTTGACATCTCGTTAGTCACAGTTTACACGGGCAACGAAGTAGACGAGCATTTATATGAGAAACATCTGCAAAGTTATCAGTACAAAATATAAGGCTAACGTTTACGTTCGCCTGTAATACACTAAAATGACAAATCTGTTCCATTATTTTTAAAGTCTTTCAAAGCAGGGAGATTCTACTGAGCGTTATGATTGGGAAGAACAATTTCCCGACGGGACAGAGAGCCTCATTTCCTGCAAGTTCACGAGCTGGGGCGATGCGACTCTCCAAAATATTATTTTAAGCTTCCGCGAACATCTTTCAACGTACGACAAGCTTTATCTTCATTCAAATTTTCGTTTCTAATAGCGGATTCTGAAACGGGGTAAACGTTTTATTGCTTTTCTGGAGCAGTAAAAATATTTAACTGTTTAGGTAGCGCAAAAAGATTACGGCTTTTGTGGTTAGTTTTGAAAAAAAAAACTGTTATAATATAACATACCAAATTTGTCCAAAGCGTTTATAAAGCTTTCATTATTTTAGTGTATTTTAAATTATATATTATGAAGAAAAAGATAAGACTAAGAAATTGTAGTACTTAAATATGTTTAAACTTTCGTATGACTTAACTCTGCTTGAGGCAATAACATGAAAGACAGATTTAGTCGGTAAACTCTTTGATTCCTCTTTTAGTCATCGCTAAAAATGCGATCTCAAGATAAAAAGAATGACCGGAATTATTTATGTAGAAAGATCGTTTCCTCGCTCAATGTAAGTGTTTAGTGTTAAAGGAATACCTTTGTGGAGAATACTTCCGTAGAGTATATTTATGTAGCTTCGCCGAGCGCAATCCGGAAGCAGTTCAATTAAGTCTGGTATTTAAGGTTGCCATCCACCGGCAAGCTCTGATTGCGCCGCACCTCCCCCACTCGAGGGAATTCTTATCCTTTTAATTTTCGAATACAATAAATACTCTCGCACCAAAACGTCTTCGCCAACAAAGAGTTTCTTATACCTACATGTATTGTATAGCCGTCTACCGCCTGTAGACAAATAATTTAACGATTTTTAAAATGCAGCCATTTTTTGCTGAGAATGATTCGATGGAGCAAAATTCTGATAACGTCTTATTCGAAGTTACAAAGATACAAAGTTAGCATAATCCTTTGAATAACATCAAAGTGTCGATAAGCATATTACGTAAATACCCGAACCGAATCTCTTGGGAATCCAACGGTCACTACGGTTCATTAAATTTACTCTCATTCTCTCTGTTTATACAGCTTTAGAGATTGTGTTCTCTGATAATTTGCATGTCAACATTTGTTGCTCTTTCATTGTGTAGGGTATCTTTTTGCGTTGCCCACGTAAAGATTTAACCTAATATTTACAAAACCGATGCACGTAAGTGATAACTAGGTATATTTAATTCCTCCTTCTCAAATTAACTCTTAATTTTTTGTTTTGAAAACGCAGTGTTTAATTTTTCGGAGTGAACTAATCTATAGCAGAGAGGCATATCTATATGAATTAAGAACATAAATACGATTTACACATGTAAACAGATGCTTCCTAAAGTTTGCATGAAATGTGAACGCAATAAGCAGGCTCGGTCTCATCTCCGGTATCGTTTCACTTAGCGCACCCATTCCTGAGCGGACACACTTGAATAGCCCGGAGCGGCCAGGCCGGCGCCCACGGAAACGGTACTACTAGAACCGTCATAAACAACTTTACCATTAACATAATTATTAAATAGGCAATCATTTCCCAAGCTACCTACGTGCAAACTGCTAACATTACCTTTTGTAGAGATTAGGGCACTTCATCAATCCGTGTTCTCTCGCGACTTTATTTCGCGTTCACATTTTATTTGTAGCAATTTCGATTACAATTGGAAATAGTAATAATACGCAGCAGTGTTAAAACGGTTGAAATTAAACACGAAGGTAAAATGTTGCAAGTTTTATTTTCATGTCTAAATGTATTTATTACAAGCGCGAGCGATATTAACGCGAGGCGCAAGGTGTAAGTGTGTTAAACAATAAATTTATGAAGCATGCAGTTCCGGCACTCGCTCAGTAAGTAACTAATTTTCTTTATAATACGTGTTTGCTCAACGCCAGTTTACAACTTTCTGTTAAGACACTAGCCAGCCCTTCTAGTATATTTTGGTCCAATGACACCACTAAGATTTATAACTCAGTAAATCCGAACTACACATTCGCTGTGGTTAGTTTTACGCTCGCACTAAATCTCGTACGATGAACTGCCCTTTGTTTCGTTGGGTAGAAAGAACTCGCTCGAGTACCGCATCGCTAAATGTTAAGTGTTGGTGATAGTGATTTCTGTGTTTGGAGTTTCAGTGAGTGTTGTTACTGGGTGAACGGCGACGCAGTTCATTGGAGTAGTTAGCAGATAATGCTCTTCTGTTTCTGTGTTTAAACTTATTGCGTTGTAAATTCTCAGCGGCACGAGCACGCCGCGCCACCCGCCTCGCACGTCGCGCGCCACTCCGATGACTTGCACTTCGTAACATTTCGTCCTTCTGGGATCAGCTTTTAAAATATTTTCCCTTCTACCAAAGGGGACATTAATTAATTTTGCTACGTGTTACTTTGTGCGTTCACTTTGAATCTGACTGTGATTGCGACTACAGAGGAACAACACAACTATTTATCTCTACCTCTACACTAAATAATACAAGTTCAGTAAATAATGTAGGTAAATAAATGTGAAATTAGGTACAGATACAAGCATACGTACAGCGTTTACTTTGTGTCTCCGAATATTGTTCTTTTAGTTGTTTGAGTTTATTATGACGTAGGTTTTTGTTTTCGCTGGTGGTTTTTAAGAATCGACTTTCTCTTTATAAATAATACATCATAACTTAACTTCACGCCTGTCTTCAATTAATGGGGTAAGCAAAGACGACATTTGCTGTGACCCAAACATACGTCCTTTGCCTCTTCAACATTCATTAATCTTCTCTTATACACATATTGGTTACGGGTGGTTGTAATTGTGCCCTTAGTCAACATATACGCGAACCTAATAGGTGATCTATTCGTTTCGCTTATGTTTGTCTAGGGCGACCCCTACCAACATTCCCAGTCATTTTCGCTCTATAAATCTCTTTTGTTATCCTACTTCCATCCATCCTTTCCACATGTCTAAACCACCTTAACATACTCTTTATACTACTACTCCTTTCAATTTTCGTCACTTTATTATCATTATTCAACCCACATTCTCTTTATCTCTCTTTTTTATAATTATTAGTCATTTTATTAACTACTGATGAATACGAGGTAAGTATAAAAACCTATTAATCGGTTATTCTAGATATCTTATTAAGTAATATGCAAAAGTACCTAACTATTAAAAATATAACCGCAGACCACAGCCAAGTAAATAAGCATAGTTTACTCATAGAAACAACAAAACAAGTGTATAATATAGATACAAGTGCACATGGTACGTTAGAACGTCAGTGAACGCTATAAACAAGCTACCCACATGAAGCTAATGAACTGTCTATTATAATGTTCTTCTACTAAACTCCCTGCACTATTGTTCTTCGCATTAGTGGTTGTCGCTTAGTTCCCAAATTCACAACCCATCTCGGACACCCTACGCTTTGTGCTAAATTCCGAGCAGTCTCCGATTGCCAGTGACTTGCATTTTACTGAACACAGTTAATTGTGCCGCTACGGACTATACAGTCAACCAATTTGATTTTTAAGCAATTGTAGAACCTTGTCGCAAAATAATATAATAGAGAAATAAGGTGATCAGTAACTTTTTATATTTGAATCTATAAACTATGATGTATTTATTGAATTCTGAAAGGGTGTTTTTTACTTTACATTATACATTTTATACCTCTACCGATTTCCAACGCATGAATGATTGTACACTGTACAAATATGCCTATTTTATTTGCGTAAATAGCTTCTCTGCCCATTTATGCTACGAAAGAACGGCTACATTTTTTGCTATTAACACGATATTCATTTCTCTGATCTGAGTTTCACTTCAAACATTGCAGCAATTAAAATTTATTCCAACCGTTACAAATTAACCGTGAACTTGTACCGTGCAAATAAGGAAGCCGGCATAAAATTTCAAAAGCATATAAAATATTACAATTAATTTTTCGCATATATAGGATCGGAGAGATAAACATAACAGAAAACTGCAACTACACTGTTACTAAGTGGTTAACGATACTCGGAAAAACGATAAGAAAAAGTAAAGGGGCATGTTTTATTAATTCTCCGTACACACATGGAATGGAGTCGACCGCCATTTTTCTGCGGACGAGATTTAAATATGGAATTCCGGTGTGCGAGCGGGAGAGGTGCGTGCCATTGACCTTGCGCCATCGCCAGGGCCGCGCACGCGCCCGCGACAAGCCTGCGCTGCGTCCGCGCCGGCCGACGCGACGCGATGCAACACAACATAAAATTGCACTTTTGCGTTTACATTTTATTGTCTTGTTACGATTTAAATAAATATAGTCACTGATCAATGTTTGTCATTATAGTAAACATGTATCACATAAGTTGGTACTTATCCTTTATTTTTTATCAGTTACAAAACTAACACAACCATAATTTAACGCACTTCACTAAAAACTATAGTTTTACAAACGAGGCATTTGAAACAGGAGACACGGTAGAACACAATGACTATAGATTTTGAACGGTCTACAGGATACCCTGAATTCTATGTATTATTTACTTATTCTTTTAAGTAAGGTACAGATAAACCTAGATAGCAATATCGGAGTGCTTTTATTAAATGTACGAATTAATATGTCAAAAATATTTTGAACAGTTCTATTTCATCGTTTACCGTATTATGTCACGCAGTTTTCCGGAGTTAGCCGGAATACCTGCAGGTTGAAACTCAGCACTGCAGTCTGTGTGACATATTACTACACTACCGAGCGACTCAACATTTAATATAAAATGTATAATTTTTTTTAAAAAATGTTAACAAATAAATACCTACATTTTATATTATTACAATATTCCAAGCTTATAATCCGCAAACTTGATGAATCTATAGATCACAGATTAAACTCAAGATATTTTTTTGTCGAGTTCAAGGTATAATTTTAATCTTACTATCTGACACTACCTGCGACCAGCGGCTTCGCCCGCGCGCAAAAAATTTTTGTATCTTTCGGAAACCAGATCAATTTTCGGGATAAAAAGTAGCCTATGTCCGTCTCCGGCACCGAATCTATCTACATACCTACCAGTTTTCACCGAAATCGGTTCATTCAGCCGCTTAGGTGCTAACTAGTAACAAACACACACATATACATACGTACACACACACACACAAACTTTCGCACTTATAATAGTATGATAATAATTATGATGTTTGACACTTAGTTCTCAATCTTGATACGTGTGAAAAGCGCCACACGTAAGTAATAAATAAGTTGATAACATATTTAAACACTATCGTCTACGGTAGTTCTTAAATATGGTATCAACTTTAATACTGAAGGCTAACACTTGAAGTCGCTTGCGAACTGAAGTTCGTCTGTCAGAGACGAATCACAAACACTGTCTACTGTCCCATACATTAAGTACTTAATTAGTGAAATTGCTCAGTGTTTACATATTGTGTTGGAAACTTGCCTAAATCAGCGCCCGACACTCACCGCTATGACAAAATCAAACGTTGCGAATGAAAATACACGAAGATGTTGTGCACATGTAACAAATGTTAAATATACCTACTTGTAAATACCACATGGTTTAGAAATAATTTCACTTAGGTTTTCGATATACAATGACATAATAAACATGTAGATTCCAAAGTCCTCGAAACACAGCAACAATGTTAAATGTAACCCGATACTTACGATCGTTTCTTGTACTCACAATCTATTAGTCAAGGACAGTATTCTAGTTTACTTACATTCATAGTACAAAATTTCATGAAAAGAAAGGTTCTTGTGATGCGTGAACAATTTGCCGAAACACCACTCAACTTACTATTTTTATAATAAAACTCTAAATACACAATATTAATATTCTCTATATGATTTGCCGAGATGCAACTCAAATATTTAATATTAATTAATATAGATACATAATGCACATTGTGTGATAGAAAGATTTGATCACATAATAGGAAGTTAGTCTCATAATTTTAGTTGGAACTTACATTAAGAGGCCTACAGAATACACATAAAAGGTATTTCGCTTCAAGTAAAATGTGCAATTGGCTTCCCGGCCCAAAAATTAGTGCTGTCACCTCTACGCGAGTAAAATTAAACAGACATCTAAAATAGTTAAGTGAATTGTGCAGATATTTATATCTAATAATTAAATAAACAACATGCAGTTTTGTTATCTGGATGAAAATATTAACACGCCACATGTATGTGAAAACTTCGTATGAATATTGTTTTTGAAGCATGTATAGAGTCGTGTTTGCACTATAATATAATATATAATAATATAATAATATTCTACCACATGTACACAGCGCCATTTAGCCCTAAATTAAGCAATTATATTTGCTTGTGTTATGGGTACTAAAGAACTGATATACTATACATATACATTTTTTTTTGTAAATACATACATATTATAGATAAATTACACCCAGACACAGAACAAACAATCATGCTCATCACACAACGGTTTGTCCTGGGTGGGAATTGAACCCACGACCTCCGGCTTAGCAGTCAGGGTCACTAACCACTAGACCAACAGGCCAGTCGATAATACTCGTACTCCACATGTTGTAGTTGCGCTATCGAAATTGTTTTTATGAACGTTTTTATCATGGTAAACATTATTATAGTAACTAATAAGAATTGACGCACGTTTGAACCCTTATAAGCAATTAGTGCTTTTCCTAATGCAAACGCAAAAAATAATATTAAATGCTTAATAGCAATTAATATTATTTTTTGCGTAATTCAACTCAGGTATAAAGTTTGAGCTTATAAACGTAAATTCTAGGAATAACTTAGACCACCATGACGACACACCTATTACAACTTAAGCATTGTGTTATCTGTTCTGAGATGGCGTTGAGACCAAGTATCTTGTTGCAATCTGCATGGTTAAATTATGCCAAATTATTCACAGTATTTGTGGTCTTAAAATACTAAACGTTTAGAAATGGTATTCTACTCGTATGAATCATAATAAAGAGTCATATTGATCTAATTAAAATCAGCGACAAATATCAAAATAAATCAACTACTAGGTCTGACCTACAAATAGGCCTATCTCAAACTAAAGGTACTACAAAACACATTCTCTCTTGCATATTCCGTTTTTCCAAACTACCTTTTAGATTTTCTATCTTGCTGAACGAATATATATGTATATTAATTGCACGTATTCTAAACAGGTAGAAAAAGATATGGTAACATGTGAAATTATAAATTTATTTTGTTGGTAACAAATAAAGTTTGAAAAGGATTAGGGAAAGCGAAGCGGAACTGTAAGTGGTTGATACGTTGACCACCGTCAGTCGCAACTTTGTGCATGTAATGTGAGTACCGCTTGGCTGCAAGTAGACGTCCCATTACCTAGCCATACGTATTCACAGTAATTTACCTGTCCACGAGCAACGTATTTTTTAGTATGTACTACATACGAACACGTCGTATTGGTAATGCGGTTCTGACTAGACAGTTTGCTCCTTTTTTTAACTATTGGATCTGAATTTGCACCGGAATTTATTTTCTGCTAATCTTTATTTACATGTGAGCAATTTCTTCACTAAATAACTTTTGCTTTATTTCTACAAATTTTAATGTTATTGAATGTTTTATTACTTCTTAATAACGTCATAATAAAAAACACAGCGAACAAATTTCTACAAATAGATAACCTTAATGAAATCAATTCAATTTAGGGCACGACCATCATTACTCTGAGCGTGAAATGAAAAGGGAAGAAAACTTTGCAAAAGCAAAAATTGTAATGAAAGCGATTCATGGTGAGCTTGCAACTGTTTTTTTAAGTTCCATTGAAAAAAATATCGTTGGTTGAAATAATAATCTGGTTACTCATCGTCATCAGTCATCAGTCATCACATTCTTATTGAAAACACAAAATCGAACACAACATTTCAATAGGGGTGAAATATATTTTAACAGTTACAAAGTTCAGTTTCTGCTTGGTGTTACTTATTTTTAGCAAATTTCTAATTGTGCTATAACAGTCAAATAGCTAGTCAGGCTAATCCATGTTAATATAACACTGCCAGTAATGAAATTTCTGGTTAGTAACTTTTATTTGTGCCAGCCGAAAACTACGCTCTCCGATATGGTGCGGTAAAACTAACCAAAATAACTGCAACTTTATAACAGAATATTCTATATTAAATAAACCATAAATTAAATGTAATACAACTAATAAAGTAAGTTATATTGCAATATAAATGAAGCAATTATAAACTTCTTAAACTTTAAAATCAGTTAGTACTCATCAACAAATAGTAATTAAATTTTTCATCGACTGTCATTAATTAGGTGTTTGCAAACCATGTATTGGCCAGGCACACGCGATAGTGGTACAGTTATCTTTTATATAAATTATTTATAACTTTACTCTACTATAGGTTCCTCTCTCTCGCCTCCCCACCCGCAGTGCGCGCGCGCATACGGGCACTATGATGGAAACTTAACAATTAATTACACTGATTGAATTGTCTATCATTTCCATTGTCGTCATATCTTTCTTCCATTACTTTTTATAGTTCGATTTATTACTCTTTATTGCCATCATTATACTTTTGAATGTACTATGATTATCAAGATTAAGTGTTGAACTTCGGAGAATTATGGTCCGTACACATTTTGTATTCATTTGGCTTGTTGTAGCAATAAATATTCATTTAAATATATGTCATAATGGTTATCGTAACTCTCTATTTGATTGTTATTTGGTTGAATGAATGAATGACATATTTACCAAATTCGAAAGTGCAAAGATATTTTTAGACAGATAAAAATAAATGCACTGTGATTTGGCGGTCACGATCTGGGGTAGATACTATCACGTTTAATTAGAACGTTCATACAATTTCATAATTAGAAATGGTACCCGCAATGAGTTGAATTGAAAACGAATAGAATAAATAATCGTAAATGGGCCTATTGGCGTGTACGAACGTAAGGCAGCGCGATGGCGAGGCGAGCTGTTCTGTGATGCACGTCAGGTGGTGGCCGTTGTGACGTGAGTGACGAGACACGTCAAACGACTTCGCGACACGCGGGACGTGCCCGCCACATGCGCCGTATTCAGCGACGACGGTTCCGGTGTATCGCCTCCGGGGCCCGCAACCCGTTCCGAGAGACTGATGACCGCAAGATAACGGAACGCAATACCACTAGAAAGGTCCGCCCTGCGTATACGCACCCGTGCCGCCACACTCACAGCCTTGGGAACCACGCACGCCACCCATTCATTTTAGCAATCTCACAACACGCGTTACGTAAACGAAGGGCCGTTAAGTAAATGCCGTGCCGCGGCTTATTATGAACCTGTTCCATACAAATTGCTGACACACATTCGTTTCATGAGAACGCTTCGTGTAAGTCGTAAAATCTATCGCAATCGCGGCAGACAAAAGTATTAAAGCTGATATACTAGATGCGCTCCTCGTCTTTGCCCGCGCCTAAAATGTGTATTGTCTCCTTCGGAAACCAGACCGATTTCGGGATAAAAATTAATGTATATAAAATGTCCGGCTCCAGCGCCGAATCTACCTACATACCAATTTTCATCGAAATCGGTTTAGCCGTTGAGGTGCTGAGTGGTAACAAACACACACATATATCCACAACATTCGCATTTATAATATTAATAGGATTATTTTACTTAATAATGTTTAATTTTACCTGTTTGTAAATGTTATTAAAAGCAGACGAAACGTTTCTAATACCTAAGTAGCTATAAATAAAATTCACAAGTCTACGATGAGCTAACAAAAAACGAGCAAAACAAACAATCCCTCCGAGTTGGGTCGAAGGCTACTCAGAAAAAAGCATAGGTCTGAACCGTGTGCCTTCGACAAGACACCTGCGCGCCAGACAAACAAAAAATTCCCGCAAAGCAATCACACGACTGTTCGTGTCCGGAGTTGGTCGATTTCGATTTGTACGAAAATAATTACATACTTTTTTAATACTATAAACGAGTAAGTTATTTATTTTTATGCTTCGATGTTGAATGTGCACGAATTAAATGTTATATTAAATAAATAGATAATGGTTGCGATTAAATTAAGTAAGTATATTAAATATTTATTATTGTCAAAGTCATAATAAGTAACCTTGATCACAAAACATAGGATTAATGAACTCTTATCAAAATATTATACGGTCACTCATTGACACAAAATGGCAATAGTATTTACGATAAAATAATTCAAATACACAGTTATATTTTAGGCTATTTGGCAGACATAAAATGTTAATTTTAAATGCACACTACGTAAACTTATTTAATCCTAGACACCGAGATTGTAACTCAGTGTTATAAGAAAGTATAGATAGGTATATTCTTTGTATTGAATAATTTAGGTACTCACATCAAAAACTTACAATATTTAAAAAGACTAGTGTGGCACATGGGTAGGTACTAGACATAGACTATAATGTGCAATTTTGTTTCAAATAATTTTAAATTGATAAAACATAAATGTACTTGGTTTAAGCATTAGTTGGACGTTATGTGCTAGGAAATAAAAAGCAAAATCCTTCAGCCGCTGTTGGCAAGAGCGGCAGCAGGCAATTTTTCGCAGCCGGATACCGTGTTACTTTCAACTATAAGGAATGCGGCCAGTGACCAGCTTCCATGCAGCCCGCCGCACCCGTCTGCCTGAACACTAGTTCCTCACTAATAATCATCGAAACGTGCTAATATAAGTACCACCATAGAACCTACCTGTACAGATAATGTATGGTGGCCCTACCATCGTTACAATGCGCGATTGCGTTCAACTGACCTGTATTTTTGACTTAATTATTTGTCAATAAGGCACATTGTGGTAATATGAAACTTACTTTACAATTAACCCCAATTTTAACAAGTCTCAGAGTCTCAGCAGCCATAAATTTAAAATATTCAAAACGTTCCAAAAAGGTAGACTCCCAATTAACGTAAAATGGAGAAAATAATATGCAAATTTATGTTTTATTGCGTTTCAGACATACGAAAATAAAATCCCAATTTCCAGAATATTGTATCTACAATGCAATTATTCCTAATAAGTATTAGTTAGTATACTTCTACAAAAAAGATTGTATCAGCAAAATTATATTTACTATAAAAAGTGCTTACCTACTATAAAGCTGCATTCTAAGAATCAATAAAAATAATAAACAATAACGAGATTAGAGGCCATTACACAAATCAATAACCTTTTAAATGGTATTTATCGCATAATTTAGCTTGGCCACCATCTTTAATCTTATCGCATGTTAAAATAAACTTGCAGACGACTTACAGCGCGATATCCTACGTGTAAACATTTATCAGTCGACCGATAAATCATGTCATTGTTTAGCGAAAGACGTCTGACAGACAAGTATTTATTTCCTTTTCACACTAAATTACTGAAAATCAATATTAACAACACTGGTCGTGGCTTTATTACACAATGTGGACTTTCTATGAAGCCATAACAACCAGTTCGTGTCTTGTTCATAGGTAATCAAGAATGACTTTAAAACTATGATTTATATACCGACTTACGTATGTACCTTTGATTACAGTAAGGAAGTAAACTGTACTGGCTGGAAACGCTCACGAAAATAAAAACTGGGATAGAGTTTCTTTTTGGGTAGAGAGTGAATTAGTTATTGATCAGTGTGGTGCTACGCATTAATTATTTAGCGCATAAAATATTTTTATCAAAAAGGAATCCGGCTTTATACAGGAAGAAAACTAAAGGCTAAAAAATTCGTATTTTGATATATATATCAGAAAAAATTAAATAAGTATTTTATAATTTTAAAGTTGGTGTCAAGTAAAACAATAACTAGGTACCTATAGGTATTATCAATCTTAATTTGCTATTGTAGTAAGGTTCGTAGGTATAGTATGATGAGTAATTAATTTCTAACGATGAAGTTCTCATCATTAGAAATTAATTAAGTCCAAAAACCAAGTAATTGCTGTCAGTCGTTAAGGAGTTCCCTCGACTGTCTTCGTGCTCCATCATCAGATCGACTCCAAATCTTCACTAAATAGTAGTGCCTTAAAATACATAATGAAAATAATAACAAATGCACTAATCGTCAGTACGATTTTCTAAAGTTTCCCTCGATTTCTCTGGGATGCCATCATCAGATCCTACCACCCTTGGGATATCTCCTTTTCAACAAAAAAGAATCATTAAAATCGGTTCTTAAACGACGAAGTTATCCGCGAACACACATAAAAAATATTTAAGTATATATACGGTCGAATTGAAAAACCTCCTCCTTTTTTTGAAGTCGGTTAAAAACGAGAGGTTACACTCGATAGTGCAGCTTTGATCGTAGACTGTCCACTCAGGGGTCTAAACTTGTAATCCTCATCAACACCATTTTCAACCGAAAGAGAAACCTACCGCAAATAACAGCGCCACTAGTATTAGCTGTACGAACTAAATTTTATATACTGTCATATTGCTATTCGTAGCTCTCATGGTGAGAAAAACGAAAGTTAACATATGTTAGAGGTAGTTTTCGATTTAGGAAGGGTTTTCTTCTTTTTTTATATACGACTAAGTTTACAAACAAGCATACGGCCTGACTGATGGTAAGCAATTACCGTAGCCTATGGACGCTTGCAACAGCAGGAGTATCACTAGCGCGTTGCCGACCCTGTTAAAAACCTTTTAACTCCTTTCTTGTACTCTATGTTGTAGTCTCTCGGGAAAACCTCGACGGGGAGCTCATTCCACAATCTTATCGTACGATCTTCTACCCAGCATGTAAATATTACATTAACTCGAATCAACGTCCATACAAAAATTTACCAAACTTGTGGGATCACTTTGAATAAAGACCAGTTATTCGGGTGTATTTTCGGAGGCAAAAGTCTAGAGCATGTCGTTCTGGATACATTTTAACTCTAGAACCCTACCCATATTTTACATTGGCTTTTCCTACCTAGGATACATGAGCACCCAAAATTTTAATGTATCATTAATCATTATATTTACGAAAACGTTTAATAAGAGTGAATTACAAGAAAAAAATTAAAATGTATACTTTATACACATTTAGCAAGTATTTTAACTTAAATCAGAGGTACAGATAGGTATTTTGGACTCACAAGCTTTAGCCTTGCATTTTTCTGTCTTTTACATAGGGGCTAAATCTAGAATGCCCTTATTTTATGACACCAGGGGCTGGTTTTTCAGGCTCATTAAGTGATTTGAAAATATCATTTATTAAAAATAAAAATAAAATAAAATAACATTTATTTCAGACCAAAATCCATATCTTTTTAGTATACAAAAATCTTAAAAACTATGTTAGTGTAATTTCTATTTTCTAAAAATATCTACAACTAAATTTTGCACACAATTTTTATTTTTTTATTTATTAAACAGAGATTATTGGTCAAAGTTTGTCGTATTTCTAAGTATTAGATGTAGATAAGAAAGCTGTAAATAAGTACGTATATTGGGTTTATTTTCTTTATTTATTATAAGCTTAGAACTTTAACGTTAAACTTTAACAACATTATTGAGTGGATATTGACTGTATTTAGTAGTTTATAGGACATGAACAACCTACAGTAACACTTGTTCTAATGAAATTTTTACACCTTCTTTACTACCCATGCCATGGCACCCTTTAATAATTATTTTATATACTTACCATTGAGTATTAAGTAAGACAATTAATTAAATGTACAATTTACTACATTACGGGCAAATAGAAAAACTGTGTTGCAAAACAATAAAAAATTACGTCAGTTTTAAAACTGAAACCTGCCCACCCCGGGTAGGGTTCTAAGGCTAACTAAAGAAATCTCGTAGAGTCACCAATACTTTTCTAATTTCCAAATTGCATATTTAATGCATATGGCATAAATAACGAAATTACCTAAATGCCATTCTCTGTAGTTTTAAGTTTTTATTACCTATTTACAATATACCACTTATAACCATCAGAAGCGCTAAAGGCATTGGCAAAAATCCTATTATCGTAATTAGTGACTAAGCACACACCGGCTTAGGTGTCCTTACTTAATTACTGAAATAGTGGTGAACGAATGACTAACATTTCATTTTAATAGGTTCGATAAGATTGTAAAAAGTTACTATTAAAATTCAATACAATATCTATCATCAGTAGATATATTTATAATAGGTAATTGTATACATTTTAGAGGATTATGTGTAGGTACCTAATTTATATTTTACACTTACATTAAAATAATGAAAGATTAACATATTTGATTGCGCTAATCTTAGAAACCTTGTCGTATAGTTCTAAATGTCCATCGAGCTAGACCACTTATACTTGTATTCTATTTGCCATACATATATAGTAGTTTTATTTTAAAAAGAAATCACTATTAGAAAGTTTCTCTACCGAACTACTTTTATTCCACCGAAACCTCGAATAGAAGCTTGTACCTACGTCTAATTTAAAACAACTTTATGCTATGCATGTTTAACGGCGGTTGTACTACATAATGTACATTAATCCTATTTGACGTGATTATAATTGAGTGTACTAGTTGCGTGGCACACGTAGGCCGGCGAACAGCTGACTTTGTATATTTCCCTACGTTCCTTGTACATGGAAAGCTAACAAAATAAACTCGACCGTTTACTGTTTCTAAACACAAGGTATTTATGATTCATATACTTGTGTACACACGCGTCCGTCTGGCCTCGGCGTGGCGCGCTACGGGCTCATGTATGACGTCACACACGTGATAGATTAGGTCAACAATCAACATTACCATCTCATTCGATGATAGCTTCGATCAAAGATTACACTCCACGTTATTTAGGTCGTCCTTACGGTGTTTACGTCCATCACGCCCGCACCGCCCGCTCTTCGGACAAGGACGACACGCTATCTCCCCACCAAACGCGCGCCCGCCAGCTAGTACACATATTATAATGCTTGCTTTGCAAAATAATAACAAAAATTGCTGATAATAATTCTCAAGTCTTTGAACAAACCAATGTATCGTTCACGAGAAACTTTCGCCATAATATCACCTACATTAATAACGGCTTAAATACTCCTATAGTGAAAGACTAAAAAAAGTAGTACATCTTAACAGACCTTGTAAATGTAGTCTTACAGACAAGAGAGATTTGCATACCAACCGTTTGTATTTGCGACTGACGTCTAGTACCGAGAGCTTGTCGAAATCCGCAATGCTAATAATAATACAATGGCCAGACGCACCTTGTGTAGCATCACATCTGTCGAATTCAGAAACATCAAATAAGCGACCTTATATACACGCGAGAAGTCCTTGTTTACTTTGAATTGCAGCGTTCAATAATCAAACGAAGAACTAGACACATAATAATTTAGTGTTCTTCCTTTGGCTGACTGAGCCGCTATGCGATCGTAAGGTAAATTGGCTTTATTTAAGAATGATTTTAAACGCTACATTCGCCTGAGGGGTTTGGCGCAGAAGCTCTTTGTAGGCTATGCCGCCGACGACGTATTCACGGATAACTTTCGACAGTCATTGAATGAAGGGTTCGATGACCCGACACCGAAGCGTTGTTCGAATTTGCATGTGTCAATGACACGATCTGCAGCGCGGCGCGGCACACCGTTGCGCGGCCTATACTTTTCCTTTCAGTCGTTCACCGAGAAACACTTTTTGGAATGACCTCGTGACACAGCTGCACCACCAGCTCTGCGCACCGGCTCGACGCCGATTTTTCATTACTTAGTATACGATCAACAAACCGATAATTTTCCATTATACATTATTTATTATTTAATTTATTATTACTTTATTTGCTTTCTCAGAAGTGATGTTTTTGAAGTTTATTGTTACGACTTAAGCATATAACTTAAATTCAAAAACTATTCAACAGTTGAGAGCAATAAATTTATTCATCCAACCATAAGAAGGCCAAAGATAATTTTGGAGGCAAATTAATATCTAGGAAAGAGTTTAGCAAGAATCTTCCGGCCATCAAACACGTCGAGTCGGAACGTGCGAAATCCAATAAAGAACTTGCGGCACCTGTGCCTTATTACATTCTTTTGGTGATGCTCACCGGTCGGTGCTTCACTGAAATTCGCCCCAACTTTCCATGCCAGGAGATTGCTTGTTGTACAACTTTTACTTTGAAAATTCATTTCATTAGTATCAGTGGTGGAACGAAAGTTTTATCAACGAAATGTTTTCATAATTCAGTATTAAATTCCTCTGCGTTCCGCATTCGAATGACATTTTAAGACGATAGAAAGCTTCAGATAATCTTTAGTAAGTATTGATTCCGTTATTTTAACGTCGATTTATTATGAATGACTTGTTTGAGTCTGGCGTACTAAATCTAAACTATCTAAACTAATATTACAAAGGGAAGAGATTTGTTTTTGTTTGCAACGATTTATCTAAAAATTTATGTTATCAGTTTGAATTTTTTTTCAACTTTAGAAATCAATAAATGAAGCAGGTAATTTATGATTATTACATATTTTTAGTCATTTTCTAAATTTTAATATTTTAGCGCCTTTGTAAATCTGAATTATGCAATACGTCACTATTGCAATGATATTTTCCGTGGGCGTTTCTTATGAGACCAAAGGAAATTTTTGATACCGAAGCGAAGCGAGGGCGGACGTCTAGTATTTTATATAAATAAATAAGCAGACACATTTCACATGTATGAAACAATGGCGTCCCCTAGTGGGCGTTGCGATCTTAATTGCAAATGTGTTATTAGCATATGCGCTTTGTGAGTTCTTGAATGGTGCTGGCCCAAGGCAACGTGCGATGTCCTTATGAGCAATAGCTGGATGTCATCGTGACCGCATACTGGATATCTACCTACTTCATTAATTATTGTTGTACGTGAGTCTTGTCATTATTATCACCTATTCGGATATATTGCATGTCTGAATTATTACAGATTAAGACAAACAATTTGTTAAAGGTCGTGTATCATATCATTAATTAACTCTAGTTTGTCTGGTCTGGTGAGAGACAGTATAGCAGCCAACTGATCATAGTAAATTAATTTGATGACTTTTTAAACTAAATGAAAAAAATAGTTTGGAAGTTAATCTACATTTATATAACACGAACAAATTATATTGCATGAGATGAAGAATGTTTTAGTTCTTTATTAATCGTGTTTGAATTTTGCGAAGAATTTAGTTATAGAATTGTTGTTACGTATCTTAAGATCACTATTTTAACTTTTAAACGAAACTTAGAATACCTAATCTTATTCAATGTTATGAATTTATCAGGAATAAAAAATTTTAGAAAGATTTTTGCATATTAATTATAAATATTATTATATTATATTATTTTATCAAGTTATGTTTTATGCGATAACCAAAGTCACGTCACGTGTTAAATAACTTTACCATAAAAGAATAATAACCCTGAGCGATATTTATAATCACCATACGTCATAAGTTCTTATCGTTAGAATTAATAACAAGTTGTTCATATCTTTTGATATTAGACTTTCCCTTTTCATTGTTGATAAAAGTAACGTGACCTCGAACTTCTATTTTATCCGTTTAGGTAATTGTGTATTATTCAAAATATGAAGCAAAGCATCTAACGTCTCCTATTTTCTTAGTAAAATTATAAAACTGTCATTACTGCTAGATAGATGATAAAATAAGGTTTGTATAAAATAGTATAAAGTCCAAAACGATGTTTCAAACTAAGTTCGTTACATAACTGTGTTCACTGCAGCGTTTTTAGCTACTAATTAATAAATAGAACACTCTAAACATAGTTTTCCGTATGGCAGCGCCGAGGAAATTATAATTAGTAATTGTGTGTGAAACATAATTGGTTTGTACCCATTACATATACTGTATATAGGTATGTACAGTTGTGTTATATACATGTAGCCCGCTATGTGTTCGTGGAAATGATTCATGAAAGTAGAACAGAAAAATATCGTTATGACGTCACGTTGCAACAGCTAAAGTTGTTCTGTTAACATGCTTAAATTAGGTGAAAGCTGTATAAAAAGTAAGTAACCATAATGCTTACAAATATTTTACTATGCAAATAACGAAACTTAAGTTTATTATTTCGCTCCACTAGTTAACACAACATATTTTTAAAATATAGCTCCAATTAAATAATAAAAATTGAAATCCACGAAATACGACACTTAATTGTGACGTTGCCACTCATGACGCGTAAACGCATAGTGCTTACTGATCTGGGATCTGCTCACCCATAACCATCTGTAATCACCTGTAATAAATATACAGTTAAAGCAAATAGTTAAATAAACAACATCAAAATATTTCAACATTATAAACTTTTAAAGTACAGTATTAACTGCTTTAATTACTTAACTAATTCGGAATTTTATTAGCTAACGGGTTTTAATATCGGACGGGTTGGAATTATTTATGTAATATTGCAACAAGATTAACTTGAAGAGCTTCTTCATTGTTAACTTAGGTTCAGTGTTGAAACCAAAAAATTGTAACCGCTAAAAGATTTACAAATTGTTTGAAAAGAAATCGTGAAGGACACAATAATAATGAATAAATAAATAAATTTGTTTATTGGCATAAAACAGTTGGTTAATTGATATATAACCAACTGCTTTTAGTACTACACGCTTATCACTTACCTTCAGACTTTATCATTTGCATAACAAAAAGGTTCAATGCTCGACACCAACATTACTTCGGTGTAGAATTTAAAAAAATGTGCGATGTGCTGCTACCTATAAAGTAGTCTCATAAGGACTACTTTATAGGTATTACCATAAGTATTAGGTACTGTAATGAGTGATGACTTAGAATTCGCAAGAAAAAGCTAGCTGCTAACATTTTTGAGTGAATTTAATAACATTGCAAAATGCGGGCTTTTATACATCTGATATTTTTTAGCATTATGAATTATAAGATTCTTTATAAATTTATGTTAATACAATGAATAACTTATTTATGATATACTCGTAATTAAGATATATTAATTACTATTTTGCAGATAACGTGTAAAGTGTTCAAGAGCTATTAAAAAACGTTATCATTCCGAGCTTAAACCGTCATTTTATACGTTTTTTATTGACATAAATTTCAATTTGTAATTAGTTAGTTTAATGGGTTCGAATTAGCGTCTACTAAACTACTGGTTATATTATTTCAATTAAATGTTACGTTCATGGAATTTAGAACCTAAAGAGTAAACGATTTTGGTTTATTTTTGATATAAACTAAATCTGAAAGTAGCTTGCTTAGTATAGGCTTTGCATACTCCTGTTATACGAGTGTATATTGTACGGTTATTGTAATTAATTGGTAATGATAAATGATAAATAATAAACGGTTGTGATTTATACTAGTCTATGTTGTCTTCGGTTTTAAACATACTCATAAAAGAATCGAAACAAGCGATTGAAATACCCTTTGCTAGGCATAATTATGACTCTTACAATTAATCAACAGTATTCTTCACTTCCCGAGTTACTGTCCATTTCATGGTATTTATTAAGGGCCGACGAAGCGATGTATAAATGATTTAAGCGAGCTAAAACTTATAATCTTTTAAGTTATCGATTAGTAGCCGTATTAAAAAAAGTTAACTTTAATAATTTCGCACAGGTGTAGCTCTCAATTAATTTGTGTTTATGTATTACGTATAATGCGTTTATTAAAGTGATTTATCGTGATCGGAGGATTTATGGCTGCTAATTAATTATATAATCCATTAATTTTGAAATCCGGCGTGTGTCCACCACATTCGAATGAATTGATGTTAAAATGACACCCATATAATTTATAATGTGTGTATATTTAAATTAATTCCTTCATATAACACATTATATTAAAATATAGCAAAATTAGTGAAACAGACGTAAGATGCTCTCCGAAAAATTTAATTGTTATGTTGATTGCTAGAAAGACTAAATTGCAAAATCTCGTTTCTCATTTACATCATACATTTAACATCCACTAAGGGGAAACAGGGGTTCATAAACTCTTAAACAAACAACTCTTTTTAGGTATCTACCTATTGTATAATCTTCCAATTAAAACCTGTAATAGGATTATGTTGTTACGTGAATTAAAATATCCTAAATAAAAATGAGGTTTCTTAACCAATCGTCACCTACCTACCTATTAATTTGTTATATCGTCGTAGCCAGATAGAATCTCTACAATTCATAGATACTCATTACATAATGTATATGTACGGACGCAGGCTCATAAATATTCTATTATTACTACTTTGCTGAACGGTCATAAAATTTATGTCTAGAATTTTAATTCGACTTCCTTCTTCCGCTAGTTCATAGACCCCTAATACTATCACAATTAAAAAAATTTATGCAAATTGAATATAAATTTAACATTTGACTTTGGTAGCGTCGCGTGTCAAATAAAATTAGTACATACAGATAGGTACCTACCCATTAAAAAAGAAAACCCCGTAGGTACATAGGTCTTGGTTGCCGCGAATATTTTAATATTAGAATCTGGTTTGAGTCTATGGATATGGTGTTAATGATGGAATAAGTTAAAATAAAATAAAAGAAACTAAACGTAACTAAATTAAAAATATATTTTTAAATATAGCCATAATTTACCGTTAGTAAAATCTTATACTGGATTTAATTTACCAAAAGTATACCTACTAAAACTTAAGTAAAATCAACGGTAAATTTAATTAAAGAAATGAAAAGGCTTGCGACGTATAGACCGGGGAAAGTAGACAGCGAACAAACATCTCAGTGAACGAGGTGTTAGGCCTAATTACTTAAAAGCTTTTCTGTAGACTTTTCTTTAAAAATTAAAGCTGTTTTGGTGAGATAAAAAGTATTTTTATCTTCTTCAGGTACGTAACATGACATTGTACCAAATTCAACGAAGCCACGCGATCAGAAACGACGTATTTCAAGTAAGTAAAGCTTGTAATATTATGTATTATATGCAATATAAGACTATTATAATAATAAGTATTACACATATGAGGCTCGCCTAATGGTAAGCGATTACCGTATAAAATATATCTAGTTACATCAAAAACAAAACTATCAATCTGCAGACCGTGTAGATGAAGCTAAATTATCGACTCTTAATATTCCAAAGGACAATGCGTTTAAAATTATGGCTTTTAAAAGAAAGTTCCTCTGCAACTGTTCAGTACGAGGCCCTTATATTTCTAATTACCACACTGCGTATGAGCATAGAGGTCAGCTACCACATAAGCTATTTAAAGAAGTGGTTTATTTACGAGTACCTACATGATGAACTTTTAGGCTAATAGGTAGCCTTATAATGTTTCCGTCCTAGTTCTTTTATTTGCCTATCGAAATGGGTCCAGTCTGTAGAAAACAGTTAGTCAGATTACCTGATTGCGAATACTTCTGCAAACTAACTCGTCATCGTGCGGTTTAAGTTTCACTTGATATTGAGAGCATCGTACCCTTTCTTTATTTTTGTATTATTTTAACCTTAATATAATAATTATGTAGCTTAAATGAGTAGTAGTGTACCTACTTAATCGATTTCTAACCTGTACTTATTGGAGGTCATACCCAATTATCCTAGTCTATCAGTGGCGTAATATAATAGAAAATGTATTTAAACTTCATAAAACATTTACCTTGCATAAAAATATCTTTACAGCTTACCATATCGTCCAAAGTTACCTATAAATGAACGATAAAATAAAATACAAAAAAGCACCTCACTTTCTGTTCCGAATAAAATATTTTATTGTATGAGAATTGAAACGTGTCGGGCCAAAAATTGGATACGTGTGCGAGAACTCAGGTAATTCTTAAAGGTAATAAACGATGCCGAAAGTGTGTAACGATTTGTCAGTTAGCCGGCATTGGGTCCGAAGTATTCACGGAGAATGTCCCTTGCCCCAGGCTCAATCCGCGATCTCTTTACGACGTCGTATATCGCACGCGCCGTAATTGAAGCCAACAGTGCGTGTCGTGTTTGTTTCTTCTACCCATGCTACTTGTTACATCAAACTGTAAATTCCAACGCAGCGTACTTAATTCATAAACTGACTGTGCTTAGAACGCAACCACAAAACTCGTTAAGAACGTGATTTAATCGTAATTATTGTGGTACCATTAGTTAGATTCAGTCGACTTCGATCATTTACATTCCCAATACATCAATAGTGAATCCTAATGGATGAATTGGTTCGGGATGAAATTCCCCTTTCCGGGAAAATACGGTTGGAACGGAGTGTGTTGATTAATCTCATTTATTGTATTGTTAACATTTTGTGCGTTTAACGCATTATCGGCTTCGGCATTAACCAAACAAGTTCACTCGAAACATTGTATTGTTTTATAAACTGTTTAAACATTTTCATCAAAACATTTCCTTTTAAGTGTGGTAGATATACTTAATAAACGTTGTTAAATGATATAACGCGCTTACACGTCTGATGTTATCTGGGACATGCTGGAAAATGATTAATTATCTTCATGTTTTTTTTACTTATCGCACATGCAAATAACGTTGCGCGACGAGAATATTATGCTTATGCTTCTTTTTAACATTTATACATAATACAATATATGTGTACCTATACCTATAAAAATATCTATGTAATTTTACAATGTTAAGACTTACTTTTTTATCAATTGTACGGCAAGTGACATTATATATACAAAAGAAATAGGATTTAGCGACATTGTAACATTTTACGGCAGTTGTGAACACATATAAAATTTATAGGCGTTAACGTCTCTAGGCAGTTAAGTTAACAGTTAGTGAGCTGAGTAAACAAAGGCTGGCAGAGCGCAACGGGACGTTTAATATTTTGTTGTATTCGCGGGCGAGTTGGGCCCGGTGGCACCCGTACCGTGGACACATCACTCCGCAATTACGAGCCAGACAAAACGTCGTCGACGGGAAGCGAGCGTTTCATCAAATATTAAAACTAGCCTGTACTCGGCGAACAAATCCTACGGCACATTTAATATTTTACTTAAAACGGTCTGCGGTTTCCGCCAACGGAATTTTCTTGCGGCTTTGCACGGCGATTTAAGTTTTGCTTTAGTGGCCGAGAGGGTAGGTACTAGCCACTGCCTCCCGTACCAGCGCGATAAATACTTGATGCGATGTTGTTATTAGTGCCTCCTTCAAAGTTCCACGCTCCGGTTAAAGACCACTAAACATTTTGAACTCTGCAAACAATTTCCGCCATCGTTAATCCTTTAATGAAATATGCGTGTCATATTTAACCTTCTCTTGGTTTAAATTAAATTCATCACCTCACGAAAAAGCCATTCTAAACACTAAGCTATATACAAAGTGAAGTAAAACCGTCGCTAATGTGTCCACCGAAAACAAATCGTTGAATCGTGCCTGGAGCTCCCTCGCCTGAATAACGAAAGCTAAATGTGGGAAAATATCAACATTAATCGGATGCGGTATTAACTCCCAACTCAGTGGTTAATGAATATTCAGACAAACGCTTGTCTTAAGTTTGCAAGAAATAATCCTGGCATCTGACATATATAATTTTTTTAAAGTATCGCGTCCCATAAAACGATTCATAAAAAATAAAAGTCTTAAAGTTAACACACTGCATATGTGTACTTACATAACGAACATCCACATACGAAAAATTTGTGGATTAGTTCACTATAAGGTTTACTAAACCAGCACACGTTCAGTTCGCAGATTCTTTTTGCTCGTTCGACGACCGAATGCGCCTCCTCAAAAAAAAGGAAATATCTTTCATTAAGCGTTCTGTTGATCGAAATATTCCTTTTACCTACCTCTCCACCCGATGTTTTGTTTAAAGTGTAGTCTAGATATTTTATAAAATACATAAATTAGTATTAAGTTAGTAAGTATAGAATAAAATACATTTAAGGGGTAAGTCGCTGCTGAAAAACGCTAAGTAACAAATTCCTATGAAATTAACTTCTCTTTATATTTGCCTGTATCCGTCCTTAGGAAACATTTCATGATTTAAGATATCTTTTTCGGACATCTAATTTGTTATTCTTTGTAAGAATTACGAGTTTGCTACATGTCTTTTGTTGTTACCTACAAAAACTAAATCTATTTGAGACGATCTGACGTCTTATGTGCTGCATTAATATGTAGTGTAGACCTCGGTAATGTAATACATTATTATAACATGCAATTAAGCAAACAAGGAGATTTCATTAAAAGTAAAAGAACCTACATCCACAGTGAACAAGGTACCCTGTATTATTTAGTACAGAGATTATTCTTCTCTGTGAATAATGCATGCTGTACGCTCCACAGACATAAAGCGCTTTATAAACTCAAATGGAATACATCTTGTTTTATTTATACTTTTGTAAATCGTTGAAATCTTGTGTCGTAGTATGTATATGCTACTGATTTTATGATCTTTTGAATAATTAAATGTAATAAATAGCGCCTACATATTTTATATTAAAGCAACTATCTGTGTTTCGGTATCTGCGATGCGGCGCGACTTAACCTTACTTTGATCGTTTGTGGCGTAAAACTTGCTTTCCTTAACATCGGCGGTGCTAAGAATTCCTACGTCGTTAAATGCTTCTTTGTAAACACAACAGACACTAAGAACAATAAACGCGATCATTTTCTCGGAACACGCTTTTCCTCGACCCCAGGTGGCAGTGGTACCTGCCGTACTTTGAAATCGCGCGACTCCTTTGAACGAGCGGGCACGGATGTAATATTACCCTCCCAGTTCAATTGAGAGCTTTACAAACACTTGTATGGAAAGCAATTGAGCATACATTCTTTTAATGGCATGTAAAGTTTGTTGAATCGTTTTAATAATGACATGAATAGTTTGTGGTTTGTATCTAGTACAATATTATTTTAGTAATTGTACCGATGTTACGCATTCACATTAAATAGCGTGAAGGCGTATTTAATAAATATGCTGCAAAATCGAATGGGCAAAACGATGTTTGGCGTCAGTAATACTTTCGACATTGTAATTTTATTTGAAAGACAGTTTTAGTCTGGACTTCACCTCAAAAATCCAATCAGAATATAGAACGCCAACGTATTGAGGCACCGATAAAAGGTAGCGCGTTGTTGTTTTGCTTGAATTGAATTCACCGAAAACTGTATTGTTGTGGTGTCGGACAAAAGGCGACGGAAACGAAACGTCAGGGTATCGCCGATTGGAGCGGGGAAAGCCGTCTTCCGTCTCCCGTGGCCTACCGGCGCTGCCGGCGCTACCTGTGCTACCGGCCTGCGAGCCAACGCCGACACGAACGGATACCCACCGTGTTGATTACCCCGAGATGCTTAAGTAATTTTGTGTCTGTCCCTCGTTAATTGTGGGAAATGAGTAAATTAATTGTTTTCCTTTTCTCTTAGATTTGAGCTGTTGAGAGTTAGGGTTTAGGTTGTTATTCAATAGATTCGACCGTTCTAAAACGTGATATTCTCCTGTCTCTAGTTCGTAATTAAGTTACACTTATAATTCAAAGTGATTAAATATAACACAAAATATTATAATACCACCTGTTACGCTACATTTTATTGGAAGCTTTTGTAATTAGAACATGACATCTATTTCAAGGTGCTGTTTTCCAGCCAGGGGTTAAGGTTAAGTAGAGGTGTATTTTAACTATGTTTTGCCAGCTACGTTAGGTTCCATGTGAATGAGTCTATTACCATTTATTTTAACAACTTCAGAGAGACAATTCTGAGATTTCACGACGTTCAAAGTCACTTTTCCCAACGCAGAAATCGAGTTAGCGGCTTTGGCGTATTCAGCTACTGAAGAAATCATCATCATCATTTTAACTGAATGATATCTATTTCTAGACAAAGACTCTTCTAAACTTAAGTTATAATTCGTGCCTTTTTTTTTCAGTGTGGCACTAGTGAGACTTTGTGCCAATTTCAGGTAAAGAGGTAGGAAAATCACCTATACTTAAAAGTATCGAAATTTTTAATTCGTGTCTTATTGTCGATGGCTTTCCGTGAAGAGTCTAACCATACTATGGTTTTTAGCTATTAGCAGGCATTCGGGAATCTTCTTACTCCATCAACAGCGATAGAGAGAACTATATTCGACAACTAACTAGCTCAATGAATCTAAAGCTAAATTGGTAGTGCGTAGATCCAATAGCACGAATAACTGATACAATCTCGTAAATTATAATCATTATTAATAAAGCCTACTAAGAAACCAAACAATGATCGTAATAGTTACCTGTATATTGATAGTTTATAATTATTTCATCCTTTAAGTTGTTTTCATTACAGAATTATTGTTAAAAAAGTCACAGAAGTTTGCAATAACTCAACGAATCATTACGAAAGTTCAAACAACGATAGACGGTTCGTAGTGTTCTTACGTAAATGTATAAAATAAATGTTGTAGAACGGTTCTGAATCTGATAAACCATTGTTCTGAATTGTTTCATTTAACTAACTAAACTTTCGTCCTTTGTTCCTGGAGCGCCAGTGCTATTTCTCACTGTACTCATAGTTTGATACTGAGCTATATCCAAAAGAGTTTTGAAGTTTTATCTTCTTATGTATTTAGTAGATCTATGAACGACCCGCTGTCGTCCTACACCTATAGGTTCCGGATACAGCGCTGATCTTCGAAGACGTCGCGTAGGGCTTCACTATAGGGGCATACTGAAGTAAAACAAACGGTCTTGGTTCAATGCTTGAGGTGTTCTGCTTAGGCCATTAGGTGTTGAGGCTTGAAGAGTCTTCTATGGGTTACTGATTAACAGTGAACGTTCTGTGTCCGCGCGCCCGCGCTTATATACCATAGCTGTTGCCCGCGACTTCGTTCGCGTGAAAATTCAGATAGGTGTCTCTATGAGAATATTGCGTGCCTGATTTTATGGCAATCGTACATTGTATCAGTATTATCCGTCTCTATGGCGAATCCAGTTTAAACCCGCTACCGCTAAAACTGACAAACCACTTTCACACAAACTTGCGACTATTATTTGCCCATTTAATAAGGGTGGTTTCTGAATATTAAAAAAAGAGTATTTTCTAGTAATTTGGTAATCCTACGATAAAAACTATAGAAGTTTCATACAAACTTTGTCACCCCTTTATACCCCCTTAGGGGATGGATTTTGCAAAATTCCGTCTAAGTGAGCACCTATATTCTAATAGGAATGACAATGCAAAGTTTGAGATTCCTAGCACTTGTTGTTTCTGAGATTTCGTGATAAGTGAGTGAGTGACCTTTTAGGCTTCGCTCGCGTGAATGTCGTTTTTTCCAATAGACATTTTTATATTGTTTAAATACTGTTTTTCATACTATTTTTTATCTCCCCCTCACTTCCCCCTCACTTCCCCCTTACTTCCCCTCACTTCCCCGTTACTTCTCCGTCACTTTCCTCTCACTTCCCCTCACTTTCCCCTCACTTCTCCCTGGCTTTCCTCTTACTTCCCTCTGACTTCTCCCTGACTTTCCCTTCACTTCTCCCGCATTTCCCCCGCACTTCCTCTTCACTTCCCCCTCACTTCCCCATCACTTTCCTCTCACTTCCCCATCACTTCCCTCTCACTTTCCCCTCCCTTCCTCCTTCTCCTCAGTTCCTCCTTTTCCTCCCTCCTTTCCCTCCCTCCCCCTCCCTGTAAATTTCGAGTCGCTAGCTTCAGAAGCTAAAGATCTTTGTATAGAATATTTCATCCCTAATTTCACCCCTCTAAATCCACCCCTGTTAAAATAAAATTATAAGGATATTTTTTATTTAAATAGAAGTATTCCAAAATAAAATTTCAAAACAGTAAGTTAAAAAATTAAGAAGATTCATATAATCGATTTCATCCCTTTTCACACACTTAGGAATTAAATTTTAAAAAACCCTTTTTTAGTACAACCTCTAGACATTTAGACAAACACACCCTCCAAATTTCAAGTCGCTACGACCAGCAGTTTAGGCTGTGCGTTGTCTGTTAGTCAGTCAGTCAGGACAAAGCCTTATATAATATGTATGGGTGTATGGATGTATGGATTAGACGTATAGCCATCGGGGATCAAAGCATACAGGCTGCTAGGAATGCTAACACGTGATGAGCCACATAAAGCTGACCGTGCGAAAAACAGCTAATACTTAGATCCACACCCACAACTTTTAGTTGTGTCTGACCTTGGGCTTTATTAATTGTCATCGCGAAACATAGGCTCACTGGAAACTGGACTCATTTAAAACTAAACGGAAGATCGTTTAGAATGAGCGGAATCCGAAAAATAAAAACGCTATCAGCTATTCCGTAACCTGTTAAAGTCTCTGTTTCTATCAGATTTCGTAGTAAATTAACAAATGTTCGACGTGATTGTTTAAATTGGCATAACTTTTTTATTTATGAACCGATTGACATGAAACAAACACTAAATGTTAAGTGAAGCTTACCACAATGTATTAGTGAAAACCATATCTAAATCGGATAAGCCGTTTCTGAGAATAGCGTGAACAAACGCACAGACAAACAGACAAACAGACAAACAGACAAACAGACAAAAATTGTAACAATCATTGTTTTGGGTTCTATTTGCGTTGATAAAGGCCCCAATAAATTTTTTTCTCATATATCTTCCATGTACAGACAGCGATCGGTTACATTTTTATTATATGTATAGATTTGCCTCGGTTAGTGCCGTGTGCAAAACACCTCGTACAAACTTTATTTTCATTATCAAAACATTACATTTCTGGTTATAACTACGTCATTTTTAATAATACAATAATCATCTAGGTACCGTTAGATAGGTATCGATGTTACCTAACATGAAATATCTATACTATAACTCTAAACTTTACGATTACCTAGATATCGTAGTATAAACCTAGAATTTTAGTGCCTCCTAGACGTACTTTGAACTTTATCTGCTTATATTTTCTAAACTACTGAATCTATTTTAATAAGATTTTACGTACATCTAGGGGACACCATTCTCTAAAATGAAACACCAAAGTAACTATTCTTTATTGATTAAAACCTAAGTTACAGACCAAATTATGACCTAAACATAAAAACAATTTTTGTTTCTGCTATAACTTATAAACTATTTGTTTTATCTAAAAGGCAAATACATATTCGTGATTAGAACACTAAGGAGCACAATAAAAAGTGATTCTAAACATTATAAATCTAGATTTTAGATTAGCACTAAAACAATTTCACCATAAGGTAAACAAAAAATAGTTCGCTATTAACTTTTACTAATGGCGGTAGACGAACGACGTTTTCGTTCTCGCTATCATATATAAACGTGTGGCACTTAAAATCACTGTTCATTAAATTTTATGCTAGCACGCGCGTGCGATGTATTCTAGTTTTTAAATCTATCTAGGTTCTGTCTATCACTGTATGCACTGTTTTAACACTATTTTCACAGGTGTCGCGAACAAGTTTTACTTTATATAAAGATTAAGAGAAAAAGAAGAAATTTTACTCCGGACTTTTTTAATAGAAAGTAATTACAATCTTAATCTAATAAAATAATTTTGTTTTAAAATGTAGGTACGTACAGCTACATCTTGGTCAATGTCATACGTGTTTGACGATATAAGAAAAGTTAAGAACCTTTAACTACCCTACTGCGGAGCAAAGACCTCTTGTAATAAATATTCAAAAGTTGTCGATGAAATTTTGATACCAAAAGAGGTTACACTCTTAAAAGGTCAAACAGAATTTCGTGTAATACAGCTCAGTATCAGCTTGATTAAATTGTCTTACAGTTAACAATAAATAAATAATATTTATTTATTTAAATTTTTGACAGGGTGTAGCTTTAAAAGGGTGATATTGAAAATGAAAAGTTGTATGAATATATCATTATTTTTGAAGTCTTCGTCGAGAAAATTAGTATTAGGACGCTCAAATTTTTTTTTTTACTAGCATTGTCTAGGGGTTGAAACATTAAATAGACAGTTCTTAAGCTATACTTAAGAAAAGTTATATTTCATGCTTTAACTAAAATGAAAAATGCCGATTTAACTATTTTTGACATGGATAGCTATAGGGTTTTAAGGGGATAAATATTTTTTTTAGTTATTGTAGTGAAAATTTGCATTTGGGCACTGTATATTTTTGGACGCGGATATCTTTAAGAAGGTAAAATGGAGGATTGTATAAATAAGGAAATAGAAAGAGTATGAAAAATAATGATTTCTAACATATAGCGTGAAATACAGGCATACAAACACACATCAATGTACTCATCATAATTGTTTCTCGCATGGACAATTTTATGTTCCTTACTCATAAGTTAAGTCATTTTACGAATTATTTCAGCCGCCCTAATAGAAAAACAAAAGATATTGTTATCAATGAAGTGCTTTGAAAAGATTTGGCCTGCCCAAGCGTCGTTTAAATATGTTAATAACACAAAATGTCTGTAAAAACGATTCCACAAGAGCGAAGTCGTGGGCAAAAGCTATTTATATCTATCTAAAATATCGGCAAAAACATCATGTCTGTTGTATGGGATCCCTGAGACCCTTAAATATTTGTTTTATTTTAACTTAATTATTTATTTTTAAAAGTGTTTTTTTTTTATAACTAAATATTCTCTGAATATTTCAAGCGTCTACCTATTGCCGTTATCAATATCCAGCAAAACCAAGCAAAAATATCACGTACGTATCATGGGAGCCCCTTTAATATTTATTTTATGCTGTTTTTTAGTATTTGTTATTATAGGGCAACAGAAATACATCATCTGTTAAATTTCCTCTATCATGGTTTATGAGATACAGCCTGGTGACAGACCGACAGACAGACAGCGAAGTCTTAGTAATAGGGTCCTGTTTTACTCTTTGGGTACGGAGCCCTTTAAACGCATTAAAATCGTTCCACCTATTTCATACTGTGAAGTCACAGTCAGGCGATTATAAATTAAAAGTGTGTATTTCAGTGATTCGTTGAAAATGGATTCGCGCAAAAGTCGTATCATTAAAATTAAAAATGTTTTGCAAACTGCATCTGCTTTTGTGTTTTGTCGATGTATTTATAGGGGCGAGGGCGGCGGCCGGGCGCGGCCGACGACCGCCGTCGGTCGCCGTCACCGTCGGCGTCACCCGCCCATACTCAGCCCTCGCTGCGTTTAACGCACCACGTTATTTATTCGGTATTCTGCATTTAAACACAAAACAAAAAGACTAAATTCTGATGTTGTGAAAATTATCTCGTACTAAAATTTTAATGGTATTAGGTATGTTATTTTTTATTTTAAGGGTTATAGTTGGCTTTGATTTGGCTTTATCACGTACAAATCACGTGTGGAATGTAGGTACGTGTTTTAGATACATCCTAAAAGTCACACCTAATAGTGTGCAAATTGGCAACTATTAAGTATGTTACAGTTTGCAAGAAAAGCTAGGAAAACTGGACTGGACTTAAAGAAAAGTACAAGTCCTTCATTGTCCCACTGTAGAGTAAACACCTCATTCAGAAAAGATATGAGTATTTACTACTTTCTTTCAGGGCGGAATCGCAATCGCACAGTATGACTTTGTTATAAGTTTAGGTTTTATTACAAAGTTTCTCTGTGGGACTTAACAAGAAATATATATCTTAGACACAGCACAGAAAATTACACTTCAGTTCGTATTTTCCTCCAAAATTCTACTTACCTTATAAAATCCTTTTACTTTGATTTAAAAAGTATCCGGCAAATAATATAATTACCGGTTATTTTATCTTACTTAAAATGAAACGGTTACGTCCCGGTCCAAGGATCGGATTAAAATTGAGACAAAAAAGATTATTACCTCTTTTAGACTGACCCGGTTTTTACTTGATTGAACATAAATATACCTTTACCAAAAACAATTATTTTAAAAGTTAGAGCAATGCTTACCGCTGTCACGGTACAGCAATGTAAATTACTGAAACTAGTAAAATTCAAATATAGTTTGGAGACGATACATGTTTTTTTTAACATTCATATTGTTCATGGTTATAATATAATCATTAATATAAAATTTTTACCTTAACTTGCTCTGACGTCAAGTTGTTGTTGTTATTTTATACAACTAGACAAAGACATCGCCGTCTATTATATTCATGCTTAAATTTTTTTTGTTTTACTTTTATGGTAAATACACATTATGGAATTCAGTGTTTAAACTGTATCAAGGCTAGAGACATCTAAACAAAACTTGAAAACAAACATTTTAATACTATAAGACCTGGTTTATCACAAGTTGGCTTAAAAAAAATTAACAAATTAATTAGGCTGCTAAAACAGTTTATTTACTTTAATTTTATTTTCTTCTCATACAAGGCAGGTCTCATACAACACACCTGTTATAGCGGATTGGAAATTTCAAAAAATTATGTTATATTAGCAAATTATTGTTTAAACGTATAAATATTTTAAATTAAACGTTAAAATATTTTTCGTAGTCTCATAGGAATTTATACAATAGGCAGTGTTAGGCTGCGTACTAATGGTAAAACTTGGCGAGCTCACTACCGTTTATCTAAGATAATAAATCGTTCAATGTTCACCAAATTATTCGTTCCGTTATCCGATAACCCGTTTTAACTTTCGACTTTAATTAACCCAACTATAAATATTAATATTCGTAAACGTGAATCGCAAATCTTACTAGTTTGTGACTCGATTTCTATGTTATGACATTTACAATAGTTTATTGCCAACAAAGGCTTATGTTTTACGATGAGCTACGGGCTATATACCTAAGTACTAAATTTGTATTCCGATGCCGTACGTTTACTTATAAACGAATGAAGTATACATTTTCTGTAAGTATGCATCTAAAATTGCCATCTAAGCATTGTACGACCCGAAATACTTTCAGACCCTAAATAAGTAATAATCACCCTCATAAAGTAGTAAAGAGGTTGACTCATGAAATCGCAACATAGACCGTACATTACTCATAGTTATGATATGACTTTTTCATGTAAATATAATACTTGGAAGGATACATTGTGTGGGCACAAAACACTTATTCAATAACTGTATTTCAAATCATAATTACGAGTTTAATGAGTCGTAAATATTAATGTCTGCATTTGTTAATCATATCATGTCTGACTACTTGGGAGGCGTACTGTTGTGCCGTAATTCGGCATTCACTATCCAAGTTCTTTTACCAAATTATCTGGTAAAAAAGTATAACATTGTAAGTGAGTTAACCATGAACAAAGCTTCATCTTCTTGGGTTTTTAATGACAATAACAAATACCTCTCACATGACGTTATGAGATAAGTTTGGTTTCTACTAAAATTATATTCAGTTGCTCATGACCAGTCTGTCAGAACTGTGCACAGCATAATTGTATGCTGGTATGATATGTTAGGTATTTGCGAAATGTTATTAATAGTTTCTTGATATCAACACGCTTGAATACACTTCGATCAACTTAGTTTAAAGTCCGGACTGAGGAATCATCAATGCTGCCGTCTAGCGAACTTCCTCTACGGAACTATAGAAATAAGTTTGTCGTACTGTGTTGCGAGTTGCTTGGAATATATTTCACAGCAGCATGAAGGATATTATTCGGAGGCGTCACATCATTAGTCAGTGTCCGCCGCGCATAAGAACCAGATGAATCGATACGTGACGACGGAGAAACTCCGGTACTGTACCAATATCCTAGAAGATGGGATCGTTTAGACGCAACATGCAACTCGAGATCTATTATTAGTCAGTCGGAGCGAACTTTAGAATTGTGGTTAATGAATCATTTTTGCTGCGGTTAATTATAATAATAATTATAGATATTACGTACAATGTTCGTGCTATGAAGTTTGTTTGTAATAATAAATTATAGTCGGTGGAATTCACTGGAAAAAGGTAAAAAAAAAGTACAAAGTTTTTAAAGGATCAAGGTGCTGTGAGTTATGTGGACGTGATAAAATAAGAGAATACATTACTCTAAACTTAAATTCATATATTCATTTAGTTTACATTAGACTTTGAACATTCCGAGTAATGACATTATCTATAACATAGCCGAAGAGTCTAAGAAGCATGACGTATTATCTAAATCTAGGTATATTATATGTTCTAAATTTCTATGAGAAGAAACAATAGATACTAATGATATTAAATATGTTTCCAAATACATTAATCAGAAAGAGTGGTAGACTATGACTTGCGAAAATACGTCGGCGGTTGTCGTTGAGAACCTGACTTCTACTTGCGCGAACAATCAACACTAACATTTGACGACGCTGCCAACTGAAATATGATTGTTTTTAGTGTTTCATCCCTTTAATTTCAAGAGACAAAGTTAAATTATTACAATATTTTATTATGCTAGATAGTTGTCTGCGCCTTGTGTGAAGGCCTCCCAATAAAATATTTTTGTTACACACCTAATTATGATAAAATTATGCCTGTAATAATTTATTAGAGAAACTGTACCTACTTCTTCTAGTTTTATTATTCTATGCACCTATGCAACATAGTTTAAAATCGTACCAAATAAATTACGAGGTATGATACGGGGGTCTTATAAATAATAAAATTCCCTAAGATTATCATCTAGTATTTATTTATGACAACAATATTTCATGCATCGCTAATGTAAATAAAGTATCGCTATACAAGTATGTAGATGTATTTGAGATAAACCTGAGTGAATTTTCTTGCTGTATAAATCTTAAGATGTTACGCTAAATAAATTAACAGGCCCCATCCTTCGAAGAGGTCGGATAACATCTGACCAGATTTATACGAGCAGATATGCAACATGCCGTACTAAATAATATTGCAATTTATTCTCCGCTTACAAAGAATACTTGCGTTTTTAGTTCATATTAAAACATTCCACCTCATCTAAAAGGTGCAGGCAGGAGTGTGTGACATATATTTCGACCATTTTAGATCATCTTTTTAAAAGCACATGTAATTATAATAGATGTAATAGACCTACTGTCGAGACCACCGAAAGTTACAGTTACATTGAAGCTGTAACTTTGCAAGTGAGTTTAATGTAAATTTACTTAAAGAGTCAACTATGTAGTTATTCACCAATTCATTTTATTCATATTATTTAATTTATACTTTGAAATTACCAAAATTATCAATCATTCTGCTATGTGCCTTTATTGTGTATAATATTTCTAGCAACTGTCAGTAAAAAGATTTTTATTTCTCTGCTGTATTAAAGTTGTTTTAACAAATTAGCTATAAAAATATCACATTAACTGCGACACAAGTTTTACTAAAGGTCCTCCTATAGAATAGAAATCCAAGCTCTTTATTTGATTGTAGGTACACCACTTATGATAGGTCCAGACCAGACATAACATTGCTAAAGCATGTAAATTTTATAGATGCTATCGGTCTTTACAGTGACCTTTCAAAAGCGTTTGACTGTATCAAACACTTGCTACCCACGTACGCTTCTATGAAAACTCAGGCAATATAGTATTGAGATAAAATTCAAGTATTTTTAGCGATTCTATTTACATAAGCGATAAAACCCAATAAGTTCATATAAACGAAAGTAGGTCTTCCGGATTATCTGTAGCTAATCGCATGCCACAAGGCTACCTTAGATTATTGCTATCCTAGATTTATGTTAATGATTCGCCGGTCGCTATTGTCACTAATGATATGTCGCCTATGTTTTTTATGTAGACCGAAATAACAAAACACAGCAAAATGAATTACATAAAAATTGTATATTTTAAACTTTGTAGTAAATGTGAGCTTTCTGAAGAAAAAAATAAATGGTTATTATCAATATTATTATCGATTAAAAACAGTAATCAGAATTTCTACCATGAGTACCTACCACTGTGCTATCGACTATCAATATTTTAATTATATAATTTAAATGCTAATTATTAATTATATGGTGTTTTAGTCCATTGTGATATTATGAAAAATTTTACATTTAATTTACATGTTAAGAGTCAGAAAACATCTTTCATTTACATTGAATGTAATGGAGTTTTCAATTACATATTATTATTAATATATGTAAGAATACTTCAGTAAAATTTCAAGGTGAAGATTCTCTGTTTACATTTTACTTGTAAAACCTTATGTTAAGTGGATTGTGATTTGAACCGTCTCCTCTGTGAATCCAACTGTTATTGCAATAACAGTAGGATTAGGAGTTGAAATATTCAATATTGAGATTTAATTTAGGTAATAGTAGGGAAGCAGTACCGACAGCATATTGCGGTCTAAGCACCCGTATGATTGGATTTCGCTTTGCATATTAGATAATCGCCATTTGCAATTCATTCCCTCAAGCATCTTCAAACGGTATTGTTATATTATCCAAGTTATTAGATCTTAAATCATACAAATATTCCATACCGGCCTAAGGTTAAAATGTTTAAAATCTCAGGCTACTCCGCAAAAACTAGAAGATTACGTCGTAGTGCACTTTCGTTACACGAAAGCTCTCATTTCGTCGAAGACAGTTTTCGCCTTTTCGTGAGAAGGTATTACAACTATAGGTACAGTTTTAAGATCCGAAGTGAAAAGCTCTCTGTTCTAATAGCATTACAACTCCATTGCCCTTTAACTAAACATTATATAGATAGTTTTGACAAATTCTGCGAGCGCTGTTCCGTTTACAATTTCAAATGTAATGTAATAGGCTATACAGAATACGACTTGTCTGTCCATGGCTGAAGAAAGACGATGCTATTATTTCTTATTGCCTCGGATCTTGGTAATTGACTGTAAGACGCAATACGATTACTTATAACGTGAAATCCTTTTCTCTTCCATCCCTAGGCTATTTTGGTTGCGTTTTCTCAATTTACTCGCCAGTTCGGTAAACGAACTCCGAAATTCTGTATCAGGCTTGATTGAATCGCAGTCGTGCCCGCGGGAATGGAGTTATTTTCCAACCTATTTCATGACACGTCGCTACGATCAGCAAGTCGCACAGCCATGCACTCGCTCATGTTTATACCCTCTCGAGAAATTTCTTTCAGTTCATTTATTTGTTTGAAAACTGTTGTTTCACTCACGACATTCATATTTGATGTTAGTACATTTTATTAAATGTGCAAACAAGATATGAAAATATTTTATTCCAAAGTGAAAATCGACAGAATTCTTTATCGGAATGCCGATATTTGAGTCACTGTTCCTAAGTTTCAACCGTTGTAACAAATATTTAATATCATGATATTCAAATTATTGCCTTTGTAAAATTTGGGCGCATGCATCATTGTAATTATTTTTATACTGTGTATTTTTATAGGTTTTAAAAATCGATATTATTTATATAGAAAGAAAGTGACCAAAAAACACGGAGCACCTGGTGTAGTTGTATGAAACAAAAAACATGCCAATCAGTTTATCAAATTCCTGTACTAAATAGCTACATTGTCAGAAACAAGAGGAAGTGCATATATCGTAGTCAAGTTGCATTTGCATTTTGCAATGATCGCCTTTCGAATCTTTAATCTTTATGTACAGAAAATTCTCTGCTTTCTCTGCATTTTCATAGGATTTTCACTCATGTCAGCAATCTCTAATATAAATTTGGAACGTACAATGACTTACAAAAATTTACATTGACACTATCAGAACCATGCAGCAGAGTCATCTGCGTACTAAGTATCACCTTACAGAGGTCATTAACCTGCTTGGTTGGCATTGGTTGTAACTACCTATTACAAACTCTTCTTTTCAATTAAAATTAGAAGAGGTCTACATCCAGCAGGTGACGCCTCAGACTGATCATGACTGGTATTTATTTATTAGGATTACCAAGAAGAAAAACACATACAAAAAAGTAACAAAAAATAATGCATGCCTGGTGCTCTCTCAATTATAGGCAACCACAACTAACTTAAAATATTCATATTGCTAAATTTATCACATTTATAGTTATTATGAATAACTAGCTGTGCCCCACGGCTTCACCCGCGCGTATAATATGTTATGTATCCCTCGGGAACCAAACCGATTTTCGGGATAAAAAGTAGCCTATGTCCATCTTCGGCACCGGATCTATGTACATACCAATTTCGAATCGAAATCGGTTCAGCCGTTTAGGCGCCGAGTGGTAAAAACACACACACAAACTTTATAATATTAGTAGGATGAAATCATATTATAACAAAAATAAAAAAGAAGTATGTAATTACAAAAATCAATTAAATATGAGTAGGTAATGAAAGTAATATTACTAAGAACGCATAAATTAAATAATTTTACTCTTGAATTTAGTTTAAGTATTACCAAAATGTCCAAACCCAAGGATCTGAAAAGATCATTGTACAGTTTGCACATTCTATTATAGGTGAATTATGGCCCAGATTAGTTTGATATCTGCTTATACTGAACAGCTTGTAGGCAAATAATCGCAGTAATCTGCACGGGGCAGCAATTTTTTTTTGAAATAATAAATAGTTTAGGACAATTTATCTCATTGTTAAATACCTAACTTATGTAAGAACATAAGATCTAAAACCTAGCGTCTATCGTTAAGAGAAATCAGTTTAAAGTATTTAAGACGAGCATTACATGAAGTTAAATGATATTTTACACACAAGTTATACGTAATAATATGCAAGATGAGAGAGAAATCTTCTTTGTACTTGTTCGATTCTGTTTCAACTTTATAAAAGGGAGACAATATGTAGTATGATTTCTCAACTTGGTACCTATGAGAATGGTACTGTGATCTGTAGGCAAGATTACGTATGTCTTTTATATTTAGTATTAGCTATGGGTATAAAGTCTTATATTCTAAAAATCATTGTAATGCTTATAAAATGTAAACACACCGGTATCGTATGAGGGATAATCGTGAGTAATAAAAGAGCTCATTTGTGTTATTCGCCCAGTTGTTTCGATTCACGTTGCTTGGACAATGGGCAAACGTACGCACAATGTGGCCCCATCGTCATCAATCAAAGTCCCGGTGGCCCTGGCCCCCGCTTCACCCCGCCGACTACCACCCACGCACCCTCAGCAGACTGATTTACCCCTTACATTAAAAGCAAATGCCCGTCTACGTAAATACTAACTGCGACAAATTGAAACTGAAAACACAACTATCCAACAACTAAAATAACATCTCACTATAAAATAGACTGAAAAACTATTTGTGGACTTTTCAAGAATGCATTAAAATTGTAAGATATTTCTTTTGAATTGTCTGTATTTCTTAGTTATGCCTTGTGATTTCACACATTGTATTTTCAGATTTTTGAAAAAGCGGTATGTAGGTATCACGCGTTCATAATGGAATAAATATCGGTATCTGTTTTAGTTTGTACTAGATTGATTGTTGACTAGTAATAAAAGAGTGGACTGTATTAAAATGTGTATAATATAAATGTATAATTAAATTGAGTACAAGGTAAAATTTAAACTATTAGAAGGCGCGTGTCGCGGGTGGTGTATCTGTCGGAAGAGTGAGAGGTCGACGACCCGTTCCGTTGCCCCGCGCCCTCCTCCTCTCGTCCTCCCCCGATGACGATGCCGATGACGATGTTGCTCCGACATACTGCCCGGGTTGAAGTAGTCTGGGTACTTCAATTGACTGGCAAGGGGCAAATTGAGTTGAAGCCTCGTACCACGGTCCCTGTCTTCATTTTAATTTCAACGACCCTAGTTGTGCCGTCGCTGCCTGGGTAGACCTTGATGACGCGGCCCAAAGGCCACAAGAGAGGCGGCAGCGCCTTGTCTTTAACAAGGACTAGGGTCCCCAGCTCCAGTCTGCCTGTGGAAGTCACCCATTTGGTTCTTTGCTGCAGCAGAGAAATATACTCGTTATTAAAACGCTTCCAAAAGAGCTGCCTGATGTACTCCACTCGCCGATAGCGCTCTAAGTGTGTGATGCTCTGGTCGGTGACCTGTGGGTGCGGAACAGACATGAGTGGTCGTCCAATGAGAAAATGGGCAGGTGTAAGAGCGGAAAAATCTAGTGGATCAGAGGATGTTGGGGTAAGTGGACGAGAATTAAGTATAGCCTCAATTTGGGTGAGGCAAGTCGCCATTTCTTCATAAGTAAGATACGTAAGTGTGAGGAGCTTTTTAAGATGGCTTTTAGCGGCCTTGACGGCTGCCTCGGCGATGCCGTTGAAGTGAGGGGAATAAGGGGGAGAAAAATGAAATTGAATACCTTCCTGTGCTATGTCCGAAGCAACGTTCGAATTGGAAAGAAAGCTATCCAACTCGTTGCTGGCACCTATAAAATTCGTCCCATTATCGGACCAGATAGTGTGAGGCTTGCCTCGGCGTGATACAAACCGTCTAAGAGCGGCTATATAGGCTTCTTTAGTTAATGCCGTCACGAGTTCGAGGTGAACAGCTTTAACTGCAAGGCACACAAAAATGCATAAATATGATTTTATGAGTCTACAGCCACGTCCCTTCCGATCAGCGATCAAAATTGGCCCAGCGTAATCGACACTACACTTGAGGAAAGGAAATTGAAGGTCGGTACGGGAAGGAGGTAGTTGACCCATGATGGGCTGAACATTTTTTGCCTTAAATCGAAAGCATTTCAAGCATTTCTTGACAATGACCTTAGACAAACATCTGCCTCCTATAGGCCAGTACCGTTGTCTAATAGTGGATAGTAAAAGCTGTGGACCTGCATGAAGAAGCTTTAGGTGCTCGCATTCAAATAATAATTTAGTTAAAGGGTGTTTACTGCAAAGAAGTATGGGATGTTTAATATTATAATCATACGGGGAATTGTCAAGCCTACCGCCGACGCGAAGAATACCGTTCGAATCTATAAATGGAGTTAACGAGATAAGACGGTTGCTACGCGGTAGGGACTTTCCAGATTTAATAATAAAATACTCATCAGGGAACATTTGAAGTTGAGCATTATGTAAAATGCAATTTAATGAAGTTTGTAGTTCCTCTGTTGATAAAAAGTCTTTATGTTTAGTTAGTTTATTTTTTAAGTTGTAAATAGCTCTTAGTATGTAAGCAACTACTCGCTGTAAATAATGAAAATTAGAATATTTTGTAATAAGAGTATGAATTAAAGAACTACCAAGATTTTGGTTACTATTAAGCTCATTTCTATTGCTACTAACTACATGACTAACTACGTCAGGTAGATTTTGCTTCGCGACATTATTAGGTGGTTGTGGCCAGTCATTCTGAGACTTTAACAAATAATAGGGGCCAGACCACCACAAGGAACTGGTGCTGATAGCATCAGCCTTCAGCCCTCGGGAAACAAAATCCGCCGGGTTATCTTTCGACGGCACATAACTCCAAAAACAGCCAACTGTACCTTCTAGAATTTCATTGACTCTGTTACGCACAAAGGGTTTGAGTTGATTAGGTGGCGTGGATAGCCACGACAGTACAATGGTGGAATCCGGCTCGAAGGACCATGTTTTAGTTTGTACTAGATTGATTGTTGACTAGTAATAAAAGAGTGGACTGTATTAAAATGTGTATAATATAAATGTATAATTAAATTGAGTACAAGGTAAAATTTAAACTATTAGAAGGCGCGTGTCGCGGGTGGTGTATCTGTCGGAAGAGTGAGAGGTCGACGACCCGTTCCGTTGCCCCGCGCCCTCCTCCTCTCGTCCTCCCCCGATGACGATGCCGATGACGATGTTGCTCCGACAGTATCTATTTACTCATTATCGCAATTACGTGACAATAGCGCTCTATTTTTAAATTTTATTATGATTCACTAGCAACATTGTTTTGTATATATAAATTTTGATGTCAATTGGATTGCAATCACTTGATTATTTTCCGAGTTTTAACCATGGACCATGGTCATGGCCTCTAAAATTAAATCGGATGGAACGTCGGGAATCAAATCTATAAATAACGCCGTTATTTTAGTTTCTGTCTGAAGTTATTGTCTTAAAGTTTAAATGCCTGTAACACTGCAGTTATCACTTCATTCTTAAATGTTATTATCTGATTGCATGTCGTTGTTCGCGTGAAAAAGGTTTACCTGTCTATTAAACGGATTAAAGTTAATTGTTGTCCGCTTAATAGAGTTTGTCTATTTTATAGAGGACGAATCTATTATCCAATTACAATATTTTTAGACAAAAATAAAAATAGTTTTTATCAAATTAAATTTGACCACCAAGGCAGATCGAAGACTTATTTCAATACGTTTTGTTTAAAATCGGATGAACGCACTTCAATAACGTTTTATACATATAAATTAATCTAATAGGCAGAGTAGTTATGAATGTTTACAAAGATAAAATAGGGATGACGGTCCCTGCGTGCAGTATTATGCAACACAAACAATACAATGTCAAAAGGAGACAATCAGTAATCATGCGTCAGCCCCGTGAGATTACTCGAAACTTCCAACAATGTAGTGTACTGTGCACACAATATTGTTACAAACACCTGCAATATGTGTACTCGTACTATACTAGCATGTGACTAACGTAGTTATTTGTATTGTGTTATTATTTTTCTCATGTCCTAAGATATTACAGCCATCACAGTTTCAGATGAAAGATTAATATCAAATATTTTTAATACGTATAAGTTTAGCTTTATCCATGATCAAGATAGAGCAAACAGGATTAATCTCACTTAAATTGGAATTGACTGACTGAGAGAAACTTTATTCGAGGCTTCCGTCTACAGACAACCTCAATCATATAGCTACCTATACCTACTAAGTAAGACCTCGCCAGATGGTCCGCTTGCTCGTTTGCCGCCACAGACTATAAATAAAGGCTTAACTAAATACATGCACATTAGGATAATGTGCCTTTTTAAAAGAAAATAGCATACCGAAATCGTATACACATTAGGCCCTACGGCACTCGTCCATTAAAAATAGTACTACCAACGCCCCCTTAACGTTGGGGCCATTCCTCTTGTCCAGATACACACGTTGGACGAGTACAGTTAGAGCCAACGTGTGGATCCCAGGTTACGCTTTTCTTAACATAAATTGCTAATAAAAAATAAAAGCCCGATACCAAAACTATATTACAACCTTTTTAAATAGACGTTTTTAATTTCAAGATAGGTAAGTAAGTCAGAATCTTACGCATATACCTCATCTAATAGTAACAGGTAACTACCATAATTTCATACCAAAGCATAAATCCTAATTTGGCACCATTTTATTCAGCAATTATGTAAACATTTACTAGAACTAGAATAACCTCACACTTAATGAGTTCTGCGGGTAAGTTAATACAGTATTCTAAGTATTCATTTCTGCACTAAATAATGTTGCTGTACTATTATTATCAATGCAAGCAATGTAAAACAAAATAATATTCTAAAATCTAAATCAGAAACGGATTGTTGTGGCGATTAACACAGACGGGTCATTACCATGTGGAGTTGTGTCCAAACAGGGCGAACTCCGGACGTTGCGTGACTAGCCGAGACATTCCCCCTTCATTACTACTTTAAATTACAATATTCAAGCCAAACTATTATATTACATTACTAAGTAAAAGGTATTAGTAAACCTAAATACATTTCTTAGAAGGTTGTAAATAATTTTATATTGTTTTTGACACAAAATAATAAAGACAAATTAAAGTCATACACTAAGCGCTGTAAAAAAATCATTAATTTAACAAAAAAATGTCAAAATAATCATTACATTAATTCCTCAACCAATAAATGTAAAGCTACGTGGCAAATAATAAATGACGTCAAGTACAAATATCCAAACGAAAGTGTTGAGAAGATTTTAATTAACAACATCGCTATTACTAATCCTAAAACCATCGCAAATGCCTTTAACTCTTATTGCTTCTCCATTGTGCCACATTTTGAAACTTTGCATAGAACACGGTATCTACCCTGACAAATTAAAAATGGCAGTGATAAAGCCTCTTCATAAAAAGGAAAGTAAACAAACTTAAATAATTACGCCTAGGCCTAGGCCCTACTGCCCATATTTACTAAAGTATTTGAAAAATATATATATACAACTGTTTATTCAATTTTTTTGAACATACTAACTTATTTACGTTGTGTCAATATGAATTCAGAAAAAATAAGTCAATAAATGTAGCAATATATATTTTTTTGCTGGAAGTACTAACAAATATGGACAGTAGGTCACCAGTAATGGCTCTCTATATGGATATGTCCAAAGCCTTTGACCGTGTCAATCATAAAATCCTATTGGAAAAACTATATTTATACGGCGTTAGAGGTAATATAATATATAATAATATTTCAACAACTACACACAACGTCATCTAGACCCAAAGTAAGCATATTATATGCTTGTGTTATGGGTTCTAGAATGCGGATATACATACTTATATACTTTTTTTTTTGTAAATACATACATATTATACATAGAAACACCCAGACCAATGCAAATAGACATGTTCATGCACACAAATATTTGCACTGAGCGGGAATCGAACCCGCGACCTCTGCGTGGCAGTCCATACACAGTACCACCGAACCACAGAAGCAGAAATGTGCATAAGTTACTTAAATCATACCTTAGCGAAAGAAGACAGATCACAGAATTAAAACAGAGAAAACCCATAACTCTAACACAAAAAATATACTTTCAAGTATTCCTCAAGGTAGTATATTAGGTCCATTTCTTTTCCTAGTACATATTAATGACATGCCCACCATTACAAACCATAGTATGACATTGTTTGCGGACGACAGCACTATATTATTTACAAATAATAACTTGACTCAACTAGAATGTGACATTAATCTCTCTTTGTCTTTAATAGTGGAGTGAATTGAGCAAAATGACTATAAAATTAATTTATAAGAGACTGTAATAATGAATTTTAGGCAACGAAATAGCAGAGAGAATAATAATACAAATATTTTATATGACGGTAAAAGAATAGAGGAAATTGACTACACAAAATATTTAGCTATCATCATAGATAACGAAGTGAATTGGAAACCACATGTCGAAAATATCTGTAAAAAGCTTAACCGATTCTCAATGCAGCACTTTTAGATTAAGTAAAACTATGAATCAGGACGCTGTATTGACTGCCTACTATGGTTAAGTTGCCTCGACGTTAAGATATAGAGTGATTTTCTGGGGGAAATCAACAGAGAAAGAACGCGTATTTATTGCTCAAAAAAAGTGCATCAGAAGTATGTGTAATTTGCTTATGACTGATTCTTGTAAACCATATTTTATAAAATTAAAAATATTGACATTACCCTGTCTCTTTATTTATGAGGCTGCTATATTTGTAAAGAACAATTTAAAAATGTTTCAGTACCGCAATAGAGCCCGTAATAATGATAAGCTATGCGTTGTCGCTAGTAGGACGAAGGTGATACATGATAGCATCTTTTGTCTAGGTCCTCGCATATAGAATGCTATTCCACCAGAGATCAGTAATATTAAAGAGATACATATTTTTTAAGTAAGGCTACACAAATTGTTACTGGAAAAGTGTTATTATACTATTAATCAATATTCATATGACAAATTCTAATATTTTTGTAATTTTATTTCTATTTGACATATCTATTTATTATCATTATTGTAATTTAATTAGACTTTAGGCTACACATAAATGAAACAGTTAAGATATTGACATTAGATTGTATAACATTTTATGACTAATGACATTTTACTAACCGTATTGCATACTATAAGGCAGAACATGACTGTGCTATTGTTACCATCCCTAACACCAATGTATTGACTTATGTTCGCAATAAATTAATTTGATTTGATTTAATAATAAAATAATCAATGAAATTTTTGGAAGATTTTTTGTACATTATTTTTAAATTGGGATTGAATAAAAAAAGACTCTCTGAATTGTTCAATAAACATGAAATATAATTATGTGACGTTGCACTATTTTGACTTATTATTATTTTAGCTAGACATTCGTACTTAGTTGTCTCTTTGTACAGTGTAGTGCAGTATTAGCACATTTAAAGTGTGTTTGGAATGACATACTCATTGTTTCTACGAAGAAGAGAAAAAAAGCCCTGTGCTATTTATACCGGCCGTAAGTAGTAGAAGCAGCCACGCTTCCTGGACGAAGCCTTCTTACGCACATGACAGCCGTTATTACCCACCGTCTTAACATGGTCTGAACATACCATTCCTAAACTGTATACGGAAAATGTGACATCATGGCTACTCATACTATAAGTTCTTGTTAGGCAAATGCGATAAAAAATATATAATTACAAGATTACCTTTTGAAAAGTGTTAGAATAATGACCTCAGAACTGAACTTTTGAATAGCAGCACTATAAGATATAATGGTACAGTTATTAAAGAAATAGTATGTAATTATATAATATTATTTCAGTTAAATGCGAACGCTCGATAGTGACTGATAAATTAATACTGAAAATAAAATTAATTATGTTATTTGTCTTATTGCGCCTTTCTTTGTTCCATTTTAAAATATCAATAATAAACGAGAATTTACATGTAGGTTTCATGCAGGGTAAATTTAATTGATGACATCAATAGTTCCTGATATTCTAGAATGAGACTATAAAATATCAAAAACCTTTAGTTTTTAATTACTCTAATATATTGTTTTTAATTATTCTACCTCATAAAATTTTCATCACTTTTTAAAGTCTGAGATCGGACTTAATTGCTATCTACTTTGGCGTCACAGAGTCTACATTAGCTCATCAATAAAATCAATCTCGATGACAAATAATAGTCATTGGAAACCAAGCTGTAACCAAGCAAATATGTACTGCTTAGATAATTCAGATTAATCCTATTTGCATTCTTTTACCTAGATGACCTTGCCATTTTAACGTGGATTACCGACTAACTAGCCCAAAGGTAAACACAACTGGTACCAAATACTGGCAAGTCAAGTCAAATGAGCTATGCAAATGACTGTTACGATTTGTAATAAATACCTTGGAACAGGTGAAGTTGTTAATCACGTCATTTATAACCAGACATTTGAAAAAGTTTGCTTGTTATTTTATTATCCATATAATATAACTAATAGATACTATAACAAACTTTATTAACAGATCAATGATGCTTATTAAATCTTATCGAATCACTTGCAGAATTTTAAGACAAAGAACAGAACTTACGAATCGAGACTAAGAACAAACAGTCTAAATCTCTACAAGGAAATAAACGTATTGCGAGTATCAGCATGATATTCTTTATCGTCCACCTCGTCATAGCGAGCATGTTCTTATTTGAATAACAAAGCATTCTGATCGTAATCGTATTTGCGTTTACTGGCGGACTAGTGTAGAAATATTCAATATGGCATATTACATGTGACACCAGAGCCGTTGGCCGCCTGCTGGCGCGGGGGCGTATGATTAGAAATCGATAACTATGCGTCACATTTTGGCTTACACTTACACATTGTTGATCCATCTATTGTTGTCCCCATGTTATCTGTTACAACGCTTTTAGTACGTCGGTAATCTCAATCAGTGAGGATTTCGTCATTTCCTTTTTGTTGTCAACCCTTATCGCTACGAATTTTTTTTGCCTCGTTCGCCTCGCTGACAGGGTACGGACAGTTTTAATAAATAAACATCTGGCGTGAACATATTGTTTTACTAAAATAAATCTGCCAGATATAAAAGACGTCTAACAATAGTGAATTTCTTATTACGTTTTATAGATGCTCAACAGTTTTTTTAACATAAGTAAGTAGGTACCTATGTAGGTATACCCCACTAACAGCTTACCACCAGAGTAGTCATTTTGTTAGTCCGAAATATAAAAAAGATACTTGCGCGACACTAAATAGCAAAAATCCTGTAGTTATCTGTGATATTCTCACTTCCTAGTTAAATGGTATGCTAGGTAGTTAAGTAGTTTACTACTGTAATGGATAACGAAAAATTTACGATATGTACTCGTTTGTTGCTCCCAAAAGCAACATACCTAATTAGTTATGTAAGCTTGACAAAAAGTAACGCGTAGTATAGTGCTAAAATGAAGCAAGTGACCAATATGCAGCTACAGTTATCATTTTTATCAGCATTTTCGAATTGTTTTTTATTTGTACTCTGTTGTCTTTTTAGTTGAATGTATTTCATCAGCCGATGTGAATGAAGATAAAATAAATCAAAGACGATACATAGTGATTTACTAGATGTCTTTATGTAACTACTTGTACGGATATATTACACTAGTTTACTTTAACGTAACTTCATGTGAATTATGTGAGTGATATTATTTACTTGCGTCATTGTTTTTTCAAATCTATTCTCAAAAATTTTGACAGCTCATATTACTTTGTTTTTGGTTTTTACCATTTGTGCGTATTTATTCGTTAAATAACGTGGTTATAATGTCTCAAAATTAATTGCCTAAGCTTCAGTGACATGAGTGGTTCAAGAAAAAGTTGTTATCCACAAATAAAAAATGTGTTGATTTAAAAATGGTGAACATTCTTCTCGGTCAGCGTGCAAGTGATTAAACTAAGACTCCCTTTTTGATTCGCACAATTATACATAGATTCACCATAACTACGGCCATCTAGATGAAGACAAGCCTTCTCCAGTAGGGCTTATCTAAGGCTGAGCTATAAGACATTGCCTAAGATAAATCTCGGGTATATCTCATTTACATTGCCCACAAATTACCCAAGTATTAGTTTATTATACTAATTTAAAATACTTACTTACGTCTTTTGGTTTCTACAAATATCATGTCCCTGACTACACAGTATAAAAGTGGAATATCGTTAAAAGTGAACTTGTGATTTTAATGTGAAGGAACTTGTGTTGTATACCTAACCCATTTGTTCGTTAAATAGTAAACAAACTAGTCATATGAGTAATAAACGACTAATGACTCAAGTTTGAATAGTCTGATGCATACGCGGAACAGTCATGAATGCGTTTATGAATTTATTACGCGAAGACGTAGAGTACTACAATACAAAATATGTTGATATATCACAACGTTATTTGTTCCTCTTGTTATGCGTTGACATCACAAAAGTCAGGATTTCTGGCTACTTAATGTTACTATCAAATATATTATATTATATAATATAATATATAATATATTTTAAACACTGTTTAGCCATATTTGATTTGAATGTTTGTTTTATAATCGTGTAATATAATTACATACCATAAAGTATATAAATATGTATCGCTTTATTTTATAATTACTGTTAGTTACATATTTAATTTTTATTTTCTGTTGCAGCTAAATTTAGTAATTCAATATAATTAAATTAAATATTTTGTCAGTAATAAAATAATTAATTAAATTTAGAATGAACACGAATGACCTAAAATGTTGTAAGTAATTTTTTTTTTGTAATAGCGGCAAAACTATTTCGAGCAGTCTCCGAGTCGTCGTGAAACAATCACAAACATGAAGTTTAGTAATAGCAAAATAAGTGCTCAATAAAAATTGTAGTCGATCATGAACATGGACAAGTGGACACGTTTCACCAATTTATATCTGTAGCATGTTAATGAAAGTAATGACTAATTGAGCGTAATTAAACTTAACACGCCACTGTTTTTATTCTTAAATACGAAAACTGTTAAATACTTATCGTTCATAAAAAGCAAGTGAACGTATCCTCTACCTTATTGTCATGACTGCCTAATGGTTATTATAACCATCTTTTATGCACGAGATCGAAACAAACTTTTCATAAGTACCTAGGTACTTACATGTACTTCCATAGTTTATCTTGAACATTACTGATATACGGTAAAAGAGAACATCGTGAGGCAACCTGAAGTAGGTATAACAAAAATATTACAATGTCAAAGTGATTGTTAAGAACAAACGAACCATAAGATAAAGATATTCTGTTTTGGTGGACTAGGTAGTACCTAGGTAGGTACACGATAAGTCTTTCAAAGATTGCTTTGTTTGAACTTTAAGCTGTCTATTATTTTAGGATTCAGTCTAAGCTAGCAGACGTCCCTTATAATGGCTTTACCATGTCTACTCTTCTCTCTACCATGTATACACGTTTTTATTAACTTTCACAGGACGCATGAGAATAACATTAAATTTACAAATAATTTGTAATGTAATATAATTTGTAATAATTTTTATAACACTGTACATATACGCTCAAAATGTGGCGTCATGACAAGATCTTTTAAAATGAAACAAATTTCTGTTATGAATCTTTCCATCATTTGTTCTAGTACGATTTTAGCTTTTCTATTAAAGTAATTTATGATATAAAAAAAGGAAAATTATAATAAGCAACATACTGTACTCGTTGTTGGTATTTCTTTGTTTTCTTATTATTCATCGTCAAGAAGGCAAGATAGCGTCTGTTCTTTTGGCTACGTACCATGCCGTTATTTATGGATATTACTTATAATGTGGGACTCCTGACAAAAAAATAGAGCTAAGTAAGGGCATAACAGTCATATTCGGGCGATCGTCGCAGGCTCATTCTTCTCGTACTTTGGCGACACCATTACGGCATTCTGCACGCGAGTGAACAATAAATCAGCCTCGGGCTATGCAATGTATTCTGCATGCAGAGAACTGCGCTTCCTACTTTAGCAATTATTACTCTCGTACGAGATTGCTAACTTACCGAAACTCGTATCTACTCATTGTATAGTAGAGCAAGTATTTTTTATATTTAATAAGATTGTTGTACGCTGCAGTGCAAAATTTGTACACATCCGTTGAATCACTAACGCATTAGTGATTGTTTGTCATTCGGTACGCTGAAGATGTCTATCTCATCGTATCTATTAGACGCACAACATGCATTTTAATGCCAGTTTACATCAAATTTCAGTTTAAATAAAAAAAACAGGTTGTACGTCATACACTATATATGTAAATGTTTGTAAAATTAGGGAATACTTTAATTAAAGATAAAAAACTAATATATGGGTAGATTTTATCACTTTGTTTTTAGAGCGCTACACAAAAGCTAAACCAAATTTTAACGATAACATTCTCAAGTGATCGTAACTGACATTTCCAAGTAGCTCTCGAAGACCGTCTACACAACTCATAAGAAGTTTGCATATATGTATATATATTATAGCTGGAAAGCAATAAAATTACTGCCTGGATTGGATAGGCGCTGGCGCGCCTGTGTGCAAATGAACCGGCGCGGCCGTACGGCGAAGGACGCGGCCGCATTCCACACCGCACCAATACACTCAACATGACACACATACAAACACGTACTTCGCTCTCTCTGTGTGTGTGTGTGTGTGTGTGCAACACATTAACGATAAAGTACTTAAGGCACTTTTGCACTACGTTGTCGTTGGCGTTAGTTTACCGCTAGTGGTGTGTAATTCCTTATTACGATGCAACACGTTGCATTCATTAAATTGTTTTAGAACTGTTATTTCGTGAGTCGCACGGTGTCTACGCACACCACCGTTATCAATCTATAATAATAATAATATTCTACCACATTCACACAGCGCCATTTAGCCCCAAATTAAGCAATTATATTTGCTTGTGTTATGGGTACTAAACAACTGATATACTACTTATATATGTATACTTTTTTTTTGTAAATACATACATATTATAGATAAATTACACCCAGACACAGAACAAACAATCATGCTCATCACACAAAGATTTGTCCTGGGTGGGAATCGAACCCATCGAACCTATGTACATGTTATTTTAATTGAACATTTGAAACTTGCGATATAACTTCAGTGTAGTATATAAGCATAATTGTAAAGAATATCTATTTATAAAAAGATGACTGGGTCTAGGGTCTGGTGCAAAAGGCTTTGCCATGCATTGCATGTATGTTCCGGTTTCTAGAGCCCTAATCACCGAGCACGTGAACTCTCTAGCTCATTACTGGTTTTTCATACTCTTGTAACTGCACATTTAAAAATGTAAAATAAAATACATATACTTAAATGCCAACATATGTAGGTACAGTTTTTAGGAATAATAAAATAATCGTCGTATACCTAACCCCATCGTCCAAGTTAATTGGATTTTATACCTATATCCTATATACTTCTACATTTATCATACACGGACCAATACCTTTTAAGAAATGTGAGCTTGTAGTACCTATAACTGAAATAGTGGTCAAATCTTATTTTACATTTAAATTCTCCAAGATTTTGTTGTATGTAATAGACCTATGATCCTAAGAAGCCTTCTAAAATATCAAAATATATTCTAAATATCCAACACGTAGAGAAACTTAATATTAACAGCAACACTTTTACTCGTAGATTTCGAAAAAACCCACGAATCTTCGTTAGGTACTCAAATTGAAGAGGACGTAATATACACTCGACTCTAGACCTAATCCTTAGAATTAACTAGTCTTTGTTTTCACCTTTAGTAGATAAGTCACTGACGAGTAAGTAGACTAGTCCGCATACACGGTACACGTCGACACACAATATCACCATAATACGCATTATACAACGTGGAAAATCGTCGGCTACAGATAATGATAGAGCACGCTCGTGGCTAAGATAAAATAATAAGAAAATATTTCACATTTTCTCCCATAGTTTGCAGCGTTCAACTTCTAAGACAAGACCACTTCTGGATTAATCGTTACCGTGTGTATCTCTTATATATGTACTTGTAGTATATATACATATTTATATCAATTTCTTAATTTTATTTATTTTCGTCACAAATAGCGACTCTAGAATTAAGTAACATCGTTATTTCGAAGGTTCTACGAACATTTACAGCAGGAACATAAATTGCCTGATCCATAAATCCCCACTGTCATGCCCGGCTGAAACCGAACTCGTGTTTCCCGTCAATAATTTTCCCATTTGGTAACCACTGTTTTTTGTATAATAATTGTGGCTTATTCAAGGTACAAAACTGAATATTTTCAAAGCGGAAACTGTTTAATCACGCAGCATGTACGCTGGCAGACGCTAATCTCGCGTCGCGGGCAGCCGTCGCCGAAGCGAATCGCATACAAATGTACCGCCAGTCAGAGCAAAAACTGCTGAATAATATCCCCTCATAGTTGTACCGCTCGTACCGAGTTTTATAGCACACATAATAATGCAGTCACAGCACACTCTATGCGTTTCACAACCGCGGAGAGCTTTATAATATCACAGCTTTTTAACAAGAAAAATATAATGTCGGTGTCGACACATTCGACACGAACCTGCGATTCGATAATGTATCGGCTATGTGTTACGGATCAGGTTGCTGGCATGTGCCAAGTGCATCAGTGCCACGGATCGGGTGACATCATATTGTCGCCGCCACCAAGAAATATGCCCCTTGTTATTTGTTAGACGTATTTGGTCATTTTGTAAGTACTACATTTCACAGTGCACTCAACAGAAATTACAATGTAAGATTTGACCATGAACGAGACTGTTCTATTTTTAACCGACCAGAAGTGGGTTTCTCAATTATATATATATAACGGGTGGCGCAAAAGTAAAGACCCTATTTGGTTCAGCTATAACATTTTTTCTAAATTAGAAAACTAGATTTAGATTTTTTTAAATGTATATTTGTGCCATTAAATTTCGTACCATTAGGATTTAAAGATGATGTCTTTTAAATGGTGACCTCCAGAGTTGATACACATTTGAGCCCTATTTATGAGATTTTCCTTCAAAATTGGTTATGAGTGACGAAGCGCATTTCCATCTCTCAGGGCATGTCAATAAGCAGAATACTCGGTTCTGGGGCACTGATAATCCGCGCATTATTCAAGAAACACCTCTACACCCACTAAAAGTTACTGTATGGTGTGGCATCTGTGTTGACAGAGTGATCGGACCCTATTTTTTCGAAGACGCTGGAGGCAATGCGATTACTGTCACTGGAGAACGCTACAGAACCATGTTACGTGAGTTTTTGATACCCAGTTTGGACGAATTGGGGCTGGAGCACATCTGGTTTCAACAAGACGGCGCTACGGCACACACAGCGCGCGACACTATGGACTTAGTGAGGGACGCTTTTCCAGGCCGAGTTATCTCTCGTTTTGGCGATTTGCCTTGGCCTGCAAGATCACCCGATCTGACCAGTCCAGACTTCTTTCTTTGGGGTTTTTTGAAATCTCGGGTGTATGTGAACAAGCCACAGACTCTCGCAGCTCTAAAAGAAAACATTCGTCAAGAAATAACGAACATATCGCAGGAAGTGTTACGGCAAGTTATGCAAAATGTCATAAATAGGGCTCAAATGTGTATCAACTCTGGAGGTCACCATTTAAAAGACATCATCTTTAAATCCTAATGGTACGAAATTTAATGGCACAAATATACATTTAAAAAAATCTAAATCTAGTTTTCTAATTTAGAAAAAATGTTATAGCTGAACCAAATAGGGTCTTTACTTTTGCGCCACCCGTTATATAATAGATATATAATAAATTTACGTTCATGATTTTGACTAGTTATTTTACTTAATTGACCTATCCTGTTATTAAGGCCGCTATTAGACTATCATAGAAATATGATCAAGGATGTATAAGTCATTTTTAAATGAAGAACATATGACGGTATAATAACTACATGTGATTATCTATGATCATAGTTTGAGGGTCGTCGAACTATGATCATAGAATTTGACAGATATGAAATCATATTTATATGATAATGTAATACCGCTCTAACACAGAAATGCCGCATTTAATGCGTATTATAGGTACAAAGCCTGCTAACAGTATAATATATAACTGACCTAGCCAAGATTAAATCTTTACTATGAGCCAAATGAATAATATCTTTTTCCGCTAACTTCAGTTCGACGAAATCGCAATTCATGACTCAGTGACGCCCGCCCAGACATTGAACTTTTTCTTTGTGTATATCTCGTTAAACTCGAACACACCGCTATTCATCTGCTCTAATTTAATATTACAGACTTTAATCTCTTTCGTTTTTCACCTGATCCAATATTCATTTTGAAATACAACACATTTTCGCTTACCCATTGATTGTAATATAACCTATCACTATCGCGTAAGCTAACAATTTCAATCTAGCGGCAATGACATAGTACAAATTATTTACATTGCCGCCAGTCTAACAATTTGGAAACTGTGCGGAATTTAGGGAAGACAATGACGCTAGTCATCGCGGCTTTGTTTGCACGCCGCTGTGAGCTGCTGGTAATCAAAGCGGGCGGGAGGGATTAGACGCGGTCGACGGCCGCGGCCGCGCGGGGAGAGGCAAAGATGTGACCAACTAGTTGAAATGTCTGGCGGCTTCTAATTTGCGGAGCTGCTCGGAGCGAAGGGTTGACCTCGACTGCTCATCATCTCTGTTAGGAATTTCACTTAACCTCCACGGTGCTGCCGACTTAATTATAATAACAGGATTATACTCAATTACTACTTAATTGACTATTTGTCAATTGATTGCTAACTTCTTGTTTAATACAATCATTGTTAAATTTTGAAGGCTTTGAATGCTGAATAAGACTTTGATCTTATTCAGCCATTCTATCTTGGTAATAAAAAACATCAATGTTACTTTATCTGTCATAGTTACATTGTACGGTAGTAGATCCACACTGGTTTCAGCATGAATGGGCTGGATCGATCGAAGAAGTACTACCCATAGGAGATCGACGTAAGAATATTAGTTTTCATACTAATGTGTTTCGCTCGGTGAGTGAGAGCGCCGGCAACCCAAATACCCCTTCGGTCCTATTCCTTGTCTCTTTTGCTTCGTCACCCCCTTCTTCGTGGTCGGCCACGGCTTGATTGTGTTTTCTAAGCATTCTCACTTCTACGTTGCTAGAAAAACCCAGCCATCTCTATAGGTTACGGTTACCACTTACCATCAGGTGAGCCGTATGCTTGTTTGCCACCAAAGTTGTATAAAAAAAACCTAACTGCACACTAGCAGCTGGGACTCTTTATTAATAATTAAAAATGGTATTGTAGCTAGACAATACATGTGTATGCATGGTAAAAACTATTTTATTTCAATTAAGGCGAGTCTTATAACCAGGAAAAGCATATCTGAAGGAGTGACATTCCAACCCCTTATAAAAAATGTGTTTAGCTACACACATATTATGTGATAAATCCACTTTTATCTATAGTTCAAACCAATAAAAAGTGGTTAACAGTCGATTTTATTAACTATTCCCGTAGTGCCACCTTTAATGTAACTTCGAATTTAACTGAAAACAAGGCGAGAGTTAAATTGAACAAGCCAGCGTGATATCCGTGTGTAAATTCATTTAAATGAACAGTGAAATCTCAATTGTGGCACTTTCGTTTTAAATAAAGACGAGACACAATAAAACGGTGAAATGAAATAAGACACTATCCCGTTCCGAATCGAATTTGATTTTGATTCCTTGCCGTATCGAATTTATGTCCATCGAAGTTTGAATGGACAATAACTTTGTTAGTGGAAGCGAGTGATCTTTGTAGAGAATAATATCCTGAAGTTGCCACTTATGTCGGGTACCCATTCACTTCGGAATTGCATCATTTATCGAGTCATGTCTAATTGTCTGAATTCCTGTATTAAATTAACGAATAACGTCTACGTGGAGGTATTAACAAATATGTAGATACCATTTATTATAATGCTGGCAGTTTACATACATTTCATGAATAGTGAATGCAAATAAGTTGTAAATGCACAATCAGTGCTTGGACTTTAGAATTTCATTCGAAATTAAGACCAAAATAAAGTTTGTCTTACAAGCTTTTAACAATTTTAATATTTACAGAATTGACAATGATAGAATGCCTACAACTACTATCATTAGGTATAAGCTATGGAAATTCAGTGGTTTTGTATACAAGTTTGCGTCTCTAGTGTCTCTACACATTACCATTCTTTGCAATATATACCGGATTTTAAATAAAAGATCAAATTACACGCCCTCGCTGCGATTATAAACCAATACAACTATGTTGATATTTTATGACCAAACTAGCCTGGCGCGATGCGGTTTCACCTCCGTTAAGTTACATTTTTGGTTACTGCTCGGCTCCCGTAACCAGTAGCGTGATGTTACATAGCCTATGAACTTCCTCGAGAACTGGGCTATCATACGCAAAAAGAATTTTCAAATCCGACTGGTAGTTCCTGTGAATAGCCCGTTCAAATAATACAAACTCTTTTGGTTTATATAATAGTATAGCTTAGGTCAGAAACACTATAACGACCTTGGTAAAACCACTGTGTAAATTTATATATACTTGGCAATTCGGTGCTCATGGCGGTATAGACACAGGCGTGTCCATTCTAGATTAAAAGCGGATCTTTAGGGTAGTAGGGGGTGGGGAGGCAGCAACAAGCAGGCCGACGGGCGTCGAGACAGTGTCGGCGCGACCCGCAGACGCCAACAATCCCACTCAACATAAAACTAAATCTTCTCAGAGTCAAGACAAGAAAACGCAATAGCTCTCAACAGAAGACGACGTGAACACTGACTCGAGTATCAATTTTGTTCCATACGCCTCCGCAGTTGTGTTTTCTTACTCTTCGGTACAAGACAGACGCTTCACAACATTACCATGTAAATATATTTTATGTATTTTGTCTTATGGGTTACCTAACTATACGAGCAAAATGATGTGAATTACTGCTATCCGAACGATAAATTTATCAAAAGCAACGTTCGTTTAATATATAATTGTGTTAGCTGTTAAAAGCATCCGAATATAATTTTATTTATGACCGAAAATAAAAATATATGAAGTCGTGGAAATTTTTAAATAAAATCAATATTTCCATATAGATTACCGCTTTAGCAGAAATGCTTGTTCAGTTTCAGCTCCGTGTAATACAAACTTTATCGCTGTTACCGAAGGCTAAATTATGATAAACCTTTATAGTCAAGCAGCCTCTTTAGCTTACATTTCTTTAACGATGTCATTATTTTTCTAATATCAAAACATTAATTTAATGTTAAGAAGATAGTGAGATATGAAATGCTGACATAGTATATAATTGCTATCATGGCAGATTTGGCAGATTGGTGTCACGGAAATTAAAACAGTAGCTTCCGATACAAGTCAGGTAGCAATAACTGAATTCAATGATACCTTTTGTGGGCAGTGAGCTAAAATTCTCTACCTCGACAAAAAATATAATTATGTTACGCTTATTCCCTGTCCGTGCCCTACGCACCATAAGCGGATTGCCAGCTTATCGCCTTACATACATTCTCACCTATTTTCTTAATAGCAAAAAATAGTTTTAAAAGTAAAAGAATGTTACTTACGAAGAAAAAACCATCAACAAAGCCATGAGATCCTTGAAGCTTTCCTAGTGGGTTTTTCGAATTCCGTGACTCAAATAATTAAGTCCCAAGATGGGGGTCCCTGGGTGAAATTATACATTGTTATTGCCACTATAAATCTCATTTTGGGTGAACGCACCCGCTCGGAATAATAAATAAAGACATAACAAAAATTTCATATCACATCTCATACAAAGCGTGGACGTTCTAATTTAAAGCAACCAACCAACAAATTTTGTTCAAAACGTTTTGATATTAAAAGGTTTTAATGTTTCTCTACATTATTTGTCTTTGTTCTGCATTTTTATTCGGCAAATAAATATTTTACTTAATGGAATAACAGAATAATTACAATATGACAAAAATAAATAATAATAATAATAATAATAACTGTTTATTTAAGACTTTACATGGTCCATATTGCACATTACATTGAAAGAACATAAAATTATTTTTGGAAAAAAAATGAAAACCGACTTCAAACAACACCTACATGTAGAAAATAATATTTTAATTACTTCATAGCAAAGAACATTAAAGGGGACTCAACGCAATCCTTGATACCTATAATACTTTACTATTTATAGTTTTTAATCAGTTATTTTGGAGTCGGTGCCAGCCAAGAAGGATCTTTAATTCTGACTTTGCAACCAACTTTTGAAATGCACGGGGCGGTAATGGCACGCGTGGGGGATATGCCTGAGTGCACTACCCGAACGCGGTCATACTCGTGAAGGCAGACGTCATTGATCGCATTGGGCGCACTTATCTGATTCCGTTCGATTTCTTGTATTAAATCTATATTTTTCATTCATATATTAATAGATTAATCAAGAAGGTTTTTTTTCTAGTACGTAGGTTATTTTTATGAAGGTCATTATGATCCTTCTTGGCTGGCACCGACTCCAAAATAACTGATTAAAAACTATAAATAGTAAATTATTATAGGTATCAAGGATTGCGTTGAGTCCCCTTTAATGCTCTTTGCTATGAAGTAATTAAAATATTATTTTCTACTTTTTAGTTAAGGATTGAACATGTAGGTGTTGTTTGAAGTCGGTTTTCATTTTTTTTCCAAAAATAATTTTATTTTAAACTTTTAGTCGGAATTAATTGTGTATAAATGTATTCAATATGGGTAGACCTACTAAACGTGCTGCGCAAATCAGACAGCGCCGCGCCGTTTGAAAGAAAGTAGAGACGAGAGGTAAGATTGTAAATAGATATATAAGGTCCTTGTCAACACTTTCTCGATCGCTAAACCCTCAATCCCAGAAACCACACATCAAAACAAAAAAGTGATGATCTACCAAGAATAAAGAATCATCAAAAATCATAATTTAACTAACCGAGCAATCGCTTAACAGATATACAAAAAATAAACAGTGGTGCTGTAAAGGCAGGTTCAAGGCCACCCGTTACTGTTGTAATTTCTCACGACCATAAGACCTCCAACTTGGCTTAACGACTACTTAATTATAGTGATAACCATAGTCTACTGCTTCTAAAGAATGAGGACGCTGAAAATGAAACGACATAAATGGTCACTCATCCAGGGCCACTTCGTTTCTAACAAAAAATGAAAAAAAATCACTTCGCACTTGTAGCATGGACATGTCAATGTCAGAAAATTCGTCGCAAAAGACATCGACGTGTTGGTTTACACATCTTTACTTCTTGCATACGTTTTGTTACAAAATATAAAATTGAAGCCAAACCACTAAACCATTCTTTATAAAAAAACATGGGATCCCATTTCAGAGTATACCCTTGAAATGAAATGAAATGAAATGAAATGAAAGTTCTGTTGTAACAAACATACAACCACTGAACCATTTCTTATATTAAAAAAATGGGACCAATTTCAGAGTATACCCTCTCAAATAAAAAAAAAATTTCAAATCGGTTCATAAATGACCGAGATATGAGGTAACAAACATACACAAAAAAATAAAAAAAAAAAACATACGACCCGAATTGATAACCTCCTCCTTTTTGAAGTCGGTTAAAAATAAAAATAGATAAAAATATTACACAAAAACAATTTACAGAGTAGACAAATTAAAATTAATAGAAATATCTGAGAAAACCACAAGACCGTTTGAAATTCTTCTATCGCACTTGCACCGTGTATTCGAAACGAGCTTAGCAGACTGGCAAAACTGCTTCAATGTTGTTTTGCTTTTGTGCTAAAAACTTACTAGCCTTATAGTCACGTAAAGTTTCTATTACTTGTTTAGTTAAATTAATAAAAAAGAAATAGGGACGAATTGAGAAATCTCCTCCCTTTTTGAAGTCGGTTAAACAGGAGTGGTGTTAAAAACTGTTATAGTTTTTAAATAGGTATTTATGCACAAAAATCACATTACAAATAATCTTCTACGTAACTATACTATATATACTGAGAAGTGCAAATTATGCATAAAAAATGTTAATTTCGACCACTAGGCGACCACTAGTATTAATTAATTAATGATTATGCATAATTTCGTAGCAATACTTTTACCGTTTATCAAATAGGTAGAAATTTTACAGATTGGAGATATCGTTACATAGGTGTGAGTGTGAGGTGTTATTTGTGCATGTATGTGGTGTTCTAGACGTTTGCGAAAGTCTACAGACACGCTTCGTCACGGCTCCCGACGGCGCACACTAGATGCCAATCTAGTCATACGTCTACGTCAATGTTGTGATGCAACAGAATGGCGGCTCCTGATGCTTAGTACTTTGTACCTATATCTGTACACTCGTGCAAGCTGCAATATTTATCAGAGGATCTCAAAAGTTTGACATATGTTTATAGGAAAAGAACGCTTCGGATTTGTTATTTACTACATAGTTTTAGATTTATCTTTTACTACTAACTAGTCCCTGAGCAATAAGTCTAATAACTTGTCTAATATACATACACATGGTTGTGAGTATACCTAATACCGGGCAAGTTGCAATTCGATTTTTCATCTATTCATACTTTCCAAGTTTGTCTTAGACCTATGACTGACATTATGGTAAAAGAATTTCACAACAATCACAACAATTTCAAAATCTTGGCTATAACTAAAAAAAAAGCACAGAAGATAAGATCCTACTAGTCTAAATATTTAGACATTAACAAAGGTCAAATATAAGATGAAAACAGGTAGAGGTAAAGGTGAAAACACGAAACTTAATTATTTTATATACTAAGAAGAAGTTTAGTTTAGTTTAAGAAGCGTTCTCTTTTACCCTACGAAAACCATTCAAGTTTATGGCCATTGATTTTGAGATACTCCGCTTTTCATCACGTTCTATTTTAAACCCCTGCAACTGGTAGTCGATCCCGAAAGATTTATTGACACTATTGACATATTGTTCAGTTCAGAATTAAAGTGCTTACACGGATTGCCAATTTAATTACAAATTACAGAATATAATATTTCTATTCTAATATTAACTGATAGAACTGAAAGTACTAAGTCTTACAAATTAGTTAGGTACTATAAACAATATAAAATGAATTACTAGTTGACCACATTTGATACAAACCCGCATTGTGTAGCACAGTCAAACTATATTTACTAACTTAATTTATTTAAGTTAGGACGACTCGCGACTTATCTTCAGGCACAAATAATTGAATGTGTGCCGAAATAAGCAGTTTAAACAAGAGGATATTATCGCAGATAGACTTCGTAATGATCAACAACAAAAATTTCATAATTATTAAATCAATAAAAAATTAGGTCTTCCATTTATTTTATAACTATGTGATACTGGAGAGTCTGACTACTAGATTATTTCTTTATTGCTAGTGCAATGTACCTAAGATAATCTTCAGTTCAAAACGTATGATGTTATTACCTGGGAGCTTTCAATGTGAAAAATATTTGATACGCGTTTTATACCTTTTCTAATCAATAATATCATATAAAAATTTTATCGATACCCACCACGCTTATTATTATCTTCCACCCGACATCGCCATCGTTGACAGTTAAGCTTTATTATTTTTCTAAGTTTACTTACTCTTTTATCATTAGTGGTTACAGACAGCACTAGAAAAGCACCTAGATTCTTTGCATAAGATTACCTATGCAGGGCACGCATCAAAATGTTTAACAATAACTATATTAGATTACCTAAATGTCAATAGATTTTGTTTAGAATCGTCTAGTTTATGTGCTGAATATCGTAGGTATTTATTTATTTATACTTTATTGTACATACACCAAACTTACAAAAAATGTTAGTGCTAAAGAGGCGAATACTGAACTATTAGGACATCACAACAGCCCTTTTCAAATATGATGTTGTACCTATTATTGACTCGTTTAGTATTTAGGTTTTAGTTATAGTTTTGTTAATATAATAGTAACAGTGTGTATGTTGTTCTGTTACAGAGCAGCGGCGGTTGTCGTTCAGCGAGTAGCGCGGGCGTGGGCGCGGTGACGGTCGCGAACGCAGGCGCAGGCGGCGCGTGCGCGGCGCGCATGGCAAGCGCGGGCGCGCAGTACCGCGGTGGCGCGCAGCAGTGGGCCACGGCCTACGCGCCGCAGCCCTGCCGCTACCCGCCGCCACAGGCGCAGCCCTACGCCACGGCGCCTAGTCCCTATACGCAGCACCAGGTATGCAACACATTACAAATGTATTTCATTTAGTCTTATTTATTGGGTTACACCCACATCTTGGGTCGTAAAAGACGCCACAACAAAGACGCACGTTCTAGAGCTGAGTGGCTGCAAATTTTCTTGTACTGAGTAGGTACAAGTGCATTGCTAACCTGGCAAAAGTTACGAGAAACTGAAATGGTTTATAACAGTTCAGATTACAGAGACTTGGAGGAACGAGGTGATTGTCTCTCAGCTGAAATCATGATCAATAATAGCATAGAGATTTCATACTGTAACTTTTTATCTACATCAGGAGGAATTTCAGATTCACCTCCATTTGCCAGACTTTATTAAGCTATTTACTCTAGACCAACGCATGAATACCTACATGAATAACTATATTTACTGATTATCCTTAAATATTTCTTCAAATAACTCAAGAGGTATTCATGGGCGCCGAAAGAGGGGTGCAAGCGGGTGCACTTGCACATCCTGTCGAGAAAAAAATACATAGAAAAGATTAGGTAACTATTTTTTATAAGTTTGTCTTTGAAACATAGGAGTCTATAGGTTGCTGTCCGAATTTGTTGTACAATCTTGTCAATAAACTGATTGTTCTATAATTTTTTTATCAACACCAAGCATAGTCATCACATGCACTCCCCCAGAAGTCAGATACATCACCCTGAAGTCAGATACATCATCCTGGCGGCGCCCATGGACGTATTGCTGTTATACCGGTTTTCCATGTTAAAACAACGGCCAATAAACTATGACCAATATGAATTGGTTTAGGTTTTTTTTTTAATATTATTATTATAGCCTACCAAAGTGACTCCACCCTGCCTGATGGTAAGCAGTCAGTGGAATCCAGAAATGGCGGCCACTATACCAAAAGCCATCATCTTAAACTGCTGGTATGGTGGCCTCCACTATGGCGGCTGGGAATGGGGTTAGGGGAAGGGAATGAGGGAGGTGAGGAAAGAGGAAAGGGGGGAAATTGGGCCTCCGGCGCTCTCACTCACCGAACGAAACGCAGTAGTACGGATACTACTACTCTTAAGTCGATCTTCTATGAGAGGGTAGTACTTCCCCGGACGATCCGGCCCATTCATGCTGAAATCAGCGTGGATCTACTACCGTACGTTTTGAAAGGTTTTAGACATTACGTACGCATTTGATCATAATTACTCGAGAAACATCACCGATATGTGATCTCATCATTTAGCTATACCTATCATGTATCAAACTAGAAAATCCTTTAACAATACTCGTCACTAAGGCTTTATTTTAGACATAAAATTCTGGTTTTAATTATATTCAAATATTTAATATAAGTAAAATGGATGGAGAGTCGATTGCCATACGTCGATCGTCATCCCGGAATTTGGGTTATTAAAGCGCAATCCGGAGATTGAATTTAGATGCCACAGACCGTACTTGTGGAAAATCTCTTCAAGTTAATTGAGGCTAAAAAACGTTTAAAGAAAAGATCTCATCTTTCCATACTTTCGAAAAGTTCAAAATTTGTTTTGTTTTTAGAAGCCGTGAAGAACCGCTTAGAAACGTTTCCGGAACATTTGTATAGATAATATTGCAATACTTAATAACTATAAGTGCAATGAAACCCTCGTCAAAACAAGTTGGTCTAAAATCAAATTAACTTTCCAGCACATAATTAGAAGCTTAGTAAACCTAAAGTTGTTGTCAACTCGCTTGTTTAACACCCTTACGTTCGACTAAACTAATTTTCTTGTCATGACTACATTAATAAACGTCCAAAACGTGCTATAGCCTTTCCTCATACCCGAAACGTGCTGAGATTAATATCAATACAAATGCTTGTGGCTGCTTTGAAATTACTAAAATGCGTTGTGGTCAACGGTATAGCCAGCGGTTTTTTGCACAGCATCGCTAACGCAAATAACCTTTGTGTACAGGTAGGTAGTCATTTTAATATTTTGTTTGACGAAAAACGTCCTATTGCTACATGTCAGGTTTCGGCTTTTTCAAATATTTAATAGTGGTTTATCTGAGTTTATGTGACATTCAACACAGAATTAAGTTTTGTTTTTTCAAGATACCGCAATATGGATCAAGCCCTGTGTCGTAATCAGGTTTACAAACTTATAATTAATAGACACAAAGTTCGCCTAGACTCTTTTGATATTGCACTTATTTATTTTGTGAAATACGCTTTAAGTTAAAAGAATTTTTGTAAGTATAAGAAATACAGCGTGCTGTAGGTACACTGCAATACTATGATTCTAAAATTATATTCCATTTAACAATGTGATTTAAAATGTCGATACAAATGGCATTCTTCTATATCACTCCACCTTCACTCTCTACTCACAGGGACGCAAGTACCTAGAGCATAAATAAAATAAGATCTTTAGACGGCGCACTCTTAAACATGTTCTAATAAGGTGTGTTTAACTTTATGATCGAATTTACGAGCGGCACGCCCGCTGGTGCCGCTCACAACGGGAGCGCGACGTTTCCTCAACATTATGAAACATTTCGCTTTCAGCAAACATACTAATAACTAATAAATGACTGTTAACGAGGTTAACTTATCTTAACAAACTGAATAGAAGTCCTAATTTATAATTCTATAACAAAATATTGACTTTATGTTATCAATAGCAATAGGCGTAGCGAAGTTAGCAAGTGGCAAGCCACTTTCCGTCTCAGTCCCCGGTACTCGTATAATGGCGGCTACGTTGCTTACGGCTCTGGACTGGATAATTAACAGTGAGGTTGGCGCGTTGACACCGCTTCATCAATTTCTACGCCCGCTACGACGGCTCTTGCTCTTTATGCATTACTCACAAACAATATTATGTGATTAATGTCTTCTCAAGGCACTTAAAACAACACAACTAGATCATGATTTGCATAAAACCAGTTAATATACAAGTTACTGCACTTTATGTATCGCTCGGCATGTTACAAATTACTTTGATACAGGCGCTCTAGAGGATGTTATATGTTCATGAAAATTGCTCGACGAAGGGTTTATGTGATAAATAAAACTATTATGGCCTGTGAGATATGTGACCCACCTGATGATAAGTAGTAACCAGTGCTCATGGAAATTGTAAATGCCAGGGTCACAGGTGGCGGTCACCGCATCAAAAAAAACTGAGAAGAAAAATATTGTTATTATGCTTACAGTACAACGCCTTTAGCCGTTTTATAAACCGTTGCTTACCAGCAAGTACTCTGGCAGTTTTGCAATGACTACGCAAGTTATTTTATGGTATTTGTCCAATAGAGTAATCTAATAATTCGATTCCCACCCAGGACAAACCTTTGTGTGATGAGCATGATTGTTTGTTCTGTTTCTGGGTGTAATTTATCTATAATATGTATGTATTTACAAAAAAAAAATGTATATAAGTAGTTTATCAGTTGTTTAGTACCCATAACACAAGCAAATATAATTGCTTAATTTGGGGCTAGATGGCGCTGTGTGAACGTGGTAGAATATTATTATTATTATTATTATAATGTAGTCCAGAAGTCCCTTATGAGAAATATGGTTGTTTAAACTTCCTAGTAATAAAAGAGAAATTGAAAAAGTTTATGCTCCATCTTCTGTTTTCCTCAGCGAGTTAGATTTACGGAGTAAATGGTGTAAAAAATTAGCTTAGAGGAGCTGTAGAATATGTTTATTTAAAAAAGTAACGTTGTACTAGAAAATAAATCTTTGCGTTCCGGGGAGCAGTTCTTAAAAAGGAACAAAGTAAATAGAGATTTAGAACAACAATCCACAAATCACAGAATTTTGATGGTGATCGAAACCATATTAAATGCCGTGCAGCGACATTTCAAGCTCAATCAATCAATCAGCCTATCGCAGTCAATCACACGTATTTTAAAAATATATAAGTCAATTAATGAATGTTTGTATAATGAGTTGTGAAGTACTCAAGGAAGGTCGGTCATGTGTTTACGAGGCGAACACAAACCAGATGTTGCACAAAGAGCGTGTTTGCTGCACCTCACCACCCTTCCCTCCACAGGAATCTCGTAAAAGGAATTTCTCGCGCCCTTATCGCTTTTCGAAATAAAATGTAGCTTCGTACGTGTTTTATTACAACATGTCTCCTTCAGGATTTATCTCATGGTCGCCGCGCCGATGCTGAACTCGTTTTTTACATTGAGAAACATTTGAACCTCGCTTAAGCGGTTTGCTTCGCCCCTGTTTCTTTTTCTTGTAAAATTTTATATTGCCTAGGAATATATAAAGCCTTCTACTATATATAGGGTTTGCAGTGTTTATAAACATTTGTGTTGCTTTACATTCTTTGAAGACGAGATTCTGAAGCAACGGTTTTCGTGGTGTGAAGATATTTAGTTTTCGATAAATGATTCTTCTCTCTCTCTCTTCTAATCTCTTCTTTTTTATGATTGAAAGTTCACATCATTTATAAATATCTGCTTGCTTGAACACGTTTGCCACGTTTTGTTCACTGTTAGTTTTGCATAGTGATATTGAAAGTGATATTGAAAGCCCCATAAATTCTAATTTAGTAAATATTGCCTATCTCTGTACAATCGTGCATAACAAGTTAGTTCACAATCTAACATTTAGGAATTTAAAGAAGCAAAAACTGTTTATGAAAGGATTGTATGAACCTACTGAACCAATTCTAAAAATGAATTTACAGACAGAAAACTGCACTACGAACTACGATATAAATAATGTGTAGGTATACCTACTAAACACCATTTTGTACCGTCAACTAGTCACTTTTTTTCAGAGTAAAACTTAACAATTGCAAACCAACGGCTAAAGTGCAGATGTTCTAGCTAAGTTGAGTAGCGACCTAAGCTACGTTTAAGTAAAAGCTGTCTATATATTAATAACATTAGATTAAAAAAATTAAACAATATCTACCTGCAACAAATGCCCTGGTATCTGTATCTGTAGGCGGGAAACCCGTAATCGCTATACATTTCTAAATTTAAATTTTATTTTAAAATATTCCAACAGTAATCAGTTAATATATTGTTACATTTAGTGAAACCCGATTTTGATCGGACTTCACAGTCCCCAGTTTGTATTCGTAACATATATCTATGACTGGTTGATTAATGACCAAAATATGTCAGCTGTCGGAGCTGTCACAACTCCGAACCTTGTTAGATTCAACGCGCCCCTTCCCAAATATGGCAGCTCTAAATAGAGGTTACGTTTTTTAGTAAAGGACCCAACGTTTTTATCGTAAGGAGTGACAGAAGTGTCTCGGCTCTAAAACCCTAATGCGTTTACGTCTGAGACCGCCCCTAATCCGCCACAATAGTCCTATAGTAATATCCGCCATATACAATTCTTTCTTATATTGCGTTATATAACTTTAGTGCGGACCAAGGGATATAACTACTCGAGATATTAATGTATGGTTCTGGCAAAAGGTACAGCCGAGATTAAAGCAGTCATTCTTTTCCTCGTTTGCCATTAAAGTCGTCTAGCTCATACTTCGGTGCCTGGAGGTTCATTTTCACACGCACGCACTCAAAGATTATGCTGATATATTTAAATATATTCGAAGCGGGGAAATTTTTTGTAAATGAAATTACCACATTTATTTTGGAAGGTTTCGCTGCTGTATAATTTATATTTAGGAGATCCTTTTTCAATGTCGAACAAGGTAATGGGAATAGCTGCGTCTATTTTTTAAATGATCCTCGGTCATCAGTTATTTGTAAACCAACGATATACTGAGGAATAAAAATAAACTAACTGAATAATTTTATGAGTAGTAATTATTTAGCCTAATAGTTAAAACAATAATAATAGAATAACATTACGATGTTAGGTGTGTATAAACGCACGTTTTGCCAGCGATGTTATGTCCCCTGTATTAGGAAGCTGCTGGCCTATTGCCATACATCGGACACGGACACGATACTTCATGTATAGTATATACAATATAAGCCAACATAATTGCATGCAACACAACTTTGGCACCAAGACTTCAATCAAAAACATTAAATTTTATAACGACAGCATTAGGAACTTAAACGAAAAGGTTTAGAAGAATTCTGATAATAAGTAAGTTAGTACCTATAAAAAACGAAACTAAGTTTATGATGCTGACTATTACTTTATCTAGTAATGTGCATGTGTTGAGTGTGAGTATAATAGTTATTTTGGTACAATGGGACAGATGACGTCCCACGTGCGCGACCCCCTTATATCTCGGAGTGAAAGTATAAATAAACAAGGCTCGCTGATATCTGTCATCCAAGGAATTAGATTTATTTCAGCTCTGGCGGAAGGTGAAGGACCCCAGCCCTCATGAGCGACTGCCGCGGAAACGTATTATCGCACTCCATTGACGTATATTTATTTATTCGAATACGAAAGAAGTTTATTCTATTATACAGTATGAGTTCGTGACACAATGTTGTTTGCTCGTACAAATAATAAAGAAATAAAGAGACAGAAACAATTTATTCAAACACTACAACTAGGGAAATAAAAAATAACTATGATAGGTATAAAATAAAATGAAATAATATACCATAAAATAGCTTTACCACTCTTAGAGTAATTGTCGTTTGCTTAACACAAAACAATAATGTCTATTTTTGAGCTATTTTTGCTTGCAACTGACAGTTGTCGCTGTCTTAATGAGTTTTATTGAATTTTAATTTTGATGGCAATTTTCTATATCTTCATTTTATTAAGTAGGTAGCTATGTTTCAAAGCTACCTACATAATAAAATAAAATAATAAGTAATTATCTCATATCAAAATAGGTCACAATGTCAGCAGTTGCGACATTATATACCTATAACTATAGCCTACAGTGCTGACTTTTCGGCTTTATTTAGGTTTTTGACTTTAGATATTTTATTGTTTGATCCCATAAAACAGTAGGTAATTTAGTAGAGTGTAGTACCTACTTAGGTACTCACAGCGATATATATTGCTTATTTGAACAGTCTTAATAGCGATGAAAGGTTGGAAAAACCACTATATGATACCGCATCTGATAAAATACTAAATGAGCTGTTATACACACTCTTGCTGCAGAGTTGTGGTGTGTAGCGCTTTTAAGGACAACGCTGAACGGAATTTTGGAGGAGCTTATATCTTGGACTTTTGGTTCATCATCACATCATCAGCCTAAGCATAACTTTTACAAATATAGGCCTCTTTCAATGGTTACATTTTCTCCACTCCTGATTTACTGTGGCACTGGTTACTGCTTTACCGTGATTGTGCCACTAACACTCCGCAGTTCCAGTAACAATTGTTGCGTCCATCTGGCATGTGTGCCTCGACGAGAAAAAAAAGGCTACAACTGATGATGATGATTTATTTCTGTATTGCGTAATACACCAAGTATAGTAAATTTAATGTTAACAGCTTTTTTTAACAACCATTTAGTGATACAGAGATAGGAAGAAAAAAAATTAATAAACTGCAACATAAATTTTGTTTACAACCATTAAAGAAACAAGCTAACATACGGTACTCTTCTCAGAAATGCCATACGTATCATTTTTATATTGCCACTTTCCGAAAAAGTAAATGTTTGTGCTAGCTACCGAAAATAAACTACTGCATCGTGTCATAACAGTGCCTGTCGCATGAACTTTGGGTACTTTATTATTTGGAGAAACGCAACACTTTCTTTCTAAGACGTATTATGACGTTCTACTGTAAGGCAGAAATAGGCTTCGTAAATATACTTCTTACACCAATAGGAGGACTGCCCGTAGCTATCATCATCATTGTTTCAGCCAAAAGACATCCACTGCTGGACGTAGGCCTTATTTAAATATCTCTTTATACAACTAAACCACTTTTAGATAGATAGACTGATAGATGGTAGATATAACCTTTTATTACACCAATAATTGTAAATATATTATTTAAAGACTTGAATATTATTACGTAGGTAGATAGGTAGATATGTACAATACACGGCTTTATCGTTAAAAGCAATTTTTTCAGGCAACCTTTGGACGGACAGTAAAATATTGTTCATGATTAAATACAAGTAATAATAGACTATTTTGCTGTTTTAGTTGTATATCATATAGTACGTATTTATAGCAATAGCCTATATTTTATACCTATACACCTAACTGTTTTAATATAAACTAAATTGATGTCATATGTTATGTTTTATATGTTTCACTAAAGCGGCGTGGTTGAAATTTGTCAAATATTGGGCACTTTAAGGTCGGGTCAGAAGTTATAGCAAAAATAATCATTTTTCTCTACACGGTGTTTTTTGTCGAATTATGTTAATGTTGGTGTTAGTGACAGCGGGTAGGTCGCCTACCGATATTTAAATTCCTCCATACCGATATTCTGGACCATTTGACTATACGACTGGTTTATTTTTAAATATAATACGAGATTGGTCTTTTTGTGAGCCAACAAAATTGCCAAATAAAATCAGATAAATTAGTAGCGACATTTCTTATAAATAGGATCAGCCTGTGACTAAAATATATAACAGTAATTTGAACTTTACTCTATCTAAGTAGGTAGTGTTATGTTCCCGTTGAAGTGTTACGGTTTCTCTTGTTCGATCCTAAAGGAAGCTCTGAAGCGCATCAGATGAGCTTGTTCATCTGCCATTATAGCAACAAAAAGTTTATTTATGATAGCGATATCCGCTAACTCGATTAATTGTTAATCTTTGTCAGAGAATCATCCAAGGTACCTACGTTGTACACGCAAGTTATGTTTGACCCACGTCAAATTTGTGACGTCAATTTAAATCGAAACAAATTTTTGCATTACTATACCTACACGTGGTAGGTACTGTGGAACTGATATAATATTTGGGTCCTTAAGGTAAATGTGTAATAGTAGATATTTCTCAGCGCTTGCTAAGTATGTATACCTATAGGTTATTGTAATCGTATTTTTAAAGGAATGGTGTATGTAAAAGAAAGGAAAAGAAAAATATGTATTTAATTTACCCGATAACAATCGTGAATTTATAAAAGATTTTTGCTTCTAGTATAGGTTTCTTTACAGATATATACCTAGTATCTTAGTATTGTAGCAGATCGCGCCATCCCGGTTATCATCATCATCATATCAGCCAAATGACGTCCGCTACTGGACATAGGCCTCCCCCAATTTCCCTCACCTTGGCCGGTTGTGAGCCACCCTCGTACATCGGTTGCCACCCTTATAAGATCGTCGGTCCACCTGGGTCTGCCCACGCTGCGTCTTCCGAATTGTGGTTGCCACTCTAGAACCTTTCTGTCCCTTTAAAATGAGGCAAAAATACTAAATACTACCGGTCATTACGGTAGTAGATCCACGCTGATTTCAGCGTGAATGGGCCGGGTCGTCCGGAGAAGTACTACCCTCTCATAGAAGATCGACTTAAGAGTAGTAGTATCCGCACTACTGCGTTTCGTTCGGTGAGCGAGAGCGCCGGAGGCCCAATTTCCCCCCTTTTGTCTTGCCTCACCTCCCTCATTCCTTTCCCCTAACCCCATTCCCAGCCGCCATAGTGGAGGCCACCATACCAGCAGTTTAAGACAATGGCTTTTGGTATAGTGATCGCCACTTCTGGATTCTACTGACTGCTTACCATCAGGTGGAGTGGAATCACTTTGGTAGGCTAAAATATAAAAAAAAAATAGTTTAGAAGAGCATATACTTAATAATTCATATTTTAGTATAAATAAAAAATACGTAAAATATGATTCTACAGGTACATGGTTTAAATACATAACCACATTAATTACGTTGTCTAACAATTTTACAGCTAGCAATTAGTAATCAGTGGGAGAAAACCTAAATGCGATAGGTAATTCGTTTTACCTGTCCATCAGAGCCCGAGCCTGCCCACTCACCAATTCACGTTTCAATTATTTCGTAGCAACCGTAATTCCGTTTACTAATACTAAGTATTTGTATTTTCAAACATACCTTTTGTACATTGCAATGAAATTTTTATTTTATTAATCTGCAAATCATTTTAGGGCAGCGTGAATGATAATCTCGATTTCCTACCTCGGTTTTGTGAATATCGGTCGACTGGTTCAGAAAGACCACGGGTAAAATAGCGCAACACTATCAAGTATTATTTATTTTTGAGAAATTTTGAACGACCACAATAAATATCTGCTAAGAGTCTGACATTGATATTGAACAACAAGGTCCTGGGGCCTAAGTCTGCTATCACAATAGTATCAGAATGGTATTTAATTGATCTCTTATTGGTTGAAATTTGTCAAAATCAACCAATAAGAGTTCAATGATCGACCATTCTAACACTATTGTGATAGCAGACTTAGGCCCCTGGATGGTATCAGTGGTGAATTCAAGGAACTTTGTGAGAATTACATAAATACGAACCAATATAGTCATTGTTTTGTTTTTTAATTTTTGCAAGTTATTTTTCGATTTTTACAAAAGTTTTTAGAATTTGGTTTTGTTAGCTTTGACTTTGACACGGGCAACAAACGAATCATTCTTCTCCATGAAGAATTTTCCATGGAAAAAATCTGTAGGAGTGTAGATAGGTATTTCTAAATCAATTGCATATAGTAACTAATGACAAAAACCAAATAACTGTACGCAGTCGTCAAATAGACTTTCTAGCTATAGTAAATGGCAAACGAATTGATCGATTCCCCTGATTGAATCGACGATAAAACAAATGGGGTGCTCAATTTAAATAGATTGAATGGGATTTATGTTTCATTTCGTGAGCTTCGACGTAAATCAGTCGGGTTCTGGTCGGCGAATTCATTGGCCACCGCAAGCATACTCAAAGCAGCCTTAAGGGCACTTTAAAATTAAAACCAAAATTGTCAATTTTACACTAATTTCGCGTTGATAATAAAATTGATGGTTAGAAGAGTATGCGATAAGAGCATTTTGTGGGTAGTCGTACAATTTGAATGCAGTTTCAGTAAGATGTTGTTTAGTAAGCGTGCTCGCCGGCCATGTGACGTCGGTTGAGGCACGCACGCGCTGCGCTATCGAGCCGGGACCAACTGTTGAGTGCTATCTCCCACCCCTTACGCCATTCCTTTGAAAGACTCCGCACCCGCCCGTCCCTCCTACGCTACGCCGACCGAATGACGTCATAACCACTGTCATATGCTACGAATGTGTACGTCCAAGTTACACCATTACATTTTACTGCTGACAAAATTAAAAATCGCGTTTTATATTGATCCGCTGATTGCCGGCTACGGCTTAACACAGCTTGTGGGAATTATCTTTAAAGTAACTTGACGTTTAGATTAAGTTGTTAAATTAAGTACTTACGTATATTGGTATTATGATTTGAACGTTTCTTCATAATAATATAGAAACAATTTATATTCTGAGTTTTCATAAAACCTTAAGTTTATTACAAATACGTATCTACCTGTATATTTAATTTAAATTTACTTCAATTCAAATTACTTTTATTTTTAAATTCGAACCAGATGGCAATAAGTAGGTATTTTATTGTTAAGTAAGATTATATAGGTAGGTCTTAGCTATACGCAAAAGCTTTTCAATACTTGGGTGATGCCTAAGTTCAGTAGTAATGTAGGTAAGATATTAATTTTATCAAGATATACAGTACCACTGAAAAGTAAACTATTAATAAAGATAATGTAAGATAAAAAAGAACGAGTCTGTATATTTTACGAATAAAATACCATATATTAAATAACCTCAATTTAAAATTTTACGAGTAAAAAACGCACAAAGATCTAAGAAAAACCAATAGGTAAAGAAACTAAAAATGATGACTTTCCACGAAAAAGTAGTCGCAAACTATATCTAATAACAACACCAAAATATAAATTTTATAGGATATTAGTTCAGGATCTTTGTATACGATTTTGGGACAATGGACGTTCTCTTACTTGAGTTTTAAGCCTTTTGAAACTTCTCGTTGAAAACATTTATCAGTAAAAAAAAAATTTCTTGATTGTAACGGGTGGCGCAAAAGTAAAGACCCTATTTGGTTCAGCTATAACATTTTTTCTAAATTAGAAAACTAGATTTAGATTTTTTTAAATGTATATTTGTGCCATTAAATTTCGTACCATTAGGATTTAAAGATGATGTCTTTTAAATGGTGACCTCCAGAGTTGATACACATTTGAGCCATATTTATGAGATTTTCCTTCAAAATTGGTTATGAGTGACGAAGCGCATTTCCATCTCTCAGGGCATGTCAATAAGCAGAATACTCGGTTCTGGGGCACTGATAATCCGCGCATTATTCAAGAAACACCTCTACACCCACTAAAAGTTACTGTATGGTGTGGCATCTGTGTTGACAGAGTGATCGGACCCTATTTTTTCGAAGACGCTAGAGGCAATGCGATTACTGTCACTGGAGAACGCTACAGAACCATGTTACGTGAGTTTTTGATACCCAGTTTGGACGAATTGGGGCTGGAGCACATCTGGTTTCAACAAGACGGCGCTACGGCACACACAGCGCGCGACACTATGGACTTAGTGAGGGACGCTTTTCCAGGCCGAGTTATCTCTCGTTTTGGCGATTTGCCTTGGCCTGCAAGATCACCCGATCTGACCAGTCCAGACTTCTTTCTTTGGGGTTTTTTGAAATCTCGGGTGTATGTGAACAAGCCACAGACTCTCGCAGCTCTAAAAGAAAACATTCGTCAAGAAATAACGAACATATCGCAGGAAGTGTTACGGCAAGTTATGCAAAATGTCATAAATAGGGCTCAAATGTGTATCAACTCTGGAGGTCACCATTTAAAAGACATCATCTTTAAATCCTAATGGTACGAAATTTAATGGCACAAATATACATTTAAAAAAATCTAAATCTAGTTTTCTAATTTAGAAAAAATGTTATAGCTGAACCAAATAGGGTCTTTACTTTTGCGCCACCCAGTATATTATTATACTACATAATTACATAATTAGTGTATTTTAACGGTACAGGTACTCTAATTACCTTACTAATATGTAGTTTCTAACAAACATGATTTATTCTTAAAACATGTCAAATTATCTGAAACCGCGGGCACTTATCTCAAAACTTTTAGCAAGTTTCTGAAATGATTGCTTGTCACGAATGTTGTCGTCTTTCATACGGTGTAGTCATCTTTCAGCTACTCGCATTTTGAGACGTTGACACCTGTCGAAACTAATCCAGATTGATTGAAACCGTAAAATATTTCTGTTTCCCATATGCAACGTCTCCGTGAATTGTTATTCTCATCTATAAACACAATAATGACAAAAACCACTTATAAAATAAAATAAAGAAACAAAACGCAACAAAACCTTCAATGCTGTGAGCTTTACCGTCAATCGTCAAAAGGTAACCTCATGGTTGCAAAGCTTAGCATATGTTGATACAGAAAACCTACTTACTCCATTAAAATAAATAAAAATTAAATGGCCACGCACACACACACACACACGCACACGCACACATACACATACACATACACATACACATACACACACACATACACATACACATACACATATACATACACATACACATATACACACACACACACACACACACACACACACACACACACACAAACACACACACACACACACACATACACACACACAAACACACACACACAATCACACATACACATACACATACACATACACACACACAAACACACACACACAAACACACACACACACACACACACACACACACACACACAACCAAAACCAAAATTGCTTTTGTTAGTAAGCAATTGTTACTATTTTATAAAATATCAAACTAATCGTAGTTTAGGTACAAATCTGTAATGTTATATAAATAAAATTAACACACACATTCATAGAAATTAACGCACACATTCATAGTAGAGGTGGAGCCTGGTGATCTGTAACACAGGTTTACCTACCACAGACACCAGTCTCTCACAATGAAATCGGAGCAGCATTGTATTGTGATTAGTATTTTAAATGTACCTTTGTGAAAGAGAAAATATTTTTTTTTGTATTTTTTTATTTTTTTTTTGTAAGCAGCATATAAAAGTCAACTACTGATTGAGTCTCCCCCACATAACAGTGCGACGTGCAACGAATGCTTCCTGCTATCCGTTTTGGCAGACAGATCAGTGATCATTGTCAGATGTTATCAATACCACGATGCTGCTCCGTCCAAGTGACTTAATCCCTTACTCCACTGTAACAGGAAGCGGAGAGTCCATTCAGAAGCTAGACCGAACAAGCGACAATTTATTTAAATCAATTACAAAACACAATAATCTCTTTAAACCTCGGTCACAGTCACAAAGATATTTCCGTTGACAAACAGGAAACATTGTCCGAAACGTAACCCAAGTTTGGATGTTACGTCCCGCGAGGACAGTGCCCTGACTCACTTAATTACCCATCCAAAATTCCAAGTAGATAAAAAGTTAAATTGAGTAAATTGCACAGGTGGCCGACATAACGTGAACTCGTTGTATATTACACACTATAACAGCTGTAATCGAAAGTTTTGTTTTTTAACTGTCACTTAAATGCTGTCTTGTTATGGGTGATCTTTATGTTTGTTTAGTTTATCAATCTATACTATTATATAAAGCGGAAGACTTTGTTTGTTTGTATAAACGCGCTAATCTCTGGAACTACCACTCGAATTTGAATAATTTTATTTTGCGTGCGATAGCCCAGTTTTTGAGGAAGGCTAAAGGCTATGTTACATTACGCTACTGGCGACCGGAGCAGATCAGTAAGTATAGACGCGAAAGGCTAGTTAGATATAATAATTTAATTTCCTTCATTTATGGCCTGCAAGTTTTTTTAATTTCGTTTTTATTGGATGATAATAAACTCCCTAAAATTGTGCATGAAATAATTTGACTTGAGGTACTGATTTAGTTCCTGGATTCCTGGAAATTTAATTTAATTTACTCAATTGGTTTCTTTCCTTTCTAGCAAACGATTGTAGGCGAATTAATAGATTTTGTTCGTCGCAAAAAAAATAGGTTGCTGATTACGATTTAGTACCTAAACACTAGGTAGAATAGCAGAATATAAAGTTTACGGCTACTCTGTGTTATTTATTACTACATAATATCTCTCATATTTTACGTAACAAGAAAAAGTCATAACAGGTGTAAACAAATATTATCATTAGCACTTTTTATATTTAAATACCTATCTAAACTCGTCACAATAATTTAGAACTGTACTCAATACTCATTAATAATAAAGTTTTGTTCACTTAATTGAAGAAATGAACCTAATCATTTCTTTAATTAAGTGAACATAACCTACCTACATATAAATTAAAACCGCCTATCTTGTTTGTTTAAATATGCACATCGAATTTGTTAACTTTAATTATTTACTTTTCAACCTCAATTCCAAATAAAAAATAATTGATTGTTGAAAATCAAAAACCAGTTATTTTTCATGTTCTTTATCAATGTGTTGACGATGGCGTCGAACTATAAACCATGTAGGTATTTTGCTAATTTATTTTTATGTTGGCGTATGTATCGCTGCGTTGGTCGTTTCGGCAGTTAACACAAATTGGTCCAATTACCTTCGTCTACTACCGACTACTACCCAAGATACCAATTAGATTACCAATCCAAATGTGCTCGGCAAAATGTCATCCTGAATTTCCTTTACAACATAATTAAGCAGCTATTTAATGTTTATATTTTACAATTTCCGAATACCACGCCATAGAAATCTTTGCCTATGTATCCTGTGACTATTGTTAGTTCTACAATAGAAATACCTGGCTGTTATTATTTATGATGAGAAAGAACATCTATTTTTAAATGGCTAATAGCAAAGGGTATTTTGATATTATTAAACAGTTGTGAGCTCGGCTTCTGACTGGTGATAGATTATTTTCATATTGTTCTCCCATCAAAAAGCCATTTCACCAAAATAATTCGTAGTAGCAAGCAGTGAGCAGAATGGTAAAAGTCATATTGCTCTACGATTCTTACTGACTTTGTTAATATTAGATGGTTATGTTATAAAATTAGTTTAGGAACCAAAATTAATTTATGAACATACGCTCACTTATGAGCACAAATATAACTAGAAGCCCCATGAGCCGTTACGTCAGTGACACACAAATAATAACATATTAATATGTTAACTAAATGCAAATAACAGAACAACGTAGGCATTGTATGGAAACAGTAGGACCCGACGCAGACGAGACTGATGACAATCACAATCACCTTCACATTTATGTTTAAAAGAATATTATAATATGGCGACAACAGGTGTTATGGTATCACGTTTACAGCAATGGCAAATTACACTATATCCATGTACATAATCAATTTCATGTTCGTGTTATCAAGCGGTCGTTACACTGTTTATGTGATGTGTGGGTTACGATACATCCATTAACGCTTCATGGTAAATACTTGTTTATCGAACCACATTACTACTTCTATTCACTTTAGTCTCCTTGTGAATTCAAACTACAGTACCTACAGTACAGCCATCGACAATTAATGTAGCGATGGTCAAACACGTGCAATTTGTACCATACCGTTGGCTTTTCTTAACTCAGTATCGAGCATACGAGTCGATTAAGGGTGCGTGATCTGAATTGACATGTCTTCATTACTCCTCCCTATTCATTACTTGCCAACTAGATAACTAATAGCGTAAAGACTTATCGCATTCACTGAGAACTGTTACTTCAATGAAGTCACGCACTTTGAGGCCTTACAAAACACCAGCTGTCTCCTTCCCTCCCGCTCTGCTGAGGTTACGCGAGTGCTGCTTATATTATCACTTTGATCCGGTGGAAATAATCGTTCCGACTCCGTGTTACACCTTCACTCTGTTCACGGGGATTAGAGCATTCATAGACATCATTTCTTGATTGTGTATCTACACGGAATATTGCGTTTAATGAAATTGTCATTTCTGGTTTCGTCTAAGGCAAATATTGTATCAAATTAATAGGAACTTCAGTGAGTGAGAATTCCGTTTGGTGGTAACATTGCCAGTATGTAATTTAAAATAAGTTTTGAATAGCTATTTTTTACAATAGCCGTAGATACTAAAATGTATCGTAATTTACGGTTACGGTACAAATTTATGCTTAGAATTAGAAATATACTTACTACTATAACTTTGCCACCACCAATTCACACAAAATCAAAATCTCTTTCAGATCAAGGTTTGCGCTAAATGGGCCCCAATTTTATTTCTTTTCTCATACATCAATAGTGTTACTCAGAGATTTAGCGTAAAGCGTAATATAGGCCTTGATATTGCAGTTCTCGGGCTCTGGCATGGGCGGTGGATGCGGCGCGGCTGGGGGACGAGTACCAACGGCCGCGTCACCGGCTAACACGGCGTCGTCATCGTCATCCAACGGCTCGGCCAACGGCACGCGGTCGACCAGCCTGAGCACGGCGCCGCCTCCGCCTGCCTCCTCGGCCTCTACCACCGGCGCGGCGGGAGAACAACTCAGTCGCACCAACCTCTACATACGTGGCCTTAGCCAGAACACCACCGATAAGGACCTTGTACAAATGTGCCAAATGTAAGCATCAACTTACCTACACTATCAAGTCGACTTATCTACTCGAAATGTCTGGGAACGAATTACCGGTTTTAAACGACTCTCTATTTTCAGGTATGGCAACATTATTTCAACAAAAGCAATATTGGACAAAAATACGAATAAATGTAAAGGTAAACAACATTCATACCCGTACGTCCTCTTTTACACTGTCATAGCAGTTACAATGTTATTATCTATGTAAACTAAGTACTATAGTTATAAATCTGTGCATAGTTATCTCACGTATGTATTTAAAATATTGTTTTACAGTTTATTACTTGTATAGATTTGCATTTATACCAACTATTCGTAATTGAATTATTTAAAACAATATTAATATTTTCTAGAATACCATATACCTACCTTCATTAAACTAATCCATCTATGGTGAGCCTTTTTTTCCAATATATGCACGAACACTAGATACATTGGATTTGATTCATATTTATTATAACATTCTCATAATTATAAATGTTTATTTTATATAATTAAGTATCTGTTATTTTTGTAGTAGATATACTATCATGTTCACTTATTTGCACCAAAGCACAGATGATACCAAATTATATTCGTCGATATGAAATATGCACAGTAACTTTATTTAATGTTCATCACAATGTTAACCTTTTTCGATGTCACATATTCATCACGCTAATGTCGAGTAGGCCATATACTCGCTCTCATTACTTACATATCAGATCTATGTACCATAGCTGTTCTTACTTTGGAATTTTAGATATATTTCAATACATACGAGCAAGCATGTGTCATCGGAATTATGAAACAAAACTATTTTGTTTATTACGAGAGACACCCGAGGTAACCCTATATTATAAAATGTTTTCACTTTTGTTTTTCCCAGGTTACGGTTTTGTAGATTTTGAAACGATCGCGTCGGCGGAGGCTGCTGTTAAAGGATTACAAGCCAAAGGTGTTCAGGCCCAGATGGCTAAAGTGGGTATCTGGTTCCTGCGTAGACTGAACCGTGTACGTTGTGCATGCAAGTAATACTATTATGACTAACCGCCTGCTCCTTGTCCGCTCTGTCATCCCATTATCTACTGTTTCTGCTCCTTCGCCTCGATTCTCAGAACCTTCGAAACATTAACATTTAACTCCCTTATCCCTTCAAGTAATCAATATCCAAAAGCCGTTAACCATAAAAGGATAGGCAACTGTGAAATGAAATATAATTGAAGTGTAAGCTACAAAATTTAATTTTACATTCAGACAGTAGAGTGTCGAGAGTTAAATTCGTGTAATGCTTTTGAGCCTTTCATAATTTAATTTATATTGCTCGTTACTGAGTGTACTAAGAGAGAGTTCATGCCATTTAAACAGTTGCCTTCTACATTGTTCCAACCCCATATTCCGTCTTCCCTTACTTATAGCTTTAGTACTTTACCCTGTTATCTATCTAAGAAATGCTGTGATACATTATTCTGAGCATTGAAATATAAAGAAAATGTTCTTTATCTCGTAACATTTGCTAGATTTAACACTTGTGCATAACGTAGCATACCTAAAGCATTCATGTAATATGAACTGAAATATTTGACGTAATCCTTATTTCAGAAACATAACGCCTACATTTATTGATTCAATAGTTTGTTGAATTGTCTAGATGAAGTAGGTCCTGTGTTTAGTTCATCGACAATATGGGCGATAAACATTTCGGTAATGACACAGCCACCTATATACACGATCATTCATTTGTGTAGTCCATTTTGGGGAACAACACGAGTGGTAATTAGTGTGTCAGCGTATTCTCAAACAGAACAAAGTAACACTCATGTGTTGTAAGTATAATATCCCTTCAATGGTACGCAGATCGACTATACGCCAATATAACGCTTACTTAATTCTATACTTCTGACATTGTTTCATCCTATTAATTCTATACTATTGTCGTATGCTTCAGCGTTAATTATAACAATATATAATTATATCGCTACTGGGCTCGGGTATTTCTATGCTTTCGATATTAAATTAGTGTGTATGCGAATTTTAACTAGCTTCGTATTCTCTATGCTAATGTATATGCCCATGTCGTTGATTACACCTCCGTAATACCTTAGAACATTAGATCAATCTGCTGCTGATTTACGTCAGAGCTGGCTTCAGTGTCTAGATACTCTATGCGGGCTTCAAGCTAATTTTAACATTCTAAGAACAATATCACTGACACGTTAAATTAACGCTTAGAAACATAAACCAGTAGATATTAAAAGAACAAGTAACAATTACGCAGTTGGTGATATTTATAGATGTCATTGATTGCGAAATTATAAAAATTCACAATGAAACACATGTAAATAAATCAGTTCTTAACGGTGACACTTTTGTTGATGTTGAGAGGCAATGTGGAAACCACACTACAGTATTTTCCGAGTCACCGATGCACATATTTGAATATATTTTCTGTGGTTTCCGGGCTTAACAAGTAGCTTACTCCCAAAGTAGCTTCATGTGCTGAGCTCTCAATTAATTAACTTTAATCCAAGCACAACCGTAATTCATGTTGGCCACATACAGTGGACTTAAGTTGTCAGACATTGTCACAGAATAATTCAAATGTTTGAAAGCTTTGAGAACATATACTTCAGCGTTTACTTGGGGGCTTTTACAGCAACAGGAGCAGGACCCAACCAACCTGTACATGGCAAACTTGCCGCCGCACTTCAAAGAGAACGATGTCGATCAGCTACTCGCCAAGTTTGGCCAGGTAGTTTCGACGAGGATCCTGCGCGACCCCCACGGACAAAGCAAAGGAGTCGGATTTGCAAGGATGGAATCTAGAGAGAAATGCGAGCAGATTATTCAAGTAAGAATTATATTTTCCTTAGATAATACTGAACTAGAAATGGCTATCTGTAAGACCCCTGTGTGCAACGTATATGTATTCCTATACTATTAGTACTTATTTTAAACTGCGACGTCTCCCTAAAATGCCATAATTTTTCTGTTTTGAATTGCATCGATATAAATAAGCTTACATAAGCAGACTAGAAGAAAAATTATACCGAGCGTCAAAAGCAACATTGTCAATTTTTCAAATTAAGCAGCATTATTTAAGCAGTATTATATTTTTTTATTAGATGTTTAATGGAAACCCAATACCGGGCGCTAAGGAGCCTCTACTAGTGAAGTTCGCAGACGGCGGCAACAAGAAAAAGGCGCTGTATAACAAACAAGGCGACAACAACGGTAGAGCATGGAGGGACAACAACGAGTCCATTACACAGGTATTGAGGGTTCACTGGTTTATCCCTACTTTAACTACTCTAACTAACACAGTGCCTAGTGTGAGTTGATTTACATTAACGCCATCGACACGTTTATGAACGTCTTAAACTAGGCCAATAAATATATATAAATAAGGCCAATCGGGCAGCGAACGCGCTGTCCGATTGGCCCGCTCCAAGTTCTTAATCAGTCAGAGCCAAACACGGTAAACCTTTCGATCCCGTTGACGTTTAAACAACTCGCACTAGGCAGCAAGAATACGCAGCCAACACTTTTTAAAGGGATAGTTCTTTCTAAAGTTTAGCTTGAACATTACTGAGAGAGAAAACGTGCTATAAGGTTATCTGGCATTGCCTGAATTCAATCTAAACTTATGTTTGCTAGATATGCAAAGAGGACTTTGCCCTGTAGTGGGATTGTACTTTGTTGTTACCTCCATAGAAGTTCTTAACATACAGAATTTGATTTTAGTCTGGTAACTAGACAAAAGTATCCAATAATTAGCAGGATACTTAAAGGGTTAACATGGCAAATGCTTCTGTCAAATATAATTAGACTGCCTGGTTTAAAACAAGATAATAGGTACATAACTTAAAATTCTCCATCCAATTCTCCATACATCCAAGTCTCGCGTTTTTGCGGCCGCTAATTGATGTAAGTCTTGAACTCTTTATCTACAATGTATTACAACAGTTCTATAGTCTCCTTAAACTTATATGTACAACTCTATGTCGATAACCTATTATACACTTCTAAACGTATCAGTCTCAAGTATTCTCGATAGAATACAACGTAAATATAGCAAAAAAAGTTTGAAATGTTGCAGGCGGCCATGGCTGTAAGCGGCGTATACGCGAGCGGCGTGGGCGGCGCGGGCGCGGGCGGCGAATGCGCGGGCGTGTACCGCGGCGGCGGCGGCGTGTACGGCGTGGCAGCCTTCCACCACCACCCGCAGCTGCACCACCACCACCACGCCGCGCACCCCGCCGCCTGGCTCGCGCCCTACGCCGCGCTGCTGCCGCCCGCGCACGCGCCGCACCACGCCGCGCACCCCGCGCACCCCGCGCACCCGCACATACCCATCGACGCGGTGCCTAGCCAATATGTAAGTGCACCCTACCCTCGCCTACTTCAGGGATCCACTACTGGGACACGAGGAGTGCGGTGGCTAGCATTATTATAGTTCAGGTGATCGAGGCGCCCTGACAATATCAGTCAGGTACGAGCCTACCCAGTCGAAAAACCATGACTGGCGAAACCGACGGCCTAGATTCACGATTCAAGATTCAGACGAGAATTCAGTCAAAAACAATAGCAATGACTGATAGTGATTCTCTGTTTTCCAGGTAAACTGGGACAGCTTAAGGCCGGAAAATGAGTTATACGTGAGTGATAAGTAAAATTGTACGAACGCTCTAACCTTCCGTGTCCCATTGCTTTCGATCCACCGCTCACTTAGTGCTCCTCTCGCTTTCTTTGTCACACAAATATGCTGCAACTGCTACACGTAAATCGAGTGCCTGATGTTGTGAACTCTGTTCAATGCTAATAAAAAGGGAAAATTTTTAAATAAAACGTTAGTCATTTTCGGAAACATTTGAATGTCAATGTAAAATACTTAACTACTTGCGGGTAATGCGTGGCTTGGATACCATAGTACTAAGACGAGTGGTCGTTGTGTTTCAGTACTTCACGTCGCCGCCGTACCAATACTTCGCGGGCCCAACCCCGCCGATCATCCAGATGCCGATGGAGAGCGAGCACGCGTCGACGGCGGCGTCACCCGACGAGGCGTACCAGCCGTACCCGCCTCCCAAGTAGACACTAAGCCACGCTACAACACTACGTGCTGTACACGAGCCAAAAATCAAAGCAACTGTGACTTTTTACAATGTTAATTTGTTTTAGTTTTAATTTGCGGCCGTTATAGACTTCATCGAAAGCTCCGCTCGCGGCACGCTCGTGCCGCCGGCGTCTACTTCTACTAGTTGTTAAGCCTATTATACTTGATCGCCTCGACTATTTATTTTCTCGATGGGCTTCGTATTTGGCTGGTCCTCTTAGCTTAATGCTGGACGTTCGATTTGCTGTGATGTTTTGATGAGGTCTTTTGACGGTTCGAGGAAAGGATTTGATGTATAGATATAGTTGCAATTTTAAAAGTGTTTTGCATTATAATTTTATTATTGTTTTATGAAAATTCATTAAGATTTTAGGCGCAGATTTCGTACATGTTGACAAGATTATTTAAGATAGTTAGGTATTTATTTTAGCTTAGAGTGTTTTCATGCATTAAGTGACAAATAAAACTTGTCCTCGATGCAAAACAATCGGTATATTTTATTATATTATCATTTGATTGCTAGTGTCATATTCGAAACTATAACTGTTCTGGTCTGTTACATTACTGTTTGTTTTTGACGGTCAAACTGTGAAGTGAACATCAATGAAATCAAACAAATGGTGCAATCGTTTCATAATATACAAGCGTATATATTTATTATATGATATTTAAACTATCATTTGTGTCATTTGATTTTAATAAATTTATTTGAACATCGGAGTATATGAGGAGAGCAATATCTGAATCGGATAGAAGGATAAGTGGAAATGGTCATATCATGGAATCAAAAATATTAACAAAATGTAAAGAATAATGAAAGATTATGTGTGTAAGGATTAGTAATGGTGGATTCACCGATTAGATCTTGTACGATAAAATGCCGGAGATTTAGAATCTTCCGATGATTTGTAAGTATTTTTAAAATACAGTCGTTACGTCATTATTATAGTCGGAAAACATAAATTCAGGCAGCTCTAAGTAGTGAAGGGATTATAAGTTCAGTGCAGGAGACATTCGGGGCAGGTACCTCCGGCCTCCGTCATGGGAACACCCGTCGTTAGTGCAAATTGTGTAGATTTTAATATCGTTCAGCATGGTGCTTTAACTCATTATGTTCCCGAAATGTTTGTATGAAATATATAAAAAACAGTATTATTTACCCGAACAAATGTTCACACTGACGCAGTCTTCCAAAGATCGCGATTTTCATTGTGTACGGCTTATTAACGGGCTATCGCCGTGCATGCGTGACAGTTAGCCCAAACATAATAAAATTACTTTCTAATTTAAAAACACAATCAACCTCAGCGAATAAAGTTACTTGTATGAGGTACGTAAACTTTTATGTGTTTTCTAGAATCATGTTTTCTCATCACAAATAGGATTATTATTTAGTTTAATTTACTACATGTATCTAAATGCAAGTGTGAAACAAACTGTTCAATAACAATAATGTCGTTGCCAAACCCGAACTCAGACTGAATTTATGTATACCTACAGTTAACTTCCAATATATGAGTGACCCGCGTTTTGGTTCATATGTAATATGTTGTGCACGTACACGTACGGTGCCGCGACGTACGCATCAACACAGCTGATCGTGTACTACGACTACTGTATGGGTAGAGAAGACTTCCAGATCACGTCTGCGCTTGTATGCGCTGTATGGCACAACAGTGCTGATGATACGGCAACATTTAGCAATAAGCAGTTGTATGTAAAGTCTATTTATACATTTTACGATTCTATACAAATTTTTGTACGTTGAGAACACATGTTTGGATACGTGAATAATGTAATGATCCTTTTTTGAGAATCATGTACTGAATCAACTGTAGTTGTTATTTTGTAGGCGGTCGGCACATTCCACTAGAAAACTTGAAACAAAAATTCCACGATTGATTTCCACATTATAAAATGTAAATGGATTTGAAATCCAAAGTGTAAACACTGTTTTGGTGTAATTGAGCACTTTTTGTACCATCACGTAGGTTTTGGGTACACTTTATGACTTTATATGAAATTTGATATTTTTATATTGAATATATATAAATTATACATGGATATGTATACATGTATATACATTGTTGATGGGTACGAGTAAAAGCCTACTATATCGCAACTGTTTAATTCTATTTTGGCACGTCAAAGAGTTTCATCAGAACCAAAGTATACAAATCATTAAAGTCGCGTAAGAAGTAGGAAAATATTTATACAACTCAGGGACTGAAGACTAGTTAAATGTTTGATATATTAACTGTATTTTAACTGACAATTAAACGGTAACCTCTTTGTTCAAAACCTGTGAACCGACTTAAAAGAAACAATACAGGAACTGAAACTAGCTGACGACAGGTTTTGAATGAATAACGTAGATTTTGAACGAATACTTAAGTAGATCTGTATTTCGTTTGTTGACTCCATTTATTTTATTCAGGAAAAGGCTGAAACTGTACTGTTGTTCTGAAATGAATTACTTTCTGAAATGTACATACATTAGCTCAAAAGATTGTCACTAGTTACGTACTTGTAACTTACTGCTAACTATTTTCACGTAGAGGCACATGGCGAGCTCGCCTCTAACAAACAACTAACGCAAACACGTAGCCCCAGATAGTAGTTGTATTAGCTGACTGCCTTACTGTACCTACTGTACGATCGCATGAGTTAAACACGATCGGTTCGTCAACACACTAAAACTCACATCACAAAGTCTAACGAAAAGTGAGATTTTTCTTAGTGTAAAACGTATTGAACCATAATACTCCGTAGATCAGTGTTATACTTGTATGTCTGATCAAGCCAAATTTTATTGAACTGAATAAATACCGCCTTTACTTGTGAAAATGTAATAACCATAAAGTGCAATGTAGTATCGACGTCGCGTGGTACTTAGTTAAGTATTGATCGTTTAATGTTCCACGTACACTGTGGCTTCCTGTAAATGCAGTCTTCCGATAGATATTTCCGCTAAACTTTGCATTTAAAATTGATGTCGACGTATAAAATTTCCATTCACGTGTGTCACCCGGGCCGCGGTTTAAACGTAGATACCATATTATATTAGTTTATGGTTTCCTCGCTCTAACGTTTTAGTTTCATTCCAATAAGCAAGTCGTTGTTTCCGTAAATCGATTATGCAAAGCGTATGTATAATAATATGTATTTTAGAATAGACACGTACCAAACAAGCACACACGTTAAGTATTCATCTAAGTGACTTGTAGTATGTAGAGTGGCACGGTCCCGTATAGTATAACAACGTCGAGAGCAGAAGTATTTTAAGCACTAAATTATTTTTCTAATGCTTTCCTTCCAATTTAAAAGCAATAAAATTCGTTTGTTGGTAGTGCCTTCAGCTTCCTTTAAAGTAATAATGAACAAATAATATGGATACAATATAGCGGTTGCATGTGCTTTACACGATATTTTTACAGGTAATAGAGAACTACCGTATTCATTAAACGTAGTGATAATGTAAAATATTTTGTATTAACAACTAATGAGAGATAATGTGGCTGTCTAATCGTTGCATTTTTCACACATGACGTAAATTGAACTCGACATAAACATACATAGATGTTCCTAGCCAACGCACTTCAACATTTTTAACATGTGTGATATGTACTTTACTTTGAGATTACGACGATGATTTATTGTACGTGAATGTGTGCGGTGCGAACGAACACGTAAGTGAGCAAAAACGCGCGATCGGGGAACCGAGTCTTAAAAACCAAAACTGTTTCAACAGAGAATCATGTCGGAGAATAGAAATGTTAAGTAGATGTTTTTAAAAATAAGTCATTTAATTATAAGCGAACGCACGGAACGTCGATACAGTGAATAGTGAAGCTATGGGCACGATAACGAATGACGGCTAGGATTACACTTAGGCTTAATTAATAGATAGGTTAGAATAGCAAAACAATGTTTCGACGCTAAGGTAGATAGCATAGAGCCTTAGAATTAATATATTTGTGCGGGCGGCGCGGGGCTGCGCGCTCTCGCCGGCTCTAGGGTAGTTTCCTTTGTTAGTTTATTAAATAATTTAATTTGAATGGACTGAAGCCGGCACGGGGCGCCCGGCGCCGCCGCGCCCCTAGCTTTACGAGTAAGGACGTCTAACAGAATAGTGAACACATTCTGGATAAGTTTCAGTTGAACAACGTTTGCTTTCACCTCTTTCGTTATGTAGTTGAATAAGTGTAAAGAAAGAAAATTAAGTAAAAAAAAACGGAAGTGTCGATACGAATGTATTTGTCCAATGTGTATTAATATAGTGTGGTGTTCTACCCAGCAGACTAGTCTAGACAGTAGCGTATAGTATAGGTAAATATTTAGTTAGGTAGTATTATAGAATTATGAATGCAAAAATAAAAACTTGATAAAATGTAAAAAAAAATGAAATGAAATTGTTGGTAAGACAGATTATTTTTAAGGGACATGTTGCTTCGTTGTGTTATGATGTGAGGTTTGGCATAACTATGATAATAGTGTAAAAGCATTTCTCGCAGAGAAAAGACAAAGAGGAAAGTTATGTATCTATTTTGTTACAAAGTGTTTGCAAGTTTCTATATTGTGCTATGAGCATTTTATGTGACCCGCATTATTTATAGTTATGCTGAATGGAAACTAAAATATAATATAAATAAATCAAAATGGTACTAAGAAGCATGTTTTATTGTGACGAGTCATGTTCCTTTGCATTGAACATATTTTGTAAGAGCAAAATGATTGAAATAAAACAAGCGAAACCAAATCAAGTATATTATTTTATTTCTATCACCTCCAGCAATATGACACCTATACATCCTACACCATACAAGATTTTCTACTTTAAAATACGACCAATTTGATATCGATCTGTCTACAAGGCTTTTAAATTAGGGATAAACGCAATCCCGCCACTAATACTCCCGTCTTGTCTTATAAGTGCAATTCGTAAACGGACACCAACCTTTCTTTTGTTCATAATACTCATATAAAATGTAAACATACATGTATAACATGAATTTTACATAATTGAAGCGTCATGTCGTCTTTGTCTATTGCTCAAGAAAAGCAGAGACGAAATGAAAATTGTCGGCAAACTTGTTGCATCATGGAAATGAAATTAAAGATCATTCTTTTAGAACATCCATACGCGAAATGCTAATATGTAAACGGGGTGTCTTGAAAATTGTCAAAAAAAGATACATTTAGTTTGATTCATTTAAAAATAAACTTTATTTCTATTGCAATACAGTACATATTTAAATAACACCAAAAATGTGTCTCATTTATTTGCAAGTTTTATTAAGGATAATTCTTACCTTTATGCTGTTGAAAAACTTGCAATGTGTAAAATTTTCTTTATTGTAAATGTTAACAGGTAAAAATGATACTTAAAATAAGTAGTACATCAGCCACTATAAAGCTCATAATTCACGCACTCTCATAATGTTTCGCCTTGAATATTCTAAGTGTGTTATCACTGGAACCACTAACGAGCAGAGCTGGGTTTGACCAATCGCAGCACAGTACTTTGTCCTCGTGACCACTCAGGTCGTACAATGGTGTTCTGGGACTGGAAAAAAAACATTTTGTTAAGAATTATAAAAAAGACGCAGCGTGGGCAGACCCCTCACACGGTGGACTGAAGACTTCTTAAGAGTGGCGGGCAACCGATGATTGAGTGACTCACGATCGGTCAAGGTGAGAAGACTTAGGCGACGGTTACATGTAAGGTATTTATTGCGATCCGTCAGCATAGTATTTATTGATGGATTTCAGTTTTTACTGATGGATTAATACACCAGCCTACACGTTCAATATTTATTACGTCAGTATTGTGTCCACTCTCCTGCTGTTTAAACGTCTAAAATGGCCACAGAGCTGAAAATTAAAGGTTGCGGGGCTACTATTTTAGCGCTTAGTTTAAATAAATAGGTCAAGCGAAAACGATAGGCAAAAAATTGGTTACAACAGGGAAATACATTTAAATTTAATGGCAAAAATTAAATTACATGGGTTTTTTAAATCTACAACAAACCTTAAAATATTGTAAAAATAAAATATCCACAAAAAAATTTTTGTATGGCCGTTATTATGGACATAGAGCCTTATAGGCTTCTGCCATTTTTTTAAAATAGATATTATTCACGTCTTAAGCAGCTAGCAACGCAGCATCCTTCCTCATTAGTCGTTTTAGGACTAAAACAAGCTACTGAGCGGCTCAGCAGCGGGAAGTGAGAGAAAGTGGGTAAAACAACAAAACCGACATTGGCGCGTAGCCTAAGAGGCTACATGCCAATGTCGGTATGCCAATACTTAAAGAATAACTTTGCATTACCTGGCAACGGGACGGAACTTTAAATAAAGGGGGATCTATACACTGCCCCTCACTACACTGCGGGGGTGTGAGGGGGTAGCGAAGTAACACCTACACCGCACGTGAATGGGTTTTCAGTGTGGTGCACCCGTGATTTGTATACAAAGAGAGATACTTACAAACAACGCAAGAACTTTACTTGCGAACGAAACATTTATATATGTTCTTCGAGGCTAAATTATTAATTTTTATACAGGTAAGTCAGTAAAAATCTTATTTATAAAAGTAATAATTTTTATTTATTAACCTAAAATGTACCTAAGTACATAAAACATAAGAAGGTTTATTGAATTGGTACAGACGCGAGACGGCAACGAAGATAGTGAGATAGTTCGTCCGCCTCCATCGCTAGCGTAACGCGTACTGACGTGATAAATATTGACGCGAAGCTACACGATCAATATTTATCATAATCCGACGGATCATCAATACAGAATCAAAAAATCTAGAAATCCATTAATAAATACTGACATACATCAGTACATTAGGTTACACGTTAATTAAATACCACGATACATCAGTATTTACTGGTGGATCACATTAAATAGCTTACGTGTAACCGTCGCCTTAGGGAGGCCCATGTCCAGCAATGGACATCTTTCGGCTGATATGATGATGATGATACAAGGACTTTGGATAAAACAATCACTTGGAATTCGTGAAATATAAAAACATCTTACAATCAGATGTCTAACAGTTTCTATTTGCTAAGATTAGAGATACTAATAGTACGTATAGTCACCAATCTAGAATATAGACGTAGCCAAATTTCCCGTGGGTGTCGTAAGAGACGACTAAAAATACCAGTAAATAAACAGCAGCATTAAGAATCTGTGGTCCTTACTGCAGTCATCAACACTCTCATTAAATGAGATTACTATGGTAAATAGCTCCCTTAAAGCGAGACGTTATGTCCAGCTGTAGATGTCGTATGCCTAATAAAATGTAAAACAGATACTGCGATAAACGATTTTGATCCTGTGTGTTTTAATCGAAGCATAATAAAGCATCTTATAAAATCGACGTAGTGGAGGTCACCATGTCAGCAGTTTAAGATGATGCCTTTTTTATATTTTTGGAATGGTGGCTAACATTTCTCGATTTCGATCGACTGCTTACCATCAGGCAGTTAGGAATCACTTTGGTAGGCTAATATAATAATAAAATAAATTACACACCTTCTAGTTTCCCATAGTTTAACTTGTCCGTCATAGCCAGCAGACAGAAACAAAGTGTCGCGCGTCGTAGACCAACGTACAGACTGCACCCACCCCGTGTGAGATGTAAATGTCGTTTTTACAATGCTTTCTGTAAAAGTATGGCAATGTTATAATTACAATAGACAAGGTGCTCAAACAACTAGATTTTATCGATTCGCATAAGTAACAAAGCTGAGAGATTTCAATTTTTTTAATAAGCAAAAGAAATATTTTCACTACTCAAGTTGCCTTGTGTCGTGGTGTACTTAACAACCATACAAAACACCGACACAAAATAAATTATGACTATCCAAAAAATATTTGATCAGTCAAATCTAATTTATCTATATCGGATGGGCTATATTTTTATATATTTATATATATTATTGATGCTAGTACAATTTGTGTATTTGTGTTGCACTGTAGATTTCTTCTTCTAAGATTTTGTTTAAAATTGGCCAAACAAAGACTTTGTGATATTACATTATATTAAACAACAGGAAACCACACTGCCAACCGAAATTATATCACTACTGAAATACTGGTACGGTAACCAACAGAATAGTGTTAAGTGGGCTGGGTCTTACTCTGAGGTATACAGGTTAGAACGCGGGGTAAGGCAGGGTGGTTTGACCTCGCCACGACTATTCAATCTGTATATGAACCAATTGATCGTTGGGCTCAGCAACGCGAGTGTCGGATGCTATATAGATGGTATATGTATAAACAACATTAGTTATGCTGACGACATGGTGTTGCTGAGCCCATCGATCAATGCCATGAGAAAGCTGTTGTCGGTGTGTGAAAGGTATGCGGTGGCTCATGGGCTCAAGTACAATGTCAAGAAGAGCGAGCTTTTAATATTTAAAGCAGGTGCCAAGGGATACCAGAGTATACCCGAGGTATTACTCTGCGGAGCGCCTCTTCTCAGAGTTACCAGTTTTAAATACTTGGGTCACTGGGTCACCGAAGATCTTAAGGACAACAAGGACATAGACAGGGAACGTAGGTCGCTGTCTGTGCGCTGTAATATGCTGGCCCGCAGATTTGCGCGGTGCACGGAACCAGTAAAAATAACACTGTTCAAGGCATTCTGCCAAACATTTTACACGTGCAGTCTGTGGACCAGTTATAGTCTGCGCGTGTACAGCGATCTACGCGTCCAGTACAATAATGCGCTCAGGGTATTGTTGGGGCTGCCGTGGCGTTGTAGTGCGTCGAGCATGCTTGCCGAGAGACATATAGATGGTTTCTCGGCAATCATACGTAAAAGGTGCGCCTCCCTACTCGCGCGCATGCGGGTCAGTACTAACGGTACCCTGAGTGTGTTTGTTGACAAATGGGAGTCCCCAATGATGCGACATTGGATGGGACTACACACTAGAATAAATAAATAATGTATTACTAACACTAGCACTTAAGACAATTGTTACTAACACCATATAGGCTTGCCTGAAATAAACGTTTATTATTATTATTATTATTATTAAACATATCAAAATATAATTACCTGTAGATCTAGGGTCGTATAATCGAATGTGTCTGTCTGCTGATGCTGTCACAAGACTGTTGTTTAGTGGAGACCAATTTACGTCAAAGAATGCCTTGTTACCTGTAGATTAAATAATTTCAACCATGTTGTCACCATTAAACCAGGAACATTTATTGAACTGTGATCTATTTACCCTGAACTTGTAGTACATACATAACGCCCACTATATAATAAAATATAATATTACAACAACTACACACAACGCCCACTAGACCCAAAGTAAGCATTTATATTATAACTAGTGCTATGAGTTTTAGTATGCGGATATACATACTTAAAAACGTTTTTTTTTGTAAATAAAGCTATTGTTATTTCGACCTTTGCCAATACACTCAATTATTTAGACCCTGAAATTGTCACCCCTACCGATTTTACCATGCATTTCCAATGCATAAATATCTTTTGGTATGAACTTATGTTCCATGATCACTAAACTGGCTAACTGGAACCAACTAACTGCTTACTATCAGAAAAACCAGAAACACTTTGGTAGGCTAACATAAAAAAAAATACAGCTACAGCATTTTAAAATACTTACCAGCAATTTCTTGCTTAATAGCTCCAAGTTCACAGTCCCATATTTTTAACAAGTGGTCCCATCCACTGGATAGTACAGTGTTAAAGTCCATCCATTGTACACCGGATACTGCTTCTCTGTGCCCTTTTAATGTGGATAGTGGTTCTCTAGTGTTCCCATGTTCTGGTTTACTTCTTTTCTTTGCTGGTATATTATCCTCATCTGATAGACCTTAAAATATAATTAAATGATGATAATAAAATTACTGGTGGTTGGTAACCTTCTACAGCAGGGGCTGGATAGATGCTTTATTGCAACCTTAATTACTCGCTATTTGAAATGAAAATACATTATATGGCTCAGATCATTCAATAAGGTGTAGCTTGGATTTAGCTGGATATAGAAAAATCTTACTCTTCATTCACTATACAATCAACAAACACATTAAATTAAATTTTCTAAATTAGCAAAATTTTGAACTTACTGGCACTCCATAGACAGATATTGTTGTCCCAACTGCCTGTAACAAAGCGGCTAGCATCGGCCGACACAGCAAGGCATTCCACTCCTTTGTCATGGCCACGGCAAGTCACCACACAGTCCACTGAGTTGTTAGCGACATTCCACACCCACAGCATTGCTGATTGATCATGAGAGCCACTGAAATGTGAAAATAAGTGTATTAGCACACATGAAACAAAAAATCAGGAATCTTAATTTAGTAGTTGTCTCAGACTTTACAGACTTTATGAGCAACTGACTTATTGGAGAATCTGCTAAGTAGTGTCTTTTTTATTGGTATAAGAGTTGTGTGGAATCAGTGGTTAAGATTTCATAAATATGATGTGGGTGTGGGTTTAAAACCAGACAAATTCTAATGTGACCTTTACAATTTTCCAAATTGCAAACATGTATCTACAACAAACTTGAATGTCATGGCTTTAGTCACCAAATGAACTGTATGCAAGTTTATTACCATTTTCTACTGATTATTACAATTATGTATTAGTATGTGTAATTCATAATCTAAATAAATAACTGAGTCTGACAGTAGGCTATTAAAATAATAAAGTATTTAGAATAAGTACTTTAAAGTCAATGTACCTTGTGAATACAGCTTGATCATTATTAAAAGAGACCCATGATACAGCTTTGACAGGTGATGTGTGGCCAGGAATGGCCAGTTTGTGCTGTCCTTTTGTACTCCAAATGTGAAGACTGTTGTCATAGCTGCCAGATAAGATCCTGAAAGAAAAGTATGGTTGTTAGAAGATTTGGCTGTAGTTTATACAGCTGGTTCTATGAAATTCTATAACTTAGGCAAAAAAGAGTGGTTATATTTATCATCTAAATGAGTTTAACTTCAACTTTGTATTAAATATTATGTGACATGATCAAGATATTGAATAACAATATATTTAGTTTCATTCGGTTATTTTTAATTTCATTACAGGATATTCAATTTAGTGGTCTAACGCATGCATCTATGAATTGAATATAGTCAGCAGTCAAAGGACATAATAGGATTAAGCTTACATAGCTTTAAAATTCCATGGTATATGAATATTCTTTGGTGTCATTAAAAATAATGGCAACTTTTGATCAGCACATGTATTCCCATCTAATTTCGATCCTGGGTCTTTAAAGCAGGGGTGAAAAAGGATCTCATTAAGCCACCGTTGAAAGCTACACAACACCAGTAGTTTGACTTTTGGAATGGTGACCACCACTTCTGGATTCCACTGATAGCTTACCATCAGGCAGAGTAGAGTTAGTTAATTATAGGTAATAAATTATAACTTTCAAAGTTGATCAAACTGTTAAGAGATGACAGATAACCTTAGGCAGGCATTTCCATTATACACATAAGAAGAATATCTACCACTGTTGGTGCACGTGCACAGCAGACACCCAATCGTCATGCATCAAACAGTCCTGTGGTGCAGGAGCTGGAAATCTTTCTAGGTATTCTATTTCCAAAGTGTCTTCTGTGGATACACCCTTCTCTTGCAGGTGCTCCGCGAGCGACGAACACAGCAGTTCCCCACATACTAAGAAATCAAACTCAACAGCTTTTTCAATCGAAACATTCGTTTCTTTTAATAACGCATTGATCAGTGTATTTAGGTCTGAGGATTGAACATTGCTTTGGATAGCATACGGACTGTCTGGAACTGCATGTCTACAATAAAAAACAAAGATTTTAACATAAAAATGAAGTGTTTTACACTTATAAAAACGTGTAAGGTGTGTTAAGTTATTTACTCACTGTTCCTGTTTGGTTATAAAACGAACTTGCAACTGAACCTCTGTTATATCTGATGACATTGTGGTGTATTAACTGATAAATACTTGTATGTCTTTAACCTAATATATAAAAGTGTTTAGAAAAAGAGTTGAAAATTTTAACTCCGTGAGAACTACCGCAACAAATCAAACAAACACATGCTCCTTGATTTTTTTTTTAGGTGTTAAGTGTTTTGACAGATAAGTTGTCATTCGTATTGACATATTGACTTAAGTTTGCGTATTGCGTTTAGTTATTTTGTACTTATTTACTCTACATTATTGCTGGATTCGAGGCTCCTGTCTGTATTGCGCCAGCTGCTAATAAATTTCGGTTTTCTAACCTTATTTAACATATTTCTCATAATCGTAATTTAAACCTTTAAATAAACTTGAAACATGGGAATATGTATTGTTCTTATTATTTAATAATATGTCATAATGTGATCCACACGTCCGTATTGGTCGTTAAATTTGGCTAGTGTATCCGAACATGAAATAGTTGCGTTCCAGTTCACTGACATCAACCACCAATTTTATACATCTAAGTGACAACAAAACAAGAAGAGAAAAGCACACTATTTTTTTCTTGCTCGATGCACTAGGGATGAACGATATTAGAAAAACATCGATGTTTACATCGATATTAACATCGAATCAAAAATATCGATGTACAATAAACATCGATGGAAAAACATCGATATCTCTAAAACATCGATGTTTTTGGTAATAAATATAGCTATGGTTATAAAACTTATAAACCATACTGGAATATGTTTTTTAATTAAAACTAGTTTTTCAATTGAATTAAACGAGTTTTTTAAAAAAATTAGACCTCTTTAGTACCGTATTTTTTAAGTACTTCATTCGGAGTATCATAATTGTAGCAAGATTTAAGTTACTAGACTTAAATTACCTAATGCTCACTAGACGACGCTTGAATTGAAGTAATAGTTCACGTATCGATATTTTACTCTTAAAACATCGATGTAACGATACTATCGAAGTCAACCTATCGATGTCAAAACATCGATGTTTTCTAATTAAACATCGATGTTTATTCGCCATCGATGAATATCGATCATCCCTACGATGCACTTCGCGAACTTGTTCTTGCGAGCACGAGCACATCTCGTCTCCGTCCGACATCATTAAAGTTCATAGCATTGTAATAGTTGATACGTTGTATGTACTTATTGTCTCTGGAATAGACTTGTTTGCCAAACAGTTGTATTGTAAAGTCTCTTCCTTAACCCACGAACCATTCGATGCTTCGGGAACACTCGTCCCGAACATTGAGTCTGTGATTTCGCGCAATAACCTCTAATCAGACACTTTGTACAGAGTGATTAGGAGAAGATAAGATAAGATAATTTATTTATTTCGAAACATGTGTACAGATGATGTTTTATGGTAGAATAATGGTATCAACATGCCATGCCTATATATTGCAGGCATACAAATTTAAATAATTAAAATACAAAATGTCAAATGCGAAATAATGTCATTTTAAATAAAATACAACAATTAAATTAAATTAAGTTAAAATTACAGCTAAATAAATACTTTGTACAGTGTTTTTTTTTTTTTAAATCAATGCTTAACTTCACACAAAAGTTTTAGTTATAGTGCTTAAAATATAGCTTGGTGCCTGTGACGTCTGTCAGTGAGATGTGCTAGTGACGAGGACAATCTGCCGTAATTATCGATAAATTTTGATATTAAAAAATGTATAACCGAAAATTATTTTAATGGCTTTTGTTATAATAGATGAAATCAAACCAGAAGAATTAGTACTTAATTTAAAAGTTTTATTGCCTTAAAGGTGTACAATACAAATTATCATTATAGTCAAAATCAGATTCATCACTGGAGCAGTCTTGTAAATTAATAATTAATTCTTGATCGCACATGTTATCAAATTGAACATCGCGCTCCTAATCTGCTGCAGCTCTCCATACTTTTCTTTGCTGATTCGAGACACTGTATTTCGTCCGATACCAAGAGCGTCAGCGACTCTATTGCACACTTGCTCTAATGGCAGTAGTGGGCCACCATTTTGATTCTCGCGCTCAAAATAATCCCGCAAACGGACCACAAACTCGCGACATTCACTGTTCAAAACAGTTTTTTGTGTTCTTTTTGGCATTATGTAACCATTAACAACAAACACAACAAATAAGGAAATAACAACAAAACTTAAAAATAATAATGTAACAATAATAAAGACAGAAGAATAAAAACACGTATTACAAGACGATGCCGACGTTTCTGCACTCGTACTGCTGACACAAACAAGATGATGCCGCTGGGTCGTGACACTACTCACGCAGTACTAGCAGACTTAAAAATAATACGAGATTATTTTGAACGCATTAGCATTTCTTTCTAAATAAATTCATAATTTATTTAGTAATTCATTTAAATTATAATTTGCATGCATTTATTTCATCGATATTGTCTATGTCAGTCGATTACGCATCTCTAACTAGTATTCAAAAAGCATTTATAGAGTTAGCTACCGTAAATAAAAATATTTTATAACACCGTTATTGTTCTGCAATTTATTATTAGATATAGTTATATTAACATATTTTTGTAAAAAACATACTATCTTTTTATCTACACAATTAAAGAAGGTCTTAAGAAAAATTTTATACTCGAACTTTTTAACAGAGAATTTACTATAGCTGTCTTTAAAAACGGAGTAGCTAATGTCGCAGGCACCAAGCTATATTTTAAGCACTATAGTTTTGTAACTGAAAAAAATAATTTGAGGTTATGTTGTGCTCATGTTCATTTCATTTAGTCAAATTTCGTGTTTACTACAGAATGCTAGAATAATAAAAAGAAAGCACAGAGTACACTAAAAGAAAGGATAACTTAGTGAAAAATGGGTGTAACTGCAAATAGTGTTGTTAACCAAGGCGCAAAATATATTTTTCATAGAAAAGCTGGCAGAAGTATTATAGAACATCGTCCTATTTTCTCACCGGATGGAGAGTAAGTATTAGAAATACTTTTACTTTGTTTGTGTTTAAAATGCGTGTACTTATCTTTAAAAAAATATACGATATTTATAGATCAGTGGCGATTATAGTTGAAAACTTAGTACGAGTATATAATATACAAACAGGCGACTGTGTACGGACACTTGAAACTGAGAATGTAATAAATGAGCTTGTTGCTATACAGTTCCCAGAGAACGAAGATTACAACCTTTATGGCTGTTCGGATACAGGCTCCGTAACAATATGGACGTGGGAGAAAGGAGCTGTGCTTAGAGAAATAGTTAGTATTCATAAAATAATATATGTGTCCAAAGTTATTACCTATGTATAAATGCGCACCGGAAAGCATACAAAATACGGCTATATATACTTTACTCTGCAACCAGTGTATCCGACTTTTTTGGCCTGCCCTGAAATGGTGTTACCACCATTTTAAGCAAGGTGTAATAAAGCCCTTTATATAGCCGCTATTGTGGAGCCCACCATGCCAGTAGTTTACCACAATGGCATAGTGTATTGGTGACCACCACTCCCTAACCCATCAGGCCAAGTGGAACCACTTTGGTAGGCTATTAAAAAAAGAAACAACATTTTCCAACAATATTTATTTCTAACAAACCAGTTTATTTTTACAGAAATTAAAATTACCAGATAATGTAAAAGTCCTAACATTTGACTTGGTAGACAGCAACGAATGCTGTATCACATCCATACTGTCAAAACAAAAGAACCTCCACTTAAGTACTTACTCTATTAAAACTGGTGAACTATTGTATGAGTACAGAGACACTAAAGTTGCATATCATGATATGGTACAAGTATCATTGGGCTGGTGCAATGGCGACAGATATGCTGCTCTCATTAATGGTACTAAGTTCTTATATATACAAAATCTTCATCAACCACATTTTCGGACGCAGTAAGTTTTATTTTAATATTAGGTAGTATAACTTACTAACATAGCTTAAGTTATCAATTATTAAAACTCTTGTAATTGAATAATCACTTTGTTTGTCACAGTTGAACAGTTAAACATAGAATGATATCTACTGACTTTAATTAGGCTAAAATTGAAAAATAAACTATTTGTAGAAAAATGTTCTTTCATATTCCAGAATCATCAACCACAATCAATACCGTGTTATGTCAGTAGCAGCCCATCAGAAGACAAACTCTCTTGCTATCACAGACACACTGGGTCGCGCCACTATTATCAGAGGGAACTTGTATGACTATCGCCAAATTGCTAGAGAAGTGCTGCATTGGCACTTCCTACCTCCTCTTGCAACATGTTTTTCATTGCAAGGTATTAATAATTACTGTGACTCTTCCCTCACCCCTACCTTTTCTCGTTCATGCTGTACACGCGCCGCACGCTGGTAAAAAGCGCCGCTCACGCCGCGCTCTCGCGCCTTGCACCCGTCATACGCGTAGTTACGCTCGACAATCGCACAGGCTTAGTCCGTTTATCCACCGTAAATCAGCTACCCTAAGGTGGACTCGACAACGCCTGTCTGTCTTTTAACCCTGAACGAGAGAGACAACAACAATAACAATAAGACCGTTACTTTCAATTTCAGGGTGGATAGACGGAAACGCTTTTTCGAGTAACCAGCCTAGGGTGGCTTTAGGGTGGATAAACAGAATAAGCCAATGCGCATTCCGAATGTGGTGTCAGCCTTATTTGTAGGTGCATCTCAAACCTTAATACAAGCAAGAAATCTTGCTGTGCTATTCTAACTTTTACATTTTATTTTAGGAAATTATTTATATACTGGTGGAATGGAGAAAGTACTAGTCAAATGGACTATGGGAAATTTGGCCTACAGAGCAAATGAAAAGTCTTTTATACCTCGACTGCCGGGAATGATTAGATTTATTACTACAAACAATAGTCATGTTGCAGTCACAATGACAAACAATTGTAAGAATAACATTTGTTTTTTTTTAATTCATGTTTTTTCAGACTATGTAATTAATTTTGTGGTAATTAAAGTACCTACGTATATGTATTATATTTTAATTATCTAGTACCCATAACACAAGCTCTGCTTAGCTTGGGACTAGATGACAATTTGTGATAGTGTCCACATATTATTATTATTATTATTCCCTTTATTTACATCATTTCATATTATTTAATTTTTTAAATACATATTTATAAAAAGTGAAAAATATACATTTAAAAATATAAAAAATAGTTTACCACTGGTATCGAGACTAGAGTCCAAGCTATCGGCGGTTAGGTTTCCAGAGATAGGAACCTCCTCACAATACGTGCCTTGTCAAGCAGCACTGCCTTCTGAATCTGGCTCTTGACCCATCCACCTAATGCAAGCTTCTTAAGGTGTTGGTCGAGGCTCTTTGCTATTAACCCATTTACAGTAACAACTATCGGTACAGTGACAGCTGAATCCACATCCCACATGTCGACAATCTCATGAGCTAAGTCGAGATATTTTATCTGTTTGTCTTTCTCAGCTTTCATGAGATTCTCGTCATGAGGGATAGTAATATCGACTATCATTGCAAGGCGCTCGGAACGATCCACCACCATGATATCAGGCTTGTTTGCTATAATAGTCTAGTCCTGTCTGTGATGATGGAGCGATCCCAGTACAATGTCGCACTACCATTCTCGAGAACCGGCTCAGGGTTATATCTGTAGTACGGCACTTCGATGTCCACAAGTTTGTATCGCAAAGCAAGTTGCTGGTGGATAACCCTGGCCACTTGGTTATGTCTGTGCAAGTACTCTCCGTTAGCAAGACGCGAACAGCCGGAAACAATATGCCTGAGAGACTCACCGGGGCGATGACATGCCCGACATATGTCAATAGTGTCGTCTTTCAGGATATATTTCCGGTAGTTGTTCGTTATGATAACTTCATCAGCAATTGCACAAACAAACCCTTCGGTTTCTCCAAAGAGAACCGAAGCGTAGCCAGGCCACGGAAGCAGTGTGGTCCACACTAGGACTGTGTAAGGCTCGAAAGAACCTTCCGTGGAGCTCCTTGCTTTGCCATACCACACGGCGATCATTAACACCGAGTACTACAGGCTTGCGCCAGTTCTCTTTAGCCAAGGCAAGCGGGGTAAGTCCAATATCCACCGCAACCACATCACGATGCACATCCTCGCTCATCTTAAGAAAGTAGTCTCTAAGGTTGCATATCTCGCGATTGTGGAGGCTTTTGGCATTTAGAAAGCCTCGGCTGCTGCATTTTCGCGGGATATACAACCTCATGACGGATGAACGCGGATGATGCATACGGTATGAGGTTAACAATGTGCGAACTTGTCTATCCAGGGCATCCAATTCAGTCTGTGTCCACTTGAGTATGCCGAAGGAGTACAGAAGCAGAGGCATGACCCAACCATTACAGGCGCGTACCTGGTTGCCGCCTGACAAATTACTTTTCAATACTTTTTTAAGGCGGCTGAAAAAGCGCTCCTGTAATGATTGTTTCACATCTGTCTCTTTAATGCCCAACGACTGCGACATACCCAAGTATTTATAGGTGTCTGCGATTAGAAGTGGCCTAAGATGAGTGGAATCAGATAGTTGTGGAATCAGATAGTTGAATTCCATCAGATTCCACTACCCTGCCTCGCTTTACATGCATGACTGCACACTTGTCCACTCCGAAAGCCATGCTAATAGAATTACTAAAGTTTTCCGTTATCTTTAGTAACTCTTTGAGCTGGGTTTCAGTTGGTGCAAATATTTTCAGATCATCCATGAATAGCAAGTGGGATATTATCTGACCGCCTCTACGCAATCTATAACCTAGCCCTGAACTCTCTAGAATTGAACTAAGAGGGTTCAGTGCTAGGCAAAACCATAAGGGACTCAGACTGTCTCTCTGGAAGATACCCCGCTTAATCCATAACGGGTTACCAATACCCTGAATTCGACGACTCTCTGGATAGGTAAGGACCGTTTTCCATTGCCGCGTGCATGCCCCCAAGAAGGTGTGTAAGATGGGATCTACTTTATATAATTCCAACACCCTCAGCAGCCATGAATGCGGCACGGAATCGAATGCCTTCTTATAATCTATCCAGCATGTCGTCAAATCCTTGCGGTTGCGGCGAACCTGCTGGTTAATGGTCATGTCGATAAGGAGGAGCTCCTTAGTACCACGGGCCCCTTTCCTACACCCATTCTGAGAAATAGAAATGACCGAATTTTTCTCAATATGTTTGGTAATTTTGATTCGCAGAATGGATGTAAGAAGTTTATAGACCGATGGTAAACATGTAATCGGCCTATAGTTACTGGGTTCCATAGTACTACCTGCCTTATGGAGCAGATGGGTATTTCCTGTCGTTAGGAACTCTGGTAGCGAACCACACTATAGCGGACTGAAATTGTGATGCCTGTCGAACATGTGAGCTACGTAGCCATCTCAGCCAAAAATTGTGCAGTCCGTCCATCCCTGGTGACTTCCAATTAGCCATAGGACGGACCGCATTAGCTACGTCTTCAGCTGTGATGACCACGCTATCCATTTCTGTAATTTGCTCACACGTTCGCTCAACATCTCGCATCCAGTCACCTTCGGTGTGACTGACGGGAACCGACCAGATGCTACTCCAAAACTCTCTTGTAGCAGTAGCATCTGGCAAATTACCGCCATTACCATCATTTGGTCGCTCCCAGTTCCTATATACCCACTTTTGGTCCTTTTGAAACATGCGATTGGTCCTATAACGATCCACTCGTTTTTTGTATCTGCGTATTCGGTTAGCCCATGCATATACCTTCTGTTTTAGGAAGTCGATGCGCTCTGTGACCCGCGATAAATAGTTGTGGGGACTGATACCTGTTTCTGAAAATGCTTGGTTCACAAAAAGCATCACTCTAGGACGTGTATTCCCATTCCTAAAACAGATTAGCTTGCCAATAAGCACCCTTGCTCTAGCAATACGCCGTTCAATCCGGTACTGCCAGGCTGGCACAGAGGTCCCGCGCGGCATACGAGTGTCAGAGGTTGGAAACTTGACAGCCGCCAAACGACATACTGTGACAGCCGCACAATACAGGATTGAATGCGTATCACTAAGACTTTCACGTTGGTTTAAAAAGTCAGGCAATAGTGAGTCAAGGGTACTTACAAGCGCTAGGTTTTTTCTATGCATCGGCAAACGAGTCAGACGAGGCCTAAATTCATGAGGTGTGAATCGATAATCGTCAATCGCACATTTAAAAGCGTTCCAAACCTCCTCATTGCATCGAGTGTCTACAATAGAAGTACTGTCATCTCCTTCCACTATAACATCATTCTGCACTTGTGGTATATTATTCTCGTACTGGCTTGCTTGGGGGGAGATGGCAGTTGTAGATTGTACACACTCTGAGCGTAGCCTATCAAGTACAGTATCATCCAACATTCGACAGCGTTGGATGGCACGCACCTGATCCGATAATCGTTGAGCCGTAACATTGGTGGTTGGTTCAAGACCCTGAAACAGGACAAGCATGCGACTGCGATACGCAGTGAGGTTAGTTCCTCCCTCTGTTGCCCCAAAATATGCGCGCATGACATTTTCATTCGTTGTAGATGTCCATCTCATGCGCTGCACTTTACCGCCGGCAGCGGGGACCCTATTCGCGGCCGGTTGGTCACGGGATCCCAAGCACGTCGGTGGCCGGGCTCTCTCCTGCCGACGTACAGGTGTTGGCGACGTCGACGGAGAGAAATACTCGTCACTCGAAGATGAGCTCGACGCCTCTCCAGGGCTCGGTATCGTTGATACACGATCTGTTGGTTGGGAGGCGGAGCTGAGCGACGAGTCCGGGGCTGGTAGTAGTGCTCTTCGGGTCTTGGATCTCGTCAGCATTGTTTAATTATGTACATTTTTTAATTTCGTTTTGACATATGTCATGGCTGCTATTTTTATTAAATTTTATTGTTTGGTTTGGAATAATACAGGGCCGGATTTAATAATGGTATTAAAATGATTGATATTATGTATAAATATATATACAAATATTGATTGTGGGTGGTAAAATATTTCCAAAATTAATTTAAATTTGAGGCGATGAAAAATGACACACTTGCTTAAAGTAGGGTTGCCAACTTATTTATTTTATTATTATTATTATTAATTATGGCGGCAAAGAGTCATTTATAGCAAACAGCCTAAGGTCTATGTTTGTGAATGGCCAATGCTAAGCCTCGCCTTAATCAACTACAATAGTGGACATTTTTAGGCTAAAGTTGATAATAATATTTATTATTCCAGCGGTGGTAATAGCAAACGCCCAACTACGCGTGGTATCCACTATATTAGAATGTGGGGGCGTTTCCCCCTTGTCGCGTGCGGTAGGCGGCGCGCTAGTGTACCACCAGCCGCTTGAAGCACTCATCACCGCGGGACGAACGGGTCATTTACAGTTATATTCTACTACCACTGATAAAGTTTTGTATAATGTATGTTTATAGTATGTTTTATTATAGTACTAAGTTATACACTTCTAAAATGTGAAATAAAAGCAGTAATGTATTTTTGGCTTGTTATAATCGGTCTTGAGATATGTAAAAAGGACTTTACAAACCTACAATTTAATGAAGACAAATTTTAACATCACATTCGATATGTATCTTTTCGAATGTGAATCGATACCTATAGATCCATGACATATGTAAACAGGCCATTCAGTTATTTGGAGTGTGTTACTGATATGCAGTGGCGTGCACAGACATTTTTGATAGGGTAGGCATAACATAATTTGCCGAAATGTGTTGATTAATGGCTATGATCATTTTGAGTGGCCACCTCCAATTGACTTGTAATAATATAATTTAATATTTCAACAACTACACACAACGCCATCTAGACCCAAAAAAGCATATATGCTTGTATTGTGGGTTCTGGAATGCGGATATATACATACTTAAATACTTTTTTTCTGCAAATACATAATATACATAGAAAGTCCCAGACCAGTGTAAAAAGACATGTCATGATTCCCGCTCGGTGCAAATATTTGTGTGCGTATGCACACAAATATTTGCACCGAACGGGAATCGAACCCACGACCTCTGTGTGGTAGTCCCTACACAGTACCACCGAACCACAGACGCAGTCACATAAATATGATGATGCTTCTTTGCTAATTTAAAATTTATTGTTATTTAGATTGGTAAGGTATTACGAACGTTTTGTAACTTATGAAATAGCTATCACGGGATCAAGAGACTACGTAGGTACCTACCGATTGCCTACTTTGTAAATATAGGTAAAACTGGCTAGGCAAATTATATGTTTAGTTGCTAAAATACTTACTTAATATTAAATTTTGTTTATCTTTTCTGTAACCTATTATTAACATCACAAATCACTTGTTATTGAATCTTTATTATACTTAACAAAAATAAATTGACCACTGAATCACATCATACTAACACAATCACATCACAAGAAAAAAATTATATTACCTACTAACATAAGTCATAAACACCATAATTTAATTTGATTGCCTGCACTCAAACAAAACAAAACAAAAACATGGCGACTAGCTATTTTTTGACGCGATGATCGTTGATCGTTTACCAAAACTCTTAAAATGTCATCCATAGATGAATATTTAATTTAATAGATTATTACTCAAACTATAATTAATCAACAAATGAGAAGTCACGAAATGCGTCGTCATTGGTCAATTCAATTTAATTCAAAATTGACGCTTTCTATTGGCGTGTCTTTCAACTCTCATTCAAATGTCCTTAAAATTAAGCAGTGCTTTCGTCGCGAAGACAATCAACCGCGTGCGTCTGTGTGCGTGCGTGTACTTATAGAGCATTAGAAGCTTGCATGTGTGTTTTTTTAGGCATTGCTGTTTTTTGATTGTTCCGCGCGCACGACCGTGGCGCTGTTGTATCGTAGATAGATGTAAAGTAATATTGTGTTGATTAAATTGAAAGAGTAAATCATTACGCGTGAAAATATACATGTTGCTGAGTATAAAATAATGGTAATCTATCTCTTTTAATATAATACATTATGCATATTGCTAGTTAGGTAAAATTATGAGAAATTTATTAGGGTAGGCAGTGCCTTTATGCCTGTAGGGAGTGCACGCCACTGCTGATATGGTACTATAACTTAGTGCAAATAATTATCTTCTGTTTAAAAAATATCAAACATTTCTTATTATTACAGCTAGACATAACAGAAGCGAACAGCCTTCCTTCAGAAAGATGGAATTTACTGCCTTTAGAAACTGAGGTGACATGCGCGGCAGTGAGCGGCAACGGCGACTGGCTTGTAACCTCAGAGTATAGAAACGACGGCATCATCTACCCAGAAGAAAAGTTAAAGTTCTGGCAAGCAAAGTACAACAACTCAACTCCATTCCAACTAAACACATGCGTTAATCTATCTCACGGTGGATGCAATGTTGTATCCTTAGCTCTTAACAATAAAGGCGAATTTTGCGTATCAGCTGGTGCCGATCAAAAGTTCAGGATATGGAAAAGAGAGAACACGTCACAAACACATCGCAAAAAGGTCGCTTGGGCCTGTCTAACTGCTTGTTACTATTCTTCAGGCATAGGCCAATTTATTTCGAATAATGTATTAAATGATTTTAAAGATGGTGCTAAATATACTCCTGGGAAAGATGAAGACTTGCCTTATTTGCGGGAGGTGCATAGCAAGGATGATATTATAAAAAAATTGTTTAATATTCATAAAGAGCATTCACTTGCTAATGAATTAGGGAAAGTTAGTATTGGGAGAGATGATGAATATAATATGGGAGGTACCGCGATATCGCAAGATGGGTCGTTGATAGCCGCGTGGTTTGGTTCGAAGCTGACTTTATGGGATACTCATCTTTGTAATTTAAGAACTACGCTATCTCATCCCGCTTTACGTCCTAAAGGCGTTCATGTTCAATTCGGCAACAAGGATGCAGCACATTATGTAAGTGTTACATTATTTTGTATAACTGTAGTGTATATGGGACAATCCCACTCCTACCCACATTACTGTCTTTCGACTCGGTGTTTAACAGTGATAGCTGTAAGCTAAGTCGCAACTGAGTTTTAAGTGAAGAGCAGCTATTATCATTTACTAGTTTATTTGTTTTACTACTAGTAAAAATTCAATATTACAATTACTCTTCAACAGATTCAATGTTTGCGAGATAGTTATAATAATATTGAAACTATGAGAGAAAGATCCCTATTAGGTGTTGAACTAATATAGTTTTATTTTGCAGCTTGTGTGCACTACAGATAAATGCGTAGCTGTGTGGAGTTTACTATCGCTAACAGTCAAATGGCTCGTACAAATAAACCCGACAAGTCTTGCTGCTCACAGGTTTTCTAATAAAATTGCTGTTACTACTACTAATAATGATGGTAAGTGCAGGCGAACTGTTTAATTTATTTAACTTATGCTATAAAAAAACTAGTAAGTAACAATATTTTGATCTTTCTATTTGCATACAGGCTTAACTTCTGAGATTAAGTCTAAAATCGCAGTTTTAAGCAAACATGGTGATTATTGTTTATGCCTTCGTTCTTCAGAATATAATGAGCTGGAACGACGACGATGATTTATAGCCAGAGGCCTAGAATAGAAATCTATGCCACTTGTCTAGGGCGTCTGATGTTAGAATCGAATGTCAAATTATTTTTATGTGTTGTCTTTGTATCATAGACAGTATAGTTACTAACATATTTACATATCCAACCATTGTATATTGTATAAGAAATAAATGTATTTTTCTCTAATGCAATGTTTACCAATACCTGATATTATAAATTAAACTTTTTGATTTTGTATGCAGTTTATGTATTCACTCCACATAATTCAAGACCAATCCTGACAAAGAAACGATTAGTGGAGCCATCTACTGGAGTTTTTAAACAATGTACTTTTGGAACATGTTATGATGACGATATCAGACTGTATCTTATGAGGAATGATTCTGTAAGTATCTACATTTTAGTTAATATATAGCTTTATCTGTATTTTTTGCAACATTGCACTGTTAGTATTTTATACAGAGTGGCTACGACAGTATCACATTAAATGAAAATGCAGCTTATGTAAACCCATATAAATATTTTAGCATAACCGTACATACTACACGTGATTTAAAATAATGTGATACAGTCGTAGCCACTACCTAGTACAAAAGTGCTAAACAAGCATGTATAGTATAGATCCACCTGATGGTTAGTGTTTATGGATATGATTATGTTCTACAAGCATTGCAGAAAGAAGACCACAGACATGTATTTAAGAGAGAGGGAAGAAGAAGGGAACCCAGGTGTAATTAGACCTTTGTGGCACTCGTTCAATGAAACTCAAATGTACAAATACTATTAGGTTAGTCAACATTCTATGAAAGACTACTTACTTGAACAAACTAGCAAGGATCTACTGCTTTAAAAATAAGTAAGCGTAATTGAAGTAAATAATATACCTACAATGTAATAATTACAGGAAATCTACTGCATCGAGCCAGAAGCGAGTGATGATATTCGACTGGAAGTGTTATCACACCGCAAGTTGCCGACGTCGAACTTTAGCGCTATGTTAGCGGAACAACAACTCTCTGAAGTGCAAACAAATAACGTCGATGTCGACGTTGTCGATAGCGGTTCAATGGCTTCGGCTACTATAGCACAGGTAAGCTCTATTCTTATCTATTAACAAATTAACTGCATAGAACGAGAAGCGAGCGATGATAGTTGACTAGTAGTGGCTTAATTTATGATGAATTGCTAGGTTTTTTTTAATCTTCCAAGTGAACTATCTATTTTGTCAAATTGATTTGACCACGAGGAAAAATTTCCAGTTAGTCAAACTTCTTGGTTATACAAGAACTCTTTTATTTGACATACTTAATATTCTAAAAACAAAACAAAAATATAAAAGTAAAAAGTTAAAAAACAATTGAATAATGGAGAAAAACAAGTGAATAATTTTTGTTATTTTCGAAATGACTGTACTTTTCTTAAACATTAACACGTTTTACCACAAGGAAGAACTATTCCTCGTGGTCAAACTATTTTGTCTAACTGATTTAGTTAGACAAAATAGTTTGATCACGAGGACTCTATCCAAGACGTTTAACCAACAGGATTTTTTTCCTTGTGATCAAATCAGTTTGACAAAATAATTAGTTCACCTGGAAGAAAGGGGTGTTTTTTTATCTACATTTTCGTTCGATTTGTTAACTTAATTATCGTTTATTTATATACACTTATAACACCTTTTATCTTATAAACAAACATATTATTTGTTATGTATATACGAAAATAAACTCTTTTGAATAACCGTTTAGATAAGATGTTCTCGTTGTCAACAAACAGTACTGACAGTCTTTAATAGGAGTCACAAATACATTAAAAAAGTTATTATTAATAATTGGTCTAAGAAAACTTGTTTATGCTAAATACAACTGCATGTCTTGCGGCGCACTCGGAATCTGAAGTTCATCAGTGTCTATCTATACTATTATATAAAGCGGAAGAGTTTGTTTGTTTGTTTGTATGTTTGAACGCGCTAATCTCTAAAACTACTAGTCGGATTTAAAAAATTCTTTTTGCGTATGATAGCCCAGTTCTCGACGAAGGTTAGGTTATGTAACATCACGCTACTGGCGACGGGAGCAGAGCAGTAAGCAATGACGCGGATGAAACCGCGCCGCGGAAAGCTAGTTTCGGTTGAAGTGGGTGAATTCCTTTTTGATTCTCTCACTCGAGACTGTTTCTATGATTTATTTACATTTATAAGTGCTTAAGACAAAGTACGTTTTACTATTGTATACTTAAAATAAAATGATAATAATATGTACGACGAGTACAAATCGATAACATGAATGAAACCAAGCCCGACACTTTTTTTTTTTTTTTTTATTGTTTCAGTTTTCGTTAGCATCGCCTCATATGGTGCCTCCAGTAAGTCTGTTATGTACGACGTTCCTACAGCGTTTATCTGGAGTCGAACAACAAGAACAAACTGCGGACATACAGGAAGATAAGTCAATAGAAATTGATGACGACTCCAGTGACGATGACAATGATGACTTAAAGCTAAACGGACCGAACGCGCCAAAGGTCACTGAACTATGGACCCCAAACTATGATGCCGTTAAAGAAAAAAAACTGAACAAAATCATGACAGAACCCTTCTTGGACTTACATTCAACCAGTTCTATGTTTGGCTTGTAATGTTTTACCTCAAATAAACTTTATGAGTATAAAATCGTTTTGCATTATTAATATCTACGTGTTCCCTTACCCCACTATATCGATATTATAAAACATAAGAAACAAGAAATACGCTATAATATAAAAATTTTAACATTTGACATACTATCTGTACAAATGTTTGTATAGAGATATCACTCAGTATTTACTATTATCATAATACCTACATACAATCAAATGCATCGTTATAACTTGTTACACGTAATAGAGTGAAAAGTGACGCCTGCCAGACACCATTTTAATATACTATTCTGTGATTTTAATTTAATTTACTGTAATTTACATTTAGTTAACTAAACAAAAAACTACCTACGTTATAGTGTCATAATAATTGTGTGTTATTGAAGTAGGTAAGACTAAGTTACAGAACTTACAAATATAGTTTCACTTCGATAGATTTTAATCTACCGGAAAATAATGCGTTAAATTGTTAGCAGTATGTTACAGTTTACAATATTTCGACAGTTCACAATCTCGCAAGATAGATTAAAATCTAACGGTTTTTACAATTTTACGGTGAAATATTAAAATTTTGTGTAGGTAAGTAGTGGTGACCAAAATAAAACTAAGGTCATGCTCTTTAAGGCTCGTATTTATAAACGCATCTCAGGTATTGAGTTGAGTATGGAATGAATCTTCACTTGAATCATAGTCTCTAGGGGCCCAAGACCGTAGTTAGAAAGAGACGGTATTAAGTACGCGTACTCAACACCTGAGCTTCGTTTATATATACGACCCTAAGTGAATATTTTTTTACTATAGTAGTGTATTATAAGATTAAGGATAGATAAATGAAAAACGTTCTCGATCATGTCGAGAACGTTTTTCATTTATCTATCCTTGAAAATGCTAAATAATTTAGTTACATGGTAGTAAAAAAATTAGTAAAAAATATATTTCCTATTTCTATTTCATTGCCTAAAGTGTATCACTGCCATCTAAAGATCGCCGGAAAACTTTTTTTCTAGTAAGAGTTTTAATAGTGTTACACAACGATAACTTAATTGTTTTATTTAAGTTTTTTTACACGGCTAAGGTGACCAATAAGCTTATGGCCCGCCTGATGGTAAGCAGTTATCGTAGCCTATGGACGCTTGAACATCAGGAGCATCACTAGCGCGTTGTCGATCCTGTAAAAGTCTTTTAACTCCTTTCTTGAAGAACTCCATGTTGTAGTCTCTCGGGAATACCTCGACGGGGAGCTCATTCCACAAACTTATCGTACGAGGGAGAAAGTTTCTCTAAAACCTCACTGTACGGAAACTGATGAGGTGCGATGATAAAAAGTGGCCGTTGCTTAAATTTCAATTCCTATGCTTATCAATTGCAAATTTTAAAAAATAACCCCTCGGAGAGTCCGTAAGATGGTAACTTCGACAGAAGGCCTGGTACCAGATGAGACCCTATCGAACGCCTTCGCTTTATCCAGACTAGTAGCCAGTGCCTCTCCTGGGACTCTCGATGGCTAACGCCCAGCGGTGCGTAAGATACACTCGAAGATCACCAGTTGAGCGATTGACGGGCGCTAACTAGATCGTGATTTAATATAATTAATAATAATTTAAATTTCGTCGTAAACTACATAGTCCGACTGCCAAATTTCGATTGTCTTAGTTGCCGCTAGAGGCGCTAATTAAAATTGTGCTAAAGCCAAGAATTTGTTTTGTAAAACTATATAAACCTTGATGAACTATAGCTATACCCAATTTTAATTATATCATGCAATGCGTAAGCTTTGAAGTACATATATACCTAACATTATGAGGACTTTGTTTGGATTAAAATCAGGTTGATTTTCACTCAGGAATTATTAATAGCAACGTGAAGTTAGGGAGTTAGTCGTGTTTATAGAATCGTAGGTACCTCGACAAGTGCTTACGTAATAGTATACAGACCTTACATTTATGTCACTCTTACACTTTAATATCTCTCGCACAGATAGTCGTTAGGACATTGACACTATTAGGCGATGAACTATGAACATAGGCACCTACATGTGTTACAAACACTCATTTTTAAACCATTAGATATCTGATATCGCCTGAATACACCATGGAGTTGCTAAACGAAGAAGAAATCGTATGTATCGCAAAGCAATGTGGCTTTTCTAAAGTGATCAATTGGACTTTCGAAGAATTTGAAGACAAGATAATAGGTTACTTAGGCGATCATTTCAATCTCGTAATTGAGGTGGAGTCAAATGGGATCAAGTCTAATCTAAAGCTATTTGCGAAATGCATGCCGACGACGGATGTATGGAAAGCGGAATATCTCAAAGAGCTGTTATTCTTTAAAAAAGAATATATTATGCTAAGCGCGCTTTTTAAAGAATTCGAAAATCGAGAAGGTGAGATTGTATATATTTCATATCGTTAAGTCCTTTAAGTATGTAAATTACTTTCGGTTTTGTTGCAACAAAAGGTTAATTAAGTCAATAGGGGGCTTATATTATTATTTATTCTAGTTATTAGGTGTTAACAAAATATAACATTTCAACATTTATTCAGTAGGTACAAAACATAGCTACCAACCTACATACAGGTAAGCTAAGCACTTGTATTTGTAGCCTACACAGGTAAGCTACAAATACATGAGTAAAATATTTGTATAATGACTAAATAATTGTAAGAACATAAGTGACTAACTCTCTCTAAGACACAGTAGAAATGCGTGTGACTACTGTGCAACTGTGGTTTTGATTCTCACATGTGACAAAACTTTGTGTCATGTTTGAGAGGGCGGCAAATGATGTTAAAATTACTTATTCCTGTCATTTTGTAAGCAAATGAATTGACTGCCTATTTTCGATCATTCGAAAATGTTATTTATTGAAATATAGTACTTAACTAAGCTCAAAGCGCGCACAAATAAAATGTTAAATATGAATATATTTAAAAGATATAAAAACCTAATACCTACCCATTTTCGGCTAAAATATCAGGCTAAAATGGTGATAAAATGAAACCTTACATATATATATCTGCCAACATGAATTTTTCAGATTGTCACAAATGGCGACCAAAATCTCTGTACATCAAAGAAAATATTTTTATATTAGAAAATGTCTCACTTCAAGGATATAAGATGCCTCATCATCAATCAACTTTGAAATTTGAAGAACTTCAAGCTTCTATTCAAACGTTAGCAAGGTTTCACGCGCAGTCGTTAATTTTTGAAGAAAGAAAAAGTAAGGAATTGGGCAGAACTTATAGAATATGGGAGCAATATAGTAATTACTTGCAAGAATCACGCAATAATAATGTCTGGCGTGATACAGGGAGAAATGCCGTGATAGATTTCCTCAAAGTATTCTCTAAATATAAATCCAAACCTAATTTCAGCAGATACTTGGAATTAATTATACCTGGTTTGTATAACAGTGCTATGGAGCTTATGACACCCAGCACGGATTACCGCAATGTTGTAGTGCATCGTGATCTTTGGACCAATAACATATTTCTTAAAAAGGAACCCAGTGAAGATTATCACGCTATGTTCGTTGATTTTCAGACCGTTATTTACTGTTCTCCGATGCTTGACTTATCTTCATTGATATATTTCAATACCTCACGAACAAGTCGAGATAAATGGACAAATGAGTTCATAGACTTATATTATAGAGTATTATCTGTAGAACTAAAAGCTAGCGGAATTAATATAGAAGAAATAATGGATAAAAGTACAATGAAAGAAGCTTATATAAACAGTATAGTTTTTGGTCTAACACAGGCTGGTATAATTACTCCTATAGTAGCTATGAGTAAAGAGAAGAGAGAAGAAATTTTTTGTAACCCTGAAACGTCTAGAGTAGCAAACGTCGTGTCCCGGAGCGAAGAGTTCATTAATATTGCTAAAGAAGATGATAAATATAGAACTCGTGTTACGGAGTTGTTTGACGAAATCGTTGAAAGATATGTGTTTCCGGATGATACAGATGGTAAACTTAAATGATTAGCTAATGAAGTAATTTTGTTACTATATATGTACTAATATGTGTCTCGTATATCTTAAGAAGTTAAATAGAATTGTTATTATGTGCTTAATAAATTGATAAAGTACTTTTGTTTTTATTTTTCTGTTTTAATGTTTATTTAAAGTACTTGCCTATCGATAACATTGGGAGACAAACGTATGACGTACATTATGGACACTGGTACTTGAACACATGGCATCATGCTTATATAGCCAACATTGAAACATTTGTTCCTAAGTTTTAAATGCCTATAAATTATTTCTTCTTAGCTAACAATCTATAAATCTACCTATTTGTAGAAGCACAACTGCTATTAAGCGACACAACAAATGTAACTATATCGTGATATTTACATAAAAGACTTGCAACCAAAGTTTGCCTACCGCCACTACTACAATAAAGCCTACCAAAATCACTCCGCTCTGCTTGACCTCGCCTTGTCAGGTGAATTGACATGCGCTAAAAGGACTTTGGATCAAAATTTAAAGAATACCGGTTAAGAGTAATGTGCCGGTAAAGAAATCCAGGCTTTCTTTGATGCAGTATCAACCTACATGCCTTTAGTCTTTGATTTCTTTAAATATATAGGTACTGAATATATCTACACTTTTATTCCTACAAAAAAAACTGCAATCATAGCAACACTAGATTGACAGTACCTAAGTATTGTAGTGGTGATAAGTACCTATCTACATAATTTTCAGCTCTTTTAAGAAAGTAGAGTTATCTTCGGCCAGTAGTTAACTGCAACTCAGTATATTTATATACAAATGCTTAGGTATGTAGGTATAGGTATACATAATATATATACTAACTAAGAGGTTCAAACGTTCTATAAAAAACAGCTCTGTGTAACTCATCATGTTTTTTTTATTTATATATATGATGTTATGTATGACTTATCAATATTTACTTTGTGATACTACCAAATCCTAACAAATATTAGATAACTAAGTAATGGGTGTTAATTGCGTTAACTACATTTTAAATATTCTAATGCTGCATGGCAATCAGACGTATCTCATCTATACTAGTGTTTAAAATATATAAATTATAAGTACCTATAGTGCACATTTAACATGACGACTGCAGAAATGAAAGGAAATTTAAATAACAACATTGATCATATCACGGAAGAGGATGTAAAATTAATTGTTTCAAAATATTGTAATAACACCAATGAAGATACCTCCATAGAAAAATATTCAGTCCAACCTGCTAGCAATAAAATGTTAGGATTTTTAGCCGAATATTTAAAAGTCCAAGTACATTTGAAGAATCAGAAAGTGCTAAACTTCTTTATTAAAGCTATATCTAGGACGAATATAGCAAAAGCGGAAATGGTAAAGGATTTGAATCTTTTCCATACGGAGCATCTGTTTTATTCGGCTATCAAGAAACGTATGGAAATATCTGGTAAGTTTCAATTTTGTACAATAGACGAACAGAGTAAGAAGGATCCATTTTGCTCACCTTTACATTTTTGCGCTAATTTTTCTCCTCTGTCTAGGTGAAAATTATGATCAAAATCAAAATCACGACCTTATTTGGCGAAAATATTTATACGTAACACTGTGTACTTACTTATATATTTATATTCTATCCTTCAAGTAACCAATTATATTTAAAAGATTTTTTGGTATCGATTATTTAGCTGTAGAAATTTATTGGACTGATATCGTAAGTAACTACCTACGTGTTATTTTAGAAATTCAGATAGGCTGAAAAATAAATAAGTTAATTCTTGTTCCAGGCATCAGACCTTGGTGCGCCGGATATGTTACAGTTTTAGATGACGCCGTCGTATTTGAAGATTTAAATGCTAAACAGTACAAATTAAAGAATAAGTTCGAAAGATTTGATATGGCTCACACCACACAAGCTTTAAAAACTTTAGCTAGATTTCACGCCACAACAATAATATTTGAAGAAATGAAAAAGAAAGAGACAGGTGCTTTTTACCAAATAACTGACGATTTCAAAAATCTAAAGGGACATGGTGGTTATGATATTTCCAACGAATGGTATAGTCAATGTATGATAGGCGCTTTAGAAGCTATGAAAACATTCTCAAAATATAATGGAACTGAAATGAAGTTAGTTGAGCGGCGCTGGCGTGATATTTGGATATCAGCAGTTGCTGATTCTTCTACTAATCAAAGGAATGTCGTCTGCCACCGAGATCTTTGGAATAACAACCTCATGTTTCATTACAAAGCTGAAGATGATAACGAGTTGTCACCCGATGATTGCTTGTTAATAGATTTTCAAGCAATTCAGTATAAGCCACCTGCTTCGGATGTCATGTTACTACTTTGTTGTAATCTTGATCCAAAAGTTCGTAAGCAAAACATCGACACATTTTTAGACATTTATTACGAAGAGCTGCAGAAAATACTTCGTAGCAAAAGTATCGATATTAACGATATTGTAACAAGAGACCAGTTTGATATATCGGCTAAAGAGTACACAAAATGGGCTCTGGTTTTGTGTGCATGTCTTTTGCCTCAATTTTGGATAGACGATGATTTGATTACAAAAATATTCACTGACAACGTGCAGTTTGATGAAATACTTAGTAAAAACAAAGGCTTATTCATAAAGAATATGATGGAAAAAAATTATGACTACAGAGATAAAGTGATGGAAATATTTGAAGAGATCGCACATAGATATAGTTAGTTTTGACAACAACGTTGAAATATCGTAGACTGCTGGCGGTAACCATGTTATCATATTTACTTTCTCTATTTGTACAAGTTAACGTATTTAATTATGTTTTAAAGTAGCGTATGTAAATAACAGTTTGTTTATAATGTGATATTTATTCGTAAATACCGAAAGATAGCAATAACAAATGTAAATAGTACCACAACGCTAAGAATAACAGATGCATGCCCGTGCTCTATATGCTCTACGTGCGTAGAGCATACCTTGCCTCCCTAGATTAAATTAATTTATGAATTCTTTACTTTTGCATTGTAGGTTCTTCTTTAGCATAATAATATACATCACAATAATTAATAAAATTAGGTACTTACAATATTTATTGCACACTTATTGCACATTTATTGCACACAGAAAGATAAAAACAAAAAAAAATGTAGAATTTATGATAAACAAAGGTGAGTTTAACTCAGAACTGAGTTCGCTATTGTTTTTGTATTATGGCGCTAATAACATCCACTATGATCTGGACAAATGGTAAAGGACAGCATCATTGGTTACACTAGTATTTACATACACTGATAAACACTCTTGAAAACCTTACGCCTATCTATCTATCTAAATACTACTGCTATGAACTGCTTTCGGGATTGTAAAGCTTGTTATGTTAGCCGGTTTGGTTAGGAAATCATGGCATTCCAGTGCTTTACTACCATACAATTGAACACACACAAAGTGTATGATACATTATTCGTATATCACACAAATGCTTGGCCAAGTATTGCAATAGAATAGAATAGAATAATAATTAAAAAAATAGAATATAATTAAAAAAATAGAATATAATTAAAAAAATAGAATATAATTTTAAGTTAGTAGATCCACGCTGATTTCAGCATGAATCGGCTGGATCGTCCGGGGAAGTACTACCCTCTCATAGAAGGTCGACTTAAGAGTAGTAGTATCCGTGCTACTGCGTTTCATTCGGTGAGTGAGAGCGCCGGAGGCACAGTTTCCCCCTTTCCTCTTTCCTCACCTCCCTCATTCCCTTCCCCTAACCCCATTCCCAGCCGCCATAGTGGAGGCTACCCACCATACCAGCAGTTTAAGACGATGGCTTTTGGTATAGTGGCCGCCACTTCTGGATGCCACTGACTGCTTACCATCAGGCGGGGTGGAGTCACTTTGGTAGGCTATAGTATAAAAAAAAAAAGTAAAGTAAAAGATGGTACAATTTTTTGTAGGTAAATGACACATTTTGCCATATTAATAATAGAATATAGTAGTTAGTAACTAGTGGTTCAGGCAAAGTGTTTTAGATGAGAGGTGCCATGTACACGCAGCTACGTCTTTTCTTATGTCATGTCTCTTTATCTCTACGAACATCACGCAAAGGCTTGTCCTTGTCATCACCTGTATCAACTTTACTCCTCTTTTTATTAAAAGCCCAGCCCCAGTTAGGAACAAATTTATTGTCTTGTAATCGACGCATACCGAACTTTCTGTGCCAAGGATCGTCATCGCGCTGGCTGTATATGTCGCAAAACGGTCGTATTAATAATATATAGAACAGTTCCACGAAGCTAAGGATGCTGGCGCCGAGAAATAAACCGCCAGTGCCACCTGTAGACACTGCAAGAAAAATACCTAATCCAATGAAAAAACTAGACATCTTAACATAAATCTAATAAAACTACTACTATGGCATGATTATGATAATTATAATCAAATATTCCGTTGCTGTTTTTGTTAACAATGATCTATTTAAAGAATGGATGAGGGCAGCCTACGACTGGTCAAAGTGGAAAGCAGGAGGAATGGTTTTTTGACTTAAATGATGACAATGAGTGTAAGTCTCAACTGAAAAATATTTTACTACCTAATTAGGTAAAATTATCTATTACTGCGACCGGAGTATTATTCCACTCTACGACCACTCTCTTTAATAATACATACTTAAGCATGTCTAATAACAACGTGTTCCTAAAATTCAATAACTGCTACCCGTAAATACTCTTTGAAGTGAAAATACTTTTATACGTAGGTACTTATTTGATATTGATTAGGTATATACATTACCTCACTACTAGGTATACATGATCGTCACTTACCGACTAAATCAAGTACTCCACGTACGACGTTTCTCCTATAACGTTCACTTGGTAAGACCGCCAGCTCTATCTGGACATTCGAATAATTGTCCGTCGTAGTAAACTTGAAGTCCTTAGTAATACTAATTTCGGCCTCGGTACAAGAAGGGAGGCAGTTGCAAGATAGTCCAAAGCGGGTTGACCATCGAGCTTTCAAAACCTAAGCAATACAAAATAGTAGTAATAGCCATCTAAAAGCCATTTCATAAACTGATGGTGCATTATAATAATAGGTGTCTAACGGTTTTGAATTTCATACATTTGCCAAACAATTAAAATCCGAACCCTAGCGCATGCGTTTCCTTCTTATTTTGATCTTGGATCTTTTAATTGAAGTATGACTAAAGATTGACTAGGTAACCGTGGTGAAGATCATCATACCCCGTCTGCTTCCCATTAGGCAGAGTGGAGTCGTTTTGGCAAGCAGGTTTTATCCTTCATTCCCAGAGGTTCAATTATCAGATCAATAAACTGAACTAGTGGAACTTTTTATCCCCATCAGTTCAATAAAGAGTGGTTGATTGAACTGCTAGTACTACAAATTTTGTTTAATTATTCTGTTTCAAATGTAAAAGTTTCAGTAGTTTAATGCAAGGGAGTTGATTGAACTGCTGGGACAAAAAATGTTGTATAATTATTCTGTTTCAAAAATAACGTTTTTGGTTGAAAGATAATAATCTAATGCGTACCGAAAGCTGCTGTACATGACTGTTCAAACATATAATGCCACTAATATTACATTTGAGATGTTCCGGAACACTCGGCATAAAGTAATTAGTGCAGTTACACAGTCGTAATTGAGCGTCCTTCCTACATTGCACCGTGCATGCAGTGTACGAATAGTGGTGGTAAACTTGCAAGAAGTTTTCGTCTGTGTACCGGCATTTACGTTTGGTTGGCGATATTAGACGTGCTCCAGCGTCGTTCTCGATGTTCCGTATTGTTATGTAACGCCTGAAAAACAGCAAGATTAATCATAAGAGTTTTCTTTCTAAATTTGATGCATTCACACTGGAGAAATAGTACATCATTCATCCATAACGACTCAACTACAGGCGAATTTACACATTTGCCGCCTGTAGGCTATTTAAATTTCTCCAATCAAACCAAAAAAAGGAGAGGTAAAAAAAGGATGAAATTCATAATCACAAAAGTATATTTTACAAAGCGTTTAGTAATTTGTCAAAGCTAGTTGTCTCCGTATAGGTATATAATAATGTTTTTTTTTATCATAATAAAATAAAAATTTTGAGCCACATTTGCCACTCTCTAAAATCTGCCGCCCTAGGCTCCAGCTGAATGATAATGAATTCTAAATAAATAGAAATAAAAATGGGTAGTGAATTTCAAGTGCTATAAGATATCATAGAGGCACTGTACTTGCTATAGAATTGAAAATGAAAATGAAAATGAAAATTTATTTATTCACATAGGTTAATTAAATTAACACTTATGAACGTCAAAGTTTACAAAATGTCAGCAAATTAACCTACAGCCAGTTCGCTGACGAAGTAGAGCCATGAGAAGAACTGGCAAGAAACTCAGGCCACTCTTTTTAATCGCCAGGTTATTACAATTTTGTAAGTTACAATTTCAAGTAGCATGCAAAGTGACACAGGCAATACACTTCTGTGTACAAATTTTGAACTGCACTAGGGGCACAGTATTGGCTCGGGAACTATCAAACATCTTAGTCTCATGTCACATGAATGTAACTCCCCGAGAAGAGCCAGACACCCAGGCAATACACTTAACTCTATAGGTAATAATTAAGGCTTTCTATGTTATAAAGAAAAAATAAAAAGTAAAAATGTGTGCTTTACAGGCTGCCTCAATTTGCATATTGCTACAAAAGGTAAAATCAACATGTGAACTGTGGTAAATGTTTCTATGTAGGTATATAAACTGTTAATATTTGTTATAAGTATAAAGTAAGATGAACTTAATTTAATTTACCACAGGAGTTCACATTGTACCTGACAGAGACACCAGCGATTTAATAAATTTAACTTTTGCCTCTGCTATGTATAAGTAAACCTATGGTTCTGATGACCGCTACTAAATGGAAGTACCAAGTAAATACTTAATAGTAGTCTCTGAGTTTGATTATACCAGATTCTAATATCTAAGTTTTTTTTTGTGAGCCGTCGAATTTGTTACTTACTTGTGGTGTACTTCTGGTCCAACCGACAATACATCTGATCCTATAGTGGTTATTGTCGGAACTTCCTCTTCGTTTAAAATATAAATATTGGCAGTTACCATCACATCCAGGCTGATCACTCCAGGGCCAGTAGTTCGATTGCTCCTCATATCTAATTTTGGCGGATTCTTTTCTCTAGCAAACAAAAATTTAAAAAAAAAAGGAATTACTGTTATCTACTGATGTTAGCCTAAATCCTTAGAAAATAAATGAATTCCTTAGAATTGAACGTTACCGTCCTTGAAGAGTGTTAATCGCGAAACAGGTCCCCAGTTCGGTGTCCATAGGTCTAAAGTAACTACAACAATCGAACGGGCTGCCATTCCATGAACAATTTACTAGTGTTTCTTTGCAAGTGCTTCTTACCTAAAATTATTATATAAGATTAATTGAATTAGTAATACTTACTAATAGTAGGTAGTAATTGTAAAAAATATTAAAAAAGGTAGTAATAGTAACTAATACCGATGTATAAATTTGAGCAATGCCTTATAATAAAATAATTTACTTATACTTATATCTACTTATCTATACTCTATACTTATTATATAAAGCGGAAAACCAGCGGTAGAGTTTGTTTGTTTGAACGCGCTAATCTCTTGAACTACTAAAAATCTTTTTACGTATGATAGCCCATAGTTCTCGATTAAGGTTATAGGCTATGTAACATCACGCTACTGGCGACTGTAGCAGAGCAATAAGCAAATACCTGGGTAAAACCGCGTCGCGTATTATTAAAGCGGCAGAGTTTATTTGTTTGTTTGAACGCGCTAATCTCTAAAAACTACCGGTCAGATTAAAGAAAATCTTTTTGAATATGATAGCCCAGTTTTCGAGGAAGGCTATATAACATCACGCTACTGGCGACGGGAGCAGAGCAGTAAGCAAAGACGCGGATTTTTACCCGCGTCTTTGCTTACACGCGGTTTCCCGCGCCGTGAAAATTGTATTATTTTAATGGTTAAAGTAGTTGATTTTACTTACCAAATTAGCGTAATATGTAAGATTTGTTTGCATGCAATCTGGTAGCGGATCTACTAAATTACAGAACTCAGAGGTGTAATATGTGATTCCTTTGAAAAAAGACAATTCTTTCAATACTTCTTCCATGTTAAAATCTTGGTCTTGTCCCCATAAACTTTAAAAAAGGATATATATTATCTGGTCATCAGTTATAGGCATTGCTCACAGGCACTGACTGTGGCTATTTAACATGACCCATATTCGAGTCAAAGCACTATCGTACAAGGTCAATAATACGCTACAAGGCCAATTAAGCACATATTAACACTGTTGCACTACGTGCTGTAGTCTGCTACGCGGCGTAGCACGCTCGTAGAATAGGATACGTAACACGTAGCAGGATATGCGATCATTACAAATCGATCTCTCTAGTAAAGTATAAATAAAGGCATTGATAATATATATTGATGTTGTTTTTAGATATCATTACTCCCTTAGAAAAGCATTATATTGTTAGCAGCATAAATAAATTGTGCCTCCAGCAGAAATTAAAGGTTCTTTTTTAATGGTGAAAACGACGTACGGAGAGAGAATGCGACAGTGAGAGAAGCATTACCAACGCTTCCGAGGTACATGAACACTCGTTACCACTTGCTATTCGGAAATTAGCTCGAGAACTGTAAGTCTATCAATTACCCGTCTGATATTGCTTCCACACGATTTGAATTGTCATTTTCGCAGACAACAATTGAAGGGAAATCAGTATCCCAATCCTTATAGGTTGTCTCCACGACAAACGAAATAGGATTATTTTGAAAGGCATCATACTGAGCAGCTATCAGTAAAGATGAACCATACCAAGACAGGGTTACGACTATCAGCCAAAATATTCTGAAAATAAAAGAATTGAATCTGCATCATTCTATAAAATGACTGGCGGAGAATGTCTTTGGTATTGAAAGTTTGAAATATGTTTTGTCCAAACAGATTAATAATAAAATCATTAATAGTTTCTACTTATTGGATCAATGAGTACAATAACTAAATTTACTGACTTTTGGTGAGTTACCTTGTTTAACTAGGTTAAACAAGTAACCTTTTCACTTTTTAACAAGTTAACAAACATCATTCAGGTCTACAGATTAAATTTAAGGTCATGTCTCACAATGTATTGTATTTAACACCGTTCTTTATAAAAATGGTTACCTTTCTACCCAATGTCTGTTCGTATCTGCAATAAATCTAAAACCGTGAATAGAAGTAGTCTCTGGCAAGCTTTTGATGCCATTCCACCAGATCTCGAAGTATCTTTTCCATGACTCTTTTGAATCCATCCTCAATCGTTTCAAAATAATAAACTACATACTTTTTTAACGTCCTTTATTTTTATACGATAGGTTTTCATGCGTGCATTCAATACAAACCTTCTAATAAATAATGCATACACACACAATTTCAGTACTTCGACGTCCCAACCGAATACACGCGTAAAGTACTTACGAATATTTCTGCATGACTAATATATTACGATTCTAACAACCGAAATAAAGTAGAGATTTTACATTTGCTTTTTTAAAATAATATTATCTATCAGTCAAATGATATTTATTTCTGAACACAGGTGTGGCCGCTTCATCCGTAGCTTGTTTTACCACCTTTATAATAATTACCTATTATAAATATATCATAATCAAACTACACAGCCTAAAAAGCAGCGTAGCTAAATAACACTGCAGTCATCTAATATCAGCCTATTGCACTACTGGCTATATGCCAGTGTAATCCAGCTATTTTCTTGAGAACATCAGTCCACCGGTCAGGTGGATGGAGGTGTCATCCCACCTTTCGTTTGTCAGGTCACCGTAGGTAGGTGGTAGGTATAATAAAAAAATATGGTATAACAATATATAAATAATTATAATTATTATTTCACGCTCATATTCCGTTGGGACGTCGAGTTTGTAATACTTTGAGATCACAATCACAATGAGAACGAGACAGGTGTCGATTTATATAAATGTTATCCCGAAAACAATTTTTATTTTGTGGCGTAGTTAGTCAGTATCTAATAAACGTACCATTATTATCTACTTAATACTATGTCAATATCACAATTTCTATAGTAGGTATTATCATTTGTAACAATAGGTAGTAATTTAATACCTGTATGAAGAATTCACTAACACACGCACAAAGAGATAGGTAGTAAAAGAATTTTGTCTTGCCAATTAATGATGAAATATGTACTAGTAGCGGAGGCCACATTGTATATGAACAAGTCATTTCATAGCGACTAAAAATCATAACAATACGTAGCTTTCTCAATATATTTAAGAGCTCTGAACTTCAGCTGCTCAGATAGCAGAAGAAGGCATATAAAAGATGGCAAAAAAAATTTTTTTAATGAAATTTATACCGAGCGATGGTTATTTAAATCATCATAAACTAAAAAAAAAGTAATCGCCAACTGCTTGCAAGTGGATGGGTTATTATACGTCAGTCGGGTGCATGAACCTTACCAAAATAAACAGTGCCCTTGGTATTTACTCTAAGAACAAAATCTTGACGCGATCAAGCCGAGATCAGCTTGCCGCTGCTCCATATGTACATAGGTAGGTACATGCATAAAAATAAATTAAAACAAAGAATTTATGTACCTACTTGCATAGAAAATACTAGAGATCGCTTCAAATTTAGTAATGCAAAGTCTCCTTATTATTCAACTTATCTCATATAGTTCAAATATTACATTACACAAGGCTAGGTATCGTTTAATATGTTAGTCTAGATTTCCCCGGTGACGGACGGTGAGTTCATTCCAGTATATCGATCTGTATCTCCGGACAGGTTCGAAGTGAGCCGGTCTTTGAGGTTCCACCTTTACATTTGTGGTATTCTTTACTTGTGGTCTTCTCGCGCACATCTCACGAGCTAACTTTACCGTGAAGAAATAGATGAACTCGAGGACAGATACGAAACTGAAGCCAGTTATTACGCCACAGGTTGAGCCGATATTACCTTGAACAAATCAAATAAATATACTTAAATGTAAATGTCAATGTTTAGTTATGTAATTCAAATTGGCGATCTACATGTACGTCTAGAGTGTAATTTCGAGTAAGGCCGCTATTAGACTATCATACAAATATGATCAAAGATGTGTAAGTCATTTTTAAATGAAGAACATATGACAGTGTAATAACAACATGTGATTATCTATGATCATAGTTTGAGGGTCGTCGAACTATGATCATAGAATTTGACAGATATGAAATCATATTTATATGATAATGTAATACCGCTCTAAGACACAGGTATAATTTTGAGACGAAAATTCAGTAACTGTATTACTTTCTATTGAATTATTGTACAAGACATCTAGATAGGTAGGTACGTTAAAATCACGTTTACTCTTTGCTTTATTTAATCATTTTGTTTACTCTGTCTACGTTTCAATGAACCAAATAGTAAATGTTTCGATTTAGTATCTTATGTTTACATAAAACAAAGTATTAGAAATTAAAAATACTTACTGATCAAATCGAACCACTTCATTATTACATTCTGACCGTAAGAATCGGCTACCTCTCTGGCGTACTTCACATGGACCATTGAAGTTCCAGTAAAGTTTGCACCTTGTCTGTAACAAATGTGTATGTTGCCAAAAACAAAATGTAGTACAGCGAACCTCACATATGACAATGGTGCAACATTTCTGTTGTTTTGTAAAGCTGTTTTATTTCACTTTTGACTTTATGAATGTAGTTATAACATGTCCTAATATTTATGAATTCTATTTATCTATATATCTTCATTTATTAAGTCCTAACTACTTTGACAATGAGTATAATGTTAATTTCGGTGTATACAATCTACTTCATATTATTTTAAAAAAATATTTATATAATAATAATAATATTCTACCACATTCACACAGCATCATTTAGCCCCAAGTTAAGCAATTATATTTGCTTGTGTTATGGGTACTAAACAACTGATATACTACTTATATACATTTTTTTTTTTGTAAATACATACATATTATAGACTAGCTGTGCCCGCGACTTCGTCCGCGTGGAATAGTGATTTTGGGCAGCATTTTTTGGATATATCTTTTGGTTTGTTTTGAATTATAAACATCTTCGTTTAGGTGAATAAGAAAAATCTTTACAGTAAATGCTTCTCTATCTACGATATTAGACGTATAGCCATCGCGGATCAAAGCCATACAGGCTGCTAGGATTACTTTCACATAAAGCTGACCATGCGAAAAACAGTTAATATTTAGATCCACACTCATTAATTGTCATCGCGAAACATAGGCTCACTGGAAACTGAACTCGTTTAAAACTAAACGGGAAATTGTTTGGAATGAAAGGAATCCGAGGAATAAAAACGCTATAAGTTTTTTTTTTATATTAGCCTGCCAAAATGCCTCTACTCTGGCTGATGGTAAGCAGTCAGTGGAATTCAGAAGTAGTGGACACCATTCCAAAAGCCAAACTACTGGTATGGTGGCCTCCACTATGGCGGCTTAGTGAGATGCTTCTTCACGCCTCGCTTAAAAGTCCCAGGATGAAAGTTAGGTGGGAACACATGCGCTGGTAAAGTGCTGAACCGTTTGGTTCGAGACCCTTTAGATTGCACTGTGAAAGGGTAGCACTTCAGTCCCGCACGTGTCGTTCTGGATAAAAAGGGAGAGGGTAGAATTAATTTAAAGAGCTGTTGAGAAGACTCTCCGTGGTAAAGGCGATAGAAGACGGCCGTTGAGGAGGCGATGTCTCTTCGCAGCAGTAAAGGCTCAAGGGTCTTAGGCCTCCGGGCTTCCATGATACGGACTGCTCGCAAAAGGCCGCCGTACCGTCTCGAAAATGGTCGCCGGGTCCCACTATCCGGTCACCAACCTGCACGACGAACCACTCCGAGATTATGCGCAACCTGGTGGGGCAGTCTGTTTTTTTTTGGTTAGGTCTAATTGGGCCCTTGTACAATGTCGCGGGCGGCCAGCGGCACCACCGTTTATACGGGTCTCCCTGGCCGGCGGGTTGACCCACACCACCCACACAATGATTCCGCGGATACTCAGCTGGTCCCACACATGCTGCGAGGTCAACGCCATCTAGACCCAAAGTAAGCATATTATATGCTTGTATTATGGGTTCTAGAATACGGATAAACATACTTAAATACTTTTATTTTTGTAAATAGATACATATTATACATATAAACACCCAGACCAATGCAAATAGACATGTTCATGCTACAAATATTTGCACTGAGCGGGAATCGAACCCGCGACCTCACAGTCCATACACAGTACCACCGAAATACAGAGGCAGTCGATTTCCCCCTGACTTTCCCCTCCCTTTCCCCTGACTTCTCCCTCACTACCCCCGCACTTTCCTCTTCCTCCCCCTCCCTTCCCCCTCCCTCCAAATTTCAAGTCGCCAACTTCAAAATCAAAGATCTTTCCATACAATATTTCATCCCTTATTTCACTCCTATAAATCCACCCCAATAAAAAAAAAATTATGAGCGTATTTTTTATTCAAAGCTGTAACTTAAAAAATGAAGACGTTTCATACAATCGATTTCATCCCTTTTCATACACTTAAGGGTTGAATTTTTAATAACCCTTTCTTTGTACACTTCTAGACATAAAGACAAACACACCCTCCAAATTTCAAGTCGCAACGACCAGCAGTTTAGGCTTTACGTTGTCTGTCAGTCAGTCAGTCAGTCAGGACAAAGCCTTTTATAATATGTATGGATGTATGGATTAGACGTATAGCCATCAGGGATCAAAGCATACAGGCTGCTAGTAATGCTAACACGTGATAGAGCCACATAAAGCTGACCGAAAAACAGCTAATACTTAGATCCACACCCACAACTTTTAGTGTCTTACCTTTACTTTAATTACTTAATTAATTAATTACTTTAATTAGTCATCGCAAAACATAGGCTCACTTTAAACTGGACTCGTTTAAAACTAAATGAAAGACTTTTTAGAATGACAGGAATCCGAGGAATAAAAACACTATCAGCTATTCCGCAACCTGTTAAAATATCTGCTTCTATAAGATTTCGTAGTAAATTAACGAATGTTCGATGTGATTCTTTAAATTGGCATAACTTTTTTATTTATAAACCGATTGACATGAAACAAACACTAAATGTTAAGTGAAGCTTACCACAATATATTAGTGAAAACCATATTTAAATCGGATAAGCCGTTTCTGAGATTAGCGTGCCCAAACGCACAGACAAACAGACAAACAGACAAAAATTTAAAAAATCATTGTTTTGGGTTCTATTTGCGTTGATATAGGTCCCAATAGTATTTTTCTCATATATTTTCCATGTACAGACAGCGATCGGTTACATTATTATTATATGTATATAGATAAATTACACCCAGACACAGAATAAACAATCATGCTCATCACACAAAGGTTTGTCCTAGGTGGGAATCGAACCCACGACCTCCGGCTTAGCAGTCAGGCTCACTAACCACTAGACCAACAGGCCAGTCATATATTAACAATAGTTAAAAGATTAATTACATTCTGCACCCTAATTTTTCATATTATTTAGTATTCTTCAACCTATTTGCGACTTAATTGCCTCTAAGGTCTATTGGTGATGACTAGCAATCCTCGGCGCTACACATCATATTATGTGCCTGAGATTTATCTGCCACCATACAAAATACATGTGCAAACTCCACCTTGAGGATTAATAAGTAATAACACCTTGTCAGTCTTAATCCTCGTCTTTATGAATATTCACTACAAAATAAATGCATTGCCTAAGATTAGGCGAAATAAGTATTTGAAGAGATCCCAGAAAATCGTTTTTATTTCGAGCAAATACACAATCTCTTTATTGAGTAACTAGGTACCTACTTAAAAAATGAAGCACAATATAGATTATACGATCTGCTTGTTGTACTTGTACCTATACTCCGTCTATAACTTGTTATGCACGTCCATGACAACTTCTCATAAACGTCAGTTGTTACCCCAACTACGACAAATAAACAATAGCTGTCAAGTGAAATCGTTTAGTTTCTAAATATTTTAGTTAAACTAAGAATTAACAATGGCTGCTGTCCCTAATAAAAAAGCTGGTTTAAGTACGGCTGATTTCGAAGTGTACGGTAAAGTGCAAAATGTTCACTTCCGAAAACATACGCAGAAGAAGGCAACCGAATTGGGACTTAAAGGATGGGTGATGAATACTGCTCAAGGAACTGTCATAGGACAACTACAAGGCCCAATTGGAGCCATCCAAGACATGAAGATTTGGCTACAGAAAGTCGGCAGCCCCAAGTCAAAAATTGAAAAAGCTGCTTTTCGTAACGAAGGAGCCATTAATAGTTGCGCTTTTCGAACATTTGAGATCCGGCGATAAACTATTTTACATGATTTCTTTTTACTTGATATTTATTTTCTAGATCTAACATACCATCCTATTTGTACTTTTAATAATAAATTACTTTATGGAAATTGTTTTTCTTGAATACCTAATTACAGAAACTACTTTTTGGCATAGGGTAATCGAGTCGTTATTAGGAGTTTAATTACCAGATTAAGCACCTATCACAGGTTTTTGTCAAGAAATTACCAGTAATAATAATGTTAAATTTTAAAACAGCTACACTGTTAATAAATAGGTACCTATGTGATGATTTGTACGAAGTGAAAGCACAGCTGCTTGTTGCAATCTGTTTGTTACACTTGCAACTGAACTAAAACGTTGCAGACTTGTTACACGTTATTGGGCTTCCTGTCTACACCCAGGCAGGTTTATTCTCATATGAACATTCTCAAAAAGACAGATTCTTAAAAGGACAAATTCTCATATGGACAGATTCTCAAAAATACAGTACAGTCGCAACTTACAATAGACCTTCTATTGTAAGTTGCGATACAGAATTAGGTACGTACTAACATCTTCCCAATAAACATAATACACAAGTCACCACCCAGTGTTCCATTTTAAACAGACAGCGCCTAATTTAATTCAGTTAAAATTTTATTTTAATTTCTAAGCCTCAAAACTAAACGCAAAGTACTCACAGCCACTCATCACGATCGTTATCGGGCACATTATTGAGGTACTCCGGATATATAATGACGTTGTTGAAGTCGTAGTTGTACGCAGTTTTAGAGCATGTTGGGTTGCACATCGGACAGTCAAGACCTCCTCCTACCATGTCTAGCTCCAGCTCTGCCGGGATCTGGTCTATAATTGGTTTTATTGCTACTGATTGAGCTGAAATGAAAGCTTTAGTTGAAAAGGCACCCAGAACATTATGGAATATTGGTTACATTGGACTAGGCGATTTAGTTCTACTAAAGCAGCTCTATTTGCTCCTAAAACTCTAGATGTAAAATTAAAATATATTTTGAAATTAGCAGAACATTATACTACATCTAAAATGGAAAAGGAACAGTGTCACTAGTATTTTCTCAGATAACAAAATGTTCTCATAGGAAACTATATATACCGGTACATTGCTCTTGCGCCGGTGACACGAACGTACGTTGTCCATTTTTAACCGCCCACGCCGGACACTCCACGAGCGTGTGGAGCGCCGTGACACGCGGGCAGACCCCGCAATGGTGGCAGACGGACGTCTGCTCACGGCCTATGAGACACAGGTACGTGCCGAAGCACCCGTGACCGGTGAGTACCTGTGTCAGCCGGAACGTGAGGACGCCGTACCTCCTCTCCAGCCACATCTCGAGGACGGGACTTACCGCCACCACCGTGGCGTGCCCTAGTTTCTTTTTCCTAACCTATTCAATTCTATTTAAGGAGCTATCAATGGTTCACCGGACTAAATTAACAGGTTAGCAATAATTTAATTATTAATTATTCTTGTGTCCTAATTATTGATACAAACATAATAGCGTATAACGCTCTTGCTAAAATTGATTGATTGATTACGAGGACTATTATTACTGGCGGTTACTTACAACATTGACAGTAAAAAGAACTATACAATGACCATTATAGAAATGTACCTGAGATATTTTGCCTAGACTACTTACAATAATACATACTGAGGCACGTCACGTCCTTCATATTACACGTTCTAGAAGTGGCAAGTCTGGGCATGTTAAATGGTGTGCAATTGCAACGTTCGAGAAAGAAGTACATTCTACACTTTAATAAACAGTCGCTATATGTATAAAACGGAAGAAATGAGGATTCGTCGTAGAATCTACATTTTCTTAACTTGATTGGCACGTGTTGGATGTCTCGGGAGGCTTCTGTGAAACTTGCTGATACCATTACCGTCATCTATAATAATGAAACATGGTTAGAAAAATATGTTATACAACGAAAGGTAACGTCCTTAAAGTATAAAAAATATGTTTGTTAGTTCGTATTTACACAAATTTTATGTATGAAAATAATATTAACTACTGACTATTACTAGTCTTACTTGCACACTTGGGCTAATTATCTGCATGGCGAAGCTTCCACTCGGTGAATCGGGAAAATCATACGCATCTGAGAATTGTAACTGAAAAAAATGTATTTTAGGTACAGAGAGCACATTTGCAGGCAAAACGCGCAATTGTTTTGTGTTCATAATGTACTAAATGCTAGTTTATAATTGTTTGATTGTATACATTTTTGGTTATACTTGGCATTGGGTGAAAACGTGCTTGATTCGATACGGTTATCGAAAATGATGGAAATGTTTTCAAAACTACTATAGTAAAAAAATTACGCAACATCAGTACTTATCAGTCTTCTTATTGGTAAGTATCAATTAGTAGTTTTCGTCTTCGCAATCATCACGTTTTTAAACAAGTAAAACTACATTCGTGAGAATTGAAAACCGCTCTACTTTTTAAAAAATGGGATAGACTCTAATTGTCACTCGCTCCTAGCCGTTTATGGAAAAGACACTCAAAAATCAAATTAAAGTTCTTATAAATAAGCAGTAGAAACCTGAGCTCCTTGTAAAGGTATGCTGTAAAAGAAATCGTCGCTTTCATCAATTCGCAATAATGTTTTGAGTCCGTCATCAAAATCAAATGATGATTTATTACCATATTTGTACATATTAATACTTTTTGTAGAATCCGATATACTGAAAAATATAATAAGATTATTATAAAATATACAAAGATTATATTTATAAACGTTATCATAACCTGACCTATCCAATTGACTCAAGGAGCTATCAATGGTTAACCGGACTAAATCAGCAGGTTAGCAATAATTTAATTATTAATTATTCTTGTGTCCTAATTATTGATACAAAATTAATAGCGGATAACGCTTTTGCTTAAATTGATTGATTATACTACCAAAACAATACATATTATGCTTACTTTCGAAACAAATTGTCATAGAATCGTAAATAGTTAAATGTGCAGCAGTATCCGTTCATTGTTAGTCGAAAGTCGAACAAATCTGTGCAATTCATCGGTTTGTCGTTCCAAACGCATCTCACTAACAGATCTTCACACTTAGGTGTTAACTGTGAAAAATACATTTTAATTTATGTGCATACAAATGCGCAATAGAGCCATCTATGACAACATTGGTACGATCACTTCATGTACCTAAAGTACTGAAGTTCAGTGACAACCGCTCCTTTGATCGGCTCTAAGTAGGAAACCGTGTACCGTTGGGTAAGCGTGCTTACATTTGTGACCTCAGAGGCTTATGCGTTGCGCAAGCGTGGACACTTTTGTGTCTTGTGTGGGATCCAAGCTACCAATAAATATTTGATTTCTATAAAACCAGTATGAAATCAGCCACTTCCTGCGCAGACACGTAAAAATTTTGTGTCCAGTTGATTCCTTCTACACATACTTACTCGTTGACGGTTTCCTGTAATAGTGTGCCGTGTCGGTAACAATAAGTTCCTAAGTTTGCGCTGCCCTTTAAAGTAACTGGCGTCATTTTCATAGGAAATAATGAAAGAAATTAGGCGTCTCCCAGCGCGATCGTTTGGTAAATGAATAAATCCGCAGGCGAACCAAGGTAATTGACGTGGATCGCAGAGTTGCTTCTCTGAAGTGGCAAATGGGCAGGACACATAGCTCGCAGAACTGACGGCCGTTGGAGCAGAAAGGTTCTAGAGTGGTGACCACGAACCGGAAGACGCAGCGTGGGCAGGCCTCTCACAATGTCGACTCCAAAATAACTGATTATAAATTGTAAATAGTAAAGTATTATAGGTATCAATGATTGCGTTGATGCCCCTTTAATGTTCTTAGCTATGAAGTGATTAAAATATTATATTCTACTTTTTAGTTAAGGATTAAACACGTAGGTACTGTTTCTAAAAATAATTTTATTTTAAAACTTTTAGTGGGAAGTAATTGTGTATCTATACATATAATAAAAATGTAACCGATCGCTGTCTGTACATGGAAGATATATGAGAAAAAATACTATTGGGACCTATATCAACGCAAATAGAACCCAAAACAATGATTTTTAAAATTTTTGTCTGTTTGTCTGTTTGTCTGTTTGTCTGTTTGTCTGTTTGTATGTGCGTTTGTGCACGCTAATCTCAGAAACGGCTTATCGGATTTAAATATGGTTTTCACTAATATATTGTGGTAAGCTTCACTTAACATTTAGTGTTTGTTTCATGTCAATCGGTTCATAAATAAAAAAGTTATGCCAATTTAAAGAATCACATCGAACATTCGTTAATTTACTACAAAATCTTATAGAAGCAGATATTTTAACAGGTTGCGGAATAGCTGATAGTGTTTTTATTCCTCGGATTCCTGTCATTCTAAACAGTGTTTCATTTAGTTTTAAACGAGTCCAGTTTCCAGTGAGCCTATGTTTTGCGATGACTAATTAAAGTAATTAATTAATTAAGTAATTAAAGTAAAGGTAAGACACTAAAAGTTGTGGGTGTGGATCTAAGTATTAGCTGTTTTTCGGTCATTTTTATGTGGCTCTATCACGTGTTAGCATTACTAGCAGCCTGTATGCTTTGATCCCTGATGGCTATACGTCTAATCCATACATCCATACATATTATAAAAGGCTTTGTCCTGACTGACTGACTGACTGACAGACAACGTAAAGCCTAAACCGCTGGTTGTAGCGACTTGAAATTTGGAGGGTGTGTTTGTCTTAATGTCTAGAAGTGTACCAGCTTTGAAATTTTGTTTTGGAATACTTTTATTTAAATAAAAAATACGCTCATAATTTTTTTTTTACTGGGGTGGATTTATAGGAGTGAAATAAAGGATGAAATATTGTATGGAAAAATCTTTGCTTTTGAAGTTGGCGACTTGAAATTTGGAGGGAGGGGGAAGGGAGGGGGAGGAAGAGGAAAGGAAGGGAGAAGTGAGGGGAAAGTGCGAGGGTAGCGAGGGAGAAGTCAGGGGAAAGGGAGGGGAAAGTCAGGGGGAAATCGACTGCCTCTGTATTTCGGTGGTACTGTGTATGGACTGTGAGGTCGCGGGTTCGATTCCCGCTCAGTGCAAATATTTGTAGCATGAATTTAAATAATCACGTCATAAATGTGGTATGTATTTAGTTTAGCTTAGTTTGTTTTTAAGTTAGGTTAACACGTCTTATTTCTATATTAAAATGTAAATACTTTATTAGTTAAAATGTAAATACAAGTTAGATTTATATTTTCTGGATTTATTTTATTTTTTATTTTTGTGATAAAAACATGTTTGTTAACACGTTTCATTACGGAATAGGTGGAATTGAAGTGAATTACGAAATAGTAGTAGTCGATTTACGCTGGTTTCAACATGAATGGGTCGGATCGACCAGGGATGTACTACCCTCTCATAGTTTTCGACGTAAGAGTAATAGTATCCATATTATTGCGTTTCGTTCGGTAAGCGCGAGAGCCGGAGGCCCAACTGATGCAGAGATGACAAACCTCGCAGCATGTGTGGGACCAGCTGAGTATCCGCGGAGTCATTGTGTGGGTGGTGTGGGTCAACCCGCCGGCCAGGGAGACCCGTATAAACGGTGGTGCCGCTAGCCGCCCGCGGCATTGTACAAGGGCCCAATTAGACCTAACCAAAAAAAAAGAGACTGCCTCACCAGGTTGCGCATAATCTCGGAGTGGTTCGTCGTGCAGGTTGGTGACCGGATAGTGGGACCCGGCGACCATTTTCGAGACGGTACGGGGGCCTTTTGCGAGCAGTCCGTATCATGGAAGCCCGGAGGCCTAAGACCCTTGAGCCTTCACAGCTGCGAAGAGACATCGCCTCCTCAACGGCCGTCTTCTATCGCCTTTACCACGGAGAGTCTTCTCAACAGCTCTTTAAATTAATTCTACCCTCTCCCTTTTTATCCAGAACGACACGTGCGGGACTGAAGTGCTACCCTTTCACAGTGCAATCTAAAGGGTCTCGAACCAAACGATTCAGCACTTTATAAGTTTGTCGCTCAATTAAAGCCTGGAACTCTTTACCAGCGCATGTGTTCCCACCTAACTTTCATCCTGGGACTTTTAAGCGAGGCGTGAAGAAGCATCTCACTAAGCCGCCATAGTGGAGGCCACCATACCAGTAGTTTGGCTTTTGGAATGGTGTCCACTACTTCTGAATTCCACTGACTGCTTACCATCAGCCAGAGTAGAGGCACTTTGGCAGGCTAATATAAAAAAAAAACTTATAGCGTTTTTATTCCTCGGATTCCTTTCATTCCAAACAATTTCCCGTTTAGTTTTAAACGAGATCAGTTTCCAGTGAGCCTATGTTTCGCGATGACAATTAATGAGTGTGGATCTAAATATTAACTGTTTTTCGCATGGTCAGCTTTATGTGGATTTGCCACGTGTAAGTAATCCTAGCAGCCTGTGTGGCTTTGATCCGCGATGGCTATACGTCTAATATTGTAGATAGAGAAGCATTTACTGTAAAGATTTTTCTTATTCACCTAAACGAAGATGTTTATAATTCAAAACAAACCAAAAGATATATCCAAAAAATGCTGCCCAAAATCACTATTCCACGCGGACGAAGTCGCGGGCACAGCTAGTTGTTAATATATTTGATATAGGTAGGCCTACTAAACGTGCTGCGCAAATGAGGCAGCGCCATCTGGAAGAAATTAGTGACGAGAGGGCGAGATGTAAATATAGAGATATAAAGTTCTTATCAACACTTTTGCTAATCGCTGAACCCTGAATCCTAGAAACCACAAACCGAAACCAAAAGTGATAACCTACTAACAATAAAGAATCATCAAAATTCATAATTTAACTGACGGAGCAATCGCGTAACAGATATACAAAAAATAAACAGCGGTGCTGTAAAGGCAGGTTTATGACCGCTCGCTGCTGTTGGAATTTTCCACGACCATAAGGCTCCAACTTGGCTTAACGAGTACCAAATTATAGTGATAATCAGAGTCCACTGCTTTTAAAGCATGAGGACGCTGAAAATGAAATGACACAAATTGTCACCCATCCACGGTCACGTTGTTTCTACCAAAAAAAAGAATTTTGGCAATCAGTTCACAATTTTAACATGGACATGTGAATGTCAGAAAATTCGTCGTGAAAGACACCGATGCATTGCTTTACACGTCTTCACTCCTTGCATACGAAAATAAAAAATATAAAATTAAAGCCAAACTACTAATTCAATTTAAAAAAAAATATAGGACCCGATTTTAGAGTATGCTCTTTCAAATAAAAAAAAGTTTTTCAAATTGGTTCATAAATGGGCGAATTCTGTTTTAACAAACATACAACTACTGAACCATTTTTTATGATAAAAATATGGGACCAATTTCAAAGTATACCCTCTCAAACAAAAAAAAAATTTTCAAATCGGTTCATAAATGACCGAGAGTGACAAATATAGTTATGAGGTAACAAACATACAAAAAACAAAAAAAACACGACCCGAGTTGAAAACCTCCTCCTTTTTAAAGTCGGTTATAACATACGTTTTGCAGTAATTCTTGAACGTTGTATTCGCCCAAAACACGGTGCAATGTCATTGGAGGCACTTTGGTTCTTAAGTTCAAGGTGTATAATTGACCAAGGCCGCGTAGAAGTGATAACATTTCAGTTTCATTATATTTCTTATTTCGTTCAGCTTCGAGTCTGAAACAAAGGAAGGAAATTTCTAACGATGTAGAATTTGCCTAAAATTTTTAATGACTTTTATTACGATTCATATTGAAATTTTATCGACTGTTCTCATTATCATTATTAGCCTAAAGATATTTACAGCTGAATATGGGAGTAGTTGAAGGATTTTTAGAAAGATCAATCCTGAAGTTTGTATAACTATGTATCCAACCGTTACGATAATTAGGTCGTCAGTTCATTGCCATCGCGAGAAAGCCCACACTACGAATATATCTACTAGTATTAACTATATTGAGATATCTATGTCACTATACACGTTATAATTTACCTTCCGTGGGTCATTAAATTGTTATCAAATTGTTAATATAACAACTCGTATAATAATTTTGTTGGTAAAAGTAATCGGTTGTAAAAAATACTTTTTTATTATTTGTCTTTTTAACATTGAATCAATAATTTAATATCTTTCATAATTAACTCGAACTTAAAAAGAGGAGCAGAAGTTCTTACAATTTCTTGGCGAGTTCTGTAACAGCTCTCTTACTGATTCTATTATTGGTGCAAATTCCAACTGCTGGAAATATAATCTTTTCGACGGGAATTCCTTCTGGCATCTGAGTCATCACCAGGGGCGCACTGTAGTACTTGTCGAATGTTATCCATACTAACGATATCGAACATCCCAGTCCAACTACTAATATTACTATCCAAACGATTCTGCGAAACGAACATATTAAATTAGTTAGGTAAATGCACTAGGCAATGTACAAAGAACCAGTGATGGACATATCTTGTAGAATAAGAGTAGGAATGAGTTTTTATATGTTAGCAATATTTATTGACCATCGAACTATCAATATCTTACGTTTTTTTTAAATTCAGTATTTAAAAAAAATATTTGGCTGGAGCCATACTGTTGTTACAAAAGTTATTAGTGAAGTAGGTAGAAGTTTGCCTTTGAATTTATTAACTACTAGCTGTTGCCCGCGACTTCGTTCGCGAGATTTCAGATGGTCTCTATGAGAATATTGCGTGCCTGATTTTATGGCAATCGTACATTGTATCAGTATTATTTATTTATTTATTTATTTTTTAAACTTCATGCACATAGGTACAGAGGCGGACTTAATGCTATAAGCATTCTCTACCAGTCAACCTTAGGTGATGCAGAGATAAACAAAGTTGGTGCAGTTATTGAAAAAGAATGATACAAATCTCTAATTGTTATGATCTAAATTAAAAGTATAAAAATAAAGTATTATCCGTCTCTATGGCGAATCCAGTTTAAACCCGCTACCGCTAAAACTGACAAACCACTTTCACACAAACTTGCGACTCTTATTTGCCCATTTAATAAGGGGGGTTGCTAAATAATAAAAAAAGAGTATTTTCTAGTAATTTGGTAATCCTACTATAAAAACTATAGAAATTTTATACATACTTTGCCACCCCTTTATACCCCCTTAGGGGATGGATTTCGCAAAATTCCGTCTAAGTGAGCACCTATATCCTAATAGGAACGACGATGCAAAGTTTGAGATTCCTAGCACTTGTTGTTTCTGAGATTTCGTGATAAGTGAGTGAGTGACCTTTTGCTTTTATGTATATAGATAGCATTTTTATATTGTTTAAATACTGTTTTTCATACTATTTTTAATCTCCCATTCATACAAATCCTCTTTCACCTACCTAAAGATATCCCTCGTAAAAACAATATACAATACACAAAAGCAAATTTTCACTACAATAACTTTCCCCTTTCCCTTCTTCCCTATTACACTTTTTCTCCACTCTCCACAGTTTCCTCCTTCCTCTCTTCCCCTCCCCCTTCTCCTCTTTACCTCCTTCAGCATTTCTTGCCCTTTCCTCCACTTCCCTGTACCTTGCCTCCTCGTTTTCCCCTCTCTTCTCTCTTCCTTCTCCTTTCTTTTCCTCCTGTCCTCTCCCTTCCTATCGCTTACTATCCCTTCCCCTCCCTTTTTCCACCATTCGTGAAATCCTTTCTTTCCGCGTTCCTTCCCCCTCCCTTCATCTACTGTCTCCCTCACTTCCCTCTCACTTTCCTCTCATTTTCCCCTCATTCACCCCTCACTTAACTCTCACTCCCCCTCACTTCCCCTCTCACTTCCCTCTCACTTCCCCCTCACTGCCCCCTCACCCAACTCACTTCTCCCTCAATTCCCCCTCACTTCTCCCTCACTTCCTCGTTTCTTCTCCGTCACTTTCCCCTCACTTCCCCTCACTTTCCTCTTACTTTCCTCTAACATTCCCCTCACTTTACCCTCACTTCTCCCTGGCTTTCCTCCGACTTCTTCCTGACTTTCTCCTCACTTCTCCCGCATTTCCCCCACACTTCCTCTTCACTTCCCCCTCACTTCCCCATCACTTTCCTCTCACTCCCCCATCACTTTCCTCTCACTCCCCCATCACTTCTTTCCCCTCCCGTCCTCCTTCTCCTCAATTCCTCCTTTTCTTCCCTCCTTTTCCTCCCTCCTTTCCCTCCCTCCCCCTCTCTGTAAATTTCAAAAGCTAAAGATCTTTGTATAATATACAATAATATTTCATCCCTAATTTCACCCCTCTAAATTCACTTCTGTTAAAATAAAATTATAAGTATATTTTTTATTTAAACAGAAGTATTCCAAAACAAAATTACAAAACTGTAAGTTAAAAAATGAAGAAGATTCATACAATCAATTTCATCCCTTTTCACACACTTAGGAATTAAATTTTAAAAACCCTTTTTTAGTACAACCTCTAGACATTTAGACAAACACACCCTCCAAATTTCAAGTTACTACGACCAGCAGTTTAGGCTGTGCGTTGTCTGTTAGTCAGTCAGTCAGTCAAGACAAAGCCCTATATAATATGTATGGGTGTATGGATGTATGGATTAGACGTATAGCCATCGAGGATCAAAGCATACAGGCTGCTAGGAATGCTAATACGTGATAGAGCCACATAAAGCTGACCGTGCGAAAAACAGCTAATACTTAGATCCACGCCCACAACTTTTAGTTGTGTCTGACCTTGGGCTTTATTAATTGTCATCGCGAAACATAGGCTCACTGGAAACTGGACTTATTTAAAACTAAATGGAAGATTGTTTAGAATGAGAGGAATCCGAAAAATAAAAACGCTATCAGCTATTCCGTAACCTGTTAGTCTCTGTTTCTATCAGAAAATGTTCGACGTGATTTTTTAAATTGGCATAATTTTTTATTTATGAACCGATTGACATGAAACAAACACTAAATGTTAAGTGAAGCTTACCACAATGTATTAGTGAAAACCATATCAAAATCGGATAAGCCGTTTCTGAGATTAGCGTGAACAAACGCACAGACAAACAGACTAACAGACAAACAGACAAACAGACAAACAGACAAAAATTGTAACAATCATTGTTTTGGGTTCTATTTGCGTTGATAAAGGCTCCAATAATTTTTTTTCTCATATATTTTCCATGTACAGACAGCGATCGGTTACATTTTTATTATATGTACTAGCTGTGCCCGCGACTTCGTCCGCGTGGAATAGTGATTTTGGACAGCATTTTTGGATATATCTTTTGGTTTGTTTTGAATTTTAAACATCTTCGTTTAGGTGAATAAGAAAAATCTTTAAAGTAAATGCTTCTCTATCTACGATATTAGACGTATAGCCATCGCGGATCAAAGCCATACAGGCTGCTAGGATTACTTACACGTGGTAAATCCACATAAAGCTGACCATGCGAAAAACAGTTAATATTTAGATCCACACTCATTAATTGTCATCGCGAAACATAGGCTCACTGGAAACTGAACTCGTTTAAAACTAAACGGGAAATTGTTTGGAATGAAAGGAATCCGAGGAATAAAAACGCTATAAGTTTTTTTTTTATATTAGCCTGCCAAAGTGCCTCTACTCTGGCTGATGGTAAGCAGTCAGTGGAATTCAGAAGTAGTAGACACCATTTCAAAAGCCAAACTACTGGTATGGTGGCCTCCACTATGGCGGCTTAGTGAGATGCTTCTTCACGCCTCGCTTAAAAGTCCCAGGATGAAAGTTAGGTGGGAACACATGCGCTGGTAAAGAGTTCCAGGCTTTAATTGAGCGACAAAAGTATAAAGTGCTGAACCGTTTAGTTCGAGACCCTTTAGATTGCACTGTGAAAGGGTAGCACTTCAGTCCCTCACGTGTCGTTCTGGATAAAAAGGGAGAGGGTAGAATTAATTTAAAGAGCTGTTGAGAAGACTCTCCGTGGTAAAGGCGATAGAAGACGGCCGTTGAGGAGGCGATGTCTCTTCGCAGCTGTAAAGGCTCAAGGGTCTTAGGCCTCCGGGCTTCCATGATACGGACTGCTCGCAAAAGGCCCCCGTACCGTCTCGAAAATGGTCGCCGGGTCCCACTATCCGGTCACCAACCTGCACGACGAACCACTCCGAGATTATGCGCAACCTGGTGGGGCAGTCTCTTTTTTTTTGGTTAGGTCTAATAGGCCCTTGTACAATGCCGCGGGCGGCCAGCGGCACCACCGTTTATACGGGTCTCCCTGGCCGGCGGGTTGACCCACACCACCCACACAATGACTCCGCGGATACTCAGCTGGTCCCACACATGCTGCGAGGTTTGTCATCTCTGCATCAGTTGGGCCTCCGGCTCTCGCGCTTACCGAACGAAACGCAATAATATGGATACTATTACTCTTACGTCGAAAACTATGAGAGGGTAGTACATCCCTGGTCGATCCGACCCATTCATGTTGAAACCAGCGTAAATCGACTACTACTATTTCGTAATTCACTTCAATTCCACCTATTCCGTAATGAAACGTGTTAACAAACATGTTTTTATCACAAAAATTAAAAAATAAAATAAATCCAGAAAATATAAATCTAACTTGTATTTACATTTTAACTAATAAAGTATTTACATTTTAATTTACATTTTAATAAAGAAATAAGACGTGTTAACCTAACTTAAAAACAAACTAAGCTAAGCTAAATACATACTACATTTATGACGTGATTATTTAAATTGGCATAATTTTTTTATTTATAAACCGATTGACATGAAACAAACACTTAATGTTAAGTGATGCTGACCACAATGTATCAGCGAAAACCATATTTAAATCTGATAAGCCGTTTTTGAGATTAGCGTGAACAAACGCACAGACAAACTTCGTTCGCGTGAAAATTCAGATGTGTGCCTGTATGAGAATATTTCTTACCTAATCTTACGGCAATCGTACATTGTATATTAGTAATAAATATCAGTATAATCCGTCTCTAAGGCGAATCCGATTTAAATCTATTCACCCGCTACCCCTAAAACAGACGAAATTTTGCGATATTTAACGAAACTTGGCACTCCTATTTTCAAAAACTATAGAAGCTCCATACAAATTTTGTTCCCACTTATACTCCAGGGAAATAAATTTCGCAAAATCCCGTCTTAGAGAGCACCTATTTTCAAAATTTGAAACTCCTAGCACTTGTAGTTTTTGAGATTTCGTGATGAGATGAGTGAGTGAGTGAGTGACCTTTCGTTTTTATATATGTATAGCTTTTGCCCGCGGCTTCGCTCGCATGAATATCGTTTTTCAATAGACATTTTTATATTGTTTAAATACTGTTTTGAATACTATTTCTAATCTCATCATCATCACTATTCGTACAAACCCTCTTTCACCTACCAAAAGATATCCCCCGTAAAACAACATACAATACACAAAGGCAAATTTTCACTACAATAACTTTCCCCTTCCCCTCCCTTCCCCTCCCCTCCCCTTCCTTCCCCTCCCGTCTCCCTCCCATCTCCCTCACTTTCCCTCACTTCGCACTCACTCACCACCACTTCTGACTCCTCACTTTCCCTCACTTCCCTCACTTTCCCTTACGTCCCCTTCACTTGCCCTTCACTTGCCCCTCACTTGCCCTTCACTGCCTCCTCACACCTCTAAATTCCCTCTTCCTTTTTTATGTTTACACAACGCCATCTAGACCCAAAGTAAGCATATTATATGCTTGTATTATGGGTTCTAGAATACGGATAAACATACTTAAATACTTTTATTTTTGTAAATAGATACATATTATACATATAAACACCCAGACCAATGCAAATAGACATGTTCATGCTACAAATACTTGCACTGAGCGGTAATCGAACCCGCGACCTCACAGTCCATACACAGTACCACCGAAATACAGAGGCAGTCGATTTCCCCCTGACTTTCCCCTCCCTTTTCCCTGACTTCTCCCTCACTACCCCCGCACTTTCCCCTCACTTCTCCCTTCCTTTCCTCTTCCTCCCCCTCCCTTCCCCCTCCCTCCAAATTTCAAGTCGCCAACTTCAAAAGCAAAGATCTTTCCATACAATATTTCATCCCTTATTTCACTCCTATAAATCCACCCCAGTAAAAAAAAAATTATGAGCGTATTTTTTATTTAAATAAAAGTATTCCAAAACAAAATTTCAAAGCTGTAACTTAAAAAATGAAGACGTTTCATACAATCGATTTCATCCCTTTTCATACACTTAAGGGTTGAATTTTTAATAAGCCTTTCTATGTACACTTCTAGACATTAAGACAAACACACCCTCCAAATTTCAAGTCGCTACGACCAGCGGTTTAGGCTTTACGTTGTCTGTCAGTCAGTCAGTTTTATAATATGTATGGATGTATGGATTAGACGTATAGCCATCAAGGATCAAAGCATACAGGCTGCTAGTAATGCTAACACGTGATAGAGCCACTTAAAGCTGACCGAAAAACAGCTAATACTTAGATCCACACCCACAACTTTTAGTGTCTTACCTTTACTTTAATTACTTAATTAATTAATTACTTTAATTAGTCATCGCAAAACATAGGCTCACTGGAAACTGGACTCGTTTAAAACTAAATGAAAGACTGTTTAGAATGACACGAATCCGAGGAATAAAAACACTATCAGCTATTCCGCAACCTGTTAAAATATCTGCTTCTATAAGATTTCGTAATAAATTAACGAATGTTCGATGTGATTCTTTAAATTGGCATAACTTTTTTATTTATGAACCGATTGACATGAAACAAACACTAAATGTTAAGTTAAGCTTACCACAATATATTAGTGAAAACCATATTTAAATCGGATAAGCCGTTTCTGAGATTAGCGTGCACAAACGCACAGACAAACAGACAAACAGACAAACAGACAAAAATTTTAAAAATCATTGTTTTGGGTTCTATTTGCGTTGATATAGGTCCCAATAGTATTTTTTCTCATATATCTTCCATGTACAGACAGCGATCGGTTACATTTTTATTATATGTATAGATAGATAGCTTTATTTGAACTAGAATGATTTTTGCATGAAGTAAACAGATGTTAACAACTTATCTGTGTTCATCTTAATTATCTATCTATCACTGGTGCAAAAGACTATAGTTTTTATTTGTTAATAACATTAAAACCGAATTGCAGTGTCCTACATTAAATACAGCAGAAATGTAGAAAAACACAGCACCTTAAACTTTGTATTGTATTTGTATCAAGAATTGTATTAAAACAATCACTATTATTTAGGAAATTGCAAAAATACCACAAATACGCGCTTAAACTTAAAGTGTCCAATACTGGTGCCTTTTCTATAGACATTAATAATCTTACATAACTACAATGGCGTAAGCAAAATGTGTAGTAATATAATACTAGTTTGATGTGGATATTGCTAAGGAGACAGTATAACTACCAAGATTCAAATTTTTTTGACGTGAAAACTTCTCCTAGCATTGGTACCTACAGCATAAAAGGATACATTTAGCCTGCTATATTTTAGTTTATCCTTGACCATTATAAAAAAACTACTAAGTAACTAGGTACTTCAAAAGTTACGATGGTTCTTAGTATATATAGTTTAACTATCGAAATATACCTTTAGGCCGTTAACATGAATGAAAACAGTGATTATCCAATTATTATCGTGAAATCGTGAACAAGTATCACGCCCTCGTATGCAATAATTACGAACAAAAAACTGTTCAAACCAACTGTTCAAACTGTTCAACATCTGCCATCCCTATTAACTCTGTTGTTAATCTGTCGTCACACGCTCTCCTCAGATTTTTTCGTTGTCACACTTTATTGTTGTAATCAGTTGGTGAGAAACAGAGACGCATCCATAGAAGTTGTATACTCTCGCATCAAAGACCAGAGGCCCTAGACAAGTGCCAAAGATTTCTATTTTATTCATAGAATAGATAACAAAATGTATAGGATTGACATAAGCTTTGGCGTTAGCTTATGTCAATCCAATACATTTTTTAATCTATTCTATGAATAGAATAGAAATCTTTGACACTTGTCTAGGGCCTCAGAGGGCCTAGAAAGTCGGCAAAAAATTCTATTCTCTAACGACAATGTTGGCGTTAGCTTATGTCAATCCCATACATTTTTTAATCTATTCTATGAATAGAATAGAAATCTATGCCAATTGTCTAGGCCCTCAGGAGTTTTCAAGCCAGCTATAGTCTCATTGACAGTCTACTTTATTTTAATTTTAAGCTCACAAAAAGTTATCTTAAGCTTTGGACCCAATGACGAAGTATCTTGTGTCGTAAATGCGTATAATTTCTGGCTGTTTGTACGAGTCTACAACAAATGATTACGTTTTGGCATAACAAAGTAATACACCTAGGAGTAAAACATATAAGAAATTACGCCGTCAATATAGATATCGGTCGTTGTGTATTTGTTATTTGACCAGAAGAATGCCATGATCATTGGCCTGCATCACACCTGTACCTGATCATACATGGTATGATGCAAGTTGCATAACGTAATATATTTCACATAAAATATAGCAATAATTGCGGTAACTCTAACACTGATGGCGATATCAGAACAGGTTTATAACAGATAATCCTTTCTGTATGCTTAAACGTATCTGGTAAAGACATACATACATAATATATTTAATGCGCAATATCTCAGCAGGTTTGCTTATTAACTTTAAAGCTGATAAGTAGACGTGTTATCTTCAAAAATTGTCAGCTAAATTAAGTATGCGATTTACAAGCAAGCAAAGGTCTTAAGGATGTAATTGCCTGATCTAGTGAACCACCACCGCCACATACGATGGTATGTGGCGGTGGTGGCAACTAAACGAGGTAGCCGCCAACCCGATGGGGTTGGCGGCTACCTCGTTTAGTTATCATTAGAAATAGAAAAAAAAAGATAAACGCTGTACCTTTCAATAAACGGTGTACTTTCTTCAACCAGGTGCTTAAGTCCACCAATAGATGACTCTCTACAATACTCCTTACTGACTGACTTGATACTTGCTTTAAAAATATCTAATTTGCTTTGCTCCAGCGATTTCCTGTGCATATGACGACGATATATTATGTAATTAGGATACGAATTTAGAGAAAATTTATTCATAATTGTAAAACAAGACCAACTTCATTTTATGTTCTATTGATACATTAAATATCAAGGTATTTTATTTTTAAGCATTCCTTGAATTATTTTAATTATGATGAATCATAATTAAATTAATTATGCTAAGCTAAGCTTTGAATGTCTCTCTTAAACAAATACACAGATACTGATACGGCGGACGACTACATATTGGGTACACGAAATTTAATTTTGGAATACTGATTTTACCAAAAACTGATTTAACTTGTAAACAAATGATATGTTTCCCATAGCTGAGTTAGATGGGAAACTAAATAACAGGCGTTAAATATTTCATTGGACGATAAAATCAGTTTGATGGGAGGTTAATAACTGTGATTGATCGACGCTTCTCGTGCAACCAGTCTCTATCGATTCCAAACAGATAACGGCATTCATATATTTTTGGTATTTGTAAATAGATATTTAATATACACATGAATTCGTATAAATAAAATTGAAGTTATTGTCTGTAATACATACACATAGGAAAGTTGCAGAGACTTGCGTGATGAGAGGACAATGAATAACTTATAATATATATTATGTTTTTTAGACTTATTTAAATATAACTTCATGTTTCATTATGATGTTCTCCATAAGCTTTAGTCAAACATTGAACAGACACCAATGTTTAAGTTAAACTTAAAAGTTCAAATTCAATATCATCATATTGAAACAGTTGACATGTTACTTAAACGACATACAACGCCATAAACGATTTGTGACAAAGTAAGTTTAATAAAATACCATGTCAAAATACATTGTTCTAGAATGATATTACCGATTACATTAATATAGAACCGAACCTCTTGTTGTTGAAAGCAAGGCGACTATGGCAAAGCTCGCAACACGTTGCAAAACTTATTGCCTAATAATTGTTACTACCCACATTCACTGGAATATTTTAATTGTGATGTCACAACAAAAGTTAGGTACTTTAATGTATTTTATGGCATTGTAATTAAACAACGTTTCATTTTGAAGACATTTATAATTAATAAATAAGTAATAGGTACCTATAGAATTATTCGAATGAGTGTCTTTGTTTCACTGCTACTACTGACTAAAACCATGCCGTTTCACGTTACCTCACAGACATGCATTCATCCACCTCTTCTTGGGTTTATGGCTCTATGAGTTAGGAATAGTGATTCCTAATCTCATCTACATTCATAATTGTTCCCACTACATTCGCTTCGACTAATTCCTGCTACATATTTATATCATGTTTCACTTTTTCGTCACTCTATTATTGTAGTTTAAAGATATAACTTGTACTAATTCTTTTGCATTGTTCGTATTCGTAAGATTTAGCTGAAAGACTAGTTAGCCCTCCCTAAACATATCCACATTGATTAACCCTCACCCGCCGTCATTTATTTGTCGCCCGCCATCATTACCAGATCGTCGGTCTTTTGTACAAAACTCTGTATAACATAAATATGTTACGCTACTTTTAGCAGTTGTATATCTAGTTCGTTACATTACCTACACTTGTTATTACATCCAAATGTTGTGGTCAAGCGGCCATTGAAATGCTTTCGCCATCGTGTCATGCGAAATTGCTGACGCTGGCGCCTCCGGCGGTCACGCGCACTTGCGCAAGATAATCTGAATAAAACAATGATACTGATGATATGCATATTTTTTTTTTATTCAGGGTCATCTTATTGAATAGTCTTTTTTAGTTGGTAAGTGAGGTTATTAGCACCGAGAGGTTTTAGAATTTTTCTTTCTATTACCAGACGTGCAACAGCGGCGCGTAGCGGCGATTAGCTACTACCAATTTTTTTAATTAGGTTCATATTTATCTTCGGCATTTATCATCATCGAATCGACTTCATCTCTTACTGTGCTAAATAGCTACCTATATTTTAAGCAAGATGCACATTGTGTACCTATCTACGCAATGTGAATCAATGCTGGTAAATGATTCAAGCCTAAAACGACTTTACTTTGTAGCAGGCAGTCAATGGATTCGAGAAGTGGTGGACGCTAATTCAATTTCTATCATGTCAACCTCATGTATCATTTTTCCTCAGCGTGCTTATAATGAAAAAAAGAAAAACAAAACGTTTGTAAAACTCACAACACATTATTGTTTTTTAACATTAGAAACATTACAGTATTTGTGTGCAGTGGCACACAACATCAACAAATAAATACAATTACACATAATATCTATTACTACTACGAGTTCACTGACTTATCTACTCACTTACCTTTGGTTGTATACCTTGAAACATCGTAAATATTTTGTAGGGCACGGTAAAGAGAACCTAAAGTCGGCTTTGAAAGTATTAGACACTATTACATACATTGTAATCAAATACTAAATTCAGACGTATCTAATAATAAAATAGCATAGCTAAAGTGGTAGGAATACCTAGTACCTATGCTTTTGCTTTAGTGTCCGCTATATTGCATTGCATATTGCATGTTGCATGCTAAATAGGGAAAAATATCGATGAAGTACAGTACAATACTAACGTCTATTAGACACGTAAGTGTCAATCAACTTTATAGCAGATAATTACCATTACATATTCTCACACTAGCATAGGCTTATGAGGTTTTCAAGCGCATTTTTATTAATTAGGTAACAAGTTATTTCAATAGGATTAAAAAAAATAAAATGAACACAAGAAGAAGTTTCCACAATGATGTATCCATTTTAAGCCATATACTAGTATCTGTTATACTGAGCGTGCATATTATAATAATATAGACAGCTACCTATTACAGGTACTTACTGATTAGAAAATATATTTTTTATAAACAATAAAAGAAAGAATATAAAATAATCAGGTGATGAACATTGCAATGAATATAATCGGAAGGCATTCATCTTACGAAATTGAGGCACTCAACCTTGGCTGCATTAAGATGATACCTAACTTCGCAACTAAGACCGCATAGTTCACGATGAAAGTATATAAAAACATGTATAAGGAAATATCATGTGCATTTATGCAATAAATGCTTATTTATAAGTAGTAGTTAAACATAAAAACATTACGCTTATTGTTAGTATGTAAGTAGAGCGTAGAGTAAATATATTCACTGTACTAGCTGTGCCCGCGACTTCGTCCGCGTGGAATAGTGATTTTGGGCAGCATTTTTTGGATATATCTTTTGGTTTGTTTTGAATTATAAACATCTTCGTTTAGGTGAATAAGAAAAATCTTTACAGTAAATGCTTCTCTATCTACAATATTAGACGTATAGCCATCGCGGATCAAAGCCACACAGGCTGCTAGGATTACTTACACGTGGCAAATCCACATAAAGCTGACCATGCGAAAAACAGTTAATATTTAGATCCACACTCATTAATTGTCATCGCGAAACATAGGCTCACTGGAAACTGAACTCGTTTAAAACTAAACGGGAAATTGTTTGGAATGAAAGGAATCCGAGGAATAAAAACGCTATAAGTTTTTTTTTTATATTAGCCTGCCAAAGTGCCTCTACTCTGGCTGATGGTAAGCAGTCAGTGGAATTCAGAAGTAGTGGACACCATTCCAAAAGCCAAACTACTGGTATGGTGGCCTCCACTATGGCGGCTTAGTGAGATGCTTCTTCACGCCTCGCTTAAAAGTCCCAGGATGAAAGTTAGGTGGGAACACATGCGCTGGTAAAGTGCTGAACCGTTTGGTTCGAGACCCTTTAGATTGCACTGTGAAAGGGTAGCACTTCAGTCCCGCACGTGTCGTTCTGGATAAAAAGGGAGAGGGTAGAATTGATTTAAAGAGCTGTTGAGAAGACTCTCCGTGGTAAAGGCGATAGAAGACGGCCGTTGAGGAGGCGATGTCTCTTTGCAGCTGTGAAGGCTCAAGGGTCTTAGGCCTCCGGGCTTCCATGATACGGACTGCTCGCAAAAGGCCCCCGTACCGTCTCGAAAATGGTCGCCGGGTCCCACTATCCGGTCACCAACCTGCACGACGAACCACTCCGAGATTATGCGCAACCTGGTGGGGCAGTCTCTTTTTTTTTGGTTAGGTCTAATTGGGCCCTTATATATAATTGGGCCCAGCGGCACCACCGTTTATACGGGTCTCCCTGGCCGGCGGGTTGACCCACACCACCCACACAATGACTCCGCGGATACTCAGCTGGTCCCACACATGCTGCGAGGTTTGTCATCTCTGCATCAGTTGGGCCTCCGGCTCTCGCGCTTACCGAACGAAACGCAATAATATGGATACTATTACTCTTACGTCGAAAACTATGAGAGGGTAGTACATCCCTGGTCGATCCGACCCATTCATGTTGAAACCAGCGTAAATCGACTACTACTATTTCGTAATTCACTTCAATTCCACCTATTCCGTAATGAAACGTGTTAACAAACATGTTTTTATCACAAAAATAAAAAATAAAATAAATCCAGAAAATATAAATCTAACTTGTATTTACATTTTAACTAATAAAGTATTTACATTTTAATTTACATTTTAATAAAGAAATAAGACGTGTTAACCTAACTTAAAAACAAACTAAGCTAAACTAAATACATACCACATTTATGACGTAATTATTTAAATTCATGCTACAAATATTTGCACTGAGCGGGAATCGAACCCGCGACCTCACAGTCCATACACAGTACCACCGAAATACAGAGGCAGTCGATTTCCCCCTGACTTTCCCCTCCCTTTCCCCTGACTTCTCCCTCGCTACCCCCGCACTTTCCCCTCACTTCTCCCTTCCTTTCCTCTTCCTCCCCCTCCCTTCCCCCTCCCTCCAAATTTCAAGTCGCCAACTTCAAAAGCAAAGATTTTTCCATACAATATTTCATCCTTTATTTCACTCCTATAAATCCACCCCAGTAAAAAAAAAATTATGAGCGTATTTTTTATTTAAATAAAAGTATTCCAAAACAAAATTTCAAAGCTGGTACACTTTTAGACATTAAGACAAACACACCCTCCAAATTTCAAGTCGCTACAACCAGCGGTTTAGGCTTTACGTTGTCTGTCAGTCAGTCAGTCAGTCAGGACAAAGCCTTTTATAATATGTATGGATGTATGGATTAGACGTATAGCCATCAGGGATCAAAGCATACAGGCTGCTAGTAATGCTAACACGTGATAGAGCCACATAAAGCTGACCGAAAAACAGCTAATACTTAGATCCACACCCACAACTTTTAGTGTATTATCTTTACTTTAATTACTTAATTAATTAATTACTTTAATTAGTCATCGCAAAACATAGGCTCACTGGAAACTGGACTCGTTTAAAACTAAATGAAACACTGTTTAGAATGACAGGAATCCGAGGAATAAAAACACTATCAGCTATTCCGCAACCTGTTAAAATATCTGCTTCTATAAGATTTTGTAGTAAATTAACGAATGTTCGATGTGATTCTTTAAATTGGCATAACTTTTTTATTTATGAACCGATTGACATGAAACAAACACTAAATGTTAAGTGAAGCTTACCACAATATATTAGTGAAAACCATATTTAAATCCGATAAGCCGTTTCTGAGATTAGCGTGCACAAACGCACAGACAAACAGACAAACAGACAAAAATTTTAAAAATCATTGTTTTGGGTTCTATTTGCGTTGATATAGGTCCCAATAGTATTTTTTCTCATATATCTTCCATGTACAGACAGCGATCGTCTACATTTTTATTATATGTATAGATTATGATAAAAATAACGCAGTGTCAAAAAAAAATGTTCTATGGAAAGTTTAATTGTTATTATGTTTTTGGAAACAATATTTCTATATTGACTAATTTTTAACTTTCTTTAACATTGTGTCCTTTACCACAATAAATAAGGCAGTTTAAAGTGTAAATCAATTAAGTAGTCTTACCTAATTGGTTAGGTTATCCGAACAAAGTACTGAGTAACTAAGTAAGAGTAAGTACAGTGTCGGCAGCGCAATTAGGTAATTTGATTTTTATGTAACATGATCAGGAAGGGATTCTGATGCTATAGAAATAATATTTTAAACTAAGCTGTATACATGCACGTAGCTGCGAGTCCTTTAGATTTATACTTTCGCTTGTCAGACAACCTGATTTTCTCAAAATCGAGCTGATTCATCTTTCGATCGTGTGCCGCCCTTATCCATTATTACTTTATATTTACACCTTTAAGTACAGGGTTTACGGTTTTACAGACGGGTAATAGTAAAACGTTAGCCAAGAGCGCTTACCGATCGCGCAATCGTTTTGTGGAGGTGGATGGACCAAAGCCTGACCGTTCGCCACGACCCACGCTGCAAACATCAAAGAGCTTTGTACGATGACACTGGTTCTGTAATTACAACCTTTTGTATTTTTATTTTAAAGATTCTTGTGTTCATTTTTAGTGAAGTGTAATTTGTGTAATTTGACAGAATTTTTGTATCTCTATAAGGATTTTTTTTAATTAGAAGGTTAGTAATTTTCTTTTAAATTAATAGACGTTAAGTAAATTTTAAATTTTCTGAATTTAAAGCAAAAATGTGCAGTGTTTAGTAGTGTAGAGCAAAAGGTTATATGTACCTCAACCCTAAAAAATACTGTAGTATCACTACATGAGAGACGCTGTTGAGCTGCAGTTTTCAAGGCTGTATTGAAAAAGTTATCATGTCTTGATAGTTATTTTTATAGTGATAAATAAACGTTCAAAGACTCAAAATCATAGTCATTTAATGTGTCTTGACCTCTTCCGAGTATAAGAAGGTGAGCCGATGCGCCACGCTTATTAATGTCATAATAATTGGCGATAATAGGCAATGTAGACCAATGACATCGCAAAAAAAAAACATGTAGAACAATGACCCTGGAAAAAATAAAGGAAGTTCTTAAAGATTAAATTACCAAAATTAGTAAAAAGAAACATAGTTTGCAATAGTTTATGAATTTTTAACGAAAGTCAATCAATTTAGAAAATCTTCGTCCGTTTAAACCGAGAAAAACTGTTGTTGCTTCTGTCTGTCTGCTTCTCATTTTATGCAACAACATCTTCAAGCACCTACCTACATGCTCCACTTTAGTCCTGTAGAGCCGTTTTTACGATGTGATTAGCGATTAGGGTCAAACTGTAATTCAAAAATGAATAAGATGGTTCTACAAATAATAGTTTTAGTTAATAATTATCTGGTCCAATGCCCTGCAGTGGACGTCTTTAAGCTGATAATGATATCGCATAATCATACCTGTCTAACTTTAGACTATTTAATCTAAAATTAATTAAATTAGTAGTGTTTTCAACATTTGCCCCTTAACCTTTGAGAATTCGTTAGAGCACAACATTATATTCTAGTCACTGATTAAGTTTATATTTTGAATACCTTTTATATCGTCATATCAACAATATCATCAGCTGTCTAGCTTTATTATTACGCAGCCAAATCATAAGCATCGTTTTGTAAACGACTCTTTGGTTGAGGTAAAAGGCACAAAACGCGAGAAACAAATTCTCGAACATTGACCAATGTTTAATTATCCGGAGATGGTTTGAAAGTGTGTTATGTTATGATACTTCGACCTTAAGGGGATTGTTCGAACACGTGGCTTCCTAAGTTAGAAAAGTAATAAATATACACTGACTGATCATTAGTGTCAAGTGTACTCTACCCATAAAGAGACAAATAGATGGTAAAATAATTACACATAAAATTAATGCTTTTGGTAAACTGTGTCTAACGTGAACAACAAATGTTTAAGTTCACCGGTAAGGATGCTAAAAATACTATCTAAAGGTTAGATTTTACAGTTATATTATAAACAAAATATCAATTAAATATTCACTATCTAACACTAGTTGCGTTAATACTGCGTAAATATAATAGATTCCAGTTATATAACCTCAATATTTTTGTTATTAAAATCGGGAATTGTTTGTACCCCAAATTCGGATAGGTTAGTTAGGTCTTAAACTAATAGGCAATCACAACAATTTTTTTTTCCAGATGCCTTAAAGTTGTTGCTTTTATTACAAGAAGTTCTAAAGATAATTCCATCACTACTTGCACTTTTTTACACAATAAATAAATTGGAAACTAAGAAGAAGTTACAATATAAAAAAAAACATCATTCTTAATGAAAGACTCTTAGTATCTCGTGACGCGTATCGATAGTAAAAACATATATTTAAAAAACTGCACTCGTAATGCCACAAAAAGGAAAACATAAAATATGGGCTTTATGTCATCACATTAAAACTTCAAAGTGAAGATTAACTGGGTCACATGTAGGTGTAGACATTTTAGGTCAGATAATCACGGAGTTAACGTAATATCACTTATCTTCTATTTATGTGGCCATGTTCCCATTATATCATTAACCATACCTCAAATTGCAGTCTTTAATTCATAGTATCAAGAAATTGAGAAAGAGGCAATGTCCGTCAATTTACTAATGGCCAATTTCTTTATAAGGATAAAGTCAACTCGAGATCAATTTCTATGGCAATTCAGTTGTTGGTCATAAGTTCATAACTTTTCTATTTTGTACAACCAGCACTAACTTACTGCTGTCCGAACTCTTATAATATTAAATTTTATGTTCTTGCCGACTTAAGTAACTTCAGAATGTCTTTTGGTAAGCCGTCAGTGGAGTTCAGGAGCGTTGGTCACAATTTGGCCATAAATCTAAATAATGAATATCAAATACAGATTTATTATTAAAATCCTTACATTGTGCTGTTAATTATAAAGCTACACTAATTTATTTCTGCAACATAACCTTGACTAACCGTTATGTATAAGTCTAATTACCTAGATTCTAAATTAATTAAATTTTTCAAGGTCCGCAGTTTCTGAAAACAATGAAGTCCTTTATATGGTTGTTCGCGCTATGCACATGCTTGGTGAATAGTTTACCGCCGCCACACCCCGACGTACTGGCTGTACGGCAAGAAGAAGAACTTTTACACCCATTACAAAGAAGTCCAGCATTACGCAATCCACACTTACTAAAGATCTTACCACTGACCAGTTTGTTACATGAAGGGGAAAAACTGGTAAGAAGCAATTATTATTTACTTCGCAACAGTAAACACTAGTTTAGATAAAGCGTGATTTCGTTGCCTCACATTATTATCATCTGACATCTACTTAAAAATACTTATTTATGAATGAAAATGTTTTACAAGTCTTAGATTGTTTTCGCATTCTAACTATGACCGACCTGAATTTAAACTTTCGTTATGAGATTAACGTAATCCCACTCCGAATTGATTAATTTTATGTTAATTTTATGTGCAAATAGACGGTAGTAGATAGAGTTATTAGAGCCACAGAATAGTCTTTCTTTTTATATGACAGTGTAGTGTATACAATGAGAAACACAAGTATTGAAGTAGTTACGTCAGGTAGGCGCTGTGATTCAGCAACTTTAGATAATGATATGTCTTTGACACTGTCTTCTGCAACGTGAGTTATTAGCTCTGAAGATAAATTTTTAGACACTAATTTAAACTTGTTACATTTATTAAGCCTATAAAACTAAAGTAAAAGTATGAGTAGGTACTTACTTTCTTATACGGAAGCCAAATATGAGCGAGATTTATATGAACCAATATTCAGTATTCTAATATTGATCATTTTTTATTAATAGGTATTTCAACGGGAAGCCCACGATGTTCCAAGAGAGGAAATATACAAAATATTGACACATGCTGGCTTGATCTCAAGGCACGCGTTCCCACCGCCCTCAAGACACAATCAAATTTCTGCGGTATTCCCCGAAGACCACTTTAACTTGCACGAAACATACTTCCCTAGTCAAGACTCATTACAGTATTTGTAGATAATTTCGTAGCTTTTTGTATATAATTATATGTAGATAATTACGTTAAAGATAATTCAAGTGTATTGATTGATGAAAAATTAAAAAACAAAATATTCCAGTTGATATATTTAGAAAGTATGTAAAATATAGTGAAACCAAATAAGTAGTATCGTTATTGATTTAATTTTATTAGCGATACCGTGCTACGATTTTTCTGTGTTTGTTTCGAGAAGCATCGTTTTTTTCTTTTTGATTAAGTATTTGGTTGGCATGATCGACGCCGATGTAACCCAGCGTATCAACACTGGCTGGATGAAGTGGCGCCAGCTTTCGGGTGTGTTGTGCGACAGCAGAATGCCAGTGCGTGTCAAGGGTAAAGTCTACAAAACCGCAGTCCGCCCAGCTCTTATCTACGGTGCCAAATGCTGGCTTATAAAAAAGACTCATATCACAAAAATATATATAAGCACACTACTGAGATGAAGATGTTGCGATGGGCAGGAGGTGTCACCCTCAGAGATAAGGTCAGAAACGACCTAATTCGTGGCAGTTTCAAAGTCCGCCCTATTGAAGAAAAACTAAGGGAAACGCGTCTCAGGTGGTATGGGCACATAATGAGAAGACCCGAAGATCACATAACGAGGCAAGTCCTCCACACAAGTACTGGTCCAAAAAAACGTGGTAGACCCCTTCTGACTTGGTCATCTGTGATCAACAATGACCTAAAGAACGCTCAACTGAATGACTCGACAACCCAGAACTGAAAACTCTGGAGAAAAATGACGAGGAGAGCCGACCCCAAATGAAATGGGATAAGGCTAGGCAAAGAGAGATTTGGTTGCTCAACCAGGCATGCTTACAAACGCAAATCACAGCAACTGTGTAACTTTCCTGATGGTTCTCCTCAGCACGCGTTTGTTACGGTAATTGCAGTGACCGAGTTACTCAAGGCTGCTCTTCGCCAGTAAGTCATCTTAGAAAGACATACTGTTGATTCTCTCAAACGCACGATTATAATATGTTAGATTTATCAGAACCAAAGCTTGTACTTATTTACAACCACCCATGTATTGTGGACCTAAGCATATAAAATATACTAGGTTAAGTGTGTAAATAAATATACTAAATATTCGTATAAAGTAAAACGTTCCATTTGATTTTATTGTTGATACTAACTTTGTGACAATATGTGTGAATTTTGATTGCACCGTGGCCTCTTGTTGAATGAAAAATAAACAAACAATTACACTTACAAGGTTATTTTATTACCGACAATACCTCTGACCTTCAATATCTAGTGGTCGCTGTTGTATATCACGATATTTCACAGTTATATCCTTAATTGTACATTAATAATTCAGAACATTTGCACAATAAAACAACCATTCTAATAAATATGAAAATAATACTATAGCCGCTCGTCGGTCATTCGATCTCTCGTAGCACTTAACGTTTGTCAATTATAATAACAATTCAATAGTTATGTCCGACACTAAAACTATTTGTAAACAATTGGTTATAGACTATTGTGCCAATTGTTCGTTTGCTGGCATACATTTTATTGCTGATGATACTAAACATTGGAGTGAAAGGTAAGACAATAGATTGATATCTATAATAGAAAGATGTATCAAAATCGATTACTTATTATTGACTTGGTTTTAATAAGAATTATGTTTGGAACATTATTTAGTCATGTATGCTTATACTACTAAGGTTGTTATAATATCAAGTACATCATATTTAAGTACGTTATCCTGACGGACGCTGTCAAGGGGGGTTATTTTTCGAGTGTATGTATATGTATATGTAAATGTATATAAGTAGTTTATCAGTTGTTTAGTGCCCATAAAACAAGCAAATAAAATTGCTTAATTTGGGGCTAGATGGCGCTGTGTGAATGAGGTAGAATATTATTATTATTATATTATTATTATGTAGGTATGTATACCTGTATGTATGTATGTGATTATGTATGTCTATTTCTTTGCCACGCTCTACAGCCTAAATGGCTTGATGGATTTTAACGTATGAGGTGTCATTAGATACGTATTGATTGTGGGAGTGACATAGGGTATATAAAATTTTAATGTAGCGTCAGCACGAGAAAAAAAAAGGGTTTCATTCTTTTTACTTTGTTTTAGGCAGGCGGGCTTTTTGTTTTTTAATAATGTATATTGCTTGTACCTTTCCATACTATTACACGAAGCAATTTTTATCGTGAAAAACATACAAACTTCTTGTGGCATCCAATTACATGTCTAAAGGGTATCGCAAGAGGCAGCATAGGCTCCATAGGTTCAGATGTAATGAATTTCTTAATACCCTTTTATTTTAAACCACAAAAATTGTGTATATATGATCTTAAAATGCAATAAGTAATTAGTAAATCAATTAAGTAGTTTTAAGTGGAAAGCTGTTAGACAATACATAACATGTAACATATACCTATATACAGATAATTAAGTTTGTATTTCACCAGATTATTATGGCTGGTACTGGTGATTTTGTCTTGGTATGGCTCAGCGTTACTCATAATCGCAGCATGGGAGGCTTTTGTACTTAGTCCGATAAGTTTCGGCGTAGAGACAGTTTACATTGACTGGAATACTAAAATGCCGGCGGTTGCTGTATGTGAAATTGCCAATAATCCTAAGATATATAATGTTTCTGATACGTAAGTGTTTCATTTGAATAATATATTTTGTTTGTTTCTTGCGTTTGTTGAATAGAATTTTCAAGTATAACTCTTTGATGTTAATTATAACTGTACCGCAATAGTACTCGTATAGTGTTTATTTTTAAGATTTTTGTTACACAGTAGTTTGTACTTCTGATTAATGATACTTTCATTTCTCTGTTTCATTCGTTTTTATCGATTAATTTGAAAATGTATAATATATATAGTTTTTTCTGTAGAATATGGACTACTACACATTTACCTGACTTGGAGGACGTGTTGAGAGAAATAGCATACTTCAAGGGAGCGAGCCGCATCCTTATACGCAGTTGTTACCCTGTCTCTGATCCTAACTGTCCCTTATCTAACTACAGTTATTACGCCAAGCTGGTAAGAAGTGATTGCAACAAAATCCTGACGAACTGCTCTTACAACGATCAAGAATTTTCTTGTTGTGAATATTTTTTACCTTTAGAAACTGATGTGGGACCTTGTTTTATTATAAACTCTGTGCAAACAATGTAAGCGTTTAAAATGATTACTTTATTATTCGAAGCCATGAACTTTTTGTAACAGTTACCTATGTGTTTTCTAGAAAACAGCGTCCGTATCCAATGGTGAAAAATATGCAAAATCAGACAGGATCTCTTAAATTCGTAGTGACTATATCATCAGCGGTAAGTTTTCAGACGTGAAACCTATAACGTCGTATTTTATAGTCATAAGAATTGCGTTAACTACTTTACTTGATTAGCAATAACAGAAATTAACAAAGCTTTGATTGGCTCCTTAGTGCGTCCTGTTGATGTTATAACAATGTTAAAAATAAAAACTAACCCAAAACATTGCTCCGAATGTCTTCTGTAGGGCAGACCTCTCTCACTGATATAAAAACTCACTGTGCCTTTAAAAGCTCATGTATACATATCATGTTACTTACTACAATTTTTTGTTTATTTTCCTAGGTGTACACACTAGGAGAAGATGAGGTCCCTACAATAACGACGTCATTCTCTTCCATACTAAAGATCCAGCTCAGTAACAGCTATCGGTAAGATCATGAAAACTCATAATGAGGTCATATATACGAACAATACTTGTAAATATAATGTACTTTGTGTCAATGTAGCATGTTTGTAAAGTTTTACGCGACACAGCATTAGTATTATGAAAAATGAACAGCGCGCCTGGTATTTACTGTGTGAACTAAATTTTCTTCATTACCTATTTAATTTGTCATAGGTGAGACAAACCTGCAAGAGTTTGAAACATTCATTCTAATAGGTTACCTAAATTTTTGTTGTAATCGTATTTATAGACGTTTCTTTTATTTTAATTGCATTAAGTTGTTAATCTATCAAAATTACTTAATTATTTAAAACTACTTTTAGATGATTTCATGCCTATTATAGGCTAATGTACAAATATAAATATTTACACAACGAATGCACATATCGATGTCATACGCCTTTACGTAATAGCAAATTTAAAATATTTATCAGAATTTAAAGTTTTAACACTTATGTCTAGACGTATTCTCGCCATACGCAACATAGAAAACAATCCTCTAATATCGGAGACAACTAGCGAGCAGCGGGCATGCAGGTTCAACGACGAGAATGAAGGTGGACTGTATCCCAAGTACTCCTACAGTGCATGTACAGTTCTCTGTCGTAAGCAAGCACAAATACAAAACTGTAAATGCAACGACCACTTTATGCCGAACACTAGTGAGTGTATCTACTATATTTCCTATATATCCTAATAGCTCTATGGTCTTCTTGCCTTCTGTTTCCCTTCTGTCTAGACATTTAATAAAGATTTGAGCACCATTTTTCTTTCCTTTGAAATTATTTCGTGGTGTTTGCTAGATAAGACATTTTTGTTTTATGACAAACTTCTATCTGAGAAATCGTGTGAAATATTAGGTTACAAAAATAAATAAGCAAGCACTATTAATCTATATAGAAAGAATATAAGAAGTCTCACCTCAGTCTCTTCTTCGACTTTACTCCATATTTGACTCAGTCTAAGAATCATTGCCGTAAAAGGGGTCACACCTAATGTTTAACTTCTACACGAGACATACACGAGACAGAGAACTTTATGTGGTTCATAAATATTAATAGCGTAACATTGCAACTTACTTGTTTATTCGATGATATTCCACTTAAATAAGTTATAACTACTTCGGTGAAAACCGTTGATTAATCTTACCTTAAGAAATATTATACTGTCTTATTTAAAATTATTGTATATAAATATATGTATATATATTTTAAATAAGACAGTGTGTATTATATAACCCTTGGTAATAATGTTAAGAGCAAGTTAAGTAATGCACGAACTGACCTTTGATCAATACTCCAGTGCAATACAGGTTTTACTACATGTCAGTATAATATGTAAATTTTTCGCAACATAGACCCTTTCTATTTAGCTAGTCGAGAGATCTGTGAGTAATTTTATTATTAAACAATGTCAAGATAGACTGTTGTGCCTATGTGCAGCAAAGAACGTCTTCAAGCTCATGCTTAATCAATAGAATAATGTGCGGATCTACATAAATTGTGGGCACTGAAATGTAAAGGTGTAAATCCTATAACACTGAAAGAAGACCTAAACGATCGTGGCTAGTTTAGCCAAAAGACGTCCACTGCTGGATATAGGCCTCCCCCAATTTTCGCCACCGTGGCCGGTCGTTCGCCACCCTCATCCATCGGTTGCCCGCCACCCTTATAAGGTCGTCGGTCCACCTTGTGAGGGGTCTGCCCACGCTGCGTCTTTCGGTTCGTGGTCGCCACTCTAGAACCTTTCTGCCCCAGCGGCCGTCAGTTCTGCGAGCTATGTGTCCTGCCCATTGTCACTTCAGAGAAGCAACTCTGCGAGCCACGTCAGTTACTTTGGTTCGCCTGCGGATTTCTTCGTTTCTCAAACGATCGCGCAGGGAGACGCCTAACATAGCCCGCTCCATCGCCCTCTAAGCGACTTTGAGCCTTCGGATAAGACCCATAGTTAGCGACCACGTCTCTGCTCCGTATGTCATCACTGCCAACACACACTGGTCAAAGACCTTGGTCTTGATACACTGCGGTAGTGCCCAGCCGAGTTGAATTCGACGAGTGACCTCTTTCTCGAAATCGGACTTACCTAATCGGACTGTTTGTCCCAGGTATATGTACTCGTCAACGAATTCGAGCATCGAGCCTCCGAACGTAATAGGAGTGGGTGTAACATGGACATTGATCATGACTTTAGTCTTGTCCATGTTCATATTTAGGTCCACTTGTCGAGAGACTCTACTGAGGTCATCGAGCATTGCACTGAGCTCCTCCACGGTCTCAGCCATGACTACGATATCGTCCGCGAATCGAAGGTGAGTGATGTACTCGCCGTTTATGTTGATGCCAAGTCCATTCCAGGTCTGAAGCTTGAACACGTCCTCCAGTGCAGCGGTGAACGGTTTCGGAGATATAACATCTCCCTGTCGTACTCCTCGCTGCAACTGGATAGGCCTTGAGCTCTAACCATTAATTCGTACTGACATCCACCATGTGCCCACTCTCTCACGTCTCGATCGAATCAAAGGCTTTCTCATAGTCCACAAACGCTAAGCACAGGGGCCGGATATACTCTGTGGACTTATGTATAACCTGCCGCATCGTATGTATGTGATCTATGGTACTACCTTTTCGGAAACCGGCTTGTTCCAGAGGCTGGAAGTCGTCGAACCTGTTTGCGAGACGATTAGTGATGACCCTCGAGAACAGCTTGGAGACGTGACTCAGGAGTATGATAGGTCTGTAATTCTTCAGAAGGGTTTTATCGCTCTTCTTGAAGAACAGCTCCACGACACCCCTGTGCCATGCTTGTGGCGTTTTGCCCTCGAGGAGGACGGCACCAAAGAGCCTCCGAAGGGCCTTCAGGACAGAATTTCCGCCTGCCTTCAGTAGCTCGGCTGTGATTCCATCCTCACCCGGCGCCTTGTTGTTCTTGAGCTGTCTGAGGGCCATACCAATCTCGCACAAGCTGTAGTCCGGGATGTCTTCGGAGTAATGTCGAGTTAACCTAGCTCTTGGATCTGATGCTAGGGAGCTAACAGGTGCATGATGTGTCGTGTATAACTGTCCGTAGAACCTCTCGACCTCCTCTAAAACCTCTGGCTTAGACGAGATCAACCTGCCGCTAGTTTATATATTTATGATCAAATACAAATCTTGTAAGTTTTTTTTGATGCTATTTAAATTTCATTTTCATTAATACTGGGGTCTGGTTCCTGAGTTACATTAATTAAACCATTATCCGTGCGGGCGAAGACGCAGGGCGCAGCTAGTAGAGAATAAAGCCGATCAAGTAACTAAGTCTGCTACCACAATAGTATCAGAATAATCGATCATTGATCTCTTATTGGTTGATTTTGACAAGTTAAGACAAGACAAGAATAAGAGTTCAATGATCGACCATGCGCCCTGCGGCTTCGCCCGCACGGATAATGGTTTAATTAATGTAACTCAGGAACCAGACCGATTTTCGGGATAAAAGAACCCTATGTGCGTCCTTGGCTTCGAATCTATGTAACGTACCTATTTTCATCAACATGGGTTCGACCGTGCAGGCGCTGAGTGGTAACAAACATACACACACACGCACACACAGAAACTTTAGCAGTAATAATGTTAGTAGGATTTTATCGAATTACGACTGGCAATTTCAGGAAACTGAAATATTACTCGTTTTGGAGTCGAGCAATTAGAATTAGAATGTATGAATTTCAGCTGAAGCCGAACAATGTAATATAACTGGAATGAATTGCCTCACTTTGCTGTCCGATTCATTGACGACGCTGAAACCATCCTGGGCCCCAAGACCCGGTCTCTCTTGTAATTGCTTACCTTCTTGTGACGAGACTGAAATCACTATTGTCAGTGATATGATCACACCGTAAGTTTGTACACAGACACTCATTTTTATTACTAAATTATGTACTTATCATTGTTAGGTAATAAAATATTGTGTAGGATCTGCGAATGTGTTTTAGATTTTTACACAATTAATCTTGTTTTTTAAGTACCTAAAATTTTCCATCATTGTGGAGGCCATCGTGATAGCAGACTGACACGATGGTTTTTGTAATGATGTCCACCACTCTAGACCTCACTTACTGCTTACCATCAAACGGAGTGGAATCACTTTGGTGGGGTAGTAAAAATAAGCGCATACTCGAAACTTAACGTCAAAAACATATTTTTCATATAATTATATATCTCTTAATTTATTTATATTTGTATAAATAATATTATATATTATTTATACAAATATAAATATATATATATTGTATTTATATTTGTATAAATAATATTGTTATTATCACGATATTTGTTATTATCCTGTTATTTTTCAGGCTAAAGGGTAAACCAAACAAAAAACGGGCGCCCGTTGAAATGACTCACGCTTTTTTACCCACTGAACGGTTCAAAAGGAACGTTGTTAGGAGCAGACTGGATTTAGTTGGTAAATATCTCGTTATAAAATTATTATTTCATTGTTCTTATTTCTCCGTCTTACTTTCAATAGCAGTGCTTATATTTTAAGTAGATACTTAGTTATATTTTTAGGCAAAATTGCTTGCGCCTGTCGCAAAAATACACGTCACCGATAAGACGTTAAGTAGATGTAGGTAGTAGTAGGTAGTAGGTTGGACGTCCAATTTAATTAATATTTGCTAAATAACCGTTACAAAATAAATATATGATAATATTATACTACGAATATCACTGTATTAAATGTAGTCATAGTGACGCCTAAGTAATTGTGGCAAAGTTCTAAAATGACTAATTTGAACTGTACAGTCAATAATTGTTAAGCACCTTGTTTACAAAACTAATTATCTGCTAACAGTAAATCATTTTCAGTGTCCGTGGGAGGCACAACTGGCTTATTTGTCGGCGCTAGTATATTAAGTTTCGTCGAACTATTTTTCTTCTTCACTGTTCGTTTGTTCAACAATCTTTGGATGAACAGGAAAAAAATCAACAACATTATGGTAGTTAAATCTAAGGAAGAACTTGTTACCCTCAATATCCAGAACATTGAAATGGAAATCAAGAGAATGAAAAAAGATGTGCGTCGCAAACCAAAGATTATTGAGCGAAGACGTGGAAATTATGATTACGATGTCCCGCAACCATACCTAGATTAAAAAAATTCTGTTTAGAAAATATCGAACTCAAAGTGGCACATGAACCCGCTTTTCTGGAGATAATTTACCAGCGCTTAGCAATGCTCTATATTTTGCAGCACATACTCGCTAACGCACACTCTTACGTACTATAAATTAAAAAATCTTATTGTGTTGTATGTTACTCAACCTTCAGGCATATTTGAAAATTAAGCATTACCATGATTATGACCTGGATTTATCTACTCTACCACCTAATGATCCACCAATATGAATAAGAAAAAAATCATACGAGTTTTGTTATATTACTGTATCTACAGGCCTGGCAGGTCTTTTTTCAAAATGTATGATGAATTCACTTATGAATTCTCACATTGTTGAGAAAATTGCTTTTCACGGTTCATGGTTTCCATTATTGAAAAATGTATCATATATTTAAATACACAATTCAATCTAACTTTTACTTAATTTTATATGCAATCTTATACGTTTTAGCGGTGCGGTGGTACTTACATAATATATTTTTGCCGACAAGTTAGGGTACCTGCTCAAAATTGTAAGCAGGTACTTACTTGAATTGCAAAAAACCTAGTAGCTAATTCCGGTGACCTGAGTTTAAAAAAAATACAGTAAAATAATAATATAAAGGTACCCGCTTTGTAAACACGAGATCGTAGGTTCAAATCCGGGCAAGTACTAATGTGACTTTCAAATCATATGTACTTTCTAAGTTTATCTTGGACATTACTTACTAACAGTGAAGGAAAATATCTTGAGGAAACCTGGAATTGTCTGAATAAATTACCAATCAGCACTATGGCAATCAATGCTCATGTCTTCTCTGTGTGAGAAATGGCCATTCTCTATGTGGGATACTACTGGGCCGGTGAATATTTAATCTTACCCTACTCTATTTAAAGTCCTTATGAAAAGCATCATACTAACCATGATTTTTGCAAAAGCTTAAAAGTGCATTTCCTTATTCAATTCAATTACGTGTTAACAGATTAACGCAGACGCCATTACATGAGTTGGCTTATGATATAATGTATTATGATTCACTGGTACTTCATTACAGAATGGTAGATACAATCTCCGCCTTAGGTAAGCTTTAGTTTCGGGAAGTGACCCAGTTACCAGTTGTAACAGGAAGACATTGGTTAAACTTGATGTAAGAGCCCATTCCTCTCTACAGACAGTTAGTTATAGGTTATATTATGTGTAGGTATGTTATATTGTGTGAGCTCAATTATATATGAGAGAGTGCGTTATATTGTGCAACGGTTAAAATACAATGTGGGCTTCTGTTGTTAATCAATGGATCAAATTTCTAAACCCGTTGACTCTCTGGAACTACTCAACCAAACTCCTAATTCCTATTTGATTAGTTACATTGCAATACGTCTGCAGTTACTATAGATCTATCTGTACTATTTAAGTTGTTTGGTCTGATATACTATGGTAACTTTTGTGGATAACCTGTGGCACAGGTTTACCCTAGTACAGGCACCCTATTATGTTTACTACATTTAATTTAAGAATGTCATATATTTGTACAATTTATATCAAACTAAAATATGAATACTTTTTCAACTCATTTTACTTTAATATTTTTAAAGGATCGTATATTAATCTTTTTTATATAGGACATGTTCGTATGTATATGAGAGACTTATAAAAAATCATAATAGTCCATTATCATCACAAAGCAAGATATAGATTTTTTATTCTTCTTCTTCAGAGAAGCCATGCATGCACATTGATCACGCTTGCTCAATGAGAGTGAGGAATGGCAATTACAGACGGAATATTTATATAGTAGCTTTCCGCAGTACGGTTTCACCCGCGTCTCTGCTTACTGAGCTGCTCCCGTCGCTAGTAGCGTGATGTTACATAGATATAAAACTAGTATTCATTTACGTAATTTTTTAACTTCAAAATTTATTTAAAATTTCATTCAGATAGCTAAAGTTACACATAAAGGCGAGGAATAAAACGTAGGAATGGATGGAAGTATGGATTATTGTTAGATACCTACTCAATCATGTTAAAATGAGTGAACGGATTTAAATGAGATTCGCCATAAAGATAGATTATACTGGTTGTTACTGATACAAGTACCGTAGGATCAAACAGGCAATTTTCTCATACTGGCCTACATCTACATTTTCACGCGAACGAAGTCGCAGGCAGCAGCTAATCTATAATAAATACATTCATTTATTGTCTTTGGTCAGTATATTATAGTGTTGACCAAGATAAAGTTAGAAAGAACATTTTGTGCTTACCTAAGTAACTAGAGCACTCTTTGGCTAAGTTGTCCACTTGTTGGTAAGTAAATAGATTTTCGAGACTTTTAGACACTTCGCTCTACTTAAAGTGAAGTGTACGTAGGTTTCATATCGAGCCTTTTAATAATGTTCCTGAGCTCATACGTACCGAAAATTCTGAAACTATGTTCAATCTGTAGATAACCTTCGCTTTAATGGAATAACACCACAGTTTTCATATAAATTGCTTTATTTTTAAATAACAATTAGTTTTGCTACTTCATCATATTACATTAGAATACTTCATGTTATAATAATACTAATAAGTTATATGAGTTCTAAGTACATAATTTAATAATATGCGAGATGGTAATCAAAAACACACATTGCGAAAGAGACAAGATTTTGGTCATTTAATTACAGAAGGCAGGCGTGTGCCATGCATTTAGTATAATTTTCTGGGGTGTTTATCTAATTTATAGTAAATAGTTATTTTTATAAAATAATGGATAGATATAGATCTGTACTAACATATTTTCATTTAACTTACTGTACAGAAAAAGGTACTTTTACCCGTCACTTTTATTCAATTGCAAATTCAGTACTTGCCCTCTATCTTTGTCAAATACCCGTTGATGAACAGGTACCTACCACCAGTAGGTTTTCTTTATTAATATTTTTTATATCGAGCTTTTTAATTTTTTAATTTTAAGTTGGTAAGTATATTACTTTCACTAAAATTATAAATAAATAAAATAAGCTTAATTTATGCGCTATAGATTAGAAAAGATTATTTATTATTACTTAATATAAATTTTCTAATTACTAGTCTATAATTCCGTAATACCTATACCTAACTAAATAACCAATATGATAATTTAAAAATCGTTGAGTGTATCTAATAGACGAAATACTAAAGTTACACTAGATCATTAAAGGTCCCTAAAGTCAGTCAATAATTACGAAAGTCTACAGGTACAGTAAGTCGCTGTTGATAATTTGAAAGTCCATATGATATTTATCGTCGTTAACGGCTCCAATACTTTGGTCATCATCCAGGATATCAGGTTCTTCGCGTCAGATGCCATCGGCTGCAGTGTCCATGAATATGGAACTTTCTATACCGCATGCAGTGCCATTGTGGGATCTGTTGCATGCGCCGTATGGCCTCCATCTGAAACAAGTACCTTCATTAATTCCTTTATCTTTAAAAATATATAAACATTAAAATATACGTCTAAAATAATGAATACAATCGCATATGGACTTTTCCTATTCTAGAGGCATCACACTTATGTGATATTTCTTAATCTATGTGTATGTATATCTATGTATATGTAATAGTCCTTTTTCTGCAAACCACGTACCGTGCCTACGTAGTCTTTTGTAGGTAAGTACGACAATAACAGTATAGTAAGTACAGTGCACAATTTAAGCACTGCTAGTAAACGAATGTTATCATACTGCAATAGAATCATGTACTAGTCCAGATGCGTCCGTAGCAATTTGAATTAAATTGCCTTTTAGGCAAGAGAGACTACCGGCAATAATTATTATAAGCTTAAGGTTCAGCACTTCATACTTTTGTCGCTTAATTAAAGCCTGGAACTCTTTACCAGCGCGTGTGTTGCCATCTAATTATGATCCTGGGTCTTTTAAGCTGGGCGTGAAAAAGCATTTCACTAAGCTGCCATAATGGAGGCCACCGTACTAGTAGTCTGGCTTTTAGGCTGATCATACACTATCAACCTCTTTCTGATAGATGCTAATTAAACGCTGTATTATAATCTTGTTCGCTAAGATAACATTAAATGACTGACAATGGGCCGTTAATACAACAGTCAACCATTACTCACAGACGTACAGTAAACCTATTTTGTGATTATGCTTAGGTACACATTTATGTAGTAAGTGAGAAACGTGGTAAAGGTAAACTATGTAGGTAGGTACTTCAATGAATGAAAAAAAGCTTCTTTCTGTACACTCGGAGAAAAGTGGGTTAGTAGCAATTTACCGTCAAAAGCTTTTGATTGTCAGTCTTTACAAACACAGGAGTTTACCAATGACTACCAGCGGTTATGGTCTTATTTAAATAGATGAGCTTCAAGTAATAAGACCGAGAAATTTCCGAAGAACAACTATAGATAGAGAATATATTATTAATTAAAATAGAACTATTGCTCTCAAATATACTTTTGAACAAGGATTGCACATTCAGACGTCTTTCTTAAATCACGTTATTCCCAGATGGCTTATATATACAAATTTACCAAAATGTAAAATAGAATAAAAAAAAATAGTCAATGATATATACCTGCACAACAGCATATCCCTACTTAGGTATATTAGCTACCTATCCTGACAGGATTTTGACCTGACCAAATTTAAATAAAGATATCTATTTGTAAAAGAGAGGAAATTCTTTCGGAGAATAGTAAAAAAAAACGCGATTCAAAAGAATCATTGAAACGTGTAGATTATAAAAGCCTAAAATAAAGTAGGTTCATCGCTTAGATTCATCTTAGTTTACAATGATCATGTTACCTAAATATAACTCTTTTTTTATTATTAGGTTCAATATATTTTCAAAGCCTTTTTAAGTAGATATTTCAGTCAGAATAGTTTCAACATACGTTTTAAATTAAATCACTTGCAAATATTATGGAAACTTGAAACTGTACCTACTTTTTAAATTTTCCTATCTCATATTATAGGTATGCCAATCATTAATTACCACCAGCTGTTATTTCAGACATTACTTAATCTTTTTTTATTTTTTAAAAATCAATGCAACTCACATAATCTATATTTCCACCTCGGTGTGGGAACCCATCGCACATTATGATAGAACACAAAATAATGCCGAACACGATACACAAATAACGTAATTGCATTATCACTCGCACAAAAAAGTTTTTAGAAAACTCGAGTAGGTTTGGGAAGGTTCTTGTAGGCGTCCAGATAGTACCCGGTTGACATAAAAAATGCCTGGAGAGACGCGACTCGACTACTTATAAAGGAGCGCCCGCCCACAGACGCACTTTCTTCCCGCGCATCCAGAAGTATCAGCCGACTGAGACGATGCTGATGGCTGCGTTTCTAATTAACTAATTACTTACAGAGTCTACAGTTCAGATTAATTTTAAACATTGGCATTGCTTAGTCAGCCATGTATTTGGACACGCTTTGTTTATTAGTGTTTGTGTTCTAACTTATTATAGCAGTAAACCTTATTTTTGGTTGTTTTTCATTGAAAGCAGAATAATGACTGTGTCCTAACTGAGAAATATATTGTGTAAAGTATTTACTACTGGGTTGCAAAAATAAAAATTATATTACGTATCTACTCCAACCTAGCTAATCCTCTCTTTGATAATACCATCTACCACATGATAGACTCTTTGTGCACTCAATACTTACCTCGAATATTATCAGCAATATATTGTAATGGGTAACTGAGAAAACCGACCGGTTAAACAAAATAAATATAAATACTATTAACTAACTATATTACTTTTTAACACTTTCCGGGACAATAAAACATCTACTGTGTCTACATTATTGTCCATGAAAGGGTTAATACAAATATTAGCCTATTAAATGACTCCACCCAATCATAATGTAAGCAGGCAGTAAGTTCCAACAGTGCGCAGTGGTGGACACCATCACAAATATGTTTGTGTCAAACAGCTAGTATGATGGTCTCCTCTACGGCAATTTTAAAAAGGAGAAGGGGATGAGATGAGAGAGGAGGAAGAGGACCGTAGGGTTGGCTTGCTGCTGGTACGACATTTCATGCTATAGATACTTATGTTGAAGTAAGTTGCCAACTATTCGAATAAGTACTTATTTATTGAAACGTGAAAATGAAATAAAATGTTTAAGTTGAAGTAGAAAGGTATAACTTCGAAGGATAGGTACCTAAACACTTATAAAATCACTAGGGAAATCAGTTTTACTATAATAAGAAATTTAATCTGATATTTGAAAAAAAATAATATCTAATTAAGTATGTACGAATTAATTTTAATTTGATATTTCATGTTACATGTATTGTTTCAGACAATAGCCGTAATAGCTAGAATTTTATAATTTTATTCAGGTATATAGGTAGGTACTTAATTTGGTTTCGGCTATAGGTACGTACCTACTAAGTGACCACTCAAAACATTTTACACTAATAAAATATGCAACGGAACCTGTAATTAATACAATTGACATAAAACTGTAACCTATTGTAAAAATATAAGGTATTAACTTTTTGCTATAAACCTTGACAAAAGTAACGGTCTATTATATTATTTTTGTATATCCTTACCTGTAAATGATTATGAAACCAAGATGTTAATTTTGATACATCCATACTAATATAATAAATGCGAAAGTAACTTTGTCTATCTGTCTGTTTGTTACGCTCTGCCACGTCTAAACTACAGCACCGATTTTGATGAAGTTTGCTATAGAGTTATACTATAGACCTTTGGAAACAACATATGCTATCTATTATTGAGAACAATCGTTTGAAGGGGTTGAAATAGAGGATAAAAGTTTCTATAAAAATTCGTTTAAGTCTAAACATGTTCATGCGCGATAACCGACAATCACGAGGGCGGAGCTGCGGGCAACAGCTAGTATTAATATATATTGTCGGTACGTTGTTTAATTATAACTAGTATTAATCTTATTGTTTGTTTTATCACACCGATGTAGACAATGGTTTATTCTAGCTAAGATGAGATATGAACCAAGGCTTTTGTTATTCACTGTCAATAATATTCTCCTCATTGAGTATTATTTATAGGTAAATGGTACAACTGATTACAGCTATGATTGTGCTGACACTTGATTTTATAAATGGCCTTTCATAGGAAAATCTAATCAAAAGTAAATATGTAAGCTATTTTGGTTAGACTTATGATCTGTAGAGATTAACCGATGAGATGAACTGATCTACTATAAGAAGTCATAGATGGTTCTTTGCATCTTTACATCATCAAATTCCAAATAACGATCACGACCGCTTTGACAAGAGTGTAAAGAAGAAGAATATGATCTGTAGATGACACATAACTACTACGTTGTGCTTCTCTGATGGACCGTATGTTACACACCACCTGCAATATCGTCCTCAATTTGTTTCAGTAATGCTGAGACTCACCGATGTGCATGGAAACCGGCAGCATGGTGCAAGAGGATTACCTTTATTAATATTGACTATTATTGTAATTATGTTGACTATTGTAGTAAAAGTTTAATGTGAAGTAGATGCATATCATGATCATTATGAGTTCGTAAGGCATAATACATTTTATTAGGGTTCTTTTACCACCCATGCTTTGCATTGTCATGCTCACTAAAATGTCATTGCTTGTGGTGTCGTATTGGCCGGGTCATCACCTTCCCTCTATTATGGCGAAGGTGATGATGGCTAGTGTCATGTGTGCGTCATGCTCGTGAACGTGTGCTACCTGAGATGACTGGTCAATCTTGGCATGGCATACATTTAATACTTAATCCAGTATTACCTTGTCGTTCAATATGACCGGGAAATGCATTTACTTTTTTTTAATTTTAATTAAAATACGTAGTCAAATTACCATGCCAGATGAAACTAAATAATTGAAATCCTCTATTTTCTTTTCTTTTCTTTTTTTTAATCTTAGTTATTAAACTAATTGGTTGTTTTGTAATAATTACTTTGTATGGTTCTTTGATTGCGTTGATGTGTTAAAATTGTTAACTCATACAAAAAACTGAAATTATCTGGCGAGTGAAAAGAGTGGCGTGAGTTTCTTGCCAGTTCTTCTCACAACTTCTACCTCGTCAGCGAACTGGCTGTAGGTTTAGCTGACTTCATGTAATTTTGACTTTTTGTAAGCATCATACTTTATGATCAAAATGAAATAAATGCTTTGACTTTGACTTTGACTTTGTCCAAAATTAACGTGCTTGCATATTATTATTTCCTTCTTTATATTTCAAATATACCCAAAGTGAACACTTGTATATTGTATTTAATTTATATATTTATGTGTGTATATGTTAGGTATGTATATTTTATATTTAGTTATTTATGTACTTATTGACTCATTTCCCAAGTTTATTTATTTAGGCACCTGTTTCGACATACCTCTGCATCACTCTATGGTAGACTGGTAGAGAGTGCATCAGGCATTAAATCCGCTATTACATATTGTTGTATAAAGTTGAAATAAATAAATAAACATAGAATGTACACTTTAATAGGTGCTTTCCATTACGAACATCGTATTAGTGTCTATGAGGTCAGGTCACAATCAAATTGTTTGCCTGTAACTCGATCACGACCATAGTCATGCGTTAATTCTTCCGTGAAATAATAAAGAGTGTAGAGTCGAGTCATACAATAATTGGTTTAACCTTTGCATTTGATAATTCCTGTATTACGTGACGGAGCTGAGAAATATCTGACTGTTTCTAGAAATTCATCAACAATGCGGTGTATTCCTCTTTTTAAATCTATGAATCATGCAATTTTTTCTATGAGTAGGTATATAGTAACTTGATGGTAAAATTTGATACCGTCAATGGTTTTAATCTCAAGATCTTCATATTCGTAATTTAAATGTTTAGGTAAACTTTAAAAACAATACAAATGATTGCAATTGACAAGATATTTGTATTCGTAATATTCGAGTTTTATTTCCAATTTTTGCAATACGATCAAGAACTAAGATTCTAAAACAAAACTAAAGAATCGAACCCACATTCCTCATTTTACCTGTACCTACCTCCACACGACCTGCAAAATTTATATAGATGTTTTTAAAATATCTGCATCACCTAAAGGTTGATTGGTAGAGAATGCCATCTGGCATTAAGCCCTCCCATGTATAGTGCATAGTTTTTTTTAATAATGCATTATCTGCTTAACTTAAACGTAAACAAAACTCACATGGAAGTATTTATAGCAAACAAGGCTTTTCGCATCAAGTAGACCGTTTAGTGCGAAACCTTACAAATTAGTACCTAGACATTATACATTGTGATGTGACCACCATGCTGATTACAATATCACTATAGTTTAATGTTTTAAATTAAATGAATATACATTAACATAACAATAAATAGTCTGAGAAAGTAGGAATCTACATCTAGAGAATAGTGACGTAAATTAGTATGTGCACTGTGAGAATGCCGGAAGCTCAGTTACTATATCTCCTTCCCGATGACCTTCTAAAGAACCTAATATGGCCGTTTAAGCAGAAAGTTATGAAAATGATAGATGGCAAACGGAAGATGCAACGTTAGCAGTAAGAGGTAAAAGTACGAACTACCGATGGTTCAGTAATGATTGTAATGAACCATCGGTTCATTACTGAACCGTGTAATAATAAACCGATGGTTATTACGTGGTTCATACTTTTAACAATTTAAAATACTTTTACAGTTAAATTTTTGTCATAGGTATAATAGAAAATTTTAAGGTCTCTTTCTTTTCTTTTACTCTCTTTATGTTTGACTTGAAATAGATAGTTTAAAGTAGATTCATTTTCTTTTGATCGCCTGTGCGTGTGTTTCCTATGCCTGTGTTGAGATGTGAATGAAATCTTTCGGTTCTTTTCCCCAGATATAACATTTATGACTCGTTATTTATTTTGTATTTCTGAAAGAAATTGAGTTTTAATGTTACTTATGTACCTACAAATTATTTTGTATTTGCATTCAGAGTAGAAAATTGTTCATTGAATTGAATTCTCAACCACCTACCAGCCTACACCAAACTCAAACACCTACACATACCTACTGATACAATGTTCAATAGTAAAACATAGTATAAAATCCTATCCCTATGAATGGTCACCCCAAACAATACCCTGTATCGATCGTGAGCGAGACAACAAAGAGGCAACGATAGCTCTACCCTGCTCAGTTTGTCGCATAAACATGGAAACACGACCTTATTTACCAAGTGATTTTGTAATTTCACCAACACTAGCCGAAAATAATATTTTTTTTGTGTCAATTATTCGCTAACGTCGATTTAAATACACATTTTCGTGTAGAGTGTGATCGAAAATGTAGCTAACGCGAGTGCAAGAAACTATTAACTAAAGTGATCGTAATTTATAATTGCAATTATGGTAAGTAATACATTGTTTTTTTTGTAGATACGCTTTTACGTCGTTTATACTTATATATACATATCGTTATATATCGTTCATACATAACGATAAATATTTTTGCAACACCTGTCAATAGTTTTTAGCAACATTAAACCACAAGAGATCCCTTCTAATACAATATATGTATTTTATGAACTAATTACTTAAAATACAATATTTAGAGTATATTTTACAAGGTCACACTCTTATCTTTGTTATTTTTATTTTCGCAAATAACTCGCGGATTAGGTACTTAGTGCAATTTTAAGTCAAGTACGTAGGTATAATGTATAAAACAAATGAATAAAACTATTGTTTTGGACATTAAGCAAAACAACTATATTATATTGAGTATTCAGCATATTCCATTGAAGTCAAAATTATAAACCTTAAAATAAAAGATCAATAAATATAAAATAAGTCGAAGACCAGGAAATGTTGTTTACAATACATGTTATGTCATATCATAATACATTAAGTATTTTAAATATTTTGCGTAGCAAGAAAATTGTGCTCGTACACATATAATTTTCACGTACTATTATGCAAAAAGACAGTCTATTTGCATAATAGCACTTGAAAATTATATGTTTAAGTGCACAATTTTCCTTTTTTTAATAATGTTATGTATCTAAATTGACATATCCTTCTGTAAACGAGGTTTAAAGAAAGCATTAATTCCACAGTAGACAGCAGCTTTGCTAATTCGCTGGCATTGCAGAAGTTCATGAACAGTTACATAAGTAATACTTACGTACGATCAAGGGTGCTGTTAGCTCGTCTGCTGTAGACAATAATAAAATATAAAAATAAATTGCTTTGTGGATTTTAGTGGTCGAAAGATGTCAAGTGAAGGAAGTGTAGTTGGAAGGATGAGCGGTGCTCTAAGAGCATTCAGCGGCAGCGAAGCATGCGGCGCGCGATGGACCCTCGGCGCGCTGCTGTTGGCACCGCTGGCCGCTGCCAACTCTAGCTACTGCGCGGTGCCCGCCATCATGCTACTGGCCATCTTCGTAACTATTGCCAGTTAGTATATTAAATAATACCATACTTTATTTATGTTTTGCCTGTTCTTTTTTTACAATTAATTATGTAAATATTATTATATTCGTCACATTAATTAGTCAATAATTTGTAAATGACGCTGATTATGTGATTAGTTGTCACAAAGCTATAAGTATAAATGGAAACAAGATTTTTATGTCATCAATTCCTCATTTTAATGGTTGACTAGTAGAGAACTGCATGAAGTAGGTACATACTTATCTATGTACAAATAGGTCACGGTGAGTAGCTAATATCTATAGGAAAACTTATCCGGGATGGCTCAATTAGTTGTGCATAGGTACCTACCTATGTGTGATCCATGAGAAAAGCCCGGTCATATCGCTATCTGGTCATTACTTCATATTTTCTATTAAAGTTACTACAAGTAAAGTTTTTAATTGTTTATTGCATCTTTAGACTTTAATTTGTTCCAGCATTTACCTGTAGAGGTCTAAAAAAGCTAACTGAAATACTACCACCTCCGAAAACATCTCGAGGTCGTAGAGAAAGGAATTTGCGTTCATTCGCAGACTTTATGGCGATGTGGATGACTTTCCTCTCTCACTTGGTAGCTGTTGCAATATGTGCCCGAATACTGAGCGCAACCGCGGACCACGTGACCGGCGGTCGGACCAGGCGGTGGTTGTTTGGTTACGAAACCCGAGCGTTAGGTGAACCATGGCCCGATGTGTTGGGAGTGACCGTCGTATTGGTCGTTTGCGCCATGTTTATGTGTGGACTCGAGGTGAGCGTTATTTGTGTAACTGTTGTTGGTTGAGATTTGTAAACGTTATGTAATTCTATATAAGACATTCAAGTGAAGATTAGATCACCGATCACGATTGCTATGTAAACTTTTGCAATTTTGTATAAATAACAGTATATTTACCTACCAAATACTTGATGGTAGAAAAAAAATAGAGTAGGTACTAGATATATTGTATTAATCTGGTTGTTAAAAAATATCACTATTTTACATAGAACGGCTATTATCTTACCTCTGAATAAGAAAGTAGAAGGGAACGCAAATTGACCAAGGAGGTTAATGGGCTTGCAGCGGTCCTACTGACTATATATGACGCAAAACTGTGAACACTTTCTCGATCGACCTACCTAATTCGTTTATGTTTAAACCCGCAAGAATCTACTAGTTACTTGATTTAATAAGTGCCTGACTACCATTGCCGTCAAGAACACGTAATCGACACTACCTCTCTACTTTTTATTTTTGGAAAGGTATCCCTATACCTATTGTCCCCGGTTATAATTACTCGCATTATTTTTTTTACAGGAGAGCATGATGTTTACGTTCATGTTGCTAATTCTGCTGTACATATTTAGTCAGTTTTTCGCTATATTCGGCCTTATTAACTTTGATATTGCAAATATCAATATGCCAATACCAATTACTGTATACGAAGTAAGTACATCCGATACTTTTTTATAGTTCTTAATCTTTGTTTTTTGGTGGAAGCTATTTTTAAAAACCTAGAGATATTTTGCATTTGTTTTGCAATTACCTATGTTTAAGATTTCCTCACGATGTTTTTCCTCGCTGTATGTGAGAAATATCTTTGATTAACGAGAAAGTAGAAGAAGTAGAAGAGACTTGAATAGCAAACCTATTGGTAATGAACCATAATCTAAATAGGTAGGTAAAACTCTTTTTACAAACCTTTGGAACTTCAGTAATATTTCCAAACTAAGTAATTTTTTAAATTACATCTTGTTCTGTATTTACAGCTATTTGCCGCTGGAGCGCCTATTTCTTACGCGTTTAATGTGCTATCACCCAAAGACAATGGAATATTAAAGAAAAATCTGTTCCTAATGATTGGACTACCAACAATAGTATTATCAGGATTATGTTTTTTTTACACAAACATGCTTAAAGGGTAAATACCTATCTACGCTAAAAACCTAGTTTATAGGATTACTTTTATATCTATAATATTATATAAAGTGGAGGAGTTTGTTTGTTTGTTAGGACGCGCTAATATCTGCAACTATTAGTCGGATTCAAAAAAATCTTTTTGTGCATTATAGCCTAGTTCTCGAGGAAGGTTATAGGCTATATAAAACCCCGCTATTGGCGACGGGAGTAAGCAGGGACGCGGATGAAACCGCGCCGTGGAAAGCTAGTAATATATACTTCCTTCGTTTATATTCTAAACCAGGTTGCAACCACATGCATGTGAAAAACCTTTAGTAGAGTCTCTACTAAAGGTTTTTACACACTGAGCGTATTTTCAGAGCATTCTTGCGTATTCTAGCATAGCAAGTAAAAAATAATGGCATATTATGATAATAATTAATCTCCAACCGTTCGTCGTAATAACAATAGAGCACAGCGATTTCACATAAATTATTTTTTTTAAATTTGGTATGCAAAACGTGTGATTTAGAAAAGGATTAGATAGATAGGTTCTCGAAAGTATGATGAAAATGAGGTATGAGAGGTCGACGTTATGAATGATCACGAAGAGGTGACTGCTTCATCGACTTCTCTCAATTAGAGCAAACAGCTTATTAGGCAAATTTTATGTTTAGGTATAACGCCTTCATTGGCATCTTGCGTTTAAGGTAACTCGATCAAAAGGGAATAATACGTTCAACCTGCAAGCACACTATAACTAGGTACAATATTGGACAATCCAACTATCAGTACGTGGGACAATCATGTATGAGCATAGTATTGTCTGTTTATATCCTCATTTATTTTATTTCCATTATTCAATTGCAGAAATAGCATAGACGCAGCTTTGCCGGTCACCACTTTGCTGGAAGCAAGAGCTTCGGGGTGGGTTTGTCCGGTACTAGCAGCCGTGACTGTCGCAGGGACCTGCCTTGCCCTTACAGAACTCTGCCCACTACTGTTTACAGTTCTAGTAGCACTTGCCTCACCTGAATGGAAAGTACTTACCAGGTCAATGACTTACGAGAGTACGACTACAGGCAGTCCAGTTTTGGCTGTGTTTACTGCTGGTGCGTATTATTGTTAGATACCATTATGTTATAGCCACTTACCAAAGACAATCTTACCAAACAAAGACGTATAATCTATGAGTAATAATAGTTATTTGTAGAGTACCACATTACACATTTAACCTAGATCATGATTTATGATTAGAATTCATTCATTATTGTCAACCAATGAAACTAGTTAGCAGATAGAAAAAGCATAAATTTTACGTAAATTTGTCACATTAATTTACAACCTACCTAGAATTTGTTAGGCTAATTGATAATAATGAATAGATAAGTCAGCGATGATCTCATTATCTTATTTGTGATTAGTTTCGACTACCTACATATACTTCTACCGTTAGTTAACTTTTTACTTTGGTTAGGTGATTAAGTAATGACCGTTTAATTTACAGTCATACATTTTACTTAATTTTACAGGGAGTTTGGCAGCAATACTAGCGTTCGCCTGTCCCCTAGCACACATGATCACTTTAATGAACGCGAGTCATTTGCTCGGCATATCAATACAGGCGTTTCACTTAATTATAATGCGATGTGTGCCTACCCCCGAACAGAAAGAAGCAGGAGGTAAGTTTCCGTAAGGACTTGTGACCGTACCTCCTTTAAACGCGATTGGTCTAATTCGCGATTGGCCCAATTCACCTTATTTGCGATTGGTCCAATTCGCGATTGGTCTAACCTTAACTCACCGATACCTATACCTACATATTACATATAAAGATAAAATAATATACTATTTCAATAAGTTAGACCAAGCTACCATGTTCATTACAATTATCTGGCAATGGAAAAAGTGCTCTTAGTTTCTTGCTCGTTCACTTGCTTCTACCATTGTCACAGAATTGATCGTAGGCTCATTCGTATCTTCTTTTGGTTGTCGACGTTTAAAATACGACTTTGAGTAGTTTTATTGTGAAAAGTATTTTGGTCAATTAACATCGAATGTGTTACAGATATCGAATACAAACGATTAGGGAGGAATGCAGCTGCTAGGAAGCAATCATGTGCAAGCAAGAAAAGAAATCTATGGTTCATTCCGTCTGCTATACGTCATACCAAAACTCTGGAGAGCATCAAATCGAAAGTAATTAAAGGTAAGCGGTTCGCATCTCATTTTTATTCTTATTGCATATTATGCTCATAACTTATCTAGACTTCTTAGAAACAATGCTGACTGAACAAAGACAAAACATTTTATCACACCTTTTTCTTGTAACGGCAAGCATATAATGTTAGATACATCTACGTTTAACCAGCTACGTCGGCCCATGTAAAAAAACCAAGCGTCCAGACCAGATCCAGATCTCCGCGTGGCAGTCCGTACACCGGTACCACTGAACCACCGAGGCTGTCTAAAATTAAGATTAATTTTGTTTTCAGAAACTGAAGAACGTGAATGTCTTCTCCTAGACGAATACTCTGGTTGTCCTGCAGAGGAGATGGATCCAAGCAGCAGTACTAGTGTAAGAGAAGCTGTCACTGTAGATGTTGGGGAAGTGGCCTCTGATGCAGAAGCCAGTGAGCCGGAGCTTTCGTCCGGTGACGATTCTACGGATATTGACGCGGTCGTCAAGGAATACAGAGATAGAATACAAGTAAAGATTCTTGGCTTTTTTAGTTTTACAGTCTAGTGTTTTAATATAAAGGAAGAGGAATATTATAAATGCGAAAATTTGTAGTAGGGATGTGTGTGTATTTGTTACTACTCGGTGCCGGAGACGGACCTATGCTACTTTTTATCGCGAAAATCGGTTAGTTTCCGAGGGACACAAAACATTTTAAGCGTGGGAGAAGCCGCGGAGCACAGCTATTACAAAATAGATGTTTAAGCAACAAGGCTTTTATTTTGTTTAAGATTTTACAGTAGTAGCCATACTAAAGACCTAAATTTTTTCACCACGTGTTTCAGGTGGTAACATCAGTTCCAGAGTCAAGCGTGCCGTCTCCACCGTGCGTGCTTGGCGCACGCTGGGCGGCAGCAGGCGCGGTCATACAAGTGATTGCTGACGCATTCATAGCCGTCGCGTTCTACAGTGAATCTATTAGACTACCTATGTTCGCTGGTGGAATACCACGTACGGATTTTGTACCTATATATAGTACCGACTATAGTCAGGCGATAATTGAGTGCATGGGTGATGGATGCGAGAATGGTGACGTCTGATTGGATAAGTTACAGTTAAGTTAAGCACACCTAGCGAAATTCAGTCAGTGTTAACGTCAAAATGCAAAATTTCACTTAAAACCGGCTTAAAATATTAAAAGAAGAGACCTATCTACTTAACTACTACGATCCATAAAAGGCTGAGAGGATTGTATATTTATGTAGGTAGTTATGTATTTAGTAGACGATTATAACCGTATTTTTTGTCATCACAGTTTGGTTCATCGGCACGTTCTTATGCATTTGGCAGCCAGCTCATAACCTGGGTATGAGAAAGGCTCAAAGCATTCAAGGACCTTTGACATTACTGCCGGCGATTCTATTTCTTACACCATTACTCCTCGATTCTTGGCCAGCCATTACTCTGTTTGCAGGAGCTGGTAAGTTCAAAAATATTTTCTGTCATTTATTGATAAATAATTACTAATTTAGCTGGTATTACTTTTGAATGATGTCTTGTGATGCCAAAAACTGAGCTATCTTCTACGACATTATTAAGTAGGTATTTATTTACAAATGTAGTTGTCCCAGTCCAATATTATATGTTCGATCCCATGTAAATCCCTAGATTGTGAGCATGTGTTGCATACGAACTTTTTATCGAAAAAAAATACCTATATCACTAACTAAACCAAAAATTGGAATACACAACCTCTAGACTTAGATTTAATTAATTGTGTGTCATAACGATATGTTCCAGGTGTAGTAATTTACGCCCGCTGCGAACGCTGGTGTGGCGACCTCGCCGTGCAGCAGGCTCGCAGTGCGATGGAGAGACGCAAGTTGAGGCCTGTGTCGGCGACTGTACCCCTCACCGGCGCACGTCTCGCACATATTGATACTGTGTATATAGCCAGGTTAATTATTTTCTTATTTCTACCACTTACCTATGCTTAAAAACTAGAACCTTTATACTTGAACAATTATATCGAGTGTTCGAGGTAGAGAACTGGGTACAGCAACAAGAATTGACACTTGAAATACCAAGAACATCGCAGGCTTTTTAGATACACAATGTTATTTGATCTATCTTCAGTACCTACCACTTAAAGATGAGGGTACCTACCTTTTTTTTGTAGAGGGCAAATGTGTTTACGTACCTATATTGCGCCGTCCGGAAAAACGAGGCGGCAATGTCGAGCTCGCTGGAGGAGGGTACCTGCCGTAACTACTTACTCGACTATTATAACCGAAAAAATCATTTCACGAATCGTTTATTTTCAGATGACATGAAGATGACTCGGATACGAGTCTGGATAATCTTTTAGACGCGGAGGATGAGGAGGGAGATCCTGACGATGAATGACAGCAAGCTGAAGCGATCATTATCATCGCATCTTAAAACCATCATTGCATCTAACACCTTCAACACATCGTTTTTGAGAACGGCAAATTAAATTACGCTTTTTTTTACTACGCACTGAAAGGACAATCTATTAAATACCTATATTTTGTTCATTTTGAAATGTGAATGCTGCTTACATAACTAGGCACTTTAAAAACCTTTCAAACAAATTAATATGGATTCAGTCGATCGTATTTAGGTTTCGGAAGTTAATTTGCCATCTGTGATTTTTATTTTATTATTATGAAAATTTAATGAGTACTAACCTAATTCAATGTATAATAGTAGATAGAGGTATTGTCTCTAATGTAGGTAAAGTGTACTTTTCTCTCTCGATCTTAATAATTTTACCACGAATTAATATTTTTTATTTAATAAATTAGGTGCTCCGCGAAAAAAAGGTACCTACCTACATCAAAAAAAATCTCGCGGCTCGCTTGTCACCCGACGGAGACACGCAACGAGATTAGATGACGCACATTATCTCGAAGAGTGCAAACAAATTATTACATTACTAAAAAAACATTCTAAAATAAAAGTAAAATTAAATTTAAACTGTTTGAAGACTACTTCCGTTTGCTTTAAACACAGATAGCTATGCAAATAAATGGCAATTAGACCTACGGGACACATAAAATAGCCTCTAAAATAGCTATTAGATAATTGATAAGTAACATTGCCTAAAATTAAAAGTACCTACCTACCTTAAAAATACAAGTGGAAATACATGCGTCATCATCGTCATCAGAAATTTGAACCTTAATGTTGTGCCTAGATGGCTAATAATTCAATGCTAGATTGCTAGCTGATTAATGTGATTAGAATAAGTAGGTACGCACCTTTTCGTATCTCAATTTTAACCCTATTCTTATTCATATACCTACCTAAGCGTTAAGGGTTTATTTTACAGCAATGTGCTTGGCTGCTACATTGATAACAAAGTGAACAGTATATTCTGTTTCATTATCAGCCTTACGGCTGGACTTAAACCTCTCCCAAATACTTTATTTTTCTCTTACCTAGTCTACACCCACGGAAAGAGATGGAGTCGTTCTATACTTACTTCTATACTAACAGAGGCCCGCAGTGTGTTTTTAATATTATAACAAAAGAATCAATTTATCACTTTTTAAAATTTTATTGGTACCTAGACATAAACCCGTACAGGCTAATAAAAAGTTTATATGTGCGGTCCTCCAATCTATTTAGTACCTAATTTGATATTGGCCTATTTCTGGACTGTCCTAATCTAGAACATCATTTAAACAAGTTGTACCTACTACAGGTCGGAAGCGCTATGCATTGCTAAAATAAATTCATTCAAAACGTACACGCAATATATTTCTCAATTGTTTGTCTAGATAGATATAAGAAGCTAGTTATAAATAAATTATGCAACTTGCTGCAATACCTACTACGAATACTTACTTTATCAAATTTGAATCATTGTAAAGGTCCTTGTAAATATGAACAAATTATTCTGTAAATTATAGTTAGATATTCATCCGTCCATTTCGCGTTTGCCATCTTTAGGCACGCTTTGCCTGATGTAATTGAAATCACGTAAAATACAATTTAACACAATATTGTTGTTAGAAAACTAAATGTTCATATTTTCAAACAATCAATCAATCATATCGGCTCATTATTATCCCATTGCAGAGAAAAGCCTCTTCTCATACAGAGAAGGTATGAGCATTGATCGCCACGCTTGCTCAAGGCGGATTGGCGATTTCAGACTTTCTCAGAAGTCCAGGTTTCCTCACGATGTTTTCCTTCACCGTCAGTCAGATAAACTTAAAAAGTACATAGTATGATTTGAAAAATCATATTGGCACTTGCCCGGATTCGAACCCCGACCTTGTGTTTACGAAGCGGGTGCCTTCACCACTGGGCTACTACAATTTTTTAAACAAAGTTCATCTAAACTAAGTATAGTCAAAATTGTACATAAATGAATTATAAAGTCTTAGAAAAAATTAATAAACAACTCGCCTTCTAGAAATCGTGTCGCCTTTTCAAGTTTGAATTTAATAACATAATATTAATACTTTTTGACAGGTTACACTAGAATTGTTACTGTAAGTAACAATGGCCTACATGAACTCGCAGATTGCATAGATAATGGAAATTGTTACTAGTTTAGTAATAAAACTGCTGAGTCACATAATATCGTTTTATTTCTCAAAACATTAGCTATATCCAATTATCACAGCTGCGTATTATTTCTCTAACAAATGCATTGTATACAGTTTCTCAGCTTTTTTATCTTCAAAGTTAGGGTAAAAATGAACATTAATAATTTCTCTAAACCCTTCGCTAAAATTTGGCTCAACAAATTTATTCCTGAAACAAAGAGAAAAGTAATTATTTATTGTATTTGAAAGTTAAGTTGTTAAATTAATTTATTTTTATTAAAAGGTATTTTGCAAGGTGTCACACTAGGCCCTATTGTATATACATATAATAAAATTGGAGTGTCTGTTTGTAATATTGAAATAACCGTTTTTTACTACATGTATAGGAATATATATACGGTACATACACCAAAATAACATTTTTTACAATTTTTGTCTGTCTGTCTGTCCTGTTTGTTCTGGCTAATCTCTGAAATGGCTGGACCGATTTTGACGAGACTTTTGATGGCAGGTAGCCTACGTTGATTTTAAAAAAATTCTTTAATTTAAAAAAAATAAAGTTATGTTGATCGACTGTTAGGCGGAATGAAGTTTGCCGGGTTAGCTACATATACATAGTTTCAAAATCCTTTAACAATCTTACTTAACTACAAATTTAGGTACCAGCTTTTGATACTGCATACATACCTGTAAGTATGGAATACAATGTCATTAACAGGCACATGGTTGATCTTCATGAGGTCTCTGAACTTATTATTGTGTCTCGCGTGTGCCATGCTTACTGCCATCTTTGCGCAACGACATTCCACCTTCATTTGTAACGCAAGGGTAACCCAGCGTGCTCGCGATTCCTTGTCGGGATTGGTACTGTCTACTATAACACTTTTACCTTGCTAAAAAAAACATGAGGATTATAAAACATATTTGCAGAATGAATAACAAATGCAATTGATATGTAAAATAAGATAATGCTATTTAAAATTATTCAGCTTTATTTATTTAAGGAAAACATTTCAGAAGACTTTTAAAAGACTATATACAATGAAGTCTAAAAATCTCTGCCTAGAGACCAGAGCTAAATGACATTGTTCAAAGTGAATACATATTTTTTACCACACCTTTCTACCTCAGAGGAAGCAGGAGTGTCTGGCAATTATAATTTGCTATGGATCAGAGACAAGTCTTCTGTCACAACCAAGCAATATCACACTCTGGAGTGATATTAAGCACTTAGGAATAGAATGTTCCAATAACTCAATGGTGTTAAACCTAATATTTAACCATTATATGTAATATGTAACAGAGGGTAGCACAAATATTTATACTAACTTTCAACAACTTTGTTGCTTCAGCAGCACATTTCTGCCAGGAGCCAAGTACATCCCTACATACAGACACATATTTATGATCAGATCTTTGTTGAATTTGCTTTGACAGAAATGACTTACCACTACCAGGATATCCAACCAAGACCAATATCTGAAACATACTCATTTTTAGATATAATAATGAATAATACTATAACTAGAACTTGAGTTGCATATAGAATACCAAGAATTTCCAGAAAAAGAGATTTTTAATATTAAAATTGCTTAGCAATAACAGTTTTGTTTACCTACCTCTTGGTCTTTACTTATTAAGCTATCATTAAATTCAGCATGTTTTGTTTCTTTTGGATTAAATTCCGGTTTAGCCATTGGGACATTAGCTATAGAGTGTCCTAAGAAAAATTGTTCTGGAGTGTAAAATTTAAGATTCAGATTTTCTGCCATTAGTTTGTCAGCCATAGAATGATCTTTTTTCTTTCCAGGAGCCCAATTAGCAAGTCTACCAGCAGCATCACCACAATAGAAACTTTTGGCCATATCTATTTCAATACCACTATTTTTCTGTTCTGACAAAACTGTCCACATTCCAGTCATAGGTTTTCTAAAATGTCCTTTACCAGTTGCTAAAAAAACTTGGAAAGGGACATCCAATATTTCAACTATAGATTCAATTTTTTTTTTAAAGTCTTCTATTTTAACTCGACCATTGCCTATTGGGGCTTGATTGCTCAGCATGACAAGTTTATATTCATCTTTCAAATGTTCTTTCAATTTTTTGGAAATATTTGGAAATGCTATTTGCCAGTCATTGATGTCAACTGGATGCACTTTACGAGATTTTGTTGTTATTAGTGTGCCATCCATATCAAAAGCTGCAATTTTGGAACTGGGTTTAACACCTTTTGAAGTAAATACATATAGTTCTCCCTTGTCTATGTCTTCCCATATACTCTCCATAGTTACTTGATTACTTTCAGAAGCTTCTGTATCTACATTAGTTTTGGAACATTTCCTTGTTTTAGGTTCCTCTTCATCATCTTCTAATTTTCTTTTATGAGAAAGCATAGGTTTTTCTGAATCAGATGGAATGGGTAATAATGAATCCTCAGGTGGTGGATCAAATTCAATGATATGAACATAATTATTTAACAAAATTTCTATTTGAGAACCGTGGTCTACTTTGTACACTCCTTTCTTTGTTAAAGCAAATCCAGCAAGCCCAGAAGGATTTACTCCCAACTGTTTAATTTCTACAAAACATTTTTCACAATCAGCTTTCAGGGCAACTAAAAAATATGTAAAGAACATGCTCATTAGACCGCTGAATATAGGTACAAAAGTATAATAGTAAGCTAGTGAAATAATTAAATAAAATAATAACCCAGCCTCAGTCTGAGGACTGACACTATTACATAAAGTGAAAAAGTATTTTAAACATACGTTGCTGACGGGAACAAGACTGATCTTTTATTTTAGTGGCTTTGCTACGACCTATAATGGTTTCAACGTTATGGTTTAATTTAATAGGAGCATGTGAGCCCAGTAAACATCGCAAAATGCAAGAACGAGACATCGTGTCCATTAATTATTACACTTACAAACAGAATAAAAAAAATTTATTTCAAACACCTTTTCAAAATAAACTAAATTGGATTGGACTAGATTGACAATGACATTCTGTCATGTCAAGCAAATTACCAAAACTGTCAAAGAGAAGTGGAAAAGCAACTTTGATGGCTTAGTAGTTGCAATTTTTTAGATTAAAATAAAGTTTTATTTGTAACATTGGATTCTATTCAGATGTCAGTATTTGTGACGGCATCCGATGTCAAAACATCGAGCAACGGATGCTGGCAACAACGGCCATTATATCATACAGGCACACCGTCACCGGCAACGGTATCGACACCAACCACCACAGTGTCAAAACTCAAAACTGGCAACGGAACGACACGTATCACAAACGATAGCGAGTATCACCGGCACCGACCGATTGGCCGCTTTGTGCGTTGATTCAATATGATATGGCGGCCGGTTGGTTGATTGCTCAGAATAATACACAGACAGTATATTAATAATATATCTGTAGAATAATAACTACTTGTTCTGTGACTAAATGTGAAATAAAAGCTAAACAAAGACGGGTAGATATTTTATTTTAAATGAACGCGTCTTTCTACATCTAAATTAGAACAATGCATTTTCTTAAAATTAAATTGTTTTTATTGCATTAGATTAACCTTACAAAAAATTCTCGATGTTTATGTATCGTTCAACTATTATCGATGCGCATCGCGTCAACGATGTCGGCAACGCCCATCAAGTGCGCTGTAAGAACCTAGAATAGAATACCACAACTCTATAGTACATAGATCATAGACTATAAACTGAGAGGATGCCGGTTGAACGACACCGGTGCGCATCGATGACAAAAAATAACGAAAACGCCAATAATATATTATGTGATGGCGTGATGACACTGATGACCAGCGTTCCAACTACAGTCCATTCCAAATCTAATTTCGGACAATGTAAACAATCCTCCATATTGCCATTCTCTATGGTTTCATGAATTTACTAGTGATGGGGAAAAGGATGATAAAAATAAAATTAATGTCATCATACATAATTAAATAATAATTTCTCATTCTTTTTTTCTAACATTTTTAAATAATATTACGTTTACTAATACTCTATTTGCGTAATCGATTAATTCTATTTGATTTGTTATTTTTATTACTCCAAATACTTGTATTTATGTTAAATATGGTATTGTATTTTATTGTAACCGTTGACTTATAAACTATAAGATAATAAGACAAACAATTTACATACCTAATTAATAAATAAATGTAATTTTAATTAAGCATTGACCTCTAATTACAACTATTTGACCACGGACTGAAATGGAAGACTGGGATACTTTTATATATTTTCCCGCCTGATAAAAAATAGTAAAATATTGATTATATGGAATTTGTATGTATGTTACGATTTTATTATACTATATTACAATAAAACAAATGAACTCAGACTTGCGAGGGCAAATGACAAAATATTATGTACCTATGATATGTATTGGTTAAACTTATTTTTTCTGATAAATTACAACATTGGTTTTCAAAGACAATATAGAGTACAGAAAAAATAAAACTGTCAATCATTTTGACGTCTTAATTCGACCGCAAAAAGTAATTCGTAATTTTATTAAATAAACTAGATTTGATTATTAATCATTAGTAGAAATAGTTGCAAAATGAAGTGTATAGTGAACAGAATGTGTATAAACCTTAGAGCATTAAACCAACCGGAGAGGCCACTGACAGGCGTACCCCTCTGCCAAAGGTACCAGCCCACCGGTCATACCCGAAAACTAGTTGACGCGCGTTCCGCATCATAAGTCACCTATCAGTGCGTGCGTAATAGCGTCTCAATAGAAATGCCGAATTGCAGTGTGTTTTGGTGTAAAAAGCGTTCAGCGACATCAAGTCTACAAAAGGATAATATTACATTCCACCTGTAAGTATTATTTTGTTCTAATATTATTAAATAAGGCATTAAATTAGCAATTTAACCAAATAAAATGCTAATCAACAAGTGTTGCCAGGCTTATCATCAATACTCCAATCTGGGGTAATATTTTAAGTTGAATTAACATAAAAACTAACCTTTCCTTTTTTATATCTCGCCTTGTTGACATATCTAATAAGTTTCATTTTGGATGTACATTATTGTGTCACCGTTCCCATATTTATTTATTTTTAATTAAAACCAATGTTTTTTTTACCAAGTAATGCACAAAATAATATTAAATGAACAAGTAAAATGAGATTATAAATCCAAATATATAAGATTAGTGCACTTTATTCCGAAAGATAATTGCTCATTTCTTACAAAAATAAGCGTATTTATTTTTAAGAAACTGGTCACACTTTAACATAATTAGAGATGATACAGTTTAATCACGATATCGATATTGGTTTTCCAGTATTAAATTAATTTTTTTTTGTTTGTTTTAGATTTCCAAAAGAAGCAGCGCCTCGAGTCGCTTGGGTCCAATATTGTAGGAACCATATAAGTGGGTTCCTAAGCGTACAAGTATCTGACTAACAGCTTAAAAGACAAAGCCTTCTGTGCTGCCAGCACTGCTACCTCCTCCCTACCCCCCAAGCGGCGGAGAGCTCAGTTTTTAGCAAGTAAACTCGCTGTGCGCTACCTCCTCTTATTGCATTACCTAGGATTAGTTAAACTAGATTAATAAGGTTAATTTAAATTGCACAGTTTTTCAGTATTTTATTATACCTACTTAAATAAAGACTTTCTGAAATATATTCTGTTGTTTTTTTGTTATCTGAACAGATAAAATATCTCTCTAATAAAAATCTACTCATACATTCTCATGTCAGTGTCTTGTTACTATGTAATCAGAACAAAATCCTCCAATTACAAGCTCTGCTTAGTTGGAACGAAATTTAATAGCAACAGACAATTAATTCAAAGTATTATTTGGTTTGAATATACATACATACTTATGAATAATACACGTAAAATTGACACGTAATAATTAATTACAATCTTTAATCCACACTAGAACAAATTTCAACAGGTGGTGGTTATTGAACATACATCCTTGTGCGCAGTAGTAAAATAAAAAAAAAAGAGTGGGTACCCATGTACGCACGTAAGAAGTTATACTTCTTTGGCATAACAATTCAAAAATACCAAATAATAATACAACGCATACATACATAAATATTTGAATTGATATAAACGCCAATATATTTTTTATTTATTCACACAGATTATTTGTACTGATACGACACACAAAGATCCGCAACTAACTTCAGTGTGTAAAAGGTTCGCAACTAACTTCAGGGTGTTGCTTTTTTCTGTCGGTGTGCGCGCGCACCGTAAAAATTCACTCTCATCATTTTTCCCAATCGCGGCAAAAAAAGTATAACTTCAAAAAAAAACGGCTAAATGCCAGTAGGACTCGCGCGCCGAGGGTTCCGTACTATCAGGGATCGGAAGTATTGAATAAACATTAGTAAACATAGTAGGAGAGCCCGACCGCATAACCAGATTTGTTTGTCGAACAATGTTTAACAAATAAATTTAGCCCGACCGTATGACGGGCTTTTTTGATAATAATTACAAAAAAGTGTGCTAGTTAGAAACACTGTTTTATTCTTCCTGTAATATTGACATAAACATGAATTAACAGAATTACTTCTAGTTAATTCATGTTTATGAACTATTTACTTTACTTTCATCTATTTCAAAGTGCTTAAATAAAAAAAAACCTTAAAATTATAATAGATTATTATTACCTAAAACTGTTCTATATAATATAAGATAATGCTCATTTTAATAAGCAAACATAATAATAATGAAAATAATTAAATCTTTCGCGTACTTATATGAAATCCTAAACATCGATACTAAATATCGACAGAGTCAAGCTCTAACTGTTTTACGCTAAGGAAGCGTAAACTGATAGATCTCCCTGTGTGTGAATGTGATTGTGTGTGTTTAGTTTAAGCTAGTGTGTAATAATTTTATTGTGTGCGTGTATAACGACGCGATTTAAAAATGCATTAGTAGTTAACATTGTAATTAGTGTGCGTTGCTCGCGTTACCCCGTCCCCCGCCGAAAGTGGCAGACTTTTGCGCAAGGGAAATAGAGCGCGTGTCCACTCCTGTTGGTTTAATGCTCTAAGGTATAAACCCATGTGTCATCGTATATGGAGTTTTTGATAGAAAAATATTGAAAAAACTGTTTGTTTACATTGTCCGAAAATGGATTTGGTCGATACTGTAAGTTACTTTTGTAACAGTTTACGTTACTTTTGGCCCTCTCATGTTACCTCCATGACTCAATATTACTTTCCCGTAACTTTTAAGGGTAAGTAATTTATAAAGATTACATGCAGCAAAGTTAGTTTTCGTTTGTTGTCAGAGAATGCACAATGTTATTGTTATTGTTTTGTTAAATTGTTACCCATAAAGCTTAATAAATGAAAAGGACTTTTAATTTTTTGTATAATAATTAATAAATACACATCAGTATTAGAGTAGTTTCATATTATAGCTAATGTTACTTTTGTATCGAAAATGTTACTTTTTGAGCTGTCTCGTCTCGAGTTTCTCGTATAACTTTTAACGAACGGTTAGTAGCAACACTGAGTGATGACAGCGACTTGATACGTCATTTACGTCAACGTCAGTGATGTGACGTGTGTGAGTGTGAAGAGTGCTTCGTGCTGTTTGCACGTTTTCAAATTATTAAAAAACAATCCGTAAAAAACTAATAATTGATTAATAAATGAATGACAGATTATAGTGACGGTATTTTGCCATATAACTGAAACAGAATTTCACTACAACGTGGACTTTTACAGTAAAAATTAAGGTTTGTTTACAAGAAAACTAAACCCTAATTCACTGACGTGTATTTGGTAGATTGGCAGTGTCATTTAAATTTATACAATCCGAAATCAATTTTAGGCCTTATTTACTTCAGTCATGCCGATAACTAAACGGAAGCAATTACCTGAAAAGGAAGAATTACTAGAAAATGGTGATAGCAAATTCTCAGAAGGAGGAAGCAGTAATATTAAAGGAGATGAGCTAAACATTGCTGTGTTGTTGTTTCTTTATACTCTTCAGGGTATACCTTTAGGCCTAGCTGGTGCGGTGCCTATGCTGCTACAAAATCGAGGCATAACTTATACCCAACAAGTAAGTATTTTTTATTCCCCAAGACTGAAGTTTGATATTGTCAGAATAATAAACAATATTGCTTAGCTTTTTAGTAGTGTGAGTTATTACTAGTAGTTACTTATCTTTAAAACAAACTATTGAAGTACCAAACAACAATTACAATATTTATTCTATTTTTTTTTTCACATTTTATAAAAAAAATAATAGCTTTGTGTGAGGTCTATCAGTAAATGTTTGTTAGATTACCCAACATTTACACTGTAAACATATATAATACATTATACATTTTCAGGCTGAATTTAGTTTTGTCAATTGGCCATTTAGTGTGAAATTATTATGGGCACCAATAGTGGATGCATTATTCTGGCCAGAATTCGGACGAAGGAAAACTTGGCTTGTTCCAGTTCAATATTTGATAGGCATTGTGATGATCATTATGTCAAGCACTATCACTGACTGGCTTGGGTCACAAGATGTCAGCCCTTCAATGTCATATCTGACAATATCATTCCTTTTCCTCAATTTCTTAGCTGCAACTCAAGATATAGCTGTTGATGGTTGGGCTCTGACAATGTTGAAAAGGTAAGAAGTTACAAAATTACTATATCATAATACTGCACCATCAATGGCAAAATGTTGAAAAGAATAAAGAATAGAATACAAAATTCTTTATTGCATCTATACCAATATTTGTTACAAAATTTACGCACAAAACTATGTACAAATTCGTTATTGGTAGAAAATTAGGTACTTAAGATTAATATTCCAATTTGTCATTGTTAATTAGCATTCGCTGAGGAAGCAATATTACATACTGTTTGAAATTAAAATAATCCACAAATTGCCTCAGGAATTTTATGGGTATGGGTGTAATACAATTTGCATCACCTTGGCCAATGATGAGCCACCCACACCTACTTATGTGTTACTTATTTAATTACTTTTTAATTCTTGCAGGTGTAATGTTGGACATGCATCAACATGTAACACAGTTGGGCAAACAGCAGGATTTTTCCTTGGCTATGTTTTATTTTTAGCGTTAGAATCCCCTTACTTCTGCAACAAATACTTGCGAACAGAACATCAAGAAACGGGTTTAGTTACCCTAGCTAGTTTTCTACTGTTCTGGGGTTGGATATTCATCATCACAACTACTTTCATCGCAATATTCAAACATGAGACTAAAGATGCTCCGAACTCTAAAGAAAATAATGTGAAAGGCTTCAAAGATGTTGTGAATGCATATAAACAGTTGTATTCAATTGTGAAGCTGCCAGCTGTACGCACTTTGGCTCTAGTACTGTTTACTGCTAAGGTAAATAATTTTTATTATACACTAGCATTCCGCGACGGGGTTTCACCAGGTAGCGTCTTAGCTTACTGCTGTGCTGACATCGCCAGTAGCATGATGTTACATAGCCTTTCTCGAAAACTAGGCAATATTACGCAAAAAAAAATTTTAAATCAGACTGGTACTTCCAGATGTTAGCGCGTTCAAACAAACAAACTTTTTCGCTTTTGTATAACTAGCTGTTGCCCGCAGCTCCGCCCGCGTGAATGATGGTTATATCGCATTTGCCATTCAAAATTAGAACACCTTCAAGCCATTTTTTGCGCAATAAAAGATAGCATAATTATGTTGTTCCCCAAGGTCTATTTTATCTCTATACCAAATTTCATTAAAATCAGTTCAGTGGTTTAGGCGTGAAAGAGTAACAGACAGACAGACAGAGTTACTTTCGCATTATAATATTAGTATGGATAGTATAGATTATTCTGTTTCACAGCTTTGCCTGTATATATTTAGTCAAAAAGTCAATAATAAATAATTAACAGTTAATGTGATAAAGATAATAAAGTGTGATGTCAAATATATTTTACGATCATATTTTGATGAATCTTAATCACAAATTGTAATACCAAAATTACGTCCACCATGACTAAACAATTCAAATTTGTGTATAGAATAAGTTGTATATAATTTTTTAATTTGCAATAAGTATCTAAATTGAATGCTAAAATTTATCAACTCAAATCAAAACATAATGTCTATATATTTGGTAAATCTGTATCAGTATCTGGTATAAAAGAGTGATTAAAAGGATCACTCAATGTGAAGCTGTAAATTCAATTATCCAATAATTATCCATACTCGGGCATAGGGGGAACATCAGATGGTATTAGGTAGGGAGCTTACTAGTGGCTACTAGTAGCTACAGCGCGCATGCGGCCGAGCACTATATGCGCATGAATGATACAGTATTATAATATATACTAGAACATGTATCTTACAATATAATATGTATACTAGAACAAGATTTCTTTTTTTTTGTGTTTAGAATTCAAGATAAGATATAAAACTCGGTTTCCGCACGATGTTTTCTGGTTAATTTTATTTCGTAACTTCTTTTTATTTTGTACTAGCTGCCCCACTGCTTCGCTCGCATCTAAAATTTGTTTTTTGTGTCCCTTGGAAGCCAGACCGATTTTCGGGATAAAATGTAGCCTATGTTCGTCTCCGGTACCGAATCTATCTACATACCAGTTTTCATCAAAACCGGTTCAGCCCTTTAAGCACTGAGTGACACACAAACTTTCACATTTATAATATTAATAGGATTGTTGTCTTTTAAGTGAAACTTATTCTTTTTTCTTTTTAGCTCGGTTTCTGTGCCAGTGATGCTGTATCGGGACTTAAACTTGTGGAGGCTGGAGTACCTAGAGAAGACTTGGCTCTGTTGGCTGTGCCATTAGTCCCCGTACAAATTATCATGCCTGTGGTAAGCATTCTTATCCGGTCCGCATGCGGGTGACAGCACGCTTCTGGTACGCGCGCTTGCTACCCGCGCTATAGGGAAACATGTAGGGAATGTTAGGATGCTGGCAGCCTGCATGCGAACTAGGATTAACACATTATACTAACTAGGTACAACAAAAATAAATTCTGCCTTATAATTAATTGACGGTTTTCTACTGAAATTAACATAAACAGACAACTAACTTAAGGTTTTACGGCCATTCAGGTCGCAAAATATGCAGATCTCGTAATGTGCAGGTCGCAATACGTGCAGATTTGCTAATATAGGTCAGATATAGATCGGCTTTTATAGTTCTTAGGAAGCGTAATCGTAGGCATTAAGGCTTCTATGCAAAGCACCTTTTTTATAAAAATATGTAATCATACAGTTTGATTTTAATAACTAATTGTACGTATCTAATTACTTGAATTATTAGCTCTTTAAAAGAAAACGGACTAGAAAGGACTTGTTGCGAGGTTTTACATTATTGCATACAATCCTCCATGCCAGCTTTGATACATGTTTTCCTGTTCCATAACATAATGTGCAAGTGGCAAAATGTGCAGGCTACGCAAAACATTCAAGGCAAAAAAAATATACAGATCTCGTAATGTGCAGGTCTCAAAATGTGCACATCTCGTTATATGCAGGTCGCAAAATGTGCAGATCTCGTTATGTGTAGGTCTCAAAATGTGCAGATCTCGTTATGTGCAGTTCGCAATACGTGCAGATTTGGCAATGTATAGATCAGAATTTATAGGCATCAAGGCTTCTATGTTTCACGATCTGCACGTTTTACTACTTGCACATTCTGCGACTTACACTAGTGCACATTTTGTGACTTGCACATGATGCTATGGAACCTGTTTTAACTCTTTTCAGATCTTAGCAAAACACACAACAGGTCCAGCACCGTTATCACTGTGGCTCAGAGCGTTTCCATTACGGCTATTAGTAGGTCCACTGGCGGCCGCGTTAGTGGCCGTGACCCCCAGCCTTCTTGGCAATGCGGGGCCTTCTTACTCGTACCTATTCCTTCTACTGTGTCTCTATATATTTCATCAAGTAAGTTTACTATAAATTTAAGACAAATATTGATTCATCCTTGCTTTTTATGTATGTCAACATGTTTTTATAGGTAGAAGCAGCCTTATGTATCAAAAATGTTGTAGCGCTTTTTATATAAGCCTACTAAAATGGTTACATCCTCCGTTATGGTAAGCATTCAGTGGAGACCAGGAGTAGAGAGTTCCAATAGTCATCATGGTAAACAGCTGACATAGTGTTCCCCGATATAGCGGGCTTATGAGATGCTTTTTTTTCGCCCCAGTTAAAAACCTGGGTTGAAAATTGTAGGGAACGAATGTAATGAATAGAAACTTATGAATAAATACAATTAAAATGACTATTGTGAATTCTAAATCATTTATCTTACAAAACTGCTAATAATAGACATAGGTAGGTATATACTTTCTTGTTATAGGTACTTAAAATCTTTTAATATTTTTCAGACATGCCTCTACTGCATGTTCGTAGCTGTGATGGCATTCTTTGCTAAAGTGTCGGACCCGGCTGTCGGCGGCACGTATATGACGTTTTTAAACACCATGTCCAACCTTGGGACTAACTGGCCCAACACGTTAGCACTGTGGGCTATAGACCATCTCACGTATAGAACGTGTACGTCGGCTAATATGACGGATAACACGTGTGCCACGGCTTTGGAGACAGATGTAAGTAATAATAACACAACAATATCTAGACACAAAGCATAATCTTTTGTTATAGCTTGTAATAGTAGGTTCTAGAATGCGGATACACACACTTAAATAAGTAACGACATATTTTTGAAATGGCCCTGGAGTCGAAATGGTCCTGTGGATAAGGCACCCGATTCGTAAACACGAGGTAGTGGGTTCGAATCCGGGCAAGTACCAATGTGGTTTTTCAAATCTTATGTAAAGCCACCCCCTGTTAAAAACATTGATAAGGTAATATTTTACTTTGAAAGCAGAATTCCTAAATAAATTTTCCTAACTATAAATAAAGAATTAAAAAGTTTCATACAATCGTTTTCATCCCTTTTAACACACTTAGGGTTGAATTTTAGAAAACCCTTTCTTGGAACACCTCTGGACATTAAGACAAATACACCCTCCAAATTCAAGTCGTTACGACCAGCGGTTTAGGCTGTGCGTTGTCTGTCAGTCAGTCAGAAAAAAAGCCTTTTTTTAATATGTATGGATTAGTCTTTTCTAGAATGTTGACGTTAATGTAACTAGATTACCTAACTATCTTTACCTGGGTCAGAAGTTCTCACTCAATATGTAAATCTTGCCGCAAGGCAGCATTCTTAGCCCTACTCTTTTTATATGTAGGTACTAGGTATATACTCTAGCAGGTTGACACTTCAATGCCTAAAATAGACTATCTTGTTATATAAGTAAGACCAATTATCTCTTCCTGATATAAATTATAGTGACATACCTAGGATAGATCAACAACGGACTGGCTGCGATAAGTGCGCCTGACCTTGCAGATTTCCTAGCCCTCCCTAAACAGATAACACAATAGATAATCATTTAATAATATTATCATTATAACTAAACTTAAAAAAAAATATTTATGCTAAACGACTATGGTATCTATCTATATAATAAAAACCTTGGTAATTATTAATATATTACATTTTATTATAATACGACACGGACGCGTAATATAATAATAGCTCATTTTATTATTGTCTTGTTTACAGCTATGCAAAGCAAATGGTGGGACATGCAACATACGAATAGACGGATTCTACATAGAAACAGCAATTTGTATAGTCATCGGCTTTCTTTGGCTACAATGGGGCAGGCCCACTATCAACAAACTTCAACGACTACCAGCTTCCGCCTGGCAAATAAGTCGGTACAACAGATAAGACTGAATCTCTACATTCTTATATGTATATATTGTATAGTTCAGACAAGTGCATCTTCTGTTCTACAATATTTATTCTGTGTCACATGTTAAGTTGAGACATCCACATACTAAGTACAAGCGTTTCTCACTTGTGTGTCTACAATTATGTTTGTAATGCTTTTTAAAAGTATCTAGAGATTGCAAACCGGGTTTCCAAATCCCAAAATAAAACCGTTATTAAAGTCAGAACTTTAGAATTGAGAATGTTAAAGGTTTTCGTTTACTTTCTACTTCGTCTTTTCTTTATTTGGTTGACTTTTTCAGAAACGGCTACGAAACTTACGAAACTGTCGTATAGTTGTCGATATATATTTAAAACGAACTTTAATTTACATCCTCTTCTATTGTACACTTTGTCTTTATTCGAAACTTGTTTGATATTTAAATTCACGTGATTATTACATTAATGTTATTACAAACAAGTAGGGTACTTTATTTTATCATAAATATTGTTCTCAAACAAATGCTTTTTCACCAAAGAATCTGTGAGTTGTAATTCGACATAGTCTTACGTTCTTTTTCTTCTCCTTTTATTATGGCAACTGAACCGACGATTGTGTCAGCTATTTCTGGCTGAGTCAAGTGTAAAATAGTTTTTTTGTAGATGCTTTTAATGGTTATTAGATCAGATTACAATGATAAAAATAGAGAAAATGTAGAGTAAATTCAATGACAACCATCTTCCGTGAAAACAAAAGATGGATCTCCATTTTCTAGCTTGATGACGACATAATTAAAATAAAAGAAAACTTTCAATGTAATAATTTCAATAAGATACTTTGACTGTTGATTGTACGAAACTCAAGATACATGCAAGAATTTTGTTTAAAAATAATTTTAGTACTTACTTACCTATACGAAGATTTCAAACTGTAAATAGACAAAATCACGTGTGACAATGATTTTTGATCTTTAATAAAATTGTGTCCCAACATGTTTGACGAATTTGTCATCTACTTAATTGTTTGGTATTTTAAACGAATTTGTTTTATAAAATGGACGGCCATAAAATGGTCTTAGAGTCTTCAGATAAAGACACTAATATTATCTTAATACGATAAAAAGTATGGACATCGGTATTCACCTTCATCTTCTGTTTCTATTCACTACTAAAGGTGAGGTGTGGTGGACGTAAATTGGGAGAGGCATACCTATGTTCAGCCTGCCAATTAGCCTGCCATAGGCTAATTGAGACCACCAACAAATTATTATATTACCGATGTGCAGAGACTGTGTTGTCGTGCAAATGTTAGTTTTCAGAAACAAAAACTGTTCAAAATACATAGACTATTTTTGTACTGATATGACTTGTGCTCTGCCCCCAAATTGTGTGTTGTGTTAGTATTACGTGATAGTATACATATTGCATACAATATTATTGCATCTTTTTCAAGCAAGTTTTGTAAGGTAGATATCATGTCATTTCTTTGTAAGTATGAAGAAACAACATAAAATTTGTCTTGCATTAATGTTATGACATAAATGTTTTTCTGTTGACAAAGAACAACGCGACTGTATGTAATAAAATTAAGAAAACTGTATCATAAGTTGAAGACATTGTTGTGAATTTTCTATAACTGTCATATACTTGAGTTTTCTTTGTTGACACGACAGAATTATTATTATTTATTTACAGGGCTATTGCAGGCTTGAATAGACCTGTAGCACTGCGACCTAAAAGATCTATTGTGCTCGCCCGGATCTAGAGTTTACTGCCAATCCCTGTCAGTGACAGGAATTTTAAGATATCCCTGGCAGCGATATCCTTTATCTCGGATAAATAGTGTATTGTCCAAAGGAGATGTTTCGTTTGTGGATGAGTGGGCTACAACCACAGAGAATGTAAATAACCCTTGATGAGGGCTTTCAAATGGTTTAACCCTGGCATTTTATTCCAGCAGTTAATTGCTTCTTCAGCACTTAAGTGCTTCTTCAGCACTTAATTGCTTCTTCAGCACTTAATTGCTTCTTCAGCACTTAATTGCTTCTTCAGCACTAATTTGCTTGAGTTTCCCGATTTTCAGGCCACGGGCACGCCACAGAAAGGCTCAGACCCTAATTGGACAGATTTTGAGCCCTTGACGGTTGGTCGGCTATTTCATTGCCTTCAATGTTGGCGTGTCCGGAAACCCATCGCAAGATAATGTTATTTTTGCTGCCCAGGTTATTAAATAACATTATGCAGTTTTTTACAAGTTTACACAGACACGACAGAATAACCATTTATAAAATTTGTATAATAAATTTTAAAAGACAATAGTTCTATATAAGTAAGATATATAGATTATAATTTTACTTTTTATTTATATGTATGTTATAAAAATGATTCTTTCGATTTGATTATTTATTTTGAATCCAACCGAATAAAGTCGTAAACGAAAACTAATCCTTAAAAAAAAGCAAATACTCCTAAAACAATAATTATCTCTAATAATTAATTTTATTTTTTGTTTGGCTAAAACAAAATGATAATAATTTCATTGTGAAAGCCATAAACCACCATTTTACCTACCATGACGTGAGCCGCTTGCATATTTGACGCTATTTGAAAAGCTGTGAGAAATATTAGTATTATGCATTGGATTCGAATGTCTTCGCTATTATTCGGCGGGGCCGTTGTATTATAAATTCTTTACGTCCATTTCTTATGTTGTTTTTGTTTAAGTTTTAGTTTGCTTTGTATGTACGTCATTATCATTAATTAAGTCCGGATATGTATTTTTGTCAAGAGTACAAATTTTATTTCTGTATATTACTTTTTATTTATTGGGAATGAAGTATTCAAGAATATAAATAACTTTTATTCAAGCAAACGTGGTGCTCGTGTCCTTTGCTAGTGTCGGTTTGCGTTTTAGACTTAGCGATTTTAAAGTTGGTTATAGTATTGTTAAAGTTGTTTATATTCATGAGCAATAATTTGGTAGTATAAAATATGCTAACATAAAAGCCGAAACTACTTAAAGCTCGAATGCAAAGTTACGAGCGGGTGTTTTCGGTATTCAAAGTCTGGGTGTACTTTGACTTTGTTAAATGTATGATTGTAAAGTCCTTCGCAAGACTTATGCGTGAGTTGTCTTTAGTTAAAATTTAATAATTTGTCATGTTACCGAAACCTAAAATATCTAGAATACATCCCCTTAAAGATTTAAATAAATAAGCGCGTGTCAAAAATGTCAGACATAATAATTTATAAAGAGAAATCTTGTAATTAAAATAAATAGCTAATTTTCGAACACCTTTTTTGTATAGCTAAGTATTGTGTGTATACTGTAGAATGTTCTGTAGACATGAAATACAGGGAATTACAAATGAAACGAGTAGTGAACTATTATAATTTGTTTATGTACACATCAACACTTAAAATATACAATATTTATAACAATGATGCTATAGTTTTATTTATAATCATTGAGAAGTTTTATGTATTTTACATAAGACCAGTGGCTTAGGCTTGAACCACACCTGGCAGCACGAAATCGCACTTTCCTATGCTTCTATCCTTTTGTGTCACCCAGAATCGTCATTTACTAGAGCGAGAAAAAGAGTGTGAGTGAAACCGCATGCTGCTGCGTGCGCTTTCTTTTTCGCTCAGCAAAGGATAGAAACATAGGAAAGTGCGATTCCGTGCCGTCAGCTCTATAAACCAATTAAGGAGCTGGCGAATAAAACGGGATAATTACACTTTTGGTCAAAAATACTTTTTTTTTTAATCCGATATTTTTGGGCCTGCTGAATACGAATCAAAACTCATTTTCAATAAAAATAGCCTAAAACCCTATTTAAATTGTATCCAAAGTTAGCGGTTTCGAACAAAACGGAATAATTGCACCTGTTGCAAACAAAACGGCATAATTGATTTTTTCTAATTTAAATATTTTCCAATATATTATAGATAGCGATCAGGTTTTAACATAATGTCAAATCAGGTCACAAACTACCTAAGGATAAATAAAACAAAAACCCACACTGTGAGTACGTGATTCAATTTTTTACTCCTGTAAAATTTGGTGTCATGTAATTATCCCGTTTTGTTCGCCAGCTCCTCAATTATAACCATTATTTAACATCAAAAACGATTATACATTGTGCTTGCACAACAACGTCTAACTTATCTAATACATATAATATTTTAATACAAATTATATTAACCCTATCTGGAAGTATATCAAAATAATGTATAGAAACGCAACAGACATGGCACACGATAAACTAAGCTAACTAAACTGTGTTTTTATCATAGTGTTAGGACTCTCTTCAACTCTTTGTAAGCTTGCTATTTCTTTGTTACAGTTCAGAGGCCCTAGACAAGTGTCAAAGATTTCTATTCTATTCATAGAATAGATAAAAAAATGTATAGGATTGACATAAGCTTTGGCGTTAGCTTATGTCAATCCCATACATTTTTGAATCCTCACTGTATACTAATAAAGTCCACTATAGGAAAGTGGCAGTTGTCTTTAAAGATCTATTGATTAGATTGTGCATATCATTAAGATGACTGAAATAATCCTTAACTGAATTTAGACTACTTTGTTCTCTAAAATATATTTTCTAGATAAAGAAAAACGACACAAACTGAAACAATAGATTACATACACATAACGAGCACGTAAGTATTTATACTTTGGTTAATTAAAATGTCTGACAAAATTAGTTCCAGTGTTCAATTCACAAAGGCGAGTTTTGTGACTCTTATAGACCTTGACATAAGGGAGAAATTCAAATAGTTCACATACTCTTGTGAATAACAACTTTAGTGAATCATTGATTAAATTTACTAATTTTACGTGTATATTAGATTTTTTTAAAACTGAATGTTAAAATACATCGACAATAATTTTCTTAAGTTTTTATGTTTAACATAGATAATAATTTTCAAGAGAAATGATTTGATTTTTGTATGTTTGTTTGTTATCGATAAACTCAAAATCTACGTAACCAATTTAAAAAAAATCCTTCACACATAGAAAGCTACAATATCAGCGAGTAACATAGGCTATATTTTTTGTGGTATGCCACGCGGGCGAAGCCGCTGATAACAGCTAGTATCATATAATTTAGTTAGTTTTACATGTATTTTACCGTTTTTAATTTTTTTTTTGTAGATACATGTTTTATAATAAGTATAAAAATAAATTACATAAATTGGGCAATCATTACAGAAGTTTAAAACTTTTTAACTAGTATTATTTTCAAAACAATATTAGTTTTCGTTGTTCAACGACATTAGGTAGGTTTTCTGTAATGAGATGATAATAAAAAAATAGTTAAATAGTTTTCACAACTCGTGCTTTTGTTTTTGTTTATACAAAGTTAAGTTGTCCCTGTTAAACATGACATTAATGGCACGTAAAAGAACTATGATTGATAATAATGCAAAGCCGTAATTATTTACATTATAAATCTGAGTTTAGTCTTTAAACTAAGATTTGTATCAATATTATTAAAAAGAATAGAAGGTATCGTGCCTGTACCTACAACGTACACCTGTAGGTACGTGTACGTGCATTTACAACAAATATTACAGCTTTATAACTAAAAAAATATTTAAAAGCGTACGTTATGTACGAATTAGAATAGGTATCATAATTATAGCTAGGCTTCGTGGTTCTTGTAATGAGAGAAAGTATAACGTCTATTTTCCGAATAATTTTAACGTGGTTTATAAAAGGTTCTTGTAGAATGCATTTTTTAAATGCTATGAGTATATTTTTTATCGCATTTTAATAGATTAAATACCTACCTGTTATTTAAAGATCTAACGAGTTCTACACTTGTACAATATGGATTACATGAACACACTATGCTTAAGTATTATGTAATTAATTTAAATATCTACGTTTTATCACTTGAAAATGTTGTATAAGTAAGTATTTTGCAGTAAATGTAATTGTGCTGTTAGTATTTTTTTAGAATCTTTATCTGCTTATAAATTATCATAATCGAATAAAACATTAACATCAACACTGACTTACAAAGCCCTATGTTAGACTCGAGTTTCCATGAGCGCGCCAGATTGTAGTCAATACCATCTACTCAGGGTGACTTATATTCAAATTCAGGTTTAACAAGCGCTTCCAAATTAAATGACTAAGTACATACTTTTCGATGTAGCGAGTAAAATGTAAAATATGGTATGCCAAACCCAGTGCAGACAATGGAAGATATGTATTTGTTCGTAGGTGCTATCGTCAAATATTTTCCTTGACAACTTAATTAAAACAAAACAAAATTTATTTCGTTCATAAAGTGGTCCATGTTACAGTTCAGTCGTATCAGTTTCATCATTACGACATTTTGGATAGAATTTAGCGATTTAAATAGCTAACTGAATTGACGTACCTACCTACCTATTGTGCAATAATGTGGTTTTGATACATACACTATGACATGTATATCCCTGCATTGTCTACATCTGGCCCAATGGCCATCGCATCACAGTGAATTTTGATCGTAAAATAATTGATTGATTAAAAGTCACGAGCAATACGTCATCTCACTTCATCTCTCACCTCGTTTTACAGAATAAAATAAAAATAACGCATATGATACTACGTTGAATCAGAATTAGGGTTCACGCCTAGACAATTCGTCATCACATATAATAGGTTTGCGATCATCGCCTTTGCTGCCGCGTGCGAATCGCCCGACTCGACGTGCGATAGCGCTGGTCTTTTCTACCGCGCCCCAACCGCCGCTGTGACCGCCCCCGCTTGCTGATCGAGATAGAAGGCCGGTTACACCCTCACCCAACTTGCTGTGGTGGATCCCGTATAAGAAGTAAAGAAGTAAGCCTGAAACATATTTCGAAATTGATAATTGTATTGATATATTTGGTATTGAATTTCTAAGGGTTATGCCCTACCTACATATGGGCACCATTGGGCAAGACAATGACTCCTGCGAGTTTTGCAAGTTAGTACCGAATGACGTGCATGAGATGACGTGTATGATGTGTATATAGGTAGGTACCTACTAAAGGTGCCTTTGCCGCTCTCTACTATTTCTTCCTACCTACGCGTGCCGTAGGTATAGTAGGCAACTAAGAGTATTACTTATTAAGGATAGATAGTTATTACAAAAAAAAGAGAGACTTTTAATTATAATTAAAATAGCCCGGCTGTGGTAGTCACCTCACAGATGTCTTGGTACCTACTATCTTGGCTAATTTCCAGTGCTTTTAAAAAGCATACATCAGTGTATGTTTTTTTATTGCTGACAATGGCAGACAAGCCAACAGTCCACCTGATGGTAAGTGGTAACTGTTACTCATGGACTTCCGCAATGCCAGGGACTCTACGAAGCCGCTGCCTCTCGAGAAGGGAGTGGAGTAGAAAACGAAACGCACACCTATACGCACAATAGGAGGCACGGATACTAATACTCTACGAGGGCTGCTATAAGAGGATAGCGCTTCCCCGTTCGACCGGGTCCTTCGTGCTGAAACCAGCGAGGATACCTAATACTGACCGAAAGTCATCCAAATAGCGAAGCGAGCCCACGTTAATGCATTAAGGTTGATCATGAGCTCCACGTTGAGTATGACGCTAGCGGCGGGCAGCAGCGGCACCCACGGCACGCGGAACGGCAGCCGCGCAGGACTTTGTTGATGAGCCCAGATTATGAAAAGGCCTGAAATGAGAAGTTATGACAGGAGTTATATCACAATTTTAAATGGACAATTAGTGAGATATTTTGTCGACTAGTTAGTTACTCATATAGGTATTTGAGTAACTATTAGGTAGAGTGATGGATTGCTCTCCTCATTAAATCTTAAAAACTTTGTGTAGGTATTTGTACCTAAAGTATCAACATCTGTACAAAATTTCAATCTTCTGTCACAGCACTTTTGGTAAATAAAATTATTTTAGTATTTAATCTACCTATTTTTTTTAAAAAAAAACGACAACTCCCGCATCAGGTAACAAGCCCGATGTCGCGACGGACTTTACAAACATACATTTAACGGACACAAAATACACCAGACTCGAAACAAATATAATACGGATCACACAAAGTTTTGTCCCGTGTGGGGATCGAACCCACAACTGCACCACGGAGGCAGTCAACTACTAAGTACATAATGTAATATGGTTTTTCGTTTATCGACGCCTTAGAGTGAAAACCTCGTAAGTGTAAAAGAGGTAACTTTTCAGGAGGAAGAAAAAACTGCGTACTGTAAAATTTTTGTACGGCGTCTTTTATGTTTTATTATTAATTAATATCGAGATTCAACCTGCTGTTATATCCAGAACGGTTGGATGCTATAAGATTGCCCTAAATGCATAAAATGTTACTTACGAGGTATTCGTACAAAAAACTCGACCTAAAGCATCCAAATACTAGGTTTTCACAGATAAGATGAGAATTAAAATCGTTGTATGTCATTAAATTATTTTATTTTTACGTTACATTTTTGTTATAAAAAGGTACGTTTTGGTCGTAAACGTCTTTAAAAGACCTACAACGTTGATCACAATTACTGAGCGCTATGTTTTTCCGTCTAACTAACAGTGTGTGAAAAATAATAGTTAAATTCAGAAATTACAACTAATACGTTCTCTGAACTAAATATGACACAAATCACAGCATAAAATTTTACTCGAATCATTAATATTAATAAAATATTCAAGATAACTTTGGAAGGCAGGTAGATACACTAGTGTTCTTGGTAGATAAACATCGATAAATCTAATATTACTGCTCAACCCTTACTTCTAGTTTGATATAATACCTCCTATACCTCTAGATAAACGCGACCGTCGGTAAGGTATGGTCATTCCTTAATCTAAATCTCAAAAAAAAAACAACATGAGTAACAATTACTCTGTAAGAACTGCTCTTCCACAGGTACAGGTACTATTCCGTTGATCACTGCATTGGTGAGGCAGTGAGTCGTAGAATAAGTGTACATCAACAGGCAACACAGCCTTCAATTCTTGTAAATGAATGTATTTGCTTCGTGGGATTGGAAGTCTTCTTTCATATAACAGCGGCATAGTATCGGAGAGACCTGGCATTTTAATCCTTCTTGTTAACTGTACAAATTCTTCATCATGTACTTTTTCATAAAAAATTGACACATCACTGCGGTACTCGATACAGCGCAAATTAAACACAGTTGCTTCTCCAGCTTTCTTTCCAGGTCTAATGGAGTTAAGGTATGGCATAGAGCTAAACTTATGGAAGAAAGTATGCTGTAAGTAGGCGACGTTGTACGGTTTTGTCAGTCTAGCAGTTTTACAAATTTCGACGTACTGTGCTAGTGAATAAATCCCACGATTTTTAAGCTTCCGTTCAATTGCGGCATGCATGGAGAAGCACTCCATTTGAGTGTGACCTTTTTCAAGATATTTATGCGTAATAGTTAAGGACATTTGCTTTGCAGCAAAAAGTAAGGCGTTTGCAAGTATCGCATTGCGATTTTGATTAGTGCAGCCATCGCTCCAGAAAATGACGTGCTTCAGTGTCATCAACATTATTATTCAAGAAATGATAGAGAATACTAGTAAATTCGTCAGCTGTCACGCCTCCTTCACTCTCATTCCAGATGAAGCAGTACCCGTCAGAAGTTTTCAGGTCAAAAATCGTAAAATTATGAACCTTTAATTTAGTCTTGTAGTAGAGAGCGAAAGCATTTAATGCGGGCGACAGTAAAACTGCCTGCAGATCAAATGTGAAAACTTTTACAGATGGATCAGATATATTTTTGTCTGAAGACTTCTCTTGTCTTGCCTTATCCTTGCGCAAAATAAGTATATTGTAATCTGCTTCACTTAGATTACCGACCCTTCTAGCGCAGCAGACATCACATTCGTCTTTCTTGGAAGAAAATAATGAAAGGTTCATCGCCTCAAATTCTTCCCAAAATATGAAATTTGATACTTTACAGTCATATTTCCCCTTTTCTCTGAGATAATTCAGATATTCTCGGTAAAGGCTTTGTTTGCTGCTCCAACTTCGTTCTAAATAAAGTTTAGTCGTAGATTTTCGGCAATAATGTGATTCCAGTTTTGGAAGCATATTCAAATATTCTCTTAAATGTTTTCTTCCTTCTTCTTCTTGTTCTTTAACTGTACTGTTCCTCTTTTTATTAGTATGCACTTTATGAGGCACGCTGCGTGACCAGTTATAGACAGTCCATTCTCCGATGTCAACAGTACGTAGATACATTTGTTTGCAAACCATATACTGCCCTTCAGACGTGTTCAAAGTGTATTTATAAGTATTATCTCTTCGTGCATTTATAGACTGTCTTTTTAATCCACACTTTCTTCGCCTCCCAAGTTAAATTCCAGTATTGATTAAAATTCGATTGTCTGCTTTCTTCAGTCACTTTATGACACTGAAAATATTTAGTGTTTTCTGTATGAGAACACCTTGGTTTCACAGCACGTTTCCTTCTGGGAACATCGAAAACCACTTTCCCCTTTTCAGTTTTTCTTCTTCCTGCATAAGTGTCTCCTTTCATACGTTTGTTCTTATTCGCTTCACTAATCCAACATTCTTTATTTGCCCTTCCTCTTTTGGCTCGGCGTTGTTTTCCTTCAGTCACATTATTCTCTTCTGATTCAGAGGACGATTGTCTCAATAATTCGTTGGGTCGATAGTCAGAGTCTCCTTCATCAGGCGAGTAGTCACCGATACCAGAGCAAGGTGAAATATGACCCAGCATCGGATCTTCGGAACATGTCGGAATAATATCTAAAGGTTCATAAAGATTTTGAGGAGAATCAATTACGGGAAGCAAATCAAAATTTAAAGCACTTGTTGGCGACATAGACGGCCCTTGTTGTATATCCTGGCGCATTAGAGTGTTAAGTGAAGGCTCTTTTGAAGAATCTTTCAGCAGTACTACTTCATCTGATATAAAACAACCCATCTCTTCATTAAAATTATTTACTGTAGGTGAATTAATGACAGTAGCTGGTGAGTTGCTATTTGTTTGAAAGGTTGCACCTTCTTTCGTAGCTGTAAGTGTACATTTTTTTGAAAGACTTTCTTTTACAGAATTTATAGAGCGGAGACACAATTCAACGAGTGAAATTGGCTTGATAGGATCATCTTTCAGGCTCTTTGACAGCATGGGAACAATATTATGTATAACGGGAATGTTGACTGCAAGAGGTTCTCCATTTTTGGAAACTAGTTTCTTCGTACTATTTATCTCATGCCGATGTTAACTAAGTGAGCGAGTCGAGACTATCTATCTGTAAACAACTATCAATCGGATCATTGACTTTTATTAGAGAAGACGGTGTGATACTTTGATCACAAGATGGATTAGTTACAATCTTTACATTTTCACGTAATTTACGTAATTTTTTGCCGCTTCGCAATGAATAATATCATTCAATTATTAAATATTCAATCTCTGGAAAGTATCTAACGTCGTCAGGATTCGACGCCATGATGAACTAAAACAAAAGTAATTGATTATTTATTATTAAAACTGATTAGATATTAACGGTTAAACTCTGAAAACCTAGTAATGGCTAGTGAAAATAAAATGAAAGACTCGTGTGTACGTTTACGAGGTATTCGTACAAAAAAATAAAAAGGAAAACCTCGTAAGTGCATAAAGAACTGGAGTAATTACTTTAAAAAGGTTTAATAAACTGGATTTTAGGGATTAATACATGGCATAGTAACATTAATGCATTATATATGATTTATAAACTAGTTTACCGATCTATTTATTTGTACGAAGACCTCGTTATCATCCTTACGTACTTTTCCTTCTCGACGTAACACATATACACAAATGAATACCTTGTAAAAGTACAGACGTAGTATTCTGTTTCAACTTAAGTTAAAGCAAAACCTCGTATTTGACTTTACGGGCTTTGAAATCTTCATTACGTGTCTTTACGAGATTACTCATTAGAAAACTTACCGCAACTTTTAAATATTTAGTCATATCTGTATAAAAATACGTTTCAAACATGAACAGTACTTACCTTCTTTCGAAAAACACTAAATTATACAGCTACAGCAGGATAAACTCAAGTAATCATTTTTCGAACGAGAAACGACACGTTCGTTGCAAGGTATTCACGCCAAATTGACAAATGCGAGTATTTACGAGGTTCTCATTTACTGTCATAGATTGCGCTATGAGTATCGAATGAACAAATGAGTCGGATCAGGATATGCGTTGCGAGGTTTTCTTCCTAGAAACGCGATAAAATAAATTTGAGCAAAAATGTATTCCCGAGGTTTTCACTCTAAGGCGACGTTATGGACTTTATTTTTTCAAAAGAATTAGTTATAACAGAATTCACTTAACTACAGAGAAAATTAAATATAACTTATTGATAAAAAATGAGCCGAACAGAAACTTAATTACAACAACAAAAATCGAAAGTGAGTAAGTTTAAAACAATGAGCGACCTTTCGCATCATCGAAAGGACCATGTTTTTAATCAATAACAAGCTAGTACTAAAATACATCCAACATGGAGTAGCGAGCTCTGGATGTGGCATATCTGTATATTGGTGCAAAATTAAATAAAATGAAATAATGGTCGAGTTTAATTGTGAATGAGGTAGGTAAGTGATACATTATTATTTACATACCTAGTTATTTTAAACTTAGATATTCATTTTATTATTAATATTTTATTTTAATTAATTTATTATAGGTATTTATTTATTGTTATTTATATTCTGTTGATTAACTTTTAATTTATTTGTATTTTATATTACAGGTTTGTGTGAGCAATGAGTACCTACCTGCCTAATCTATAGTGCTAATTGTAATATGATAGTGAATGCGTTTTTGTAAGGAGTCAAATATATTGATTTGTAGGTATAATTTAATTATATATTATGTAAGTTTTTTTATGTATGTGTATAATTTTATAGTGTTTAAAACGGAGGCTAATGTTAAATTGTTACTTGAATAAAGGTTATCTCGATACAGGCTTGCCTAGTGAGGAACCGAAAGATATTCTCGTCATAAGTCTATCTGCAAAGATATTTAGAACTTGTTTTGTATATTATGTATAGACTTATAAACTAGGTATACATAAACAATTGTTTATGTATACCTATGATATGTTTGTGTTTTTGTCATTATTTTGGTATTTTCGTAAATTTTATGACTTGGTGTTGAATTTATTATCGAATAAAACCTTTATTAATTAGTTTGTGATTTTTTTAGCTGCGGTTCCCCATATTTCAATTAAACAGTCTATATTATATAATATATACTTATTGTGTAGCGCAATTTTTGAGGCAGACATTTTCATATACTGAACAGATCAGCTGTTAGTGACGATAGCCTCATTTTAACGTTCTCTATGTGTGCTTTCCAATTCAAATTGCTGTCTATAGTAAGTCCGAGATTTGTTTTCATAGTTTTCCTGTGTATGATTTGATTATTTAGGTATTCTTAGTTGTATATCAGCACTAATGATTTTATTTTATGAGGCGAATATAGCAAAAGTTGTTTTTTTGGCATTAATAGTAAGTAAGTTAGTTTGAAAGCAATCATTTAGCAAGTTTAGGTATTTTTGCACAATGGTGATCAGGGCTTCAACAGTGCGTCTAAAATAGAAGAGACTTGTATCGTCAGCATACAATGAAATATTACTGACAAGACCAATTTGGGAGATGTTATTTATGTGTATTAAAAACAGAAGTGGTCCCAGTATGAAACCCTGTGGCACGCCGTGAGTAACTGATTTATGATCGCTTTGATGTTCGCAAATTTTTACTAATTGCTTGCGATTTTGTAAATACTGTAATAAAAATTGTAATAAAATGAATCGCTAAATGTGTTACTGTGGGCGCAAATCTCGAGAGCAGCTGAACCAATTTCGCGGATTCTTTTTTTATAATATAGAAAAATTAAAAAATTGTCTGGAAAAAAAACCCTTTTCTATAAAGAATTTAGTGTTTTTTTTAGTTACAAGATCGATCGTTGCCGAGATTGATTTGATTGAGATCGAAAACTATATTGTTTATGGTATAAGAAATTTATTTATTTTAGAAAAGCTTCTAGACGTTTGGATAAAGATAATTTTTTAAAACTTTAATTTTTATAATCTGGCAAAAGAGAAATGAGGCGCTAGTTACATTTATCAGACTTATCTCCGGATTTGAATATTCCCGATAGTCTTAAAATACCTAAAGTATAACTCCGGGCAAGATACTTTGCTCAAGACACGTATTATATGCAGTAAGTTAGTCAAGGGGCAATTATTTTTTTATACTTTTTATAAATTTCACACTGATACCATCGATACCAGAAGTAGTGTTAAAGTCTTGCTATTTCATAAACTTGTTGGCCGTTTTAAAAGATTGCATTTGCTAAAGATGACCCAATAGTTGAGAAGTAGATATTTAGTTGTTATTTTTATTATTTATATATATTTACATATTTCTTTTTGATCAGTAATCTTCCAGTTTTAGTCCTTATTTTGTTGTGTGAAAGATATTCAATTAATTTTCACATTTTTTTATTATCTGCAAAACATTTGATGTAATATAAGCTTTTAGTTTTCTGGTTTTTACTATGTACTGCAGCTTTTGCTGTCATAGACTCGTCTTTTAAATTCTTATTTGTCATATCTTCTTTAAACTTTTTCAATAATGTGTTTCTGTAGTTTATATCATGTATGATGTTCTTATTAATCTAGTTTTATATACCTACTGTATATTTGTGGGTAGCTTGTAAATATCTATTTAAAGAAAAATACAGGTGTGATACTCACAAGCAACTATCACAAAACTAAGAGTGAAGTCTGGTAGTAGTGTCCAAAGTCCGGCGGGCTCCGCTAAGAAGTGGTTGTGAGCACACAGCGCAGCGGCTGCCACAGTGAACGTGTATACGCACGTGGTCACCACAGCCCCCGGGGCGCGGCCCCCAGCCAGCGGCTCTAACCAAGCGTATTGTGGACGCAGACGTCCCACAGTTAAAGCCTCAAACATCTGCAAAGTATTAAAGAGGTGAATACAAGACTTGATTTACTCAGATTGTAACCAAATGATAATTTCGATAGGTATATACGGCTTGTAATTAGATACATGACATAGGTACCTACATACCCACATTCCATATATACCTACTGATATGTCTCCACTGGTAGGGATAATTAGAATACATACCTATCTACTAACTAGATAAAAAAAAAATTTGTAGATAAGTAGGTACGTAATTTTATACAGCTGACATGACAGAATTTATATTAATACCTCCTGTAGTCAGCTGCTGTGACAATTCACTATTTTTATCAATATTCAATCAATCCTCTAGTGGGTAAAACTAAGTTTACCATGCTATCCGTTGTGTTGTCTAAAACAACACAGATAGTTATAGAACACTGAAAAAGTATTTAACAGTAATTACCTCTGAAGAAGATGAACCGCCATCAGTCCCTGGCGTGCCGGTTGCAGAGCTATCTTCTCTATCGCAAGGAGAATCCAACTGCGGTATTCCAAAGTTCTTGTCTTCCGTCGGCGGCACCGGTCGGTAGCGCAAAATTATAACTGCCGCACTAACTATAGTGTACGCTAACAGTGTTCCTATCGACATGAATTCTACGAGTTTCTCAAGATCAAAGAACAGAGCAATGAATGCTGACGACAGGCCTGCTATGATCAGATTACAAATAGGAATCTGTGATTTATTGTTCATATCACTAAGGAAGCCAAACAGGAGACCATCTGCGGACATAGCGTAAAGACAACGAGGTAATGAAAATAAAGAGCCAAGTAATGTAGTTGTCATTCCACAAACAGCTCCAACTGCAACTGCATATTTAGCCCAATCTGCATGTACAGCACCAAGAGCAGCTGGCAACGCAGCATCTGGGTTAATATCCTTGTATGACACCATTAAAGTCAGCGCTAAAGCTACGAGAATATATCCAATTGCAACTACTGTCATCGAAAGTATGGTGGCAATGGGAATTGATCGTGATGGATCTTTGGCTTCCTCACTTGATGCTGATATACTATCAAAACCTACAAAGGCGTAAAAGCATGTAGCTGCGCCAGCTAATACCCCACTAACACCGTAAGGCATAAAGCCGCCATTCTTCTCGGACCAGTTAACAGGATCAGCATAATAGAAACCCAGAAAAATAACAAGGGTTATTACTAAAAGATTCAAAATTGTAAGACCGTTGTTAATGTACGCTGAAGTTTTTACACCTACTGCTAGAATTAAAGATGCTACGATACATATAAGAAACGCTAGAACATCTGGATATTTACTCAAAAGAGTTTCGTGCATTTCTCCTGTCACCGAAATTGTAGCGTTGCTTATCGCATTGTCTAGTATTGCGTTTAAATACCCGGACCACGCTCTAGCCACAGATGCTGCTCCTGGAAAAAAATACAAAGAAATATCAGCACATATTTAAAACATAAAACAAGAGTATTTAGATATCTTTGCATCAAAACTTACCTATCATATATTCTAGAACTATATTCCAACCAATGATAAACGCCCAGAATTCGCCGATACTGACATAGGTGTACGCGTAAGCACTTCCAGCTCGAGGGATCCTAGTTCCGAATTCAGCATAGCATAGCGCAGCTAACGTAGACGTTACGCCAGCTAATAGAAAGCTTAGAGCTGTTGCTGGCCCGGCCATGTATCGAGCAACAGTGCCCGTCAGCACATAAATGCCTGCTCCAACCATATGTCCCACACCTGGAAACCGTAAAATACTTGATGAAAAAGAAACACTAGCTAGGTACTTACACATTAAATAATCTATGCATTTTAATTTTATTTACCTACTTACTACCCACCCACACAAAATCACACCTAGCCGTAGTTATGTTTAATACCTATCTACATTTTCCATTTCTATTAATAGTATTAACAATTGTTCTTTGGCATTAGGTTAACATATGTAGGTATACACTTGCATTGACTGAATGAATAAAATAAGGAGTCACTAAAATTTCGTGAACTAGATTCTAAGAATACCTACTTACCTATTAACAAAACACTGTAAATAACTCACCGAGTAACGTGATGTCAAGGGTGGTAAGACATCGGTTAAGAGGGGTTTCCAACACATCGCCGTACAGCGGCTTGCGGCGATTCATTTTATGGCAGAATCCAGAGAGCACATGTCCCAATATCTTATGCCTTGCGCCCGGCATTTTCACTTAAAATAGAAATTTAATTGCAAATTTTATTTAAATTACTGCACTGCAACAAGTAGGTATGAATTATTAATAGAAAAGTTCACTTATGCTAAGCTTAAATCTGTGATGTCACAAGAACAATGAGAGACTATCTTCATCACAGCGGTAGGTAGGTAGGTACACTCTAAGAAACAGCATACTTATTAAAAGGGAAACCAATGTAAAAGATTGTCCTGGGAATTGATTTTGAAACTGCGTATTTTCTTGCTGAATAATCTTAATAACAAGTAAAAATACCTGGTGGTGTTAAAAGCCAGCTGACAATATTTGCGTTCGCCGAGCTGCACAGTTACACTGGCGATAATGACGGCGCGCGCAGTTAATCGATTTCTTGATAGGAACTTTACGTATTTCAGCTATGTGGGATGTTTATGAGTAGGTTGCTTATGTAGGGTACCTATATAAGAATCCTAAAGGACATTATATGAACAATTGATGTATATATAATATTTAAAATCAATCATTTTAATGTAAGTACCTACTTATATAGATATTTATATCTAACTACCTAATGTAAATTATTTTTTTTAAATTTTGTTACTTCATTCATACGCCACAATTATTCACTATCTACATGTATGTCACTTATGAATCTATACATATAATAAAAATGTAACCGATCGCTGTCTGTACATGAACGATTTATAAGCAAAAAAAATATTGGGACCTTTATCAACGCAAATAGAACCCAAAACAATGATTGTTACAATTTTTGTCTGTCTGTTTGTCTGTTTGTCTGTGCGTTTGTTCACGCTAATCTCAGAAACGGCTTATCCAAATTAGGTATGGTTTTCACTAATACATTGTGGTAAGCTTCACTTAACATTTAGTGTTTGTTTCATGTCAATCGGTTCATAAATAAAAAAGTTATGCCAATTTAAAGAACTACGTCAAATATTTGTTAATTTACTACGAAATCTGATAGAAACAGAGACTTTAACAGGTTACGGAATAGCTGATAGCGTTTTTATTTTTCGTATTCTTCTCATTCTAAACAATCTTTCGTTTAGTTTTAAATGAGTCCAGTTTCCAGTGAGCCTATGTTTCGCGATAACAATTAAAAAAGCCCAAGGTCAGACACAACTAAAAGTTGTGGGTGTGGATCTAAGTATTAGCTGTTTTTCGCACGGTCAGCTTTATGTGGACCTATCACGTGTTAGCATTCCTAGCAGCCTGTATGCTTTGATCCCCGATGGCTATACGTCTAATCCATACATCCATACATCCACACACCCATACATATTATATAAGGCTTTGTCCTGACTGACTGACTAACAGACAACGCACAGCCTTAACTGCTGGTCGTAGTGACTTGAAATTTGGAGGGTGTGTTTGTCTAAATGTCTAGAGGTTGTACTAAGAAAGGATTTTTTAAAATTAAATTCCTAAGTGTGTGAAAAGGGATGAAAACGATTGTATGAATCTTCTTCATTTTTTAACTTACAGTTTTGAAATTTTGTTTTGGAATACTTCTATTTAAGTGAGTGAGAAGAAAGTGAGGGGCAAGTGAGGGGCAAGTGAGGGGGAAGTGAGAGGGAAGTGAGGAGGGAGTGAGGGGGTAGTGAGGGGGAAGTGAGAGGGAAGTGAGGGGGAAGTGAGGGTGAATGAGGGGAAAGTGAGGGGGAAGTGAGGGAGACGGGAGAGGAAGAGAGGGGAAGGGACGAGGAAAGTAAGGAGTTCTCGATAGGTGGAAAAAGGGAGGGGAAGGGATAGGAAGGGAGAGGAAAGTAGGAAAAGGAAGGGGGAAAAGAGGGGAAAGCGAGGAGGCAAGGTAGAGGGAAGTGGAGGAAAGGGCAAAAGATGCTGGAGGAGAGCCAAGGGATGCAGGAGGTGAAGAGGAGAAGGGGGAGGGGAGGAGAGAAAGGAAACTGGAGAGTAGAGAAAAAGAGCGATAGGGAAGAAGGGGAAGGGGAAAGTTATTGTAGTGAAAATTTGCCTTTGTGTATTGTATATTGTTTTTACGAGGGATATCTTTAGGTAGGTGAAAGAGGAATTGTATGAATGGGAGATTAAAAATAGTATGAAAAACAGTATTTAAACAATATAAAAATGTCTAATGGAAAAAAGCCGCGGGCAAAAGCTATCTATATACATAAAAGCAAAAGGTCACTCACTCACTCATCACGAAATCTCACAAACAACAAGTGCTATGAATCTCAAACTTTGCGTGGTCGTTCCTATTAGGATATAGGTGCTCACTTAGACGGAATTTTGCGAAATCCATCCCCTAAGGAGGTATAAAGGGGTGGCAAAGTTTGTATGAAACTTACCTATAGTAGGATCACCAAATTACTAGAAAATACTCTTTTTTTAATATTCAGAAGCCAAGAGTCGCAAGTTTGTGTGAAAGTGGTTTGTCAGTTTTAGCGGTAGCGGGTTTAAACTGTATTCGCCATAGAGACGGATAATACTGATATTTATTACTGATACAATGTACGATTGCCATAAAATCAGGCACGCAATATTCTCATAGAGGCACACTCATCTGAATTTTCACGCGAACGAAGTCGCGGGCAACAGCTAGTGTATATATATATATCTTTAAAGGCACTTCGCTACTAAGTACTATTGTTCACTAACGTATTTTTTTAGCTTTTGGTTCTTTTTTGTTGACTTACCTATGCTTTGAGTTAATAAAGGTAAAAAGCGGCAATACGTTTATTATATGATATCTTCTACGATTTGTAAGAATGTATTTGCTACATCTTATGCGTTAACTAACACGTGGCCTAGCGGTTACAATGGTCGCCTTGCGGTATGACAAGGTGGTATTACCTAGTGACCGCATCCTCGTCAAACATACGCTATATACATTTGGTTTGCTATCTACTAATATTACTAATTTTTATTACGTCTTAACCAATCTTTAAGGCCGCGCCAATTCCAAAATTCAAATCATAGGTACCTACTTACTTTTTTATTTTTTTATTTATTTGAGGTAAAGAAAACATACAGTAGTAACCACAGAACACAATAAAGAGGTATTCACTACTTCACTGTTCTGAGGTAGGTATCTACAGTAGCTATTTTAGAATATAAATATCATATTTTTTTTTTTTTTTTTTTTTTTTATATTATAGCCTACCAAAGTGACTCCACCCCGCCTGATGGTAAGCAGTCAGTGGAATCCAGAAGTGGCGGCCACTGTACCAGAAGCCATCGTCTTAAACTGCTGGTATGGTGGCCTCCACTATGGCGGCTGGGAATGGGGTTATGGGAAGGGAATGAGGGAGGTGAGGGAAGAGGAAGGGGGGAAATTGGGCCTCCGACGCTCTCACTCACCGAACGAAACGCAATAGTACGGATACTACTACTCTTAAGTCGATCTTCTATGAGAGGGTAGTACTTCCCCGGACGATCCGACCCATTCATGCTGAAATCAGCGTGGATCTACTACCGTGATTATAGCACATTAACCAGTTAGATTTTTATATTATTATGCAACAAATATTGCAAATACCTATTTGTGTACATGCTTAAATGTTACGTCTGCCTACCTACTTATTCCGCATTTGAATTTCTACCAAAATAATTAATACCTTCATTTATATCAAATTACTCAATATTTTTTTCAAAACAATGCTTGATACTAGTGGGTGTAAGCGATCCCAAGCGTGGGCAGCAGCCACCCTCGCCTGCGTGGGTATCATTTAACTGCCAAAAGGAACCTACATATTTATTGAAAACTAGCTGTTGACCGCGACTTCGTTCGCGTGAAAATTCAGATGGGTGTGCCTCTATGAGAATATTGCGTGCCTGATTTTATGGCAATCGTACATTGTATCAGTAATAAATATCAGTATTATCTGTCTCTATGGCGAATACAGTTTAAACCCGCTACCGCTAAAACTGACAAACCACTTTCACACAAACTTGCGACTCTTATTTGGGTGGCTTATGAATATTAAAAAAAAAGTATTTTCTAGTAATTTGGTAATCCTACTATAAAAACTATAGAAGTTTCATACAAACTTTGCCACCCCTTTATACCTCCTTAGTGAATGGATTTCACAAAATTCGGTCTAAGTGAGCACCTATATCCTAATAGGAACGACCATGCAAAGTTTGAGATTCCTAGCACTTGTTGTTTCTGAGATTTCGTGATAAGTGAGTGAGTGACCTTTTGCTTTTATGTATATAGATAGCTTTTGCCCGCGGCTTCACTCGCGTGAATGTCGTTTTTTCCAATAGACATTTTTATATTGTTTAAATACTGTTTTTCATACTATTTTTAATCTCCCATTCATACAAATCCTCTTTCACCTACCTAAAGATATCCCTCGTAAAAACAATATACAATACACAAAGGCAAATTTTCACTACAATAACTTTCCCCTTCCCCTTCTTCCCTATCGCCCTTTTTCTCCACTCTCCACAGTTTCCTCCTTCCTCTCCTCCCCTCCTCCTTCCTCTTCACCTCCTTCAGCATCCCTTGCCCCTCCTCCAGCATCTCTTGCCCTTTCCTCCACTTCCCTCTACCTTGCCGCCTCGCTTTCCCCTCTCTTCCCCCTTATTTCTACTTCCTTTTCCTCCTTTCCTCTCCCTTCCTATCGCTTTCTATCTCTTCCCCTCCCTTTTTCCACCATTCGAGAACTCCTTACTTTCCTCGTCCCTTCCCCCTCCCTTCCTCTCCCGTCTCCCTCCTTCCTTCTCACTTTCTCCTCATTTACCCTCACTCCGCCTCACTTCCCTCTCACTTCCCCCTCACTACCCTCTCACTCTCTTCTCACTTCCCTCTCACTTCCCCCTCACTTATCCGTCACTTTCCCCTCACTTCCCCTCACTTTCCTCTGACTTTCTTCTAACATTCCCCTCACTTTACCCTCACTTCTCCCTGGCTTTTCCTTGACTTCCCCCTGACTTTTCCCTGACTTTCCCCTCACTTCTCCCTCATTTCCCCCACACTTTCTCTTCACTTCCCCCTCACTTACCTCTCAGTTCCCCATCACTTCCCTCTCACTTTACCCTCTCTTCCTCTTTCCCCTCAATTCCTACTTTTCTTCCCTCCTTTCCCTCCCTCCCCCTCCCTGCAAATTTCAAGTTGCTAGCTTCAAAAGCTAAAGATCTTTGTATAGAATATTTCATCCCTAATTTCACCCTCTAAATCCACTCCACCTGTTAAAATAAAATTATAAGGATATTTTTTATTTAAATAGAAGTATTCCAAAACAAAATTTCAAAATTATAAGTTAAAAAATGAAGAAGATTCATACTATCGTTTTCATCTCTTTTCACACACTTAGGAATTTAATTTAAAAAAACCCTTGCTTAGTACAACCTCTAGACATTTAGACAAACACACCCTCCAAATTTCAAGTCACCACGACCAGCAGTTAAGGCTGTGCGTTGTCTGTTAGTCGGTCAGTCAGTCAGGACAAAGCCTTATATAATATGTATGGGTGTGTGGATGTATGGATTAGACGTCTAGCCATCGGGGATCAAAGCATACAGGCTGCGAGGAATGCTAACACATAATAGATCCACATAAAGCTGACCGTGCGAAAAACAGCTAATACTTAGATCCACACCCACCACTTTTAGTTGTGTCTGACTTTGGGCTTTATGTCATCGCGAAACATAGACTCACTGGAAACTGGACTCATTTAAAACTAAACGGAAGATTGTTTAGAATGAGAGGAATCCGAAAAATAAAAACGCTATCAGCTATTCCGTAACCTGTTAAAGTCTCTGTTTCTATCAGGTTTCGTAGTAAATTAACAAATGTTCGACGTATTTCTTTAAATTGGCATAACTTTTTTATTTATGAACCGATTGACATGAAACAAACACTAAATGTTAAGTGAAGCTTACCACAATGTATTAGTGAAAACCATACCTAATTTGGATAAGCCGTTTCTGAGATTAGCGTGAACAAACGCACAGACAAACAGACAAACAGACAGACAAAAATTGTAACAACCATTGTTTTGGGTTCTATTTGCGTTGATAAAGGTCCCAATATTTTTTTTCTCATATATCTTCCATGTACAGACAGCGATCGGTTACATTTTTATTATATGTTAGATAACAGAACTAATCTTTAACCTAAATACGCAATTCAATTAATAAAACACCTAATAGTTACTTAAAAATTAAGGCTACGCATTTATTTTCTGCACTAAATTATTTTCGCTTGAGTCTACTAACTACTTGTAAGTGTAGGATTTTGCGTGATCGTAGTAATAAAACAGGAATACAACTTAAATCTTTTATTATTGCAACCACAACATGATACAAATGACAGGAGTGAAAAAAAGAGACTGAGTACTCGCGACAGAACAAAAACAAATAAAAATGGTTATGTTCCATTTACGAATTCAAACATTCAACACCCTCCCTTGGAACGTAATCCTATTTTTAACCGACTTCAAAAAGGAGAAGGTTATCAATTCGGGTCGTATGTTTTTTTTTTTTTTTGTATGTTTATTACCTCATGTCTCGGTCATTTATGAACCGATTTGAATTTTTTATTTTTATTTGAAAGGGTATACTCTGAAATTGGGTCCCATGTTTTTTTTATAAAGGATGGTGTAGTAGTTTGGCTTCAATTTTATATTTTGTAACAAAACGCATGCAAGAAGTGAAGATGTGTAAAGCAACACGTCGATGTCTTTTGCGACGAATTATCTGACATTGACATGCATGCAAAGTGATTTTTTTTCATTTTTTGTTAGAAACGAAGTGGCCTTGGATGAGTGACCATTTGTGTCATTTCATTTGCAGCGTCCTCATTCTTTAGAAGCAGTAGATTATGGTTATCACTATAATTAGGTAGTCGTTAAGCCAAGTTGGAGGTCTTATGGTCGTGAGAAATTACAACGGCAACGAGCGGCCTTGAACCGTTGTGCCTTTACAGCACAACTGTTTACTTTTTGTATATCTGTTAAGCGACTGCTCGGTCAGTTAAATTATGATTTTTGATCATTCTTTATTGTTGGTAGATCATCACTTTTTTGTTTTGATTTGTGATTTCTGGGATTCAGGGTTTAGCGATCGAGAAAGTGTTGACAAGGACCTTATATATCTATTTACAATCTTACCTCTCGTCTCTACTTTCTTTCAAACGGCGCGGCGCTGTCTCATTTGCGCAGCACGTTTAGTAGGTCTCCCCATATTGAATATATTTATACAAAATTAATTCCCACTAAAAGTTTAAAAATAAAATTATTTTTAGAAAAAAAATGAAAACCGACTTCAAACGACACCTAAGTTTTCTCTTCCGATTAGATTATTTGAGCCCATTTTGATGTTGAGTTTTTTTTACCTTACCTTTCACGAGAACAAAGTTGTGCGTAGTACTTATCCTCAAAGCTCGTCTTGTATTTCGCCAACAGAAGTTGTATTCTCACTTTTCCTTTTCCTATATCTATATTACTCGGCGAACCACGCTCTGCTACCATGTAGGATTTTGCGTGATCGTAGTAACTAATAAAACAGGAATACAACTTTTATTGTTGCAACCACAATATGATACAAATGACAGGAGTGAAAAAAGAGACTGAGTACTCGCGACAGAACAAAAACAAATAAAAAATTCCATTTATGAGTTCAAACATTCAACAGTAAGAATCTCGTAGTATGAATACGTACAAGATCAATTTTTAAAGTTCCGTATCTCAAAAGGGAAAAACGGAGCCCTTATAGAATCAATTTGTTGTTCGTCCGTCTGTCTGTCAAGAATCTTTATCTCGGGAACGCGTGGAGGTATTAATTTGAAATTAATTAAAACGATATACTTAGGTATACTAGTCTCTTGAAGCTGTGAAAAAATCCAAACTCCTAAGTTAACGTAAAAAGAGATACGGCCGTTTATGCCGCAAAAACGTACCTATATAAAATATAGGTACGTTTTTTGCGAAAATTTATAGGGTTATTTCGGGATAATGGTACGAAACCCTTCGTGCGCGAGTCCGAACTTGACCGGTTTCTTATTTAATGTTCTATGAACACATATCAGTGCAATGTCAGCGATTGGGCGTCCTATAATTTTCATGAATAGGCAAATAAGTTTACACAATTCAATAGGTACCCACTTTAGATTATTGGCCCATATCCTACTAACAACCCAGGCCATCAGATGCAATACGGTCCGTCGCCGGTCCCTGACACTGCACTAGTATTTAGATTGTTTTTCATTAATTATGATTTAGGTAGGTACTTCAAAATAGCCAGCGCACTTTGTGTAAATAGGTGGACAACAAGTATTTTAATACGTAGTTTAAATCCCCCGCTACCGCCACATCAAAGTACCGTATAGAAAGAACATCACGACTATAGGCACCAAACCAGAAAATAACATGTTCGCGACACCTGTGAAAACAGTGTTAAATAGTGTTAAAATAGTGCATACAGTGATAGACAGAACCTAGACAGATTTAAAACCTAGAAAACATTACACGCGTGTGCTAGCATAACATTTAATGAACAGTGATTTTAAGTGCCACACGTTTATCTACGAGAGCGAGAACGAAAACGTCGATCGTCTACCGCCATTAGTAAAAGTTAGTAGCGAACTATTTTTTGTTTACCTTACAGTGAAATTATTTAGTGTTAATCTAAAATCTAGATTTATAATGTTTAGATTCACCTTTCATTGTGCTCATTAGTGTTCTAATCACGAATATGTATTTACCTTTTTGATAAAACAAATAGTTTATAAGTTATAGCAGAAACAAAATTATTTTTATGTGTAGGTCACAGTTTGGTCTATAACTTAGGTTTTATTTAATAAAGAATAGTTACTTTGGTGTTTTATTTTAGAAAATGGTGCCCCCTAGATGTACGTGAAATCTTATTAAAATAGGTTCATTAGTTTAGATAGTATAAGCAGACAAAGTTCAAAGTACGTCTAGGAGGCACTAAAATTCTAGGTTTATGCTACGATATCTAGGTAATCGTAAAGTTTAGATTTATAGTATAGACATTTCATGTTAGGTATCATCGATACCTATCTAACGGTACCTAGATAATTGTTGTATTGTTAAAAATGACGTAGTTATAGCCAAAAATGTAATGAATTGATAATAAAAATAAAGTTTGTACGAGGTGTTTTGCGCACGGCACCAATCGAGGCAAATAGTATATAAACGCGCACGCGCAGGCACAGAACGTTCACTGTTAATCAGTAACCCATAGAAGACTCTTCAAGCCTCAACACCTAATGGCCTAAGCAGAACACCTCAAGCATTGAACCAAGACCGTTTTGTTTTACTTCAGTATGCCCCTATAGTGAAGCCCTACGACGTCTTCGAAGATCAGCGCTGTATCCGGAACCTATAGGTGTAGGACGACAGCGGGTCGTTCACAGATCTACACAACACACTCGTGTTGGGTTTGATTACCGCCCGTCCGGCACAAACATGTCTTACTTTTTTTAGCTCTAGGTCGCTCTAGGTACCGTCAAATCCCGCGCTCGTTTGTCTCACCACAGTGTAATAGGATCACATGTTCTAAGTAGGTACATGCAGGGACTGAAAGCGGTTACGGTAAGAGGTTAAATTACCTCAAAAATATATCAGTACCGATTTGATAAAGGTTGAGCTATACCGATACCTTTTTAAATAAAGGTTGGGCTATATCGTTATTTAACCTTTAAAGTTTTTCGGTACTGGAAATCATTCGAGAAGGTGCAGCGCGGGTTGCAAGGGATCGATGCAGCGGGACGCGGCGGGTGGCGCGCGCGGCGCCGCATCAAAGAAAACCGCTATTAATTAAGGTTTAGGTATTGCTACCGATATATTTATAAAGGTTAAGATACTGCTATCGAAATATACCGGTATGCATTTACAACCTTAAAAAACCGCTAAAGAAATAAGCTAAGAAAAAAGAAATTATATCGAAATATTTCGGTAACCCTTATTTAACGGTATCACGTCATATTGAAATTTAACGGTACCTTAATTTTTGGGTAATTCAGTCCCTGGGTACATGCATAAACTTTATGCCAGTGAGTGAGTACAAGGCGAATACGTACTTGCAGAAAGACGTAGGTATCTAGAGTATTTGGTCTTAGGTATGTCTATTTTCCCTTGAGTACTTGTGATTGATTAGGTAGATAGGTATCTACCACCACTACATCAGGGCTGTTCAGACCAGATATGATCCCGGGCCAATATCAAATCACTAAAAAGATTGGAGAGCCGCAAAAAAATAATACACGTGTTTATAAAGATAAGGTTTGATACCGTAGCGTTTTTTTTAGTCTTTAGGAGTTTATAACTAGGTACTAAAAAATTTGAAAACATGAAGAGTTTATTAATATATTCTTTCATTATAATATTAAAAACACACTCACACGCACAAAGATGCGGCCCGCGGTTGTGTTATATGACACAGTGTAACTCAGAGGGAATATTTTTTCTTGTTCGGTCAAAGTTACTTCCGGTGTTATTTGGTGTGACTTATTAGGAACAGAAAGTAGCAATATGTTACAGTGTTACTCAACAGGGATTTAATTCATAATGAGTCACACTGTTACATATCTGGGTGTTATTGAACGGGAATAAACCTTTTGGACAGCCCCTGACCTACATGATGAGTATGATGACTCATGAGAACATTTAGTTCTCAGAGTAAATACCAGGAGCGCTGACTATTTTCATGAACATTGTTTTTGTTACTATAATTTTTATAGAGTTGAAGTGACAAACAAGCATATGGCCTGTGTGATGGTAACGTAGTCTGTAGACATACGACACGAGGAGTATCTCTCTTTCGAGCTACTTACCTAATACATTCGAATTTTTTGCATTCAACCTCCCAAAACTCGCGAACCCCATAATCACACGGTCTACGTGGTTCCATTACTCCCATCATATTATTACAATATGACACTAAAACACTTATTTAAAAGTAATCAAAACTTTCGTAAATATATATACAAAATAATAATAATCCTTTAAAAATGCCAGTTGTTTGTGTGTGTTTGTTACCAGTCAGTGCCTGAATGGCTGAACCGATTTCGATGAAAATTGGTATGTAATAGATACGGTGCCGGAGACGGACGTAGGCTAATTTTTATCCCGAAAATCGGTCTGGATGCCGATGGATACAACAAACTATATTTTACGCGCGGGCAAAGCCGTGGGGCGCAGCTGGTAAGTAAATGTATTTTTAAATTCCAAGTCACGTTTATTGAAAGAATTATATCTTCAAATAAGTAGTTATTTAAAAAATGTTATAGGTATGTTTTTTGTAGGTAGAAGGTACATCTACCTACTAATAGATAAAATAGTCCCAAAATTTAATACCTTATATTAAATTACATGGGTACATAACATTTGTTCTTCAAGTAGACACATACACAAGAGTCACAACTCACAACTATATTTTTAATATATAAAAAATGGTATAACTTTGTACTTAATTTATATTGTGGTCCCCGTGTTTAAAAAAAACAAAAATCATTCTAATCAAACTACTTAGGTACTTATTATATAAATACATGTAAGTAAAATACAAAAAGTACAAAAATACATTTCAATACAATTACATATTATTTGTACTTACATATAATATTTACTTGCACATAACAATATAACTTAACAGTTTTCATCTCACTCAATAAGTCACATTTTACCTACGTGCTTGGCGACACTTAGAAATATGAAAATTGTAATTAGGTAGGTTGTTTAACAATTGTACTAATGTTAATTTAACCATTCGATCTAGGTACATAAGAATCGGAGTGATTGCATATAGTAAGTGTTATAAACACCTAGTCGCATACTAATATAGACTTTTAGATAATAAAAATAAACAAACTACCTACAATCTACATACCTACGTCTAAGAATATTTTGTAAGTTAAAAAAAAGATACACCTAAATGTAAATTCAGGTACCTACATGCAACAGAATTTAAAGGGTGCAAAATAAAATTGGCTTAGTTATTATAAAAACATATTTATTCAGGTATTAAACTCGTGTGTGTCGTAGATACAAGTATCATGAAAAAATTATTTATGAGATTATTTTGTAAATTAATATAAACTTATATTAATAATATTAAAAATATTGGTATTTATTTTATTAAAAGAGCTGGCACTATACTCAATAAATGTTAATTTAATTGTAAATAAATAATAAAATAAATTAAGTACATTCCAGAAATTTGGCTCGGTTTATTGAAAAATAGTTAAGTATTTATGTTACAAAATATGAGAGCTAGCAATTTTAATCGCATAAGACGGAAAAAATAATGAAAAATTGGCTCCAGTCTAATTAGTAAGCATAAGTAGGTATATTATTAATATACTTACTGCGTTATACTCCAACTTAATATTTTACAAAGGTGTTAAATTTTAGAATAAAGTGCAATTTAACGTACCTACATACATGATAAGGAACACTGAAAGTTCTATGCAAATTATTTATCTACATACATCTAAACATCCTTTTAATGATTGCATTCTTAACGTACAAGCGCAATGGCAAAACTTATGAGCTAAACTAACAACTTAGTTAGATCTATTTTCATCTGAAGGACCTAATAATATGGATTGGACTCGCTTATTTTAATAATAGTTCCGTTTCAAATATAGTAATTTTATATTCAACATGTCTAATATTGTAGTAATGAATGAATGAATGCCACTGATACAGATATTTGTAATCTATTTCTATGATCAATCAACTACGTAATGATTATACTATTCGTCAGCTATTAAGTATTAGAGAGCTATTTCTAGAGAAACTAGTTTACTTTAAAAAATATTATACACAGGTACTGAATAGTAATCTAACTAATTTCACATTTATAAATAATTATTCTAAGAATTAAAAATAATATTCTAAATAATAATACAATAAATAAAATTATACAAGCAGAATTTTAGTATAGTCCAAATAATTTACAAATTAATAATTTTTATTGTTAGAAATTTTTTAAAGCAACGCGAACAGACTTTAACAATACTTTATATAATAGGTATTTATAAGTATCTACCATTGCTAATATTTTGTGCATAAAAATAATTTAACTAACTTAATGAGATGCTGTACTTGTCATGTTTATAAAAATTTTGTAGAAACAATAATTTTAATTAAAACTGTCTATCTTACCTAATTTAACTAGGTTCTCCAGTCGTATTTGAAAATTAATTATCAGGAGTAAAGACTGTGTGTAAGGGACTCGCAGAAAACGCGGTACCCAATAAGTATAATATTAGACCTAACGAACGCGAGGTTAAGAAGCGAAGTTACAATAAACACAATCACTATGCCCATCCCAAACGTATAGGTAAACAATGTAGTGTTATCCGTAAATTCAATGTCTGCGTAACATACAAACGCCATTATTTGGCTGACGATACGCATTGTGCACCCCTTTCACAACACATGTAACCTCTCAAGAAGGGTACCGTGATCATGTAGTCACTTGGTCAGGTTTTACTAAATAATACTATGTTACCGTCACGTTACACATAGGTAGGTACAACAAGTCCACAGTAGACAAAAGTCATAAGATAATCCATTCGCCAATTTAAAATTTTATGTAATCGGGTAAAGGTGCCAAATAAACGACTAAGGATACGATAAAAAAACTAAATGTATATGATTATGTACACAACATAATTTAAAATGGACGGAGGGGGAATTATTATATTCAGATAGTACTTATACTGTAGTAGGTATATAAACTGATAAAGTATTAAAAATCAATATAAAAATAAAGCAAACCAATTTAATTCGCTCTATTCTCAGAATTTTACTCAAGGATAGTAATAAAATTATAAGTACCTAGGTACCTTCAAGTTGAAGATAAATACTTTAAATAGGGAAAATTTAAGCTACACACTTGTGATTCCTGAAACTGATCGATTGCGGTGGCCCATGGGTGCTTAGAATAAATGCCAACTCTCGTTTTACATACAACAATACGGGGCAGGAGGCGGCGACGTGGCCTGATTCAGAAACCACGCTGTAATCTTACATAATATTCTATAGAGAAAAGATTTCATTTTTTGTATGCTTGTTAGTATGTTTTAACTCAAAAATCTACGTAACCGATTTAAAAAATTCTCTCACCATTAGAAAGCTACAAAAATATTACGGGTAACATAGACTATATTTTATTATGTTTAACATACTTATTTTATTTTCAGAATTTCAATAGAATAAGCGCCTTTTTAAAATTTGATGCAATAGGACACTATTGCAATGACATTTTCCGTAGGCGTTTGTTGTGAAACCGAATAAAACAAAATAAATTGATACCGATACAAAGCACGCTTAGTTGAATACAAAGCCGAAATAAAGTTGTTTATTGCAACTATTAATGTATTTGAACGCTTTTCCCTTGATGATTTTTTAAAGGTCACTGGTATTTATTTTTCAGGTAGGTTACCTATGCAAAATAATTAAAAAATCAGAAAACACTGTGTTATCACTAGTTTTCGCCCTTTAGAGCATTTATATTGCGCCTATTATCTAGGATCTGTTTTAAAAAGTATAATTACGTAGGTATGTGATTCTGCGTGTAATGTTTGAGATCTTGAAAATGTCTTTGTTGAATAGACGAATATATTATAAACTAGCTTTCCGCGGCGCGGTTTCACCCACGACTTTGCTTACTGCTCTGCTCCCGTCGCCAGTAGCGTAATGTTAATTAGTCTATAAACTTCCTCAAGAACTGGGCTATCATACCCATACAGATTTTATAATCCCACTGGTAGTTGCAGAGATTAGCGCGTTCAAACAAACTCTTTCGCTTTTTAAAATAAATGTAGATAGTCAATAGTAGGTAAATAAAAGCAATTTATATCTAAATACAAATACCGATATGTACATGTAATGAATTTGGACGAAAGACACAGTTTTAGGTCTAGGTTTTCAGATTTAAATATAAAAAGAAAACTTTCTGCGAATTTACAAAAGATGTGCCTACGTAGGTACATAATACAATTTAGTGCTGACCTAGGTCAATAATTAATCTAGGTTAAACTTGTGGCTCGTAAAAATTGATTAAACGTAGTTAATCATCTGACATATTTGTAAAGGTAATTATACCAGTTTATTTCTTGGATTCATTAAACAGATCCACGTAGGTACTCAGGCCAATCCGTTGAAATAATATAAGTGTATAAAAACTTACTTAGACATAGTTATTAAATGTTCACAAAATAGGTATTATAGGTAATTATTATAATATTATAATAAATGCCGTAGAAAATGTTAAGAAAGCGACTACCTATGCACGACAATTTACTTGAAGTTACGCTTTGTTCTCAGTAGTACTAACATTTAGTACCACCGGTGGTACCAATGAGGACGAAGCGAAGTTACCCTTTGCTTTCTGAAATAGTAGTAAATAATATGTAAATTGAGCAATTGACATATAACGATGATAACCGTAATATTATGAAATCATCATTTATTTAATAAATTATTTAATAAATAATATCACAACTACACACAACGCCATCTAGACTTAAAGTAAGTATATATTATAGCTTGTGTTATGGGATCTAGAATGCGGATATACATACCTACCTACTTAAATCTTTTTTTGTAAATACATACATATTATAAATAGAAACATCCAGACCAATGGAAATAGTCAGCGGGAATAGAATCCGCGACCTCTGCGTGGCTATCCGTACACAGTACCACTGAACCAAAGAGGCAGTCAATAAAATGAAACATAAATAAACGTAAACATAAATGAAACATACTTAAGAAATTTGATCTGAAAGACCTAAATAACCATTGCGCATAATAGTCCATTACAATTACTTCTATCTACAAGACGACATTCTCATGCAGAAAATAATTAAGGTGACCCATTTACGATAAATATTTATATGTAGGTGCTGGACAGAATAGGTAATAATTACTTAATTCACATTCAATAATTTTCTGCAGGTTGGTTGAACTGCAGAATTTAACTTATTGAAATAGATATAGGTACTTAAGTTAGTTGTGCAAGTTTGCAGTTTGCTACTAGGTGGGTAGGTACTAAAACGACACATAACTTATCTGCGCCCTGTTCAAATGTAAAAACATAAAATCAGCTAAGATTTTACCTATCACCATAAAACTACAATCTTGCTTTACCCATCGTTTGATATTTTAAGATTCCGTACCTCAACGGGTAAAACGGAACCCATACAAGATTACTTTGTTGTCCGTCTGTCTATCTGTCAAGAGATTTTTCTCAGTAACGCGTAGAGGTAGGTATTAAGCTGAATTTATTATATTATGCTCTCGAATATAAAATACTCGAGTCTAACTTCTTGGAGCTGTTAAAAAATAACGTTCTATGTAAATGCAATCAAAAGATATATGGCCGCTCGTTTTTATGTTATAAATTAATGCTGTATTGTATAAGTTTGTACGGAACCTTCGGTGCCCGAGTCTAGAATCGCACTTGACCCGTTTTTCTATTCTGCTACAATTGTTATCTGAGAGACAACATTAGACATTCTGCCCACACATAATGCACCTGCCTCAGCTAGACGGTAGCTCAGCTAGAAGTTACTTGCATCATTGATGTTATTATTATTTGTATTTTGTCCAAAAGTTTCTTTACTTTATGGTTAAATAGGTATAGCATGACTGGATTAACGTATTTTTTGGGTATTTTCGATACATAATAAATAAATTCACATTGCACCACAGACAGACCCGGGCATCTTACCGAATATTAGTATATTAATAGTGTTTGGCATATATCATGGAATTAGTTTAATTCTTCACTCAATGATTCGTTCGTTTTTATGGTCAACTGAGCCCACAGCCTGTTTAGCCTCTCAGTCAATCTCAGTTGACTACAGTAAATTTTTAGTGGGTACTTAGCCCACTAGCCGGTTTACTTAGAAGAAAGTCAACCCCTCAGCTGTGTAGGCAATAATACGCAGTTTACCGCATATGTGGCGTTATATGGCGTAAATTGAGAAAATTCAAATTTCGATATTGCGTAATTTTAATACGGCGATATCTACGGATAATGCCACTTACTACACATACTGACTCTGGTATTTATGAATGGGTCAGGATAGGCAGAAGACGAAAATTTCGTTTAGCAAACCAAAGCAAAAACTAAAAGTAACAATGTGATGATTGCACAAAAAAAAATTACATCTCATATTCGGTAAGTAGGTCCTTATTACCCCCAAATGGGGTTGTAGGTAACCAATTAGCGCTCTAGGGTAATAATGTAGCTAGAAAAGCCCTAGGGCGGTAAGTAATTAAAAAAAAAACACTTCACTCTTTCAAAAAGTTCGCGTACATCTAACCATCATACTGGCAATAGACATCATGCATTCAGCCCAATGACAAAAGAGGTCGCTTCGCTATTCAGCCTTGTCTTCATATGAGTATAATAGTCATCAATTTTAAATATCGAACCTAAAATTTAAAAATTGTTCTCATTTCACTATAAAATTTAACTAATATAATGTTTTATTCTTGTAATGCCGGTTTTTTTCTACTTACCTCACAATCGACATGTAAAGCAGAGTAGTTAGCTCGGGTGTAAGCATCAATTGCACCATTTACTTTTAAACTTTCGCGTTGCATGATTTAATAGAACTAAATATACGGGAATTCACGCGATCATGCATTAGGTATTTACATACCTTATTTTGCTTATTTGCTTATTTTTTTGATTTTTAGAGCAAGAACTCGATCATGTTCAGGTGGTACTTATTCAAAATGGATATAAAGTGAACAAGCGACGGAAGCAACCAACTAAAAGGGATAAACGTCCAGAGGTCAACCGGCAACCTGCCTTTTTGCCCTACATTAAAGGTGTGACTGATAAGATAGGAGACCTGCTTAAACAATACAGCATCAGCACAGTCTTTACACCTGGGGCCAAAGTAAACAGCATGGTAGGCACGCCAAAGGATGTTTTGCCCCTACAAACTCCGGGCGTTTATAAGATCAGCTGCAGCTGCGGTAGTTCGTACATAGGCCAGACTAAGCGGACTATTGCAGAAAGGGTCAAAGAACATATCGCCGCTGTAAAGAATCGACAGACCAGCAAATCAGCGATTGCCGAACATATTCTGCAAACGGACACCAATCATTGGATTGAATTTCATCATACGCAAGTCCTCTCCACTGATCGTACCTACTAGGTACTCTTGGGTGGTACGAGAAGCTATTGAAATTAAGAAACATACAAACTTCAATAGGGAAGACGGCTTTAAGCTCTCGGCTACGTGGAATCCAGTGATTCAAATTACACAACCTCGCTTTGCGCAGTCGGTTAACGCTCGGAATACGGACGGCATACAGAATAAGGATACTGTCAGTGTTTTGTGATAGTACGTGGAAAGACAAAAATGTGAGGGTAGATCTAGAATCTACTTCGCATACGGAGCCGTGACATCGCCACATCAGTCTGCTTGTGACCACGGCCGGTGTAACCTGGTCGAAACGTCAAGCAAAATAAGGTATGTAAATACCTAATGCATGATCGCGTGAATTCCCGTATATTTAGTTCTATTAAATCAATTGCACCCTCGAACTATAGGCGCCCTCGCTGCGCTCGTGCGCCTAAATATCTCGGGCTGCAATTGATGCTTTACAGCCCTTGGCTACTAATCTACTATTATTCCTTTCATTTAATTATGTTTCTAATAAAAAAAAATCGCGTTCGCGTTGAATTGACTAGTACTTAACGGTAAAATTCGCAAAAAGTTTTCGTTTAAGTAACTACCTACCTATCTACCTACTTACATTTTAATACAACATTTTGCAAACAATTTAAAACTTTTATCCTGATCGATACAACAGTTATGGTAGTCGCCCATATGTAACAACTCTTTTGCAATGATTAAAAGATCAATAAAATTTAACGACCTACTACATACTTTTTGTTAAAAAAACTTCACTTGTTTTTTAAAGTTAATATTATTATTATACTTAGACCTGTTTCACCACTTGCTGATAAAGTGCGTGATAAGGATAACCCATCGAAACTTAGCTGACAGATAGTGCTCAATACTCATTCCACAAGTGCCTGATAGCCTAATCTGACAAATTTTAATAAACTCTTTAAAAATTTAAGACAGATTTAACTAGAAGATGTTTTATCTGTTAGATATAAATCAGACACTTAGCAGCTAGTGGTGAAAAAGGACCTAATGTTGTTATATAACATTAGTTTCAATGATAATACCAAATGGGACCCATCGTTAATACTTAAAAATCGGGATCTAAAGCTGGGATCCAATAAAAATAAATCAATATATACATAATTGCCATTTGTTCAATAAAATTATAAAATTAAAATATTTTATAATGTAGATATTTGATATAGTTTATCACACCTACAGACTTAATAATAAAATAACTATAAGTAGGTACATACACACATACAATTTAATTACAAAAATATATATCATAGACATTCATTACAACATTTTATGTCATGTTATAATATTTAGTTTAGTTGTGTGTTTAAGAACATTTATTTTAGTCTATCCGGAAACTAGGCCCTGTTACAGTTTAGGGCATAGCACCTCACCACTTGAGATAGTGGAATCTCTGGATTTTCTTATTTCGTAACTGAATAAAATATTTCCAATCTTGTTTTATAAAAAATTTGAATTATTATTTTAGAATGTTACAATTTATAACAATACATAGACATATTAAAACAACATAGTTGTTACAAGTCGTACTTTATCAGTACCTACCGCTTTTTAAACGCGTGCTTTATTTTAATATAAAACCATAACTAGGTATTTTTAAAAGACACAATTATTTTTAATTTGTTTGAATAAATTCAACTTTTAAAAAATAGTAATATTCCTATGAATGATATTTTAACAACAATATGTTCCATCCCTTAGCACCTTAATATTAGTTTCTACTACAACATTATATTACACAATCATATCACATTTAAATTGCACATGCAGAGAACAAAAAAACGATTTTAAATTGTTATATTGATTCACTAATACCGTTCACAAGAATGTTGTTTTAGGAAAACGCGATGTTTTCCTTTTATACACCACTATCCACCTGTTCCATTGAAATACTGTGCATGTTTTGTGTACGGAGCTGCAATATGATAAGGTGGAGGTTGACCTCGGCCATACACTGGTTCTGAATTGCTAGGGCTATGTCTGTGGGTAACCACACTTGGAGGATTAGATGTAGCTGGTATGGCATCATATAAGTCATACATGTTTTGAGTAGTTGGTGAATGCACATGACTGTAACTTCCATCATCAGATATTAGAGGTGTGGTAGCCATACGGTACGGATTAGTTGTATTTGTGTGGCCTGTTGGAGAATAAAGCTCTGGAGACTGTGTTGACACATAAGTAGGACTTGATGTTGCCATGCCATAAACATTAGCATTGGGAGACTGAGTCTGATGAAGTGGTGGCGTATACTCACGGGTGTCTACAACAGGTCCTGTGTACACATTATTATATGAGCTTAAATTTGGCATTGTTGTGGAATTCACTACTTGACCAACAGTATGTAATCTAGGACTTGCCAAATCACGATTACCATGTGAGTGGTAATTGTAAGCATCATAATTTCGTTGACCATAAATTTTATCTTTGGCACATGTACAATTTTCACTCTCATATATATTCTCATGATAATTATTTTCTGACACAGAATGGCATATGTGATCTTTTCTAGCATATATGGCATCAAAAGGTGGAACATTTTCCATCTTAATTCTATTATTGTAGGTATTTTCACTGAAATGTGGTGATAAAATAGTTTCATTATTTGGTTGCCTTTCTTGTGAACTTAGACTTAATCTTTGTAATCTATTATGAGTATCATCTAATCCAGTTCTGTAGTTCATATCATTTGTAACTTTTGTATAATTTGTTCTTTCCATATGGCCTCCATAAATATTTTGTGCTAATGGCACACTTGCTCTGTCTATATCTTGTCTTGAAGTATATATTTTATCATTTTGTTTCGTGCTAAATTGTCTTTGAGGTAGTAGATAACCTCCATTTTCTCCTTTAAAGTCGCTGTTTGCAGCTCCATTATTTTCTGGATACAATGCATGATCCACACTTTTATAAGTCTTGTCCTGTTCATATGAAAGATCTAGGGGTTTATCATAAGCATTTTCAATAGGAAGATTATCATAAACGGATACTTTCAGTGGGTCTTTATTTATCACTAAATTATTCTTGCCAGTGCACTCAACATCCAGTTTGTTATCAGATGCAAATCTTTGCTGTAGAGTAGGTGTTATTTTAGCAGCTTTAATATGTACAGCATTTTGCATTGAAGGAGTTATATCTTGTGTCCCATCTTTATGAATATTTCTTGCATGCTTTGCTAAAGCTCTTAATTCTTTAGGATAAGGTGTAGGTGCTCTTCTTAACTGACCGGGCTTTTCTGTTACCTTGGGAACAGCCTTCATGTCAACAAAACTAATATGGCGAGCAGACGATTGAGCTTCCACATTTTCGGGTTTCTCATTATCTAATTTCAATTCAACAGGGGTTAAAGGCACTTGGGGGAAGAGGAAACAAGTTAGGACTTGTTCATATGTGTGAGGATCTACTTCAGAATGCATAGGCACTAAAGGTTTGCTTTGGTTTTCTGATAGCCAGAGGGCTACTAAATTATCACAATTCAACAAGGTTTGAGGAAGACAACTTAATGAGTTCCTTACTAAATTTAACACTTTTAAACAAGTTAAATGACCTACTTCTGGAGGGACTTTAGTAAGTTTGTTTGCTCTCACTGACAACACAGATAGCTTTATACAGCTTCCTATCTCTGGAGGTATTGATGTTAACATATTATCATCAATGTTTAGATATTGCAGTTTTCTCAGAAGGCCTACAGAAGATGGTATTTTATCTAAATAATTACACATCAACATAAGTTCTTCCAAATTTGTCAGTTGTCCTATACTCTCAGGAATAGAATATAATCTATTATTATCTAATTTTAATGTAGTCAAATTACTTAACTGGCCAATACTATCCGGTAGCTGAGTCAAGTTGTTCAGTGAAAGGGTCAAGTCCACTAGACGAGTGCAAAATCCAATTTCAGGTGCAAGTTCTTCTATCATATTGTTACTTGCTTCCAAATGTATTAAATGCTCTAAAGGTTTAATGACTGATGTAATACATGTCAAGCTATTACTGTCTATCCACAATTCTTTTAGCCTTACAAATCTTCCAATGACTTCAGGGAACTGTTGGAAATCATTTTGCCCTATGTCTAATCTCTGTAATTCTGTAGAACGAGACAGTGATTTAGGCAAAATCATCAAATAATTGTCTCTTAATTCAAGTATCCTTAAGTTCGCCAGTCTACCAAAGTTCCCTGGAAGATATTCTAAATATGTGTCATTGAGATACAACTCTTGTAAAGCAGTTAGGTTAGTAATAGCATCTGGAAGTTTTTCCAACGGATTTACACTGAGGTCCATGAACGCCAAATATTTAAGCGCTTTCATAGTCTCCGGTATTGATGTGAGAGTATTTCTGCTAATATTCAGGTGCTGAAGGTTCACTAACGAGGAGATAGCTGCAGGCAATGTTGACACTTCATTATCACTGAGATCCAAATATTTTAAGCCATGGCACATGAAAAGTTGTCGGGGGAGCTCTGTCACACGGTTGCTCTGTACGAGCAAAGTTTCGAGAGTTCTTTCATACACGAAAACTTCTGTAGGGAAGTCAACCAGTGATTGATGTGAATAATCTAACTCCACTACATCTTCGACACCTGGTCTCACGCAACACAAAAAATCGAACGGCATTGTGTTGGAGCTCACTTCCAACTTTACACAGCAAATTACACAAATTTTTACATAAAAACACATGAAACATAGTCACTCCAAGTTACTAGCATTGTTCTTCAAACACAAACAGTTTGTACAGTTAGTTGTATTATGTCTAACATATTGATAGGGGTCGCGTAAATAGTACGAAATTACTCAATAGTGAATCACTCAAACAAAATAATGATGTTAATGTCCTTCTTCGCTCGACCAATCCCATTATCAATCTCATTTTTATCCTTTTATCCGTCACTTTCCTGGACTGAGCCAGCCACAGAGCCAGCGATTGACTCACAGACTAAAAACAGTGTTAGTGTTGCCAGTGACCGCTTGTGAAGAGTTACACGAGATAGCTCAAAAAGTAACGATTTTTTGAAAATCCATCTTTTGTTTTCACAGAAGATTGTTGTCATTTAGTTTTATCCACATTTTTCTATTTCTATCATTGTATTATCTATACCAATAATATCATCAACGAGTATATTATTTTACACTTTACGCTGGCAGAAATAGCTGACACAATCGTCGGCTCAGTTGCCATAATACTACAGGGCTAAGAAGAAGTGTACTACTGGCAAAAGATCAAAGTAACATTTTCGAGACAAAAGTAACATTATCTGTACTTAATGACGTCGAAAACTACTCTAATACTAACTACTTGTCGCACTTGTCGATTATTTTAGGGCTATACACGAGCATTTCACACAGCCATTTTTGACGCTTTGAGCAACCAAGACATTGATCCCACATACATCAACCTGACAGGCATTATTTATAAAAATAGTACAGCTGCAATAAAATTTGAAACTATCGGTCCAAAATTCAAAATAGAGAAAGGAGTTAAGGGCTACACTCTTTCTCCTAAACTGTTTACCAGTGCCCTAAAAGAGAGCTTTAGGAAGTTGGCAACCAATTGGAAGGAAAGAAGCATTGCACTCGGCGAAACGAGACTGACGAATTTACGTCACGCCGACGACATTGTACTGTTTTCTACATCAGCCTCTGAACTCGACTTCAAACAAATGCTTCAAGACCTAAGCAACGCAGGCCTTGAGGTTGGACTGAAAATTAATATGTCAAGACTAAAATTTTGTATAGCGAAAAACCAATACCCATAACGGTGGACGGGAAGACAATACAACATGTCCAAGAATACATTTACTTGGGCCGGATAGTCTCCTTCCAAGCAAGGAAAGACAAAGAGATCGCAAGACGAGTAGACAATGCCTGGAGGAGCTACTGGTCCATGATCGAGCTATTCAAGGGTGAATTACCCATGACACTAAAACGAAAGCTCATGGACATGTGTATACTCCCCGTTCTAACTTATGGCGCACAGACTTGGTTTTTGACTAATATTCAGAAGTCCAAACTCAAGGCCTACCAAAGAGTTGTGGAGCGCAGTATACTGCGTGATCACGTTCAGAACATAACACTGCGCTCAAAATCTCAAATAGCTGATGTTGCTCAAAAATTTGCCAAACTTAAATGGTACTGGGCTGCACATGTCTGCCCATGCCGAATAAACTGTGGGCCAATATTGCTCAAAGTTGGTACCTACCCTGAGTGCGAGGTGGCGGCCGATCGAGGAAGAGCTGGCGGAAGGAGGAAGCGCAAGACCGCAATAAGTGGCAGGGATGGAGGGAGGCTTTTGTGCAGGAGTGAGACACAAATTGCTCATAATAATAATAATAACACAGTTACTCGTACCAAATTAACTAAGCCTACTTGACAGTGTAGGATTAAGTTAAGCGCCGTGTCACGGAGACCAGGGCACTCATTGATCCGATAGTCATATCAGCTAATTGACTGATTCCTAAGAGCCTCCTTCAACATCTCGCGAGGCTCGCGTTAGGTGGCTGGATCGTGGGTCTAATGCGAGAAGACTGTGCTCCTTAATACAGCCCGCATTAAGAGGCGATTAATATCTCTGGAGCCCTAACCACAGGTAGCTTAGCCCCTGTACCCGATATCGGTGGGTCTCCATATTGTTATAATCGTAAATTTATATTTCTATTATTTTTTATATATATTTAAAAATTTAATTAAATAATAGTTATGGAAAAATAACATTTTGTTTGAGTCGTGTAACAGACATATTTAGAGACACAATAAAATTATCGTATCATGTAATTTATTGCACTTAAAATAATTATGGAAAATAGGCGGAAACAGGCGTAGCTCGATACGTAGACCCACGGGCAGATTTCTTCTCTCTGTAGTTCACTGTGGGTAGATTAATATTTTCTTTGCCCTTTTGATTTTGTTGCTTTGAAGACTTGTTCTTCGGACCTATAAAAAGCAAAGCATTAGTAAAATTTAATGATAATTCTAAGGTAATAAAATATTTTATACTTAAGTGTAGTTTTCAATGAAAATAATGAACAAAAATATTGTAACCTTTAATATTTGTAACTTTGTTGTCTTCATCAGCTGGTTGTAGGTACTTCGGATCCAGTCCGACTTTAGTAACCTTTTCTGGACCAGGCGATGCCTCCAAGTTTGAACTACTAATTATTAAATAATAATTTAGTTTCATTTCATGTGAATCTAACTGAATTGTCATTACGTTACGCGAAAACATTACGCTCGTCAACCTTATATTCTATTCAAAGTTCTACACAAACTCTACTTTTTGGTTTACAAACATTGATATGCTTACAAAAAACCCAAGATACACACTCAGCGTCTTAAAACCGTCCGCATAAAAAAAAATCTCAAAATAATCTCGCTATATAATTGCGTCACTACCGATACACACGTATAAAATGCCAAAATTTTCATTGAAAAGTTGTAAAAATATTACATCAAAACGTTAAAAAAAGAAAGGATTTCGTATTTTCGGTAAATAAAATAGTTTAGTGATTTGTTTTGTTGTTTTTATGACTAAATATAGGAAGCATTGTGTGATTTTGATTAAATTTGCCCAAAAACTTCACTCAACGATCTAAATATAATACGGCAGAATTCAATAGCCGCATTTTCAGTGTAAGGCCTCTTCCTCGAATCGGCAGCGGCGGCGGCGGCGCGGAAGCAGCTAGATCTAAGCGTAAAATCAAATGGACCAGCCCTCGAAAACAGCGGCGCGGGGGCGGGCAACGAGCACTCCAGTCAAGCGATGATCGCGCGCGCGTGCATCGCAGTGTTGTACAATTTATTTAGCGAGCGTTAGGAATAAATTTGAATTAAAAGATGTTGTGATTTACAGCAGTTATGTTGGGTTTACTTATATGGTTCAATATATCAAAATTTTCAGTTTGCATAAAGCTATTCCTTCCAAGGTTTAATACGACTCAGAGCAACGTACACTTGTCCTTTTGCGATTTTTTCTTGCCCAGATCTATAACAGATTTTTCTAGGTCTACCCATCACTAAAATCGTAAAATAAAAAAACATTTACCAAAAAAAACTGACTTCAAACAGGCATCTAGAAATATATATACGATCGAATTGAGAAATGTCCTCCTTTTTTGAAGTCGGTTAAAAAGTAATACGTAAGTCTGTTATTGTTTTGACATATATTAAATATTGTGTGTACATAGTAATTTGATAATGTAGTATTTACTTGGCAACTTCTTCAATAAAATACTTATTTAATCATTTTTGATTAAGTAAATCAAAATACGAATTACTTTGTGGTAAGTATTTTTTTTCTTTTACTTTTTAGTTTCCTGTTTGAAGTCGGCTTCTTTTTGTTAAAATTATTTTACGAGTATTGTACACTGCTTTGTAAAAAACTTACTATCATGCGTGCAAGTTAAATTTCCAAAAAAATATGTGTAAATGTGATTATGGTGACACTTTCGACTGTTACTTTTGTTTTTTAAACTATGCATCTTGGGTTTTTTGTATATCAATGTTTACAAAGTTAAAATAATAAGATAAGATAAGTTAAAATAAGGTTTCACTTACGACTTCGAGGTGGCATAGAAGTCTATCGATTCCTCTGAAAGCCCTTGAACAGATTCAGAATGATTATTGTTTCTGGAGAGAAAGTACGGCGTGGAACTAGTCGCTGTCTGAATACCAAGTTTCTGTTTACTTTGATGGGTGTCTAAAGGATCTAGGTGGTCCATTTTTTTGTGCAACCATTGAATAACTAAAAAATACAGGCATATAAGTACTAGAGCTGCAAAATTAATAATAAAGAATTAATTTGAAAATTAGAATTACCCATATTATTATTTTTAATAGTTTCATCTTTTTCTTTGTTAGCTTTTTCATTGCTTTCGTACTTCTCTCTTAAATCGTTGAACTCCTTTTGCAGTTTTTCCATGCTTTGACTTGTAGTATTTATTTGGTATTTTAAATCATCAATTTCTTTTGTATTTCGATCTATTACTTTTTCTTGTTCTAATGCTATTGCCGTTCTGCATAGTAACTGCAATGTTTTATCATAATAATGTACAATCACTAGTTTATCTTTAAAATTAGCAGCGGGATTATCTTTAGCACTTAATTTACTATATTATTTTTGCTATGAAAAAAAAATATTATAGTAAAATAAACCTGTAAGTATGGGTTGTTTTAGAATTACACATTAAAATGTGTAAAGTTTATATTATCTCTTATATACTCGTAATTTTAGTACCTTTTCTTTCATTTCAATAAGATCTGCATTTTGTTTAGAGATTATCTGGTTAGCTTTTAGTAATTGTTCCGATGTTGAATGTACCGCATTGTTGTTTTTGTTTACTAAGGTTTCACTTATCGCCAATCTTTCTTCTAAACTTTGCTGTAAACAGAGAAATAAAGCATTTTACAATTTATTTTTTAAAGCAATATACTTTGAATTTTTCATATTTCTTATTACCAACCTTATCTTTTTTTAATAACTGTATGGTACTATTTAAATCTCTTATTACATCAGAGTTATCTTTTACAATCTGCAAAATAAATTGAATAAGTTACAATACTTCAGAAGTAGACTGCTTTGCATACCAAAAGTTAAACAACAACTTCACCTTTTCTAAGTATCCACATTTAGAGTTTAATTGATTATACAGCTTATCTCTTTCTGTCAAATCTCTTTCTAAAGAGGCATTCTTTGCTTTTAGTGTTGCTACCTCTATGTGCGATTTCTGAACCTCATTCTCTAGTAAATTTAAGCATTGCGCTTTATCACTGAAAATACGAAAATAAAAATTAGTAAACATATTTTCAGTACCTACTTAAAATATTATGCGCAGACAAATAAAATTACAGAAGTTTGTTTGCATCTAAATCATCCTTTCATTGATCTGAAGGAGGGCCGGGCCACATACATAATACAAAGTATAAATGGAAATTAACCAGTAAAATGTCATGTAGTGGTTAAACCACGTTTGTTTCCACGCTGGTTTCGCTGGAATGAATGGACCGGATCGTTCGGGGAAGTACTACCCTCTCATAGAAGATCGATAAGAGTAGCAGTATCCTTACTACTGCGTCTCGTTCGGTGAGTGAAAGTGCCGGAAGCCTAATTTCCGCCCTTTCCTCTTTCCTCACCTCCCTAATTCCCTTCCCCTAACCCCATTCCCAGCCGCCATAGCGGAGGCCACCATACCAGCAGTTTAAGACAATAGCTTTTGGTATGGTAGCCACCACTTCTGGATTCCACTGACTGCTTACCATCAGGCGGGGTGGAGTCACTTTGGTAGGCTAATATATATAAAAAGAAAAAAAAAATAAACCAAACCAACAGTCAACACAAACATGCTTGTGTGCTCATACATACATCTCTTTCACACAAAATATAAAAGTACTTGTATAATAACTACCTCAATTGTTTTTCTAAATGACCTATATTTTCTCTTAACTGCTTACAAAGAGAATTAACTTCATCAATTTGTTTATCCTTTCTGCTAAGGTTATCTTGATATGTAGTAAGCTGAGATTTCATGTTTAGTTCCGCATTGTGTTGCCATTGTTGTTTTTCCTGGAATATACATCAGACATATTTTAAGATATGCATTTTTGCATACTGGATGTACAGTATTTTTAATTTATTTTTATTTTATTTTTTTATTTGGGAAAACAAACAGTTACACAATATAACTTAATCTAGAGTCTTAACATATTAATACTGGTAATTGTGTAGCCTATCACACGTTATCCACATCTTAAAATAATACCACATATTAAATAAAGAATAGTACAACAACTACACAGTGGTAGTTGGACCCCAAGTAAGCATAATTATGCTTATTTGGGTCTATAACCCATTTTATTATACCAAAATACACATAAAATAAATGAATAAAAACGAATAGTCCGTTACATGGGTTTCTTAAAATGTGGATATACCTTTAATAATTTTTTTTGCATACATAAATAATTATACAGAAACATTTATACTTACACTTTGCATTCTTGCAAAATAAAAGTGGTTATTTATTTACCTCAATTAGTTTTTCCCTTTCCTGTCTTAATGAGTCTTTGAATTCTACTTCCAATTTTCTTTTTTCATCTTCCATTCTATTTATATTATGTGTGAAGTCTTGTAGTTTTCTTTCTAAGTTCATACATTTGTCATTTAATATTGCTTCAGTACTCATAGCAGAGCTTTTTACTGAAGCTAATGCTTTCTGTAACAATATATCTGAATTAATAAAAACCTGCCCTCAGGTTACATTTAAGCTTCAGTTTGTATAATAAAGGTGTTTTTGAGTGCCCATGATAGAAGTAGTTGCAACCAATCACAGACTGCATGTAAAGTCAGGCCTTCAGGAGCATATTGTTAGGAATTAGCCTAACATATTATCTAATTTTGTCAAACATTCAACTGTAGCAGTTGTGACAAAAACTTTTCACACACAAAAGAAAACTAACTTGTAAAAATGGCAGATTCAGTTAAGCATACTTTTATAATTAAAAACTAATAAAAACAATAAAAAAATTACCTTTAAATTAATAATGGTGTCAGACATATGTTGTTTTATATCAGCATCTGTAGCTGGTCCTGTCTTCAGTGATAAATGTACAAGTTTCTTAAATTCATTATGCTCAACAACCTCCAAATAATACTGCACTGGATTCTTTTGCTGCAATATTAGGAACCTGTAAAATGTGATAGATACAAATAATGAGTCAGTGAACTACATAAACTATTAATATACCACTGTACTTGCAGGTAAGTAGTCATGAGTTATTAGTCTAGGAGAGATCTATTTCAAATTTTATCATCACTACATATATTTAAAGTCGCTTCCCGCTGTCTGTCTCTATGTATGCTTAGATCTTTAAAACTACGGAACGGATTTTGATATGGTTTTTTTTAATAGATAGAGTGATTCAATAGGAAGGTTTATATGTATAACATGCATAATATAGTAGTGAAACACTGATAATTTAAGAGGTTTCTAATGTGATGTAATAAAAAAAACTCATTTTTTTGCACTTACATTGCAAACGCTGGCTGAACCCTACAAGATAGATCAAAATGTACTACAGTATTGTACACCTTAAAAAAGTTCTACTAAAAAGTCTACGATGATATATGTCTAACCATTTTTGATTCTTTACTTTTTACGAGAATTAATGGCTGATTTATAAAGCAATTTGAAGCAACACAGAATAGATCCTTATCCAATTAAGAACCTTAAATACATTGTACATTTAATATAGATCAAGGCTCTTTACAGCATGTAGTTTAAATAATAATTTTCGAAGATATTACAGATTTAAAATGCAGGGACATAGCGGTTGTGGCGGTATCGGCCGGTGGCCGGCATTCTGCAGTAAATATATTACAGAATGTCTATATACAACGTTCACTTTTAATCTTCGTACGGGTGCAATGCTGATACCAAATATTTGTAGTATCAGCATTGCACCCGTGCGTAGCTGGGACGGGTCGCTAGTTACAGTTATACGACACACTTTAGAATTTTAATGTTATAAAGAAACTTACATATTATTTGAAGCACATTGTTGTAGGAGTCTAACAAGTTGTGACGGAAAATTGTCAAAGTCTACCAGTAGACCTTGTTGTTTCTTCAGGTCCTCATAATCCATACGAGTTATTACCAACACACAAAAGAAAGCAGGATCTTCATCGTTAGATAAGGATATTTTCTGCAAACATATATGAAATTTACAAAGAATATCTTATGCTAGAAAACTGGGAAATTAAAGCATCAACTTACAAAAACTAACCAAAGTATCAGTTTCAAAAACTTTATCAATTACTACAGTCACATCTTTCTTACAATCTTCAAACCCTCTTATGATAGAAATGTAATATTGTCCTTTATGAAAAATTTTACAGGCCATCATTAAATTGAAGATCTAATACCATTGTTAACATAAATTTATTATTTTTAAAATTACTGTTACAATGCAGCAATTCAAATCATACAAAAAAAAAACCAACAACAAACAAACTAGGAAGTGTCAATGTCAACTGTCATTTTGACAAAAGGACTACATCTTTTTCTATCAGCTGCGAGCCACGCCCTGCTTCCCGAGCGCTGTAACCACAGAACAAGTACTAAAGCATAGAAGGAGTGTTAATCGACCTCATATACTTGTCCTATTTTTCCAAATAAGCCGGATACCCCCTCATCTGTTGATCGACCATATTATGGTCGATGTCAAAAAACCCGCATCTGTGGATCGACCATATTATGGCTGCTGTCAAAATGGCGGTCAAAAAAAATTCTACCTTTTCTAAAATCGCTAATACTCAAACTGTGTAATTCGGTAGAACTCACCGATTTTTACGGTTATAGTCGACTAAATGCAGATAATAACGATACCCAACACTATATAATTCTACCAATTTTAATGTCAAATAAAAATTGTCAAAAAAGTTACTTGTCAGTTGTTGTTTACACGCGCGACCGACCTCCTTGGTTGGTTATATATTGTTATAAATCGTTTATTTTATCATTTGCCAGTATTGTTTTTTGATAAAAACGTTAATTAGGTCATGTAGTATTTAATTATCACGTTTTATTTGAAAAAATACGTAACTTTAGTAAAGTTTGGAACACAAATGTCAAAAATTTGTGTTTTTCATACTTTTTGGTGTATTTGTGTTATATATTGTGAAAAAAAGCAGTTAGAAGAGCTGCAATTTGTGTTTGTGATAAGTTTAATAAATATACTACAGTGTGGATTAGCCAAAATTGTAAGTATTTTAAAAATTTATACAAATTTAAGCGATTGAAAAAAATTCTTGTCAGTGTTGTTTACACGCGCGACCGACCTCCTTGGTTGGTTTTTCTATTGTTATATATCGTTTATTTTATCATTTTTCAGTATTGTTTTTTGATAAAAACGTTATTTAGGTCATGTAATATATAATTATCACGTTTTATTTGTAAAAAAACATAATTTTGGTGAAGTTTGGAACACAAATGTGCAAGTACCTGTTTTTAACGGCTTTTTCATAGTGTTTGGTGTTATTGTGTTATATATGTAAAAAAAAGCAGTTAGAAGAGCTGCAATTTGTGTTTATGATAAGTTTATTAAATATACTACAGTGTAACAAAGCCAAAACTGTAAGTATTTTGATAATTTATAAAAATATGAACCTATTGTTTACACTTACGCTCGGCCGCGCCCGGTTTTCGCTCCCGCCCGGCATTGTCATGGCTTAAAATATGATATTTTGTATGAAGAGGGTATATTGTTTTTTATTATATATAGTGTTTAATGTATATAAATGTATATTAACTATAACTTTTTTACAAATACGGGTATTTTATTAGATTTTTAACCATTTTTATAACTTTAGCCGTTAAGAAAACCTCGACCTTTTTTGAAATGAGTATTAACAATATAAAAACTCTTTACTCGGACTTAATATATGTTTTGATATGAAGTATATTAAATGACGATTCCAATGACATAAGTTTTATATACACCTGCCATATAATAATTAAAAGATATGACGATATTAAAACTGCGCAGCCGCGAGATTTAAATTTTCGCAAATCGCGCCAAATAGCTCCACAGATGCGCACATTTGACGTTTAAAAGCAAATAATTTTGCTAAGGACAGTCGGTGTACACTGTAGAAACGTCAATTTGGTTACCTTTGGATGCCGAATTAAAAAGTGAACTAATGTCAAATGTTCCAACTTGTCAAGGCCTCTAGACAATTTAATCGGATTATACCGCCGCTCGTAATTTTCATTGTTGTTTATCTGTTTTGTGAAATAATATATGTTATTTAGTGGTTAGTGTAACTGACTGCGACGCCGGGTGTCGTGGGTTCGATTCCCGCGGAAGGCAAATATTTGTGTGATGAACATTTGTATTTGTCTTTAGTCTGGGTGTTTCCTATGTATTATAAGTATGTATTTACAAAAAAAAAAAAGTATGTATATGTATTATATTTCAGTTATCTAGTACCCATAACACAAGCACTGCTTAGCTTGGGACTAGACGAACAGTGTGTGATAGTGTCCACATATTATTATTATTATTATTATTTAATAATTACATAGTGCTATTGTGAAGTAAAATTAAGCCTATTGGATAAGCAATGTCCTGCGTTATTGTAGGTTGTAAATTACATTCTTTTCGCAAAGAAAATCAAGTTTAAATCGTCAACTTCCATCGGTGAGTAGATAACAAACCAATAATATATACTAAAAACCTATACATAGGTGCAAAATACGTAAGTGATTTATACTTTACTATACTGCAATCATATTATAATTGTCTGTTTGCCATTCGATTCAGTAATTTTTAAGTATTTTACATTTTTACCAATTTGTGTAGTCATGTTCAATAGTGTTTTGACTTATGCTGCATATTTTATCGATGACAAAAATATTACTATAATTTGTAGTTAACGATTTTGTGGTAACTATCTTTGTACCTTTCATAGTGTTTCATACATTGTGTTCTTTTGCAGGTTTCCAAAAGATCAGACCGGAAGATCCATTAAGCAAATTAAGAGAGAATTATGTTATATAGGTATTATATTGTTACACGTTTAACGTTCCAGCGGTGAGGACGAATCTACTCAAATTTTGTCCATTGTCACGCGCCATACGACTTATTAATATTATTTCTATTGAAATTGATATTTTTCAATGTACCCTGTCAAAATTCAAGGATGTTGCACAAAAATGTATAGTATTGGATAAATAGGTATATTTATTTAGTAATTAGTTATATTGTTTTAAATTTTAGGTTTTTTTTTATGATATCGTATTGGCTTTTTTATCTGTAATGAATTAATGATATTGTAAATACTTTTTCAATAAATAAATAATAAAAAAGTAAATAAATGTTCTAGATGACTAAAGAAATTTATTGATAAAATTAATCGGGAAAAATTTCTATAAGTACCAATTCATAACATAACAAAAAATATTTCAGCTTATGCACAAATAATCAGGACATTCCTAAACAAAACTGTAATTTTAAGGGGCAGTAATAATGTGTTTCAATATTATTGGAAATATAATCATACATTTGTGACATGAATCTTACAGCTGTGTTTTATTTTTACTTTGGGGTATCTGTTTTGATGCTCTACTAAGAAAGTCAGAAAAGAACAGAGGGCCGATACTGGTATTTTGGCGATCCACACACTGCCCCGCACTACGCTGCAGGAGCATGGCGACGCGGCGACGGTGCCACGCGTGCAGATGCGGGAGTACTGGTCTGCATCATCAATCACGCACGTTACTGCAGAACTCGGTGTCCATACCGTCTGGCCCCGAACCCACAAGCGTGAGTACGTGTTTCTCTGCATGTAAGCGTGTGATCAGTAACACAGCGCTTAAATGCGTTTTCAGTGTGTTGCACCACGCGTGATTTCTATACAAAGAGAGATACTTACAAACAATACAAGAACACGCACGCTCGCACTACGCTCCGTGATGCGAGGCAGTGTGTGGATCGATCATGTATATTTCAATTTTCAATTTATTTAATTTATTCATATACAATTTACATTGTGTTTGAACTTACAGCATGAAACATGAATATAAACTTCAAAATTATTTCACATTGAAAGTGCTTCTGGCGCCGCTGCCAGCCTATGCCATTCCGGTGAGGTGTAAAACGATCCTTTATTTCTTGTAGTTCGTTTACGAGAGCTTTTATGCAAACAGACCTCATTTGACATTAGCATATAAACTTCTATTTGTCTCTGAGTGTGTACGCTTTATTCTCTTAATAGTACTTCTATGCTTTAGTACTTGTTCTGTGCCGCAAACACTTTTTCTACACTGATATTATACAGAGAAAAACAATGTATTTTTATAAATAAATGCAGCACAGAATATATTAAAATTGGAAATTAGATGGATATACTATATGTACTCTGTGGCTGACGGCAGCTGTCACTGCGCTTCCAGCCAATCACAGATGGTCACAAATCACAGAGTACATATTTTACATATACATTGCGTATTGAGATACATCTTCAATCGAGGATATATATTGATGAGTCTGTTCACGCAAATATCTATTCGCGCAAATGTCTTTTCGCGTAGTACCCAAGATACAAGCACTAGCTTAGTTTGGGACCAAAGGGAAACTACTTATTTGTAATAAAATGTAATTTATATTAATTATATTTATGAAATAAATTGAAATTAAATAAATTGAGTGACGTGAAGTTCTATTTGTTCAAATAGCAGTTACTGAAGTAGACCATTAGCTCACTCCATCATGTTCGGTGGTAAGGTCTCATCATAAAAGAGAAATCGAGCCCATACTCGGCACACCCAGCTCTGCTAATTAGCTAGTTCCAGTAAAGGTCACTGAAGCAGACCTTCAGGTCAATCCATCATGTCTGGTAGTAACGTCTCATCATAGCTAACAAAACGAGCTCATACTCGTTATGCATTGTTTGACTCGTTAGCTAGTTCCAGTAGCAGCCATTCAAGTAGACCTTCAGGTCACTTCATCATGTCCGGTGGTAAGGTCTCATCATAACTAATAAAACGAACCCCTACTCGGTACACCCTGCTCTACTAATCAGCTAGTTCCAGTAGCAGTCACTGAGGTAGACCTTCAGGTCACCCTATCATGACCGGTGGTAAGGTCTCATCAATTAATATTAATCAGTTTGATACAGAGCGAAAGGTCGTTTACAAACGTTATTTGACACTAAATAAAGCTGTGACATTTACGAGGTTCTCTTATATATTGATATTAAACTATAATCAATACTATCGACAAATAAACAACTATCGATAGTCCAAAACTATCGATAGTATCGATACTATCAATAGCATGGCGACTATCAAGGTTCAATATTATCGATACTATCGAAGTGCTAAACTATTATTGCAAATCATCAATAGTATTACCATATTTTGTGCTATCGATACTATCGATATCCTATCTGATTTTTAAGGTAAACTATCGATAGTGTTACTATCGATAGATCGGCATCGCTTTAAAACAGCATAATTAATGGTGCAACGACGGAAAACCGATAAATATCGATGTATCGACACCTAAATATATCGATATTTATCGATATCGAAAATGAGTCGATATCGATATATCAATATCAACCATGCGCATCGATATCGATATATCGTATCGAAAGAAAAAAAACGAAACCAAAAAAAAATCTATGGTGTATGGTTGGCAGGCTGACAGAGTTAGAGAGTTACTATTTTTAAGTTCTATTCACAGAGTACTTTATTAATATACAGTAAAAGCTCCATATTCGCGCTTCCGTCATTCGCGTTTTCACTATTCGCGGATTAAAAAAATGCAATCCAAGTTCTTTATTCGCGGCAAAAAATTTCTTTATTCGCGGATCTAAAATTTCATACAAAATTCCAATAGGTGTGTAACGCAATATCTTTTGCAAGTGCCGTCAAATGGTACCGCCCCGAGCACTTTGACCTAAGGCGTCTTTGTCGCATTTGCCGCAAACACCGCGGTCGGCGTTTTTAAAAATGTAAACAAACAGAAGAAAGCAACCTTATTTCTGAAGGAATAAAGTATATTTTTAAATGTTGCTGTTCCGTTCTTTGGTAAAAGCCGCTTTGCCTATTTTATTGTTTTATCTTACACATTCGTTACAAAAATTGTGATCGAGTAACACGTCTCTACTGCTCTCTTCGTTCTTCGTAATTAATAATGTCAACTAAAAAAATTGAGAAACGCGTTACGACACGAAAAAAATCTGTGTTACCGCTTAAAGTGAAAATAGAAATGCTTGATCGTTTACGCCTTGGAGAGTCATTTGCATCCATATCACGCTCATTCAATGTCAACGAATCAACTGTACGATCAATAAAAAAATCCGAAGATAAAATAAGATCATCATTAGCTTCAACTTCATTGTCGGCGAAAATTGTTCGTGATCCAGCAATAGAAAAAATTGAAGTGGCGTTGTCATTATGGATAGAAGACCGCAACCAAAAAAGGGTTCCCCTGAGTGGTCCATTGATCCGGGAGAAGGCAAAGCGTCTTTACGCTCATTTTAAAGAACCTGATGGTAGTTGTAGTGGTGAATGTACAGATGGAGGATTTCAGGCATCGGAAGGTTGGTTCAATAAATTTAAAGTAAGACAATCATTGCATAACATTAAAATTGTAGGAGAAGCTGCATCAGCAGATACTGCTGCAGCAGAACGGTATCCAGAAGACTTTGCAAACCTAGTAGCTGATGGAGGATACAAACCTGAGCAAGTATTTAATGCAGACGAAACTGCACTGTTTTGGAAGAGAATGCCGAACAAAACATTCATTTCTAAAAGCGAAAAGTCTGCTCCTGGATTTAAGGCAGCAAAGGATAGAGTTACACTGCTGCTATGTTCTAATGCATCTGGAGATTGTGTCATTAAGCCACTGATGCTTTACAGATCGCTAAATCCACGAGCTTTAAAAAATCAAAACAAGGACAACCTGCCAGTGTTTTGGCGTGCTAATAAGAAAGCGTGGGTAACAAGCGCTGTATTTTGTGACTGGTTTCGGAATTGTTTTGTTAAGGAAGTTGAAATTTACTTGAAAAAAAAGAATTTAGACTTTAAGGCACTTCTAGTTTTGGACAATGCACCAGGTCATCCTCGCGAACTTGAAGCTATGCATCCAAATATAAAAGTGACATTTTTACCTCCAAACACGACGGCTTTGCTTCAACCTATGGACCAAGGAATAATCCAGGCCTAGCTCTATTACATTAGACGAACCTTCAAAATCGTATTGGATAATATGGAGTGTAATCCTGATATGAATGTTATGGAATGCTGGAAGAAATTTGACATAGCAAAATGCATCGTAAACATAAAAGAATCATTGGAAGAACTGAAACCACATACATTGAAGTCATGCTGGAAAAAACTATGGCCTGCTCTGATTGCGGAAAATGACGAAGAATCCGTGCAAGTTCAAACTTTGACTGCAAACATAGCCGAAATTGCAAATGGAATAGGACGAGATGGGTTCGAACAGATAGAATCAAGTGACATTCAGGAATTGCTTGAATCGCAAGATGAAGATTTGACTGAAACCGACCTGGAGGAAATGTTAAATTCACAGCCCATTGAAGAAGAGGCTTCCACTAGCACTCAAAATGTGACATTTACTCTGAAAAATCTTAGTGAAGGTTTAAGAATGGCAAATGAGCTTTGCGATTTCTTTGTGAACATTGATCCATCTATGGAACGAAGTCTTAATTTTAAGAGGCAAATTGCTAATGCGACTGCTGAGTATCAGTCTGAATTGTCGGAGCTATTAAAAACTGCCAAGCAAGAGAAAATAACAAAATTCTTCAAACCATTGCCTTAGCCTGAGGATAATGATTAATCAAAATGTTCAATAACATCAATAAAATTGATTTTCTTATACAGAGTGTATACGACGGTTTGACATTAAATGAAAAGGCAGGTGTTACTAGCCCATATAATGATTTCTAATTAATCACAAAAGTAATTTGACGAAAAACAAAAATTTGAAATTTTCTAACAAAATAAATAATATTTTAATAGTAACGAAGTAATACACCATTTTATTATGACAAGTTCACTGAACTGTAATGAACGGCAACGTTTATCCTTCGACGTGGACTATGACTTAAGTCAGTGACCGTTTGACGTACTTACATAGTGTTAATTTAGAATTAAAGAAATTAAAAAATTTGTCCTGTGTCTAAACTATTGAAGATATTTAGTAGATTTTTTTTTGTCTCGCTTTATAATGTCACATACTATACGTAATTGCATTTAATGTCATACCGTCGTATACACTCTGTATATTTGTGTTTTTTATTTTGGCACCTAGGAACGTATCCCCTATAAACCCATATAAATTACCATTCTGTGTTCGCGGCATATTTATGGAACATATACCCCGCGAATAAAGAGATTTTACTGTACTGAATGTTCTATTGTTGCTATAAAATATTGGAATTTTGTACATTGTTCAATAAAATCAAAGAATTACCATCAATATGATAAATGCTGTTTAACATTCATAATTTACGTAACTGAAATATTTACCTTTGTTGTTATTTTGTTGATTTGAAATTATAATAAAAAAAAGCATTGATTTTTCTTTTCATTATTTTATATCATTCTGTAAGTGTGACTGGTTGGAAAATTACTAATAAAATGAGTAATATGATGCCCATGGAGTAATAGTGTGACTGATTAGATTTTTTTTATAAAACTTTTAACAACCATTCACAGTGTGACAGTTGAGTGTGACTCATTAGGAATAAATGTAATAATATCCACTAATATACATTTTCATTGATACGAAATGCGAATTTATATGCGATAATATATATATTTATATATATTATTTGGTGGTGTCATGGGGGAAGAAGGAATAAACCCCTGTACTTTTACGAAGGGGGTAGATGAAACTAAATAGGTATAGGTACCATTGACCTACCAGGGTAGTAAACGCCACTTATTAGTGCCAAGCACCACCCCAGTGGCAAGCTCGAATGGTAATAAAGGTAAAATTCATAGAAGTATTCAGTGACAGTGTTGTCTCAACATAGAATAAGTGATAATAACATAATAATATAATTTTAAAAACAAAAGACAATTGTTTGATTTAATATAATATTAATAATTATATAACATCTACAGCATGGTAACAAAACAAAAATAATTTAAAATTAAAAAGAATACCAAGGCAATTTAAGCTTTCGCTTCTGCATGTGTCTCATCAGCTGTAATTTGATCAATCCACTTGCGTAGCTTGTCAGTGTCTTGCAAGCCAACTAGACGCTGTTGAACTTTTCCATTCTTTATGGCCACTAGGACAGGGACTGAGCTCACATCATAATCTAGAGCCAAGTCTGTCTGTTCGTCGATATCAACTTTAGCCAAGAGAACCTTGCCCTTACTTTCAGAAATAAGAGTTTCAAGCCGAGGAGTCAACAGCCTACAAGGATTGCACCAACTGTAAAAAATATTACATTAGCTATTAAGTAAGATTCTATTGATTTTAAAAAACATGTATTCACATTGATATGTGATACTTTACATGAATAGACAAAAATGTAATAAATAGAAGCATACAACTGAAAAATAATGTTTGTTATAGGGTAGGTACTTTAGTGACTAGAGAGCTACCTACTCAGGAATTTGTAAGAACAATTTTATTTAATGTGCGAAAGATGCACTGCTGAAATAATATTAACTAAGCTTTTATAAATCATGGAACCGTAACGCGATATAGGATCTAATAAAGAAAAGTATCTAATTTGCTATTTGCTTTGAATTGAACCAGCAGGATTCGGTATTTTATGCTCGTTACATAATATCATAATTAATACTTACGTAGCAAAGAAATCAACTATGACTGGCTTCTTACTATTGATGACTTTCTTCTTAAAATCATCTGTACTTTGAATTTTGACTATATCATCCCTTACAGATGTAACAGAAAAATGCCTAATAACTGGTGATGGCTTGATAGCCTGGACATTGCGTGCTAACAAATTTGCAACATTTTTGACCAACATTTTAAAAGGAAAAACAGTACCGAGATTATTGTAGAAATTACGACGTTAACCCCAATTTCCAAGTTTTTAGTTGACAGACTACAGATACAGACAGGCTACGACAAGGCTAATGATGACCATAGATTATTTGATATTTAAACTTCACAGCACAGAAGAATTTTTGTGACACATCGGCCAAAGTGGCCGATGCTTACGAAGCGATAAGTGGGAAAGAAGAAAAATATATTTAGCTTAATAATTTATTTATCTTATATTTTTATTACTTTATCAATCGATCTTATAATAATAATCATAAAGATAAGTTCCTAGATTATTAATTATTTTATTCGTGAGTTCTTAATGATTTTTGATCTAAATTCGCCCACTCCGCCTCGCACTGAAAGCAGTAGACAAAATTATTCGCATTAAACATGCTCTAGTCTATAAATGGGGCCAGCCAGTTCTACTGGGCAGTTCACCTATGTTGCATGCCAGACGTGCAGGCCAGTTGCGAGCGAAGTGCCACTGAGAGGACTCCAGTGACTCCACACAATGATACACGGCTAAACAACATCGAGTAAGACACAGAAAGAAATGGTGCGATGATTTTCAGTTTGACTCAAATACAAATATATATATATATATATTTTTTATATTATATTGTTACGACGTTTACCTATTCTAGAACGTTCGCAAGTACCTACCTACTCGTGTACGACGAATACCTACTCTCTAGAACATTCGCAAGTACCTACCTACTTACACTTATACGATGAATACCTACACTAGAACGTTCGCATGTACCTACCTACACGTATAACAATAGATCATCGGCGGTAGGCATACCTACGCGTCGCAGCTAAATACCTACACTCATTGTTCTGTTTTCGAGAATTGTCGGCATCTTTGTAGTAATAACTGGAAGGTCCTAGAAATCTATTGAAGGACTATAAAAAGGATTCGAACGTCGGCACTTCGTTCAGTTGTGAATACAGCGATCTCGAGCGAACATCTAAGCGATACGGAAGTTTAAGAAGAGCGATATACGAAGCGTTATACTTAGTGCAGTATAAGTGTTTATTGCTTTATTTTGGTACTGTCAGAGTATTGTGTGAGTCTTGAATAAACTCATCATCGCGTAACTGGCATTTTACATCGAACCCCATCCTGACACGTAACAATTAGTGACAGAAGTGAGAATGCCAGTTACACCACGCAACGAGGGAGTACGCACTCGACGACAGGCGGCGGTAGACGAAACTCGTGAACCATCGATTATGGCCGATACTGAAGAGTCTAGCGCAGCAGTAGTTAGTGATCCCGGCACTTCTGCGGCGTCGACGAGTATGGGCTCTGGCTTCGACATGTCGTCCCTTTTAGCCGTTATACAGGAGGGCCAACGCCAAGCTGAAGAACGGCAACGTCAAGTCATGGAGGAGTTGAAGGAAGGTCAACGCCAAGCTGAAGAGCGCCAACGCCAAGCTGAAGAGCGCCAACGCCAAGCTGAAGAGCGCCAACGCCAAGCTGAAGAGCGCCAACGCCAAGCTCTTCTAGACCTTAAGGAAGGTCAACTGCAAGCCGAAGACAGACAACGCCAAGCTATCCGAGAGGACCTTCGAGAAATGATGGACTCTAAGTTGGAAGGGTTCAGCACCGTCATCAGTACTCTTCAAGAAGACGTTGAAGTGGTAAAAAAACGTACCAGCAAACATGATGAAATTCTCGAAGATGTCCAGACCACCATGAACCATCATGACAAGATGATTAAAGAGCTGCAGAAGACCAATGTCCTATCCTATTCAAGCACTACGCCTATGGCCGCGACAGTCACTTCCGGAGGTCCCAAGTTCAAACTTCCCTCCTTTGACGGCTCGTCTTCCTGGACGGCCTTTCGACACCAGTTCGAAGTAGTCGCCATGGAAATGGATGGGAAGATGGTCACGCACTGACGGCGCTTACTTTGGCACTTAGAGGGGATGCACTGCTGATCCTAGAGAACTTACCTGCAGACCGACGAAGCTTAGACGCACTCCTTAAGGCTTTGGAAGCTCGATTTGGCGATAAGCACCTGGAGCATGTTTATCGAGCTCAGCTGAAGGATCGAACTCATAAGGCGAGTGAGGGACTTCAACAATGGGCTGCCGAAATTGAACGCCTGGTACGACGAGCCTATGCCTCCAGTACATCATCTGTGGACCACATAGTTGTGCAAGCTTTCGTGGACGGCATAAGAGAGTTTGAGGTCAGAACAACTGTTCGGTTGGCACACCATACATCTTTAGAAGCGGCCTTAGCACATGCCCTTGAGGTGGAAGCTGTGCGAAACGACTACAAGTCGCATAAAGTACGGGAAGTTGTTGCAGCTGCTAGACCACGAGGTGAGCCTATGTGCTACGGATGCGGCAAGCGGGGCCATATCCGAATCAACTGTCCAGACCAGAGAAGAAGTAGAATGGTGTCAGCTACTACTCAGGTTGATGCTAGTCAAGATCCGTTACGTCAAGCCCCCACAGTGCAAGTATCACAGGCATGTGACGGTAATAGCCTGGTAACAGCTGGAGAAATCAAAAGTAAACCTGTTCGCTTTACGATAGATACGGGCGCGTCGAAGACCATCGTACGACCAGAACTTCTGCGGCGAACAATTCAGTGGGAAGACGCACGACCATCTTGCAAATTGCAAACAGCGACTGGCCAGCCAGTGACCGTCCTCGGAGCTACAGATGTGAAAATCAAACTAGGAGAGAAGATTTATCATCAAACCGTTTTGGTGGCGAGCATAACGGATGACTGCATTATCGGCTTAGACTTCCTACGAATGCAGCAGTGCGTTGTCGATATTGCTAAAGGTGTTCTAAGCTTCCCAGACCAAGAGGTCTTTCTAGAAGGCTGTTCTTCAATAGCGGTCTACAGTGCCAAAACGATAACCTTGGCACCAAGGTCAGAAACCTTAGTCGATGTAAGGTTTCCTGAGGGTATAGCGGCTGATCGTTGCGTCATAGTGGAAGATCCTGGGCGCCATACCAGTCGAATTACAGCCAGAACTTTGGTAATGACTAGAAGTGGAGCAAAAGTTAAAATTGTCAACCTTAGCAATTCGGCGATGTTGTTACGGAAGAACGTGATCGTGGGACGATGTGAGGCTGTGAGCAGTCTAAGGAAGATCCAAGAGAACGTCCAGACTGCCTCTTCCGCAAACCATATGGGCCCGTTATTAGAGACCACGAAGAAAAGTTTGTCACCCAACGAATATCGGGAAGCAGAGAAGCTGCTACTGGACTACAAGGACATTTTCACTAAAGAAGAAAACGACCTTGGAAGAACGGGGTTAGTGAAACACCCGATCGACACAGGTGCTACACAGCCTATTAAACAAAGACCTAGACGAGTGCCACTAGCAAAAGAACAAGAAGAAGCCGAGCTGATTGGGAATATGGCACGAACCAAGATCATAGAGCCATCATCCAGCCCATGGTCTTCACCTGTGATACTCGTGAAGAAGAAAGATGGCAGTACTAGGTTTTGTGTAGACTACAGGATGCTGAATAACGTGACCAAGAAAGACAGCTATTCTTTGCCCCGTATTGAAGACACTTTAGACATGTTTGGAGGCATGAAGTGGTTCTCTACGGTAGATCTGAAATGTGGCTACTGGCAAGTGGAACTCCGGCCAGAAGATAAGGAGAAGACTGCATTTACCACCGGTACTGGAAAAGGCCTGTGGCAGTTCCGGGTGATGCCATTTGGATTGTGCGTACTAGTGGGTCTTTTGGGAGATGCCTGTCTGGTGTACTTGGATGACGTCATAGTTATGGGACGCAGTTTCACGGAACATCGCAGGAGTCTTGAAAAAGTTTTTAAGAGATTTCGTGAATCAAACTTGAAACTTATATCCGAAGAAGTGCGCCTTTTTCAAGAAAGAAGTTTCGTTCTTAGGCCACATTATTTTGGATAGAGGTGTTCAAACGGACCCAGACAAAATAAAAGCGGTGCAAGAGTGGCCTGTACCAAAAACTAAAACCGAAGTTAGAGCCTTTCTGGGACTTAGTGCTTACTACCGGCGTTTTGTGAAGAACTTCTCTGAAATAGCCAAGCCATTACACCACCTTACAGAAGAAAAGAGGAACTTCGTTTGGGACTCGGATTGTCAACGTGCGTTTACACGACTCAAAGAATTTCTGTGTTCAGCTCCAGTCCTGTGCTACCCTAATAGAGAAGGCAGATTTATTGTGGACACAGACGCCAGTAATACTGGAATCGGAGGTGTGTTATCTCAGGAGCAAAATGGACAGCAAGTGGTCATCGCCTACTTCAGCAAGTCTCTATCGAAGCCTGAGAGAAACTACTGTGTAACTCGGCGTGAATTACTAGCAGTTGTGAAGACCTTACAACACTTTAATAAATACTTGCTGGGAAGAGAGTTCACACTACGAACAGACCATGCAGCACTGAAGTGGTTACTCCAGTTCAAGAATCCTGAAGGCCAAGTCGCAAGATGGATCGAACAACTACAGGAGTACAACTTTGTAATAGAACACCGCAGTGGAAGGATTCACTCCAATGCTGATGCCTTATCGCGACGTCCATGCTCCCAGGATTGTAAACACTGTTTGAAGCATGAGTCCAAGGAGGTAGTGAAAATTGTCAAGACTCAGGGGACCGATGAATCCTGGGACAAACACGAAGTCAGTAAGGCACAGAAAGAGGACAGAAATCTTAAATTGATAATGGACTGGAAGGCTCAGGGTCGGAAACCAAAATGGCAGGACGTATCAGCCGCAAGCCCAATCACGAAGGCCTACTGGGCTCAGTGGGACAGTCTGACTTTGGAACAAGACGTGCTATATAGAAAGTGGGAATCACCTAACGGGCAGGACCACGTTCTACAAATGGTGATCCCGAGAAACAAAGTTGAACCTGTTCTGCGCTTAGTGCATGATGGTGCATCAGGTGGGCATCATGGTGTGAAGAAGACTTTAGTGAGGGTGAGAGAACGCTTCTACTGGGTACGCTGTCGGGAAGACATCGAGGAGTGGTGCAGAAAGTGCTCTACGTGTGCTTCGGTAAAAGGACCTCGTACTAGATCAAGAGGCAAGCTACAGCTGTACAGTGTCGGGGCCCCATGGGAGAGGATTGCCATTGACGTAGCTGGACCATTTCCCGTGACAGAAGACGGCAACCGCTATATAGTAGTAGTCCAAGATTACTTCACCAAATGGCCTGAAGTGTTTGCGACACCAAACCAAGAGGCTCAGACCGTGGCTAAAAAGTTGATCCAGGATCCAGTAGTGTGTCGATTTTTGCCGTTGGAACTGCATAGTGACCAGGGAAGAAATTTCGAGTCAGCCCTATTTCAAGAGATGTGTAATTTACTCGGCATACATAAAACACGGACAACACCAGCGCACCCGCAGTCTGACGGCATGGTAGAACGGTTCAACCAGACATTGGAAAACCATCTGGCCAAGGTTGTCGAAGACCATCAACGAGACTGGGACCGTTACATTCCACTCTTCCTGTTATCATATCGGTCCGCGGTTCATGACACTACAGGATTTACGCCGGCCAAAGTCAACTTCGGAAGAGAGATACGCCTACCAGTAGACTTGATTACCGGAACACCTCCTGATACGCCAAAGCCGACAGTAGAATACGTCGCAAACTTGCAGGCACAGCTGGATAAGACACATGATCTAGTGCGAGATAACAACCTCAAGGCTAATGAGAAGATGAAAACTCGCTATGACAGAAAAGCAAGTAATCATGGCTTCGAGGAAGGTACGCTCGTGTGGTTACATAATCCTCTCAGGAAAATCGGCAAGTCACCGAAGCTACAGGCCCGCTGGGAGGGTCCCTATAAAGTGATCACAAGGATCAATGACGTGACCTATCGCATAAGACAGGGCGATAGAAAGAAGCCGAAGATCGTCCACATCGATCGACTAGCACCCTATCACGGTTCTAACGCTGCTCGGGACGAGCATGATTAAGAGGGGGGCAATGTTACGACGTTTACCTATTCTAGAACGTTCGCAAGTACCTACCTACTCGTGTACGATGAATACCTACTCTCTAGAACATTCGCAAGTACCTACCTACACTTATACGATGAATACCTACACTAGAACGTTCGCATGTACCTACCTACACGTATAACAATAGATCATCGGCGGTAGGCATACCTACGCGTCGCAGCTAAATACCTACACTCATTGTTCTGTTTTCGAGAATTGTCGGCATCTTTGTAGTAATAACTGGAAGGTCCTAGAAATCTATTGAAGGACTATAAAAAGGATTCGAACGTCGGCACTTCGTTCAGTTGTGAATACAGCGATCTCGAGCGAACATCTAAGCGATACGGAAGTTTAAGAAGAGCGATATACGAAGCGTTATAGTGCAGTATAAGTGTTTATTGCTTTATTTTGGTACTGTCAGAGTATTGTGTGAGTCTTGAATAAACTCATCATCGCGTAACTGGCATTTTACATCGAACCCCATCCTGACACGTAACAATATCCTACCAAAGTGACTCCACCCCGCCTGATGGTAAGCAGTCAGTGGACTCCAGAAGTGGCGGCCACTATACCAAAAGCCATCGTCTTAAACTGCTGGTATGGTGGCCTCCACTATGGCGGCTGGGAATCGGGTTACGGGAATGAAATGAGGGAGGTGAGGAAAGAGGAAAGGGGGGAAACTGGGCCTCCGGCGCTCTCACTCACCGAACGAAACGCAGTAGTACGGATACTACTACTCATATGTTGATTTCTATGAGAGGGTAGTACTTCCCCGGACGATCCGGCCCATTCATGCTGAAATCAGCGTGGATCTACTACCGTTTAAATCATTTATTATCATTTATAAATCATTTATTTGATATAAATTGTACAAATATATGAATTTCTTAAATTAAATGTAGGTAACTTATGGTGCCTGTACTAGGGTAAACCCATATACGTGTATATTCTATGGGTACCTAAACCTGTGCCACGGGCGATAAAGGCACTAAGATAATTATATAGTAATATGACCTTTGATAAAAGCAATTACCTAATAATTCTTTATAAATAATACATGTTTGTGTAGATAAATAAAACATGTCGTAAAATTCTAACTTATGTAAATTATTTTATAACTGACAGCAATTCTTCGGAATCAATGAATGTAAGCTACTTTTTGTCGCGAAAACTGTCAGCAAATCTTCGGCACAAATGAATGTTTGCTACTTTTATCCCGAAAATCGGTCTGGTTCCCGACGGACACAAAACGTATTAAACGCGCGGGCAGAACCCAAATTAATGAATATTATAATATAAGTAGTAGAAAGATTACTCAGAAAAAGCCCCTTGAACAGAGAGAAGTGGACGGATGTGGGTATGAAAGCCTTCGTGCTGCAACGGGATGATAACGATGGAAGTATAAATTGGATAAATAAAATAAGTTTTAACAAAAAAACCGACTTCAAGCAGAAAACTGTGTATGTAACTATCACGGAATATCTATCCAGTGGAGTATTTACTTGGCACCGACTACATTTTTAAAAAACTTATTTAGTTATAGACCTGTAATGGCACTTTTAAACCAAGGTGCAAAGTTCTCATCATTAGAAATGAATTAAGCTCAAACACTAAGTAATTGCTATGAATCGTTGAGGAGTTCTTTCGACTGTCTTTGGTCTCCATCGTCAGAGCTGTAATGGAAGTTCTAACCCAGGGTGCAAGGTTCTCATCATTAGAAATGAATTAAGCCCAAACGCCAAGTAATTACTGGCAATCGTTGAGGAGTTGTCTCGACTGTCTTTCGGCTCCATCATCAGATCGACTCCAAACCTTCACTAAATAGTAGTAAAATACATAATGAAAAAATAACAAATGCATTAGTCGCCACTACGATTTCGAATGTTCTCCGCGATTTCTCTGGGATGCTATCATCAGATCCTGATTTCTTTATCATGGTACCACCCTTGTGATTATTTCCTTTTTAACAAAAAAAGAATTATAAAAATCAGTTCATAAACGTCGTAGTTGACCGCGAACACACACAAAAAAATCTAAGTAATATACAGTTTGTCAAGAAAGTCGTGAAAAGAATAAAATCGGAACTAATATTTTTCCTAATTAGGCAACCCAGTATTTTCATGTAAAATTATCAGAGGTTGACATTTAAACTACCACCGTAGGGTAGTTTAAATGTCAACCTCTGATAATTTTATTGTTTATCAACAAAATTATTGGAATTTCGACAGATCTTTTGTTTTCACGGAAGGTGGTTGTCATTTGAAATGAAATGAAATGAAATATATGTTTATTCATTTAAGTTAATTAAATTAACACTTATGAACGTCAAAGTTTACAAAATGTCAGCAAATTAACCTACAGCCAGTTCGCTGACGAAGTAGAGCCATGAGAAGAACCGGCAAGAAACTCAGGCCACTCTTTTTAATCGCCAGGTTATTACAATTTTTGTAAGTTACAGTTTCAAGTAGCATGCAAAGTGACGCAGGCAATACACTTAACTCTATAGATACTTAATTACTTACAGCTTTCTATGTTGTAAAGAAAAATTAAAAAGTAAAATGTGTGCTTTACAGGCTGCCTCAATTTGCATATTGCTACAAAAGGTAAAGGCAACATGTGAACTGTGATAAATGTTTCTATGTAGATATTATATAAACAGTTAATTTTTGGTATAAGTATAAAGTAAGATGAACTTAATTTACCACAGGAGTTCACAATGTACCTCTATTTCACAAATCACAATGTAAAAAAATTTAACAATACTAAGTATACAATTTTAACAAAACAATACAAAATGTGTACTTAACTGTTCAAATATGGCTCGGGCATCATGTCATTTAAAATTAATACAAAAAAAAAATCATTTTATAAATTATGTCAAAATGTATCAATAAATTAATGTCAAAAAATTATTTGTTAAAGCATGTCATTCATAATAATCATAAAAAATGTCATTCATACAATAATTAACAAAAATATGTCCTTTAAAGTATTATGTCATTAAAATTAAGAGTAAAATTAATTTACTCCTTCGTCAAGCGAGCATCCCATGACTTTTATCGTTCAGATACTCATTAACAGTGTAGTAACCCTTAAGTATTAAATGTTTTTTGACAATTTGTTTAAATTTGTCTAAGGGTTTATCCATTATGTCGATAGGTAATTTATTAAATAAACGTACACCAAGTCCCGTAAACGAATTATGGACTTTATGTAAGCGATAGTGTGAGCCAACCAGTTTATGCTTACCCCTGGTGTTAATCTCATGCACATCGCAATTCCTAGTATATAGACTAATGTTACTCTTAACATAAACAACATTAGCATATATATATTGAGATGCAACTGTCAATATACCTATCTCTTTGAATCGCTCTCTCAGGGAGTCTCGTGAACCTAGGTTGTAGATAGAACGTATAGCTCGTTTTTGAATAATAAAAACGGTTTCAATGTCAGCAGCCCTACCCCACAACAATATGCCGTAAGACATAACGCTGTGAAAATAACTAAAGTAGACTAGTCTGGCGGTTGCCACATCAGTAAGTTGCCTAACTTTCCTGATAGCAAAAGCCGCTGAGCTGAGTTTACCTGCGAGACACGAAATATGGGCTTCCCAGTGAAGTTTGCAATCTAAAGTTAAGCCCAAGAAAACTGTGGACTCTACGATTGAAACTGACTCGTTATTTAAAACCAGGTTTATACCTGCACTTTTGACATTTGGCATAGAAAATTTTATACATTTTGTCTTCTTGGAATTAAGTAGAAGATTGTTTACCGTGAACCAGTTCAGGACTTGCGCGAGCGAACCATTTACAACGTCGAAATTAGGGTCTTTACGGTTAACTTTAAAAATAAGAGACGTATCGTCTGCAAATAGCACTATATCGCAGAAATCCTGTACAAAGTACGGCAAATCATTTACATACACCAAAAATAGAAAAGGACCAAGAATGGAGCCCTGTGGGACGCCCATAGCAACAGGTAACCCTAAGGATTTAATTTCATCCACATTTTTCTATTTTTTATCATTGTAATATACCATTAATATCATCAACAAGAATATTATTATAAACTTGACGCTGGCAGAAATAGCTGACACAATCGTCGGCTCTGTTGCCAAAAAAAAGGAGAAGAAGAAGAACAAAATTATTTTTAAAGTTACAAATTAGTAGTGTTTGTACGTTTGTACTATGAATTAACAGAAATACTGTCACCATGAGTAAATCTATTCGAAGTGCTGGTAGAGAAATCATTTTCCATGTATACAAACAATGTTTTACTGAATACACCAAACCGGTCGAGTTTTATGGGATTTAGATGATGTGTACGCACATACAGATAAAATGACTGGTATGTAATAGTGTTTTACTTATATCTACACATATTGTAATTAGAGATGTTATACAAAATCGTTGTTTAAGATAAATACATATAATGTTTACAATGCGATATTTTGAGGTTAAGTATTACATAATCTACAACAGTTTATAGATCAATTTGATGGTTTTGATACTTTTATTACACTTGTTTATAAGTATATAAATATAGGATATAGTATGAAATATTCTTTTCTGAACGATGTTAAAATGATGATTTCAGGCAAATCAGAAAGTCCGTCGTATTGTAAATGAATGTTTCAACAACAATGGCAAATTCACCACACCTGGAAAACATCGCAATGGTCGATCCAAAAAAATGCTGAATGCTGAAAAGATACAATTCTTTCATACGGTACGAAAGGAAGTTTCTTCATTAAGAAAATTGCTTGCCGTTGTCAAGAAGATTTGGGTTATGATAGCAGTCTTGAGCATTTTAGGCAGATTATTACATCTATTGGTATTTCTTACAAAAAATAAAAAACAGAACAGAAAAATTGTTTTATTTTGATTAAATCTGTTTATTTTATACTTTCAGCTAAATTTTCTTTCTAATGTTGATATCATTAATGCATCATTATTATTTCAAAGTGGCTGAAATTTACTGTTGCATATAGTTTTTAACTTTTGAATTAGAATCAGTCTTTCAATAATATTTATACGGGTTTCACCTTATAAATAATCACACAGCCTAATGCGGGTTGGTGAATCTGACATGCCCATAGAATTTCTTTTAGGACATGTGGTTTCCCTCAAGATGTTTTCCTTCACCGCTAGCAGATGGTATATCGTTTGACTAGTACTTATAAATTCCACAAAGTGAAATTCACATTGCTTCTGCCGGCGGGGATCGAACTCGGCTCCACTGCCGTTTTTACATTTAAGGCACATAAACAACACAATTTGTTATGATGTACTTAATTTTAAGCTCAATAATTATGATTATAATATCTACCTATATATGATTGATAAATTATGTGCTTATGTTAAATTTAACAATAACATTACAATTATCTTAATTTGTTCTAGTCCTAGTACAAATGATACCAGTTAAATAACAGTGGCGCCCTCATTTATTGTCACGACTTTCTTGACAGACTTATACCTACAGTATCGACCAAATCCATTTTCGGACAATGTAAACAAACAGTTTTTTCAATATTTTTCTATCAAAAACTCCATATACGATGACACATGGGTTTATACACATTCTGTTCACTATATACTTCATTTTGCAACTATTTCTACTAATGATTAATAATCAAATCTAGTTTAGTAAAATTACGAATTACTTTTTGCGGTCGAATAAAGACGTCAAAATGATTGACAGTTTTATTTTTTCTGTACTCTATATTGTCTTTGAAAACCAATGTTGTAATTTATCAGAAGAAATAAGTTTAACCAATACATATCATAGGTACATAATATTTTGTCATTTGCCCTCGCAAGTCTGAGTTCATTTGTTTTATTGTAATATAGTATAATAAAATCGTAACATACATACAAATTCCATTTAATCAATATTTCACAATTTTTTATCAGGCGGGAAAATATTCAAACGTATCCCAGTATTCCATTTCAGTCCGTGGTCAAATAGTTGTAATTAGAGGTCAATGCTTAATTTAAATTATATTTATTTATACATTAGGTAAATTGTTTGTCATATCTTATAGTTTATAAGTCAACGGTTACAATAAAATACAATACCATATTTAACATAAATACAAGTATTTGGAGTAATAAAAATAACAAATCAAATAGAATTAATCGATTACGCAAATAGAGTATTAGTAAACGTAATATTATTTAAAAATGTTAGAAAAAATGAATGAGGAATTATTATTTAATTATGTATGATGACATTAACTTTATTATTATCATCCTTTTCCCCATCACTAGTAAATTCATGAAACCATAGACAATGGCAATATGGAGGATTGTTTACATTGTCCGAAATTAGAATTGGAATGGACTGTACATATGAAATTCACGTGTCACGGTGTTTGTAATTGAACTCCTTCGAAACGGCTCGACCGATTTTCGTGAACTTTTGTTTATATATCGGCTAGGGTGGAGAGTCGCACAACATCTATTATTCATTGCCCTAAATGTAACAATTTTTTTTTAATTCTTTTATGACACAGTATAGACATCGACATAGGAGACATAGAAAAAGAAATTAGCATTGAAAAAGATAGATTGGGGCCAGAAATTTTAAGGGAAGAGTATGATAAGGCTTTGAATAGTATAAAGAACGGCAAAGCACCTGGAGTTGACCTTTTATAAATAGAGTTAATAAAACATGGAAACTGTGAACAGCTAATTGAGGAAATATACCAACTTGTCCAAAAGATGTATAATAGTGGAACTATACCTAGAGATTTTGAAGTCACAAAAACAGTTACCTTGCCGAAAAAGAAAAACACCCTTAAATTGCCCTTAAATGTGAAGAACACAGGACACTTAGCTTAATATCCCAGGCGTCGAAAATACTATTCAAAATAATACAAAACAGAATATAACCACTAACAGAAAATTATATAGGTCCTGACCAATATGGATTCAGACAAAAAAAGGGTACAAGGGATGCTATATTAGCTCTGAGATTAGTTATAGACAGACGCATGGACTTAGAACTTGATACTCATATAGCATTGTGGCGTACAGAGACAGCAGCGGAGCCCTACAAATGCATCGGCACGTGCGCGCGGCGCGCGAGCCAAGTCAATAATGATAGCGGAACGCGGCGACCACTTCTTAAATAGTGGCACTTATTTTATACTGCACACACACACACATTCACACTCACACTGCACACATTCACTGTAACCTGTGATATTCGTATCAAGCAGACAACTGCAGCATATTAATGATTTTAGTTTGAGATTTTATTATTGTATAAATAACGCTCCTGATTGGTCAACAACCAAAATGCGCTCATGTAAATATATTATCATACCTGTGTCAGACTACATTTGTATATATAAACCGTGCCATTTTTGTAAATAAACATTGTACAGTCATCTCTCGAGTATTATTCAACACTACCTATTAAGTCTACGGTACGAAGGTGGAAACACTGGGCCGGTCTAATAAGTAGCTCTACAGCAGTACAAAGTAAATCAGCTGATACAGTTCATAGGGAAAGTACCTCGGCCGTTGACCCTCTTTATCACTAGTACCTACAGTAAATCAGATGATACAGTCTATTAGGGACAGTACCTACAGCTGTTAACCCAACAGCTGTCTTCATACCTACCTAGCATACATACCCCCTAAAGCATTCATTGATCTCGAAAAAGCGTTCGATAAGGTAAACTGGGGAAAGATGGTGGAAATTTTGAAAGAAGTAGGATTAGACTACAGGGACAGGAGAATTATTTACCAACTTTATAAAAATCAAGCGACAATTATAGAAATCGGGGATTATAAAGAGACAGCAGTCATCAAACAAGGGTTAAGACAAGGATGTCCACTTTCACCTTTAATATTCAATATTTTTATTGAAAGCGCAATCCAAAAAGTAATAGACGCAAATAAGGGCGGCGTAAAATTTAATGGAGAGAGCATACGATTTGTAAGATTTGCAAATGACCTATCAGCGTTGGCTGACAGTAGAAATAATTTAGAGGTGCTTTTAGAAACCATGAACAACACATCGATTTCGGACTGAAAATAAGTTTAAATAAAACAAAAACACTAACAACTTCAAAAATTCCATCATACAATAGACCTATCCAAATTGAAAACAAATATAGAGCAAGTAAAATATTTTAAAATATCTAGGTAGCCTAATAAGTTATTAGGCTACCTAGATATTTTAAAATATTTATGTTATTAGTAATAAACACACGACTCAGATGTATGCCAGACATTACAGCTAGAATATCCATTGCTAAACAGGCCTTTAACAGGAAGAAACAACTTTTTAAAGCTTCTATAAATAGAAACATAAAGAAGCAACTTACAAACGACCTAGGTATATGGAGTATAGCATTATACGGATGTGAAACGTGGACACTCAACCAAAGAGAGAGAGAGAAAAGCTAGAGGCATTTGAGATGTGGTGTTGGAGAAGGATGGAAAATATCAGTTGGACAGAGAAAATAACAAATGAAAAAGTACTAGAACTAGTTAAAGAGAAAAGGCAGTTGTTGGGAACTGTAGTTAATAGAAGAAGAAAGCTGATTGGCCACTTGATACGAAACGATAATTTGTTTTAAGACTATTTTAGAGGGAAAAATTAAAGGTAAACGAGGAAGAGGAAGACCAAGACGGAGTTTTATTAAACAAATTAAAGAAAACCTAAAGATCAAGCCGTACCAAGAGGTTAAAATTAAAGCAAACGACAGAGAACAATGGCGGATGCTCCACCGACAGGAGCTGAGCTCTTATATCAAGAAGAAAAATGATACAGCATACAAAAATACATATAACCCTAAATTTTTACCCCTCTACGATCAATCCCTATTTTTATTTATTACCCCTAAATTTGTGAAAAGGGGTGACAACGATTGTATGAAACTTCTTTATAGTTTTAAAATTTTGTTTTGGAATACTTCTAAATAAAAAAAACCTCATATTTTTTTAATTGGGGTGGATTTAGAGGGATGGAATTAGGCATGAAATATTTTAAGAAAAGATCTTTGCTTTTGAAGTTAGCGACTTGAAAATTGAAAAGAGGGGGAAGGGAGGGGAGATGAGAGAGGTGAGGGGGAAGTGAGAGATAGGGAGGGAGAAGTGAGAGAAAGTGTGGAGGAAGTGAGAGGTAAGCGAGGGGGAAGTGAAGGTAAAGCAACGGGGAAGTGAGTGAGGTGAGGGGTAGGGAGGGAAAAATGAGAGAAAGGTGAGGAGGTGAGTGGGAAGTGAGAGGGCAGTATGGGGGAAGGGAGGGGAAAGGAGAGGGGTGGAAAGGAGGAGGGGTGAAAGGAGGGAAGAAGAGGAATGGGAGGAGTGGGGAAGAAAGGGGAGGGGAAAGGAGAAAGTTATTGTAGTGAAAATTTGCTTTTCTGTACTGTATATTTTTTTTACGTGGGATATCTGTAGATAGGTGAAAGAGGGTTCGTAGAATGGGAGATTAGAAATAGTAAGGAAAACAGAATAAAATAATATAAAAAATGTGTATTGCAAAAAAAAAGATATTCACGCGAGCAAAGCCACGGGCAAAAGCTAGTATATATATACAAAAACAAAAAAACAAAAAAAAACGACTTGTATACATATATATTTAAATATATTACGGTCGAATTGAGAAACCTTCTCCTTTTTAGAAGTCGCTTGAAAAATCAACACAATCGTTTTGGACACAAAACGTTAGTGTTGATTTTTTAACCGGAAATTAATTAGGATTATTATGCATTTTATTTTATACACAGACTTAAGCAAATAAACAAACTCTTACGCTTTATATAATAGTATAGATTTATTAGTGACCCATGTAATTTTACGACATATTTAAAACTCTCCTTTTTCTCTAGGTATCTGTCAACCTTTAAAAACAAAAACTGAACGATAGTAAAAACTATATCAAAATTAGAACAAGTTATTATAATATTAAAGTCTGATAATAATATACAACTGTCAATCAGTACTTCAGTAATCAAAATTCCCGCCTCTTGGACATGTCAATTCAGTATGTCACTCATGTCAGTAGGTATGCAACATCGCTAAATCAGTAGTTTGAAAAGCAATCATCGATTTTAGAAACATGAAAGTTTTGTGTACTTACGCTATTTCGTTGTTTAATCGATATTTTTTTTTTTTGCAAAAATAAGACACTACTTCAATTATTTTAACTTTTATTATTGAAGAATAATCCTTATATATTTTATTTTAACAGAAAACAAGTATGTATTTATTTAATTAACACATTTAAATTTAAACAAATTTAAAAATATACATTTTAACAACCTGGTGACAGTAAGCGGTTTCTCTTCTGGGTGATTGTCTTACTGGGTACCGAAGTTGCCACGATACTATCGTGGCAACTTCGGTACCCAGTAAGACAATGGCTATGCTGTGACCTGTTTGCCTATCGTGACGATAGGCAAACAGGTCATAGCATAGCCAAAAATTATGAAGACTGGGAAATAATCCCTTCATGTCATCCCACATCTACAACGCATTTCCCTTAAAGAGTAACAGTAGTATGATATGAACATATGAAATTCTGTTTCTGCTCTACTACATACATAATAGCTACTTATCACATATGCTACATAAAACTACATAATAAAGTAAGTATACCACCATCAATAACGTATACCTATTTAGCTCACTATTTAAACTAAACTAATAAAATAGGTCGAGTATAAAATATGATATTGAAATAATATTATATATTTAATAAAGCAATACACAGTTGAGTTATCTATCACAGTTAACAATAACTTCTCTTAATTTGCTTAATAATTGATTGTGACTTCTATGATACGGTGAACGCCAACCAACAAACAAAACAATGACCGTCAATGTGAGCGAGCGAAGCAACTATTTTGTTTAGCGCGCGTTTGTAGTGCAATCGAACGAGACAGTAAATAGAAAAATCGACGCTTGTGGCTGAGGGATTTAAGTTTGTTTATGTAGCTGGCATCGTTCATATAACATCATCCGTAGAGAACGATGTTGCATCGATGTTTTAGGTTTTGATATCGATGTAACATCGATGTTTATGGACGTATCGATATATTATAGACATCGATGAAATCGATTAACGTTTGTCGTTTGACGTCAAAGTCGTCAAACCATACCAGAAAAAGGCGGGAAACTTTGAAAGTGAAAAGGCGCGTTTTCTCTACCAAATTTACGAAAAATTCACAATTTGTATTTTAAACAATATTTTTGTAAATATTTTTGTTAAATAGACTGTCCATAGTGTACATAGTAAATTAGTAACCCGAAATGGGTAAAAAAAGGCGGAGGAAGGACGAAATGTCCTATGCTGACTCGCCGCAACAGCAGCAGTTAGCTGAATCTTCGGACTCCGATTCAGCGGAGTCAACAGTAAGCTGCAAAGACACAACAAAGGATAAGTACGCCATTTACAAGGTAAAAGGATACAATCGTAAATATCCCGAGGAAACCAAGCAGACGGACCTCATAGTCTTCCTGGCTCATCAGCATCACGAACAAAATGCAACATTTAGCGATAGGGATCGTATGGCCCTATCAAAAGGTTTACGGGAGCATGGAGTTTCAGGCGTCATGCATCTACGTACTATAAATAAGTACAAAGTCGGCATAACATTTGACCTGCCAAACAACGCCAATATGTTTCTTCAAAACAAAAAGTTGTTAGATCAGCTGTCTCTTAAGGCAACTATACCCGCTGGAGATACCGAAATAACGGGAGTACTTACTTCGGTTCCCGTGGAAATGTCCAACAAACAAATTTTTTCATTGATTGGCAGCTCTAAAAACGTAATACAAGTTAGGCGCTTCATGCGCAGGGTCAGAGGTGACGCTGGTGTAACTTTCATCCCTACACAGGCTGTCGCAGTAACCTTCGGGTCCACTATTCTTCCTCAGTACATTTACTTGGACTCATGGCGTCACGAAGTTAGTTAATACATACCACCAGTAAAACAATGCCTTAAGTGTCTGCGGTATGGACATATTGCTAAATTCTGTCGCAATACTGAAGTATGTTCAATTTGTACATTAAACCATAATTTTAAGAATTGTCAGATTGACCCAAAAGATGCTAAATGCGCAAACTGCAAAGGTAATCATATAGCTATCTCCTCATCTTGCCCAATTAAAAAACAAAAAGTTGAAGAAAATAAAATTAAGTCACGAAGTGTCACTTACTCTGAGCTCTTTGACGCGAATACATTCCCAGCTTTAACTGCTCGAACTTTAGATGTACAAATTAATAATCTAATGAAATCCGATAAATTTATAAGTACTTTAGTAGAAACAATTACAAAAATAGTTACATCTAAAGATGTTCCTATTAATTCATCATCAATTAAAGAGGTTTTAAAAACAACTATAAGTAAGAAATTTCCATCATCCTCATAATGGATTTGTCAAACTAAAATATAGTTCAATGGAATGCACAAAGTCTTAATAGCAATAAACATATATTTATTCATTTCCTCTATGCACAAAATATACATATAGCAATAATTTCTGAAACATGGTTCAGACCTGATCAGTCTTTTAAAATAAAAAATTACAATATTGAAAGGAATGATTGTGGTAACAAACACAATGGAGTTGCAATTATAATTCATGAAAGCATTACTTACACTAAAATTAACACATATTTTGATAATTCTTTACAAAACATTTGTGTGAAAATTCAAATTAAAAATAAAGAAATAAGTATAGTCAGCTTTTATAGCCCCCTAAACTCTAATCCAGTTTTTAATAAAGATGATTTTGATTCATTGGTGAAATCTATTCCTGGTCCTTTTATATTTGCTGGAGAATTTAATGCCCATCACACTTCCTGGGGATGCGTTTCTGACTCTCCAAGAGGTAGAGAAGTCTTAGAAGTCATTGATGAAAATAATTTGGTTCTGCTTAATGATGGTCAAGCAACAACTGTTGGTTCTCTAACATGGCGTCCCAATGCACTGGATTTATCGTTGGTTTCATCGTCGTTGGCACTTAATTGTGAATGGTCTGTACATGATAGTCCTCTTGGTAGTAGTTATCACATTCCTGTAATCATAAAAGTAATGATTAGCAGAAACAAAAACAATGTTTTTTATGGGAATTGTTTGAATGTTAAACATTTGCCCATTCACCCAAATTATAAACTGGTAGATTGGCGATTGTATAGCAATTGTGTGGAAGAATTGCTTATTGATTTTCAAATAGATAATAAAAGTCTTCTTAATTCATATTCTCAATTTTGTACTATTTTGCGCACAGCAGCTGCTAATTCCAATAATTTAAATGGTCATGTTATCACAAATACCACCAATCACACATGCAAAAAAAATAAGATTAAAGGACCTTCCCTTCCTTGGTGGAATCAAAAGTGTACAGAGGCTGTACTAAATTTCAAAACAGCATATATAAATTTTAAACAAAATCCAACAGAAGAAACCTATCTTCAATTTAAAAGACATTTTAAAAACAGAAAGACAAAAGAGTTGGTTTTCTCTTTGTGAAACTTTTAATAGATGCACACATTTATCCGATGTATGGAAATTTATGCGTAAATATAATAAGACATATAATTTTAATATTCATGAAAATGACGCATGGGTTTTAGATTTTTTAAAGCAATTCACTCCAGACTTTGTGCAACATTCTTCAAAAACTCTTTGACAGTATTAATTCCAAAAATAATTTTCTACTTAATCCTTTTACAATTAATGAATTAATATCTGCAATCTCCTCCCGAAGAGATACTGCTTATGGTCTTGATGGAATACCATATATCTTATTTAAAAAACTAAGCACTGCAAGTTTACAAAAATTTCTAAAAATACTTAATTTACTGTGGGAAAATAATGTTATACCTCAAGATTGGAAAGTGGATTGTCTTGTACCAATTTTAAAACCAGATAAGCCAAAGTTATGTCCTGATTCTTATCGTCCCATAGCACTTACTTCTTGTGTAGGAAAGTTATTTGAACAATTGTTGAAGCAACGTTTAGAGTTTTACATAGAACAAAACAATATCTTACCTTCTAATCAATTTGGTTTTCGTAGGAATCGGTCTGCTAGGGAAAGTGTCTGTCAATTACAGCTCGATATTCATAACTCTTTATTGGCAAAAAAAAATTTGGTTGGAGTTTTCTTTGATGTTGCAGGAGCTTTTAATAGTGTAAATATAGATATTCTCTGTCATGAATTATTGCAAATAGGAATTCCTGTAAAAATTATAAATTGGATTAAAAGTTTTCTGAGCAATAGAGAAGTATTTGCTAAATTTAATAGACATCTCTATGGTCCTAGACTCTCGTCAAAAGGAGTTTGTCAAGGCGGTATATTATCGCCTTTAATATTTATATTGTATATACGTAGATTAAATCTTATTTTAGGGTCTCAGGTTAAAAATCTACAGTTTGCAGATGATTTGGTTGTTTATACATCTGGGAACAATTTATCACAAACCGTCCAAATAGTCAATGATGCATTGGTAAATCTATATGAATATTTTTCTTACCTTGATCTAAATGTTAATCTGTTCAAGTCCAAAGTTGTTATGTTTGGTAAACAGTGTCATAAACATAATATGCCCAATGTGCTTTATAATAATTGTGCATTACCCACTTCACTTGAGGTTAAATTTTTGGGGGTTCTTTTTTCATATAATTTAACCTGGAATAATTACATAAAACATATAATTAGTAATTAAAGCTTATAATGTACTGAAATCTTTGTCTGGCTCATATTGGGGTGCAGACCCAAAAATTTTGTTACTGTTGTATAAATCATTAGTTCGTAGTCATTTTGAATATGGTTTCTATTGTTTTGCTGCAGATATTAAAATTGTAAATATTTAGATCTTCTTCAAAATAAATGCTTGCATGTAATAACTGGAGCATTCAGGAGTACTCCTATAAATGCAATGCAGACTGATTGTAATATCCCACCATTAAGCATTCGTTTTAATTACTTAAAAGAAAGATTTATACTAAAACTTTATAGTGTATCTAATAACAGTCTATTGGTCAATTTGTTACACTCGATTACTCCTTTAGTTTCTAAACCAATTTTTATGATACAGGGTCTTCAAAGTTTCATAAATTTTATTCAAAATTTAAATATCTATCAATCCAAACATATTTTGCCTTGCTATGAAGGAACTTTTATTAGTAAATTTCCAGCAATTAATGTAATTCTAAAGAAGAAAAAAGAATTGTCCACAAAAGAGGAAGTAAATGCAATGCTATCAGAGTGGTCAGATCATAAATTTGTTTATACAGATGGTTCTAAAAATGATAAGGCTGTGTCTTTTGCCATATATGAGCCCTCCTCAAATATAGGCATTGGCAGAAAAATTTACAAAATATCAAGTATTTTTACAGCTGAAGCTGTTGCTATATTGAGTGCTTTGAAACATATTGAAAATTATAACTCTGGACATAACAAATGGGTAGTGGTAAGTGATAGCATGAGTGTTCTGCAAAACTTGTCAAACAACAAATTAAATGCTAACACAAATTATATAATTTATTTAATATAGCAGTTATGGGTGGAATTATATCAATCAAATATTGTAATTAGTTTTGTGTGGGTGCCTTCGCACATTGGTGTTGTAGGGAATGAAAAGGTAGACTATTTGGCCAAAAAGATTGTTGATTTAGAAGAACTAATTCCTAATTCTGACCCTGTTATGGATGTTTCCATACCACCTACAGATGCAGTTAGTCTTTTAAAACAGCGCATGTGTCAAGAGTGGGGGAGACATTCATACCAGTACACTCAGGTTGAAAATAAAGGTACTTGGTTTGCCACTCTAGACGTTCAAATAAACTCCATACCTTGGTTCTGCAAGTATAACAGATTCATAAATAGAAAATTTTATTCAATTATCAGTTGTATGCGTTTTGGTCATTGTCGTTTAAATTATCATCTTCATCGCCTTAGAATGGTCAATTCTCCTAACTGTGAGTATTGTCAATCACAAGAAGTTCAGTCGCTGCATCATATCTTTTTCCAGTGCTCGTCTTTCAACATTCAGCGCCTTGTGTTGTCGGATGAGCTGCTTAAAATTTATAATAATCCTGACGAGGTCCCGCAATGCATTCAGGAGCTACTTAAGAATGTCTCAGTTTATATATACTTGTACAAATTTATAGTAGAGACTGTAAATGATATTTAGTTATAATAAGTTTTCGTGTATTTATTAATATTATTTGTTTTAATAGTAATACTTATTAACTTTAGGTATAATTCTCAAAAATGTAAATAAAACAATTAACTAGGTACTTGAGGAGACAGCTCGGCAAAAAAGGACAAAAATAAAGGAAAATATGAAATAAAAATAAAACGGTGAATTGAAGACTTAGAAAGAAAGCGATTGTCTTAGAAAAAGGAGGTTATTTACCATGACATTGACAGTAAAATGACATGAATAATGGTTTGGACAAAAATAAAATTACGCTAAAATGGGTTAAATACGAAAGACAAAATAAATAAAACAATAACTACAATGAATATATAAACGAAAGACATTATTTTTACAAACTTACCACGTAAGAAATCCTACACGGAAGACTAGGCAGTATGGTCGAAAGACTATAGCCTGCCCTTTGGGCAAATAAAAAAAAAAAAAAAATCAAACCAAACTAGTGGTGGGTCGTTGACGTATTTCGACACATCGCAACGAGACCGTTTAGCGTCAACGGTAAACTAGTTTAAAAAACAGTTTATTTTTCGACTAGTTTCGGCTGTCAACTATATGTTTTGTCGACGGTCGTCAACGGCCGAATCTAGTTGGCAAAACAACATGTCGTTTTGTCGACGGCTAGTCGTTGATGATTAGTTCGTGTTCCTTTAGGTTCATATGGTCTAAAGTAACTCAGAAATCGGAATGTCGTCGGTCGTTCGTTTGCGTTCGTTCTCGTTCTCGTCGAGTCATCGCGCGGCTTATTCGTTCACGAGTAAACTAGTTTATTGGTAGACCGTAAACTAGTCTACCGTTCATGCGAGATAAACAGTCTAAAAAAACGGTTCGTTTATTCAACGCTCACCACTAAACCAAACCAAACATGTCAGAACTGGCAGATACCGTTGTGTGAGCGAATCGTAAAATACCAACCAAATAAATAAAAAAATAAAAATCATTATAAATTTTAAACAATATAGCGAAGAAAGGTGATTTGATATACTGTCAGTTCATCAGTTTATTACTTAATATAATTAATAGCTTGTCAAAATGTGGAATGGTAAGTTACTCAAGATCATTGTTTAGGTACGCACCGGCAACAGGCCTGGTTTATTTAGTTCTATTTGTTGAAACTTCAGATCAATCTGCTGTTGGTGGAGGATTTTATAACTCTCCTAATCAATTCGGAAACGTTAATACACCCAATCAAGTACCAAAAACAGTAAGTATGAATACTAAATTTGAGTTGAATTTGCTAGCTAGAATAAGCTACTTGACTAATGTACTCTAATTTAGGGTCGGCGAGCATCCCGTACAGCACCAATTGTTATCCGCCAAGCTCTCCACTGCGGTGATGATGGTGTTAAAATATGGGGCACAGAGATTCAAATTGTGTCTATAATCGCTCGTGTAAGTAACATTCGTATGCAAAGTACAAAGATAACATACACAATACAAGATATTACAGGAAGAATGCGAGCTGTTCTCTGGCTGGACCAAGAGGCAGGTGATGAAGATGTAAGTAATTTTATTTAAGTATTGTTACTGCTAAACAGTTAGTAAATAAAATATAGTTGCTCCTAAGACCATTTTCAACTAATCCCTTAAAATTCTCTTAACTAATGAATATCACTTTGTTTAATTATTCAAGTAGGTGCATTTAATTCGTATATCAAGTACTTTATTACTTTGTACCACTAAATGAGCCAGAGCCTGGAGATATGTCACATAGGTTCCGTACCTGGTAGAAACTCCAGCTCTCACTAAGGTTTTTCATGTCATTGTATCATAATATTATATGAAAACACAAATGTACTTACCTTTTTGAGAGAAATAAACAATGTTATTATTAATATTATTATTATCTGGTTAAGTTACAAATAATAAGGCAATAAAGTCCAAAATTTGTATATAAATTTCTCTATGCACATTTAAAACACTGACTTTTTTGACTGGCCTGTTGGTCTAGTGGTTAGTGACCCTGACTGCTAAGCCGGAGGTCGTGGGTTCGATTCCCACCCAGGACAAACCTTTGTGTGATTAGCATGATTGTTTGTTCTGTGTCTGGGTGTTATTTATCTATAATATGTATGTATTTACAAAAAAAAAAAAAAAAAGTATATAAGTAGTATATCAGTTGTTTAGTACCCATAACACAAGCAAATATAATTGCTTAATTTGGGGCTAAATGGCGCTGTGTGCATGTGGTAGAATATTATTATTATTATTATTATAAAACAGCCAATTTATGTATTCCTTTTAATGCTATGTTTTTGTTATAACCACTGACATTTTGTAATTTTTAACGTTTAATCATGTGTTGTGTTAATTCAATTAACATAAATGAATAAACATCTTTAGATATGATTTGATTTAATATTTATCTTCTGTATGTATATAATAATTTGAATATCTCTACATACAGGATAAATCAACACCAAAAGTACAAGTAAACGACTATGTACAAATTTATGGTAATGTAAAGACCAATAAAGGAAAGAAGGTACTGATGGCATTCAAAATAGTGCCAGTAACAGATGTCAATGCTATCACGTTCCATTATCTACATTGCATTCATACTAAAGTCAAAATGGAAGCAGATTCTAAAAAGGTAAATACTATTTTATTCCATTTGGCGGTGATGATGTCAAGCATGCTTGATCAGTTTAGTTGGTCAACTAAACTGATCAACTATTTGTTCTGATCGGAACTCAATATGTGGTTTTCTTCCTATCGAACCAACTACTCAAGTAAATCATATTAAGCAAGTATAGAGTTTCATATAGAATTTTGAAAGGAAGAACTAGAAATGATATTACAGTATTTGTGCCACTGATGACACCAAAGGAAAACAAAACTGCTGTCTAGAGCCATTATCAATTTTTAAAGATTTTTTCATAATTTCCAATTTTTTGTTTTTACAAATGAGTCCTCCAAAACCACGTTTAGTGGTAGGTAGCGGGTGAATAGATTTAAATGGGATTTGCCATAGAGACGGATTATAGCTACTGATAGAATTTATTACTGATACAATGTTCGATTTCCGTAGGTCAGGCAGGCAATATTCTTATACAGGCACACATCTGAGTTTTCTCTTTAAGTACACTGATGGACTCATAAACTGCATCAAAGTAATAGACGACTTTGAAATAAATATTTTAACCAAGTATGCAAACTTTCTATACAGATTAAAACTGAAACCTCTAGATTGGTTCGTGAACTTTAAAACAGCGTAGGGTCATATCCTTAAGTTTAAGTTTGTGTACTGGAAAGGACCTTAAGAGTTTTTTGAAGAAAAACAGAAATTTAAGCAAAATTGGTTTAATAAAAAAAATGGTTTTAACAATAGACACAAACTTAATGCAAGGGTTTATTTATGTTTTAATAAGGTGTATTGCCTCCACGTGCCCTTATTACGGATTCTAATCGGTTCCGCATAGATTTTATTAGGGTTATTAAAAGATCTTGCGAAATATTGTCCCATTCTTCTGAAAGTGCTGTTCTTAGTGCTGCCACTGTCGTGGGCACAGGATTTCTCGCATATACAGCTCTTTTTAAATTGTCCCAAACATGCTCAATGGGATTAAGATCCGGGTTGCGTGCCGGCCAATTCATTGTACGTATCCCAACCTCATCGCAATATTGTCGAACTTGAGCAGCAGCGTGCGGCCGGGCATTATCCTGCATTAAAGTAAAATTTTCGCCTATGAATCCCATGTAAGGCACCACGTGATCTTCTAAGATCTCTGTTATGTAGCTATGTGCAGTCAAACCCCCTCTATTACCGTTTTGACGGACCATGTCTATGAACACAAGTTCTGTTCGCCCGTTCATCGATATGCCACCCCAGACCATACACGAACCGCCTCCAAACGGAACACGCTCCTCAATGCAACTTTGAGCATATCGCTCCCCACGTCGACGATAGACTCTTCTGCGACCATCTGCACCATATAAACATGTCCTACACTCGTCCGTGAACAATACGGAGGCCCATTGCTCTTCTGTCCAATTTAGGTGATCACGCGCAAATCTTAAGCGAGCTTTAGAACATTTGCTGGTCTAAAAGGGGTGATATCCGCTTCCTTTAACCTTCTTCTTATTGTTCGTGCACTCACATTTACTCCACGCACTTCATTAAGCTTTGTTTTGATGTTAACTGACGTGAGGAAACGATTTCGCAGGGAAGTTGTAACAATAAATCGGTCATCACGACCGGTGGTTGCTCGAGTCCTGCCTGTACCACGTCTCCTTCTGTAAGAACCTGTCTCCACAAACCTTCTGTATATTCTAGAAACCGTAGACTGGTTTAAATTTAAATTTCTACCAATCGTTCGTTGATCCAAGCCCTCCCGCACCAGTGCTACAATTTGAGTCGCTTGTTCGGACGAAGTATCCAGTTCATAAACTCTCGATGAGTTAAAAAACTAACCCAACAATTCTGCTGGTAACAATAATTCAATTGACAAAATTAAAAAAAATCAATGCGAATCAATTTAAAACTTTGCTTTAATTAACACACAAATCTGATACTATGAGTAAATTTTCTTTTTTCTAAAATAAAATTATTTTCTTAAATAAACGTAGTATAAGTTACTCCTTATTACATCAGCTACCTGCATCTGCATCACCTATGGGTTAATAATAAATAATACCAGCCTATTTACTGTCCCACTGCAGGGCAAAGGCCTCTTCTCATATAGAGAAGGTATGAGCATTAATCACCACGCTTGCTCAAGGCGGATTGGCAATTTCAGACATTTAAGTCCAGGTTTCCTCACGATGTTTTTCCTTCACCGTCAGTCAGAAATGTCCAAGATAAACTTAGAAAGTACATATGATTTGAAAAATCACATTGGTACTTGCCCGGATTCGAACCCATTACCTCGTGTTTACGAAGCGGGTGCCTTATCCACTGGACCATTTCGACTATGGGTCGCCTATGGGTTGACTAGTAGAAAATGCCCTTGGCATTAAGTTCGCCTTACGTACTGTATGTATATAGATTACTTAGATTACTTAAAGATAAAGACAGATTTACTTACTAAATCAAGATTTTTCAGAAATACTAAAAATAGACTTCTTCGAATTTTATTTTAGCAACTAAGTTAAAAATAGACGATGCGAACTTAGCAGCGGATAGCCTATGATGACATCTGATAAAAACATAAATACCTAGAAAACGGGCCTAACAAGGAGAAATAGAATTCTAAAACCTTGGTTAACGCAGATTGTTCTTCGTTGTATTAGAAACCGAGATAGATTACACTCAAATTCTATCGCCTGACAATATGACGCTCAAGTGGAACTTTTGCAACTCACTACTTCGCAAATTAAAAATTGCTAACGGGAAACCCTAATTGACAAAGCAGGAAGTGATATAAAGACTCTCTGGAACGCGATCAAATTAATTACAAACACAAACAGAACAGACACAGTCACACAGATAGACAGTCCTATAGATAGAACTACAGCTATCTACTAACGCACAAAAATCTATTAATCATGTCTGTAAGTATTTTGATAAATATAGGGCAAAACTTAGCCGATAAAATCCTCTCTGCCACCCACTCATAACCTCTTCCGAGTTTTCTTATCTAATATACCTAGCCCATCCAACTCCATAACCATCCTGGAAGTATCGGAGTTAGAAATTAAGTCCACCATCTTACAGCTTTGTCTGGATTGTGCTGTGGGATGGGAAGGCATTTCCTCTCAAGTACTTAGACAATCTCGCCATGTGTTAAAACCCGCCATCACTCACATTTGTAACCGAGCCATAAACACTGGAGGTTTCCACTGCTTTCAAAAAATGAAATAGTACAAGAGTGGGGACAGAGACTATGTCAGAAACTACCGGCGGTATAGCGGTATAGCGGTATTATCTGCCTAGCGGTTTCCCTTTCTGCAGGCGAATATGCAAGTACCTACAGTTTGGAATAGTTCAGCCCATACAAAGTTAGTGGATACAGCTTTAAACGAAACTTGCCAGATTATTACTGGCTGTTTAAAACCGACCCGGTTGCTGTATCTACTATGTGGAATAGCGCTGCCGAAGGTTCGCAAGACTGTGGCTGACTCCGCTGAAAACACAATGCTTTACAATCACAATCCACTGCCTCAAAGGCTGAAAAGCCAAAGAAACTTTATTAAGTGTGTGCGTCCGCTTCAAGACGAAAGGACAAGTGAGATGCAGGTTGTGGCGAGAGCGTGTTGATCTCCCACTGACCTTTAGTCCAACCGTCGGTTTACCACGTTTACCACGGTGGTCCATGGCAGTCTTTAAATAGACGTTTGGGGATTCTCTGAAAGTTCCGAGCTAGAGTGGAAGAGTGGTGCAAAACCTCAACCGATTGCTCACCTAATATCGTTCCGTGCGTGCCTGAACAACTGCGAGCAGGAGGATTTAATGAACGCTGCTGACAATGCAGTAGTAGTAGCTGAGTTTTGGGCTGACACCGTGTAAAAAGATTTGCTGTCGTCACGAAAAGAAGATTTTTATATAGTATATATTTTTAAGATATATTTATGCAGATACTAGATTAAATCGAATTTGCTTGCTACGATCACACATCAAAGAAATATGTAGGTACTCCACGCTCCCTCTTCGCTGCAATTTCGACTGCTGCATGTTGTCTAAGATGGTGCGATGGCGATCTAAGATCGATTAATAGAAAAATCGATTTTTTTAGACCCAAAAGATTGATTTTTAAGTAAACGCTTTAACTACTGGACTACCACATGACTGAGGATCTATTTACATACATCGCATAGTACTCACTCTTTCACACACACTCACACACACACATATACACGAGCAAAACACACCCCTTCTTCCCCACTGCTCAGAGCAGTTGAGCAGTAAGACCAGTAAGACAGTTCGTGTTACAACACACATCTATCCTAACATAAATGCACGTTGGTACATATTATATAAATAAACGAAAATGTAAAACAAAAAAAATAGAACTTACGGCATGTTACACAGTGACGCTCCCATTATAAAATTCGAATGTAACCACAAGTAAATACTGCCTCCCAAAATACAGGCCTAGTAGCCTAGTATGGGGGAACAGTTTTCAATATGATATGAACCTAACTGTAATCACTATAAATTTGTACCTTCGATATCTGATGATGTACCATTATCAATAATTGATGACAATAAATATATTTTTTAATTCTATTTACATGTTACCACATTAATAACAAAAAAAATTTTCAGGAAAAAGTGGTCAACAATAATCCTTTATTCTCAAGTGGACTGCCAGCTAACTCTATGGTGGGAATGGCTGATAATAGTGCCTCAGTGAATGGGCTCAACCCACGTCAAATGATGGTGTTCAACTTAATCCGGGCTTCAACACTTGACCAAGGAATCAGCAAACAAGATATGCTTGCTTCTCTCAATGGTCGAATGGCACCAATGGAGTTTGAGTTAGTGCCTTTCAGTTGCTCTAGTTTTATAAAAAAATACTAGGCCTGTAATGGAAATTTGATTTGTAAATTCATTTTAAGTTTTAATTCATTTAAGGTTCATGATTATCATAAAGACCTCTCTCTATACTCATTGCATATTGTATTTTATTATTATTTGATTTAAACAATATTTTTTAATGGAGCTTTTAGTAAATTAAGAATTTCATGAACCGAGATCGACTGACCTAATAAAAGCTAATTTTGATGTACAAGCTAACATTACTGGTAAAAGATATTTCAATCAGAAAAAAATATCACATTTGAAACAGAATAGATTATTAGTCTACATCACTTTAGAACCTTTTCCTACAGATTATGTCAGAGAATCGACTGGATTGCAACCTGTCCGGTTGCTTTTCGGGAGATACGGGTACGCGCCCCCGGCACCTCGAGCCTTCATTATCGTACACCTATACATCCGCGATATGAAGTCCCCGTCTTTCCTTCCCTCTCCTGACCATAGTGGTAGGGTCTAACCTAGACCCGCACGGGTTGGTACGACAATTCTACCTATTTCGGCCGTAATAGCAGCTCAGCTGTGTTTCGTACGAAGGGGGAAACAGCCGTTCCTGTGTTCCTATTTCCTTTCCCAATTGGGTGGCGAAGTTTTGGTGATGCTTGAGACGTGCGGTGGTAAAAGTCTTGGCCTGTTCGTTGAGCGTGACGAGTTGACGCGGGGTCCAGGGAGACCCGATGGGAATGGTTATCCGTCGGCCACCTGCCAGTCAGTAGGAGACCCGAACCCGTGTGTATCCCGCACGGGAGGCTGTCCCGCCAGCTGGCGAAAATCCCGTCTCATAGCCGTCGTGCCGGAATGGGAGACCGGAGTGGATCCCGGCGGTGGTGAGCGGGGGGGCATCGAGGGCCCTGCCGTGCCCCGCGTCAGCTTTTCACTCAACTCCCGGATTGGTCGGGTTCAACACACCGCTCTTTCTTTGGGTATCACCTTGACTTCGCCTCCCAAATTACACCTCACCCCCACTCTCTCTACAAACCATGGCCGCAAGAAAGAGAAAGAGCAACGTATTTACGGCGGACACCAAATCCACATTTAAAATGGATTTCTGCAATATCAGGGGTCTTCACAGTAATCTCGATGCCGTCCATCAACACCTTGAGTCGGCGCGGCCTGCCTTGCTCTTTTTAACGGAGACGCAGATATGTACCCCGGACGATATATCGTACCTTAAATACCCCGGCTACGAGCTGGAAGATGCTTTCTACCGAAAGGCTAGGTTGTGCGTTTTCGTACGGGGTGATATCTGCTGTCGCCGCCTTCGGGCCCTCGAACGCCGGGACCTATCAATATTATGGCTGCGGGTAGACCATGGGGGTCTTACCCGAATCTACTCGTGCCTTTACAGGTCTCCGGCCAGTGATATGGGAGTCACCCAAATAACCGAGAACGTCCAAGGGGGGATTGACCAAATATTGGAACAGCATCCGTCTGCGGAGGTGGTGGTCCTAGGTGATTTCAACGTTCACCATAAAGAATGGCTGGGGTCCCGGACCACTGACCTCCCGGGCAGAACTGTCTTCAATATGGCCTCTCTCAACTGGTAATGCAGCCCACCCGCATTCCAGACGTAGAGGGTCATGAACCTTCTTTGTTGGATCTTCTGCTGACTACTCACCCAAACGGCTATGGGGTAGTGGTCGATGCTCCACTCTGATCATCTGACCACTGCCTTATCCGTAGTAAAGCCCCTGTTGTGAGACCCGATCGCTCTTCGGCAACCGGGTCTCGCAGAGTCTGGCGATATAGCTCAGCAGATTGGGATGGGCTTCGTGAATTTTTCGCGTCCTACCCATGGAAGCGGCTTTGCTTCTCCTCCGGAAATCTCGACACATGTGCGGACTGCATTACCGATACGGTGCTTCAGGGGATTGAATTATTCATCCCCAACGCATTAATCCCGGTCGGCGGTCGCAGTCGCCCCTGGTTTAACAAAACCTGCAGGCAGGCGACGCACCTTAAGCAATCCGCATATAGGGTCTGGAACAGTGCTAGGCAACGCCAGGACCCGCGGGTCAGGGAAGAGAAGCGTAAGTTCAATGCCGCTTCCAGATTCAACAAGAAGGTTATCGCTGAGGCCAAAGCAGAACACGTTGCCAGAATTGGCGAGAGGCTAGAAAGCTATCCTTCAGGGAGCCGTGCATTCTGGTCTCTCGCCAAGGCTGCTCAAGGCAACTTCTGCTCGTCCAATCTCCCGCCACTGCGCAAACAAGACGACATACTGGTCCATAGTGCAAAGGAAAAGGCTGACACTTTAGGCCAATTCTTTGCCTCGAACTCGACTCTAGACGACGGGGGAGTCACACCACCCAACATCTCGCGGTGTGAAAGCTCAATGCCGGAAATCCGCATCACTCAACGCGCGGTCAGGCGAGAGCTCAGGCTCCTAGATGTCCACAAGTCGAGTGGACCAGATGGCGTCCCCGCAGTGGTTCTGAAGACGTGCGCCCCTGAGTTGACTCTCGTTTTAACGCGCCTTTATCGTCTCTCATATAACGCTAATAGGGTTCCATCTTCGTGGAAGGTAGCTAACGTCCACCCGATCCTTAACGGTAACGGTCGGTCAGCTGGTGATCTTCTCGTGTACCTCACACACCGTTGGGCAGAAGCCTTGGAGGGCAAGGGTGAAGCTCTGGCTGTCAGCCTTGATATTGCCAAGGCGTTTGACAGGGTCTGGCACAAAGCACTTCTATCGAAGCTACCATCCTATGGAATCCCCGAGGGACTCTGCAGATGGATCGCCAGCTTCCTGGATGGTCGGAGCATTAAGGTCGTTTGATGGTTCTTGCTCCGATACCATGATGGTTAATGCTGGCGTACCACAAGGCTCAGTGCTCTCCCCAACGCTGTTTATTCTGCATATCAATGACATGTTAACCATTGAGAACATGCATTGCTATGCAGATGACAGCACGGGTGACGCGCGGTACACTAGCCAACAGAATGTCCCTCGGAGCTCCGTGCATGAGAGACGGTTACAACTTGTGTCTGAAGTTGAGGGCTCTCTCGGGCGGGCTCTCGAATGGGGTGAGAAGAACTTAGTTCATTTCAACCCCACGAAGACACAAGTATGCGCGTTCACTGCGAAGAAGGACCCTTTTGTTATAGCGCCTCAGTTCCAAGGAGTTTCTCTCCGTATCTCCGATGACATTGGGATTCTCGGCGTTCAAATATCCAGCAAGGTCCAATTTGGGAGTCATTTGGAAGACAAAGCCAAACTGGCGAGCAAAAAGCTGGGCGTCCTGAACAGAGCCAGACGGTACTTTACGTCATCTCAACGGCTTGTGCTATACAAAGCACAAGTCCGACCGCACGTGGAGTACTGTTCTCACCTGTGGGCAGGAGCCCCCAAATACCAGCTTGACCCACTTGACTCCCTCCAACGTCGAGCTGTTCGAATCGTCGACGATCCCAATCTCACAGACAAATTGGAGTCACTGGAGCAGCGGAGGGACTTTGGCTCTCTATGCGTGCTCTATCGTATGTTCAACGGGGAGTGCTCTGAGGAACTGTTTGACTTGGTGCCATCGTCTCCTTTCTATCATCGCACCACTCGACATCGCAGCAAAGTTCATCCATACTACCTGGACCTACCACGTACGTGCAGGCTCTGGAACGAACTACCAGCTGCGGTGTTTCCCGAGCGCTATGACATGTCCTTCTTCAAACGAAGTTTAAAGAGAGCATTAATATCACGGTAGGCAGCGGCTTCGCAGAGCCCCTGGCATTGCAGAAGTCTGAGCGACAGTTACCACTTACCATCAGGTGGGCTGTTGGCTCGTCTGCCACTGTAGGCAATAAAAAAAAAAAAAAAAGATTAATAAAATGTTATGTATTTACAGAAATATCTTGGAATGGATGTGTGGTGAAGGTCACATCTACTCAACTATTGATGAAGAACATTTCAGAGCTACAGATGCATGATGATACAAAATAAACATATTATTACAGTGTTTTAAGGCTCCCACCCATTTATTACATAAAATAAAATTATTATAAAAAAAATTATTGTTTCAATAGCCAAGCTTCTGATCTGATCCTGCCCTGTGGCAGTTGAGTTGTTGATTTGAGTGATAAATAAATACTAAGTTTGTTATTTCTACAAAGTAGGTAAGTACAAATTAAGCGTTTGTGTGAATGGCAATGCTTTCAGTATAGATAGCATTCAGTTCAGGGGCCCTACCACTACCAATAGCAATAGCAAGCTTACCTTTACATTGTATCTATCCTTGTTTATAATGGTACAAAAGAAAAAGACAAAACAAAGTAAGATTAAAATAATACTGCTTTAAGAGGTGGTGTTAAACATTGTCAGCTAACACAAATAGGTATGAGTATAAAAATTAAAGAAAATTTTGAAAATAAAGATATATTTTAAGTCTGATTCAGTTTAAGTCTAGGTATAAACAGCATAATTATGATACTACCACATCCTATGCAAACATCTGTATATAGTTTATTTGTAAAAAATGCACATCTCCACTATTTACAGTAAGGGCTCAGTTGCACAAAGTGCACTTCACATAACAGGCACTTCTCAAAATGTGCAGATTTCATTGTGTACTTTCGTGTAATTTTTTTTATTGTTAATATTGGCTGTTAAGTTTAATATTACTTATTTTAAGGCAAAATTATTAAAAGTACAATATTTAACAAAAAGTAAATGATTTATATTTTAAGACCATTTTCAATAAAATGTGGACATTTTGCAAAGTGCCATTTTGAGAAGTGCACCTTTTTTACTCCGTACACATTTTTCGAAGTGCACATTGTGTGACTGAGCACAGTAAGTAATTTACTTAGAAAAATGTATTATTTTTATAATTCATCTCGAAGGGATTTGTTCTTCACATCAGGTTTCTTACCCTGATATGTTTGACTTTCTAGTTGTACATCCTTCAGCTCTTCTTGCTCTATTAGGAATTCTTTAGCTGTCCAAGCTTGAGACCCATCTTTAAACATGAAGATGGCTCTATCATCATCTACTAGGTACCTGAAAGTAACAAAAATGCAAAGATAGAATAATTCCCGTGGCAGTACCACGGGTAAGAAGTCATACTTATTTGTTGGGCTGGGCATGTTGACCTATTTCAAATTCCTAATTTATAAAAAATATGATTCCCTTGTATATTCAACATTGACAAAATATAAATGCTTTGTATAAAAATCATTGTTAACAATTTATTTATTGTTACATATTTTAAATTGGTCATGGAATTGGAATAAAATATAGAAATAAAAAAAAAACATTGAAATAATACACTTATGTAGGTATCTCAAAAATGGCATCTGATTGTAAAAATGTTTTTTAAACACATAGCCATCATATCACATCACATCTCTTATTCAATATTAAAAATAAAATGATTAGTTGTATGTATACATACCTTTCCACTTGTATGTGGTTACTCCACAGACTGGTCTGCCAGATCTTAGTTATTTCCTCAGTCCTAGCCCTTGATGGTTTGTTGGCTACAGACACAAACATCATTAATGTTTGTCCTTTCTTAGTTGCTTGTAACACATTTTCTGGTTTGGACATATCTAATTTGGTTAAATCTAGAGATGGTGGTTTCCGAAGATGTTCTGGTAACTCATCTTCTGGTAAAGGCTCTTCATCTTCTTCCCATTGATCAAATAGTCTGTAAATCAATATTTTTGAGACTAATTATTTAGTTAGCAGTGCAACTCTATGGGTGTTACACTTTACACACTTCAAAAAATAAAACAGGCTAAATATTAATTCATTTGTACTCTCAAACAATCCTACTAATATTATGAATGCAAAGATTTGTGTGCGTTTGTTAACACTCGGCGCCTAAGCAGCTAAACCAATTTCGATGAAAATTGGTCTAAACTTAGATTCGGTGCTGGAGAAAGACATAGGATACTTTTTATTCCAAAAGTCGGTCTGGTTCCTGATTTACATTAATAAAACACATATCATTTTCCGCACGACAAAGCCGCAGGGCGCAACTAACTAGTATCAGCGTATAGTATCTCATAAGATCAGTATAATCTTGGATATGGTTTTCAGGTTTTCATCATCTTTTCTGACAGTTACGGTCCGGCAAGACCAGAACGGTGGTCCCCTTACCTAAATTAGTGTAGTCTTCGTAGTGTTAAAATTATACATCATAATAAAATTATCAACAACGGTGTGTGTTGGTACCGGCTAATACATTCTTAACGGAATATATCGAAGAATACCTATATGAGTTACCTTTCTAAGTCTGCATCACTGTAATCCCTGATGTCCTTTTTGGCCCATGCTGGTTTTTCTTCATCGGTACTTTTCTTAGCTAAAACTACAGTGGCACAAACTAGAATAACGATTATTGCTTTAATCATCATGATTGTTTATGTGATAAATGACTGATTCTATAAAATTTACCGTGACACGAATGTGCTAAAATTTTTTAAATAAATAACAGCAAGGCTAGGAGCAAGCAGCATAAAAAGTTAAATACAAACAAGAAAATTTGTTCAATGATTCAATGTCAAAAAAATCGCAGTAACAATTCGACTCATGAGTGAATTGAAAAAAAGATGTACATCTTTAAAAAAGATTTATTAATTCACTAAATCACCCTTGTTTAAAATACATCTTTAAATCTTTTGATTTAGTTTTACTTTTACTATTTCAAGTGTGAAGGATGTAGATTAAGGCGACTGTATCAGAGTTTTATTGAACAAAAATAGAGAGAATGATTAGATTAGAATAGTTGCACACGCATGTACTGATTCCTTTAGCCGCGCATAGAAAACTATTTTTTATGCCTTTATTACTAAGTGCATAACCAAATGAAATAAAATTTGTTATTATTTTATTAAATTGTTACTTTTTAAATAAGTGAAACATAATTTTAAGCTACTAATATTGCTTGCATTACGTTGGTTATTTTGGTGTGCAATTTTTAAAAAGTGTATATTTTACCGAGTAGTGGAATAAGTGGACATTAATATTAGTTATCTAGTTATTTCAATTTTCAGACTTATTTTTAAATACAGGCAGTACAAAAAAAGAAAATTATCTCCATAGCAATGCAATCCAAACTAATAAAAGAAATGAAACAAACTAGATATGCAGTATCTACCTAACCTACTTAGACGATACGATATCATACCAACCGTATCAGTAAAATAATTATTAGATTTTCGTTCAAATACATCATGAGACCAATTAATTGTAATTCAAAGATGTAAAAGAGTTAAAGATTTAAAAGAGTTATTTAAATCTTCAGAGGTAAAGGATGTATAAATCACAAATCTGTTAGATGATTTAGTTTGCGCATGACTAAATCGCAGCAATTTGTTATATCTTTACGTCATAGTATAAGTAGAGAACAAGTTCTACATAATCTGTGATGGCAACTGAAAATTAGAGATGAGACGTATTTACGCTACCAGGTTTTAAAACCAGGGTTTCGCTTCGAAGTACGGCGCCCTGGTACGAGCAGACAATACTTGCAAGTATGAAAGTATGTGCTACAAGGTGAACGCGCGATAGCATAGCATAGAAAGATGATTCATATTTCAATGTAGATAAGAAACACACTCGTACTTTGTGAATAATAAATACTTTTATCTTCAAAGTATTTTTTTATTCATACGAATTTGTTTCTTACTTTACCGGGAATACAGGTTGAATTCCTGTGCAAGTATTTTAGGTAAGGCGCTCGCGTCCAGCGTGGTAGCGGGTTGCCATACTCGAACCCGACCTTTAGCGGATGGGACGACAAATACTTTCAAGTATTTTAAAACCTGGTTTTTGACTCTAGTATTTTTACGTACTTGTACTTAGAAGCCCTGGTATTGAATTTCGCAAGTACATCTCATCTCTAATTGACAACCAAGGCCGTGGCCCCTTTCTTTCATCTTGCCAGCCTAAAAAATATTTATAAAAAAAAAAAATTAAACTCGATAAACTTAGTTAAAATACTTGTATTTTAATGACATTTTAATAATTCGGGGCAGTCATAAATGATTATTTTATTTTCTCTATACATGCTTAAAATGCAAAGAGCAATAATTATTTTTATTTAGCCTATTTTTCTATATTTTTACTGGTAACTTTTTAAAATGTCATGGTAGAAGTATACCAAATTGTTATTATTTGTTTGTGATATTTTTACATCCGAAAAATATGTTGACTTTAAATTAAAGTACTGTGTGGATGGTTGAGTATTTAATTTTACTTTCTCTTATTCAGATGTATACGCTAATAATATTATTTTAAAGTTTTATTTAAACCTATTCAGTTTATACTAGTTCAGTTTTTTTCGTAAAAGAGTAACAAACACGATATTAACACTACAGTTACACAACGCTATCTAGACTCGAAACAAGTATAATAACATTATTACAGATTGTGATATGGGTACGGATATAAAATACATACATTATCTACAGAAACACCCAGACCAATGCAAACTATAGCATAGACCAGGGCAGTTTAAGGCAAGCGGGTGGCATGCGGCCCGTGGCCCATCGTTGTGCGGCCCGCAGTGTTTTTAATCTTATAACGAAAGTTATTGTTACTTACCAAGATATAGGAGATTATATCTTACAGGCAAAAAAAAACGGCTATCAAGATAAAAAAGTGTTGTGTGCGGCCCTCAAATCTTTTAGTAATTTGATATTGGCCCGGGATCAGTTCCTGTTTGGGCAGCCCTGGCATAGACTATTTAAAGTTTGTCTCACTAGTAAAATTCTTATTGTCATTGTCACCCTATTAGAAAGGGACTCACGGCCTCTGTACTCTCATCTCTCACTCGGCTTGTTTTTTAGCTGTGAGTCTTGTTTAGTGATTTGTTCATGATGGTAACCTCAGTCCTTGTTCTGGTTCTGAGATCGTAAAACTTGTTCTCTCTTGTTAATCTGTGGATGGTAACACAAAGTGACAACAAGATCTGACAGCAATTAAAAAAATCACATTCATTCATTCACATTGCACGTCACGTCTCGTCGTCACTCACGTCACGGACTTTGATTGAGTTGTCTGGTTGTCATTACGGGTGCACGTAACGTCAAATCATGCTTTGAGATAGGTTTTTCTTGTGTACCATAATTTAAAATATTATTTCTTTAATTTTATATTATTTTTTGTTTTAAATAGTTAATAATATTTAAATCTCATAGTAAAGTGATAAAAGTTTAAGTACCTTCGGTAAGACATTTTCGGCATCATAACTCCGAAGCACTGGAAAGTGATAGTAGTTAGCTGATAGAAAATTAACAGTAGTGTACGTTTTACGTAGTCATTATGGACCAGAGTAGTATAACCCCGAATACGTCAAATCAGCAGCTTGTAATAAACGGTGATAATGACTCTGCTACGGCGTTGCTGCAGGAGAAGCAGGCGAGGAGGAGAGAGACTTTAAGAGATGTTACCTTCGCGGAATACATGACGGTCACAATATTGTGTTTCGTTAATCTCATCAATTACATGGACAGATTCACCTTAGCTGGTAAGTACCCTATTGTGTGCTACATTTTTGAGGTGTTAATTATTATTTTTGCTTAAAATGTGTAATTTAAATGACTTGGAGGAAAGCTTAATTACAACTACTTTCTTACTTAAACCAAAGCTCCTCAGGTTTTATATTTAATGTTTTTTTTTTAAATTAATTTTATATTTCACAAAAAAAATATATTTTGATATTGATGAAGGTAATTTGCAAAACATTTCACTATTCAAACTTCATTGGCTCTTATTCAGCAAGTGCTATTACATTATACAACATTTCAGATAACATTTGAATAAATGTATGATATTGCCTAAAAAATAGTGTGTTTATGTTTATGTGATGATTCATCATCTTTATGTGATGGTGATAAGATTGAAACTGATGTAATGTCATATTAACAATGTCACATAGCAAAATCAGATATTTGTATTAGCCCTATTTTGTCAATCTAAGGTCTCATTCAATCTTAATTTTATAATCTGTGATTGAAATTAGCAAAATAAAGTATTTTGTTTTTTTAAAATATTGTTTCTTACATAATTTGAAAGTTTTATTTACAAACTCTTCATTTAAAAAAAATTCTAAGTTGATGTCTAAATTCAAATATTTAGTGGTTTTATGAGTGAAATGCACTTTTAATTGTGTAATGTAGACATCCTACACCAACAACCCTGTCATCATCATCATAGTATCGGCTGAAAAAGTAGGAGGCCTATGTCCACCGCTTGACATAAATCTTCTCCAATTATCGCCACTCTGTATCAAATACTTGATACACCTACAATGAAATACAAATACTGTTTTGATCGTATCACACAACCTTAGTGAACAGCTTTAACTTTGTTTCTACCTACCTTATTTTGCTTGACGTTTCGACCAGGTTACACCGGCCGTGGTCACAAGCAAAATAAGGTAGGTATGTAAATACCTAATGCATGATCGCGTGAATTCCCGTATATTTAGTTCTATTTGTGTCTTTTTTAACCGATTTAAAAAAAACGAGGTTTCTCAATTTGACCGTATATATATATATATTTTTTATGTGTGTTCACGGATAACTCCGTCGTTTATGAACCGATTTTGATAATTCTTTTTTTGTTGAAAAGGAGATATCCTAAGGGTGGTACCATGATAAGGAAACCAGAATCTTATGATGGCATCACAGAGAAATCGAGGGGAACTTTCGAAAATCGTACTGACGACTTGTGCATTTGTTATGTTTTTCATTAAGTATTTTAAGACACTACTATTTAATAAAGGTTTGGAATTGATCTGATGATGAAGCACAAAGACAGTCGAGGGAACTCCTCAACGATTTACAGCAATTACTTGCTGTTTGGACTTAATTAATTTCTAATGATGAGAACTTTGCTTCCATATGGGTTATAAGTGCCATTACAGATGACCATAGACAGTTGAGGGAATTCCTCAACAGCAGTCATGTCTGGCTTACTTCATACAGTTCAATATGCCAAAATGTTTAGTGTATACAAAAATAATATCTAAGTAAGATTTAGGTCTACCCATCACTAAAAATTGTAAAATAAAATAATTTTTAACAAAAAGAAAACTTCAAACAGGAAGTAAACTAAAAAGTAAAAATAAATTTTCATAGCACAAAGTAATTCGTATTTTGATTTAGTTAATCAGAAATAATAAATAAGTATTTTATAATTTTGAAGTTGGTACCAAGTAAATACCTAATAACTAAATACCATATATAAGAATCTAACTACAATAGCAAATTAAGATTGATAATTCCTATAGGTACCTAGTTGTTGTTTTAAATACTATATGAACCTTACTACAATGGCAAATTAAGATTGATAATACCTATAAGTACCTAGTTATTGTTTTTCTTGGCACCACATTAAATATCACATTTAATCAATACTGATGCCAAAAATGTAATTAAGAAATTTTTTGTCTGTCTGTCTGTATGTGCAGGCATGACTTAAAAACTACCAAACAGATTTTATCAACACTACACTTATAGGTCATACTCCTGACCAGTTTATAGGACACTTTTTATCACAAAAAAAAAGCTGGGTATCCCGGATATATTAAAAATAGCTTAAAGTTATGTGGTAGCCGACATTACAAAGGTCATTGTTTCATACTACTGGCTAGGTTGCCTCCACTATGAAAATTATTTTTTTGGAAACTAAGGTTTTCTTTCTTTCTTTCCATGGCAAAAAATTCGTTTATGATATCGCGGGCTGGGATCTATCAAGTGAAACATTGGTAAGATTGTGTTCTGCGGACGGAGTCACGGGCGCAGCTAGTAGGTACATAAATAAAACAAAGGTACTTAACCAAAATAGAGAAAGTAAAAGACAGGCTATTTTAAAATTAATACTACATGCAATATATTAAAATAATGAGTAGTATAAGTTAATTATAAAATTGCTGTGTATTGTTTATGCTTACTTGATAAAAATCAGCATTTATCATATTCACATTACTAGGCAATATGTATTAGTTCAAAGGTGTACAGGTGTTATTATTTATTTTTATTCATTTTTGTAGTAGTAGATCCACGCTGGTTTTAGCATGAATGGGTCGGATCGACCGGGGAAGTACTATCCTCTCATAGAAGATCGACGTAAGAGTAATGGTATTCGTACTATTGCGTTTCGCTCGGTGAGTGAGAGTGCCGGAGGCCCAACTGATGCAAAGATGGCAATCCTCGCAGCATGTGTGGGACCAGCTGAGTATCCGCGGAGTCATTGTGTAGGTGGTGTGGGCCGAACCGCCCGCGCCGGCCAGGGAGACCTGTAGAAACGGTGGTGCCGCTGGCCGCCCGCGGCATAGTACAGGGGCCCAACTAGGCCTTACCACCCTGGGAGGCTGCCCCACCAGGTCGCGCATAATCCCGAAGTCGTTCGTCGTGCTGGTTGGTGACTGGATGGTGGGACCCGGCGACCATTTCCGAGAGGGTACGGGGGCCCTTCCGTCCGGCGGATCGGCTACCACCATGCCACTCAGTTAAATGACGAAGCAATACTCGGCACCTTGTCTAGCCTTGCTGCGAGGGCAACCATCTTTTCCACGCCCCTCCCTTCATCCTCCAACATGGCAGCACGCAAAAAAGCAGCAGGTCTAACAGCGGCATCTTCCTCCCCCACCAACCCGCTATTTGAGGTGGAGTTCACTAACATCCGTGGACTCCATTCAAACCTCAACGCCGTCCACCAACACCTCGAGACGGCACGGCCGGCTTTGCTTTTCCTAACGGAGACACAAATACGCCGCCCTGACGACACGGCATACCTGCACTACCCCGGCTATGTGCTCGAGGAGCGCTTTCGCGCTAAGGCCGGAGTATGCGCATTCGTCAGGGCGGATGTTTGCGTTCGCCGTCTGCGCTGCCTAGAGGACCCATCCTACCCCATCCTTTGGCTTCACGTTGATCTTGGTTCTCTGAGCCGGGTCTACGCGTGCCTTTACCGTTCCCACTCCGGAGATTTGGAGACAACTCGACTCTTTGACCATCTAAGTCAGGCGGCAGACAACTGGTGTTCCTGGGAGACTTTAACGCCCACCACGAGACCTGGTTGGGTTCTCTCAAAACAGATCATGCGTGACGAGCCGCCCTGCATTCGCTCTCACGCATGACCTGACGCAACTGGTAATCCATCCCACCAGGATACCAGATATTCCAGGTCAAGCGCCCTCTTTGCTAGACCTACTGCTGACGAGTCACCCAGCCCAATACAGTGTTTCGGTCCACGCCCCACTGGGTAATTCCGACCACTATTTGGTCTGCGCCTCAGTGCCTCTTGTTGCTCCCCCACGACGTGCGGAGGTAAAGCGATGACTATGGCACTACTCGTCAGCAGACTGGGACGGTATGCGGGATTACTTTGCTTTACTGGGCATTACGCTGCTTTAAAGACAGGGATCCGTCGCAAAGTGCTAGTGCTGTCTCTGGTGAAATCTTGTTAGGTATGGAATATTACATTCCATCCTCAGATGTCACCAGTGCAAAACGCGTCCCTGGTTCAACCGTGAGTGCGCCGATACTGTTAAACAAAAAGAATCGGCGTACCGCGCTTGGATCAGGGCCCGAGCACGGCGCGACCCTAGCTGGGATCGCCTAAAAGCAGCGTGCAACAAAGCCACTAGGGAATGCAAGAGGGCTTACATCAGAGCGGATGCCCAGCGCATTGCACGGATTGGGCAAGAACTCATTTCGCATCCTACGGGTAGCCGTAGCTACTGGCGACTAGCCAAGGCCGTGAAATCCAACTTCTGCAAGCCTTCGCTGCCCCCCTTGAAATGTCCTGATGGATCGCTGGCCCACGAGCCGCAAGAGAAAGCAAACTTGCTTGTAGAACTCTTTGCGGCTAACTCCCGAATCGACGCCCGTGGCTTGCACCCGCCGACTATATCTGGCTGCGACTCCGTTATGCCTAATATCCGTATTAGGCATCGTGATGTCCGTGCGGAACTAAGGTCGCTTGATGTTCGAAAAGCCAGCGGACCGAATGGGATTCCTGCGGTGGTTCTCAAAAAATGCGCAGCGGAGTTGACTTCTGCATTGACGCGCCTTTACCGCCTATCTTATTCCTCGGAAATTGTGCCGGTGGCTTGGAGAGAGGCGAATGTTCAACCGATTCCCAAAAAAGGGGATAGGTCCGAGCTAGGCAACTATCGACCCATAGCTGTCACCTCAGTTTTCTGCAAGGTGCTTGAGCGGATAATAAACTCTCAACTAGTCCGCTACCTAGAGGGTCATTCGTTAATTAGTGACCGACAATATGGCTTCAGGTCAAAACGGTCTACGGGTGACCTTCTAGCGTATATCACGCACCAATGGGGTGAAGCTATGGACAGGCATGGAGAGTCCTTGGCTATCAGCCTTGACACAACCAAAGCCTTCGATAGAGTCTGGCACCGTTCGCTTCTGTCCAAGCTTCCAGCATATGGTCTACCACCCCAGCTGTGCAACTGGATTGCCGCATTCCTGCGTGAGCGCCGCATTAGAGTCCTTTGTGACGGATCGGCCTCCAATTATTTGCAGGTCAACGCTGGGGTGCCTCAGGGGTCCGTCCTGTCGCCCACCCTGTATCTTCTGCATGTCAATGACATGTTGTCCCTTGGCAACATTCATTGCTATGCAGATGATAGTACAGTGCATGGGCGATATCTCGGAGATCCTGCGGCTAAACAGACTGACATCGAGGCAAAACGCCTAGAACTTGTCGCTGAGCTCGACCAAGTATTATACCGTATTTCTAAATGGGGTTGTGAGAATTTGGTCGAGTTCAATGCCAAGAAAACACAGGTGTGCGCGTTCTCTGCAATAAAAATTCCGTTCCTTCCCCTACCCTCTCTTCAGAACACAGCGTTACCACTTCAGGATAGCCTAAGTATCCTGGGTATGGACATCAGCCGAGATCTCAACTCCAAGAACTACATCGAGTGCGTCATTAAAACGGCCTCCTGTAAACTCGGTGTCCTGAACAGGGTGAGGCGGTACTTCACGCCCGAGCAGCTCTGTCTTCTTTATAAGACACAGGTTCGGTCCTGCGTGGAGTACTGCTCTCATCTTTGGGATGGCTCCGCACAGTATTTACTGGATGCACTCGATAGGTTGCAGCGGCGAGCAGACCGTATCATCGGAAGCCCGGAGGCTACTAAGACCCTTGAGCCTTTACAGCTGCGAAGAGTCATCGCCTCAATGGCCGTCTTCTATCGCCTTTACACCATGGAGAGTGTTTTGAAGAGCTCTTTGAATTAATCCCACCCTCTCCCTTTTTATCCAGAACGACACGTGCGGGACTAAAGTGCCACCCTTTCACAGTGGAATCTAAAGGGTCTCGAACCAAACGGTTCAGCACTTAATACTTTTGTCGCTCAATTAAAGCCTGGAACTCTTTGCCAGCGCATGTGTTCCCATCTAATTTTGATCCTGGGTCTTTTAAGCGGGGCGTGAAAAAGCATCTCACTAAGCCGCCATAGTGGAGGCCACCATACCAGTAGTTTGGCTTTTGGAATGGTGTCCGCCACTTCTGGATTCCACTTACTGCTTACCATCAGGCAGAGTGGAGTCACATTGGTAGGCTAATATAAAAAAAAAAAACAGTTGTCTACATAGGTAACTTTATCTCATCTACTTACTTTACTTAACAAGTTTTTTTCTCATTAATCTGTATATTGGTAAAGAAGATAAACAACTAAACAGATTCCTTAATACTTATTATATTATAGATCTTGTTCTAAATACTTATTTCTTTAAAGCAATGTGTACTTGACCCTAATTATATTCAACTGTTACTTTACATTTACTAGCTTAAAAATAAGAATAAAAATGTAATATACAAAAAACAGTCAAACTTTTTATGAATTACATTCTAATTTGGGCGATAGAACATTGTTAATTTTCTATGTTTGCATTAGCAAGGACATAATATCACAGAACTAGAACGATAAAATAACTGAACTTAGGCAATGATTTCCAAAGGCCAATATCTGATTGCCTGTTCCACAGATTACCCCCCTGTTCACATTGATAGTGGGCATCCTTCACTGCACATTAAAGTGAAACCTACCTGTTTGTTTACCGCCTAAACTAAATATTATATAGGTAACAAAGATTAAAGGTAAACCATTGATTATATACAGGGAAATGTATGAACCTCTTCTTTATCATACTTGCATACTTGTAAAATGATTTAATATTTCTATGTTGTCCTAATTACCTAATTTTATTTTTATTTTCTTCGATAGATAGGTTCACAATAGTACTTGCGTCACATTATTTAGACCCACAGAAATGCTTGCGCTTTATGACATTGCTGCAATGGTATAAAATCGATCTATCCGCTATTAAACTGTCAAAAACTAGTTTATTAAATTAAAAATAATGTAATTTTGTCAAATTAAACAAAATAATTATTGCATTGAAAATAAATACAATTAAAGTATAACTATTTGATTTACCGATGTATGAGGGTGGCTCACGACTATGACCGCCCAAGGTGATAAAAATTGGGGAAAGCCTATGTCGAGCAGTGGACGTTTTTCGGGTGATACGATGATGATATTATATCTATTAGATTGATTCTAGGACCTACCGATAAGAATGTAAATACTCAACTTCTTAAATATGACGAACTAGTATGTCTATAAGTCTGACTCAGACCACTAAGCACTTAGCTGTGCTTTCTATTGCATCTACATAATATCTCTTCAAGGCTTTAAAAGTATTACTTATATTAACCGGTATTACGGTAGTAGATCCACGCTGATTTCGGCATGAATGGGCCGGATCGTCCGGGGAAGTACTACCCTCTCATAGAAGATCGACTTAAGAGTAGTAGTATCCGTACTACTGCGTTTCGTTCGGAGGCCCAATTTTCCCTCTTTCCTCTTTCCTCACCTCCCTCATTCCCTTCCCCTAACCCCATTCTCAGCCGGCATAGTGGAGGCCACCATACCAGCAGTTTAAGACGATGGCTTTTGGTATGGTGGCCCGGTGGCCGCCACTTCTGGATTCCACTGACTGCTTACCATCGGGCGGGTTGGAATCACTTTGGTAGGCTATAATATAAAAAAGAAACCGGTATTGTATACTGTTAAAAACATCGTGTGGCAAATAACAAAATACTTATTGTACATTTATAAATATACCAAATAATATTATGTTTTAGGCTAGGTAGGTAAGTATAAGTGATAAAAAAGCAATTATTTTTTTAATTAGGTTCACGTATTATCTAATTGATCATTAACGATATGGTATCATTATAAAACATCGAATATGTATAAGTACTTAATAGTAACTATAATCATTTTAATTATTTGTAATTGCTAACCTCGTGTGAGTATTTATTTTAAGACTTCTTTTCTGGAAGCATCTTGACTGCAAAAGTACTGCCTCCCTATAAAAAGAACGCTGTAACATGCGTTAAAAGTTCGAGATCAGCTCTCAATGTGAGGCCTCTACCAACAAATAGGTACTATGACAAATACACATTTTATGTTAGCCTTTGTCTATATCAGTTGTCTAATTTAGTCATCTATATCGAACTAAGTAAGTACCCACTCACTTAATTGAGTAAATTGGTTGCGTCATCGATATACTAAGCTTAGTATTGCGTGATGTTTTTACTATATGTAGGTACCTAAATCTGTTATCTCATCGTATGATAAATAGTGACGTATAATGGAGTCCCTGACTCATTCATTAATAGTTGTAATGACGTACACAGTACAAATTACTATGCATATGATACTCGAGTACACTACATTCGGTTAGAATATCAAATAAATTAATTAATTTTTACTAAAAATTGTAATATTAAAATTCCAAATTCCCTAGCTGGACCTCACTCCACTCTAGTTTTATTTCGTATCCCGGGTAGTTTCGATTTGCCATAGTTAAAGATTTATAGTCGCTTTTTAAATAACATTAACTAGATGACCTATTAATGCAAACAAGATTTGCACAAGTGTTTGACAAGTGTTGTACATACTGTACACCTTCGATCTCCCACTACACCTGGAATGCAGTGTCAGCATCTTTGCAGACGATACCAAAATATTTGGGAATCCACTAATTGACTATGACCGCCTTCAAGAGGATCTAAACAGAATAGCTAACTGGTCCAAGGAATGGCTTATTAACCTTAACGCCTCGAAATGTACTGTACTACATATAGGCAAAAGCAATCCTCGTCTAACTTATAATTTGAATTCCACTTCACTGATGGAGACCAAGGTGCAGACGGACCTGGGAGTCAAAATAGCGGAAGACCTTAAGTGGGAAGAACATATAACATCAATAACGAAGAAAGCAAAGACCCTTATCTATCTAATCAGGAAAGCCTTTGGAAATCTCACACCAGACATGGTGCTTCGAATACACAAAACCTTTATAAGACCGATTCTGGAGTATGCATTTCAAGCCTGGAGCCCCTATTTTGCAAAGGATATCGAACTTCTGGAAAAGGTACCGCGCAGCTTCACGAAAATACCACGAATCCTGAAACCACGAAGTTATGAAGAACGCCTAAAGCTGTTGAGGCTCACAACCCTAGAGGATCGCAGGGCCCGTGGAGATCTGATCGAAACATACAAGATCCTAACTGGACACTACGACATTCAAGACTTTGAACATATCTTCACACGTAACGAAAATACCCATCTAAGAGGCCATTCTTTAAAACTATGTACCAGTTTCTCAAATAATAATCTACACAAGCACTTTCTGAGTAACCAAGTGGTTAGAGCGTGGAATAAACTTCCAGAACATGTGATCACAGCTGACAACATAAATCAATTTAAGAACCGACTGGACAAATACTTAGCTGCAAATGAAAACCACTAGAAATTGTGAGATACGGGCATTATCAGAGTTGTTTCAACTGCCTGCCTAATTAAATAAAATAATAAAAATAATTTTTTACTTATTTCGTATTCGGTACAGGTGCACTGAGCTCATAATTAAAATACTTCTTTGTCATGATCATGAAATTTGACACATCTTCCTACGTAGCTTTGTTCTGTTACCATGAACGTGACTTTGTCCATATTCTTGTTAAGAAAGTTTATGCTGAATTATTGCTTTGACGATTCTTTAGAATCAACTGATTACGATAGGTGAAATATTTGTTGAAAGCCTATTAATAAATACTTGGTGTATTAAAACTACAATAGGAAAGAGTAAATTGACTAAGATGGCTTAAGTCTTTATTATAATATTTTATTTACTTCACGATAACTTTAATTATAAGTAATTTAAAGTCGGTTTTTAACAAATTTGGACAATTCTTATTTTTCCTTGTCATACTTAAAAATCCAATTGCGTCATTGTGTCATACATCATCAGTCATCACTATGAAAACACATAGCGATTACAAGTACGGGGCGTAGAACAGTTACATCACAAAAAGGAGGAAACCCTTTATCTTATGAGAAAATATCTCAGGGTGTTCCTGCCCAAAAGTAGGTAGGCCTAAAATAGATTAACTGGTAATCCTTTTTATCTTGCTGACACTTGACTATCACTTACTTAAAATTCTTAAACGGAACAATATTACGCAATATATTCTGAATCCTTTATAATGTTTACATTGTAAAGTTAAGCCACGCACGAACGATGTCATTGACTTCTTAAGTTTTAAAATGCTGTCAAGATCACTAAGGGTATACAAAGAAAGGAATGCATCGTGGGCAGTTGACGGCTTTTAGCTATTAACACATGGCAGGACGTGTGGACAGGTTTAATTTACTTTTAATGCCATAATAATATGTAATGTAATGAAAATGTATAGAGACGACAGTAATCGATCCAATATGAAACCGTAAACATCGTAATGTCGAAAGGTATGCCATGTACTCAGATAAGCTAAAATGCTTTTTGAAAATAAACATTTTTGTTTCTCCCGTTAAATCTTTGGAATTCATTTGGAATACCTACATAGTTTGAAGTTCGTGACTATGATAAAAGCATATTATTACACGTCAATAAATTTCTATTAATGAATGTTGAACACCTAGGGAGGGTCGACGTCACGTAATCAGAGAACTAATCTCCAGTGTCTACTCACGTGCGTGGGTGTACTTCATTCTTCGTGGAATACAATGTCGCCCTTTAAATATGGAAGAGGTATTACAATGTTTTTTTTTATTTTGTCTGACTAAATGTCAGACATATTATTATACAGTTTGATAACCTTTTCTAGTGATGTTTACATTTATATGAGTAAATATAAATACAGACGATAATTTTATTACTGTACTTACACATTGCACTTTATTTTAACACAACCTCTATACCTATTCATTTTACACGACGCATTATTATCCCACTGCAGGTGAAGGCATCTTCTCATACAGAGAAGGTATGAGCATAGATCGCCACGCTTGCTCAAGGCGGATTGGCGATTTCATACTGCCTCAGAAGTCCAGGTTTCCTCACGATGCTTTCCGTTACTGTCAGTTAGTAATGTCCAGATAAAATCAGAAAGTATACGTATATTATTTGAAAAATCATATTGGTACTTGCCTGGATTCGAACCCTGACCTCGTGATACCGGGTGCCTTCACCACTGGGCCATTACAACTATTCAACCTCTATAGTAGGTACCTAATAAAGATTAGTGCAGGGTTGATTTCCCTTAGGAGCAAGCAATCCACAAATTTTCACCTCGATAAACACAATGCGAGTTTTCTTATCTTGAAATCTAATTGCAATGACGGGTTCAATTTCCTAAAGTACAACGATATTAGTCGTAAAATTTTTAAAGAGAAAGGTGGCAAGAATATCGTAATAATGCCGGGATATAAATGATGATAATATTTATCCGAAATGTATTCTGTTCTCGAAAACATTCTTAGATGTTGGACATATTTGCCGGCAATTTTCTACTGGATATATATTTTTAACTAGCTGACCCGGCGAACTTTGTTCCGCCTAACAGTCGATTCTTAAATTTTTTGTTTTTTTTATTATGATACCTACTTATACTTTATTTTTCTAAAATAAAAGTTTTTTTCTAAAATAAACGTAGCCTAAGTTACTACTTATTACATCAGCTACCTGCCAATAAAAGTCTCGCCAAAATCGGGCCAGCCATTTCAGAGATTAGCCGGAACAAACAAACAGACATACAGACAAAAATTGTATAAAATGTTATTTTGGTGTATATATTTTCATATACATGTAGTAAAAAACGGTTATTTCAATATTACAAACAAACACTCAAATTTTATTATATGTATAGATATTGGAAACATTCATCCATATCCTGATCTATGGAAAACCACGTATTTTATATAAACTGTCAAACTGTATAATAAAGTCGTTCTTCTACGATCTTTATTCATCAGTATCACACTCGCTAACTTATAAATTAATTTCTTGTGATGGACAGATAGTTGTTCCGGGTCTATACTTATAATGTATACACGTGTTTTTATTGCGATATCTGCAAATTATTTGGCGATATCAATCTTATTTTCTTATGCGGTTATTTTTATGTTTAATTGTTCAAAGTATCACGTATGTGTTATTGCATAATCTAAAATACGTAAAACGTTAGTCAGACATAGAAATGATGACGAAGAAATAGTATCTACAAATAATAAAAAAGATAACGTCTGCTTGTTAACTATTGTTTGTTTATTTGTTTTTTAAGATTTAATTATCTTTTTTAGAGTTTTAATACTTTTTTTTACAAACATTCTGCCTAAGGTTATCAGTCCATTCAGATCAATGATTAACCCAAATATGTTAACAAGTTAACTGAGTCAAAGGGTTTTTTACACCCTAAATACGCTCAGTATCGATGTCCGTGATAAATATTATCATTTTGAATGCGAGACAGAGTGTCTGTGAAACGACCCGATTTAGTTTATCGTTGAATTAGTCACCGTTTATGAGTTTATCACTTACTAGCTGTTACCCGCAGCTCCGCCCGCGTGAACGTCGGTTATAAAATATATCTGCTCATACATTGACGATTTTTCATACAAACTTTTTTTTTCATACAAACAATATGCAAAAAAATAATTCATAGGGATGTTGTTTCTAATCTATCTTTATATCAAATTTTATCAAAATCGGTTTAGTGGTTTATGCGTGAAAGCTTTACTGACAGACACAGAGTTACTTTTGCATTTCTATATTAGCCTACCAAAGTGACTCCACTCTGCCTGATGCTAAGCAGTCAGTGAAATAGAGATCTCTCATAGAAGATCGACTTAAGAGTAGTAGTATCCGTACTACTGCGTTTCGTTCGGTGAGTGAGAGCGCTGGAGGCCCAATTTCCCCCCTTTCCTCTTTCCTCACCTCCCTCATTCCCTTCCCCTAACCCCATTCCCAGCCGCCATAGTGGAGACCACCATACCAGCAGTTTAAGACGATGGCTTTTAGTATAGTGGCCGCCACTTCTGGATTCCACTGACTGCTTACTATCAGGCGGGGTGGAGTCACTTTGGTAGGCTACAATAAAAAAAAAAAGAAATCCAAAAGTGGCGGACACCATTCCAAAAGCCAAACTACTGGTATGGTGGCCTCCACTATGGCGGCTTAGTGAGATGCTTTTTCACGCCCCGCTTAAAAGACCCAGGATCAAAATGTTGGATGTTTAATGGATTGTTTACAACCATAATAAAATAACAGTGCTCTGAGATTTTAAATAATCACCCTGGTAGTTAATAGATCCTTCTAGATCCTAAAGTAATTGATGTAAAACGTCTAGAACTTGTCGCTAGGCTTGACCGGGTTTTCTGACATCTCATTTCTAGATGGGGTTTTGAGAACTTGGTCAAGTTTAGTGTCGAGAAAACATAGTATAATAAATTATTTTTCTTTTTTTCTTTTTTTCTTATAGATCAGGTGTACGCGTTTTCTCAAAAAAAATCTCCCCTTTTTTCTTCTGTCTTTCTACTTGGTGGCTCCCAGCGCGCGAGCAGATATTCGAGTTCTTTACCAGGGCATGTGGCTTTTAATTTTGATCCTAAGTCTTTTATGTAAGACGCCATAGTGGAGGCCACCTAGCCAGCAGTTTGAAACGATGATCTTTGGAATGGCGGCTACCACTTTGGATCTCACCTACTGTTTACACTAAAGTAGTTAATGAAAATAACTTTAATTGAAATTAACTTTTTTCTTTGTAAACCAATTTAATTGAAACGAAATCACTAAATGTTACACGGGTTACACGAAGCTAGCTGCAATACATGAGTGCTAGTCGCAATCCGCCTCCTTTCCGCGCTCGATATTTTATTTTCAAAAATTTTTGGTAAGTGTGTAAGACGGATTTCGAAAATTCTTTATTTAATCAATAGGTGTTCCTATCCGCTATATTATAGTGTAAAGTTACTTGCTGATATTCACCGGTTAATGTACATTAATAAATATATTTGTGACAATTTTAAGTATATCCGAGTTAAACCGTTTTTTTTGGGATAAAACGTATCCTAAAAAAAACCAGTAATAGGAACCTATAAGTGTAGCGAGTTTGATAAAAATCCGTTCAGTGGTTTTTGAGTCATGTCTGCACATACAGACAGATAGATAAATTAAAATTTTCTTAATTTATATTTTGGCATCAATTAAATATTACCCTCCAATAGTATTTTTTTAAATATATTCAATGTATAAAATAATATATAAACTGCTGATTGCGGTTTAAGGATGAACGAATCGCTGTTTAAAACGCTTTTATATGCCGACGATCAAGTACTCCTTGCGTCTTCGGCATACATTAGAATAAAAGGGCATGAAAGTGAATGTTAATAAATCTGAAGTGGTGGTAATCGAGAGGGATAAAACTATGACAGAGTGCCAGATAATGATTGCAATTTAAAGAGTTGGAGGAAGTAAAAAAGTTGGTTTATTTAAGTTTGATGTTTTCAAGAGATGGAAAATGTTAAGAGGGTATTGAAAGGAGAGTAAAGTGGGGTAATAGAGTAAATAGCGCCTTAAATTCGGATATGGCGAGCAAAATAATACCGAATAAAGCTTGCCTAGCTATATATAGTAAAGGCAGTACTAGTGCCAACAATTATTATGTATGGTAGTAAATCTTGGGTATGGCAGAAAAAGTATGAAAGCATAATAAATGCAGTAGAGATGAAAGCAGCACTGAGAAGCATGTATGGAATCAAACTTGCAGATAGAGTAAGGAATAGCGTGATAGGAGAAGAATGTGGTCGTGGATTGAATGTGATATAGTAAGAAAAATTAAAGGAGTAGGTATGAATGGAAGTATGATAAGGAAAGAGATTTATGGAGCGGAAATACCTGTGAAAGTTGATATGGGTCGCTCTAGACGGACATACACGTACTAAATAGAAGATGTGTTGACAAAGGGAATAATTACAAGCACCCGTAACCGATGTGTGTGCATGAAAAGATTAATGAGAGTTGAAGAGGCAAAGGTATGTTTAGATCGTAGAAAATAGCGTTCTATAGTTTCTGCATACCCCATTAATGGGAGACAGGCGTGAAGTTACGAGTATGTATGTATTTTTTTTATATTAATCTACCAAATGGACTCCTCCCCGCCTGATAGTAAGCAGTTAGTGGCATCTAGAAGTGGTGGCCACCATACCAAAAGCCGAGAAATTGGGCCTCAAAATGCAGTAGTACGGATACTACTACTCTTACGTCGATCTTCTATGAGAGGGTAGTACTTCCCCGGTCGTTCCGGCCCATTCAGGCTGAAACCAGCGTGGATCTACTACTCATAAAAATACCTAACAATAAACTTCAAGATATCATTATCTATTATGAATGTTAGTTTAGAACTCATGGTCATACTCCGTGTAGCAAAACCTGTTCAGTATTTTTTTTAGAAACAAACATGATTGCTTGCTTTACTATATTTTTTGTTTGCACATGTCGCTCGTAATATTAATTCTGTTCATTTATAACCAAAATAACAATATGTTATTCAGATACTGAATTAAAAAAGGGTGCCGTGATCCCCATATTGCTGTAAGTTATTGTAGGGGCTGCGTGCTCATCGTTTAATGAATAAAATATGTGATCGCTTAGATGGTGTTGGTTTTACCGCGCCCGCTACGCAGTGAGGGGTTAACAATGTGGTTACTGTTTAGGGTAGACTAGACACTTTTATAAAATTGATTATCGCCAGTTTATGATTATTCATAACGTTTAGTAAAAATGTAGCATTTTAAATTAAAATCAAGGCATGCTGTGAGTTGTGCAACCTTACAAACGTAGATTTACCGGATCCAAAGTTCATTTAAACTTCTGGAACAAATATTTGTGTCATGTAGGTACTTGAGAGAGCGACTACCATAACCGCTGGACCACACGTACAGTCAAATGGTATTTTCTTAAATAGTTATACTACAAATGGTAAAAAATAGCATTTTTGTTACTGACACAACCTGTTTTATTTAAATGGATACTTACGTGAAATCGTAAAAGTCGGTTAGGGCAGGCAATTTCAAAGTTAAACGTAAGTCGATGTTTACAAGAAATCGTAAAACTCATGTATCTCAAGTTCTCAAGATAAAGGCGTTTGTAGTTTAGAGTTCGAATCATATACAGCTAAAGAATTGATTACATGTTTTACTGAACACAATACATGTTTTACAAGGGTTGTCAATAAATAATTTGTAATCTGTATGAATGCATCAACCATAAGAACAACTAGCTGACAATTATTTTAGGGAAAACTTAGATAAGAAGAAAATGTATTAATCATCGTAATGAATTAGAATATTATTGATGATCAATATAATATAACGGTATTTTATATAGTTATTCATACTTTCATGGGACTTTTTATGCCGTGATCGTGCTCCTGTAATACGACAGGGATGTTCATGTTCACAGATGTACATTTGAACTTCTATGCGATTATACCTTATAGTGTAAATAAGTTTACTTAAATTACTCTATTGATTATACATACACTAGCTTTCTGCGGCGCGGTTTCACCCGCGTCTTTGCGTACTGCTTCGCTTCCGTCGCCAGTGGCGTGATATTACATCGCCTATAACCTTCCTCGAGACCTGGGCTATCATACGCAAATACATTCCTTGTCTGTTGTCATTAAATTATATTATATATTGATATAAGTACATAATTAATAGGTAAATAAGAAAAAATCCTTTTAAAATTTACTAGCTGCACCATGCGGCTACGCCCGCGCGGATGTGTTCAATTTATGAAACTCGATTTTCGGTATAAAAGGTATCCTATGTCCATCTCCAGCACCAAATCTAGGTAGGTACATAGGTACTTACCAATTTTCATCAAAATTGGTTCAGTCGTTTAAACACAGTGGTAAAAAACACGCACACACACATACACACACACACACAAACCTTCGAATTTATAATATTAGTAGAACTAGCCGTTGCACGCGACTTCGACGACGCGACTTTTTCATACAAACTTAAGTACACACCTTTGTAAGTTTTGTTTAAAAAATAAATTTTAAGTTCTTTAAATAATGAGTACTTATTTTCTAGTAATTTGGAACCTTACTATCAAAACTATAGAAATATTATACAAACTTTGCCACTCGTTTTTACCCCCTTAGGGTATGTATAATTAATATAAGATTACCTAAGCGTCATGTATTTTTGCAATATGGACTCAAACAAAAAATCGAAATACTTCAACATTTATTATTGTAATATTTTATAAGCACATTGACAACCCTATGGAATAGAATTAAACTTTGTTTTTTTACATTATCTTTTTTATCTGGATCCATTAAAGTGCGGTCACAATGCGTTAACCTGTGCTCGGTAACGAACTTAGAATAAATCATAAGTAGATACTTAAAGGATTAATACGAGAGTAAAATTAATTTCTTGCGTTTCTTATTTGAATTATCAACACAGCAAGATTTTATTTTTACTTTTCTTTTTTTTAATATGAGGGTGTTTAGGAAAGTTTTCGCGTCAGTTGTCAGTTGTCAGTTGGCGCCACTTTCACTTTCACATTGGGCCAATCAGGGTTTAACTAACAGGGATGATGTAACGTGCGACATAACAAAAGCGACTTATAGGTACACACAAGCCGGCCGCTCGGACGCTCGGCCGCTCGTCCGGCGCTATCATTGCTCTGGCAAGTACCTAATGCAATACCTCGATAGTACACGACGCTTATTCGAGTTTTGTCCAGTTCTCTAATTTTTGGTTTTGTAGATCTAAGATATTGATATACATTTAGTAATACCCTGATATAAGAAAAGTACGAAGTTTTTAAAACAACTAAAAAAATTAAGCCAGTATATTTGATCCAAATTAGGTATAATATAACCAGTTAATTTTTGTAAAGAGTTACACAATCAAAAATGTTTAACTTGAGTGACAGTGGTAAAACGTCACCTGTAATTATTTATTGTCATTTTCAAAATCTGTCCATGTTTTAAGTCTGTGACTCTGTGTGCGTAACGTGCCTGAGACGTTCGCGCACACGACGGCGACGTTCCTGTTAAATTCTCAGAATAAGCTTCGTACATTGTAATTTAATGTACTCTTTCAAAACTACAACTTACTTTACCAAGATCAAATATTTACTGATTTTACTAAAAGTATCTAAATGCAACCATGCACTTACTCCTCAGTCCTCGTTAGTCGGAATTGTGTATCGTTAAGAATATTCTAGAATTGAAATTTATTACGAGCACAACAATACGACTATAGTGCGATGTGAGCACAGACAATAAAGTTTTGATATAAAGCAATTGATCTCAAGCTGGAAGACTACGTTTAACAGTGGTCGCTTTGATTTGATACGTTGCAGCTGCGCTTAATAAACATAGATATCGCACTGGTGGGGCATGTAACTAACCACGTTTCGAGTGCTCATCGAGACTCCACTTGGGATCAATTAGTTTCAACTTTAAAAGATTTATATCAACGAACCGAGATACGTTTCACTAGCCTATTTTAATTTGAATAATTAACGCGGCTAGTATAGAAATATTGCCACATTTTTATCGTTTTTATGTAATTAAAAGGCGTAGGGTATGATAATATAGTTCATGCCACTATAATAATTAAGATATAAGTAGAATGTTGAAATATAGTTCAAATGCTTTCTAGACATGGAACAAGTAACTACCTACTGGACGCATCCGGATTATATTTAAGACATCCACATCAGACATCGTCGAAAAAGTGGAAAAGATTGTACTGGAGGACGCCCGTTCAAAGAAAAACTGTTATCTGCATTAGTTGGAATATCAGATACCACCATTTTACGAATCCTACATGACCACCTAGGTATGACAAAAGTCAGTGTAAGATGGATACCGAGAATGCTCACGTCGCTTCAGAAACAGCAGCGCGTCGATGCGTCAAAATATTTTTTGGGGTTGCCTGAAGACGAACCTGCACAGATTTTGGAGCGGATTGTTACCGGAGATGAAACATGGGTTCATCACTTTGAGCCGAATCCAAACAAGAGTCCATGCAATGGCATAAAAAGGGGACACCACCGCTAAAGAAATTCAAAAGTGTCGGAGTCGGTTGGAAAGTTGATGGCTACTGTTTTTTGGGATTGTGAGGGTAGGATTCCAATTTACAAAAAAACGGGAAGGACCATGACCAGAGAATACTACGCAACGATACTAGAAAAATTAAAGGAGGCCATCAATGAAAATTGATCAAGAGTGTAGCTCTTGCAATACAACGCGCCGGTTCACAAAAGCAGAGTTGCAATGGCTGCTCTGCACACCATGGCTTCGAATCACTAGTCCACCCACCCTACAGTCTAGACCTAGCCCCAAGTGATTTTTGTTGTTCCGAAAATACAATGTCACAAAAACTTACCGTGCTATAAAAAAAAATCATATTTCAGGTTTGCGTCTCACTATTACTTACAAATAAAACTAAGTTTTAAATAGGTACATAATAGAATTATTTTTTATTATACGATATTTTCAATACCGATAGACATGCGATAAAATCGCATATCGATATTATCAGTTACAATGCATATGCGGTAGGATAAATATCCGGCATCGCTAGTTTGCTTACATCCTAATCATTTAAGAACAGTAAATCCTAGCTACGTAACCGGTTTATTAGTCAAAACAGTTATAATGGTTATGGGTTTTTATTGCTTGTTTTTTACAACTGCCTTCACATAAATAATATATTAACATGGTAAACCTCGAATGTTTTTCTAGTAACTACGTAATTTTTATAATAATAAAATGGTGTATTACTTCGTTACTATTAAAATATTATTTATTTTGTTAGAAAATTTCAAATTTTTGTTTTTCGTCAAATTACTTTTGTGATTAATTAGAAATCATTATATGGGCTAGTAACACCTGCCTTTTCATTTAATTTCAAACCGTCGTATACACTCTGTATATATGCAATTATTTTTTAAGGTTTAGTACACACTGCAAAGTAAGATAAATGTATGTAGTAATGTCGTCGTGATCATCTAAAGAACCTCAAAATAAAAGTCTATTCCACTATGATCACCTGGGTGTTCATAGGCGACTAGCAAATTGGTAAAGGTAATTTTAGGATATTTATTAATAATAATTTTATTGGGGTCGCCTATGAACACCCAGTTGATTATATTCGCAAGTGATCAAAGGACACTAAAGAGTCGCCTATGAACACTGAGGTGATCATAATGTAATAGACCAAAAAAAGCTATGCCCTGGACGCTACCACATGATAAAAAAAACCTGAAGTCTAGTAATATAATATAGTGCTTCCTTAATGACTGGCACTGGCAACCACCACCACTAGTAATGTTGTTATGACCGCAATACAATTACAGCCTTAAAAAGTTTCCTTACAAAAATTAACTAATTTAACTGGCATTGATTGTAATTCTATTAAAAAGATTGCTCTATATATATATATATATATATATATATGTAACTTAAAGCGGGTGAACTGCGCCGCGGCAGTCTAGTTAGACTTATAAATAAAATGCTAATGTCAATTACAAATTATTCAAATTATGTAACTTTCTATCAGAGGAACATGCCAGGAAATATTTCTTTTGTTATATGAAAGCAAACCATTGTTGTCTTCTTCTTATCGAGTGGTTGGTTGTCAACCTAGTGTCAGAATTTAACCATTGTTGTAATTATCTTTTTTTAAAGTTCTATGAACATTGAACACGCTTACGCGTACGCTTTTACCTTTGTATAGAAAAACAAGGAGACGCTCTCACATTAACGCGTAATTTTTCCAAAATAATAAATGTGTTTACGTTATTGAACGAAAGAAAAATTAAAGTAAAGAAAAGTAATTTTCTTCACAAACAAGTAGGTAAGTAGGTAACTGATGCTAAAATAGGTATATCATTAAGCTCCAACATTGTAGTAATTAGGTGCACTGAAAGTAAACAGTCTAATAGGCTTTACTTTCAGTGACTACGCATTATTCAGCACACGATATTCAGATTGTCTTATAGTTTAATTATACAGCTCGCTATTACATCAGTCTGAAAAACGCGGGCTTGCTCATTCGCATGCAAGACGTCGGCATTGGCGGTTATCATGGACCTGCACTTTCGAAGCCCCAAAAAAGTTTGCCGTAGCACTCACTGCAATCAGCTTGTCAGCTAATTTAAAGAGGGAAATAGGGTAAATGAATATTTATTTTTACGGGAGGAAGTCGAATATGCAATTTATGCAAATACTGAGCGTTTTAGAACCATTAGACTTGAGAAACTACCTTAGAAGGTAGCTGCTGGGTTTGATTTCCTGTTGAGATTAGCCACGTTATTTATTCAAAAGGAAGACTCCATTCCCCTTCCTTCGGACGCAAGCTTAGACTGAACGGTGAAACTCTTATTATTACACTAAGTACTCGATATTCAGTTTAATAAATTAAGTGTCACCGAACCCGATCTTGCTGTCTGAATTCAGAGTATGTCTTACCCTTATTAGGCTATGCTACTTAGACTAAGACTGTCTGAATATCGACTGGTGTAATAAATCTAACGCGTGCGCAAGTTTGTTATAGACATAACACAGACTTTAGGTACTTACATCCGTACGTATGCAATTATAAGGTATGTGTTAAGTGTGTGCGTTATCCCGGCAAAATATTTTCGAAAATAGCCATTTAAATGTTATAGACTAAATGGGCTTGTACTCGTAGCTATTTTTAGTTGCCTAGCTCATGTAATCATTAGAGAAATTTTTATTTTTTTAAATATTTTATTTCACAAAAACATTTTCTGCTGGGGTAACGTTACCGAAGACATACATTTTCTTTTTTAATAGAAATATTGAAATAAATATTAGCTTTATAATTAGTTGTCTAGACGAGTTAATGTTGCAACTTATTTTATATTTTTGAGATTCTGCTGAAGTAACGTTTGTGGTTTTGTAATTAGTTTGCCCAAGTTAGACATGCATGATTCATGTCGGTAAAGTCAATAAACTAAGGCTTCATGATGATTACTCATGTTTTCCATCTTCGCATGCCTTATGAAAGCTTATGAAAGCAGGTAGTATTTTTGCCTTCTGTCAATATTATTTTTCTGCGCTGTTGTAATACACTTACTTTTCTATTTAAATGGGATTCATGGTCAATTTACTCTAACATCTTAAAGTATACATTGTCATAGTAACAAACATTGACCTACGCTAAGGATTACAGACTATTAATTAAATCAAAGCGAAACATGCCTGAAAATTAAAAGCTATGTTATTTTATTTAAAAAATAGAAGCAAATCTTGGTCCATTGCTTCGCAAATCAAGTGCCAGTAACAATTCGTAGGTAGGTATAGCATTAAAACAAAAGATTACTATCTACTTTTTATTATGTAAAACATCACGAATCGTTAGCTGCTAACCTCCAAGTTTTGTTTAGTAAGAAAGAGAAAGTACAGGCACATATTAGGGCCATTTCACTATATCTAAGTGTGAAATGATCGCTGGCGTAGGGGGTGACACTACTGCAAAGTGAGCTCTACTATACAACAATCTACCTTCCCATGAAACACGAGTTCTGCAGGTAAATATGAGGATGCTACCATACTCTTACCACTGCTAGTTTTTATGATGTGAGATCTAGTGTAATGGAATATTTAATTTTTGAGTTTTCTTAAGCTGTTCCAGATAACGCAAATAAAATTTAGCACAAGGTTGAAAATATCAGGAAACTCTCTAAAGTGGTTTACACATAACATAACTCAGTTACGTTAACTTGGTAAAAAGAAACGCAATGTAAAAACACTGAGGTTGAATCTGCACAGCTATGGAACGGTAAATTCTCTATACAGGTAAAACAAAATCGGAATGAAAATAATAAGTGTTCCGTCGACCTCATCATAGTTACTTTACTGACAATTATTGATTATTTTTACGTCTCTCCCTACAAGAAAATCCGTATTTTTTATGACTTGAACAAACTTGAAACAAAGAAAAATTAATGTTCTCAGTGCTTCACATTATACGTTTTCCAAGATAATGATACTTAAGGCTGGCGGTACTTTTAACCTTAATCGAATAACGGCTAGACGGCTTACTGCAACTTGAGCTTGTGTCACCCAGTAAGTATTAGTCGGTGAAAATAACGCGCCCTTTCCAGTTCATCTTCAAATGGAGATATATTTTGGTATATTCTGTTATGCTCAAAGACCGAAAACGCTTATAAAGCGTTGTAGTAATTACAAAAGTACCACATCTAAATTCGTGTCCGGGCTATCATGCTGCTATACGACCACAATTCGTTGTGATAATGAAGTAGAGTAGAGCCTTTGCGATATATGCATCCTCCTAGCCTGTGCACCTGTATAGTCAAGTCTTCGGTCTTTATTTTCTCTACTATTCTATAGAATATAAGTAAGCAAAATGAAGATATCAGGTTTTGTGAAAAGTTATCGACATGTTTAGATTATATTACCTTTAATTCCCGGTATTGTTTGTTTACTGCATCAAGTTGTGCAACATACACGTGTGTTAGTTTATTACCATACCATACCACTACATATAAGTACACACCTTCTTAACTAACATACATGTTGACTTCTTTGAAGATATTTTCTGTTCCAGTGATGTATATGTCGCAGGCAAATTGTATTAATCGGACGTTTACAATCTGCGTCGGCATATCACATAACGCCGGATATGTTAGGTCAGCAATGTGTATACCTAATTTGAGATGTTCAAACTAATTTAATAACAAATAAAATACGTTTATAGCAGGGGGTCACAGTTCTAACCTAACCTAACCCAATCTGCCTTCGGCATATTACATAACGCCGATGACAACGAGCGTTTACAAAATGTCGAGACAGTATCTAAACGGCGTATTTATTCTTGCCTGCGACATATACAAGCACTGATTAACGCGAAACATATTAGGTAATTTACTTACTGTTTGAGTGAAGTTTGGACCAGGTTGCACCGACTGTGGTTAGGTTGTTACTAATGTCTGCTTCATAATTAACAATAAAAAGTAGGTATGCCTCACAAAACGTTAACAGCGTTAGTGTATAAGATTTTTGAGCTTCTTTTACTTTTAGGCAAAAATAGATAATATTAAGCAAATATTTCATGATATTTAGTACTTACTATAGATACCTACAAATATCATAAAAAACAAAAGTAAAAAATATTAAAAAGGCAACAAGAAATATTGTCCATCTTCCACTACTTGTCCATCTAGTGGGTCCTGGTTAACTGAAGGATCTGGTTTGACTTTTTTTTTTTTTTTTTGTGTGTTGTGTGGGTTGTTAGCCTCTGATGGCTTTCACAACCTTACGCGGACTGTCGGTGAGCAGAAGGCTCTCATCTTATTTAATAACATTTTTATACTAGCTGTGAGCACCTACTGTGTGTATACTTTCGCATTTATACTATTAATAGGATTTTATGAGGCGTAGGTACCAATCGTACTTATGCTTAGTTACGATCAAAATTCTGTCTGTACCATTTACACAAAGGCTGAAAACAATAGATTGTCGTATTTACCTTAACCTATTTCTTCACAATTCATTTCACAATTATTATAATTAGTATAGGTACATTTTAAGTGCATGATGAATATGATGATGCACAAGCACAATTGTAACAGGTAGTCAACGATATTTTTTATTTTGTTGGATAGCCAAAATAGTTAATTAGAGGAAAATGATTTTTTTTTCTACAGCCGGCTGACCTTTTATACTAGTACAAGTTTGCTCACAATTTTTTATTTTATCGTATGTCAATGATTTGATGACCAAGAAATCCAGTTTGTTTGTTATTCACGTAACTTTTACAGAATTTTCTTAAAGGTAAAGCAAATAAAAATGTACAATTGCGAAACTCTTGCGACTTGATAGTTCGGTTTCTACATTTATTATGTTTAAATTGCGAATTACTTCTCATATCGTCCAACGCTTATTAATTTGGGAGGTAAAGACGACAACTAATTATTTTTCTGTTTTAATTTTGTTTCCGTTCTTTTTATTTAAAATAACATCACGATATCAGAAACGAAATGGTGGTTAAAGTCGAAATGGTCCAGTGGATAAAGCACCCGCTTCGTAATCACGAGGTAGTGGGTTCGAATCCGGGCAAGTACCAATGTGATTTTTGAAATCATATGTACTTTCTAAGTTTATCTTGGACATTTCTCACTGACGGTGAAGGAAAATATCGTGAGGAAACCTGGACTTAAATGTCTGAAATTGCCAATCCGCCTTGAGCAAGCGTGGTGATTATTAATGCTCATACCTTCTCTATATGAGAAGAGGCCTTTGCCCTGCAGTGGGACAGTAAATAGGCTGGTATTATTATATTATTATTTATCGCAAACGATATAGAATAAAAGTACTCAATGTGTAGTCAGTATTTTGTGAAATGCGCGTAACTAAGTTGAGTGAGTTTGCCTTCTTGTCGCAGCTAACTTTGCGCTGTATTATTGAAAATTGGCTTTCCTTTGCTTGTAGTTATCTCTATATCAAATTTCATTCAAATGTTCGAGCGGTTTCCATTAGGTAAAAGCGTAGTACCGTCTCTTGCCTTGACATATTTTTGACAAAATGTTCACGAGACAAAAGCGTTAGACGTCGCCTGTCACAAAGTTTACTTGATTTTGGCCAAATTTTATTTTTTGCTGATCAAAAAAAAAATCAACCTTCGGGTAATGCAAAGATAAGCATCGTAGATATCACTAAACTAATATAGATAAATTTCGTGATTTCGCAATCTGATAACGTAAACCTGAAATCCATAAAGGAGGCCACCGTTTTTACCAATTGACCCTTCTAACAATTGACCACTGCACTTGGATTCTATTGACTGCTTACCGTAGATAGTGAAGTGGTGGGCAAATTATATATAAACAAGTAACTTCTTGATAGGCCAATAATGATTTACACTAATAGAACAGATTTTCTCTTAGATTAATTGTGTCACGAAAATTACGTTATTTTCCCATTCTATTTTTATCAATTTATTTATCGTATTTATTAATTATGTTCGTAGATATGAAAGTAAATAGTGTTAAATGATAAGTCGCGACTACTGTTGCGTAACAGAATTTGTATTGACACACTTGCTGTTTGTAGTTCGGGCATAGCACTCCACTTACACACTTGGCAGACGCGCTGGCACTGAGATGTGTAGCGATTTAGATATCTAAAAATATAATTGTTTTACCTGTTGATACCTGAATAATGTATTTGCAGATCAAAAAATATTAATAAGTAATAAATTGTATAAAAAAATTACTACTATTTTATTTTGAAAACAAAAGATTTGTTTACAGAAAAATCATCACATCTATCATTAATTTTTGAAATGCAATAATTTGTATACATATTATATACTCTGCCTCCAAAACACGAGTGACTCCTGAGACACTTTTCTGTTTTTTTGCACAATACCAGTAGTAGGCAAAGGCGCTAGGAAAACTGCCAATTTTGTTTCAAACGCTTTCTTAGTGCGCGGCCGCGGTGACTTTTATAATCAGGTAACAAATCTACCAAATGTTCTAAAATCTAAAAATGTTAAGCTGTTGAGCAAAATGCTAAAAAAATCTTATGCAACTGAAAACGCTATCGTAACACTAACATTCCTCCTAATCACGTGTATTCAAATATTTCTTATACCTGTAAAGATACTGACTTGAAAGTGCTAAACTTTTTATAGGTAAGTACTAGAGATCCAAGTGCTGATCCAAAATGATCTGTGATTTTTTTTCGAATTATGCAAAAACTTTTACTTTTTGCATAGTTTTTAGCAAATAATAATGGCTACTTTCGGTATAGCGGGATTAAATGAACAACTTTTATTACCTACTTACCTGTATTTAATACTGTATAGGTCAGAGGTTTAAATCTCTAGTATGTATATGTGTAAATGTTATAATTATATTTTATACTGCAGTTAAGGATCTGTGGCTAATGATGATGTAAAAATAAAATTTTCTTTAAACCTACCAATTAACCAATTACCTATGCTAACTATTTTTACCTTAAAATTGATTAAAATTTGAAATTATTTGTTTTGTACCGACTTCATCATGTTAAAAATCTATTTATTTAATAGTTTCAATAGACTAAACACGCTGATTTTTTAAACTACTCATATCGTCAATAAGCTAACCCTCAAATGTCTCGTCACTTTAATGAGTGTCTCTGGCGTTAAAGTATTAAGTAGTAATATGTAGTAAGAAATTCGAATAATAATAATTATGTATTAGCTTTGAGCTTGCGGAAATTTCGTTCCACCTACTGTGATTGCATTTATTAAAATGGTAGGTATTTATTGAAATTATTTCGGTAGACTTCTGTACGTAGGTGTAGAATACAACTAGCAAATTGCAATTGTTTTCACTTTATTTTATCTGAACAAATAGGAAGGTTTGTAGTTACGAAATTAGGGGAGGGGTATATTTGGGGTAGCGGTAATCCAACATTTATTAAACCCCCGGGGTAATCTGTCATCACCAGCAATCGAACTTCCCCATAGGTAGCCCGGAAATGAATAGCAGGCGTTTAATTTCCTTTTCCATTGCAGAATTGGTACCTATTTGTGAAAATATAAAAGTTTAGGTACCTAATCGATTTATGTACGTGTATTGTTTGTGATGACTTGAAGAAGTAGGTACCTTCTGCTGTGACTGTTATTTATTAAGTGTAGGTATTTTGTAAGGTACTAGATTGTTGTGTTTTTTATGGTAATAAAATTTACTTCTATGACATTATTTTTTAACCAATTAATAATAAACCTGTGAGTTTTGTCACAATAATATGAAATATCTTGACCGAGACACCGTATGCTGCCACCGTCACGAGTCGCTTCGCTGTGCAATGCCTCGTTTCGCGCTACAAATCTCTCAGTGCTGATTGGTTGTTGTGGTGGCGTGATGTACGAAGCCGGTCGTGTGCGATAGCGGCGGGGCTCCCGCGCCGGTGCTGCCATCACGCGATGTACAAATACTCACGATGACGTAGCATAACCGCACGCTTGCAAGTCGCGCCACGCGTTATCCAACGCCTACTAATCGTGAAGGTCACCGCACTAATCTTAGTAATGGAATTTAACTATCTACTGCCAAATCCGTAAACAATAACACCATATACTGCTACAGTCCTTTTTTGTTTAATTCTATATAGGTAGGTACAAACCTTTATAATTCTTCATTTTTTTTTGGTCGACTTTCTAATATTTACTTATCGAAATTGAAGTAGGTACCTAGACGGGTACTTAAATCTTTATTTAGATCTTAATTTTTAATAAGTATTGGAAAGTAACAATATACAGGATTGAATTTTGTAATGCCACCAGAAGGGACAGTACTCTTAATACCATAGATAAAAATTTTTACTCAAAGAAAACATTCCTTTATTTTTGAATAGAAAGAAAACTGCAAAGACTTTTGAAAATTCGCTTGTCACATCCGGGAATCGAACCGACTAAAATCTTTAAAAATTACAGCTTGTACTTTTATTGCAAGCGAGTTTTTGAAAATCTTGGAATGCAGTTTTCTTTCTATTCAAAAATAAAGGAATGTTATCTTTGAGTAAAAATTTAAAGAAAAGATAGAAAGAATTAATAAATATTACCTACATTATAATATAAATAAAACTGTCAGACAGTGTAGGGTTAAAATTATAGGGTAGATAAGTAAAATATTTTTTGCTACGGGTACTCCACTGAATTAGTTACGTATTTAAATTATCAGAAATACCTACTTAAAAACAACAAAATTATTTGTACTTACCTACTTTTATTTTATTTTTATTGCCAATAAACAAGGGTGATATTGGCGTACCTAATGGTTAACCTTAAATAAAAACGATTTATTAGGCGATTTTATCTGACTACTTGGAGCTTCCCGCAGCGCGGTTACACCCGCGTCGTTAGTTACTGCTCAGTTCCCGTCGCCAATAGCGTGATGTTACCTATCATGTAAATCTTCAAGAACTGGGCTATCATTATGCAGAAAGAATTATTCAAATTCGACTGGTAGTGCCAGAGATTAGCGCATTTAATTAAACAAACAATCAAACAAGCAAACTATTTCACTGCTTTAAATAATAGTAATAGATGAAATACATATCCTATTATTACTTATTTATTGAATGAAACCGCAAAGGCTTACGTTACGGGATATTAGGAAAGTGTGTTTGTAAAATTGAATTTTTTTACTATAGTCTAAAGCCTTACAGCAATAGACAGCTTTTACAATTTTACAATGTTTATTAGAGGCCGCAGCAAAGACAAAACATTAGTGTTCTAAGAACTCTTGAGTTATCAAACCCAAAAATGAAAATTGAAGAGTACGAATAAGTGCTTTAAACTGGTTTAGCTGAATATATTTAACTTCGTATAGAACGAGTTTAGTTTTAGGGCAGCGTTTTAGTGTAGTTTTTTATTCACTAATAAGTAAATCCTAATACGGCTAAAAGATAAGTAACTAAAATTAGAGCATCTTAAATTTCAAAGTCAAACGGAAGTTGTTATCTTATTTTTAAACGTGTGTAGAGTCTTGACTCTTGTCATATCTACTTTTGGGATATAATAAATTGATGACAATAACAAAGACAACGATTAGGAGTCGTCTGCGCTATTAGGTAGTAGGTTTTAAGAATTTTCGACTCATTTAAACCATCCAACATTTGCATATTTCGTTTGGTTATCATTAGATACCTATGTATTAAGATTTAGGGCTGTTCCTAATAAGCCAAAGTACTTCGAGCCTTGGAATCTTGTGTGCTATTTATAATACGAGTAAATACCTAATAATTTAAATGTAGGACAAACGATAAACTACACATTGATCAAATTTAATGTTTAATTAAACGAATCAAATACTTACCTACTTAATTATAAACGCCTCCTTACGTGTTATTTATAAAAAAACGTCTGCATAATGCTCACCACCTCTGTGAAGGTAATCACTGTAATCTTTAACACTAGGTAGGTACCTTCTAATTGATACTATGACGTCACAACTTTTATAATAAATTTATCACGTACAAATAAATTAAGTAAGTAGGTACTTACTTACTCTTTTTTTTAATGTCGCAATTCGGATATTGTTTAGTGTAGGTAATACATAATCCTCTTAATTATAAATAAACAATTAGTTGTTTTTCGCCTCGCTTTCAGAATATTGTTCTAATGTAGTAAGGATAATTAACTAAATCTTTAGTCGTATGTTTAGCGCTTGACCGTGATCGGCCTTGAACGAGAACTTCGGGTGATCTCATACGATCACATCGGTTTTTATCATCAGGAAATATTATGAACGTTTATAATAATAAGTAACAACCCGTCCAAATATAGTTATTTGCAATAAAATTAATATTTAAGTATGAAATTTTTACTATGGTTGCATTGTTTAATGTCAATTTATTATGGAAGCTGTTCGTCAATTTAATTACATGTGTGAAACACAAAATGTGTAAGTAAAAATACTTACGTGTTACCAAAAAAATATCCAAACAAATATAGGTATTATGTCAGTGTATTAAGTAATAATCTTTATTTTATTGTCTGTAAAAACAATTACAAACGATATCCATTAAATTTCTTGAAAACATTTTGGTCACCTTGAATTTTGTACCTAACAATTTATTGTTACGTTCTCAGTACAAGTGTACACGTATACTACCATTCATTATTATTATTCATAAACACGAAAGTAACCGCCCGATAGGTTTCACGCCAAAAAAATATTATCTATATATTTGGCATTTATGTAGCTAAATTTTTGGATAAGGTTACTAGGCTACTTGACTAGGTTGCATTCACCTGCATTCGATATTCGCGGGTTAAACGATAGACGCGGCTATAAAATCCATAAAAGTAAAAACGATATAACGGACGCTTGAATAGACAGGGGTCTTGAATAAATAAACCATGGGGCAAACAATAGGGACCGTGTAATAAAAGAAATGATTTATTGAGGTGTCAAAATGATACGGACCTTTAGACAGAGAGACAACACACATGATATTTTTTTATTAACGGATAACCGTTGGTACATTTATTATACATAGGTAGGTACATATAAATGTACCTACCTATGTATAATAAATGTACCATACGTTTTAGTTATATTGTGCTTTTTCGAATTTATATGAAGGTATATCAGCGTATAAAAAAAAACCGCCTTCGAACAGGGAGGAAACTAAAAAATAAAAAATAAATTTACTTAACACAAGTAATTCGTATTTTGATTTAGTTAATCAGAAATAATTAAATAAATATTTTATATACCTAACTTGAAGTCGCTGCCAAGTAAAACAATAACTAGGTATAGGTACTATCAATCATAATTTGCTATTGTAGTTATGATTCTTGTAGTATTTACTTGACAGTCTCGACACCAACTTACAATAATAAAACTTGACGGAATAACCCAATGTAATCTAATCCGCCACGAGGATCAAACTCGACACCGTAGGCGATGATATCGAGTTAGAACATAGTTAGGATGCGGGCGATTTTGAATGTACCAAAATGAGAAAAGTGGTAGGAATCGTTGTCGTTCTCAGCGTCAGGGTTTCGGATCTTTGAACATTCTGTAGAACATCAAGGTATATGTATTGTCGAAACGTTCCTACTTATTAATCCTACTAATCTTACTAATTTTATAAATGCGAAAGTTTGTGTGTAGGTATGTGTGTGAGTAGGTATGTGTATGTGTATGTATGTGTGTGTGTTTGTTGCCACTAATGAAAATTGGTATGTAGGTACATAGATTCGGTGCCGAAAAAGTACATACGATACTTTTTTACCGAAAATCGGTCTGGTTCCGAGTAAAAGTAATCACACACTCAATTTTCGCGCGGTCGAACAGGCAGGGCGCAGCTAGTTATTAATAAAAAAAAATCTAATTACTTTGTAAAAGTTGTAGAACATTGCAAATACGAAAATCAACATTTACGTAGCTACAAAAACTTATAAACTTGTTTCACTCAAAAACTACATTCAATGCAGTTTTAAATTTACCGTTTTAATCTGTAATTTAATTAGTTTATTATCATTTTTTTACTTCCTTTAGGTTATTATTAAGCCTCTTCGGCGATAAGTAGAAGTACCCATTTTATTGCATTATTTATTTTTTAATTATCCCATTAATTAGACGTTACACATTTTTTTGTGTTAACAAAACCTCGAGTACCTTCGTGCTACAAAAAGTATTAAATTCAAACGCATGAAAAATTCTACAATAGTTTAGTGCTTACATTGCATGTACGCTTGATTTAATATCTTCCTTCTGCCAAGTCCTTTCGTGAGTCGTAGTATTTTATGATAATTGGATCGAGTTTAATAGCAATTTAATCGATTATCCTAACTGGTGTTTGTCTCGTCGCATTGTACACATTGTGTATTATATATTGCTATACATTGTAGTTTTTTTTTAATATATTTAACGCTAGAGGTCCTCGCTTCGTTTCGGTATCAAAAGTTTAATTCGATCTCACAACAAACTCCTACGGAAAATATCATAGCAAAATTGAGCCGGTAGTAGATCCACGCTGGTTTCAGCTTGAATGGGTCGGATCGTCCGGGGAAGTACTATCCTCTCATAGAAGATCGACGTAAGAGTAGTAGTATCTTTACTACTGCGTTTCGCTCGGTGAGTGAGAGCGCCGGAGGCCCAATTTCCCCCTTTTCCTCTTTCCTCACTTCCCTCATTCCCTTCCCCTAACCCCATTCCCAGCCGCCATAGTGGAGGCCACCATACCAGCAGTTTAAGAAGATGGTATGGTGGCCACCACTTCTAGATTCTACTGACTGCTTACCATCAGGCGGAGTGGAGTCACTTTGGTAGGATAATATAAAAAAAATAGTGTCGTATTGCATCTTTTATATTGGCGAAGGCGCTTAAAATATTAAAATTCTAAAAATTACTGAAAATAATATTTTAAACATATAAAAATATAGCCTTACCCGCTGAATTTATTGATTTCTAGAGATAAAAGAATTTTCAAATCGGTATCGTACATTTTTAGTTAAATCGTTGCAAACAAACGAACATACAAAAAATCAAATGTTTTCTCTTTATAATATTAGTTTAGATTGTTTGATGGTTTTTAAATATACTTGTACTTGGGCTGTATTTGAAGTTAATAAAAAAGAGAGTCAATGTGCGATATTAGGAACTCTGAACTTTATTATTTTAAATTTTCTCTTCTTAAAATTGAGCCAAGTATAATTTCTTTACAGATCAATTAAAGAAAAATAGTATCATCATTACCTAGGTACCTACTTATTTAATGTTTGTTACTTGTTAATAATAATAGAGATGATACTACGTGAAGTGGCCAATATTTTTTATTTATTTAGTTTATCGGGTAAAGTTAAGTATAAACCAAGTTTGCAAACCACACCCTGTCCTCATAACTAAAGGTGTTGATAGACAAGATTAAAATTATTTATTTCATCAGTCGTTTTGTTACACAATATGTTCACGTTAGTTTCCAGGTATAGATACTACCTATAAATAATTGTGTTCTGTTTAGACTGTATAAATTATTTTATTTTTAGTTATCATTGTAAACGCCCTAAATGAAATTTATAAGCAATATGCTGTCATTTAACAATACAAGGCTATTGAAATATTTGTAAAACTTTTAACAAGTTTTAATCAGTGAATGACCCATGAAAATACACATGACATACTTAGATTTTAGTTGGCACACTCGTGAAAACACCATAGAACAGACGCGTAAACCCTCATACAAGAGGGTTTACTCATATAGACAAGAGTATATTTTTAAAATATAGCCTCGAATAATTGATTAATTTAAAAAAAACAACGAAATATGGCACTAAATTGCGACGTTGCTACTCATGACGCGTAAACGCTCTTGAATATTTTTAATTTTGCATCAAGCATTGTAAAATAAATAATCGAAAGTGTAGCAGTAGAAAATATAATTGCTAATGGCGATCTTTTCTAGATAAATGTTGTAAGTGATATTTTTATTGTTGCCTAAACTTCTAGGTACTTACTTACACTTACATGTAGTACGTACTTACGCTAGTTTCAGCATGGATGGGCCATGGATGGATCGACTGGGGAATTAGTACCACAGATTACTATAGGCCGGTAGGACCAGTGGCGTGCACTTCATATAAGCAGAAAAGCACTCCTACCTTAATAATTGTCTGAAATCACAATTTTAGTAACATAATTAAATAATGCCTACTCTGTCGAAAATCTATAATGCCTACCCAGTTAAATATCTCTGTGCACGCCACCGGGTAGGACCCTCTCATAAAAGACCGACGTAAGGGTAGTAGTATTCGTACTATTGCGTTAAGTTCGATAAGTGAAATCGCCGGAGGCCCAATTTCTCTCTTTGCCCTTTTCCTTACCTCCCTCAATCCCTTCACATATGAATCAGAGTCAGCAGTTGAACATACCTGAGATTCCTACGTTCGCAAATGGTTTAAGTATGTCATACAATTACCCCATTTATCAAGTCGTATTTAGACCAAAACTTTTACTTATACATTTAGTTACTATTCTAAAAGTTTAATTAAGAGATGGATGTGGAATTCTTTTGTGAATTTCACGGAGTTGTACTATCAGACTGGCCTGTGCCTGACCATTGTAAGGATGAATTTTGTGTGCAGTGACACCGACTACCGACGGCTAACTTGGGTAACGAACAAAGTCGCGCGGGTAGTACAGCTAGTACAGAATATGTACATATTCTGTACTAGCTGTTACCCGCGCGACTTTGTTCGTGTGAAAATTCAGATGTGTGTCTGTATGAGAGTATTGCCTGCCTCATCTCATGGAAATCGTAGTAATCGTACATTGTATCAGTAATAATCAGTACGATCCATCTCTATGGCGAATCCCATCTAAATCTATTCACCCGCTACCACTAAAACTGACACAATAATAAGGGTAGTTTCTAAATATAAAAATATGGTGCGTATTCAATTTTAGTAATGAGTATAATTATGTTAGTTTGGCTTTAAAAATAAAAGGTTTTCTATACAAACTTACACCCCTATTTCACGCCATTGAAAAAAAAAATAGGTGACTAAATTTCAATTTCTTTAAATAATGAGTATTTTCTAGTAACTTGGAAATCCTATTATCAAAAACCCCATGCAAAATTTGAGTCTACTAGCCCTTGTATTTTTTGAGATTTCTTGATGAGCGAGTGAGTGAGTGAGTGACCTTTCTTTTTTATATTATAAAGATATACGAGGCACGTACACGCACGGAAATTAACTCGTTAACTCGTTCTCGTCACGCATCCCTTTTAATATCTGTATATGTAATTCAAGTTTTGCAGTCATAATGTCAAGTTTCTACATTTAACTGAAGACTACACACCTAGAATATAAACCTAATGAAAGGATTGTGTCTAATCGTATCTCGGACAACAGACGCGCACTATTGACGTACCTGGTTTACTAGCGTCAGTATAATTTAATTTGTCACTCACTACAGCCAATTAAAACCAACTGGATGGAAAGGAAGCACTCGAAACAGTACCAGTAAACAGTGATAAAAAAAGACAGTATAAAGTTATTTTGATCTTTTAAAACTTTTTCACTCAGCTGAAGTGCTTAAATATAAATTCATTCACAGCACTTCTACCTGCTTTGTTTTCTACGAAATCTTTGAGACAAAGTTTGGGTGATTTATTTATTGGTAGAAAATTTGCCCAAATTTATAATTATTATAACTATACTTCGTGCTCGATCGACTGAGAATAATTAGGTCATTGCCAGATTGCCACCTAAAACAAACTTGAAGTAAAAGCGAGTAAAACCAAAAAAAAATATTACAAAGTTAATTAAAATGATAATAATTCTACAATGTTACATAATACTAGAAACATGGACTGGTTTATGTATCTACATATATCTCTAGGTTATTCTCGACACATTATTGTTCTGTGTTAATAGAACAATAATAAGTATTATTCTTCTATCTTGTAATTTTAGTATAAGTACTCGTAAGTCGTATGTTATTAAATAACTTACGACTTACGAGTACTCATAATAAACATTTTTCACACTTTACAAATTTTGTAAAGTGTGAAAAATGTTTACAACTCCAAAGAAACCGACCGAAAGGTCAATGTCCTTTATTCTCTATTGATTGAGTATGAATGAGGTTTAGAATTGTAACAACAAAACATACGACCCGAATTGATAACCTCCTCCTTTTTGAAGTCGGTTAACAATCAACCTAGTCCACGGTATCAACGGTCAACCGATCGTCAGGTGTGCGCTTCTGCGTATTGCTAATTACCTACGTATCAGATTCCCCACATTGTATCAGGAATCATACTACCATCAGTTTTGGTTTCCGAGAGCAGTTTCCGTTCACATACGAAACAATCGTAGGAGTTAAGCTTTGACTCACGTTAATAAGTTAATTTTTATAGACACCATGACGTCCTCGGAATATTTAACGTCATCGTCATCGTTTGGGTCTTTGAACTTTACAATTTCATTTTTTGCTCATGCAGTGTGACCAAATATATTAATAACGTACGGTAGTAGATCCACGCTGATTCGAGCATGAATGGGCCGGATCGTCCAGTAAAGTACTACCCTCTCATAGAAGGTCGACTTAAGTGTAGTAGTATCCGTACTACTGCGTTTCGTTCTGTGAGTGAGAGCGCCGCGATTCCCTTCCCACCATACCAGCAGTTTAAGACGATGGCTTTTGGTATAGTGGCCGCCACTTCTGGATTCCACTGACTGCTTACCATCAGACGGGGTGAAATCACTTTGGTAGACTATAATATAAAAAAAAATTACTTTATAAAACTTTCATGCGGAAATTTTATTTATTACGGACATTGATACAATAAACCCAAGATACACACTCACTGGCGCATTCACACGGGATACGTCTTTGACGATTCGGTATAAAACACGATTCGCCTTGACGGATAGATGTTCACATTGAATACGGAATCGTGTTTTTTCACGATTCGTCAAAATATCCGAATTGATGTTCACATGTTGTTTCGTGATTGTGTTCAGTTGAGAGTAACTACCAAAGACAATGGACGTGAATACTTTAATTTTGTACTGGTATTATCGTCGATCTAAAAAAAGAAAAACAAGAAGAATACACTGGGTGCATCCAATTTTAAGGCAAAGACAAAGTGTTGGGGATTTTTATACTTTGATGAGCTCGTTACGAGAAGATGATACCAAATTTTACACTTATTTTAGAATGTCTAAAGATACCTTTGACTTCCTTCTCCAAAGGTTGGATACGGATTTGAGAAAACAGGATACATGTATGAGAAAGGCCATTAGCCCTGAAGAAAAGTTGGCGATAACTATAAGGCAAGAAAAACTAATTATATTATTTATTATTCTTATTTATTGGTTATATTTATGATAATTTAGAACATGTTTTTAGAAATTTGATAGATCCAGATAATCACTTAATTGACTTAGAGCTGTAGATAGTGCCGGTGATGCACTTGGATCATCGCGATGGATCAGCGATGTTCCAGGTTGTAGAGGGGTGGGCGTTTCTGCAGACACTTCTGCATTTACTATCGATGAACTTTCAGGAAGAGGCCGAGTATTATTATTATTAGACGTTCCTCCCGGTGATTCTTGAGGCTTAGTATAATAACCACCACTATTATAGTTGTGATGATGTGAATTGTAATAATTTTGATGCCAATTCGAATAGTTTCGTCCAGTTTTAATACTCTGTATTAGGTTAATGACCCCAGATTGGAATTCCAGTATTTGATCATCATCAAAATGCCGAAGGGATGGCAGAACCCCCTTAAAAAAATTCATGTTACGGTCATCACTTCCAATTGTGTTTAATTGATGATCAACAAGTTTCATCATTTTATCATCCAATACGCTGCCACTATCCATTCTTTTCTTTTTTGATGATGATTCTAAGTGTTTCTCTTTCTGATTTTCTTGTTGATCTGCATTTTCTCTTTGGGCTTCATCTCTTGTATTTGGATTATTGTCATATGTTTCACCTGGCTTAATAATTGGCTTCAAAAAGCTCATCTCTTGATTATATTTGTAGGGCTTAGATTTTGTACCAGACCCAGATTTTTTTGTTTCTTTGTTTTCATCTAATGATTTCCTCCAAGTGTCTCTCAATTGTGTCCACCTTTTCATCACTGAACTTCCTGAAACAATAATTCATAAAACTGTATGAACGGTTTTATAAGAAGATTTTTATTTACATCGCATTATTCCCAATATTACAAAACAACCACAGATGAATATATATATACTAGAAAACAACTGTAATAATAAGGACACGGTTTCGAAACACGTCACGACAAGACGAGCGGTCTGTTGTCGGGCGAATATCTATTCACAAACGCCGTTCGCTGTCCGTCTGTGTATTTATGAATTATTATACATAAATAAAATATACAGGGACCTGATCTGTGGTTGTTTTGTACGGGCTACGCCCCATACGTTTTATAACGGTTTTTGCTTTCGTAAAAAGAGGATGCTTAGTAAGCTGAATTTGTATAATTGAAGAAGCGCTTGAAGAAGTTGTATTTTCATTTAGACTAATCTATCCCACTAGGCAGCCAGTCAAACATATGAAATCGTTTGGGTGCCTAGTGGGAACGCTTATTCTGAATGAAAATACGACTTCTTCATCCCACTAATTTGGTTTTAATGAAATATTTTTTTAGGTATTTGGCGTCAGGACTTTCCTATGAAGATCTTCATTTTAGTTATCGAATTGGCAAATCAACTATTTCCACCATCGTAGTAGAAGTGACGCAAAGTATATGGAATAATTTATATGAAGAATTTATGCCACTTCCTAATAAGGAAGAAGAGTGGTTAAAGATAGCAAGTGGATTTAATGAAAAGGCCAATTTCCCTCACTGCCTTGGAGCAGTTGACGGGAAGCATATTAGGCTTCGAAAGCCGTCAAATAGTGGTTCAGTATATATGAACTACAAAGATTTCTTTTCAATAGTGTTATTAGCAGTCGTAGATTCAGATTATCGATTCGTTTACGTCAGTGTAGGTTCCTATGGAAAAGAATGCGACTCATCAATATTTAAAGAGTCAAGTTTTTGGAAAATGTTGACAGAAGGCCGTTTGAATATACCCGAACCAAGGCCTTTATTTACAGAATCAGAAGTTCAAGTTCCTTACGTAATTATTGGCGACGAGGGATTTGGTTTACACACACATTTATTAAGACCTTTTGGTGGAACGCATCTTGACAGAGGTAAACGAATATTTAATTATCGTTTAACCAGAGCGAGAAGATACGTTGAATGTGCGTTTGGCATTCTAGCAAATAAGTGGAGAATTTTACATAGACCCATAGACCTTAAACGAGAAACAGCTATTTCAGTAGTGAAAGCTTGTACTGTCCTCCACAATTTGATTATAAAAAAGGAGGGAATTGAATTAGAAAAAGAATTTAATTTTGAAAATTTACTACCCCAGGAAGTATCACCGAGTGTCGGAACTGGCAATTCAATGAGAAATGAATTTATGACCTACTTTCTATCAGAAACTGGATCAGTACCATGGCAAGACAACAAAATATAGGCAGTATAGATTTGTATTTAAAATTTTCTCAATAAAAACTTACCAAACAACTGTCGGTCCTTTTGATCCATTTCTTCAAAATCTTCTTTCAAAATTATGCATATTTCCCGCCATGCTGCTGTTTTAGCGGTTTTGTCCTTATAAATTTCCAAAAATTTATTCCATAAAACTGGCCTGTCTTTGATTGCAGCAATCAAAACTTCGCGATTTATTTGTTGGTCATACAATTTTTCTTTTTCTTTTTTCGACATGATTTTATTGAAGCGCAGCGCTACACGTCTTAACAAGTCAAAGGAATGTACTGAATTGAGCGGGCGCGCGGCGGGTGGGGCAGACAGGCGGGCGGAGCAGGCAGGCGCGCGGGGCGCGAGCGCCAATCACGATTCGAGATTTTTAACGAATCGTCATTCTAATGACCGTAGTGACCGACGTATCCGTCTACGTCTTTTTTCACGATTCGTGAAGCGTGTGAACATGGGTATATAAAAAGCATTGCTCCCGTCAAAAAAAATAACGAATCGTTTTAAAACACGATTCGTGAAAAATCACGATTCGTCTTCGTGTGAATGAGCTCTCAGGGGCTTAAAACCGTCTGCATTAAATGAGCGCCTAATTTTAAATTGGGCGCTCATTTCAAAACAGTCTCATCAGTCTCGCTAGACTCGCGTCACTATACACGTTTAAAAGTTTAAAATGCTAAAGTGTTCGTTGAGAAATTGTAAAAAGGATGGGATTTTTATTTTCGATGAGTAAAATACACTCACAGGCACAATTAACCGCCCACCTAGATCAGTCGTCACCCTGTTTGTTTTAATTAACTATGGCTTATCCATCCTTTTACTTTTTGTTAAGTGAATACTCCAGCGATAAATTAAACACTTATACCCTTTTTTCGTCACATATATTTGTATGTATCAAGTATTAGCATTTTCTTTTCCTTGTATATAAGCACGTCTAAGGTCAAGGCCGCCATCGGTGCATTTCAGCTCGAGATGACCGCTATGTAGTGACCAACGTGTTGCGAAATCGGTTTTGCACTGCTACTGAAGCTCGCTCGGGCTCGAGAAATGTTGGCGTAAGTGAGCGGACGATTAAAAAAGACTGGCAGAGAAGAATTTGAAAGCCTTCCGTCCCGTTCGCGCATCGGAATTGCTTCTGCTCGAGAATATGCTGACTGGACTGTAGAGCACTGAAAGAATGTCCTGTTTTCTGATGAGAGCAGAATAGCTCTCGGGGTCCTGATGGACGCCTGCGTGTCTACATAAAGGTGCTACCAGGGTGGGTCAGTAATGGTCTGGAGAGGCATCTCATACGACACTCGTACTGATCTTGTACTGTTCGAAAGAGGCAATGTGAACGCTCAGAGATACGTGGAGGAAGTCCTGCAAGACAACATGATACCTTCCGCACCATTTGTTGGGGACAATTTTCATCATTATCGTGCATTAAATAATGCACGTTGTCACACGACACGGTCTGTTGTTCAATATCTTGATGTGGTTGGGATACGACCCTAGATAGGCTCAAGGCGGCTGTGAAAGAGGAGTGGCACAATATCCCACTGCCGGATATTTAAGACGTCGTGAATGGAATGCCAAAACGGCTTCAAGAAGTCATCAGAGCCCGTGGTGGCAACACCCGCTGATAAAATTTGAATAGCATAAAAATATTATACCCCTTTTTATAGAATTTTTATAGTGTTGAATTTTCTGTAAGTTTTTAACAAAATGTTTTTTTTTTGTATATATTTTTGCATGTTTTTTAATGATTTCTTTTTTAACTCCTTGAAGGTTGCTTTAAATGCACCTTTATTTCAAATATGCTTCAAATTAAAAACTTTCTACAAATTGAAAGAAATACGAGGTTAGTGGTTAATTGTGCCTGTGATTGTAGTTTATAACTACACTAGCGACCCACCCCGGCTTTGCCCGGGTGCAATGCTGATACCATATTTAATATCAGCATTGCCCGTGGGAAGAAAAACAAATGCTGTGAACGTTGTATTTAAACATTCTGTAGTATAATTAATTTTACTACCGAATGCCGGCCCCCTGCCGCTATATCCCTCCCTACATTTTAAATCTGTCATATCTTCGAAAATATTCATTTAAATTACATGCTGCAAAGAACCATATTGATCTACATTAAATGCACAACGTATTTTAGGTTCTTAATTTGATAAGGATTAATGCTATATTACTTAAAATCGCTTCGAAAATAAGACATTATTCCTCGTAAAAAGTAAAGGATAAAAAATGGTTATTGTGGGTTATCCCTTAGAGATAGACATACAATCGCGGACCTTTTTAAGATGTACAAAACTGTAGTACATTATTTTGATCTATCTTGTAGGGTTTAGCCAGCATTGCAATGTAAGTGCAAAAATCATTAAAAACATCTAAATGTATCAGTGTTTCTCTACTATATTATCCATGTAATATACATATAAACCTTCCTCTTGAATCACTCTATCTATTAAAAAAATCCGCATTAAAATCCGTTGCGTAGTTTTAAAGATCTAAGCATACATTATGGACAGACAGCGGGAATCGACTTTGTTTTATACTATGTAGTGATAAGTATAATTGGTGACAGTTTCGAGTGTTACTTTTGTTCGAGACTGTGCATTTTGGGTTTATTGTATACCTATCAATGATTACGGAGATTTTTTTGAACAACTCTAAATTATTTTAGTACCTAAGTAGTTTTGTAGATTTTCGATTTATCAGCCAAGTTTCTTGTTCAAATTGTCTTTCTTAACGTTAAAAATAAATTGTCTTATTAGCAAAGTAATAAAATTAGATAATCGCCGACGAATGTGTAAATATTTTGTAACCTAGAGTAAAAATAATTTGGGCGTGGCGACGACCGTACTCTTCTCAGCTGTAGCAGTAGATCAGACAGACTTCACCATTAGCGTCATCAAGTGTCGTCTCGAAATCACATTACCATTTGATTTGATTATTATTTGGTTTGTAGTTTTAATGGGTTGCGCGTTGTAGTTACTTTTTGCAACAAGTTTCTCAAAAAGAAACACAGATATCTATTCACCTTGCACACACAGTCGACAGTCAACAGCTATTCGTCAGCTGTTTGCTTGCCCGCATTACTAAATAAATAGGTAGGAGCACAATCACATTATGTCGCTGTCGGTGGCCCAACGTTATAACTTCAACTGACAATGCTTTTGCAATGGTCAAATTAATATTTGGAAGAAGGTCTCCTAACTTACAGAAGACTGCAGCTAAATAATAATATAGAGTTTCTGTTGATGAATATTCAGAACAAATTAGACTTGCTACCTTATTCCTAACCGTTCGTAAAGTTTACGCTTTGACGATTAGAAAATACTGAACTGAAATTCGAAAACACTTTATAGGTTCTATCGAAAACGCACAAAGTTTTCGTTTCAGTCGATAGAAATGTCAAGATTTTTTGTTTTCGGATTCCCGATTAGCGTCTATGCATCCAAACCTTTCCTTTTGAGTTTGAAATAAGGCAGTTGGTCTTTTATGCAGCCACAACGACATTTATATTATATTTCTATTTTGCGTTCTTCCAAGGGCTTCTTCGACTCCTTCTTATTATTAATAATATAACAATGTTATTTAACTTTATCTATTTATTTTTAGGTGTGCTAGGCGACGTCAAAACTGAATTCCAGATTGGAGATGACAGCGCGGGGCTATTACAAACGGTGTTCGTCATCGCGTACATGCTGTTCGCGCCATTATTCGGGTACCTCGGAGACAGGTACTCGAGGCGCGCTATCATGGCATTTGGCGTGGGACTATGGAGCCTTACCACCTTCTGCGGCTCCTTGATAACTGTAAATATGATTTTGTTACACTTATGTATTTATTTATGCATCACAGTGGTAGCTAAAGTCATACACGAAATATTTCACTGTTCTGCATATATGGGTCGAAACGTAGATAGGTATTTACTTATTCTTGCTATAGTATTTGCTATGGTTATCGGTCAGTGAGGTAGACTGCCAATGGTCCAGTTGCCTTCACTTTGTGTTTTCACTTAGAGGAAGAAATTGAAATGATAGAAGAATAGTAGTTTTCCTGCTGTGTTGTTAGGCTACGGTAACTAATCAACATCATGTAGCCCGTATTGTGGTTATCCAACTAACTGCTATACTACCTACTCTGAATTTTTGCTTGTAAGAAAAATGCTTTTCTTTTTGAGCTGGTGACCTGTGAACGGTGAGAACGGCTCCATTGATGCTTTCAACTAGTTAAAAATCTATAGTGTAACAATAAACCTATTAGTAGGTACTGTATATAGTTCTTAAGTGTCAGTTAGGTATGTTAATCGCCTAACAAGTCTATTTAAAAAAATACTTGTATATGTTGAATAAAGTGAGTACTTACCTAAACATATTATATTGGTTCCTTCGTTTTATTATTTTTAGTTTTACTTACTTAATCTTTAAATTATCTGACTAATGCGCGTATTTCACCTGACTAAATTCAGACGTCTAAATGATAGAGTTACTAAATTCAGTTAAGTGAAATAGCACTTATAAAGTTCCTAAATGCTATTTCACTTGACTGAATTCAGTTACTAAATCATTTTGACGTCTGAATTTAGTCAGGCGTAATACACACTTAAATTTTTTTTTTGTTTTTTTAGAATTTCACACTATTTGCGATATTCCGTGGTCTGGTGGGCATTGGCGAGGCGTCGTATTCTACTATCGCACCTACCATAATTAGCGACTTGTTCGTTGGCAATGTACGCTCGAAGATGCTTGCTTTCTTTTACTTCGCTATACCCGTGGGCAGGTAAGCTTTATAAAAAAATACTTTGTCAATCTACGGCAGATTTGCCTACCTACCAATAATACTTGAAATAATAAAATGTTCTGCACTGTTGACAAGAACAATAGAAATTCTAAAATGTAATTCAGCTCATCTGTCACACCTACATCGTAAACCGCTGAAATGTTTTTGATATATTTTCGTGACACTATGACATCCAGGACTGACATGATTTTATGAACGAAAAGCGCGATGTAATATGTATTTCTACACAATCACTCTTTTTATTCTAGTGGTCTCGGTTATATCGTCGGATCGGTCACCGGGGCTGCTGCTGGGGACTGGCGATATGGTCTTAGGGTAACGCCTATTCTTGGTGCAATTGCCGTAGCACTCATTCTGTTCGTCATGAATGATCCCAAACGCGGCCACGCCGAAGAAAGTAACATACAGCCGACATCATACAAGGATGATCTCCGAAGTCTTGTTAGAAAGTAAGGATTTTTTATATTTCTTTTGTCCCTAAAGCAATATTCACTGCCTGTTCTTTCACAAATAATAAAGCAGTAAACTTTTGTCGATCCCTGTTTGTGGTCCTGACATAATAATATGTGGCTGTTTTCATGATTTAATTTATCCTAAAAACTGTACGAGAATTCTCTCTGATAAGAATCCCCCAATTTTATAAATAAATACTGATTAATACTAATATATATAGTGTAGTAATTAAGCATTATACTTACCTGGTTTCTGTATGAATAATGGTATTATAAATAAAATATCTGCCCATATCAAATGTCTATTAGTAGCTCTGACCAAACTAAGACTCTTACTCACCAGCAGGTCAAACTCACGCTTGTTGTCAACTTTGTCACCCAAACGCGTATTTTTTAAATTACAAATCTGTTATTTTCTCTCGCAATTCTATTCATACTTCACTAGCTACTCCGATATCACTGTATTCAGGAAGTAGCTGTAACAGAAATAATAACATAAGTGTTTTAATTTTGGACCGTATGATTAAAGTTCCGTCTGGCAATTGCCTAAAGTTTAAATATGGGGTTTGAGTATAGGTATGCGTGCGGTGTCTGGTATGATCAAATTGTACGGCGGTACCTAATATAAAACAAAAATTGTTGTATAGATTACATTTTGTTTAAATTTAAAGCACGTCTGCGACTCTCTCTGGATTCCTAAAACATAAAAATATGAATGGAACCATATGTTGTCTGATAGAATCGCTCTTAGCGATAAGTGACTTGTAGTATTTTTTTAAAAGCCACCTTTCTACCCTTATTCTCTCTTAATCTAAATACTAAATACTAAAAATTAACAATTTCCAGTCCATCATTTATGCTGTCGACGCTCGCGTTCACTTGCGTAGCGTTCGTAACAGGCGCTCTGGCGTGGTGGGGACCGCAGTTCATCTACCTAGGTCTTTCCCTACAACCTGATGTTAACATGACTATTGAAAGGTAAGTTTATATACTAAGGTTGAAGCGGCGCGAGGCTGCGGCGAGAGGAGAAACTGAGAATTATTAACCAATAGGCATTACTGTTTCATATTTCTCCGTTCAGTCGGCAGCCTCGCTTCGTTTGTATGGACAGGCAGCCTAAATCATACAAAATTTGTAGGCAAGTATTCTGAGCCCAAAGTAAAAAGTGATGTCGAGTTCTAAATATACCAGAGCAGATATTTGGAGTCTTTTGTTGTCCAGGAGTCCTACCACCACCTCTCATAGCAGTATTATTTTAATCTTACTTTGTGTTTTGTCTTTCCCTTTTGTACCATTAAAAACAAAGTTCTGTCTCTTTTCACTAGGGCCACAGAATCATATAGGCTTACACATTAGTAGGACATTAAGAGATTTGGCGTTGGTAAGCAATAATCTACATATTTCATGTGGAAACTGCAAAACTTATGTCAAAGAAACTGATTTAAATAAAGAGAAAAGTATTAGGTACATTGTTTTAAGATTAAAGTTCGATTGAAACTGATAAAGCTATTTATATGGTATGACTTATGAACTTTGATCACTAGGGACATTGGCTTTTTAAGATGGAACATAATGATAGGAATAACACAAGCAGTAATTATATAAAGATGTGAACGATTTCGCTCGGTCATTATTATAGACAGCTCAATCCTGCAAGCGCGTAAGAGTTGGACGGGAGCTAGCTGAGTTTAATAAACATTTTCAACAAAGAGCACTAGATTTAACCGACTACTACTATGTAAGTGCCGAGTGGCAGCGGGCAGATGTACGGCGCCCGTGTACAAGTACAAGGTACAGCTTGCGTGTGTAGCGTGTCGTACAAGTTCGGGCTGGTGGGCATGCTGGCGGGCGCGCTGGGCGTGCCGCTGGGCGCGGCGGCGGCGCAGCGCCTGCGGCCGCGCGCGGCGGACTGCGACCCGCTCATCTGCGGGTTCGCGCTGCTCGTGTCCACGCCGCTCGTCTACTTCGCGCTCGTCAGCGTCGCCTCCTACGTCGGACTCACATATTTCCTCATATTCTTCGGCATGCTATCCCTCAACATGACCTGGTCCATTGTGGCCGATATCGTACTGGTGAGCCTTTTCTGACTTTTTCGGGGACCCCGAGACAGTTAACCTAAACCGATTCGACGTCTCGGGGACCTCGCGCTCGATGCCCGTCGGTGCATCCGAGCTAGTTAAAGCAGAAAACGGTCGCCGGCTCGAATGCGCTCCGGAGAAAATATTCCAATGAGATGACGCGACCGACCGCCGCCGCTTTGTTTTAACGCAATCGTACGGGCAATTTTACTTTACATTATCACATCATAACGCTATCTAAGTGCATAATTTATTAGGCGCTTTATCATGTCGATTACATTAACCGATAATATATTTATTTTGAATACAATAAGCGAGCATGAAACGCGAATCGAATCCATCGTAACTGATTTTTTGTTAAGATATATATTTTAGCATGTTATAGTATTATGATTATGTTCCATACCTAGTATAAGATTTCGGTATAATGTATGCAACCGTCGCCGCGCGCATGCCTCGACTCGACGCTGACTGTGTCCGTGTGCACGAAGGGTGTCGCTAGTGTTCGGCGTGGTGACGATGTCGGCGGGGCTGCTGGGCGTGCCGCTGGGCACGTGGGTGGGCGCGGCGCTGGTCCGCCGCTTCCCGCGCGCGCACCCGCTGCTGTGCGCCTCGGGGCTGCTGCTGTCGGCGCCCGCCATGACGCTGGCCATGGTGCTCACGCAGGGCTACTTCTACGCACCCCTGCTACTCGTGTTTTTCGCACAGATCACTCTGAATCTCAACTGGGCAATAGTGGCCGATATGTCGCTGGTAAGAGACTCCTTCCGCGGGGACGTTCCTGCTACACTACCGATTGTGCGCTCCTCTCGTGCCAGAATCGACAGTGTTCGGGCGCCGTCCGGCTGGATTTTATTTTTTTGTTTATTGTCGATAGATGTTCGTTACTTTGAATTTAGTTATGTTGTTTTTATTGGTTATAAGTATTTTGTTATGGTTTGCGTGCATGCGTAATTTTGCATGATTTCAATTTTTTTTAATATTTATATATTGCTTGGTATGCGCTGCTTATTAGAATCAGTCACTCACTAGCACATATTGACGGTTCACCATTGCCTAGTCGTGACGATTGTAACTATTTTCGGAACTTTATTCTCATTGGAATATTTTTAACATTCGAGCTAGGTGGACCGATTTCAATTTGTGTAAAAGCGCCATCTGTTGAATGTAGCATGCAACGTCTTAAACATTTGATTTCATTATGTGTACTGCATTGCGTAGTTAATTAAAATTGCAATAGATGGCGCTTATATATGTTTTTAGTTTATTAATTGTTTCAGCATATTTTCGGTATTTTAAGTGTCTATCTAATAAGCCTCGTGTGGCTGAAAGTTTATATAAAAACTGAATAGCCACACTTTTGTCTACAGTCATATAAGATTTTCACTTTAAATTCAAATTTGATTTAGTAATGACAACATTATGATGTCAAGTAACTGTAGGAGCTGTAGATATAACTTAGAACTGCAGAATTATTTTATGGACCAATATTACTTTTTAATTTATATAGCAAAAAGCAGGGTGGCTCGATTCAAGTATCAAGACTGTGTGTCTGTATTGAATTGAAAAACACAATAACATCAAACATAATCTTGGTTGAGAATGCATGCTTATTACAAGTAGGTACTTATTAGATAATTTTGTAAAATGGAGGTAATAGTTGTTCGTTTGTATTTTTTAGCAAATTGGAACAAACTAAATGTGGTAATTGGGTATAATTCCAGTAGTTGTCATATTGATATAATTTAACGATTGCATTTCCATAGAATACATTATTTCGAATATGCTAACTCGTATAGTAATAAATAGTATCTTCCTCAAAATACTTAAGTACCCACCTCATGTGTTTGCTAATATTACCGTTTATATTTACAGTATGTGGTAATACCACCGCGACGATCAACAGCCGAAGCTTTCCAAATATTAATATCGCACATGTTAGGCGATGCTGGAAGTCCTTACTTAGTAGGAGTTGTAAGTAGAACTTAAATATTGATCTTGTAATGTATTAGAATTTTTATTTTGAGCAATTTTCATAGCAAATGCTACCGAAAGCTAGTTACTAGCTTTCGGTAGCTAGGTACTTAGTTTAGTGATTAAAGTGAATACCTCATCATTACAGTTGAGTATCTTGGGTTCCACTCCCAAGAGAATTGTTTTTCAGTGCAAGAGTTTGTTGGTAGAAAGTATACCTACTCAGTAGAAAAAGTTGATTGATCTCTGTCAATCAGCTAATTTGTTATAAGAAGAATAAAAAAAAGTTTAACATTTTCATTTCGCATGTATATTTTTTGCCTTTGTATCGAAAATCAGCAGTATCACCACTAGTTTATCTTTTGTATAAGCATAGAAAAAAATGCATTTTACTTGAAAGCTATGATAATATTTCTCTTTCAGATATCGGAATCATTAAAACGTAAATACTCGCCAGGGGAACAGCCCAGTGCGTTAGTAGAGTTTACGTCACTACAGTATGCTCTATTCGTGACCTGCTTCGTTGAGGTCCTTGGTGGTATATTCTTTTTATTGACAGCGATATACATTGTCAGAGATAAATTAAAAGTCGACAGAGCCATATCTGGTGAGTATTCAATATGTTATTAACATTATGTTGATAGACTTGCTTTGTTTCAAGGGCCAATTCTGCCGTGCTAAGAAAGAAAGTCTTAACTAAACACCAGATACGCAAAAAATATCTTTATACTGTTATCTTTAAGGTTCATTTTTAGAAATGATATCGAATAGTTGCGTGGTTCTTTCTTAGTAAGGCAACATTACTGACACTGACACTTTAAACAGGTGCGATATTATTAAGTTGTTTCTGTAGATAAAATCTATGCTCGGCTCAGTGGAAAAAAGGTATAAGTATACAGTAAATAGAATGTCGCTCAACTTTTAACCTTGACTCTAGTGAAATTAAGATTTTTTTGTAAAACCTAACACCGATTACTCACACTACACTAACATAATCTTTTTCTGATAGCGTATTATGAGACTTGCAGTATTATTCAATAGTATTCAATAGTAGGTAAATTAGTAGTTTTTAGTTATATATTTTGTTTTCTGTGGTTATATCTGATGATTTTAGTTTTCTTTGAAGATCTTTATTTACTTTGCACTTTATTTCGCCTACCAACGCAACAAATTGTGATTTTAGGAGCATATTTTTAACTTCACTTTAGTGGCTATAGTCTAACCACAAAGGTCTTTAAAATAAGTAACCGACAATAAAAGTATATTTGATAAGATTAAATTATGGTAAAGCCCAAAGCAACCCCCAAGGTTGAAATGCTCAGGCTTATTAAAAAACAGCCTTAAAGAGTTCTTCTAAGTACCTATCTAAGAATAAAATGTTACGACTTTTTGCGTTGGTATACTGTTTGCACTGTTTAGTTATTAGACTATGCTTACTTTTGATCAAGTATTACGGATCTATTCGTATTGTTTCAGTTGCTTCATACAAAATTATGTAGTGATTAGGTGAGTTGTAGCTCAGTAAAAGTCGGGCTTTATGTTGTTAACAATAGCTTATTATCTTGGGGAACATTACTGTTTGTCGGTATATTAAGAATTAATAATCACGATACGTTTTTTGTTATTATAGAGGCTGAGGCACAAAGTACGGAACCATCATATATTGCTGCTCAAGAAGACGTAGGGTCAGAAGGATAGTGGAATGACACTTTTCTTGTGGACTATTATAGTGGTGATATGAAAGTGTCCTGTGAAATACACTATCATAAGGGTAGTTTGTTCCAGTCAAATAACTATTGTATGTTGAGACTGTTTCAATTATTCATAGGGTTATGTCTACGGTATGCGATGCAACTACAAAGAACAAAGTGTACCTATTCATTTTTAATGCAAGTAGTTGTATGTAATACTTTCTAAAGTAAGTAGTTATTTCTGGATCAGATACTTAATGGAGTGTTATAAAATATAGTGATTTTATTGCAACACAATTATTTTAGAAGACTGAATTATAAGGCATATTTCTAAAAGAGAGGGATGGAATAATGTTAAATTTTAATAAAAATATAGTGTGAATGTAAGTATTTATAATTTAGGCATCACAGTACCTCTTGTTACCTGCATTATTTAGATATGCCTGTAAAAATGTATAAAATCTTTGTAATAAGCTTTCTTAGAAAACAGTCCAGTTGTAATAGTGAAACGAATAATGCAATTTCATAAATGCATCTGTTGTCAATTGTGTTGATGTATACAAGTTTATTTTTGATATATACTAAATTAGAAATTATTTAGGCTCGAATCACTAAATATAGCTTTCTGATATGATACTGTGTGTAATATATTTTTTGTCCAATTAATCAATAAAAAAGTTAATAGATTAATAAGTTGTCAATATGATACAGCTGTAATAAAAGTCTTGCCTTGTGATGAAAGAATAATCTTTACAAATAAGTCACAGATAGTGAATTAGTAAATTATATTCCTTAACTGTTAGTGTAATACAGCAGAATCATTGACTATGAGTTAGTGTTTCTGTTATATTATTAGTTTAGCAAATAACGTAATATTATCTGCTGTTGTAATAACGATGAACTAGTCAACAATGAAAATAGCAACTATACATATTTACCAAAAAATATTTTAAAATCATCATATACTTAATATTTTCCTAGGACCAAGTAAGCTGTACAAATGTTGTAGGTATGCTATTAAAAAAAGCTCGTTTTAAGTATCAAATTAAAATATATACCTATATTTGCGATATTAAAACAGATCTATCTATCTAGCAGGAATTAATTTATATTATTATTTATGACTCGAGAAAGTGATATGCTTGCGACAAGAACTTGTAACTTTTCTAATGCTAATAAATAATACTTAGTGTTACCAGTACCTAACATATAATTACATTACAAGCATCAATAATTAACAATTGACATATTATTATCTTCTTAGATTTATTATTATATTCAAAATAATCTTGTATACCTCACATATTTTGTTGCGTATTTTTTTTTATTGTTATTTAAAAAACTTAATTTATCAATGCAATCTTTTTTTATAATTACAAACAGTGTTCTAGTATGGTAATATTCATGCAGTTTAACAATAAATTGTTGTAAGTTCCTAAGAGAGTGAAATATGTAGTGAAAGGAAATAGGTGCTGTTGTCTGTGGGCACCATAAGAACTAAAAATATTTATTATGTGAATGTTTTGTGTGTAGTTAATAATTATAATTCCAAGCATTTCTGTGTAGAAACGAGTTAAACTGTAATGAATATCATAGAAGACTGAATAATTTAATTTATGTCTAAATTACTTCCTATGTGTTATTATAACATTTGTATTTGTACACATTGTATGTACAGAACAGAGCATGTCATGGAATTGAAATAAAATATAAATTATTTTTGATAAGATTCGTTTTATTGTCCATAAAACCAGTTATCTAAAATCAACAAACTAACATGATATAAAACTAAGCCGGTGGTAATCGAGGCGGAATTTCTTCATAAAATTAGCTTAAACTTATTAACAGCTTATAATTATTACTTACTAATAATTCTATAGCATTTAGACATTGGTACAATATTTCGAAATTAATATGAAATTATTTTTGTGGATTATTTTAATAAACTATGGCATCATAGAATATAAAATGTGATAAAAAGTTTCTTTATAACCACAGTAGCTTATAGGATAGGAGGTCAAACAATGATAAGTAGTTTCTGACCTTCATTAATTTTCGCAACGGTAGAGACTCATCAAAGCTATTTCCTATAAACACTGTTAAAAAAGTAATTAAAACAATATTATAATATGGCACATACTTAAAATCAACTATTAACATGCATTTAATATGCATGTAAAAACAAAGTTGTCAACAAATTGATTTTGTTGAAGCTCAACCTATTAATAGAAACAAAATACACTTAACAAGTATTAAAATGAGGTATCACTTAACAAAATGTCACACTAGATAAATTTTACATGTACACAAACATTAAAAATATCACATCTTCATTGTAATAAAATTGAACAAAAATCACTAAAAACAATTTAAGGTAAATGGTATTTCAAACTCAACAGATACCCGTCATTATTGTACTTTCAAAATTAAAAATAAGAAAATAGTCAGTCGCACAATCATAATCTTGCAATGTAATGAGTTTGTTCACATAAATCTTAGTAATATTTACGCATAACATCGGCAAAAGGTTACATATAAGAACCTATGTTTAAAATCTATATAACTACGTAATGTTTAAGATACCTAAGCAACTAAAACCTACCAACGAAATATTTAAGATACTAGATCTATATACCGATAGGAATAATTACCTAATGTTTAAATTTATAATATGATAACACCACAGTTTGATATACATACATACAAACAATTTAAATACCCAATGGTCAAAATACCTAAAATAATGCACTGCAATCCAGACTACTGAGACAAAACAGTCCCATTTGTCCCATTATAAGACAACACGATTGGACTAGTGGGACAGACCCGGTAAAACACACAGGGAGCCAAAATCTCTTCGTTGTTCCAATGCATGCAGCCTGTCTGTGAGAGATCGCCGACGATTCGGACAGCTCACTTTTGGAGGAGTCAAGTGGATGGAGCTGGTATTTGGGAGCTCCTACCCAGAGATGTGAGCAGTACTCCACGTGTGGTCGGACTTGAGCTTTGTACAGCACAAGTTGTTGAGTTGGTGTAAAGCCGGCGGAAAGTATAAGGAGCGTACAAAGTAGCACTTTTATATGGATGTTACACTCCGCGAAAGTTAAAAGTTTTGGTACGATTTGTCTATTGGTTATTAAGCTACTTGGGCTAGCTACTTTTAGCTTTTTTGTCATTACGTAGTTGAGACATTATGCTACACAGACTAATTGTTAATACGATATTCTGCGTTATGAACGTAATGCTACTTGGGCAAAATACTAATAGGACGAGAGGCCTTTCGCGTCTTGGTCAATTTGCGTCGCTGGACATTTTCCTACATAGACGATTCGGTACTGAGCCCAAATTTTGTCGTGCAATAATTGTAGATGATTAAAAATTTTAAGTAATACTTGTGTTTTTATTTAGATTTTAAACTTTTCGTGGGTTTTTTGTTATTTTGGACAATTAATTGTGAGGTAAATCAAATTTAGGGACTTTGCATTTTAAGGTTTTGATATTTTAAATATAAGTCAACCAAACAACCATTAGGTATTTAGATTTAAGTGATTTTAAACATAGGTTATATAAAATATAAAGAGGAAAAAATTGTATTTTTGTATGCAATGAATAAACTCAAAAACTACTGAATCGATTTCAAAAATTATTTTTTTCATTAGAAAGCTACATTATCACTGAGTAACTTATGCTATATTTTATCCTCGTACTCCCACGGGAACGTGAACCACGCGGGTGAAATCGCGTGTGGTCCGCTAGTGTTTTTTAATTTTAGACATTCAAATACGTCAAATAAATTAATGGCTAATTATGATCGTTTAGGTGCAGAATGTCCAAGTTGCAAAATTTTAAAACCACTGGAAACTTTGCAACTTGGAAATTCTGCACTTATATGATTATGAGTTGCAAAATTGGGTACCTAAAAGTGGGATAATAATGGGCTGGTGAGATGATGCTAATTTATGTAAGTTGTCACCAATTGTATTCTAGAGCTCCTGTAACATAGCTTTTTTTTTTAGTACAATAGAAAAACCTTTTTACCTAAAGAGTTCTATCGGTCTACGTATTTGCGAGTTACGTGGTTACGAGGGTCAATTATAGCTTTAAACTAAGACTACTACGTTCACCTTTTCCGCTTAATGCTTCAGTTAACATGAAGTTATGCATAAATAATTAAGATTAGAGTAAATGTCCATTAAAATCAATAGCATCAATTGTCAATGTCAACATTGAATCAAAAATTAGTAAATTAAAAATCATCACCTTAACATTCATCAGAACAATAGCTATTAGTTGTTGAAGTGGTATCATCGTGTTTTGCCATTTCAATTCGTAACTTCTTAGGTATAGGTTCACTAGAATTGAAACTGTCGCTTAGTGCTCTTTTTGCCACCAAACGAATGACAGTGACGGTGTCGGGATTGCCGTTTTCATCATCAGTACTTTTAGACGAAACTGTCAATTGAGTCATGTCTTTCATTAGTATTTTGTGCGAAAGTAGCCTTTCCACTCTTAGTATAACGTCGTGATCCTGTGGAGAAAAATAAACTCATTTTAACACAAAGTCATTGACAATGTTGACATGTACTAAATAAAAAGAAATCACAGACTAAGGCGAATGTAGAGCTCAAATTTACATACTCTACTGTTTTCTCATGTCATATGTTGCATGTGTCATTACTACTACAACCACCTAGTAGTAAGGACAAGCACAGTAACATATAACACAGACACTAAGGTACTTTTTCATTGTATTGACATGGCTAACTATTGCTTACAAAAAAAACAAAAATTACCTGCATCCAACTATGATTAAGTATTTGGTTGAGTGTGATGCGCCTTTCTACCTGCACTGTGAGCATTCTCTTCATGAGCAGTTTGGCCTGCAAACTGATGTTTTTCCAATGGGCCTGGGAGAACCTGTACCTTCCATTTAAGATTTGATCTTTCAGTGTCAAGTCTTTATAGTCAGAGGAAAATGGTAAGTATCCTACAAGGCTGAAAAATGAAAGAAAATATCTTTATATTTCCTTGTAAAATTATTTTTACAGTACTAGTTTAGTTAAGTAAATTAAATAAAAATAAAAGTAATAGGTTAAAGTACCTACTTAATATGTGGATTCAAACATGTGACAAAATTGAAGTAACAAGTGAAGTAATTTAGCACAAACAAACATTTATTTACATCTAAATACTACTACAGATTAATTTTCAGCTAATATTTACCACACAAAGAATATTACTCCAAGACTCCATACATCTACTTCAGGTCCATAACTCCTTTGTCCGTTGGCCCTGAGAACTTCTGGTGCTAAATACAGTGGAGTACCACACATGGTCTTCATGAAGCTGTCTTCACCAACAAACTTGCTGAGGCCAAAGTCAGTTATTTTCACTACTGTGTTATCCTCCATACTCTCCAATAGTACATTCTCAGGCTGTAAATTAAAAAGAAGTGATTTGTTTACTTGAAAGTGATGGAAATTAAGTGATTGTCACAGTTCAATATGCTATCTGAATGATTTTTAAATAGGTTGGGCATATCCAACCTCATTCTGCTTGATGATAAGTGATAATAAAAAATAATGGTAACCATCCCAATTGCTATCATTACAAATCAGTAGCATTACTATGGTGACCCTATGAGATACCTTTTTATACCATGTTTAATAGACCTAGCATCAAAACTAGCTTAAAATACATAGGTATTCGTTTTGATAGTAGTAGTATAGGTAATGTTAAAAGTAGCTTAGGCAAAGAGTTGCTTCCAATCAGTCAAAAAAGATTGGATTTTTGTAGCATATAAAATATTTAGCTTAAACATCTATACTATTATATAAAGCGAAAGAGTTTGTTTGTTTGTTTGAATGCGCTAATCTCTGGAACTACCAGTCAGATTTGAAAATTCTTTTTGCATATGATAGCTATGTAACATCACGCTACTGACGACGTGAGCAGAGCAATAAACAAAGAAGCAGGTTAAACCGCGCCGCGGCAAGCTAGTCATACCTTTAGGTCTCTATGAGTGATGCCTTGAGAGTGGAGGTACTTAACAGCTAGTACCATTTGTCTGAATAAAAATCTGGTGAATTGTTCTGTCAAGTGGCCCTGTTTAGTGATCCTGTCAAATAGTTCTCCTCCTTGCATCAGTTCTAGGACTATGTATACTGTGTCACGTGAATCAAATACTTCTTCTGTGGCTATTATGCAGGGCTGAAATATAAACATGATAATTATCATAATCATACCCGCCTATTATTTTCCACAAACTCTGGTTAATATTTGATATAAATTCTTACTGAAGTATTATTAGAAATAATTTAAATGTACTAACATGCCTGAGAGCTTTCATAATATTAATCTCATTCATAATTTTCTCTGGATCATTCAAATGGTTAATTTGTCCATTTGTCAGTCTACTCTTTTTAATTATTTTCATAGCATACTTAGCACATGTCATCTGAAAATAATATATTTAATTATTTTTGTATCTAATACTATTAAATTTTAAAATTTACAAATATATTTTTTTAATACTTTGTCATAAACTAGCTTGACAACACCACAGGCACCCTGCCCCAATGTCCTTGAGATATAATACTTCTTAGAGATTTCCTTTGGTACTTTGTCCTGTTCACTTTTTAGCAGATCTTTAAAAATAAAAACTGAAACAGAAATCTTTATGGTAGTAAGAGGTTCAAGATCCTATTTTTGTTTAAATAAATTATGAAGTGGGAAGTGATTTGAGAACTTTCTGTAGCTTGTATCTGCAGTTTAGCAGATTTTTCTCATCTCATGTTAGTATTAATAGTAGCGGGAATTATGATTTTGATTTGCCTTCAACACAGGACTTGTGTGGCCTCTACTACATTAAGGGACTTAGACCTAGGATATACATTAGTCTTTTCAAATAATGTTTAGAGAATTATTATGTATGTTATTAGGATAAAGTCCTGTGCTGGTACTATAACTATTTTTGTATGGTTATATAAAACATATAGTAACTTTTTTTATTATTATATTATTTTTGTTTAAATTTAATAAAACATGCAATTTTGAAAGAAAAGTTACAAACTTTTAACAATTTGGTGTGTAACAGATACCACATCATTATCATCCAAAACTCTGCAATTTCCTTTGCCTATTTTCTCCCCATTAATGAATGTACCATTGTATGATAAATCTGTAATGATTGCAGGACAAAGTGGTTCTCTGAAAAAATATAAAAAGATTTAAGAATAAATTAGCTTTCTTAGTAAATATGTACTTTAGATGAGATAATGTCAACAGTAATACGATTGCTATTTGCATACTTACGACATGTCCCTTCTTATGTTAAAGTGCTGTTTACTAACATTTTTGATAATATTCTCCTTTATCATTTCTTTTTTCATAACAAAAGTACAGTTAATAGCTCTGCCAAGACTGAATTCTGGTTGTATGAGATCTGTGTGGAAAGTGGAGGTAGATTGTTAATTTATTATTAGGCGTTTACTAAAATTTTATAAAATTGAGCATTTAATGTTCTTACCATAATATTCGGGATTATTAACGGTTTTCCAACAGTGTTTGCCGGTCAAAGCTACTTTTGTGGAATATAATCTGCCCCATATTGTAGGTATGTAAGATGGGGTATTTTGCTGACTCCACTCAACTTGCGAATTTTGGGTTTGAGTTTGAGTGTTGTCATCGTCTCCCATAGTGCTTTACAGCAGTTTAACTGTTATTCATAAACTTAATATCACAAAACTTTTAGTTTACAAAAGTTTTAATTTCAGCGCTCGGTTTGGCACATCACATCGTAGCCACAGACACAGACTGCAGACCATAGATTATACACTTAAATACTGCATGCAGACCATAGATTATACACATCTGCAGACTGCCAGTACCACAGAATCACAGATTAAATAAATAATGGAAATTTGATTAATATTTTATTTTGCACAAACCAAAAACGTTGCGCAGTGTTGCCACAAATGTATACTACCTAGGACAAATTGCAAATGCCACTGTAGCCAGTTGCAACATTTCCTTTAGTTCTTATTTGGGTTAATTATCTATTTTGGATGATCTGAAACTTTGTTGAAAATGCATGCCATTTAATTTTCAAAAATCATCATTCAAGTAGTTCTATAACCAGACAATTTTACAAAACAAAGTCGTTACAATCTGGCTTGTAAAATAAATTCATAATAAAAGTGGTTTAACAGGTTGTAAAACCTACATTACAAAAAAAAAAAGTTTAACAATATACCTACCTATGTATGCCTATTTAAAAATAATAAAAAGGAAGTAAGTAGTATGTTAGGCTAAATTTTAGAATGAGTTACGTAGGTGTTACTTTGCACCGAAGATCAAGAGACGAGATTCTAAGTACCTACCATGCCTACGCTGAGACAGTGGCAGTGACATGAAATTAAATTCTTTGTAATAAATTCGGTTCATCGTAATAAGGTACTTACATTTTAAAAAATGGAGTTAGAAAACTATCTGCGTGCGGGTTACTGCATGCATCTGTCCTAGAATCTAAATACCTACTTACGTAGTTATGTAAAGGTATGTGTAGATCTTAAATTACCTAACTTTAAGATTTGTACGGTCTACCATATTCTTATCTAGGATACCTACGTAGAAGCACAGAAACGGCGGATGATGATTAGTACGGTATCTACCTATTTATTTATTACTAGCTAATAGCTTTTGCCCGCAGCTTAGCCCGCTTGAATATAGGTAATACTATCTTATATCGCATAATATATTATTTACCTACCTATAGAGGAAAATGTATGAGATTGATATTATTGGCCGATACATTTTATCCTATTGATATTATTTCACTAGCTGTGCCCCATGGCTTCGCCCACGCGTAAAATATAGCTTGTTGTATCCCTCGGGAACCAGACCGATTTTTGGGATAAAAAGTATTCTAAGTCCGTCTCCGGCACCGAATCTATCTACCTACATACCAATTTTCATCAAAATTGGTTCAGCCGTTTAGCGCTGAGTGGTAACAAACACACACACACTTAAACACAAACTTTCGCATTTATAATATTAAAGGATTAAAACATTGATAAAACGACTTTAACATGTGCTCGCAAACAAAATCAAAAAATAAGATTGTCAACATATTGATAAAACAATCTATCAACTTAGGCTCTACATCCACAGCCTCCACAGCGACTTTTGTCCATATTAGTATCTTTAAAAGGTCTTATCAATTTATGATTGCAAAAAATATACTGTCAACACATTACCTAATATAACGACAACAACACACAGACCTAATGCTTGCTTTAAAAAACTAAAATAGAACAGTCACTAGATAAAAATAAAAATAAAATCCTTACCTCTGTTATCGAGATGACGCAATGACGCACAGCCCCTCGATATCAGAAGTCGGATTCAGGACGCCTTCTACGCCGCAGGTTATAGAAAATCGCACGTGTGAGAATCTAGTCACCGGTGAGTAACGACAAGGTTTGCCTGTCCGAAAGTGGTCCTGACAAGTACGATAACAATCCACATGCATAGTGCGCTATTGTTTTGACCTTGCCTATCGAAATGTAACCTCAGTAGCAGTAGGCTAATCTTGGTGATCAGTGGAGCACTAAAGGCGCGTGAATCGCATTGACGAAATATCGTATGGAGAAATTACTTGGCCGAAACATATAAACCTTTTCTAAGCCTGATAGATTGTGTAGATACATCGGCAGCTGGCAGTTAGCTACGTTGGTTAATTCCGACAATAGCCGACCAAAGGAATGAATGTTTAGCGATGTCTCGCTTTATGACCATGCCTTCCTCAAACTGGTATGTAAGAGATGACTGCGAAGCGGATCGACATTGCTGTGGTGTTACATCAGTGTCTTGAATTTAAAAATTCAAATAAAAAAAAGCAAGTCATTGCTTAGAAACAATACAATACTACAAAAGTATTGAAACTTTTGAGTAAATGAGTAATGCAACATACTTTTACCGACTGCCGAAGTTAAGTAGGGTAATGTTTTTCTGGCGTAGTTTGATGAAAGACTTCTACGCCTAGCTAAAAAAGAGAAAATATTTTTAATTGCTATCTAAAAAGTGTAGATAATTATACTTAAATCAAATTTAGAAATAAATATACTTATATAGAGTAACGAGCATAACATGAAAACTTTTATCTACTTACATAATTACTTATGGACATTTTAAGTTATCATAAAAACGACGACTTGCATTTCGTACCTAAATTTCATTAAAGATGTTCAAGCTGTGGGCGTTGTGGGCGTTTAATTTTCAGATGTAAAGTACCTTCATAGCTACCTGCTCGCATTGGACACGTGATTCTACTCATTCTGCGATCCGTTCATTAAAAGTTAGCGACGCTATTCGGGGGTTATGTTCTAATCCAAATATAAAAGGAACGATTTAACTCTTGCTTATAATGGCATTAATTGTTTATGGCGAGAATATCTAGTTCCTACCTGTTATTGCTTATTTACCTGTTACATAACACACTAGTTATCTAGGTAGGAGCTAAATAGGTAAAGTAGGTAGAGATTCCTACCTACTTAACCCATTTGCATTACCTATGTAAAAAGCACAAGCCAAATTGACTTTTTCCATTATCTACGAAGGTAGGTAGGTATACTTATTAGTCATCTTGTGGTACCTACTTACTTAAATAAGTAGTAACAGTCATTCGTGAACGTCTACAACTTTGTGGAATCAGAGTTCATGAATGAGTAGATAAGAATTGCGACCGCTCTTTCAGAATGTGCGTAGCGTACAAGGCGACTAAAGTCGATTAATTTTGTTGAAAAGAATACATTCATCATTATCATACCTGTCAGCCGAAAGACGTCAACTGCTGGCAATAGCCATCTACCAAGTTTTGTCACCTTGATCGGTCTTAAGCCGTCCTCATCCATCGGTTGCCTCACCCTTTAGTATATGGCGCACCTTGTTGGAAGACCTTTTCGTTCGTGGTCGCCACATAGAAAGACAAAAAGAATAGTTAAGTACATTAATCCTTTGCAATTGTGCCCGAAACATAAAAATAACCTCGCAATCTATTACATATTTACAAAATAAATACTTAGCTAGTGAAATGTAAATAACTCTGCATAACTAGGTACTAGGCAGTGGCGAAGGGTCCATATAACCCGATTCCTACTGGCTTCCCTTTGAGATAAATCACAAAGACTATAATATCTATTATAGTGTAGAAATAGATCATACGTCGTGCTTCAAGATAAGCAATTTTTGCGCCGGCTTCCCTCTCACAAAACGTTACTCTTCGCCACTGGTACTAGGTAAGTACTTGCAGAATAGCTGCGTAACTGTGTGTGCAAATCTTTGTAATATTGTAAGTATAAAATAATGTAATACAACGTTTTCTAACAACAAATCTTTGATACCTAAGTTATAGCTAGCTAAAGAGATTTACCAAAATTAAAATACTTTTTAAAATGCCAAGTCATTTGGTAATCAATTTATAATAAGGCCGCCTAAGTAAAATAACTTTCAAAGTTTCAATCTTTAGGCTTAGGTATTTGAACAACATTTATGTAGGTAAGTAGGTAGGTATTTTATTTTTTTAAGATAGCACGTTACAATATGAAGTATTTACACATTAATCTTATAACTAACTAATTTTGAAACTTTGTAAAAAATGAAATTTTATTAACTCTGTCTATTATGAGATGACTGGGAAATGCATTTACTATTTTTTTAATTTTAATTAAAATACGTAGTCAAATTACATACTAGAAGAAACTAAATAATTGAAATCCTCTATTTTCGTTTCTTTTCTTTTTTCAAAAATGTTATTAAATAATTAGTTTTTTTGTAATAATTACTTTGTATGGTTCTTTGGTTGCGTTGATGTGTTAAAATTGTTGACTCATACAAAAAATTGTAATTATCTGGCGATTGAAAAGAGTGGCGTGAGTTATTCTCACAGCTCTACCTCGTCAGCGAACTGGCTGTAGGTTAATTAGCTGACTTCATGTAATTTGACTTTTCATAAGTATCATTCTGTGATCAAAATGAAATAAATACTTTGACTTTTGACTTTGACTTTGACTATGGTAGGTTTTTGAAATTTGGATTAAGTATAGTGATCCGATTGTAGACGAATTACCCTATAAAAGACTTCCTACTTAGTAAGTACCTACGCTTTTTATCTCGCCGTTTACTACTACCATCGCTACCATGCACAAAAAAAAAACAATGTACCTACTTACTTATTGCAAAGCAAGCAAGGGCAAGGCACAACGTCACCTGCAACGAAGGCGGTGCGGTGCTATCTTTATCAGAATCTGTTGAAATCAAAACGAGATTACCTACATTAGGTAGGTACTTAAATTGTACCTTTATTTTGATGACCAATAAATATTTTCTAATACAATGTTTGCCTCTCCATATGACGTCTTATGTAGGTAAATATATTTACAAACATAATCCATACTAATATTATAAATGCAAAAGTAACTCTGTCTGTCTATCTGTCTGTTATGCTTTTACGCCTAAACCACTGAACCGATTTGGTTGAAACTTGGTATAGAGATAGATTAGACCTTTGGCAACAACATAGGCTTCATCTTTTATTGCAAAAATAGCTTAAAGGGGTTGAAATAGGGGATAAAATCATGAGAGTTTGTATGAAAAATCGGCAATGTATAAACAGAGATATAATCGACATTCACGTGGTCGAAGTTGTGGGCAACAGCTAGTAAACAATATTTGATTGCTCAGGCGGCGCGACGTTAGCCATCTTGACCCCTGCGGTTAAAATGGAGTCATTACTTGATTTTCTGATTCATGGCAAATAAATAGATCTCGTTTAAATAGGTATAAGTACCTAAGTAGAGTTCTTCACTTACGTCATATTGGCACGTGTACCGATTTTTGGGTAAATAGGTACTTTGAGAGGCAATAACTGTAAAAAAACATAGACGAGTATATATTATACCTATATACGATCGTTGTGTTAAAGTTAGATACCTACATAAAGAAATAGAAGCAGGTTCTAGGTAGTATATTTACATCTGGAATACGCATAGGTTGACTGTTAATCTGTGTCCCACCGCTCTATGACAATCATAGAATAGATGGAGGATTTTTTGCGCCTATTCAGTCCTTGGGCATGTGTAGGTACTGAACATACCCAATATAATCTATATCTACTAAAATTGGTGTTAGGTATACCATAGATTCATAATAATTTGAGCTCATTGTATTGCCTAATCATCAGACTCAATCCGTTATTTTGGCGCTACATGCAGAGCTGTTGAAACTAGAAAACAGCTTCAAATTTTTCCTTAGCTATACAGACCACCTTAACTAAGCTCCCTTTGAATAAATTATTATATAGTTTTACTTCACAATTTATCCTTAACTACTAGCGATATTTTAAACAGGACCATTTGTTGTGCGAATGTTCGCGATAAATATATTGCATTCGTTACTTTGCTTACACACTCGCACGTAGGTAAATATTACAGTTAATCCATATAGTTGTAACGTGTCATATCTTTGGAATATACGGAAAAGCACCATGAGCCAAGTAGAGGCTTTTATATATATCTACAATTTTATTCATAAATGTTTGTTTTAGAAATTCAAATTTTCGGGATAGGAAATATTAGGAAGCACTTTTATTTATTTATTTATTTTTTGGACAACCAGTAGTTGTTACACTGTTTGACATAATTTACATTTAAAAATACTCAAATAGTTACTAAGTGCACAACATTTTAAGGTGTCACAGCATGCATTAGGAGGTAACATTTATAACACAGTAAAAATAAATTAAAATAAGATATAAACTATAATTGGAGTAAACACATAATAATATATATGTATCAATATATATTATTATGTGTTTATATATAGTATATAAATATGACCTTTTAACAGCACCCTTGAACTTGAATAGCCTGTCAGCAAACACATCCACCTCTCCGCCAATAGCATTATATGCTTTAGACAACCGGTATATGGGTGAGAATTGTTTTAAATTAGTCCTAGCAAATGGCTGGTGTAACAATCCTAAATTGGGTCGTCGTCTAGGTAGACGACGAGGGACACGCAATTTAAAAGGTTTCAGGAGGGATGGACAGTCAATATCACTTCTTAATACTTTATAAAGAAAATTCATATCAAGAATTTGTCTTCGACATGACAGGCTATCCATTTCAAAGTGCCGTAACTTGTCGTTAGTGGATGGCAATTGTGTAGGCAGCTTACATGAAAATGCCAAGTGTCTCAGAAATCGCTTCTGGATTCTCTCTATTCTTAATTGATGTGTATATTGAGGCGACCAAACTACAGAGTAATATACAAGATGACTGCGTATGTAAGTATTATAAATAGCTATTTTTGTGGCTGGGTTGTGAAACAGTCTACCATTACGTATTATAAAGCCTAAAATTTTAGACGATTTGCTAATGAGATTGTCGAAGTGGGGTATGAAAGTTAATTTGGAATCAAAAATAATGCCCAAATCCCGTTACTCTGTTTTTTCTTGAAGCATGATGTGAAATTGGGTCTTTACTACGTTGTGGTTGCGGGTGAACGTGATGGAAAAGCATTTATTAATATTTAAGGACATATTGTTCATAGCACACCAGTTACATATAGAGTCAAGGTCTTTTTGTAGTAAATCACAATCCAGTGATTTTGTTATGGTTTTACATATTTTTAAATCATCCGCAAACAGATAAGCACTGCTAAACTTGATGGAATAAACTATGTCATTTATAAACAAATTTAACAGCCAGGGACCTAAATGGGAACCCTGGGGGACTCCGGAAGTGGAGGTGTATGTCTTGGAAAAAAACCCTTAACTACAACATATTGTATCCTGTTAAATAAGTAAGATTGGAACCATTTTAAGAGGGAGCCGCAAATGCCGTATGAATCTAATTTATTTAGTAATACTTTATGACAAACTCTATCGAACGCCCTAGCAAAGTCCATATAAACAGCACTAACTTGAGTACCTGCATTAACCGCGTTTGTTAGTTCACTATGATATTTTATTTTATTTATTCTATTTTACAGAGAGCCAACGGACTAATATTAAAACTAACATACAGTGTAAATTCACATATTACTCCCACATATGTTTAAAAAAGTAAAAAGAAGATTTTAACAACAAGAAATTCCAAGAAACAAAATAAAATAATTAACAATAAGTGTAATAAGTGTAGAATGTAAGATCGAAATTGTACACAAACATAACGAATAAATAGAAAAGTGAAATAAATTTATACATTTATTTTATTCTATACTGATCAAAGTGTGTGTCAGCTAACAGTCTTCTCACGGTAGCTACACTAGTGCAGTACAGGTCAATGTTGAGATCCCGAGGAAGTCTATTGAAAAATTGTGCGCTTCTTATGGAGAAGATGTTCTGCTTATAATTTGTGCTAGAAAAAGGTATATCTAACAATGGTCGTTGGCGGCAACCTAACAAATTTGTGCGTAAGGAGACGTTAGCTACCAGCTCGCCAATATTACATATATATATGCCACGAGATTTGTATTTGTGGATCGAGACTCGATAAAGCCATGCTGTTCGTTAGCAAAAATATGTCGGGTGTGAATTTTCCAGTAAGGATATATTAATGCCTCAAATGATTTGGAAAAACAGATAGAATTGAAATTAATTAGAAATCACTTCCTTACTACCAGTCTTATAAAATGAACCACTTTAGCGGTTTTCCATTTATCAGGAAATGTTCCAGTTGATAAAGATTTATTTATAATGAGATAAAGTGGATAACCTAAGGATGAGGCACACTTAGAAATAAAATAAGGCGGTATTCCATCTGGTCCTGCTCCTTTATGAGTATCAATTCCTTTTAAATGCTTACTGATATTATCTTGCGTTACATGTATTTCTCCGATAGTGTTAGTGTGTGAACTAGTTATACTAGGTGATGTAGGACGACTATGAGAGTCATTGAATGTAGCAGAAAAGTAGGTTGCAAATAAATTACATATTTCTGGACCATCTGATACACTAATGTTATTTAAGATCATAGTTTGAGGGATCTGAACTGCGTTGCTACGCTTATCTCTCAAATAAGTGGGTTTATTCTTTTGCTGTCCTCGACTTTACTTAAATAATTATTGTAGCAGGCCGTTGCTTAACTTTTTACATCTCTTATTTAAAAATTTTAACGATATTTCATCTAGCGGATTTTAAAAACTCTGAATATATATAATAACTTGTTTTTATCACGCGTCAGTCTAATTAATTGATTATTGAACCAGGGCGGATGCCTTCCACGGATATCTTTAGTTTTAGGTACATATTAATTAATTAAATTATTTAAAATTGTGTAAAATACTGAAACCATCTCGTTCACACTTTGGGAATGTCGGAATTTATTATCCCAGTTCACGACATCCAGATGGAACTTAATCTGATCATAGTCTGCTTTGTAGAAGTTATGCCTTAGAGAAATATACTTCCTCTATATCTTTATCTAAATTTCCCCAGTAAATATAACTTCGTGCAATACTTTTCATTTTATTAATACCTAAGTGCCCCTCATGCACTTCGTTCAAAATTTTCTTACGTAATATATTAGGTACTACTATTCTATATTTATAAATTAAACATCCCTGGTCTACTATGAAATCATTTTTTCTAACAAAATATGGTTTTTCCGCATCACAGCTCGGAGCCGGTGGCCACCCAAATAGCACATAACCTTTTATTTTACATAATAACGTATCGCGTTCGGTTTCTTTTGCAATGTCTTTATAACAAATAGGCACTACTTCCTCTACTAAATTTAAATAGTCTACTGTGTCCACAAAGCGAACCTCCCGAGATAACGGTAATCGAGATAATGCATCGGCCGGACCGTTGTCCGCCGATCGAACGAATTCTATTTTAAAATCGTATGCAGCCAGACGCGCTGCCCATCTCTGTAAACGGCTGGCGGCTGTTTGTGGAATTCCTCCCTTTTGTCCAAATATATGAGTCAGAGGTTGGTGATCGGTGCGTAGTATAAAACGCCTTCCAAATAAGTATTGATGATGTTTTGTAACACCAAACAAAATAGCAAGAGCCTCTTTATCTAATTGGCTGTAATTACGTTCGGGCGCACTAAGTGTCCGTGAGACGCAGCTCACGGGCCGCTCAGTGCCCCCTGCGTACCTATGCGCCAACACCGCGCCCAGCCCCTACGCACTACTGTCCACTGACAACACCAGTTCACGTCCCTCCTCGTAGTGTGCGAGCACCCGCTCACTCAGGAGAGCTCGCTTTGCTTCTAAAAAAGCTTTATCACACTTGGAGTCCCATTTCCAGCTTATATCTTTTTTTAACAAATTATGCATAGGTTCATTCTATAAACTTAGCAGAGGAGTGTCACGACATCATACGTAACCATACATTTAAAACTTTAACATTGAATATTCGTAGTTTAAATCGCAATTTTAACTCCTTCTTACTAGTTTTAAACAGACTTAATGTAGATTTTGACGCAATAATACTTACTGAGTGCTGGCTTGAAAATTCACCAGTACTTCCACAAATCCAGGGCTATAATTTTTTCCACACAACTAATCACGTGAACAAAGCTGGCGGGGTAGTGGTCTACGTTTTGAATATTTGGTCACCATTGGTACATGAACCTTTAATTGACGACGCTGACTGTATTGTACTGAGCATTCCAGAGATCATTACTATCATGGGTGTTTACAGATCTCCGTCTTTTAAGAATACCGTCAATTTTATTAACTCTTTACAAAGAATCATACCCACACTCAAACTAAAACGTGCAAGGTTTTAGTTTGAGTGTGGGCATTTCCACAGGCGATATAAATATTAACATTAATAACGCGGCCTCTAATGATGTCTCAACTTATCTCTGTACGCTTGCTGAACTAGGTCTGAAACCAGCTGTAAACCAACCAACGAGAGGGGGTTCTTGCATTGATCACGTCTTCTATGCAGGTGAAGTAGACGTGGAAACTATAATTTGTTCTACAACCATAACTGATCATAACTTAATTGTAACTGGCATAACCCGATCAATCGTAAAACCTGTCCCCCGGCCTAGATATAGACTGCGTATTGATTACAACTCTATTTCAGATGAATTGAATAACATTGATTGGTCGTCTTTAAATAATATTTCCAATGTGAATGAACAAGTTGAAATTTTTATTGGTACTTATTGTAAAGAATATATTAGATAAAAACTCCCAACGTACGCGTCTGTCTAGGTCAAGGATCATATTAAAGCCCTGGATGACACCAGGTTTACTAAAATGTTCTCGAGTAAAAGACAAGCTACACCAGGAAGCTAAAAGATATCCCTTAAGGTGGTTCCGACGAAATTTCGCCGAAATCCGCGACTTTCATCTCGATATTTAGTAGATTTTAATGCTATTTATTCATTTTGTTTTTTGCCTACAATATACTTTGATTCATGAACTTTAGAATAGTAGAAGAATTATTTACAATAATTGATTATATAACTTATACTAACGATAATAAAACAACGTGATTTCACTTATATCGAAATATTACTTTGTAATTACTATAGTTATAAATATAAAAGTTATATTGAATCAACCGGAATAAACCAAATGTCAACTCTATAGATTTATTTCATTTATTAGGATAATGTTTCAATAGTTATTGATAATTTGGCTGAATCAGCGTCGCAGGGGCTCTGCGCGGGCGACGGGAGGCAGGGCGGCAGAGCGGCGCAAGCCCTTCTGACGGACGGACGTATGCGGTTTTTGTAAAAATTATTTACGTAATTCAATAATTGCAAATAAATAATAACAAAAAAAAAATATTGTGTGGATAGATTTAGTGTTGCAAATAAATTAGATTAGTTATTTAGATTTTTTTAGTGTATTAAATACATAGGTATTTACCTACATTTATTATTATTTTTCATCAAAATGACTAAAATTTCACGACTGAAACAAATACAAATGCAAAAGATTCAACACATGAATATCCTGTAAGTAGGTGTATACCTACCTTCATATTTTTAGTAAAATACCTTCTTTGAGATACTTACCTAGGTATCCTTTAATTATGTTTAGTTCCACGTAAACTAGGTAGCAGGTGGTGAGCCTATTTTCGCTCATGATAAGATCAAGGCAACACCGGGCCTCAAGAATCAGTAAATTTCTGCTGTTATATACCCTAGGGATATGAATATGAGCTTGCTACAATATTGTCTATGTCTACTATCATTTCGAACTAGGTGTGTGGTAGGTGGGCACATGAGTAAAATATCTAACTTGGATATTTACTCATGTGGCAAGGGCGCTTTCCGATTCCGACCGACATGTACGAGGTGCTTCGGTCGGAACACGAACGTCGGCGTCGGTCGTACAACTAGCATAGAACTCAAATTACAATGATTATACGTGAGATGCGTCGGTTTGCGACCTAGTTAGGTACCTACACAAAACAACCATACACGCTGCTGTTAGGTACCTAACTATCTACGTTATCTTGCACGAGCATAAATACCTATAAATTCTATATATACATACGGTGTGTACTTGAATATTCTATCGGTAAGTAATGCCGATTAAATATTCAAGTATTTACCTCGTTAGATTTTTTTTCATGAGCTGATAAAATCAGTGATAAGATACTAGGCTAAAGTAAATACCTACCCTTCTACTTTCAATGCATCTTATTTTGATTTATTTATTTGATTGCAAGAAAGGAAGAAAAAAAAGGCTTTACAAAACGTCTTAGTCTCTAACCAAACTAAAATATTTGAAGACTGTGAAATTATCACAATTAGGTAAATTAAAAATCCTACTCTCTGTTCCTTTATTATCGTACTATATGAATTTTTAATCCTAAAATTAAATAATATATTGTTGAGTGCCTACTAGACATAACAAAACTAATACCGTATTTTTCGAGTGATAGGTGTATGTAGAAAGTAATAGACCCGGCACGGTGGCACAGTATAAAGAATTCTACTCTTTTTTGTACAGTCTTTACCTAACTAGGTAAAGGCAAAAGAATTATGTTTTAGCACTCTATGTATGTATGTATGTATCTTTATTATATTATATTATATATAAACTTATTGTAAAATGTTTGTATGCCTTGTATGTAGGCAAAACATAGCGCACTATTTTTATGATCTCAAGACCTTTGTTATGTACCTATGTTAACAAATAAAATTTCTGATTTCTGATTATAAGTGTATGTACTGTAAAACTACCCCGTGACGTCGTCCGCATGGATCCGTTACTTAGCGATAATATTACATTAGTTCTACTTTACCGATTTTGCATTATATTATACATTTACAATACTGCAATATGTACTTACATACATATATATGTATGTACACATATATTTGTATGTACATATTGCAGTAATCTATACTTATAATGAATCTCTAGCGAGGTAATTTTCACGGTACATCCAAATCACTCAAACTGTGGGTACAATGCGTCTACTTTGGAAATTGTTCGTGTTACTTATTTTGCTAAGGGTACATTATATTGTGTACCTTACGTACGGGCACTTACTAGAAGATAATCAACATAGGAATGATGACGCTTTGTTTAAAGCATGTGTAACTGAAAATCCTTATCAGCTCCATCATTTGAATTCAGTTTTGCTGGTGTATGGTGCTGTTTCAAATTCAGTGCAGTGGTGGCCATACAGAGTAAAGATACTGTGGGAGAAAAAAGGAAATAAAGAGGACCGAGGAGGTAACTATGCCTTCGGACCACTGATTTTCAGACAAAACTTACATTTTACGTCGTTATGTACATGTTAAATGCACATCTCCAGCCAAACCGTCCCGCTTATTCTAAAAGATCTACTTCCGTAAAATATTTGCTGGCTATACAATATACAGAACGATTTACTGAAGTTATATCCAGATGAACCGAAAATAAATAAGGAAAATGAAAATATGTTAATTCATATAGGTTAATTAAATTAACACTTATGAACGTCAAAATTTACAAAATGTCAGCAAATTAACCTACAACCAGTTCGCTGACAAACTGAAGAACAATTTTAAAAGAATTTTAAGAAGAAGAATTGAAGAACTGGCAAGAAACTCAGGCCACTCTTTTTAATCGCTAGGTTATTAAAATTTTTGTAAGTTACAGTTTCAAGTAGCATGCAAAGTGACACAGGCAATACACTTAACTCTATAGGTAATTAAATACTTACAGCTTTCTATGTTGCAAAGAAAAAATAAAAAGTAAAATGTGTGCTTTACAGGCTGCCTCAATTTGCATATTGCTACAAAAGGTAAAGGCAACATGTGAACTGTAATAAATGTGTATATGTAAGTATTATATAAACTGTTAATATTCGATATAAGTATAAAGTAAGATGAACTTAATTTACCACAGGAGTTCACAATGTACATTGTGAACATCTATTTCACAAATCACAATGTATAATAATTTTAATATTACTAAGTATACAATTTTAACAAAACAATACAAAATGTGTACTTAACTGTACAATTATGGCTCGGGCATTATGTCATATATAATTAATACAAAAAAAAACATTTTATGTCAAAATGTATCAATAAGCGAGATTACAGGATGTAAATAAATTATGAATCATTTAGTATAATATTCTGTATACATCTTTGCTCGAGACAGAACAGCGTTTTGTTTCGATTAGATTCGTGTTCGTAGAGTAGATAATCTTTCTACTGATTTGGCTGCGCGATAGAAGCCTTATTATAAAGGATGAATTTACTATGGCAAACTGTAAAGCGCTAAAAGCAGTGGACCAGATATCAGACAACACCAACTCATGAGTGGCTATCACAGTCCTACTATTTTGTGTTCATTTTCGGCAGACTGTGCCTGTTATTCCTACCTCGTGGACTAAGGCTGATGAAATTAAATAGTGTTTAGGAGGTCCACAGTCTGTAGCACTTCAAAATTGTTTTGCATTTAATAGGCTCCAAGCCTATACACTCCGCAAGATTTGCCATTTAATACAATATACAAGTACAATGTATAGTAGACAATGCACAAGTGTAGTCTGATTTGTTACTCGAGTTTGGTAGCGGTACGTATCTACAGAACCAAGAAAAAGTTGTCCTGCACAAAACCTTACTTTACATACATCAATATAACCGTGCCGTACAATTGCCTATCGAAGTGACTTCACTCTTCCTTATGATACAGTCAGTGGGATCCAAAAGACTAAGTGGTAGCCACCATTCCAAAGGTTATTGTTTCAAACTGCTGGCTAGGTGGTCTTTATGAGATGCTTTTTTATTATTGATGCAGGACCTCATATCATCAGTCCATGAAGACGCAGTGGAGTTAGAAAGTTATGAAAACTCTTGGCTTTTGTAAGAGCTAATTTTAAACACTTAACAATCAGACGGGCATAAATAAAGATTGAATTTTTCAGTATTGTTTTAAAAAGTCATGTACTAGTACTATTGATACAGTTATTTTATTCATACTGGTCTACCAACGTGACTCTGCCTGGATAATTTAAAGAAAAGACATTTTGCTGGGGTAATGTTTCAAACGTTACCCCAGCAAAATCTGTTTTTTTCCGAATAACTTTAAAACTATAATGCAAACAAATTTTGCTATAGGCAAACAAATTACTCCTTACGAAGCACTAATTATCTGTTATACTCTCATCTCTTATAAGCACATTTTTATCAACATTTTGCTGGGGTAACGCACTCCTCTGCTATTTTAATAGAAATTGTCTCAAACTGCTAGCATAGCGGCTTCATGATACTAGCGACACTAGAGGTACGCATACGTTTCATACGTGCACACACACAAACTTTCGCATTTATAATATTAATAGGATGTTAATACATTTTTTAAGTCAAAATGTTTTAGTTTGTTCATGTACAAAAAATATATATATATAACTATAACTAAATAAGTATAAACTCGGCAGGGTTACTAAACTAAAGTGTACTAGTATTAGTTGAAGAATACATATCATGTCAAATATAGGAATTTATCACAATGGTGTATTGTCATTGGGACTTAATTTTTAAGTGACTTCAAAAAATATTAATATTATATATATTATTAAATATTTTTTTGTATTCAATAATTCATAAAAATCGTTTTAAACGGCTTTTTTGATCAGGTAATACATTTCACAGCAGCTGGGTTTTGAGTTTATTGTTTTAACCCACAGTATTTATTTTTATTTCTACTACATATTTAACAAACGTCATGATTCTAAACACTTATCTTTGCTTTCGCTACTATATAAATAATATATACTAAAAAATATACATACTTACTAAACGAAATAATAATAGATACTAAAAAAATAATTCATTATTGGCGCGTCTATCAGATTTTAGCTCTGCGGTTTCGGACAAGTAAGGTCATTGTCTTATAGTTGTGCTACTGCTACTTGCCGCTAGAGGGCGAACTCGCACGCAATGTTTTTTTCGGGTGAGGCGCGGGGTGGTGAGGAAGCGAAACGCTCAAGGTCATATGTGACGGAACGCCCTTAAGTGATATAAAGGCTATAATTTATGCTAGATATAGGAATTTTTATATCACATTAATACGGAAAGTAAGGAACCAGTATCAATCTAACGTACTAGAAAAACACAAAGACAATCCTCGTGAACTTTGGAATACTATCAATGACATTACACACCGGAAAGCCACCACAAAGTCTGAAAACCTTGAACTTATAACCATCAAGAGTTGTCCCGAAGAATCAATTAATTTATGTAATGACTTTTATGCCTCGGTAGGTGAATCGTTTGCTCATGAAATATTATTAAAACTGGATACCACACAATTTGAACTTGCTCATAAAATAGATACTTGTAGTTCTCCTTCCTCTTCTTTCTTTTTTGAACCTACTGACAGTGTCGAGATTAGCAGTATCATTCTCAGCTTAAAATCTAATACTGCGCCAGGACTTGATGGCTTATCAGTCCAGTACATAAAATCTATTAAGGATCATGTTGCTAATCCCCTTGCTGCTATTATTAATAATAGTTTAACTACTGGAACAGTCCCAGATGCTTGGAAAGCAGCAGCAGTTGTCCCGATTCATAAAGGTGGTGAAAGAAATAGTCCCAATAACTTTAGACCGATTTCGTTATTGCCGGTTTTCTCAAAAATATTAGAAAGAGTGGTCAATAAACCTTTAGTGAAATATGTTGAATCCAATAATATTTTATCACCAAATCAATTTGGATTCAGGTCAAAACGCTCTACCGAGGATGCAGTTAAGTTACTCACCCACGATGTTGTGTATAATTTGGACAATGGCAGGGCATGTATTGGTGTTTTCCTAGACCTCGCAAAAGCCTTTGACACCGTGTCAATTCCAATCCTACTGCGACGACTGGAAAGCATTGGTGTCAGAGGTATTGCTCTTGATTGGTTCCAAAGCTATCTCACTGGAAGACAGCAATGTTTAAAAATAGATTCCTGGGTTAGTTCCTCTAGAGGACTGTCCTTTGGTGTTCCGCAGGGCAGTGTTCTTGGTCCTACATTATTTTTAATTTATTTAAATAATCTTACCTCGCTATCATTGCCAAATGCTGAAATTATTGATGATACCGCAATAATATTCCATGAAGCAAATTGGAGTGAATGTTTTAGAAGTGTGGAACACGGAATGACAACAGTCTTTGGGTGGCTTTCTGATAATTTACTATCGTTAAACTCTGCGAAAACGAAATACGTATGTTTTTATAAAACCGCAATATCATCTCCGTTGGTCACATCTGATATCATGATTCATGAGCGTACTTGTAATAAACCACCTGATGTTAGTTCCTGTAATTGTAACTTTATACAACGAATTCATACCATAAAATATTTAGGCGTCAATATTGACGAAAACCTCACATTCAGCGATCACACAGCAGTTCTATCAGCTAGGGCCAGAAAGTTGATATCTGTTATGAAACAAATAAGAGACGTAGCAAACCCAGATCTGGCTAAATATATTTACATCTCTCTTTGCCAATCGATTCTAACGTATTGTATCAATACCTGGGGGGGTGTAGCTGCGTCACATTTAATTTCATTGGAAAGAGCTCAGCGGTCCGTGATAAAGGTTATGCTAAAAAAGCCCATTAGGTATCCCACAGCACATATTTACAAAGAGACTAACTTGCTAAGTATTCGTCGCCTTTACATAAAAGCCGCTGTCTGTCTTACACATAAACAAATATTAAAATCTGAATCTTATAATAAACTACTGTCAAAGAGAATATTTAGAATCCCGGTCCCCACAGTCAATACAGTAAAATCTCTTTATTCGCGGGGTATATGTTCCATAAATATGCCGCGAATACAGAAACCGTGAATACAGAATGGTAATTTATATGGGTTTATAGGGGATACGTTCCTAGGTGCCAAAATAAAAAACACAAATATATAAGAAAATCAATTTTATTGATGTTATTGAACATTTTGATTAATCATTATCCTCAGGCTTAGGCAATGGTTTGAAGAATTTTGTTATTTTCTCTTGCTTGGCAGTTTTTAATAGCTCCGACAATTCAGACTGATACTCAGCAGTCGCATTAGCAATTTGCTTCTTAAAATTAAGACTTCGTTCCATAGATGGATCAATGTTCACAAAGAATTCGCAAAGCTCATTTGCCATTCTTAAACCTTCACTAAGATTTTTCAGAGTAAATGTCACATTTTCAGTGTTAGTGGAAGCCTCTTCTTCAATGGGCTGTGAATTTAACATTTCCTCCAAGTCGGTTTCAGTCAAATCTTCATCTTGCGATTCAAGCAATTCCTGAATGTCACTTGATTCTATCTGTTCGAACCCATCTCGTCCTATTCCATTTGCAATTTCGGCTATGTTTGCAGTCAAAGTTTGAACTTGCACGGATTCTTCGTCATTTTCCGCAATCAGAGCAGGCCATAGTTTTTTCCAGCATGACTTCAATGTGTGTGGTTTCAGTTCTTCCAATGATTCTTTTATGTTTACGATGCATTTTGCTATGTCAAATTTCTTCCAGCATTCCATAACATTCAAATCAAGATTACACTCCATATTATCCAATACGATTTTGAAGGTTCGTCTAATGTAATAGAGCTTAAAGGCCTGGATTATTCCTTGGTCCATAGGTTGAAGCAAAGCCGTCGTGTTTGGAGGTAAAAATGTCACTTTTATATTTGGATGCATAGCTTCAAGTTCGCGAGGATGACCTGGTGCATTGTCCAAAACTAGAAGTGCCTTAAAGTCTAAATTCTTTTTTTTCAAGTAAATTTCAACTTCCTTAACAAAACAATTCCGAAACCAGTCACAAAATACAGCGCTTGTTACCCACGCTTTCTTATTAGCACGCCAAAACACTGGCAGGTTGTCCTTGTTTTGATTTTTTAAAGCACGTGGATTTAGCGATCTGTAAAGCATCAGTGGCTTAATGACACAATCTCCAGATGCATTAGAACATAGCAGCAGTGTAACTCTATCCTTTGCTGCCTTAAATCCAGGAGCAGACTTTTCGCTTTTAGAAATGAATGTTTTGTTCGGCATTCTCTTCCATAACAGTGCAGTTTCGTCTGCATTAAATACTTGCTCAGGTTTGTATCCTCCATCAGCTACTAGGTTTGCAAAGTCTTCTGGATACCGTTCTGCTGCAGCAGTATCTGCTGATGCAGCTTCTCCTACAATTTTAATGTTATGCAATGATTGTCTTACTTTAAATTTATTGAACCAACCTTCCGATGCCTGAAATCCTCCATCTGTACATTCACCACTACAACTACCATCAGGTTCTTTAAAATGAGCGTAAAGACGCTTTGCCTTCTCCCGGATCAATGGGCCACTCAGGGGAACCCTTTTTTGGTTGCGGTCTTCTATCCATAATGACAACGCCACTTCCATTTTTTCTATTGCTGGATCACGAACAATTTTCGCCGACAATGAAGTTGAAGCTACAGATGATCTTATTTTATCTTCGGATTTTTTTATTGATCGTACAGTTGATTCGTTGACATTGAATGAGCGTGATATGGATGCAAATGACTCTCCAAGGCGTAAACGATCAAGCATTTCTATTTTCACTTTAAGCGGTAACACAGATTTTTTTCGTGTCGAAACGCGTTTCTCAATTTTTTTAGTTGACATTATTAATTACGAAGAACGAAGAGAGCAGTAGAGACGTGTTACTCGATCAAAATTTTTGTAACGAATGTGAAAGATAAAACAATAAAATAGGCAAAGCGGCTTTTACCAAAGAACGGAACAGCAACATTTAAAAATATACTTTATTCCTTCAAAAATAAGGTTGCTTTCTTCTGTTTGTTTACATTTTCAAAAACGCCGACCGCGGTGTTTGCGGCAAATGCGACAAAGGCGCCTTAGGTCAAAGTGCTCGGCGGTACCATTTAACGGCACTTGCAAAAGATATTGCGTTAAACACCTATTGGAATTTTGTATGAAATTTTAGATCCGCGAATAAAGAAATTTTTGGCCGCGAATAAAGAAATTGGGTTGCATTTTTTTAATCCGCGAATAGTGAAAACGCGAATGACGGAAGCGCGAATAGGGAGCTTTTACTGTACTTCCTTTGCACAAAGATTTTCTAATTTTCTATTTCCCTACTTATACAACAAAATATGTAAAACTTGTGTATCTAAAGAAGACACGGTGCGCGTAATGCAAACAAAAACTACAAAATATTTAAATGACTTGACATACAATGAAGTAGAACACCTACTAAAGCCCACACAGTAAGAGGCTGAAAGTTTTAGCACAAAACACACACACAACACACACACACACACACACACACACACACACACACACACACACACACACACACTCACACTCACAGTCCCACATTAATTGTCTTATTGTTTTAATTACTTAAGTCTTGTATTTGTACTTAGATTTCATTAGTCCTAAGGAAACCGTATTGTTGATAGCCGCGATACAGGCTTTGCCTAGTGCGGTTGTCATTGTCAATTATTACTGTAAACACTGAAATGCCTAATAAAGATTATTATTATTATTATTATTATTATTATTATTTCTAAAGGCATATGATGCGGATCGATGCGGTTTCGGATTCGAGTTAGGTTTTGTGTATAGAAATGCTAGAATCAGTGCATCTGATATTGTGCTTCTTCTTCTCAGTCGTTTCACTCTTGGCAGAGCGGTCGTGGTCCTTATGTAATGTTTGGTAAGAAGATGTGCTTTACGACGTTTCGTCAGTCCTCTCTGTTGGAAGTCATCTTGCTGCACTCATTTACCGAACATTGTGCTACATGTTACATAATATTTATGGTACCTAAGTAGAAATCTAAAGCTTTGCTGATAAGCTACAAGTGTCAATTTTGCAAAAAGGTACCTCAGTGAAATTATAGTGACGGACAACGTTGTGACTCCGTGAGACCCATAAGCTTTTATGCGTATTTATACACTGAGCAGCATTGGTTAAAGCACTTTGAGATAAGTAATATATGTCCCTAAATTGCTGTAAACCTATAATGGTTTAATACTTTTTAATGTTTGATAATTTAGTCGGCCAAATGATTTGCTTGAATTGATTCATTCAATAATTCAGAGCCATAATGCTTCGTGTGAGTGCGCCTTTCCAGAAAAGATAATTAAATACCATAGCGCAAAAAATAGCATAGCAGCGTTCGAGAAGCTACAAAATATCTTCTCATCCGCTCTGCCGCAGTGTCTCATGACCAAGGTCTTTGACCAGTGTGTGTTCCCAGTAATGACATACGGAGCAGAGACGTGGTCGCTTACTATGGGTTTTCTCAGAAGGCTTAAAGTCGGAGGGCGATGGAGCGGGCTATGTTAGTCGTCTCCCTGTTCGATCGTTTGAGGAACGAAAAAATCCGCAGGCGAACCAAGGTAAATGACGTGGTTCCCAGTGTTGCTTCTCTGAAGTGGCAACAGCCAGGACACATGTCATAGCTATTGGGACAGAAAAGTTCTGGAGTGGCGACCACTACATACTTACATACTCATCATATCATCATCATGAAAATTTCCACTGCAGATCTTTAACAAAGGAAGGTATTTGTCATAGTTACCTCGTTTTAAGGGCAATACTTCTAATTCATATATATGTAACCTCTTGAAACTTTGGCACTATAGAAAAACATGTTTTTGGGACCAATACTTACCGAATTATTTATATTTGTGTAGTTAGTGATGTTACCCACTAGATTTTTCTCAATTTTAGGGTTATACTTGCATTATATAAGCAAATAAAACAGTTATTAGACAAACAATAGGTTTATTTCAGTGATTATTTTTATTTATATTATTAACACTTACCTAAAATAAGTTTTGTATATAAATAGATACTTATAATAAAGTGAAAGTATAGAGACACAAGATTTATTATAGCAAAATAATTTGACTAGAAATAATATTTTAACTTTTTTTAACAAAAAATAGCGCTGAAATAAATATTATTTTATCCTATTTAGACGACTTATAAGATTTTTCATACTATGACTAGACACATACAATCTACTTAGGTAGGTAAGTAGTTATACATATTAAATTAATTCTGTACTGTCACTGACTAGACAGAATAAACACCACAAAAATGTTACCTGACGACTGAGTTGTCTAACAGTACCAACACATGAATTAAATCTTGTTAGTTCACAATGTTTATAGAGATTTAAATAGTTACAGTATTTTTATTTCGGTTGGAAAGTTATTTGCATAAAAATTATGATATACATGACATCTGTCGTACAACTAGGTCATAGGGGAGATGCGTCGTGAGTGGGAGGCGTTCACTTGCGGAAGCAGGAGATAGGGTTGAAGTAGCACTGGCGGAACCGGACCTGTCGTTTGTCTGCCCTCCACTGGCGCGCCAGGCGCCCGTCCAGAGCGCGCAGTCCCCAGCCGCGCGGCTCCGCCTGCGGCCACGAACGGCTCACTCGGCCCATCCTAAACATTTACAAATATCGAATAGAGAACAAGGAGTTAAATGTAAATTGGAAGACATTATCTATTTATTGTAGTTCACGTTCATCTTTTGGAGTGAGGTCAAACGTAAGAGTTAACGTGCACTTCGTTAGACTTCGTAGCATCGAGAATAAAATTCTCAATGTGGTTTTAGCACGAAATGCAATTAAATGGTTAGAATCTAATAATTTACATGTAAATATCAATAAAACAAAGTTAGTACAATTCCAAACTTACAATAGTTCAATAGAACCCCCTATAATACATTACGACAATTCAATACTGGAACCAGTGTCATCAACCGTATTCTTAGGTATAGTTATAGATGAAAAATTAAATTGGAAGGAACATGTAAACAAGTTTGTACTCGACTAGACAAATTTGTGTTTGCTCTTCGAAAAATGAGACTTATAGCCTGTAAAGAAACAGCACTCAAGGCTTACCATGGCTATGCTTCATCAGTGCTGCGTTATGGCCTCGTGATATGGGGTAATTCAGTCGATGTAAATAGAGCATTCATTGCGCAGAAAAAATGTGTGAGGGCTGTTTACGGTGCAACATATTTAGAACATCGTAAGCCATTATTTCAATCGTTAAAAATTCTTCCACTTCCTTGCCTTTACATTTTCGAAATCTGTTTATTTATTAAAAAGTATCCTCACTTGTTTCCAATGCATAAACACATTTCCAAAAGGGTTAATAGCAGAAATCTAAATGAGTTTTCTGTACCTAGCCAAAGGCTACATTTGTATAGTAGAAATTCCAACTGCATGGCAATTAATATATTTAATCATTTACCACCAAACATTAGAGTGTTGCCTACTAATAAATTTAGAAAAACAATGTTTACTTGGCTATTGGACAATTGTTTTTACTCCGTTATGGAATTTCTAAACTACAAATTTTGACACAAGTTTATTAATCAACATTGTTTTAGTTATTGACTTTATGTTATGTAGTTACTATTGTTAAATGTATATTATTAAATGCTATTGTTTTAAGATTGTATTAAAAAAAAATATCATTTTTGACATTTTATAAAATTGTTTGACATTTAAGATTAATTTTATTTGAGTTCAGAATTACAAATCTTTAAAATTAATATTTCCACACCGGCAACGGTAGTATATGTGAAACTTTTAGCATTAAGATCTCTATGTACCATATACTTAGAAATAAATTTATTATTATTATTATTATTATTCTCTTTATTTATATTTTTTTCTTATTAATTACATTTTTAAACAGGTATATATTTATTATATAAAACAAAAAATACACATTTAAAAATATAAAAAATAGATTACCACCGGCAACGAGACTAGAGTCCAAGCTACCGGCGGTTAGGGTTCCAGAGAGAGGAACCTCCTAACAATACGTGCCGTGTCGAGAAGCACTGCCTTCTGGATCTGGCCCTTGACCCATCCACCTAATGCGAGCCTCTTTAGGTGTTGGTCGAGGCTCTTTGCTATTAAACCATTTACAGTAATGACTATCGGCACAATGACAGCAGAATCCACATCCCACATGTCAACATCTCAAATCAAGATATTTTATTTGCTTGTCTTTCTCAGCCTTCATGAGATTCTCGTCATGAGGGACGGTAATATCAACTATCATTGCAAGGCGTTCAGATCGATCCACCACCACAATGTCAGGCTTGTTAGCTATAATAGTCCTGTCTGTGATGATGGAGCGATCCCAGTACAATGTCGCGCGACCATTCTCGAGAACTGGCTCTGGGTCGTACCTGTAGTACGGCACCTCGACATCCAAAAGATTGTATCGCAGAGCAATTTGCTGGTGGATGATCCTGACTACTTGGTTATGTCTGTGCAAGTACTCTCCGTTAGCAAGACGCGAACAGCCAGAAACAATATGCCTGAGGGATTCACCAGGGCGATGACATGCCCGACATATCTCAGTAGTGCCATCCCTCAAGATATATTTCCGGTAGTTGTTCGTCATGATAACTTCGTCAGCAATTGCACAAACAAACCCTTCGGTTTCTCCAAACAGATCGCCGAAGCGTAGCCAGGCAACGGAGGCAGCATGGTCTATATCAGGCCCATGTAAGGCCCGATAGAACCGTCCGTGAAGCTCCTTGCTCTGCCATACCATTCTACGGTCGTCTATAGTGAGTACCACAGGCCTACGCCAGCTCTCCTTAGCCAGGGCTAGCGGAGTAAGTCCACTATCCACTGCAACCATATCACGATGCACACCCTCGCTCATCTTGAGAAAATAGTCTCTAAGGTTGCATATCTCACGATTGTGGAGGGTTTTGGCGCTTAGAAATCCACGGCCTCCACATTTTCGCGGGATATACAACCTCATGATGGATGAACGCGGATGGTGCATACGAAATACGGTTAACAATGTGCGGACTCGCCTATCCAGGGCACCCAATTCGGTCTGTGTCCACTTGAGTATGCCGAAGGAGTACACAAGAAGAGGCATGACCCAACCATTACAGGCGCGCACCTTGTTGCCGCCTGACAAGTGACTTTTTAATACTTTTTTAAGGCGGCTGAAAAAGCGCTCCTGTAATGATTGTTTCATATCTGTCTCTTTAATGCCCAACGACTGCGACATACCCAAGTATTTATAGGCGTCAGCGATTAGAAGTGACCTAAGATGAGTAGAATCAGATAGTTGAATTCCATCAGATTCTACTACCCTGCCTCGCTTTACATGCATGATTGCACACTTGTCCACTCCGAAAGCCATGTTGATAGATTTACTAAAGTCTTCAGTTAACTTCAGTAACTCTTTCAGCTGGGGTTCAGTTGGCGCAAATAGCTTAAGATCATCCATATATAGCAGGTGGGATATTATCTGACCACCTCTACGCAGTCTATAACCTAACCCTGAACTCTCCAGTATTGAGCTAAGAGGGTTCAGTGCTAGGCAAAACCATAAGGGACTCAGACTGTCACCCTGGAAGATACCCCGCCTAATCCATAACGGTTCGCTAATACCCGGGGTTTGTCGACATCCTGGATAGATAAGAACTGTTTTCCATTGCCGCATGCATGCCTCCAAGAAGGTGCGTATTGTAGGGTCTACTTTATATAACTCCAGCACCCTCAGGAGCCATGAATGCGGCACGGAATCAAATGCTTCTTATAATCTATCCAGCATGTCGCCAAATCCTTTCGGTTGCGGCGAACCTGCTGGCTAATGGTCGCATCGATAAGGAGGAGCTCCTTAGTACCACGGGCCCCTTTCCTACATCCATTCTGAGAGATAGACATAGCTGAATTAAATTCTAAATGCTTAGTAATTTTGGTTCGCAGAATGGACGTAAGAAGTTTATAGACCGATGGTAAACACGTAATCGGTCTATAATTACCGGGTTCCGTAGTACAACCTGTCTTATTGAGCAGGTGAGTATAACCTGTCGTTAGAAAGTCTGGTAGCAATCCACTCCCCAGTGTAGATTGAAATTGAGATGCCAATCGAACATGCGAGCTGCGTAGCCATCTCAGCCAGAAGTTGTGCAGTCCGTCCAGTCCCGGTGACTTCCAGTTAGCCATAGGATGGACTGCATTAGTTACGTCTTCAGCTGTGATGACTACGCTATCCATTTCTGTAACTTGCTCACATGTTCGCTTGACATCTCGCATCCAGTCACCTTCAGAGTGATTAACTGGTACCGACCAGATGCTACTCCAAAACTCTCTTGTGGCAGTAGCATCTGGCAACTTACCATCATGGGTCTCAGAATTTGATTGCTCCCAGCTCCTATATACCCACCTTTGGTCCTTTTGAAATATGCGGTTGATCATATTATTATATCGATCCACTTGTTTTCTGTATCTGCCAATTTGGTTAGCCCATGCATATACCTTCTGCTTTAGGAAGTCGATGCGCTCTGTGACCCGAGATAAGTAGTCGTGGGGACTAACTCCCGTCCCCGAGAATGCTTGGTTCACAAAGCGCATCACTCTCGGACGTATATTTCCATTCCTAAAGCAGATTAGCTTGCCAATAAGGACCCTTGCTCTAGCAATACGCTGTTCAATCCTGCACTGCCAGACTGGCGCAGCAGTCCTGCGTGGCATAGGGGTGTCAGAAGTTGGAAAGTTGACACCCGCCAATCGACACACCGCGACAGCCGCACAATACAGAATTGAATGCGTATCACTTAGATTTTGACTATGATCAAAGTAGTCCGGTAGAAGTGAGTCAAGGGTACTTACTAGCGCTAGGTTTCTTCTATGCATCGGTAACCGAGGCAGACGAGGTCTAAATTCTAAAGGTGTGTATCGATATTCATCAATCGCACATTTAAAAGCGTCCCAAACCTCCTCATTGCATTGAGTGTCTACAATAGGCGTTCTGTCATCTCCATCCAGGCTAACAACACTCTGCATTTGTGGCATAGTCCGTGACGTATTAGTCTCAATCTGACATTCTTGGATGGATATGGCAGCGATAGATTGTACACACTCTGAGCGCAGCCTATCAAGTACAGCATCATCCAACATCCGACAGCGTTGGATGGCTCGTACCTGATCCGATAACCGTTGAGCTGTAACATTGGTAGATGGTTCAAGATCCTGAAACAGAGCAAGCTTCTATAGCGATACGCAGTGAGGTTGGTTCCTCCCTCTGTTGCCGCAAAATATGCGCGCATGACGTTCTTATTTGTTGTCGAGGACCATTGCATGCGCTGCACATTACCGCCAGCAGCGGGGACCCTATTCGCAGCCGGTGGGCCGCGGGATCCCAGGCACGCTGGTGGTCGGCCTCTCCCCCGCCGACGCACAGGTGTTGGCGACGTCGGAGGGGAGAAAAACTCATCACTCGATGTGGAGCTCGACGCCTCAGCAGGAGCCGGTATTGCTGCCATATATTATTATTATTATTATTAGGTACCAGTTGCTTATCCACGGACTGACCGCGACAATTGCGCGTAACCGCTACAATCAACAGATCTGAGCGGTTGTTGTCTGCGTTATATTTTTGATAACTCAATACATTACAAAATCAATTTACATGTTTATAAGAAATTAAAAATCCAATACCTAGATAAAACACTTTCCTTATCTTATAAAAGCAATTTCATCAATATAATCTACAAGTACTACAAGTACTATGTAACTTCAGGCGACTGGCGACGAGAGCAGAGCAGTATACAAAGTAAAATAAGCTAGTAGTTATTACATAGACTGCTATCTAAGAATCCAGAACTGGCCACTACATAAATAATATTTAAAAAGTAATTATTACATTTGAAAATGGAACCCTTTGGCTATAGAATGTAGTTTGTTTCATCCGACTGCCAATTGTTTTCATTGTGTGGCGCGATTTTAAAATTGCGTGTGATTATCACAATGAATTTAATTCGAGAAAATTTTTGTCCGATGATTTATTATGATTTTCGACGTAGTCTCACTCAACAGTAGTATATCGACCAACTCAGTTCGACTTTTGGGGAACAAGAAGCATCGAAGACCACTGTGTATCACTGGTTTAGTGAGTTTAATCTTGGACGTCGTATGCTCACGGACGAAATTAAAGATGGTCGGCCTAAATCAGTTGTTGTGCCACGAAATATTGACGCAGTGCGTGAACTAATAATGCAAGATCGTCATGTTACATATCGAGAGATAGAGGCGTCCTTTATACATATATAGGTGATGTATCCTGGATTTATGCATATTATCCCGAAACTAAGCAACAATCAACAATTTGGGTGTTCCAACATGAGCCGAACCCAGCAAAAGTTGCTTGTGCGAAAACACTTTGAAGCAAATGGTCGCCTGTTTTTTTTGGTATAGATGGACACGTGGCTACTGTACCACTAGAAAATCGTAAATCTGTTGATTCGGAGTGGTACAAGACCATTTGTTTGCCAGAAGTCTTTGCAGAAATTAGGTAGAACAATCCACAACGCAGAATCATTCTCCATCACGACAATGCAAGCTTGAGCTGCCCACTTTGAGTGAAACGACCCGATATTTGGAGGGTGAAACGGTGTAATTAACAGGTCATCCGCCATGTGGCTCTGATTTGGCACCCAACGACTCCTTTTTATTTCAACCGTGAAAAATAAATTACGTGGTCAACGATTTTCAACCCATAAGAAGCCGTTGAGACATTCAAAAACCTATGAAAACTGGTTTCACCGAATGCAAAAGTGCATCGATTATCACGGCGAATATTTTAAAAAGCAATAAAACAATATTTAACAGTCATTGATAATTATTTTATTTTATTCCGGATATATTAATAGCAGCCCTCGTAAGAAGTTATTCTAATGTCGGTTATAATTCTGTATTTTCTTTTTATTCGTTTGTTTTTCTATAATTTTTATATTTATGTCTGTTAGTTGTTGTTAGTTTTTTGTCATGTCTCGTGGCAATAAAATGCTAATGTAGCTTTTACGCAATACATTTTGTATCAAATCTGATGAATGTACCCACAGAGGGTATCGTCATCCTTAGCAAGACTGTGTCTTTAATTAAAGTTATTTTTGTTAAATAGTTAAGCCCACAATATTGCAATACATACAAAATAAAAAGGTAGCCACTAAAGCAGCTACATACGGTATCCGAACACTCATTATTACTTACCATGATTTACTTATAAATATATCAAAACAAATAACGTTACTGCACACAGACGTGCAACAGTTTCATTAATTTAATTGCGAAGGATGCAAAATAATTATGTGGTGAAAGGAGGCTAGGTCGTACATTAAAACCTTACAAGTAGTAGCACACACATGTTAGTTAAATTGATTTGCAAAAGTTACACGTTTCGTTTTTAATTTAGAATAACTATATTACAGGTTTCATTTTTAATCATGCAGCCACATCATGTAACGTCTAGCCGAAAACTAAACCAAATTTTAGAACATCGAAAACTAACTTTACTTAATTGACATCTAAAAGGAGCAGGTTCTTTATTAGTTTTTTTGTATGTTATGCGATACCTTTTCGATTGTGGACTAGAAAAGGTTTTCATTTCAATACGAAAAATGAGTTTCATCTCGAAAGGTAACTTGATTTTACTTTGAAATTTGGTAAGTAAAGAAAAAATATAAGTAGTTTGTGTAAAATACATAAGTACTTATTACCTAACCAATTTTACCTCATTACGATTTGGTTTCTCATGTTTATTAAGTTTTAGTTATATATTTTTGGTTAACGTGATACTATTATATCTATCTATACATATAATAAAAATGTAACCGATCGCTGTCTGTACATGGAAGATATATGAGAAAAAATACTATTAGGACCTATATTAACACAAATAGAACCCAAAACAATGATTGTTAAAATTTTTGTCTGTTTGTCTGTGCGTTTGTGCACGCTAATCTCAGAAACGGCTTATCCGATTTAAATATGGTTTTCACTAATATATTGTGGTAAACTTCACTTAACATTTAGTGTTTGTTTCATGTCAATCGGTTCGTAAATAAAAAAGTTATGCCAATTTAAAGAATCACATTGAACATTCGTTAATTTACTACGACATCTTATAGAAGCAGATATTTTAACAGGTTGCGGAATAGCTGATAGTGTTTTTATTCCTCGGATTCCTGTCATTCTAAACAATCTTTCATTTAGTTTTAAACGAGTCCAGTTTCCAGTGAGCCTATGTTTTGCGATGACTAATTAATAAAGCCCAAGGTAAGACACTAAAAGTTGTGGGTGTGGATCTAAGTATTAGCTGTTTTTCGGTCAGCTTTATGTGGCTCTATCACGTGTTAGCATTCCTAGCAGCCTGTATGCTTTGATCCTTAATGGCTATACGTCTAATCCATACATCCATACATATTATAAAAGGCTTTGTCCTGACTGACTGACTGACTGACTGACAGACAACGTAAAGCCTAAACCGCTGGTCGTAGCGACTTGAAATTTGGAGGGTGTGTTTGTCTTAATGTCTAGAAGTGTACGAAGAAAGGGTTATTAAAAATTCAATCCAATTCATGAAACGTCTTCATTTTTTAAGTTACAGCTTTGAAATTTTGTTTTGGAATACTTTTATTTAAATATATTAAATAAAAAATACGCTCATAATTTTTTTTTAACTGGGGTGGATTTATATGGGTGAAATAAGGGATGAAATATTGTATGGAAAGATCTTTGCTTTTGAAGTTGGCGACTTGAAATTTGGAGGGAGGGGGAAAGGAGGGGGAGGAAGAGGAAAGGAAGGGAGAAGTGCGAGGGTAGTGAGGGGGAAGTCAGGGGAAAGCGAGGGGAAAGTCAGGGGGAAATCGACTGCCTCTGTATTTCGGTGGTACTGTGTATGGACTGTGAGGTCGCGGGTTCGATTCCCGCTCAGCGCAAATATTTGTAGCATGAACATGTCTATTTGCATTGGTCTGGGTGTTTCTATGTATAATATGTATCTATTTACAAAAATAAAAGTATTTATGTATGTTAATCCATATTCTAGAACCCATAATACAAGCATATAATATGCTTAATTTGGGTCTAGATGGCGTTGTGTAAAAATAAAAAAGGAAGAGGGAACTTAGGGGGTGTGAGGAGGCAGTGAAGGGCAAGTGAGGGGCAAGTGAAGGGCAAGTGAGGGGGACGTAAGGGAAAGTGAGGGAAGTGAGAGAAAGTGAGGAGTCAGTAGTGGTGGTGAGTGAGTGTGAAGTGAGGGAAAGTGAGGGAGATGGGAGTGAGACGGGAGGGGAAGGAAGGGGAAGGAAGGGGAAGGGAGGAGAAGGGAGGGGAAGGGCAAAGTTATTGTAGGGAAAATTTGCCTTTGTGTATTGTATGTTGTTTTACGGGGGATATCTTTAGGTAGGTAAAAGAGGGTTTGTACGAATGGTGATGATGATGAGATTAGAAATAGTATACAAAACAGTATTTAAACAATATAAAAATGTCTATTGAAAAACGATATTCATGCGAGTGAAGCCGCGGGCAAAAGCTATACATATATAAAAACGAAAGGTCACTCACTCACTCACTCATCTCATCACAAAATCTCAAAAACTACAAGTGCTAGGAGTTTCAAATTTTGGAAATAGGTGCTCTCTAAGACGGGATTTTGCGAAATTCATTTCCCTGGAGTATAAAGGGGAACAAAATTTGTATGAAGCTTCTATAGTTTTTGAAAATAGGAGTGCCAAGTTTCGTTAAATATCGCAAAATTTCGTCTGTTTTAGGGGTAGCGGGTAAATAGATTTAAATCGGATTCGCCTTAGAGACGGATTATACTGATATTTATTACTAATACAATGTACGATTGCCGTAAGATTAGGTAAGAAATATTCTCATACAGGCACACATCTGAATTTTCACGCGAACGAAGTCGCGGGCAACAGCTATTATATATTAAAAATGTAACCGGTCGCTGTCTGTACATGGAAGATATATGAGAAAAATATTATTGGGACCTTTATCAACGCAAATAGAACCCAAAACAATGATTGTTACAATTTTTGTCTGTTTGTCTGTTTGTCTGTTTATCTGTGCGTTTGTTCACGCTAATCTCAAAAACGGCTTATCCGATTTAAATATGATTTTCGCTGATACATTGTGGTCAGCTTCACTTAACATTTAGTGTTTGTTTCATGTCAATCGTTTTATAAATAAAAAAGTGATGCTAATTTAAATAATCACGTCATAAATGTGGTATGTATTTAGCTTAGCTTAGTTTGTTTTTAAGTTAGGTTAACACGTCTTATTTCTTTATTAAAATGTAAATTAAAATGTAAATACTTTATTAGTTAAAATGTAAATACAAGTTAGATTTATATTTTCTGGATTTATTTTATTTTTTATTTTTGTGATAAAAACATGTTGATATCACGTTTCATTACGGAATAGGTGGAATTGAAGAGAATTACGAAATAGTAGTAGTAGATTTACGCTGGTTTCAACATGAATGGGTCGGATCGACCAGGGAAGTACTACTCTCTCATAGTTTTCGACGTAAGAGTAATAGTATCCAAATTATTGCGTTTCGTTCGGTAACTGTTGCAGAGATGAGAATCTTCGCAGCATGTGTGGGACCAGCTGAGTATCCGCGGAGTCATTGTGTGGGTGGTGTGGGTCAACCCGCCGGCCAGGCAGACCCGTATAAACGGTGGTGCCGCTGGCCGCCCGCGGCATTGTACAGGGGACCAATTAGACCTAACCAAAAAAAAAGAGGCTGCTCCACCAGGTTGCGCATAATCTCGGAGTGGTTAGTCGTGCAGGTTGGTGACCGGATAGTAGGACCCGGCGACCATTTTCAAGACGGTACGGGGGCCTTTTGCGAGCAGTCCGTATCATGGAAGCCCGGAGGCCTAAAACCCTTGAGCCTTTACAGCTGCGAAGAGACATCGCCTCCTCAACGGCCGTCTTCAATCGCCTTTACCACGGAGAGTCTTCTCAACAGCTCTTTAAATTAATCCTACCCTCTCTCTTTTTATCCAGAACGACACGTGCGGGACTGAAGTGCTATCCTTTCACAGTGCAATCTAAAGGGTCTCGAACCAAACGGTTCAGCACTTTATACTTTTGTCGCTCAATTAAAGCCTGGAACTCTTTACCAGTGTTCCCACCTAACTTTCATCCTGGGTCTTTTAAGCGAGGCGTGAAGAAGCATCTCACTAAGCCGCCATAGTGGAGGCCACCATACCAGTAGTTTGGCTTTTGGAATGGTGTCCACTACTTCTGGATTCCAGTGACTGCTTACCATCAGCCAGAGTAGAGGCACTTTGGCAGGCTAATATAAAAAAAACTTATAGCGTTTTTATTCCTCGGATTCCTTTCATTCCAAACAATTTCCCGTTTAGTTTTAAACGAGTTCAGTTTCCAGTGAGCCTATGTTTCGCGATGACAATTAATGAGTGTGGATCTAAATATTAACTGTTTTTCGCATGGTCAGCTTTATGTGGATTTGCCACGTGTAAGTAATCCTAGCAGCCTGTATGGCTTTGATCCGCGATGGCTATACGTCCAATATCGTAGATAGAGAAGCATTTACTGTAAAGATTTTTCTTATTCACCTAAACGAAGATGTTTATAATTCAAAACAAACCAAAAGATATATCCAAAAAATGCTGCCCAAAATCACTATTCCACGCGGACAAAGTCGCGGGCACAGCTAGTTTATATAATATACTTATGAACATTATTATTACCAATATGTATTTACATTTAAGTTTGTATGTGAAACATTAGATTAAATAAAGTATACAATAAGCAATTACTGAACGTCATACGTCATCTCAATGCAATGTAGGGACGCGCGGACACGAGGGCACATCGCACGTGACGATATTAACTTTCAACAAACAATGTTTCATACTTTTCCTTTACAATATTATTGTAACCAAGTTTATTATATAAAACTATTTCAAAACCAGCACCTAATTAGTGAAGTATCAATATATATTATAATAAGTATATGTATGTAGGTATATCTAGAAATGAAGATACTTTACTAATGCAATCAGACAACCGAATGATTGTCGTCAAACTTTCAGGATTCACCGTAAGTTATCACTTAATTATCCCAAAGTTCGTCAAAAGGTTTTCTAGAAGAGATCCCTATTAGAGATGTCTCATTATACGACTATTACCCGTCAATGCTAATTTAACTGCCTGATTTTGTATTTCACCAGGATGATCTAGATTCCTATGCGTAGAGCTGTATAAGGTTGTCATCTAACAGGGAGGTATGGAAAGCTATGAGTGAGCTTTTGCCCTGCAGTAGGACAATGTTGATTAATAAAAATTTAATTAGTATGCAAAATGGATTTATATTCCATTTTAAAGTAAAGACCCTTTTTCATTGGGACTGTCATATTAGTGAAAACTTGCTTTAATACCTACATAATTCTATGAAATGCCTAAATGGTCAGTAAAAGAAACAAAACTTGTTCATAATAAAATTAGAGCAAAGTTATAATGATGAATAATGGCTGAAATTACTCAGAGGACATCGAACGTGTTTACACTTACGCAGATTACCTACTTATTATTAAGTTACTTAAGAGTATGATAGTAATATTATTGCATCAATATCTCGGCTCAATATATAATACTCACGAAAATGTACTAGATAATGTCAAAATATTATAAATATATAGTTTAACCTTTATCGCAAACTAAATCTTGTGTTTTTAAAGATCTACTATACTTACTGAAACAAGCTATAAACATTATTAAAAAACAAAAAGTCCGCCTGCCTAAAACAAAATGAAAAGAAACTCATTTTTTTCTCGTGCTGACGCTACATTGAAATATTATGTACCTTATTATATGTCACTCCCACAATTATTACGAATCTAATGACACCTCATATGTTAAATTCCATTAAAACATTCAGCCTTTGGAGCGCGAGCGTGCCAAAGAAATAGACATACATACTCACATACATACATACATACCTACGCTCGAAAAACGTTACCCTACTTGACTGCGACAGTCGGGTAAAAAGGTTGAACGACAACAAGAAATAAATAAAAAACAAAAGGTCTCATGGATCAAGTGGTTTATTAGGAGCAACCCTATATAATATTTATATAGACTGGCCTGTTGGTCTAGTGGTTAGTGACCCTGACTGCTAAGCCGGAGGTCGTGGGTTCGATTCCCACCCAGGACAAACCTTTGTGTGGTGAGAATGATTGTTTGTTCTGCGTCTGGGTGTAATTTATCTATAATATGTATGTATTTACAAAAAAAAAAATGTATATAAGTAGTATATCAGTTGTTTAGTACCCATAACACAAGCAAATATAATTGCTTAATTTGGAGCTAGATGGCGCTGTGTAAAAAAAATAGAATTATTATTATTACGTAGGTATTGACATTTTCACATCTGATCTACTTTTTGTATCTCTGAGAGTATCGACAGAGTACGTTTCCAATTACGGCAACAATGTTATGGGATTGCAAAGGTTTATTATATTTATTATTATGTAGGCCATTATAAATATTGTTCAAGATTTTTTTTTATATAATATAATGAAAATGTAGTTGTTTTATACGCTTCATGTAATACATAGATGCTATGGTTTTAACTCAAATGCTATGAAATCTGCAAAATTCCGTTTGTAGTGATTAGTAATATAAGAAAGTAGGAAGTTTAAATTATCACATTGCAGTTTCTAACTGCAAATTGTATTGACAGTAGATATTATATCCACTTAATGTAATAATTTATACCTATGTATTGTGTATTTTTTTATCTATTTAATACTAGATGCACCTACCAAGTTTTATTTTTGCATCACTCAAAGGTTGACTGGTAGGAAATCCTCTTGCATTTAGTCCGATTTTGTGCATTCACTTTGTGCAAAAATGTATAAATAACTAAACATTCCGGTTCCCTTATCATGGTATCATCCTTGAACTATCTCCTTTCCAACAAAAAAGAATCATGAAAGTCGGTCCATAAACGCCAAAGTTTTCCGCGAACACATTAAAAAAATACATTTATACAGTCGAATTGAGAAAATCTCCTCCTTTTTTAAAGTCGGTTATAAAGGAAATATCACTAATACTGTATGTTAGTACTTCAATTAGAATGAATCGTGGTGCACAAATATAATTTGAATTTATAAAACTTGTCAGTCCGGTGTTGTCATGTAACATTATTAGATAGAACTGATGCGAAAATTGTTGATGTCACACATTGACCTGCCTCTAATTTGCACCCAGCAACTGCAATTTACTGTTCACAAATTATAGTGTAACTTAATGACTGGTCTGCAAAGCTTGGAGAGATAAATACAAGGTAATAAAAGTTCTTGGACCAGCAAAGCGCGTAATAGTACGTACTGCCTTTTTGAATAGTTTACATTTTGTTTATTTTATCGGTTGTGTTTTAGGTTCTTATGTTCTTTTTCTTTATTACTGTTGATATTTGTTTTTACTGTTAATAGGTGTTATTGAAATATTTTTATTTTAAGAGAAGAGGAGCATAGCGAAATTATTCTTTGAACACTGTCCGGCCTGCTCAAATTAAAACTAAGAGTTCATCCTCTCTTCAGAAGGCCATAGCAACATTACCTAGCGTGGTGTTCCTAATACGTTTTGGTCATTCTTAGTTCTAACTCTGTACTTATTTTTTTATTATTTTTTTATATAGTGGCAGCCGCAGGCGGAATCGCAATTGTGTTCCTTAAGCCTCTGAAAAATTGGCAGGTGGTTATCTGATATCATCATGTCGGCTATCTCTATTGCAATAAAAAGATTGTTTATCAACTGGTTTAATAATAACATATATTATTATGTCTCTGCCTGTTCTAAAATTATCCACTGTTAATGAAGTACAGTTTTCGTGCATTGAACATCCGTAATCAAACTGGTAGGAGACCAATAACGAAATACAAACTACAAAACGTTTCGGAATCATTTAACCATATCGTATGAAACTTCGTCATGTGTTTAATATTATAATTAGTCAGTAATTAATTGCATTGTACTGAAAGTAAATGAACTAACTGCTTTTACGAAATAATTGGCTCTGCAAAACTAAATGTCATTAATTTGACACAGTGTCATTGTGCTATTTGCCCCGTGGTTAAAAAGATAATGTAGGTAGTTGTTGTTTTGGGTGAGGATTTCAACAACAACAATTTCTGTTGGTTTATGCACTAAGGTTCGAGATGTTTTCTTTACTACCATCGTTGTCTAAGCATAACCTATTCTACCTTCTTTGTCGCGATATTTGTTTTACTACCAACCCGCCTAGAGCAAGAATAAGAATTCTGCCTTTTCTTGAGAAGAAATCTTTATCTCGTGCTGGGACAATAACGGCCTAGTATTACAAATATTATACATATATGTTGTCCAAAGTTTTTTATGTGCCATGCGGCCACAAATACAATGAAAAAGTTTAGAAATGCCATTAAGTTATACACTTGCATTATACATCGTATTTACAACATATTGTTAGAATTGCACGAAGTTTGAATCTGCATATATTATCTGCATGCAGGCTAAGCTGCCACATTAAGGTTGTTATTGATTACCTTTCCTCAGCGAGTTGTTGCAGCAACAACTTGCGAAGCGCGGCCGTGTCGATTGCGTCCCAGGAGCTCGGTATCTCCATGTCGCCATCTGGATGCGCTACTAGAGTGTTCTCCGACTGCTCGTCCTCTACCTCCTACACAAACAAGTACCTATTTTAAGATTTAGCCTAACAAAATTTATGTCATATATAGTAGGTGAAGCTTTAGTTTTAAAGAATTTTTTACAATCTTATGTAATTTTTAAAACAGAACCTACAAATATTACCAAGCATGACGACGATGATGTCGAAATTTGATTTATTTATGTCTTTTCTTTAATCTAAGAGTATAGAAAAATTTAATATAGGCCTAATACAATCAACACATTATTTAGTAACAAAGAAAAGAGGTTTATTTTTATTTTTCTGTTCGTTTCGTTCTCTTATGAAATAAAATTGTCACAACGTAGTGATTTTCTATGGATGTACTCCACAACTCTTGTCCATTGTAAAAATTAATTTTGTCGCGTAGGTACGCGTGAAGGTAGGCTAAGGTACGTAGGTAATGTACCAGTTGCCGTAATAAAGCTAAATGTTTAACGAATTTGATTCATTTCGATTAAATAAGTAGGAAGCCAAAATTCTGAAATGACAGATGTTATTCTGTCGGTGATTCCGATTCATGGGTGATTTTCTAGGATCACTAGACTAATGAGAAGACAGTTCTAAAATATATTCATGTACTAATTTATTTACAGTTGCACTATTATCTAGTTGATCAACTTAGTATTTTCCTATTCATGGGTTTTTGTATGAATTGATTGAAAATCTGGTATGCTTTTACTTCAAAAATATTTTTTGCGAAAGTATGTTTGGAGTATGTGTGACTTTCGTAGGTGCTAATACTGCTAATGCCTATATAACAAAGGTTTTATACACAGCTTTATTTAGGTCTAGGTTTGCAATCAGTGACAAATTTTATCGGCATAAAAGGGTCTTTAAGAAAGAAATTTCCTTCTACTAAAAACGATTTTATTTAAAAACTGGATACTGGTAAGTGCCCTCACTATCAATAATATTCACAGTGTGTTACACCGGTAATTGCAAACCCTACGATTTGTAGTGATGTAAACTTATGACCAATTGGTAGGAAACAGTTGTTCTCTCATTTATCATTAGACTGTAATTATACGACTGTGATATAATTGCCAAATCAACAGATTGTTTGTTTGTGTATTGCCGCCGCGGTGTCAATGTAATAATTATATAATATTGAATTGTAATGTTTGTCATTGGAATTTGCATTTTTAGTGAAACAGTCTCTACCTACTGATTTTGTTGTTCTGTATAAGTACATATTGGTATAATGTAAAGAGAATATAAAGATACATATCTATGTAAAAAGAAGATGTTCCTGCTTTTACTAATTTGCAAATATTGTTGTGCTTATAAATCTCGCAATCTGGCGGTAGATATACAAACCAATTGAGAATATATATTATTACAATTGAGAATGTCCAATAAGGAATGGCGATTACTAGGTATGTAAAGGCTGTAGGATGTAGATGAACAAGATCTCATAAAATTATTATAAAGGTTAATTTACTAGAAAGTATGCTGCAAAATACACAATAAAAAGAAAAGCTGTACATGACATCATGCCCTTATCTCAAAAGAGGTAGGCAGAGGTGTGTGACACCCACGTTCCGCCGGCCATGTAATAGAGCCTATTGTCATATTTCGGGCACAACTCCAAAAGGTTGTTATAATTAGGTATACAATCCCGTGTGATGACCAGATAAGTAACCTTTCAGTCTGTGATGTGCAAGTTGACTAAATATAAGAGTACAAATAAAATAATACAATTATTGCACAAATATCTCTTTTATTTTTGGCGAAGCTGCACTACTGTGGTACTTAAACCAATCTCCAAAGTTGTCCAAAGTGAAATGTAATGTTTTTTATTGCTTACAGAGGCAGGTGGGCCAACAGTTCACCTAATAGTAACTGTCGCTCACGGACTTCTGTAATGCTAGGGACTTTGGGAAGATGCTGGCCACCGAAAGTATAGTATACGTAGGTTTATATAATAATAGCTATGTAGGTACGGTGTGTAAATAAACTTACCATAGGTGCAGCAGTGGCTGTGACGAACAGCAAAGCGAGGAAGCCGACGAGGATGGACATGCACGCGTTGTAACCGTTCATCTTCATTGTGATGTTTACTGCAAACAATCATTTTCATTAGTCAACTTACAAGAATTTACTTTTTTGTTCAGTTAGATCTGCAAGATAGGTACTTACGGACGATTCAATAACAAGAGTAGTAAGAATCGGCCATAAAATCGCAGCCTTTTTTTTCAGATAGTATCAATTTAGATGTTATAATTTACAAGTTTGCATTTTCTCACTGTAAAATCTATCAAGGTATACACCCTCAGTAGGTATTATGTTTTTCCACTTCGTGATAGAATGGCTTCGAGAAGTGACAACGCCAAAGCTCTCTGGCAAAGTAAATACAACGTAGTAGTCGTATATATACTCGAGGGTATTGATGTATTAACTTTTTAGTTTCATTTAACATAATAAATATTTAGACCATAAAAAATAAGGTGGAGAAAAAACTATTACTTTTCAATGTATGAATCATTATTACGTATAAGTTAGGTCTTTTGTAAGTTTACCTTGAACATTACTGATATGCGGTGAAGGGAAACATTCAATTCGCTTTGAGTGAGTCTGGTGATAACATTCCGTTTTTGTATGATTGCTCTAAGCGGATCGGCAAGTTCGGACTTATATAATATGAGGTCTTCTCACGTTGTTTGTCTTTACCGTGTCAGTTTCTTGATCTACATGTTATATAGGTATGTACTACTTCTACAAGTGTAGAGTTATACTTAACTCTATATAGACTGCATATCATTTATGTATTCATTGATTTGTGATTGTGAAATGTAAACAAATGTTGATTCCGATTGGCATTTCTTAATTTTTTTTATGGATGCATGTAATATATGAACCTATAAAAACATACCTATCTATAGCTGGCAAAGTGGCTGGCAGATTTTATTTTATACGATTAAGGTGACAAACAAGCATACGGCCTACCTGATGGTAACCAGTTACCGTAGTCTATGGAAGCTTGCAACACCAGGTTCTAGGAGTATCACTAGCGAGTTGCTGAACTTGTTAAAAAATGAAATGAAATGAAATATGTTTATTCATATAGGTTAATTAAATTAACACTTATGAACGTCAAAGTTTACAAAATGTCAGCAAATTAACCTACAGGTAGTTCGCTGACGAAGGTAGAGCCATGAGAAGAACTGGCAAGAAACTCAGGCCACTCTTTTTAATCACCAGGTTATTACAATTTTTGTAAGTTACAGTTTCAAGTAGTATGCAAAGTGACGCAGGCAATACACTTAACTCTATAGATAAAATAATTACTTACAGCTTTCTATGTTCTAAAAAAAAATTAAAAAGTAAAATGTGTGCTTTACAGGCTGCCTCAATTTGCATATTGCTATAAAAGGTAAAGGCAACATGTGAACTGTGATAAATGTTTCTATGTAGGTATTATATAAACTGGTAATTTTTGGTATAAGTATAAAGTAAGATGAACTTAATTTACCACAGGAGTTCACAATGTACCTATATTTCACAAATCACAATGTATAATTTTAACAATACTTAATATACAATTTTAACAAAACAATACAAAATGTGTACTTAACTGTTCACATATGGCTCGGGCATCATGTCTTTTAAAATTAATACAAAAAAAAAACATTTTATATATTATGTCAAAATGTATCAATAAATTAATGTCAAAAATTATTTGATATAGCATGTCATTCTTAATCATAAAAAATTTCATTCATAAAATAATTAACAAAAATATGTCTTCAAAAGTATAATGTCATTAAAATTAAGAGTAAAATTAATTTACTCTTTCGTCAAGCAAGCATCCTATGACTGTTTATCGTTCAGATACTCATTAACAGTGTAGTAACCCTTATTTATATTATTAAATGTTTTTTGACAATTTGTTTAAATTTGTCTAAGGGTTTATCCATTATGTCGATAGGTAATTTATTATATAAACGTACACCAAGTCCCGTAAACGAGTTATGGACTTTATGTAAGCGATAGTGTGAGCCAACCAGTTTATGCTTACCCCTGGTGTTAATCTCAAGCACATCGCAATTCCTAGTATATAGATAAATGTTACTCTTAACATAAACAACATTAGCATATATATATTGGGATGCAACTGTCAATATACCTATCTCTTTGAATCGCTCTCTCAGGGAGACTCATGAACCTAGGTTGTAGATAGAACGTATAGCTCGTTTTTGAATAATAAAAACGGTTTCAATGTCAGAAGCCCTACCCCACAACAATGTGCCGTAGGACATAACGCTGTGAAAATAACTAAAGAAGACTAATCTGGCACATCAGTACATCAGTACGTTGTACGTTGTACATCAGTAGCAGAACATCAGTAAGTTGCCTAACTTTCCTGACAGCAAAAGCCGCTGAGCTGAGTTTACCTGCGAGACACGAAATATGGGCTTCCCACTGAAGTTTGCAATCTAAAGTTAAGCCCAAGAAAACTGTGGACTCTACGATTGAAACTGATTCATTATTTAAAACCAGGTTTGTACCTGCACTTTTGACATTTGGCATAGAATATTTTATACATTTCTTCTTGGTATTAAGTAGAAGATTGTTTACCGTGAACCAGTTCAGGACTTGCGCGAGCGAACCATTTACAACGTCGACATTAGGGTCTTTACGGTTAACTTTAAAAATAAAAGACGTATCGTCTGCAAATAGCACTATATCGCAGAAATCCTGCACAAAGTACGGCAAATCATTTACATACACCAAAAATAGAAAAGGACCAAGAATGGAGCCCTGTGGGACGCCCATAGCAACAGGTAACCGTAAGGACCTATTTCCATTTACATCAACGTATTGCACTCTATCACATAGATAGGTGGAAACTAGATTAAGTGCAACATCCCTGATCCCATAGTGACTAAGTTTCCTCAAGAGCGTATTATGCTCGACGCAGTCAAATGCTTTAGAGAGGTCACAAAAACCACTAATAGCAACCATTTTATTTTCCCAGGCGTTAAAAATATGTTTTATTAGTGTAACGCCTGCATCTGTAGTTGAGCAACCTTTCGTAAAACCATACTGCTCGTTATGTAGTAATTTATGAAAGTTAAAATGACTCTCTAATTGCTGCAATATAATTTTCTTAAAAATCTTTTAACTCCTCTCTTGAAGAACTTTATGTTGTAGTCTCACGGTAACACCTCGACCGTGAGATCATTCCACAAACTTATCGTACGAGAACCTCATAGTAGTACCAAAGAGGTTCTCAGTTGTGAGGATGGACTACCAGAAGATGGCAGGAGGTGCACTGATAAAAAGTGGCTGTTGGTACTATCCTAAACAATTCTTCAGAACACAGTCCATTTTTACAGGCGGTAAAATACACATAAGGAGACAATGTTTGTCCTTAAGCCAAGTGATTCAATACTGCCTGTAAGCCCGGGATGGATGTAAATTCTCACAGCAAGTCTCTGGACCGCGTCAAGGGGTCCAAGCTGGTATCCAGTTGCCCACCACCCAACGATGGCAGCGGACTCGTCTATGTTGGAACGAACTTGAACTTTGTAAAGCAATAGTCTTTGCCCCGCAGTGAAGTACCGCTTCGCCCTATTGAGCACACCGAGCTTTTTGTATGCCAACTTGGCTGTTACTTCCAGATGACTGCTGAACTGGACGTCGCTGGAGATGTCGATTCTAAGGATCTCAAGACTTTCAGATGTTGTAAGGGCATGTGTATTGGAATTGCGGAGCGTCTACAAATGGAGCTTTCTTTGCGGTGAACGCGCAGACTTGTGTCTTGGTGGGGTTGAATTGGACTAAATTTAGTCGTCCCCAATGGAGACCCTATTTAGAGTGCTCTCGATTTCAGACACAAGTCTTTTTCGCCTTCCCTCCACAATGGAACGAGGGATGTTCGCCCGGCCTGTGTGATACGTATCGCCAGTGCTGAATTTAATAAACTTCATCTAAATAAAAGTTTAGTTTATAAAAGTTAGTACTTTAAGCCTATATATACTATTAAATAAAGCGGCAGAGTTTGTTTGTTTGTTTGAACTCGCTAATCTCTGAAACTACCATTAGGATTTACAAATCCTTTTTGCGTATAGTAACCCAGTTCTCGAGAAAGGTTATAGGCTATGTAACATGACGCTACGGGCGACGAAAGCAGAGCAGTAAGCTTAGACGCGGGTGAAACAGCGCCGCCAAAAGCTAGTTTTTTTATAAATCTGCTTGATTTATATACGCTTTCTGGTGGTGGTTACAATTCCAGTTGCTAATACAGCAAATTGGTATGTTAACTGACCGCAGCTCGTGTAATTTTATTTAATTTGAAGGCCTAAATAAACTTGTTGTATATTTTATTTCGGTAGTTTATTCAGAACTCAATTCAAAATCGGTTCAACCATTTTTTTATTTATATCTAATAACGAACTAACTCATTATTTACATACTGTCCAGCGCTAAAGCATAAATAATTTTATAAAGTAGATACATTTATATTGTTTAACCAACTAGGAGCCCATTATCTATACCAAAATAATAAGGAGAGAAACATTGATTTAGTGACCGTATAATAAAACTACAGACACGACTAGGTACAAATATATATACCTAGGTAAGCAATTAGTATGACGTCTATCAATGACGCCTGCTTTAAATCAGCCTCTTTGGAAAATGAATAAAATTTATAAATTGATATTTATTAATTTTTAAATTTACTTAACTAGGATGAATGTTTGTATAAAGATTACACACTTATTTACTATACTAAAGCTATTGTTTAAGGAAGGTTGAAACAAGTCTTTAAAAAGGTATCACATCAATAGTAATAGTAATGGTAGTACCGCTATTACTTAAGGGCAGGCTGACCTCATAAAACCTTTAAGTGATGTGTTGGTTTATGTCCGAAGCCTTCGTCCACTGCACGATATCATCGTTAAACTAAGTACAAACAAATACACACGAAAGATTTCTGGACGCGCTGAAAGAAAGAAAAAAAGAAGAAAGAAAATACATTTATTTTGCTCTCAAGACAATAAAATAATTTTTCATTTCTCATACTCGGCAAGTAGTTTTGTTTTGATTTGATTATTGGGTGGAAGATGCTGCTTTCATTTCATAGGGAGGGAAAACTCATACAAATTCATCCCGACCCTCGGGCCGAAATGAACTTTAAAAATAGAACTGCTGTCAGCTGTGAAGAGATTTATGTAAAAAAAAAAAATACTTTAAAAAATGTAATGCATGACTTTCTAAACAGCTAGAGTGAATTTAGCGCAAACTTCTTTGAGCGGTATAAGCCGCGAGTGCCGCGACAATTACGCGGTGAGCGGCGAGTTCTTTATTTAAAATTTAAAAAGTCAACACAAATTGGCGGGATACTAAAATCTGATATGTATGTATCTGTGACGGACTTTTTTGCTAAGATTTGAATTTAATATTAAAAATTAGTTCAAGCGAAATATTAACACCAGATTCCATTATAGACGAAGCAAATTGTGTCATAGAAAATCTTTTTAATTTCACGAATTGACCTAATTTGACTATTAATTTTAAATAGGTACTACTAATATTATCAATAAATAGTTTAGATAAACAATTAGTTTTATTTTCCTCATATTCTAAATGAAAAGTAGAGTGTTTGCCACGGGTAAAAGAATCAATTCCTACTCGGACTATAGCCGCCCTCGCAGCGCTCTAACTCACTCAACTAGTCTAACTACCTCGGGATGATCTTGATTCTTTTCAACCCTAGGCTAACAATTTACTATTAAACAAAACAAAAACCGACTTCAAACCGTAAGGAAACTTAAAAGTTAAAAATAAGTTTACTTAGCAGAAAGTAATTCGTATTTTGATTTAGTTATTATTGGAGTCACTTTGGTAGGCTAATATAAAAAAAAAAAAAAAAGTTAATCAGAATTTTGAAGTTGGTGCCAAGCAAATAGGTACTATAAGAACCTTACTACAATATCAAATTACGATTGATTATACATATAGGTACCTAGTTATAATTTTACTTGGCACCAACTTCTTTCTAAGATTGACTCCAAACCTTTACTAAATAGTAGTGCCTTAAAATACTTAATGAAAAAAGTAACAAATGCACTAGTCTTCAGTACGATTTTCGAAAGTTCCCTTCGATTTCCCTGGGATACCATCATCAGATCCTGGTTTCCTTATCATGGTACCTCACTTAGGATATCTACTTTCCAACAAAAAAAGATTCATCGAAATCCGTTCATAAACGACGACGTTATCGACGTACACACAAAAAAAACAAAATACGGTCGAATTGAGAAACCTCCTCCTTTTTTTGAAGTCGGTTAATAAAGCAACATAATAAGTCAACTAAAATCAGGTGAGAAACAAAAATGGTCTTAGCTCAGCTTCTTGAGGTAACGCTGCGCTGTTGGTAACAGTTAGTATTTGAATTTTGTACAGAAAACTTTATTTTTCTGAAATTTATTTATTTATCATTATGTCCGTACCTACTCATTGGTCCATAGGACTTAATATTCTAAAAACATAGCTAAGATATGGCAAAAAAGGCTATGCTATTGAGAGAAGAAACAAAAAGGAAGGTCCTACATTGGATAACAACAGTACAGCTGCTGGTGGAGTGTGTTAAAAAAACAATTTGAGACTGGATCATGGTGTTAAATCGTTAAATATCTTAACAAAGCAGTATCTAGGTATATTCACTCATCTAACATGTTAATACACATAACTGGCAGAAACTTTCAAAGCATATGCTTTGTAATTTTCTTGTTATAATTCAATTTGCTACGAGTAAAGCATTCATATAAAAGCATTAATAAGAATGCTTTTCTCGTAGCAGATCGAATCGATACTAATGTGCAGGCAAATGTCAGTTCGACTGTGCAAGCATAAAATTGTATCTATCGGATGCTATAAGAAATAGTTTTGTGATTTTATTTAAGCGACTAATGAAAAAGAAAACTGCATGAGATTTTACACTTGTGGATAATTGTTCATGTATCGTGAATAACTACATAACACTAAGAAACAAACAAATTATCATTAGAGTCAAAATGCATACTGATAGATTTTTGTATCACAGGGGAAATGCAATTATGAACACGTCGTGCATTCTTACGGTATATTCTTCGAACGAAACTTTTGGGAATTGTGACACTTATCAGAAATTTTATATAATGCAACAATATCAGTTTTTTATAAAACAGTTACAATACAAGAAAGCTACTCCCAGTGTTAAAAATCCATGTCCTTTTTACTTAAAAAAGAGCAATAAAATCGGTGTTACTACCATTTTTATTACACTTTGTATGTAATATTTAAGTCTTTACTGAAAACAAAAGACATAACTGAGTAACAAACATAATATTTAGATTCCCTTTATGTTTTAACTTAGATACATTTTTGATATGCTTACAAACTCATTTGTCTTTTAAAATAACAGTCATATAATCTAAGAGACTCTAAGCGAGTTCATACCTATACAAAGGACATAATATAACTGAAAACCGACTGAGAGAATTGCAGAAGTAAGATGTAATGTTACATTAAAATTTGATCGAATTTACACTCGAGCAGATCGCGTGACTGTACATCAACCAGAAAATTAATACCTTCAGTCCTATGATATTAACTTTCCGGTTATAATAGCCAATGTTAAATTTCAGATATTTTACTTAGAAACTGTAATGACTTTGAAGTGTTATTTTTTAAGTTATTGAAATTGAATACTTTGTTAATGTTTCATTTTTAATTTCAATTTATTTTATAGATAAAAATTAAATATACGACCTATTACCGATCACAATGCAAGTTTTGGGGTTTTATATGATATGAGCGTATGTGTGAGAATAATAATTGAATTATCAATGTACTGGATTCTTAAAAGACAGTGTTGGAATAATTATAAACTTGCTTATATTGTGCTCCAGACGTTTGCAAGACTATTTCTAAAGGCATTGCGTTAGGGCATATGCCCTTATACTTACTTTAACCTACTTAACTATTATTATCAAATAACAATAGAAAAGCAATAACTTACAATGGGCGTACTATAAATAATTCCTTTTCTTTAAGAGATTATAAGCAATTGTTTATGACAAGATGATGACTTATCATTTACATGCGAAAACATGTAAGATGTTTATTTTTGTTCTAAATACGTGTCAAAGATATAAAGAACGCGTTCCACGTACGTAACCTTATTGATATTTGCGTAGGTAAAGCTTGTCTGGACCGGACAGTTGGGACGTATCCACGTTGTTTTATTTCCCTACGATCTCCTTTACCGATGTCAACGTGTCATGCACACGACAAATGTGTAATTCATTTGCTAAATGACATATTATTGTTTAACTATGTACATAATATGTAATATTAAAAGATCTTATGTTATTTCACGTAGTAGCGCATTAGGTACATGCAAGTGGCTTAAACTTTTAAGACAATGTATATTGAAAAAATATCAATGTGAATTGATTTTTAACCCGTCATTCATTCATCAACATCGCATGTTTCTTTATTTAAGATCACTCAAACCATTTTCAATAATTATAAGTCATTAGTTATATTTATTGTCTAATTGGGGTCCGTATTCCTACTTAATTACTATTTATTATAAAAGCCAATAGAACATAGCAAAAGGTTAGGTAAAGTAATGACTAAGTGCCGGTTAAATCAGATATTATGAATTTAAAATATTAATTTACATATTTATTTATGTAAAGCATGTACACTTATAAGTACTTCGAGTAATTATGTTAATATAAAAGACTTTTTGTTTTTAATAAAAGTAACCCATATGTACTAATATTATACTAAAAAAGAGTGTGTGTACTCATGTACGCACGTAAGAAGTTATACTCCTTTAGCGTAACAACCCAAAAATACCAAATAATAACACAACGCATACATACATAACAGTTAACCTCAAATCTATAAATGCACTTAAAACAGTATATTAAAACCACTTTTACCACTAATATTCAAAATAAATATTTTTACGTATAATAAATACTATGTACCTATCACTTAAGTATACGGTTCAAAACGGCAGCTTAAACTGTATCAAGTTTAAAAAGCAGCTCTAAATACTTGACAGAAAACAAACATGATCGTACATTGTGTAATAATAACAAGTCTTCAGTGGTAAAGTTGCCAACAAAACGCTATTTAGGTACACAAAGGAAATCCTCCCCACACAACGATTATCTAAATTGATCTTTTTATACGAATACATTGAAAAAAAAATGCTTGTAAAGGCATAACCTTTCTCATACATCTTCATAACATACCCTTGGGGGTTGGTATCACAAAGCGGGCAAATGACGGTCACCCTACGGATTTGGAATCGCCTTGACAAATAATTGGATATATGAGACTATTTATCGATACACTACACGTTTTTCATATAGATAGAAATTGTTAGTATTGTGTTGCTAAAGCGAGATTGTATAACGGAGACGTCGAATTTGTGTGAATATAAATGGTAGGCACTTAATTATATAGCTACCAAAGCAAAGCAATATTATTTACCGGTTTGAAGAGAACTGTACTTATTAAAACAATGTAATATGGGATTAAAAATGCTTTTCTATTTTCTCGTTGGAAGATTTGTCATGCCAGAAGTTATAAGAAATCCAGATCGATTATCGCAATGTGGTAGATAGGGAATGAGAAGAGTCCGGCTACAGAACACTCGTTGTGTGCGAGGCAATTAATGCAAAAGAGAGATATATTATTACTGACAGTGGCAAACGAGCAAACAGCCCACCTGATGGTAAGGCATTGTTCAGACCAAACGTATTGTCAGCCGCTGACTGTGAGCGCACGGTACGCAGTTTATCGCCTTTCCATGTATATTTAACTTTTTGTTCACACTGGACCTTACTTACCGAGAGTGTGTAATTTAGTGAGCATTATCACAGTCGGCAACGGAGACGTTTGATGTGAACGATGCCTAAGTAGTAACTGTCGCTCATAGACGACTCAGAGTGCTTAGCATTGCTTCTGCAATACCAGGGACTCTGCAAAGCCGCTGCCTACCGTGAAAGGAGTGGGATAGGTGAAATAATTGAGAGAGATGAGAAAAAAGAACGGGGGAAATTGGGTCTCCGACACTTTCAAATTCTTTACTTCTATACTAATCAGAGTACCGACAACATACAATTTTGAAACAAGATCAGACTTTTCACACAACTTGATGTCAGTATTCTTTTAATTAGTGTTTTTCAGTGAAGCACTGTTTACTGTTGGTTTTAGAAATTAAGAGACATTGTGTGTCACGCACACGATCGTGACTAGAAAGCAATAGTATCTATACTATTATATAAAGCGGACGAGTTTGTTTGTTTGAACGCGCTAATCTCTGGAATCACCAGTCGGATTTAGCTTAAATTTATATTCAGGTCTTAGCCGTTGTCTTTGCGAATTTGTAATTTGCGTAATCTTTATATACCAATTAAAAACTATTGGGCCTCTGGCGCTCACACTCACCGAACGAAATGCAATAGTACGGATAGTACTGCTCTTACGTCGATCTTCTATGAGAGGGTGGTCTTCCCCGGTCGATCCGGACCATTAATGCTAAGAACAGCGTGAATCTACTACAATCGCATATTCTAGTGAAAAGTAAAAGTTAAGTTTGAGTTTCGATAATTCTCTCAAAAAATATTATATGTAGGTAGTTTAATGTGACATAAATTAGGTTAGAATTTCTAAGGACTGTTTGAAAGTTCAATATGAGATATGACCGGGCTTTTTTATGCTTAGTTTATGAAATCGCTTGGGGGCAGCAGCGAATGCATCCAAAGTACTTTCTTTTAAATAAAAGACCGCTCTTTTCTGTCGCTCCGTTCTTATAAATTATAACGTTTCCTACTGTATTTAAAATTTACGGTTAGTTTTGTTGAATACAAATGTAAAAAACAATAGATGTGCCTACTTAACAAACAAAAGATGACCTTAAGTTATCAAAGAATATTGCATTGTTGAAAATTTCAGTTCTGTTTTGTGAAATACACTTGTATTCGTGGATTTCAACCTTTGAAATTACGTTAATGAATTCGACGGAAGTTTTTATATTTTAATACTAAGTCAAAGTATATTAATTGTCAAATATTAATAATTCAATTAGTAATAATATATATTATTACTAATTTAATTATTAATAATATATATTATTTCTAATCGAATTATTAATATTTGCATGTAAACAAGTCTCGCGTAGAGAAATCTTTACTTACTAGCTTTTTATCATCGTTATTAGCCAACACCCGTGACGGATGCCAGAAAATAAAAGAAGAAAAAAGGGAAGGTCGCCCGGAGGGAGTGAGACATTTGTTTAGTTCAGTTCTATATTTTGAAGATATGGAAAATATGATGTATAAGGTGAATTGAACTCGGTATAACAGTAGAGATAAAAACTCGAAAAGCAAAGTAAGTGAAGTTAAATTGACAGATATAGTAAATAAAAGTGTGATAAGAGAAGAATATGGTGTGATGTGAATGACGAATAGCGATGAGAAACGAATCAATGAGTCGAAATGCCGGGGTTCGGATCAGTATGAGTTACCCTAATCGTTACATTGTCCAAATATGTGATATGTAGGTAAAGGGCGAAGCATCTGAAGCATGTATGTACAGAGCTTTTGGACGTTGAATAAACGAAAGGTGTAAGATATGTTTGCAACCTTACAAATGGCATTCATAGCCTTTGTTTACCTCGGTAACCTTTAATAAATATTATTTTAGGAGTACTCTTACGAAATACAACAAAGTCGGTTAAGAAAACTACCTTTTGACAGCCTAATTAGATTAATTATGAATTAATTACTTTCCCTATCTACTATTCACTTTAAATTTCTTTTTTTTATATTTAACAAGTCAAAGAAAGCATAAAAAAAGTGTTTGAGATAAAAAAGACTAAAATTTTCTCGCAAATTTTAAATAAGTTCTTGTAAAAAATATTTTCAAATTTTATTATTAGTTATTATCGGTAAATAAGCTTGTCGACAAGCTCGTATAGAACACGTGTAAGATACTCGTATTAGAAATAAAACGTATTCCCATATAAAGTTTAAAGTTCAACAAGCCCTGATAACGACTCCTCATTATGTACAGTTATATGGATCTTGTACAATGGATTGAAAAAAATCAGTCTAGATTTTAGAATTAATGTATCTTTTTATTATAATGATATTTATCACATGACTGACCACAACCAGAGGCAGAGAATTAAAGAAGGCAATAGACTCAAATTCGCTTAATATACTGACAACAGGTGAGCCAACATACTGGCCAGCCGATCCCATCAAAACGCCCGATCTGATAGATTTTTTTATCACTAAGAGTATGTCAGGAATGTACACAAATATAGAATCATGCTTGGATGGCAACTCCGATCATACACCTGTGATATGCACGCTGAGCACTACAATAATCTTGAAAGAACCCCGTGAAACGCTATATAATCGTAAAACTGATTGGGACAGTTTCCGGTATTTTATAGAGGAAAATTCAAATCTACTCATTCCACTTAAAACAAAAGAAGACATTGATAAAGCAGCTTTCGATACAACAAATCTAATCCAAAAAGCGGCTTGGATGTCTACTCCGGTTATAAAATGCCAAACTCAGAATCAGGATTACACACTACAAATACGCGAAATGATAACCACAAAACGAAGATTGAGGCGACAATGGCACACAAGCAGGAACGCACACGACAAGAGAGCCCTTAATAAAGCACAAAAGAAATTGACACGAATGCTCAAGGAGCATGAAAATGACACCCTGCAAGAAAAACTTAAAACTTTATCACCATACAAGGCAGATGATTACTCCCTTTGGAAAATAACCAAGTCTTTGAAACGACCACAAGAACACATGCCTCCAATAAGACAATCAAATGGTGAATGGGCGAGAAAACCTGTGGATAAAGCTGAAGTATTTGCAAATTTTCTAAAAGACGTATTCAAACCCAATGAACTCGACAGCAGGAATACAGAAGAAGAAATTGATCAAATCATCGAAAATGATCAACACATACCCCTTCGTTTGCGATTATGCACCCCAACTGAAGTACAGAAAACTATCAAAAATCTGAAAAAGAGAAAGGCCCCAGGATTTGACTTGATTACAGCTGAAGTCCTAAATCACCTGCCAAAGAAAGGCATTGTACTGCTAACTATTCTGTTTAATGCAGTAATAAGATTACAATATTTCCCACTTATTTGGAAAATCTCAATCATTAACATGATATGTAAACCAGGAAAGCCTTCTTCTGAAGTTTCATCATATAGACCAATAAGTTTGCTGCCACTATTATCTAAACTATTTGAAAAGGTACTCTTACAACGGTTGCTACCTATACTAGAAGAACAAGGAACAATCCCACAGCATCAATTTGGTTTTCGAGCGAACCATGGAACAACAGAGCAAATACACAGAGTGATTCACACAATTCGGCAATCCTTAGAAAGAAAAGAGTACTGTTCCGCAGTTTTTCTTGATATACAACAGGCATTTGACCGAGTATGGCACAAGGGTCTCCTGTGTAAAATTAAAATGTGCCTACCACACTCAGCATATATGCTTCTCAGATCATATCTAGAAAACCGAGTGTTCCAAGTTAGGACTGGAGATTGCCTATCTTCATTTTATAACATAGAAGCAGGAGTACCTCAAGGCTCTGTGCTGGGTCCTGTACTGTACACCGTATACACTGCTGATCTACCCACCTCAAACACAATAGTCACTGCAACTTATGCTGATGACACCGCAATCCTGTCTTGTGATAAAGATCAAATTACGGCATCTATAAAACTCCAAAATCACCTTAATAAGATTGGAACATGGCTAAAAAAATGGAGAATTAAAGCTAGTGCTGCCAAGTCCATCCACATTACCTTCAGTCTCAGAAGAGGAGACTGCCCACCGGTGAAACTTGGCGACGACATTCTCCCACAAAAAAGTGTCGTAAAGTACCTAGGTATGCACATTGACAGAAGACTTACCTGGCGAGAACATATAAAGACCAAAAGAGATCAGGCGAACCGAAAACTAAAGGATATTCACTGGCTTATAGGTAGACAGTCGTCACTTAGCTTGGAAAATAAACTCCTTATCTATAAATCCGTCTTAAAACCAATCTGGACGCATGGGATAGAGCTCTGGGGATCAGCAAGCCATTCTAATATTGAAATTCTGCAACGATATCAAAATAAAGCACTAAAAATCCTAAGTGGCGCACCTTGGTTCACAAAGAACACTGAAGTACATGAGTATCTACAAATACCAACTGTTAAAGAGGTTATAGAAAAGTCCTACAAGAATTATAAAGGAAGACTCAAACACCACAAAAATGAACTAGCTGTGACACTACTAGAGTCCTCAGAGTCTACATATAGACTTAAAAGAAAGCGAATAGCGTCAATATAACCCTGACAAATATGGAGATGACACATCACTGGATGTGAAGAATCTCGAACTGCTAATCAAGACAAGACACACAAATCTGATTAAAGCTTAGTAGGGCTGATTGCAGATCGATACATATAAGAAAAAAAAAAAAAAAAAAAATTTATCACATGTATAACTAAGCAAGAGCTACGACGCTACGACATTTCGTAGCACATATGTAGCAAGTGCATCGTTATTTTAAATTGGCTTTTGTTTGCACACAGGTGCGGTGTTACCATAGTTTAGAAGCTATGGTGTTAGAAAGTGTCACTTCTCGTAATATTTCATACGGGTTAGTCTAAATCTGTCATCTGTCACACCCTGAAAACACTGACTAAGAACTAGAGAAAGACATCGTATTAATATGCAAAACCGATCAGGCTGATCGAATAGGATGTATAAAGTAAATCGCTCCCATCTTACAGCTTTAGTGTCTCGATCGAATAAGCGATTTTTAATAACTTATTTGAATAACTAGTTACTGAGAGGTTATTTAGCTTAGTTGATGTGTGGTGGGTGTATTTTTAATGATATTATACTCTGTTTTGTAAACCTTATAGTTTTTCGTTACGTTAAAATTCTTGTTTTAAAATACTCATTGGTTAAAAGTGTACATAATCTATTTAATTCAGTTGGAAATTAGGTGTTATTCTAAAGAATGATAATAAAAAAGAGTGGTCTGAAATATTTTCTAGTTTCATTCCGACACACATTCGTCGGCACAGTCATCAGTGAAATCAATCAAAAATAATTTTATTTATATAAACTTTAATTTATTTTGTTATTATCTTTTGCCGGGGCTATTTTTCATATCTGTGCTCTTTGCAACATTATTATTATTATTTATATTAGCCTACCAAAGCGATTCTACTCAGCCTGATAGTAAGCAGTCAGTGGAATTCAGAAGTGGTGGACAACATTCCAAAAGTCAAACTACTGTATGGTCAGTATGGTGGCCTCCACTATGGCGGCTTAGTGAGATGCTTTTTCACGCCTCGCTTAAAAGATCCAGGATAAAGTAAGCTGGGAATACGTGCGCTGGTAATAAGTTCCAGGCTTTAATTGAGCGACAAAAGTATGAAGTGCTAAACCGTTTGGTTCGAGGTACTTTAGATTCCACTGTGAAAGGGTGGCACTTCAGTCCCGCACGTGTCGTTCTGGATAAAAAGGGAGAGGGTGGGATTAATTCAAAAAGCTCTTCAGATGCGATAGAAGACGACCGATGGCGAACCGAAGGCGATGTCTCTTCGCAGCTGTAAAGGCTCAAGGGTCTTAGTGGCCACCGGGCTGTAGTTGATACGGACTGCTCGCCGCTGCAACCTATCGAGTGCATTCAATAAGTACTGTGCGGGAGCCATCCCGAAAATGAGAGCAGTACTCCACGCAGGAACGAACCTGTGTCTTATAAAAAAGGCAGAGCTGCTCGGCATATCTTTATTTTATAACGTAAGCGCTCGGAAATAAAAGCATTTTTGGAAATTTACCAGCTAAGGGTGTGGAAAAGGGTTAAAACAATTGTATGGAACTTATTAAGAACAGATTTAAATACTTCAAACTTGGCTTAATATTCTTTAAGGTAATTAAACGAATTTCTGATTCCACATTTTAAGATAATCAATGTTTGAAGGCGTAAAATGGGGTTGCTAAGTTTGTATGGGAAATATTTTTACGGTCAGATGTACTTGAAACTTAGTCTAACTGTTTTTCAAAATAATTGAGCGAAAACGTAGTTATTTTTAAATGAAATTAATAAGTAGTGAAATAAACAGCGAAGCGAGGGCGGGCCGCTAGTCACTGATAAATTATCACTCCTGTTTCTGTTTCTTGATACTACTATAAAAGTATGTCAATACGTTGATGAATAAATCAAGTGCAAAGAAACTATAATAAATTATTCTAATAAGAAGTTTTACAAATTTTTCTAAACAAGTTCACCCACATATTTATTTAACTATTATTGGAAAACCAACAGCTATACAAATTTAATAAATAGATAGGATAGGAAACATAAAGCCAATTACAGGTTTTCACGTAAAGACATAGGATAAGCACGCTTACACTAATCTACATAAAATTTTGAAAAGAAATAAATAATAAATTTACACTAATTATAATTTGAAAAAGTTACGGTTTAGCTCACTGCGCACTACAGAGCTTTTAGTGTTGAAGGGGTCAACAGAATACTCCTTGCATAAGTTATTAAAGTCGCTACTCACTCGCACAATATATGAATTCTGTCTATAATTTGATGATGAAAAAGAGATAGATATCAATAAGTAGTATCTAACAGATCTACTAGGAAGTTTGAAGTGAAGTTTTAGCAAAAAGTCAAGGCAATCAATTTCATTAGATATTACTTTTGACGAAAAAGAACAGTTGACTAATCAACGTCTATTTACAAGTGGCTGGATGTGAAATGTTTTAGTGTAGTTTATATAGTTTACAAAGGTTAATGTAGTTTTTTGAATTATATGGTATTTTCAGACGAAAACACATAATCAAATATCGTATTAAACAAATAACCTATACATATATATCGTATAAACAAAATTAAATAACCTTGTTTGTTTGTTTGAGTAAATTTATATAAAATTTAAAATTTCATAAAATTAAAGGTACTCTTCCTTTATATTTAAACTTGCCGCGGTGCGGTTTCACCTACGTCTTTGCTTACTGCTCTGCTTCCGTCGCCGGTAGCGTGATGTTACATAGCCTATAGCCTTCCTCCAGAAATGGGTTATCATACGCAATAAAAATAATAAATCAAATGCGACTGGTAATTCCAGAGATAAGCGAGTTCAAACGAACAAATAAACAAACAAACTCTTCCGCTTTATATAATAGTATAGATCTAGGTTAACGATTGTTTAAGAAGATGGTCTTAAATATGGAACATTTTTCATTAATTAAGATTAGCATTTTCAATTTCTCAGTACAGTTGATGATATTACTATTGGTTTTTTTTTACACTGCCCAAAGAATAATCCTGAAAAGGTCAACCAAAAATAGAGCAATATTTTTTCATTGAATCGTTCAGGTTGCTAATTACCATGATAATTATGTCAGTCACTACCGTTTAAAGCAACCTAAAATCTGAAAATTTTGAGTGATGTCAATAATGGGTAGGTGCGTGACTATCTTCTGTAAGTGATTCCTTGTAAATGGACCTTGGAAGTCTTGGTCTGGGTGTTTCTATGTATAATATGTATGTATTTGTGTACAAAAAAAAGTGTATAAGTATGTTTATCCGCATTCTAGAACCCATACCACAAGCTATGACTATGCTTACTTTGGGTCTAGATGGCGTTGTTTAGCTGTTGTGATATTGTTATTATGAGTATAATTATAGGTCAAAGTAAAAGATTCGCCTCCTATTGGAGTGTTATTGTTAATAGGCTGCAACGAAAGAGACGTCTGTCCTTTACCTCTCTTTCCTCATTAACAAGAGATGTGAATGCTTTATCATGAATTGGGACCAGTAGGAAACAATTTACTTTATTGGGCACGAAGGTCATATAAATAAGCGTGCAACCTTCTACTCAAATAAACTTTTGCTGAAGAAAAAGGCGATATAAACAAGCTAGTTTGTGTTGATATTTGTGCACATCTGTGCAGTCACTCGACTATTAGGAAGATAGTTTCAAATGTTTTGTTAAAGTAATATTGTTTAAAACAAAATGTTAAACATTTAATAAAAACTTTTCTGTAACCCTTTTTAAACTATGATACTGAAGTTGTATAAATCTACAATCCGAACCAGTGGCAAAGCTAACAACTTATAAGGACGTTACTTTTATATAAAATATGTACCTAACATATCACAACAACTTTTTTGTCAATTTTTGCACTTTTATGTGCCGTGGGCGTTTTACAAACATAAGCGATAACAAATTATTCGGTGTGGTCATCGAACGATGTTTTAATTTTCGCACAAGCGCAGTTAAATTTTTTTGGTCGATTTTAAATAATAGAAAAGATTAGAATTTGCATATTATGTGGATGTATGAAAAAAAGTAATTTATTGGTTATATTGTTAATGTCACTTGGTACAACAGAAATATTTACATCAAGAGTTCATGATCAAAGCTGATTTTATTATAAGTAGAACTCATTCAGTTGGGCTCCTCGACAATAACGGATCGGTATTTGTACTTGTTGACCTGGTTTAAAAAACAGTGATAAGTTCTGTTTGAAGAATCTCGTCGCAAGTGATTTTTAGGCACCTAAGACAGTCAGGATCTGCACAGAGTAAATAGTCAAAAAATAGTGTGTGAGTTGATGTTGCTTACCATTAGGTGAGTCGTAAGCTACTTTGCTACTTACACCATTTCCGATTGAGTAATAAAATGGGTGGCATTTTAACTTTTTGTCAGCATTATTTTTACTCTTTTAGCATCATGTTAATTGTGCTAGACCTCGAAAGGTTTTAAAACAATATAAGCATTTAAGTATGAATATCAATGAGGTCGGGTGAAGGTACCGATAGACCTTCTTTTAATAAAGCTATATATAAGCGGTAATAGAAGATTTATAATATCAGGAACTAGCGATTAAGATACCTACTTCTTTCAAGGAAAAATATACATATTTATAGAATAACTTTTAATAGATGTTACCAATAAGGTAATAAGTCACAAGTCACTAATCAAATTCTGGTTTTATTATACTTCTAAGATATAATTTTTTTTGTCCAGTCATAGAATTTACTATCAAATTATTACAGTTCGAGTACAAATATATAAAAATGTTATTAAAGTTATGCTACTTCATTCGGACACTCAATCTCAACAAAATGGTATTAAATTTTCTTAATGATTTTAATTATTCCTTTATTAATTATATTTCAAGAACAATTAAAGACGAATCTGGATGTCTTATAATGTGCCTCAGGGATGATTACGTTCTTTTATGTCTGTTGTATTTAGACGAGTTATCCTTATCGATGGATGAAAGCGGTGAACGACTGGTCACCGTGGCGAAAATTGGAGGAGGCCTATGTCCAGCAGTGGACGTCTTTAAACTGATATGATGATCCATACTGCAATAATAACCTTTATATATCATCAGTTTTTATAACGTGAACAACTGTTTATCATGAGTGGTGGTGTTATATGAATACAACTGTAACCCGAACTAAAACTTCAAGAGTTATTTATTAATACGAATCTATTTCAAACTTACATAGATTATTATATATTATATAATAAATATTTATTGCGTACTAAAACTAATTGACAAAGTATAGCAAAAAAAATACTGTATAGAATTGTTGTTATTTACTATTTTGATCTACCTACGCAATGAACTTATTAGTCATTTCTACTAAATCATGACGGTCAGCCATCACTGACGTCGGTTTATGTAGTCCGCAATACGTGAATTGTTGTTCTAAAACGCAGAGTACCTTAGTACACAAAAAGCAGCGTGACTAGTTATTATTTGAATGAAAAAGCTTTTATTTAAAATCTATGTTAGATTTGTTGCATGAATACATATCGAATGCAACGACACGTACGTTAGCAAAACTAGAACTGATGTAAGGGAAAACACCTTGGATAGGTAGATAATATTTTGTAAAACACCGGTTACTGTTTTACAAAATATTATCTACTTTGGTTACTTTGAGAAGCAGAAGTTTTTAATTTGTACATTTTATATAAAGATAACGGGGTCACGTAAATAACAAATTCGCAAAGACAGCGGCTAAGATCTGATTATAAAATTAAGCTAGAGGTCATGTTTATACTTTTATCTTGTTAATTGTCATACTATTGCTTTCTAGTCACGATCGTGTGCGTGACACACAAAGTCTCTTAATTTTTAAAACCAACAGTAAACAGTGCTTCAATGAAAAAACACTAATTAAAGGAATACTGACATCAAGCAACAATTTTATTCAAAAATAGATTATTTAATGGAGATTACTCATTTGTACACCTCTTATGGTAAAACATGCTGCACTTAACTATGCACAACACCAAGAATGCTATCCGAGATTGTATGACCACACATGTTTAATGCAAATAAATTATTTTGATTTGATTTGATTTGATTTGAAGCTATGTACAAAGTCTGTTCTTGTTTTAAAATTGTATGTTGTCGGTACTCTGGTTAGTATAGAAGTAAAGAATTTTGAAAGTGCCGGAGACCCAATTATCCTCTTTTCTTTTTCCTTACCTCTCTCATTCCTTTCACCTACCCCACCCTCTTTACGATAGGCAGCGGCTTCGCAGAGTCCTTAGCATTGCTCGTAGGCTGTTTGCTCGTCTACCATTTTCGGCAAAAAAAAAGATGTTTTGATAGAAGTAGAGGTACTAACTACTAATATTCTTATTCTGACAGTGAGTTTTATCCTTATTTCACGTGGAAATTAAACGAGAAATTGGTCTGATTTTCTGTGTGGAGGCTATTTTTACCGCAAGAAATTATCTCATACCCTCGGGAAATATAATAATTAAGTAATATAATATATTATAATACAGATTTTATCCTTTACTGGATAAGGCTGCTGAATCTTATAATTACTTTCTCTAGAGCTTAACCAGGCGCAAAAGGCGCTTTTTATTTTTAGAGACCTGACTCACTAGATTATTTCATATTGCTAGGCATTGATAGAGAGTTTAAAAAATCAGACACAGAATAAATATTTAGCGGATTACACAGAATTGTCTCGTGGCATTCAAATCTTACACAGAAAACAGTTAGTTTGTAACTAATTTAATAGTTAAAGTAGAAGTAATATAAAAGTTTACCAAATTCGAATTAAGGTTTAAGCTCCTGCCATCAGATTCTATTTAATAAATATCGAACATTTAAAAATCTTAAGTAAGGAAAGCTAAAACATAAACTTTCAGCTACCAATATCGTCCTAGATCGCGCGGTACTTTAGTAATTACAATTACAATAAAAAAAAAACAACAATTTACAGATAAAAGCACATAAGTAAGTAACTTGTGTAATAACTATTTGTTATTACATGATTGACTGCCTCTAGTCTGTGGTTCGGTACTGTGTAAGAACTGCCACGCAAAGGTCGCGGGTTCGATTCCTGCTCAGTGCGAATATTTGTGTGCATGAATATGTCTATTTGCATTGGTCTGGATGTTTCTATGTATAATAAGTAGGTATTTACTAAAAGTATTTAAATACGTATATCCGCATTCTAGAACTCATAACACAAGCTATAATAATATGCTTACTTTGGGTCTAGATAGCGTTATGTATAGTTGTGGTGATATTATTATTATTATTTGTAACAAGATCACTCAACCTACAATAATAATATTCCCCGATTCTTTGCTCAACTTCAACTGTATCCGTGTTGACTACTCTTAACTTTTGTAATTGAATATTGCTGTCTTTTATTCTGTACTGCGGGGCTAAGAAAATAAATAATTTTCTCACTAATGCTATCGTCGAGCTAATGTCAAAACTAAATTTCGGAAATGTACGTATTAGTAGGCCGTGTAAGGATTACTTATTTTTGTAACGAACGTAATCCTCAAACAAATTACTGAGAACAATTCCAAAGTGGATTCAGTCCGCCACTCGAGAGTTAATCTTGTAAATGAAAAGAAAAAATATCTGTTTATTCTTTTCTTATTATTCTGTTTATTATTAGAGTTATTAATAATTTTATAGTTAAGATATAAAATTATTATTTTCATAACCAACGGTAAGTAATATCAAAATTTCTCTGTATTCACTTTATATAAATTTAACATTATTTATGTAGTTATTTTTCTAAAACCTAGCCTAAAGAGAAAAATGTAAACTATTACGTAAAAACGAAAGACTTAAGTAAATCACCACTGTATACGAGTGGCAAATTTATCACAGATACTACATACGAGTAAGTGGCCTAATGTTATTATACTTATAGGCTACAGTTACTCAAAAACGTGTGTTTTAGGTAAAGCACTATTATTCTACTAAAAATAAAAGTTCTATAAATATTAAAACACCTTTTGTATTGTTTTGTTAAAATTGTATACTTAGTATTGTTAAAATTATACATTGTGATTTGTGAAATAGAGGTACATTGTGAACTCCTGTGGTAAATTAAATTAAGTTCATCTTACTTTATACTTATAACAAATATTAACAGTTTATATAATACCTACATAGAAACATTTACCACAGTTCACATGTTGCCTTTACCTTTTGTAGCAATATGCAAATTGAGGCAGCCTGTAAAGCACACATTTTACTTTTTATTTTTTTTTTACAACATAGAAAGCTGTAATTATTACCTATAGAGTTAAGTGTATTGCCTGTGTCACTTTGCATGCTACTTGAAATTTAACTTACAAAAATTGTAATAACCTGGCGATTAAATAGAGTGGCCTGAGTTTCTTGCCAGTTCTTCTCATGGCTCAACTTCGTCAGCGAACTGGCTGTAGGTTAATTTGCTGACATTTTGTAAACTTTGACGTTCATAAGTGTTAATTTAATTAACCTATGTGAATAAATAAATTTTCATTTTCACTTTCAAAAGTCAAATTGATTTTGTGTCCCTTACTTCTTCTACGAAATTATTTTCATTTGCAATATACAATGCACAACATTCCGACGTAACCTTGTGTTTGGCGATGTTCTATTTTCTTGTATTCTGTAGAAAACAACTGGAACATAGCTGTTTCCATCCTTTCAACAATATATTTATTGTTTAGTTGATAAGACATGCACAAATATTTGCATGCCTAATACAGGCAGAATGGTGTAAAGTGCAAGCTATAGCTTGCACTTTACACCATTGTTATACCTGATATCACCTGTATTCTACGCAAATAAATGATTCTTTCTTTCTTTCTTTCTTTCTTGCTCAATAATAAACTAACAGAATTTCTTGAAAACAAGGTATAATTGAGTTAATTATTACACGAGTATTAATAAGAAGTACCTACAAAATGACTAGTTTGGTTTGGTACAGTCTTATCAGTAGTACAATACTCAAGTCTACCTGAATACTGTAGTGTTCTTGTTAGTGCATTTCATGCAAGTGCTCCTAAGAAAAAGGACTAAATGAGGAAACATTATAACATAGGAAAACAGGTAACCCAATATAAAAATGTTGGGTAACCGGTTTTCTTTTTTCTTTAAAGTGGCGGCAGAATTAGTTGATCAGTAGTTACGTTTATAAGCGGTGTTTACTACTTACTATACACACTGGCTTATCTGTTAACATTGGAAATTGAAAACTCTTTAGTAAGGTGCAAAGTTCATAATTAAGTATGTCAGCTTTTTATTTTTTTCTATAGGCTATGAAAAACCTTTTTAAGTTTTTATATATACACAGTTGACTTTAAAACTTAAGTAAACAAAATATGTACTAAATAAACGAGTAAAAATAAATTGATAAATATATTGAAGCTACACGGAAAATATTTATTTTTCTGACAATATGTACAATATATTATAAAGCGCCATATTTATTGCTAAAGGTATTTCGCTTATGTAAATCCTATAGAAAAGTGTCCAGTATCGATTATTTAGGTACAGTGACAAAGTATCAGCCATTTATTGTACCGCTAGCCTTTTCTCACACGGATATTAGCATTGATCAAGCCAAATTTATAACTCAGATGTTATATTATTATTTCCACTAATATATAAAATCCTAATTTGGGTACAAATAACGTGATTGTTCTTAATACAGCTCTTTAGCACATAACTTTGGTATTTTACATATAAGTTAAAGCCCACATTTTCTAACAATGCTTTTCTTCACCTCAGTGACTTTATAATACTTACTATTCTTCTTAATAAAGCCAAATTAGAAATTGCTCGTGTACAAAAGCCATAATTACCTTAATGATTAGAAATTAGTACAACACAAATATGAATAACGATAGCTAAACTGGAATTCATAGCAGATTTAGTACAAATTGTACGTTAATTGGCATCCATCACTTATAATGTACTCGTTTAGTGACTAGATTGACGTTTACTGACCATTAAAGACGAAGCAAATTATTTGCACTTTTTGGAACACAGGGTCACTTTTTTATACTTTCTAACTTTACAGGAGAGTAAATTAAAGATTTAACGAAACGTTTTTTTAAATAACTCTGTACTCCTGTTGGAATATTAAGATTATTCTGAGAATCATAAATTGATTTGTAAAGAGTTATTTAAAAAGTTCGTCACAAAAACTAAATTAATACGCTCTTCTGTAAAGTTGTAAAGGTGTTTAAAAAAATATTTTGTAGTGATTGTATTAATCACTATAAAATATTTTTTGTTGAAATGTCGGCAATAATAATCTAGTAGTCTATTATTGTTCCACTATAAGACAAAGGTCTCATCTTTTAATGCTCATCTCATACGAGATAGATATAAGCAATCAACACCCTTGCTCAAGGCAAATTGTCAATTTTTTTTATTGTTGATGTTAAGGTTTAATAAGTAATAGCCAAAACCAGCTGCATACTGTTTCATTGAGATTTGCACTAAAAACTAAAATTGTAAGTAGTATGTGTTTTTATTATAATCGTTTTGTTGTACAAAAATAGCTGCAGAATAATGCATCTTTAAGGACGAAACAAATTTTACTAATATTACTAGGATAGTAAATGCTATTACCATTTTTGAGTGATGTAGTGATTGCCTTATCTAATCGTTTCAGGTTGCTTAGTTTTTATTTCGCTCGTAACGAGCTAAGACGTAGCAGTAACCCGTAGGGATTGTACAGGGTACACTAATTACACCGGAGACGATCTCGAATAAGTTAATTAATTTCTAAAGCTATACAAGTGCATACATAACTGCATTAATTTGCAATATTATGTATAATGTTAGAGTTATGAAAAAAATGACTAATATAGGTCCTGTGTTTTCGATACATAGGTGGATTAATATACTTTAATTTTAACAGGTAACATAAAACTAATGATAAGAATATAATAATTATTTAATAATCAAGTTATTTTTTAAAACTACGGCACAAGTTTTTTTATTTTTAATTTGTTAATTCCTTACAAATTTACTTGAAGTAGGTAGATCATACGAATATTTAGCGCGGTCGCGCGCAGACTAAACCACTAATAATATAAACCAAGAACACTAATGACCTAATCAATATTCTAAGTAGTCCTACTGATATGTGTGTGTTTGTTACCACTCAGCGCTTAAACGGCTCAACTGATTTCGATAAAAATTGGTATGTACATAGATACAGTGCCGGAGACGGACTTTTTATCCTGAAAATCGGTTTGGTTCCCAAGGTATTCAACAAAACATATTTTACGCGCGGGCGAAGCCGTGGGTGCAGCTAGTGTAAAATAAAAAGACCTTTAGTTAGTTTTAAATTGCTTATGTTACCAAGCTACCTACCTGATAGTAGTGATAGTAGGTACTGGTGCAAATAAATTAGTTACATTAGCGTCAAAAAGGCAGTTGTAGAAAATATATTTTACTACTTTCTTATTTTATACTAGCTTTCGCGATATGGCGCAGTTTCAACCGCGTCATTACTTACTAACGTGATGTTACATAGCCTATAACCTTTCTCGGGAACTGGGATATAATACACAAAAAAATTCTTCAAATCCGACTGGTACTTCCAGAAACAAACAAACAAATAAACTCTTCCGCTTGATATAATACACAAATAAACACGTTCTAGTTGGTACGCGAAAATTTGCTTTGACAAGTACATATGCAGTAGTTATTACTTTACTCGATCCGGGGATCAAATTCGCGTCCTGCGTAGCAGTCCGTACACGGTACCGCGGAACAACGATGTTGTTAATCGTATTATAATTATTAATATTCAATACGGTAATAGTGTTAATGTGTGTTTCAAAGTGAAGTCGACGTTACCTGGATATTAATAAAGTTTCCTATTGTTTGTACTAAGTAGGCGGGCAAGAAATATCGTAAGTTACTGGACTAGAACAAAAATATACTGAAATTATCACAATAGTCGTGGTGTACAAAAATAATAATAAAGTATAAGTTACTCGTAGTTTAGTCAACAATTCTCTTAAAGTCAGTCTTAAATTTTAATTAAAAAAATTAAAACTAATTTTATAAAGAGAAAGGATTTAATTATTTGTATGTTTGTTTGTTACGATTTAGCTAAAAATTTTAAAAAATCTGTAACATTTAGAAAGCTACAAATGTTATGGGTAGCATAGATTGTATTTTATTATATTCAAATTATTTTTTTGAATTTCAATATTCATAAATTTGCAATACAATAGACAGCAAAAGAAAGTTTTCAGTACAGCAATATGTCACAGACAGTATTGCAATTATTTTATGTAGGCGTTTGTTGTAAAATATACTTTTGATACCGGAGCGAAGCGAGGGCGAGAGGTTAGTAATAAATAAGCAAAAAAAATCTTGTTGTTTTTTGTCAACTAATAAATTGTTAATCTTACTAATAATTATGAATATAATAATTTTAAAAAGTAAATTTTAAATCGAGCATTGGTGTTTTGAATTATTTAAAAATGTGAAATATTATTTGATATTTTATAAGAACAAGATATCTTTTAATAAAATATCTGTATTATTAATTTAACAAATAAATAAACTTATAACGAAAAAAAAATTTGCAATCCTCTTTAAATATATTAAAAGTAAAAATGTACGTACCTTTATGAAGAGGTGATGTATAACAGCGAACAGTTCGGTACGTAAGTAACGATCACACTGTTGTACGTCGGGCGGCTGAATGCTGCTTCCGTGGTCTCCCTTGATGGTTTTTGAAATCAAATGAGCGATGCGAGGTGTCTACGCCTCTTATATACCGATTCGATGTTCGCTACGCTCTGTGTTCACTTGCGTAGAACTTGCGTAGCCAGCTACAGAGCTACGCAACTTCTACGACTACCCATGTTAACGTGTGAACTTTCAAGTTTGAAATAATTACTTTAGAGATTATAAGTTAATAAATATGTTCGTTCAAGATATAATAACATAAAATTGTAAACACGTTGTCTGTGTAGCTTATACGAAACTTAAATAATATTTAAAAGGTTCTTTAAGACTATGTCGTTGACATTCAAGTCTAAATTGGATTGTAAGGTACACTGAAACTTTGACTGTTTTCTTAATATTAACTGTTAAATTAAAAGTTTGATATAAGTTCAAAAATATTTAATATTTGAATATATCAACCAGTACATTTAGAGTGAACCACTTAAGACAACATATATGAAAAAATATGATTACATTATTAAAAATATATGATTGCAGGTACATAAGACAAATTTTCCAAATTGGATTGTACTTATCTACAACTGCTGTTACGTTGAGTCTCGTAATATTACAATAATAGTAATTCACAGATTTCTATTATGAGCGTAATTTATGGACGTTAGTTGTATGTTTGTAAAGTCTAACCAAACTATTTTTAAAACTAATTTATTTAATTGCAGCTTTTTTCTGAGTTCAGTGTTTTTATATACTTAACATTACGGCAGTGGCGGTATTTATTAAGGAGGTTACACTCTTGCCTATTTCTTGAGATCTTTTTGTTATAAATAAGAAATACCTGATTTATTTCCGCGAAGGAATAGGGTATTTCTATATTTTAGACCGAAGATTACAAAGTTGTTGTGTCCTGGTACATAAAACAAAATGTGATAAGCAAAACTTCATCCCGAACTAATAAAATACCTCTTAAAATTTATTTTTACCCTATACCCGTTTAATGAAATTGTTGTCGAGCGATTCATCACACGTCATGATAAAATTATCGTTAATGTGACATGATAGGCTTTAATAACAATTTGGACGCGAATAGAGAGCATCGATTACCTATGCTTCTGTAAACATTATCAAGATAAAAATGACAAATGGGCTCATTCGGACATTGTCTAACTACCACTAAAAGATAGAAAAATAACTCTATTCTTTTATGTATTCTGCTACCTTCATATACGGTGTATATTTCAGTAAAACAATGATAGATTTATGACGTTTCGGATACATTTTGGCAATCAAATATTTACTCTATAGCTTAGCATTTACAATTCATTTTTGCATGAATAGTAATTATAACTGCTTCATGTTTCTCGTTGGGGTATAGTTAATATTGGTGGTAATCGTTTCTAGAATCACGTACGTAGTGATCCTTCGTGATGATAACCCGTCATGCGTTATCTCTGTGTAACTCAAAGTACTCAGTGACACAGTGCCAACGTACTACGAGTAATATTGGATTTATTTTTACGCATATTACGTAAAATCTGATGAATTGTACGCATATTAAAATATTTTTTATTAATTATAAAGAATATCACAATCATCATCATATCAGCTCTTTATTATTCTACTGCAGGAAAAGACCTCTTCTTTTAGAGAAGGCATGCATAAATTTAAAAGATAAATTGTTGCTTTGATTGAACCAGAAATATACATCTTAAATTGAGAGAATAAAAATAAATAATAAAATATGCAATAATAAATGTAGATACCTACATTCATTACTGACTGCCTCGGCGATTCAAAAGCGCTGTGTGCGGACTGCTACGGTATTGATATTGAATTTTACTGTCGAAAAATTCTGGACCTATTAGCCCAGAGTCTGAAATTGTACCCGGTAATAAGTATCTGACTCCTTTGTTACAAGGAACTTATGCGTTATACACTTCTGCCAACCCCATGACGGGTAAAGTCAAGATGCTATTTGATAAAGATATGATGTTGTTAGTGCACATTTTTAAGGAATCGTTACTTTGTCTTTGTCCTGCCACTCAGTTTTAATTGTATCGCTTTGTACATTCATTAAATACATAATTGATATTAAATTCTTTCGTAGTACAGTCCTCATGGGGACCCCTTACAATAAATAATTGAACGTAACATATGCCTCAAATACTGTTACTCGTAATTTACGAACATCGAGTTCATTTCCAATGAATGATTTTTTCAAAAGGCTGAGTTTTCTTTGTGCGGATTACATTATTACCATTACCTTTCGATCACTCCAATTAAATTTAATATATTTCAATCATTTGATCGCAATAAATACATTTTATATAATAATGTTAAGCTTAAAAATACAAAGTAAACATAAAGCTCAAAAACGAGTAAAACTAAAGTGGACAAAACCGGTAACTTGTCTATAAACCAGAGAAAGTGAAGATCTTGAGACATTCGTCCAACGGTGAGATCAGTGTGTAGAAGCTATAGCCAACAGCTCTCAAATCATTGTCATTATTAGCTAGTAAATTCCTACTAAAAACAACTGCATTTCTTCTACAAATTAAAAATCATGTGATTGTATCTCAAACAACGATTTTGCTAATCGTCAATCTATTGTTAGTCAAATGCCTGTATTTCACATTTTTTGTTATCCATATAAAAATATTTATTCGGATTTAAGTAAAGTATATTAACTACTATACTACTAACAATATCCAACCATATTGTTGTGCTACTATGCTCTTTAGAATAGCTTAAAGTAAAGAGGTATTTATCATAGTGGTTCCAGGAAAACGTTTGTTTGCGCCTATGAAGTTGATAACCGTTTGAATGTAAGCGGTAACCGTAGCACGTTGTATTGTAAAAATAAGTATATGTAAGTTCGTGGAAAGGTTCAAGGTGTCCGTTTTCGAGAATTATGTTGTATGTGAGGTGTTTACCTGGCGTGGCAAAATAAAATGATTAGCGAGTTACTACGAACGTGACGCAGTTTTAGATCTACCGTAGATATAGACAAAATCTGTATAAATAAATATAATAGGTATATAATAATAATAATAATAATAATATTCAACCACATTCACACAGCGCCATCTAGCCCCAAATTAAGCAATTATATTTGCTTTTGTTATGGGTACTAAACAACTGATAAACTACTTATATACATTTTTTTTTTTGTAAATAAATACATATTATAGATAAATTACACCCAGACACAGAACAAACAATCATGCTCATCACACAAAGGTTTGTCCTGGGTGGGAATCGAACCCACAACCTCCGGCTTAGCAGTCAGGGTCACTAACCACTAGACCAACAGGCCAGTCAATAACGTAATAGGTATATGTAAACTTTTTGATGTGTACCAACTACATTGGCCGGTTGGAAACCGCCGTAGCGGCAGGCATATACAAGCTAGTATAAGGTGAGGACTATTCCGTAATATGGTACAATTTATTTTTGAGCATCGAGCTTTACATTAGGCATGTAACCGCAAAGATCATATTATTACAGTTAGTATTTTTACAATACAATATGAATGCGTGTGAAAATATTAGAAGGTGAGGGTTATTTACTCTCCTGTCATGTAACAAGCTATTTGCCTTTACACTATGTATTTGATATAAAAATATGTTAAACCAAAATAATTGAAGTATAAAAGTAATTTAAAGTTAAAGTGGCTTTTAACTTGACTCTTGTCGTGTAGGTGACGGGTATTACAAATAAGTAGGTACATGTTTTGTTTCGATAACTTATAAATATAATGTTAAGTATCTTTTAATATATTTTATACAGTTGTGGACGCTCTGATGTTTATATATTTGTTTTCCATTGGGTAACAGAGTTTCACAAACTGGTATGACTCAACGTGAATAAAGAATATAAACTAGTTAATTTTCTGAACGATTACTTTGAGTTTACTTAAGGTTAAATGACTGTGTGAACTGACTACTGACTGTGACTGTGTGATGTGTGACTACTACGAGTTAACTTTCCACCGTAAACCTACAGCAGTGATGCAGTAATCAAAGACTTTAGAAATTTCATATTATGTATAATGTCTGCATATTTTTGTTTTTTACAACAAGAGTAAACTGTGAATAGAAAAATAAATTAGTTATATTGATTAGTTATAAAATAAACACATTTTTATTTACATTACGTGAAAAAAAACTTAGATTAAAGTACCTAAAATGTTTCTACAGAATTTACTAAGCCATAGCATATACCTAATATTCTCATAACTAGACAGCAATAATACGTTTGAGGATCTATTATATAGAAGAGCTTACAGTAAAGAACGATAATATGTTGGTTCCAGGAAAATGTTTATTTGTGCTTACAATTTTGATAAGCGTTTGATACTATGCATTTACGGTCAGTGCATGATTTTGCACACCGGTCCCGTCTGTAACACAAACATCTAAGTAATCTTTAACTAAAATTAAAAGTCTGTCATATGGATTTTAGGTCGATCCTAATTATACTGATAGCAGACTCCAGTAGTAACGGCGTTAGCACGATGGATAATGATGGTAATTTTGTGTACATTTATATGTTGTATTATGACTTAATCTATTTAGCTTACAAATCTGAAAGAAAGGCTAAATTTTAACAATATCTCCACTAGGGAACAAGTGGAGGATGTTGAAGTAAAATGTTGTCTAATAAAATTCATATTGGAATGCCATGTGAATTGAGGATTTAAACGATGTCTATTTCTTTAAATTCATCGCATATTGAATTTGAATATCGTAGTTTTGTACGCCGATAATGAATAGGCTTAGGCTATATTCAATACAAACACAGTCTATTGCCAATATTCATTAATTCCCCATTGTTTTAAATTGTGCATAGAAAATCGTAGTCAACATTAATAATTACCTGACAGTTGACGATTATGCAAACTGTATTTACTTACATACAAATTATAATTTCACGGCTGGGGTTTATATCCTGAGCCACGTCAAGTTACGCTAGAGTTTAGTTTTTCTTTGTAAATGCTCAGTATGTTAAAATAGACTGACCTTATACTATATGAAACTTAAGATAAATGGTCCTCTATGGATATAGTACAGCTGCGCCTCTGCCTTTTTTATGAAGAATTGAATAATGCTGAGTTATTATACGTAGCTATTTATTTTAAGTTACAGCTGCACGTAGAAGGTTCTACAGACAGTACAGGTTAGACTTCTAACTAAAGTGAGTTTTAGTCATTCACCTTTTCTTATCATTCTGTTTCAGACATTTTTAGTTTGTTCTTTCTTGGCAAGTCTAGAAACAATAAAAAATAATGAAAATGTACTGGAGACAATATCTTTATTGCAAATGTAAATTTTATTTAATATTACATAATAAAATTGCGTTACTTGAAACCGTGCGTTGCGTCTTAAACGTGACATAAGAACTACGAATTTGATATTTGTAATATTGTTTAGTCACAGTTTTTAACGAAAGTTTATTACCCTTTACGGTACTTTTACGTATTTTTTATATCCCAGAAAGGGCACCGCCCATGACACTTCTATTGACCGTGGGTTAAATATCTATCTATATAAGTGAAATAAATACGAAATCCTCGAAAGGCTCTCAAAGGTAGCATCTCACAGATAGGATTACAATAAAAATATATTAGAGCAGTTTGATGCAAGAAATAATATAAAGTTATCAAACTTTATATTATTTCTTGCATATTGATTATTAAACGTGTAAGATTTACATAATAATATGAAAAGTTAAAAAAAAAATAGAAACTAGAAAAGTAGATCTTTTTTAAATTGAAATACGCCTGTGTTATATTCATTAAGAACCTACTTAATGTCTTTGGATCGACAATGTGAGATCGTTTTAGCATTGTTTACTTGTTAAATTTGTAGGTGTAAGACATTTATTTTTATAAGCTTTTTGTGATAAGCATGTTTTATCTTTCATGTCAAATCCTTGGATGGGATAGATATTTTGGCATGTTTCTGAAAGGTTCGTTTACTAAGCTAAATTATGATTTTCTTCTTGTTCTTAGTCGTGCACTCTTGACAAAGTGGTCGTGGTTATGGGTGGGTCCTCATGAATGGCGCTCCTTGCTATGTATCTCCATTCGGCTCTATTTGAGGCGTTGCCGTTGTGAGAGCAGTCGGACATGGTGGTGTTTGTGAGGGATTTATTAAGTCAGCCCATCTGGTTGGCGAGCGACCACGAGATCTCTTGCCTTACTATCTACTCTACCTTGGACTACAACTCGCTCCATCGAGTCTTCATTTCGAGTTATATGGCCAAAAAAACTTGAGTATTCATAATTGCTCAGTCGATGATAATCCCTCTGTAATGTGAAGTTCTTTTAAGATCGATACATTAGTACGATGGGCAGTCCTTAGAATACGAAGCAAACCTCTTCAGCACCACATCTTCAGAGCATCTATTTTCCTCCTTTCCTTCAGTCTCAAGGTCCACGTCTCAGCGCCGCCGTAGAGAAAAATTGGAAACACCAAACTTTGCATCAGACGTATCTTGGTGTTTTTTTTTATCCTGCGATCTTGCCGAATTTTTGATAGTCTCTCGACGGCGTCACATCACACCGTCTACGTATGTCGTCTTCGTAGCCTCCAGTGGTGGTAATGTTGGAGTCTGGGTAGATATAGCTCTGGACAACATCACAGTTGGCTATACTTTTGACTGTGCTTTGATTGTTTTCAGCTCTGTCCACTATCATCATTTTAGTTTTGTCGATTGATAGCAAGTCTAAAGCTCCTACTGTTGGTTTCCAAGGAGTTCAAGAGGAGTTCCATATCTTCTTTAGATGTTGTTAGAAGAGTGATATCGGCATATCTTAAATTGCAGAATTTTCGACCTTCGACAGACACACCCCTATCCCAGCCCTCCAGAACAATGCGCATAACGTACTCTGTGTAGATGTTTAAGAGCAATGGAGCAATGATTTTCTTAGAATTAGGATAGAATAAGGATTTTGCAAGAAATCGATAGTTATAAAATATTAAGCAATTTTTCATTACTTTTCAATATCTTATTATTGTCCCACTGCAGGGTAGAACAATGGAGAACATGAACATTGTTTACCAAGCTTGTTTAAAGCTAATTAGTTGTTTTTTAATCATATTTATTTTAAGTTTCGATTTTCTCGATGTTTGCTCTTACTGTAAGTCTCGTGTAAAATAATGAAGAATAAAAAGTTTGTACAAATTAAAATTGCAGAAATAATATTACGTAGGTATCGTAGGTATACCTAGTATGAATGAATAGCTTCATTTCATAAATTTGGTATTAAAACACCATCAATACAAAATAAAATTTAATCAATATGAAGACGACAAATTAAAGAAGACAAATCAATATTCATCATCATCATTTTAGACGAAAGCAATTTATTACAAACCGGATTTTTAGTAAAGCCTGCATGTGTTTGATAAGATGTGAATATTATTCTTTTTAAATCAAAGTAACCAGTAATACTTGGTCTTCAGTCGGCTTGCGCTCATACCTATACAAATCAAGAACGTATGAGTGAGGAAATCAATAACACAGTTTAGGCTGTGAAATTTTGAGATGGGTACACATTACGGTACTACAATAAATTATACCATTTAGTAGATGAAAATGTAACGACTACTTAGCAGAAACAAAGGAATCGAAGTGCAGTAAAAGGACACCCATTAGATAAGTAGGACCGGAAAACGTATGTCCTCAAATAATTAAATAAGGTTGTTAACAAATAAAGAATGTCAACGTTATTATAGTTTCGTTTAGCGAGTAGCATGACTTTTATTACCGTAGACATAAGGTTGAAATTAAACATTTGACACGCCGTTGCGGATTAAACAAGCTATAAGCGTCCATAGATTAATGTAACTAAAAGTAAATTGTTCTTATAACTGATGTGATCAAGTTGGTGTCCCACTAATCATTAAAGTAATACGTGATCGTTGGAAATTTGGAACAAAGCTTTTATACTATAAAGGTTGTCTCTATACTGTTTGCCGTGACATATTGAATCGTAATATGGAATATGGCATTTCTCAAGCATCTTATTACATAGTACATAGTTGTAACGTAGCACTCTTGGGTAACAACGTTACCTGCGTTCTACTCGTAAATAAATATGCGTCACCAATCTGCTTGCCAAGTTGGTGCAAGTGATGACTTTTCTCATGTCCAGCAGTGGTAAAGGCGCCGGCAGCATTGTGCAACGAGATGCGCTTGCACCCCTCTGTCGAGAAAAATATTTTTTTTAAGTTAGTCTTTCAATAGAACCGTCTATAGGTTGCCGTCACAGAATACTTTATGGAGGTTACTTCACTGTTCTGGGGTTGCCGTCCTACCCCCCTGACGCACACCCCTGAAATGTCAGTTGCAACCCCCAAAAGCGATCCTGGCGGCGTCTATGAGCAGGAAACATCTTAAGTCTGAGAAGTACATGGATAGCCTATTCAAATTCTGTAATGTAGGTATGTAAAAGATGTCAACGAATTTATATACTGCAAAAAAGCCGATTAAAGAACTGACCAAAAACATCAAGTACCCATCAGTTGCCCTTTATCTATCCAAAGTTCGTATAAAAGCCATGTTCAGCATGACTTTTATAATACTAAATGGGTCAGTAATGAATGAGTAGACTGCTATCTATATTAATTAGTTGCTTTGACCGTACACATGTTGCCCGCGTAATACCGTAAGCCCTTTTATAGCCCTCATAAGCTGTAGGATAGTCTACTTGTAATTCACACTCACATGTATCATACTGACTAAACAAACAATATAATATCCTTGTTGTTATTGTTCCCCAATGTATTGGAGGGGCAGTTGACTTGAACATTTCGTAGATCATACATTTCTTTCCTTTTTCTTTCCATATAGTTATGATCGGTGGGCAGATTACAAGAAAATTGCCTGAGGTAAAAGGGGTGTTATGTTTAAAAGACCATGACAGCATAGCACCACTCAATTAGAATATTATGGTCTATTTTTAACATTCTGTCTATAAACGGTGTCGCGCGAGTGGTTCAAATGTTGGGACATGAAATGAAATCATGAGTTTACTTAACTTTGCTAAACGAGTCGCGCTTGTTCTGTCACCACTTTGGTTTTAGTGATTTATCTTTATACTCTAGTGTATTCAGTAATATATTAATTTACTTAAGTATTATTTTATATACGTTACCTAATATTATAACAAGATATATTTTATCAAAGCCAATTAAATCCCCATACGAAGTACATACATAGTAAAGAACAGAATTACGCGTAGTATAAGTCACTCATATAACATTATATTAGTAGCCGAACGCTCAGTTGATTGCCTTGTTATGAGACGTTTAATAACTCGTACAGATGGTGTGGAAAATTCATTTCGATGAGGGATGTATAACAAGTAAATTTATTCTCCTTATCAAAGTGTTACTGTGTAAATTGAAATTCATCATCGTGTTAAGAAATGTGATAGCGCATTAATATTATTGAGATAGCTTAGGCAAAAAGCAGCCAGAAAACGTTAGATTTATAGTTCATAAAATAGCAAACTAAATTTTAAATTTTAATTAAAAGGTTTTAGTTTTTAAATCTGTTTCATAACACCATTAAATAGTAGTCGCTATGTTATTACGTCATACGTATAGCCGTCTATAAGTTGAAACTTCTACATAGTTAGAAATGTCAACTTAATCTGTTTTAGATCACCAATGTAATAGTCGCCATGTTATTACGTCAGGATAAGTAAACTTAGAAGTGTCAACTGTCAACTATCGTGTCCAGCGTTTTAGTTACACGCGAAATTTGAAAATGCATCATTAAAAACATGCATTTTTATGGTACTAACGATTGAATAAAATTTTTATGAATTTTTTAGTGGTTCATTGGCACTATAGAGTCTAATTGAGATACTTTTCAAAAATAAGTGTAATACCCTATTATACCTACCCCATTTAGTATAGTTGGACTACTAACACTTTGCCAGTAAACACATGTCTTGTGTATTTCATAGATGCGCCCATAATAAATTAAACCTATTCAACTATTTAATTAAACATAAACATGTGTTATTAAGTAGCGAACACTCATATCTGTTAATAAATTTCACATTTTATAAATGTAATTAGTAATATTGTCGAAACGGTTCAAAATACGAGTTTTTATAGTGAAAACGGTAGAACAAAAAGTAAAGGCATACATACACCCATAGATCTTTAACACATCAGTGATTATTCTACATGACATATAATAGTGATTTGATTAAAATAATCTTAATGAGTGATACTAAATTATATGATGTTGAAGCTGACACTAATAGGGTATTACACTTATTTTTGAAAAGTGTCTCAATTAGACTCTATAGTGCCAATGAACCACTAAAAAATTCATAAAAATTTTATTCAATCGTTAGTACCATAAAAATGCATTTTTTTAATTATGCATTTTCAAATTTCGCGTGTAATTTAACTAAAACGCTGGACACGATAGTTGACAGTTGACACTTCTAAGTTTACTTATCCTGACGTAATAACATGGCGACTATTACATTGGTGATCTAAAATAGATTAAGTTGACATTTCTAACTATGTAGAAGTTTCAACTTATAGACGGCTATACGTATGACGTAATAACATAGCGTCTACTATTTAATGGTGTTATGAAACAGATTTAAAACTAAAACCTTTTAATTAAAATTTAAAATTTAGTTTGCTATTTTATGAACTATAAATCTAACGTTTTCTGGCTGCTTTTTGCCTAAGCTATCTCAATAATATTAATGTGCTATCACATTTCTTAACACGATGATGAATTTCAATTTACACAGTAACACTTTGATAAGGAGAATAAATTTACTTGTTATACATCCCTCATCGAAATGAATTTTCCACACCATCTGTACGAGTTATTAAACGTCTCATAACAAGGCAATCAACTGAGCGTTCGGCTACTAATATAATGTTATATGAGTGACTTATACTACGCGTAATTCTGTTCTTTACTATGTATGTACTTCGTATGGGGATTATATTATTATAATAAATAATTATGTCAAATTTGATATTATTTTTGTGTCAAATTTACATTTATATTAAAGTAATAGACACTTAAAAATAGACACACAGTGAGTACAATAATACAAATGCGTGTGTGTCATTGATGGTAAGCAAAATCGAGCAAGTGCAAATATTCGATAATACTACATTTATTTACCTATTGTATTTCCTCCTTTGTTCATTTACGTACTTACACTAGCAATACTGTTGTTTATATATAGAAAAGGTGTAAAACTATCATTGCCTACTTCTACAATTATATTTTTTTTTTTTTTTTTTTTTTTTTTTATGTTATAGCCAACCAGTGACTCCACCCCGCCTGATGGTAAGCAGACAGTGGAATCCAGAAGTGGCAGCCACTATACTAAAAGCCATCGTCTTAAACTGCCGGTATGGTGGTCGCCACTATGGCGGCTGGGAATGGGGTTAGGGGAAGGGAATGAGGGAGGTGAGGAAAGAGGAAAGGGGGGTAATTGGGCCTCCGGCGCTCTCACTCACCGAACGAAACGCAGTAGTACGGATACTACTACTCTTAAGTCGATCTTCTATGAGAGGGTAGTACTTCCCCGGACGATCCGGCCCATTCATGCTGAAATCAGCGTGGATCTACTACCGTATGAATATGTATGAAATAAATAACTAACAAAATGTACAGTTTTTGTATGTAGAATTATGATATTTAAACTATCTTAAAGTAAGTTACTCAAACTGTAGTACTTAACAAAATCTACGTTAAGGCTGATTTACACTGCTGGCTAGCTAGCTGGATGGCGCCAGCACCACGAAATTCTGGCACTGGGTCAGCACTCTAGCAATGTAAACATTTTAATCCATTTCAGCATCCAGTGTATCAATATAAACGTTTTCAATCCAGTGATGCTGCTAAATTAGTCTTGATAAAAAAATACAGTTATATCTTTAGTCAACAAGTAGGTATTCTCTTACATGATCTTTCTACAAAGAAGCTCTAAACAAACGGTCTGTACAAACCCTGTACAAACATTATAAGTATAACGGATGTAAGAAACTTATGTATTTTAGCTTGAAACTTAGTAAAGTATAACAAGGTTAATGTATCTTAATATTAATATAGCACAACTGAACGGTAAGCGACCCTGGTAGACGTCCTTTTAGGCGTGTAGGTACTACACGTTTAATATTATGGTTTTACGTGAGGTAGATGTCTTGCTAAACAAAACTTGTGCCAAACATTAGTACATACCATTTTTATGTTGTTGCCATGATTGCCACACACTTTACGATCGGATAGGCGGCCTCAATGCTAACACTTACCCATTCTGTGATTTTTGATATATACTGTCAAGGCCTAAATGGCTGAGAAACTGTAACATAACTTTGCATCGTTTATTTTCAGACGTGTCTACTTTAGGGAATAAGCTCTTAATCGAGGAAGAGCTTTATAAACGTGCAATTATATTTGTGAATACACAAAAAAAATGTCGGTTGGGAACAATGCTCTGCACAATTGTAGTGTAGTCGTAAGATTAATGCAGTGTCGACATGTGCTGTCTAATTAATTTGTTACTGTAATTTTCTTAATCGCGTGTGAGGGTTCAAACTTTTTTCTGGTTTAACCCATTATTGTGTAAAATTACAAAAAAAATTAACAAAAATATCAACACACCACGTGGCATTTATTCGTTCCCACCAGTCACCATTGTTATGGGACAAATAAATTATGCAAGATTAAACAAAATTTTACATATTTCAGCTATAAGTATTTTAGTAAAGAATGTACGGATGCTTGAATAATTTTTGGTGAATTGTTAACCTAATTTAAACTCTTTTTATATTTATTTTAAAGTCTTAATATTTGACGTAGAAATGGTTTTCTATAAACAATATACATTCTTTTACTATTATTACATTATGAATGTTGGTTGTACGCAGGACTATGTTAGCAAACATCACAATATAGTGCGACTCTTTATTGAAATATATTGTCCATGAAGTTGTTAAATGGGTATACCACTGACGCACGGATTTGTGGTCTTGTGGAGACTAAATAACACTAAAACATTAAAAACTAAAAGTTCTCTTTGTGGATGTTCTTTTAAAAATATTTATTATTTATTGCGTAAGTATACAAAGTAACGTCATTATAAACGACGTAGACACTAGATAGATAACCATATGCATATGCAGTCTTATTGTAAAAGTTGTGACCTTATAATTTCACATTGTAAATAAACGGACCTTTGTCAACCGTTTCCATTTCGTACAAATGTCACTGGACGCTTACTTCAAAGAAATGAGTCGAATGTTGAAAATATTTTACAATTAACAAAATAATTTACATTTAACGATCCCAATGGCAGCAGTCTTACCACAGGGTATTGCTACCCGTTTTATGTTGGTTTTTCTCCTGTTGCCTTCTCATGTTCATGTTCTCATGCTTAAGTACCATAATTCAGTTAACAAGTAACAACTAGGTTGTATATATACTTTGCTAGATACTCTTAAAGCAGACCCAAAATATAAATGCAAAATAAATAAAGTACGAGCTCACCGTGGCATGAAGTGAAAGGTAATTTTAAGCGCTAAGTTCAACAATTTATACAACAATTTTATATTCAGATTACGATACATAAATTTTGAAATCAACTTGCAATTTTATCTGGCAGAAAGCTAGTTGATTATGTCATAGATTTGCTCGTGTACGTTGCAATCATCCATATTTTTTATTAAAACTTGTTTATTTAAAAACCTTAAGTAGTACAAATTAAACTATTATTCTAACAAATAAGGGTTGACGTTGACAGTAAAATATTTCTACAAACGAGACGATATAACGACTTCAAGAATTTTCAATATAATAATAATAATAATACCGGCCTGTTTACTGTCCCACTGCAGGGCAAAGGCCTTTTCTCATAGAGAAGGAATGAGCATTAATCACCACGCTTGCTCAAGGCGGATTGGCAATTTCAGACTTATAAGTCCAGGTTTTCTCACGATGTTTTCCTTCACCGTCAGTCAGAAATGTCCAAGATGAACTTAGAAATATGAACATATGATTTGAAAAATCACATTGGTACTTGCCCGGATTCGAACCCACTACCTCGTGTTTACGAATCGGGTGCCTTATCCACAGGGCCATTTCGACTTTTAGGGCCAATTCAACTTTTTTTTTTAAGCATTTTCAATAATATATGTTATTTCATCGTCTAGGTCAAAATCTTACACATGTCTGATTCTTTAATCCAGTGCTCTGTAAGAAACAGGCACATAAAGCAGAGCCACAGATTTCTTAACGATATTCTTTGTTTTGTCGAATAATATGGGCAAAATAATACAACCTTACTAAACATCGCAAACAATTTGTACTAACTTATTGCTAGGAAACTGAAAATGTAATACTATATTCTATGTAATATTATATTGAAATCAGTTAGAAAATAGATACTGTTATCTTCTAAGAAATCAAAAGACTTCTTTGTGAGTTATGAAAGAAAAATAGACGGGTCTTTGTGCTTTAACAGGGTAGTGATTGAGTCCATTACAATCCACTTACTATTTACGACTTGTAAAAACGATTCTCACATGGCTCCATAACCTTCCTGCGGGATGCCGTTGGTTTGTTACACTTTGGACTTATTGAATTTACTTAGCTGTAGAATAGTAGAATATTTAGGTAATATTGTTTAAAGAATTATTCGTAGAAAACAAATGGACACCAATTATCAGATCAGCTTCTCTTACGCAATGTTTCTGTTTATTTTCAATGGTGACAGTGACAAGGTCTTACTTGTTGCGCTTCTGAGGTTCCTAAACTGCTGTTAACACTTACTCTCAGACAAGCTAATTGCTCGGCTGCCATCTCTATAATTAAATAAAATATCAATAAATAGGTGAAGCTCTGAGGACCTAAGCTAAACAAACTTTATTTGTACAATATAGTATTATCGGTGGTAGTCATGAAATTACGACCAATAAAAATAAGCACATAACACTATACACATAAACTGAAAAAAAAAAAACACTTTTCTACACTTTACAATATCTTTATAAGCTAGTCAGCTTTTATGAGCTTTTTCTTACTTATAGCTAGTGAAATTATTTATTAAATAAGAATTTTAAAAAAATATTCAAGGCTTAACTCTGCTGCTATTATTAAAAGCCTTAAAACATAAGATTCAAGATCTCTCAGCAAGCTAGGCTCTAGTAATAACAATAAGGACTAATGCAGGTTTTATCACTGTATGATTTCTTAATCTAACATTACACTTTTGTCGAGTTAATTTTAAAATGCACTTGTAGCTCTATCACTAGTAAATGTACGCTTGTCACAGCAGAGACATTGTGTCCAAAATTAACAGCGCCATTAGAACGTTCAAAAATACAATTTTACGCGTGAATATTATTACGAACGTTTTAAAATCAACGAGTGTCGTGGCAAAATACGCCACGACACTCGTTATTTTAAAACGTTCGTAATAATATTGTTAAAATAAGGCAACTAAGTTATATACAAGATGATTTAACGTCACGACGATGTTACTTCAAGCTAAATGCATACATCTAAATTCAATAAGATTGCTTAATTAGTTGGTTTAAGTCAACATTCGCATTGAAACTATCAGTATTTCTTGCGAGAATTTATATGTTTTTGCAAAGCTAACGGCTACATCGTAGCAGTTACGGTGTGCCTAGTGCGCCTACATCGTAGCAGTTACGGTGTGCCTAGTGCGCCTACATCGTAGCTGCCACGCCGCTACTATGTCGTAGGCAAATTCACATTTTTTATTTCTTAGATAATATATGTTGTATTACTCTAATAGCACATCATAGGACCGTCAATTACGTAAACAAGGGTATAATTAAAGTCCAAGGATGTTGTCCAGGGATGAAAAGCAATCAAGAAATGAAGGGCAAATATTTGGTTCCAGTTGCGTAATTTAACTCCTCTAACCAATATAAGTTTTGCAAATTGAATTCCCCGGGGTGTCTAAAAACTACTTAGATTACTTTAAACTATTAATTGAGATGGTTGACGTCTTATGTACATTTGTAATTTAACAGAATTAAACTGATTTCTTGTATGTCATGCATGTACCGAAACTGTGGTTTGGCCGCTATTAGGCCGGTATTCTTGGATCATATTTCTATGATAGTCTAATAGCGGCCATAGACTATCATAGAAATATGATCAAAAATGTGTCAGTTATTTTTAAATGAAGAACATATGACGGTATAATAACTACATGTGATTATCTATGATCATAGTTTGAGGGTCATCAAACTTTGATCATAGAATTTGACAGATATGAAATCATATTTATATGGTAATGTAATACCTGCCTTCGGCCGAAATTAGATTATCATATATATATGATTTCATATCTGTCAAATTCTATGATGATAGATCGACGACCCTCAAACTATAATCATAGATAATCACATGTAGTTATTATACCGTCATATGTTCTTCATTTAAAAATGACTTACACCTCTTTGATCATATTTCTATGATAGTCTAATAGCGGCGTTAGAGTAGGTTTATATATGTAAGTTACAACTTGAAAGGTTTAGTATATTCAGGCAAATTTTTTACGGTTTATAAATTCGTGGCTGTTTTAGCATAGAAGATCTTTTAGTGTTTTACGCTAATAATGAGGCTCGTAATCGTATTCTTAAAATTATATTTATGTGATATTTGGCAGTCTAGCGGAACTTACCATAATAAAACATGACAGAACTATATTCAAATCTATTTATTTACCTAAGTTTTTAGAAAGAAGTTTGCATATATATACTTAAAAACTGACGAGTAAACGTAAGGCGCACATTAGCTGACCCGGCAGACAAACTCAAACTCAAACTTTCTATCGTGTTGTTTTACGCTAGGATCAGACAGTTTTCGTGCTCGGTAATAAACCTTTCATACATTGTAATACCATGGAATAATAAGACAAAACTGCCCGCAGACAGAAATATTCTAATGAATAGAATCTTTTTGCTCTAAGCTTAAAAAAACATTTACTATTTATTTTTTTATTGAACGCAAACGCTTGTTTATGTTAATTTGAAAAATAACAAAGAAAGGAAACTATTTACTTGAACACTTTTATTATGATTTAAAATTTAAACATTTTATTAACAATATTAATTATTGTATCATCTTTCTGATACATTTATCATATATATTCTTTATTAACATTTTTTACGACGACTACAACAAATGCAAACGAGTGAATTGATAAACCTGTTTTCCAAGTTACCTATGTTTTAAGAATATATTATCTACATTGTAATATAAAAAAATATTACAATGTAATATTATATAATATATTATAAATAAGTATTTAAATAAACTGATAGTCGGGGAATACTGAATTTGCCTATTATAGCAATCTGTATTATTTACTTGAATTATCAACGTCAATTATCTTGTACAAGGCTTGTATGAACAACACTCTCTGCCCCATAGGTAGGTATAGGTAGATTTTAAGTGAAAACTATAATCATAATTACAATCAGCCTATCGTAGTGCACCGTTGGACATAGACCTCTCCAAACTTACGCTATAACTCAGTCAGTCCTCCATCTTACGCATTCAGTCTACGCCCGCAACCATTTTCAGGTCATCTGTCCATCAGACTGAGGGGCCTTACCTTATGTTTGCCGAGTCCCGGTCTCCACAAGACTGTTTTAATCCAGCAACCATCAGTCCCGCGGCAGATGTGACTGCCTATTGCCACTTCAGCTGAATTCTAATAAATAAATTTTGACATTTTGTATGTCAAAGCTTATAACAAAATTAAACTATTAAAGAAATTAAAAGGTTTGTAATAATTTAGTTTTACATGGACACGAATAATAACTATTTATACAATATGCTATTCCGTCGGGCTTCCCGCACGAACACTACGACGGCACACACGACCAGAGCGGCGAGGTGCAGAGACCGGGCTTGTCATATATGACACACGTCTACTAGTGATGTTCGCTACATCCTTCCCCTCCAAGTCACAAGTACGACCCGTTTGTGACTTGGCTGGTCTACCTCGACGCCGTGGATGAACAATTGCTGTCGCTGACCCCGCGTATGGGGTGAGAGCACTGGCATGGTACTTACCCTTAACTTGACCGTTGTCATCTACTACCATAAAAGAAGTCGGTCCAATGACCTTAGAGATACAGTAAGGACCTTCCCTTCTCGGAGCAAACTTGCTTGTATAACCTTTTGCAGCGTTACTCGACAAATGGGTTTCCACGAGTACCAAATCACCTTCTTTATAAGGTGGAGGTGCTCTTCGTTGACGGTCAACTTGATCCTTACGGATATCTTGCTGGTTCTGAATACGCTCTTTGACATTCACCAGAACTCGGGTGAAATTTTTCAGATAAGGCGTAATCTGTGATACAAAATTTTGTTGAGCAACAATAGCTCGTATGTCCGTATGGACTGCCATAGGAGATCGTAACTCACGAGCAAAAGTGAGATAAGCTGCAGTATGTCCCGTTCCTTGATTATACGCGCTGTTAAGCGCGAAACGAACCGTCGGGAGTATAGTCGGCCACTGTCGATGCTCTTCTCCTATCAGAATTGAAAGAAGTTGTTTCAACTCGCGGTTCTTGCGTTCCGCAGGGTTTGCTTCAGGGTGATACACCGGAATCAGGGATTGTTCAATACCTAAGACTAGCATAGCTTTCTGCATCACAGCAGAAACAAACTGAGTTCCGTTATCTGACAACACTCGACGAGGCAACCCGTAGCGTAAGAAAACTTCTTCAATAAGAGTTTTTGCACACGTCTCTGCCGACGCATCCTTAAGCGCAAAAATCTCTACCCAACGACTGGCTGTATCTTCAACGAGAAAAATCCACTTCTCTCCAGCATCACCTTCAGGTAATGGGCCAAATAGGTCCATGGCGAGTACTTCGAATCGCTGCTGAGGCACAGGAGTTTGAAGAAGGCCGGCGGGCTTAAGGTTAGTCACTTTATATTTTTGACATAAGTCACAGGATTTAAGGTACTGAGTAACATATGCTCGCATATTCTTAAAATAGTACCTTTCCTTCATTTTCCTTATAGTGCGTTCCACACCAAGATGTCCTGCAGTAGGGGCATCATGGAGCTCTTTCATAAGCTCATCCTTCAGCGCATCCGGTATGACCAACTGGGGTTCTTCAGACTCCCAGTCCGGGTCGCATCGAAACAACACGCCTTGGGATAAATAATAACCTCTATCGGTCCAACGTAGTGCTGCTGTAGGATTTTCGGCATCCTCAAAATCTTTAATTATTTTGTTTACTACAGGGTCATTCATCTGAGCTTCCCGAATATCTTCCGGACTTCTCTGCGGAAGATCAATAACGACCGGGCAGATGCTACAGGAATTGGAACTCGGCTCTTCCGAGCTTTTATCCACAGGGCGACTTAACGTATCCGCCACTACATTAACTCGACCCGGGGTGTAGTCGATATTAAGGTCAAACGATTGAATCTTCATGACCCATCGAGCCAAACGACCACTAGGGGTCTTCAAGGAAAGTAGCCATTTCAGCGGCTGATGATCAGTAGCTACGCGTACTTGCGATCCTTCAATATAACTTCTAAACTTTTCTAACGCCCAAACGACTGCCAACGCCTCTCTTTCAGTAGTGTGGTAATTGCGCTCGGCGGAGGTCAACAATCGGCTGGCATACTCAATTGGCCTTTCTTCTTTTGCATTCTCCCCTTGCATCAATACAGCTCCTAGAGCATAGGCACTGGCATCTGTTCGCACAATGAACGGTTCGTTGAAGTTTGGTTGGCGTAGAATGGGACTAGTGGATAGGCGTGACTTAAGCTCTTCAAAAGCTTTTCGCTCATCCTCCCCCCAGATCCAAGATCGACCTTTCTTCGTAAGGTCAGTCAGGCACCGAGCTACTTCTGAAAACTGCGGAATAAACTTACGAAACCATGCACAGGTTTGAAGAAACGTTCTCAGCTCCTTTAAGTTCGTTGGAGGCTTCATACTAATTACAGCGTCAACCTTGGCTGGATCAGCCTCGATGCCACGCACAGAAATAACGTGTCCTAAATATGTAACCCGTTCTCTAGCAAAGACACATTTCTTGCGATTTGCTGTCAGTTTGAACAGTCGAAGACGTTCGAAAACGCGCTGTAAATCCTCTAAGTGGCGCGTCATATCTGGAGAGATGACTAATATGTCATCTAGATAAGTTAGTACACACACATCCTTTAGACCAGACCGCATCCTGTCAATCATCCTCTGAAAAGTTGAAGGAGCATTTTTAAGTCCAAACGGGAGTCTTTTAAAGGAGAAATTCCCAAAAGGTGTGGTAAAAGTAGTCTTGTGACGGTCTTCAGGCGCTATTGTAATTTGCCAATATCCAGATTTTAAATCAATGGTGGACATCACACACCCTGCCTTAGTGCTCTGTACCAGCTCATCAATCAACGGGAGTGGGTACTTGTCGGTACGGGTGACAGCATTTAATTTGCGATAATCTACGCAGAATCGTGTTTCACCATTTTTCTTTGGTACCAAAACCACAGGTGCGGCCCACTCAGATTCAGCCTCTTCAATAACATCCTCTTCTAACATCTTGTCTATTTCTTTTCTTATTATTTCCTTTTTAGCAGGCGAGACCCTATACGGTGGACAAGCAATAGGCGCAGTGTCACCCGTATCTATGCGGTGAATAGCATACGGGGTTGGTCCTCCCCCTGGAGTAAAAACATCCACATGGACGTTCAGCAGGTTGGACAGTTGCTCTCGTTCATCTTGAGTCAGATGTGTTGCTTCGTCCTCGCGGAGACCCACAGACGAACAAATAAGCGCGGGTTGCTTATTTTCAAAAATTATCGGTTGAGGCGCCATATCACACCTCATGTACCAAACATTTTTATCAAAGTCTAAGACCATGCCAGAGTCCTCTATAAAGTTCATACCTAACAAACTATCCGTTGCGTTAGGCAACATAACAAAATCTACATTAAAAACATTCCCTCGTACATCTAATCTAACATGTGCGAGTTCTACAAATTGGGCACAGACACGCCCATCAGCATATTTAAATTCAGCATAAACATTTTTAAACTTATGACCAGACTTAAATAAATGTGCTCTAAGACTAACACTGCCGACTGAATGTCTAGCACCAGTGTCTATTAAAATTTTGCCTACAGCACCATTAATTTCCACACTTAACACGGGTCTACCACGGGAATCGATATTGTCTGCACTCGCGGACACCGATTGAAACACGCTTACACCCGCGGTGCTATACTTCTTCTCTTTACAGACTGAACAATTTGAGCGAATGACACCGGGCGCACCGCATCCGAAACAAGTTATTGTAGTCGTAGCTACGACAGAATTTTCCTCATCAGCACTAACTTTAGTGTTACTGTTCTTCTTCGTTTTGTTAGCCAATCGTGGACATGAGTCCTTATCATGACCATGATGCCTGCAGTAATTGCAGTAAATCCGAGAGTTAGCATTACTCGATGACAGGACAGACGATGAAGCTGGCTTTACGCCCGAAGCGGAAGAAAAGATAGACGGCTTGCTCTCTGTAGTAATACGTGGACGCTTCTCCTCAAAGATATCCTCTACGCGTCTAGCTTGCACTAACAAGTCTCCAAAATTGGTTATAGAGGAACGAGGTACCTTCTCTCGAACTCGCCTGTGTAAAAGACCATAGCACATATCCAACTGCACTGCCTCAGTAAGCGTGAGGGGTGGTAGTTGTGCGAAAAGTGCTCTAATATGGCAAACAAATAAGTCAGTAGATTCTTCTAATCGTTGTTCACGTTCAAAGATGTATCTATAAATTTTATGCGGAGGTAATCTAGGTCCAAAAGTCTGTTCAAGGGCTTCAATAGCATCGTGCCATGTAGGAGTAGAGTCCTTGACTCCTTGCCACCACGTAGCAGCTAACCCCGTCAGTAACATGGGTAACCCACGAAGCGCATTATGCTCTTCAACGCCTACACAATCCTTATACGTTAGTATAGCGTCTATAAAAGCTCGAACATTACTAGACTTTTCACCGTCGAAACGAGCCGTACATTTAGCGAAGTTACCTGAGTAAGTATGTATAGGAGTACTAACAGAATCGCTGTGACTTAGCCTGTTAATCAGCAACAGCAGCTGATCGGTCGACAACACGACTGGGGCGGCGGCGGCGGCAGTAGCGCCGTCGAAAACAGCGGAAGCAACGCCGGCAGTGGCCGTAGCAGGACCGGCGGCAGCTAAAGCAATGCCAGTCTCATGCTGCGGCATAATAAGCGGTACGTCCACCAAGGACGCATGTGTTGCGGCATCAGTGCCGCTATCGCCTAATCGCTTCGCAAGAGCGGCGGTAGCAGCGGGCGGAGGCGGCCTCACGTCCACAGACGGATTACTAGGCCCCGAAGCCGGGCTCGCGGCACGCGATCTTGTCAACACCATTTTGCACACGTAACACGTGAAAAAAGCAGAATAAAGTACAATTTTGCACACGCAACACGCGAAAAAAAGCAAAATAAAGTACCTACAATTTTGCACACGTAACACGCGAAAAAAGCAAAAAAATGTTTATTGAAACTGCGGCGAGAAACAGTTCGACACACTCATTGAAGAAAAAACTGATAGATAATCTCGAATGTTCCACTATATTCTAAAATTTTTGATTCGCATCACGTTGGGCTGCCAATTATAGCGTTGTGACATTTTGTATGTCAAAGCTTATAACAAAATTAAACTATTAAAGAAATTAAAAGGTTTGTAATAATTTAGTTTTACATGGACACGAATAATAACTATTTATACAATATGCTATTCCGTCGGGCTTCCCGCACGAACACTACGACGGCACACACGACCAGAGCGGCGAGGTGCAGAGACCGGGCTTGTCATATATGACACACGTCTACTAGTGATGTTCGCTACAGTAGCAAACATAAGATAAAATGTTTATTATAAAGCTGTAAATTATAACAAATGGTGAGAATTTTTAAACCTATTTTTTAAACCTGTCCTAACAACAGATATCCCGACTTCATCCTCACGTTGCACAGCCTCGGCGCATAGAAGTATCGCGTCTCTCAATCAACTCGCAGGTATCGAATGTCGCTCGCTTCAGTAACACCGCGATAATTGATACCAATCGAACTGATATTATATAAGAACTCGTACATATCATATAGGAGTGAATATATATAATGTCGTTTCAACTTTTTTTAGGCCTACTGTAGAGTAAAAACCTATTTTTATACAATACTAGCTGCGCCTCACGGCTTCGCCTTAAATGTGTTTTGTCTCCCTTTGGATACCAGACCGATTTTCGGGATAAAACGTAGCCCATATGTCCTTCTCCGATTGAATCTGTCTTTATACCAATTTTTTATCAAAATAGGTTCTGCCGTTTAGGCGCTGAGTGGTAACAAACACACACACACACAATCTTGCGCATTTATAATATTAGTAAGATTTTATCCTGAAATATTTTGAATCTCGTGAAGCTATCATAATAGAGTACTTGTCAGCGTATTATTAGTCCGTAAGCCTTCTGTAAAATAAATATCAATAAGTCAAAGAGTTTGGAAACATCTTGTAGGGAAAACATAAGTTTTTTATATAATGTTACAAAAGACAAAACAAATGAAATAAAATTATAACACTACAATAAAACAATAATAACAAATATATATATACAAATATATATTCATAGTACCTATCACGATGCAACATTGAAAAAGGTATACTAGGGCGGCTCACATGATTGCCTCATTCACAGATCGATCGAAACAGTTGGACATGGCCATCCTACATACTCCAATCATGGTACGTTATTATAATTGCTTCTTGCAAACTCAACATTGTGGACAGGATAAGGCGCTATTTCGTTTATGAGATGCTGTCTTTTATACAAGAAGACGACTCAAGATTGCTCCTCGGTAGTGTATTGTTTGTGTGAAAATAAATGCATCAATTCATTCTTACAATCAAAATTTGCATCGTAAATAGTTAATTGCATCTTAACTCAATATTAGACGAATGGATTTAAAACATATGCGTTTCTAAACATAGACATGTAACAATTTATTAACTTCACACTTTTGTAAACACCTTTACAACATAAAATGTTATAGAAGGACACGAAACCTGAACTATAATATCATAACATGTATCCTCATGAGGGCCTTGCGTGTGAACGGCACTAACCTTGACTAGTTGTTTTGGATAAGAGAGGATAATGATATCACCGCGTTAATAACTGCACGATAATCTTGTTAGGTCGAGACTATTCATGTAGGGATTGAGGTTAATACCTTCCGTTTTGTAAGAAAAACGAGCTTCTTTAAGACACCGAACAAGATATTGATACCTTAAATTGTTTAATAAAATTTCTAATTATATAGTTAATACTGTCCGAATGTCCGTGGGCCTTAAAACTGCCAGGCTAAAGTGGGACTGATCCCGACATGTCTACCGCATGCCTCCAGATAGGTGGCTACACATAGTTACAAGTTGGGTGCCAGGAGATGATTGACGATGTTAAGAATGATCCAAGAGGCGTTACGGTGACGACTTGGATGCCTCTTGCGACGAATGGCCAGCAATTAGTATCGATAGAAGAATATGGAAGTCGCAGGGAGAGGCCTTAGCCCAGCAGTGGGACAAACATAGGCTTGTTTAAAAAAAATAGGTAGGTAAAACTGTCTTATTGCTAGATGGGATATCTTGAACCGATTTGTTGATTGTGCATTGAATCAGCAACTTTTATCTATACATATAATAAAAATGTAACCGATCGTTGTCTGTACATGGAAGATATATGAGAAAAAATACTATTGGGACCTATATCAACGCAAATAGAACCCAAAACAATGATTTTTAAAATTTTTGTCTGTTTGTCTGTTTGTCTGTTTGTCTGTTTGTCTGTGCGTTTGTGCACGCTAATCTCAGAAACGGCTTATCCGATTTATATATGGTTTTCACCAATATATTGTGGTAAGCTTCACTTAACATTTAGTGTTTGTTTCATGTCAATCGGTTCATAAATAAAAAAGTTATGCCAATTTAAAGAATCACATCGAACATTCGTTAATTTACTACGAAATCTTATAGAAGCAGATATTTTAACAGGTTGCGGAATAGCTGATAGTGTTTTTATTCCTCGGATTCCTGTCATTCTAAACAGTCTTTCATTTAGTTTTAAACGAGTCCAGTTTCCAGTGAGCCTATGTTTTGCGATGACTAATTAAAGTAATTAATTAATTAAGTAATTAAAGTAAAGGTAAGACACTAAAAGTTGTGGGTGTGGATCTAAGTATTAGCTATTTTTTGGTCAGCTTTATGTGGCTCTATCACGTGTTAGCATTACTAGCAGCCTGTATGCTTTGATCCCTGATGGCTATACGTCTAATCCATACATCCATACATATTATAAAAGGCTTTGTCCTGACTGACTGACTGACTGACAGACAACGTAAAGCCTAAACCGCTGCTCGTAGCAACTTGAAATTTGGAGGGTGTGTTTGTCTTAATGTCTAGAAGTGTACAAAGAAAGGGTTATTAAAAATTCAACCCTTAAGTGTATGAAAAGGGATGAAATCGATTGTATGAAACGTCTTAATTTTTTAAGTTACAGCTTTGAAATTTTGTTTTGGAATACTTTTATTTAAATAAAAAATATGAGCGTATTTTTTTTACTGGGGTGGATTTATAGGAGTGAAATAAGGGATGAAATATTGTATGGAAAGATCTTTGCTTTTGAAGTTGGCGACTTGAAATTTGGAGGGAAGGGGAAGGGAGGGGGAGGAAGAGGAAAGGAAGGGAAAAGTGAGGGGAAAGTGCGGGGGTAGTGAGGGAGAAGTCAGGGGAAAGGGAGGGGAAAGTCAGGGGGAAATCGACTGCCTCTGTATTTCGGTGGTACTGTGTATGGACTGTGAGTTCGCGGGTTCGATTCCCGCTCAGTGCAAGTATTTGTAGCATGAACATGTCTATTTGCATTGGTCTGGGTGTTTATATGTATAATATGTATCTATTTAAGTATGTTTATCCGTATTCTAGAACCCATAATACAAGCATATAATATGCTTACTTTGGGTCTAGATGGCGTTGTGTAAAAATAAAAAAGGAAGAGGGAACTTAGGGGGTGTGAGGAGGCAGTGAAGGGCAAGTGAGGGGCAAGTGAAGGGCAAGTGAAGGGGACGTAAGGGAAAGTGAGGGAAGTGAGGGAAAGTGAGGAGTCAGAAGTGGTGGTGAGTGAGTGGAAAGTGAGGGAAAGTGAGGGAGATGGGAGGGAGACGGGAGGGGAAGGAAGGGGAGGGGAGGGGAAGGGAGGGGAAGGGGAAAGTTATTGTAGTGAAAATTTGCCTTTGTGTATTGTATGTTGTTTTACGGGGGATATCTTTAGGTAGGTGAAAGAGGGTTTGTACGAATGGTGATGATGATGAGATTAGCAATAGTATGCAAAACAGTATTTAAACAATATAAAAATGTCTATTGAAAAACGATATTCATGCGAGCGAAGCCGCGGGCAAAAGCTATACATATATAAAAACGAAAGGTCACTCACTCACTCACTCATCTCATCACGAAATCTCAAAAACTACAAGTGCTAAGAGTTTCAAATTTTGGAAATAGGTGCTCTCTAAGAAGGAATTTTGCGAAATTTATTTCCCTGGAGTATAAAGGGGAACAAAATTTGTATGGAGCTTCTATAGTTTTTTACTGATATTTATTACTAATATACAATGTACGATTGCCGTAAGATTAGGTAAGAAATATTCTCATATAGGCACACATCTGAATTTTCACGCGAACGAAGTCTCGGGCAACAGCTATCTATACATATAATAAAAATGTAACCGATCGCTGTCTGTACATGGAAGATATATGAGAAAAAAAATTATTGGGGCCTTTATCAACGCAAATAGAACCCAAAACAATAATTGTCACAATTTTTGTCTGTTTGTCTGTTTGTCTGTTAGTCTGTTTGTCTGTTTGTCTGTGCGTTTGTTCACGCTAATCTCAGAAACGGCTTATCCGATTTAGATATGGTTTTCACTAATACATTGTGGTAAGCTTCACTTAACATTTAGTGTTTGTTTCATGTCAATCGGTTCATAAATAAAAAAGTTATGCCAATTTAAAGAATCACGTCGAACATTTGTTAATTTACTACGAAATCTGATAGAAACAGAGACTTTAACAGGTTACGGAATTAGCTGATAGCGTTTTTATTTTTCGGATTCCGCTCATTCTAAACAATCTTCCGTTTAGTTTTAAATGAGTTCAGTTTCCAGTGAGCCTATGTTTCGCGATGACAATTAATAAAGCCCAAGATCAGACACAACTAAAAGTTGTGGGTGTGGATCTAAGTATTAGCTGTTTTTCGCACGGTCAGCTTTATGTGGCTCATCACGTGTTAGCATTCCTAGCAGCCTGTATGCTTTGATCCCTGATGGCTATACGTCTAATCCATACATCCATACATATTATATAAGGCTTTGTCCTGACTGACTGACTGACTAACAGACAACGCACAGCCTAAACTGCTGGTCGTAGCGACTTGAAATTTGGAGGGTGTGTTTGTCTAAATGTCTAGAGATTGTACTAAAAAAGGGTTTTTTAAAATTTAATTCCTAAGTGTGTGAAAAAGGGATGAAATCGATTATATGAATCTTCTTCTTTTTTAACTTACACTTTAGAAATTTTATTTTGGAATACTTCTATTTAAATAAAAAATATCCTTATAATTTTATTTTAACAGGGGTGGATTTAGAGGGGTGAAATTAGGGATGAAATATTCTATACAAAGCTCTTAAGCTTCTGAAGCTAGCGACTCGAAATTTACAGGGAGGGGGAGGAAGGGAAAGGAGGGAGGAAAAGGAGGAAGGGAGGGGAAAGTGAGAGGGAAGTGATGGGGAAGTGAGAGGAAAGTGATGGGGAAGTGAGGGGGAAGTGAGGGGTAAGTGAAGAGGAAATGCGGGAGAAGTGAAGGGAAAGTCAGGGAGAAGTCAGAGGGAAGTAAGGGAAAAGACAGGGAGAAGTGTGGGAGAAGTGAGAGGAAAGTGACGGAGAAGTAATGGGGAAGTGAGGGGAATTGAGGGGGAAGTGAGAGGGAAGTGAGGGGGAAGTGAGGGGGAGTGAGGGGGAGATATAAAATAGTATGAAAACATTATTAAAACAATATAAAAATGTCTATTGGAAAAAACGACATTCACGCGAGCGAAGCCCAAAAGGTCACTCACTCACTTATCAAGAAATCTCAGAAACAACAAGTGCTAGGAATCTCAAACTTTGCATTGTCATTCCTATTAGAATATAGGTGCTCACTTAAACGGAATGTTGCGAAATCCATCCCCTAAGGGGGTATAAAGGGGTGGCAAAGTTTGTATGAAACTTCTATAGTTTTTATAGTAGGATTACCAAATTACTAGAAAATACTCTTTTTTTAATATTCAGAAACCACCCTCATTAAATGGGCAAATAAGAGTCGCAAGTTTGTGTGAAAGTGGTTTGTCAGTTTTAGCGGTAGCGGGTTTAAACTGGATTCGCCATAGAGACGGATAATACTGATACAATGTACGATTGCCATAAAATCAGGCACGCAATATTCTCATAGAGGCACCCATCTGAATTTTCACGCGAACGAAGTCGCGGGCAACAGCTAGTATATAATAAAACTGTAACCGGTCGCTGTCTGTACATGAAAGATATATGAGAAAAATATTATTGGGACCTTTATCAACGCAAATAGAACCCAAAACAATGATTGTTACAATTTTTGTCTGTTTGTCTGTGCGTTTGTTCACGCTAATCTCAAAAACGGCTTATCAGATTTAAATATGGTTTTCGCTGATACATTGTGGTCAGCATCACTTAACATTAAGTGTTTGTTTCATGTCCATCGGTTTATAAATAAAAAAGTTATGCTAATTTAAATAATCACGTCTTAAATGTGGTATGTATTTAGCTTAGCTTAGTTTGTTTTTAAGTTAGGTTAACACGTCTTATTTCTTTATTAAAATGTAAATTAAAATGTAAATACTTTATTAGTTAAAATGTAAATACACGCGATGGCTATACGTCTAATATCGTAGATAGAGAAGCATTTACTGTAAAGATTTTTCTTATTTACCTAAACGAAGATGTTTATAATTCAAAACAAACCAAAAGATATATCCAAAAAATGCTGCCCAAAATCACTATTCCACGCGGACGAAGTCGCGGGCACAGCTAGTTTACCTAATAAGTGCATTAGCTCTCCATTTTTTAAAAAAGCATATTACTGTCTTCCGAGGAGGGAAAATATGTTTAGAAAACAGACTAGAATAAAAATATTGTCCAATAGATACGAAGGATAAAGAAAAAGTACCCCTATTAAGAACAGTTTCTGAAATATCGTATGAAGAACAGGTCATTGCTAAATAATTATAAATAGTAAGTACTTTATTTCTGCAATTTGGCGGCTTTTGTGGCATATTGTTTTACAAGACATATTTTTTTATCAAGAGATTTTTAATATTTATCGGTAATGTGCTAGTATGAAATAGCTTTGCAGCCTATTACGTGGGAGCTGAAATAGCGCTGGTGAAACGTGGGTCGTACGCCTTAGGCGAAAGACATAATGCTAAATAATAATATAGGATACACCATGATTGGTGATGGCGACTAGTTTAACTGCCGTTTTAATCTAAAAGTGGTATAGTTTGATTTTAAAATCCCTGGGCATATCAAAAAGGTTGTAAAAAACAAAAAGTTTTTTGTAATTACCTTTACTCTAGCTAGATAGAAAACTCTTTTTATATATTTATCCGCTGGACAAAATCGCTACTCTTGGTTAGTGGATTCATATATACTAATAATATAATAATAATATTCTACCACATTCACACAGCGCCATCTAGCCCCAAATTAAGCAATTATATTTGCTTGTGTTATGGGTACTAAACAACTGATATACTACATAAATACATTTTTTTTTGTAAATACATACGTATTATAGATAATTTACACCCAGACACAGAACAAACAATCATGCTCATCACACAAAGATTTGTCCTGGGTGGGAATCGAACCCACGACCTCCGGCTTAGCAGTCAGGGTCACTAACCACTAGACCAACAGGCCAGTCAGTACTCATTGCATAAGCAAATAAACAGCAATCACTTTTTCTCTTCACACACATAGGTTCTGTTATGGAAGCGGTACAGCACGTACATACGACAGTACACTGATAACTTGGAAGATAAGGTCATATATAAAGAAAAAAGCAGAATAGCAGTATATATAAAGAAATTCTTACTGTTCCAATGTTAGAAGTGATTGTGCTTCATCATGTCATCCCCATGTCTAGGAAAGCACGAGTAGACACCGTAATTGTGATTTGATTAAGACATTTTTATGAGACATTTGTTATGAGTTTCTGATACAATATGCATATATAGATATAGAATATGTAACGAGTATAGATAAATAGTAGCAATATTACGCTAAAAACTTCTAAAATTAATAATTTTGGTCATATTTGAAAACATTTTAACTTTTATAATGCACTTAAGATTAGCTATTTATAACCACCAACAATAAAGGTTAAAAATATATACAAACGATATACATATACACAGCATAAATATATTGATAACTTCCTTTTTTGAAATCAATTAAAAAGGCTAACGAGCGAAGGTTACCTTTCCGACAAAACTGTTTTTGATCCGATATAATACGTTTATCATTTTCATCCTACATTTTATTTTTTATCCTTTCGAAGTTATTTTGATATTTAGGATAACTAGGGTAAGCTGTTTAGCTTAACATGGTTCGAAATATTCAAATGATTATATCAATTTTTAGTAGGTCCTTTCAAAAATGCTTTTGTATTTTTTTACTTACGGCTTTTTTAACATATTGGTTTTATTCTGGGTTTTTCTGATATAAATATTTATTAAAGGTATATGGTCTGATTTGCGTTATATACATTTTCAATATAAATGTATAGAATATGGAAACACTATTTTTCCCCGTGGGTGTCGTCAGAGGCGTCTAAGGTCATATCAGACAATATGGCGTTCTAAATATCATGTTACTGCGATCGCCATTCAAGTCAAGTGAAGCGTGACAAATTTCTCTCTTTGGGTAAAGGCTTATTTCCAGCCGTGGACGTCTTTAAGTCGATATAATTTATTATTCAATATAATAATTAAGTAACATGTTCTATAATTAAATTAAATTAAATTGTTCTTTAATTTTGTGTCTTTATTGAGATTTTTATCTAGTCATTATAATCTCTCTAAAATACAAACAATACATATAAACTGCTGTATATAACCTAGAAAAGCGTTATCTATTTCACTACATTGAGAACAAGTTTTCTATAAAAAGAGACTTCTAAAATCTATATTTTTAAATAATATTGCAATATGGAACAAAATGGCGTGATTTAATGACGCTCATTAGCGATAATGTGGCTATAAGCGAACCGCAGGCGACATCGGATCCCTTTCAAACATCGCTAATACTTAACTACCCACTATTATCCTAAATTGGTACAAACGAAAACAAGTAAAAGGCGCAATCGTGACTCGAGAATTCGCCAGCTATTAGCTATCAATACAAAACTTTATACTCGTACAAAGTTAACGATCATTTGTTACAACGTTTTGATTACAGTGTAACAAAAAGAGTTAGGTACCTAACAGAGATTTACACAAAAACAATATTAATATTTTTTTTGAAAATTCGAAAAAACAAGGAATAATTTGCAAGAATTAACATATGTTAACTTTTGTACATGATTATAATCTATCAGAAACGATTTTAACAGTTTCGAATTCTGCTCACGTAGTATAAATTTCTCCTAAACATACGGGTTTACGCCTTGTAATAGCTCTTAGTTTCTCCAACTTGATACCATTATTGCACCGATGTCGATGTAACACATGATTTACTGGCTATATTGTGCGCTGAAAATTTATTGATACAATTGGAAACCAAGACATACCACTAGAAATACATACTAAGGATAATAGTTTAGAACTAGCTACATTAAACTTAATGAACACTGAATAAAATTCGAGTGCACGGATAAAGTAGACAGTACCTAGTTTCTAAAGGTAGATTTTGTTATGCTGTCCTTGGTAACAGATTAGTATGCGGGCAAAACGATGGTATAAACACAAAAGGCAGATGTTAATCACCACTCATGAACCTTAAAATCGTCAGAAATACTTTTGCCTGTGCCCGTGATACTTATGTCCACCTAAGCCACCACTTAAATAACTTTAAAACTTTGGGTAATACCAATACTAATGCAATGTTTTATCTAGCAAACCACTCTTAATTAGCATGGATAGGACACCGACGGTATAGTGTTGCTGCGGCTGCAGTTTTCTATAATAATTGAGCAGTGTTTTAAGGAAAATCACGCTGTACCTCTCTTGAAGTTTTAATAAGACTTGATATAAAACTTAAAAATAACACCGTTTATAAAAATATCGTATGAGATCCTAAGATCGTGTGTCAAATAAGGTAAATTCCGTACCTTTAAACATTCACTTTCACAAAGTTCTATAAATTATATATTCGCAATAACAGTTCCGAAATGTTAATTTTCTACCAAACAGACTGAACAATTACTGAACAATTTGAACTCTGTGTTATGCAGGTTTATGAAAGGCAAGCAATTAGCCAATTTGACGTCGCTTGATTTAATTATATACAAGTTTTCTGCCATTAGTTCGCCAACTCGAAATATTATACGTGCCTGTAAAGATAAAGTCTGTATTCCCTGAGCTTTAATTTATCTTACTTAACCATACCGTGCTATTTATTTTGCTCTGAGTTAGCCGAATTATAACATCTTTTTTGAAAGTAGCCAAGTTTGATAAACTAATTTAATATAGATCTTCTTAGAAAATATATCGTCTCAAGGCTGGTAATTTTGTTTACTATAAGTATTGTACCTACCTTTTTTTGATATTAATTTGCCAGAAGCTCTAGCTAAATTACCTAGTTCTATACTAGCCTGGTATTCTCGTGTCATTATAAATTAAAAACATTTTGCTTAATTTCCAACAAACTTTATAATGCAAGAAGCTTTTTTAACAACCTCAAATAGATGCAACAAGTAATTGTAGGTTGGTTATAAATTTATACAATCCATACTAATATTACATATGCGAAAGTAACTCTGTCTGTCTGTCTGTTACGCTTGCACGCCTAAACCACTGAACCGATTTTTATGAAATTTGGTATAGAGATAGATTAGACCTTGGGGAACAACATAGGCTATATTAGCATGGTCATGCTCACTAAAATGTCATGGCTTCCCTCTAATATGGCGAAGGTGATGATGGCTGATCTGTGCGTCATGCTCGTGAACGGGTACTACCTGGGATGACTGATCAATCTTGGCATGGCATACATTTGATACTTAATCCAGTATTACCTTGTCATTCAATATGACCGGGAGATGCATTTACTTTTTTAATTAAAATACGTAGTCAAATTACCATACTAGATGAAATTAAATAATTGAAATCCTCTATTTTCTTCTTCTTTAGTTGTTGTTGAGTTAACAAACAATATTACAATGAAAAAGAGTTAATACTTTTTAGATAAATATCTATTAAGACAGTTTAGCATATTTTTATTGATATCCCTTTTGACGCCAATTACAGACGACAAGGTTCAAGATGTGTTGTCTAAGTTGTTCATAAAAATACGTGCCTTCTCATCTATAAAAAGTCACATCGAAAATATAAACAAAAAACATTGTATATTTAAATAAAACAATTGCAAACTCGTCAGTTGCTTTGAATTACCGCAAAGAAGAAACAGATGCTAATGTTATGTCTATCTTTCAAAGATGTGTTATCTTTTTTATTTCTGAAGTCAGCATTGAAACGAATGTGAAAGACATTGTTGTATGTGTGACTTGGTCCACTATTCATGGACTTTTGTTCGTTACTACACAGAAAAGAGCCGCTGTCAGAACGTGGAAATGCTAACCCACTATGAATCTATAGAGAACAGCTTTTCAATGTCTCTACTATGTGAGTTCGAATTAATATGCTCACTACATATGCATGTAATTTTAAAATTTAAAGATAAGTAATATAATTTTCGGGTTGTAGGTAGTGGTAAACACAAAATTTAAAGAATTACCTAGTGCTTAAAAGATTTTTGTTTATTATTTCCTCACGGTCTGAAATGATTCAATTGTGTTTTTAGCAATATTTCTGCAAAACTAAAAGAATACGGTCAGCAACTGCTTGATTGTGGTTTCTTAGTATTTTTTCTGTTTGGCTAAGAGAACACTGATATGTTAGAACATAATAAATATGGTGGGGCATAATAAATATGCTTCTTTGCCAACTAAAGACAGTTTCCTCATTCACCTCTCACTTCCCCCTCACTCTCCCTCACTTCCCCCCTCACTCCTTTCCACTTCCCTCTCACTTCCCACTCATAACCCCCTCACTTTCCCCTCACTTCCACCTCACTTCCCCTTCACTTCTCCGTCACTTTCCCCTCACTTCTCCTCAGTTCCCCTCACTTCTCCCTGGCTTTCCCCTGACTTCCCCATCACTTTCCTCTCACTTCCCCATCACTTTCCTCTCACTTTCCCCTCCCTTCCTCCCTCCCCTCAATTCCTCCTTTCCTCCCTCCTTTCCCTCCCTCCCCTCCCTTGCAATTTTCAAGTCGCTAGCTTTAGAAGCTAAGGATCTTTGTATAGAATATTTCATCCCTAATTTCACCCCTCTAAATCCACTCCTGTTAAAATAAAATCATAAGAATATTTTTTATTTAAATAGAAGTATTCCAAAACAAAATTTCAAAACTGTAAGTTAAAAAATGAAGAAGATTCATACAATCGTTTTCATCCCTTTTCACACACTTAGGAATTAATATTTTAAAAAACCCTTTCTTAGTACAACCTCTAGACATTTAGACAAACACACCCTCCAAATTTCAAGTCACTACGACCAGCAGTTTAGGCTGTGCGTTGTCTGTTACTCAGTCAGTCAGTCAGGACAAAATATAATAGAGCCACATAAAGCTGATCGTGCGAAAAACAGCTAATTCTTAGATCCACACCCACAACTTTCAACTTTCAGTTGTGTCTGACCTTGGCTTTATTAACTGTCATCGCGAAACATAGGCTCACTGGAAACTGGACTCATTTAAAACTAAATGGAAGATTGTTTAGAATGAGAGGAATCCGAAAAATAAAAACGCTATCAGCTATTCCGTAACCTGTTAAAGTCTAAGTTTCTATCAGGTTTCGTAGTAAATTAACAAATGTTCGACGTGATTCTTTAAATTGGCATAACTTTTTTATTTATGAACCGATTGACATGAAACAAACACTAAATGTTAAGTGAAGCTTACCACAATGTATTAGTGAAAACCATACCTAATTTGGATAAGCCGTTTCTGAGATTAGCGTGAACAAACGCACAGACAAACAGATAAACAGACAAACAGACAAAAATTGTAACAATCATTGTTTTGGGTTCTATTTGCGTTGATAAAGGTCCCAATATTTTTTCTCATATATCTTCCATGTACAGAAAGCGATCGGTTACATTTTTATTATATGTATAGATAAATAAACAAAATAAATCATTTTTATTTCGGACTAAGAACCATATATTTGTAAGTATTACAGGAATTTACATACTATAATAATAATAATAATAATACCAGCCTATTTACTGTCCCACTGCAGGGCAAAGGCCTCTTCTCATATAGAGAAGGTATGAGCATTAATCACCACGCTTGCTCAAGGCGGATTGGCAATTTCAGACATTTAAGTCCAGGTTTCCTCACGATGTTTTCCTTCACCGTTAGACAGAAATGTCCAAGATAAACTTAGAAAGTACATATGATTTGTAAAATCACATTGGTACTTGCCCGGATTCGAACCCACTACCTCGTGTTTACGAAGTGGGTGCCTTATCCACTGGACCATTTCGACTTACATACTATGTTAGTAATTTATTTTTAAAATAAATAAACATTTTCAATAATGGTATATCAGGTATTTAGAGATTGTTATATCTATAATTAGCTGTATTAAGCTGCTATATTGAGCCAGCGTCTAGACGTACATAAACCATCATGGAGACTTTTAATAATACTGTTTTTACACGCACCAACTCTGGTTATGAAAGATGCAATTTGGCTCCGCTGTATCGCGTTAAACGTGTTCAGCAGCGCCTCCACAAACATTCCAGGTCAGTACAGTGACATTTTAACCCCATGACGTGCCCGTAGATGTTATTGTACTGAACACGTATGCCATCATGAGTTGCCAGAGCAGGCACGTGTAAAAATTTTGACAATACGTCCTAAAGAGATGCCTCTTCATATTTTCACTGGCTTTGACAAATTGCCTAGCAAGTTTAATTCCCACCACAGATAGCGCACGGCGTTAGCGCTCAATATCAGCATCGTCCTTCAAGTCAGACGCTAGCACATGACCAAGGTACTTGAGCGTCTCCACAACTTTTACAACCTGTCATCCCACACTGATACCGGTACCGTCTGCAATCCTCTTCCCGACCTGAATATCATCATTCCTGTCTTTTTTGCGTTATATACTAGATCATGTGTTATCACTTCATAGTATTAAACAAAGTCGGTGCCTGCTGTCTGTCTGTCCCTATGTATGCTTAGATCTTTAAAATCACACAACAGATTTTAATGCGGGTTTTTTAATAGATAGATGATTCAATAGGAAGGTTTATATGTATATAACATGCATAATAAAGTAGAGAAACACTGATAATTTTAGAGGTTTCTAATGTTAACACATTTTTTTGCACATTTATTGCTAACGCTGGCTGAACACTACAAGATAGATTAAATAATGTACTACAGTATTGTACACCTTAAAAAGTTCTACAAAAAATTCTGCTATGGTTCTACAAAAATTTTTTATTTTTTACTTTTTACGAGTTATAATGGATTATTTACGAAGCGATTTTAAGCAATACAGCATTAATCCTTATCCTATTAAGTACCTAATACATTGTGCATTTAATGTAGATAATACAATATATCAATATATATCCTTTACAGCATGTAATTTAAATGAATATTTTCGAAGATATGACAGATATAAAATGCAGGGATATAGCGGTTACTTCGGTACCGTGGCGCAAGAAAAAACATTTAATAATTGTATTGTCTATTGTATATTTAGTATCAGCATTGCACCCGTACGAAGCCGCGGCGGGTCGCTAGTTTATTACATAAAATCGTCTACGATACTTGTTTTCCACAGGCGTGTATTGTGGGATGTTTTATAAACAAGTTTAGGTTCTTGTGCACGAAACACAGTACTTACAGTAGATATATCTCAGTAGATTTCTCAGTGACCATGCCGAAACTAAATAAGAAGGAAAGCAAGTGTGTTTTCGTTCACCGTAAGTCAGTAACATTTAAGATTAATTCAAATTCAAATTAGTATTAGTAGTAGTATTTCGGACCAAATCCATAATTATAGTGTTGGCGCCACTTTCACATTGGGTTAACCAGGATTTAACTTAAAGTGCACTAAAAGTGCTTGACAGCTAGACCTGACGCATCGGTGCTGCCACCTCGTGCCTCGGTGCCATTTTAGAAAATCCTCTCAGCAATTTTCTTTTTGTCCTTAAGCACGTGAATTATCCAATTTGTTAATTAAAAATTGAAATTTACGAAATTAACACTGAAAAATATTTGTTTTAATAGCGCTGTCAAAATGGAAAAGACCTTTTAACAAAGTGGCGCTAACTGGTGGCGAAATTTTTCATTCGGGCCGTATTTTTTTTGCACCTATGTGTTTTACCGCAGAACTCGGTCATTTATAAACCGATGTAAGCCTTGTTTTTATTTAAAAAAAGGTATACTTTGAAATTGGTCTTGGTCCCATATTTTTTTATAAAAATGGTTTAATAGTTTGGTTTTGGTTTTATATTTTGTAAAAACGTATACAAGGAGTAAAGAGATGTAAAACAAAAACAACGCGTAGGTGTCTTTAGTGACGAGATAATTTTGAAGTCGGTTTTTGTTTTTTGTCTAAAAATTAATTATTCATTACAATGAACCCAATAAATCAAGAGATTTCAGATCATCAAAACTTTCTTCACTATGACATCACCTATCATTGAAATGGATTATCATATTTTGTCCACAAGGTCTTTTTAGCTTTACATATCAATATTTGAACTCTCGTAGCAACACTCCTTTCAAAGCCATTCCGGCTCACTCATCCAAATAAATGTAACCTTATATTGTAAAGGGTCTCGAAAGTATTTCGATAACCTCATGTTATATATTATGTACAACTCCGAAGTATTTGAAGGTTTGTTCATTGTTTAGCAAAACTAATATACCTGATACAGTTTTAGATTTACCTAACAAACATGAAACACCTGGACTGACTGCTTTGTGGCGGACAACCGATGAATGACTGACTGCTGCTGACATTGAAACCGTTTTTATTATTCAAAAACGAGCTATACGTTCTATCTACAACCTAGGTTAACGAGACTCCCTGAGAGAGCGATTTAAAGAGATAGGTATATTGACAGTTGCATCTCAATATATATATGCTAATGTTGTTTATGTTAAGAGTAACATTAGTCTATATACTAGGAATTGCGATGTGCATGAGATTAACACCAGGGGTAAGCATAAACTGGTTGGCTCACACTATCGCTTACATAAAGTCCATAATTCGTTTACGGGACTTGGTGTACGTTTATTTAATAAATTACCTATCGACATAATGGATAAACCCTTAGACAAATTTAAACAAATTGTCAAAAAACATTTAATACTTAAGGGTTACTACACTGTTAATGAGTATCTGAACGATAGAAGTCATGGGATGCTCGCTTGACGAAGGAGTAAATTAATTTTACTCTTAATTTTAATGACATTATACTTTAAAGGACATATTTTTGTTAATTATTGTATGAATGACATTTTTTATGATTATTATGAATGACATGCTATAACAAATAATTTTTTGACATTAATTTATTGATACATTTTGACATAATTTATAAAATGTTTTTTTTTTGTATTAATTTTAAATGACATGATGCCTGAGCCATATTTGAACAGTTAAGTACACATTTTGTATTGTTTTGTTAAAATTGTATACTGAGTACCTATTGTTAAATTGTTTTACATTGTGATTTGTGAAATAGAGGTACTTTGTGAACTCCTGTGGTAAATTAAGTTCATCTTACTTTATACTTATACCAAAAGTTAACAGTTTATATAATATCTACATAGAAACATTTATCACAGTTCACATGTTGCCTTTACCTTTTGTAGCAATATGCAAATTGAGGCAGCCTGTAAAGCACACATTTTACTTTTTAATTTTCTTTACAACATAGAAAGCTGTAAGTAATTAAGTATCTATGATAGAGTTAAGTGTATTGCCTGCGTCACTTTGCATGCTACTTGAAACTGTAACTTACAAAAATTGTAATAACCTGGCGATTAAAAAGAGTGGCCTGAGTTTCTTGCCAGTACTTCTCATGGCTCTACTTCTTCAGCGAACTGGCTGTAAGTTAATTTGCTGACATTTTGTAAACTTTGACGTTCATAAGTGTTAATTTAATTAACTTAAATGAATAAACATATATTTCATTTCATTTCATTTGACAGAATGAGGGTGTGTTGGAAAGGAAAAAGTTAGGTTGTTCGATTCGAAATAACTGTCACTGTGCCCTTTGATATATATATATTACTCTATACATACTTTTAGATGCTCATTAAGAAGTGATTTTGTGAAATTCATCCTCAAAAGTTTGTATGAAACTTTTATAGTTTTTATAGTAGGATTTCCAAATTACTAGAAAATACTCATTTTTTAATATTTTGAAGCTACCCTAATTAAACTGTAATTATCTGGCAATTGAAAAGAGTGACGTGAGTTTGCCAGTTCTTGTCACAGATCTACCTCATCAACGAACTGGCTGACGCCAATTGACCTACAGCCAGTTCCCTGACGCTTCATGTAATGTTGACTTTTCATAAGCATCATACTTTATGATTAAAATGAAATAAATGCTTTAAGTTTGAGTTTGAGTTTGAAATGAGAAAATAGGAGTCGCAAGTTTATGTGAAATTTCGTCACTTTTAGTGATAGCGGGTGAATAGATTTAAATGGGATTCGCCATAGAGACGGAATATACTGATTATTACTGATAGTTACGATTGCTGTAAAATCAGGCAGGCAATATTCTCATACAGGTACACATCTAAATTTTCACATGAAACACCTGGAATGATGATGAAACATGCTTACAATACGAAGGCTGCTTTTTCTATATTTGAAATAAAATAACTATCATTGACTAACTGTTAAATATGTTTCTATTGCTTTTCAAAATATATGCCATGATTATCGATGCATTTTTGCGTTCGGTGAAACTAGTTTTCATAGCACTTTTTCCAATCGGAAGGCGGTATCTCCAAAACATGATTTTTAAATGGCTTTTTCTCGGGTTGAAAATCGTTGACCACGTAATTTTTTCTTCTCGGTTAGGATAAAAATAAGTCGTTGGGTGCCAAATCAGGGCTATATGGCGGATGATCCTTTAATTCCACCGTTTCACCCTCCAAATATCGGGTCGTTTCTCTCGAAGTGTGACAGCTTGCATAGTCGTGATTGGGAATGATTCTGTGGATTGTTCTTCCTAATTTCTGCAAAGACTTCTGTCAAAGAAACGGCCGTGTACCACTCCTAATTAACAGATTTACGATTGTCTAGTGGTACAGTAGCCACATGTCCATCTATAACAAAAAAAACAGGCGACCATTTGCTTCAAAGTGCTTTTTGCACAAGCAACTTTTGTTGGGTTCGGATCATGTTGGAACACCCTTACTGTTGATTGTTGCTTAGTTTCGGGATCATATGCATAAATCCAGTATTCATCACCTGTGTATATATTATAAACAGCTTTTGATAAACCACGATTGTGTTTTTTATAATTTTTATGCACCAATCGGCACGAGCCTGCTTTTGATCTATTGTCAAGTTGTGTGGTATCCAACGCGAACAAACTTTTTTTGCAGCCAAGTGTTCGTGTAATATTTTACGTATACTTGTCAGACTAATGGCCAAGGATGCCTCTATCTTTCGATATGTAACATGACGATCTTACATTATTAGTTCACGCACTGAGTCAATGTTTCGTGACACAACACTGAATACAACGTCCACATTTGAACTTACTAATTCCACTGAATTGCACATGCAAGACCACTGTCTTGCATGGTGCTTGATCTCCAAAAGTCGAACCGAGTTGATCGATGCACTGCTGTTCAGTTAGTCCACGTCGAAAATCATAATTAATTATCGCAGGAAATTTTCTCAAGTAAAGTCCATTTGGATAATCACACGCAATTTTTAAAATCACACAATGAAAACAATTGACAATCGGATAAAACAAACTGCATTCTACAGCCAAAAAGTTGTATTTATTAATGAAATAATTACTTTTTATATATTACTAGCTGCGCCCAGCGGCTTCGCCCGCGCGAAAATTGCTATATGTTTAATTAATGTAACTCGGGAATCAGAGCGATTTTCGGGATAAAAAGTAGCCTATGTCCCGAAACCAAATCTATCTACATACCAATTTTCACCAAAATCGGTTTAGCGGTTTAAATTTAATATGGTGGTTAAGTATCTTAAACTTTCTAAATCACCGCTCAATTTTCTTAGTTTTTCTTTATAAGAACCTTCTCCTGACAATAACAAACACAACAAAAAAAGAATTAACAAAATTGATCTAGCCTTTCACGCGTGATGCCATGACCAAGGGAAATAGGGATTCATTTTTATATATATAGATTTATGTAGTGGCCAGTTCCGGATTCTTAAATATCAGCCTATGTATCTTCGCCCATCCATCTACAAATCAATAGTTGGGTCTGAATCCAGGAGTTTGGTAAGAGCAGAAAGTGTTCGTGGAATGGGTGATTTGGCTCTAGCAACTACAGACTAAGTAGAGAACAAGTTCTGGCGACAGTACGGCAACAATTTATGTTTTCTACCGCAACAGTAGTAGGGGTAAAGAACCGAGACAGCTTGTTAATGGTTTTAAAATGACGATATAAAATATAAGAATATAATAAACTAATAATGCATTTCCTTTTATCATATATATAAATTATCGTTTCCTTGCAAGTTTCAAATTACACTCGTACTACTACAATGATACTTTCCGCTAATATACATGACTTTTTACCTAAATTGATGAATTTGACCAAAACAATTTGATGAGCAAAATAAGTTTGGAAACATTTGTGAAAAGAAAGTACTGTTATCGCCATCTAGTGTAATTCCATGTAGTTACGTTTCTCAACCAACGTTCGTTTGTAAGTTAGTGCAGGACTGAACGAATAAACGTTTGAAAAGGAGTCTCATTTAATTTTGCTTACTAGTAACGTTTTGCCGCCAGATGTCATGCTGCTACAATAATATTAATTTATTAGTATCTCGCTCTAGGATAAATGTTGAAAATTACTGAAAGGCTCTTCATATTCATTTACTGACAAAGAGATCAAAAATTATTTTAGGCTTGCTTTTATTGTTTTATTAGAATTTGGTAAATACATTTTATAATTAGGTATATTTTTAAATATTAAATAATATTTACGCATGCATATTTTTTAGCTTACTCAGTGCATTTCCCTCTTACTCTTTTATAACAAAGTGATCCTTACGAGAAGCATTATCGTGAATCTGCTCACCCCCAGGTGCCGTTGACTTGTATGAATAGAAAAGTGAGCTAGTGCTTCAAATACCGTCCCCTTCAAAAACTACTCACATCTTCAGATGCCCTATTCCCGGGATAATATAAGCTTCAGATTATGACTCGTTAGCTTTTAATATATCGCTGACATTAATGTTTTAATAACAGGTACGTAAGTTGTAAGTTGCGTCGTTTCTTAAATTTTCCATCTTTGTACCTATTTAAAAAGTTTCTAAAAGGCTGATTAACGACAAATTAACTAATCTAAATTAGCTAAATAAAAGTTTAATTTAATCTAATTAGTTATTCATTAGATTAAATTACTAATTATTCATGCTTTTAGCAATCTAATTGGTACCATGTGAGTAGATAAGCCGTACTTCACATGAGATTTAACAGATGAATAGTTAATTTTTCGTTGATCAGTCATTCAGAAACTGGGTGTTAATCTCAATTATGACCTAGTACCTAGTATAAACATTTAATGATTATGTACTGTAAGTTCTTATGTATTTTTAAGTGCACTTTTAATATTACCCACGCATGAAATAGACATCATGAGAATATTCTTGACTATTTTACTATAAAGCGGAGAAACAGCCAGAAGAAATGATTTATATCTATTTAGATAGATAGATAGATAGATATATATATATATATATATATATATCTATATTCAAGATAGAAATACCACATCTTATGCAAGCGTTGGGGTTAATGCCATGCCTTCTCTGTATGAGAACAATAACAGTCTAGGAGTATGATTACGACAGATAATAAAAGGCTCGTCTAAATATTATTCAATATAAATATATTAACAATTCAAGTTTCTAATGTTTATTTAAAACTTACTAATATTAAGTGACGTTTGAAATACAAATTAATTTAAGCACAAATATTTGATAAATTAACTGACAAGCATAACAAATCAAAATAATTGACTGGAAGTTTCATCTTTTGTTTTACGTAAGAAGGTTGTTGTTGCTGATAATTTTATCTACGGTTTAAAATTTTTAACATCATGAACAAATATTAATTTACACAAATAGCTCATACAAGCGTCGGCACAGTTACCTTAATAAAAGAAGTAGAAGGAATGATCATACCATTTATTTTTGCATTAACTGGAGTTTGGGTCTCGTCTTTCTTTTTTCCGAATTAGATGTCGTTTAAATTCATTGCCATTTTCCTTTTTATGTCTTTAAGAAAGGATCAACTTAAGGGATAATGTATACAAGATGATGGGAAAATAATCATTGTTTGTGAGCAAAGTAGCTTTGAAAAAGATGAAGACGAATAACAACAGATTTGACCGGTATAATTGATAATTTATTTTACTCTTTCAAGTCTTGTTGACCCAGTGGTTAAGGCCTTGTAAAATTTACTTACCACCCACCTGTAAAAGTAAATGATTATACTGTAATAAAGATTTGATTTTACTTTTAACTTAAAATGTTGTTTATTTAACAAAAAGCACATCAACTGCATAAGTACACACAAACATATATATAGTTACATTATTATTAATATATATTACATAGTAGGTAATCACACAAATTACAGGTATGCATAACATGGTTAATAAACTTTTTCGGAGACTTCAACGAGTGCATATGATAATTAACAAATATAAATATAAAATGAATGACAACTTAAGTTAAAACAAAATTAAATAGTGGTATAAATGAATGAAATGTATAGCATCGCAGGCAAATCATAACAACGCGATTTAGAAAATATATAAAATCGATCAACGCCATGTATTTGTGCAATCGGAACTAAATCTTTCAAATCCCATATCAAAAATATATCAAAAACCTATCCAAGGATATCCCTCACAATGAGGTAAACGAGAAAAAAAATAACATCCCCACCTTAGGTGTACGCTAAAAACTGGTGTACGGTACGCTAAAAATAGATTTTAAAGTTTTTATTATAACTGGTGGCTGGTGGTTTCCAAGCATTGCAGAAGTAATAATGCTTAATAAACACAACCAATCAGTTGCCGACCACGGAGAAGGAGATGGAGAAGAAAAGGAAGTTAAGGAAGAGGATCGAGGGGTATTTAGGCCTCCGGGACTCTCACTCACCGAACGAAACGCAATTGTACGTATGGATACTAATACTCATAAGTCGATCTTCTATGAGAGGGTAGTACTTTCCCGGTCGAACCGACCCATTTATGCTGAAACCAGCGTGGATCTACTACCACATAAACTATACCATTACTACTACCATATACTACTTTGTTGGCTTGATTTATATGTATATCCATGCCAATTTTTAGCTTATTAGTACTAAAAGTCTTTGAGCTAGGCTGTGAACGGATAGACAGACAGACAAACAAACGGACGGACATGGCGAAACTTTATGGGTTTCATGTTGACTAAGGAATCCTAAAAAGCAGTCTGTAATTGGTAATCCGCCTTGAGCAACCATGGCGATTAATGCTGCAAGGCAAATATATTTTCTTATACAGAGGAGGCTCTGTATAAGAAAATATATTTGCCTTGCAGTGGGACAGTAGTAACGAGCTGGTAATATTATTATTTATTTATTTACTTGCACACATAAAGTTGTACAAACCATTGTTGTAAAATAATACGGATAACACAAAGTTTTGTATAACCTAATTTACAACAGTCAGCATGCATTCCTGCCTACTGTACCACAGAGACAGTTAATCAGTTATGTTCTTGAAAATAGTAGAAGTGCTTTATTAGATTACAAACACATATTAGCATATTAGACTACAAGTAATTTTTTTGAGCATTTCACTCAACCGGTATGATTTTACAAGTGTCTAATGTAATTTATTTTTTATAAATAAGATTGTGTCCTTATAATAATATTCAAAATGTATGAATGTTATGTTATAGATGCTCGTAACTAAGTTTATAGAAATTAAACTGTAGACCTTTGTTATTATATTCTAAAATTATGCTGTTGTTTATAGTTAGTCAAAGAGTAGAATTATTATTTAAACTTTTCCGACAAATAAATTTACATCTTGAATTCATTTACCATAGTGATACTTACCTAATTGTGTGACAAAAAGTATTTGTATACCAGAAGCGTGGTTCATTTTTAAAATATTTTGACGCTATTCCCAGCGGTGCGACAAACGCATATTAACTCATAGTAAAACTTCTGACCACAAACACAAGTTTTCCTAAGCTTTACAGCTTAGGAACAACATGTCAGATCACTTATTTACTTTCAAGTTTTCATTTCAACATCGTAAGTATCTGCAATCGATGCCACCAAAGCCAAGTTGTATGTACATTTAATGTATTCTAAGTATTACTTCATTGTTCCATGAATCACTAACTATTCGTTTCTATTTATAAAATCTATTTTATAATCTATATTTCTTTATTTCTAAAGGCAGTTAGAAGATAAAAAGTGTTGAATTTGATGCTATTTTTAATAGAAATAGTAGTAGTGACTGAACCTCCATGAGATGGAAGAAGATCAACAAATAACATAGGCAGGACACTAATCGAAACAAATACTAGACTGAAAGCTGTGGCATGAAAGACGGCAGACTAATGTTCAACCGTGGGTGGCTGATTGAAATTTTCTAAAGCTGTAACAATAATATTAATAACCTACCTTTTGGTCCTAACAAAACAGCACGTGTTGCTAAACTGTTCATTGTTATGATAGATTGTAAAGTTTAAACAGTTTCAGTATATTTACATAGCCTAAATAATGGACAAGCGTGGTAAATTTCAGCTTCAATAAAATTAAAACTAACAAAATTATTGCAACAAAATTTTATTTATTATTTACAAGGAATAAATTCGTAATTCGAAAGAATTAAATATTTGATATAATTGATACAATATAATTACAAATATTTGGGTATTACATTTCATAAAGCAATATAAAGCTTTAGAAAAATTAATTTATTATTTTGTAATCATAGCTATTACAATAACACACTACTTAAGGTCACTAACTTTTTATAAACTCAAAATAAAATCGCTAACAACTTTTGATCGAAAACCAAAAAGGTAAAATTCATATTTCATTTCCTTATAATCCCAACATTCCGCGTTAGATCTAATAGTATGATTACCTTGCTGGAGGTAATCTTACTATAAAACTTGAGCTCAGTTGGTAACAAGGTGATGACCTTACTAGAAGCTTTGTCCCGAGCGGCTCATAGTAACTGGTTAGTTATGTTGTAAACATTATCGAATAACCAAATGTTATTGCATTAGTTATAATATAAAACATATCATAATACATTTGTATAACAGAAGTACCTATAATACATTTATGTACTATCTATTCAATAAAATAAAATTCTTCTTAATTAGGTCACATAAAATAATCGTTTATTTTTCCCTTAAAGAAATACATAAGATCAAGCAATTCACATATATACTGATTGTCGTAAAAATTGGCTACGCTGTTGACCCTAATGTAATTTGTCTATTTAAACGAATCAACTGTGACTTATATTAAAACAAATAAGGTCCATAGCCGATCTTATTTTTCTTAGATATTATTTTCCTAAAGCACGTATCTAACCATATTCGTATGTATTCTCCATGAGTAACTTTCATTAACATAAAACCTTTTTTCAAAACTAGCATCACGTGAATTAAAGTTTTTTATGCGATGTAATTTTCGTAAAGCATATTTAAGCTGTCTCTATATTTCATAATGAGTTACATAACGTTAATATTAATTTTGCTTTACAAAACTTGGTGACCGGCATAAATTTCTAGATGCAATTTTTGTAAAGCACACTTTTGAAGTCTGAATAAACACTTTACCTACATCATTTCGCCTTTTAATGACCTTAAGTATATTACAATATAACTTTAGTTTATTATATATCTGATTATTGGTAATGAATCAATTTGTACCTAATAAACAATTAGGTATGTCTAGTTAGTGTGATCTAGAAGCACGTAACTGCGTTGAAATAGCACCGGAGTACTCGCCCTCGACCGTTGCCGGCCTGACCCCGACGTTGTAACGCACTCTGAGGAAAGAAAACAATATTAGTACCTATTCCAATAAATATATGACAATTTAAGTCAATTATTTTATTTACCTCTATCACTATTAATAACTTTAAAATATGTCTACGAATTTATAGATATGTCTACGTCAGTGCTACGAAACGCCTACATCTGCTACGTAGCATCATAAGTAAAATTGTTTACGTCCTTGTGTAATATTAATTTCATCGTAATATTATTTCATGATTAGGTTAAGTGTCTATTTACTTCTTCTACTCCTTTTATATAGATACGTATCAATAAATTGTAGGGAAATAGTAGTACCAAGTTGATAACACTAGGTGAATGGCTCTACGGGCGGCCTGAACAAATCCTGACACTAGGTTGACCACAACACACAACAACTCGATATTCGATTTCAATGTTATATTCGAATAAAATAAACATTTAATTTATGATTTATAAACTACGTTACTCTGTTTTAAAAATAAATATAATGACTTTTATGAGTTTGATTTAGAGTTTTTTATCCGCAATGTAAAAACAGTACTTTCAACATAGTAAGATAGGTATAACTAGGTATAAGATTTCCAGAAACCATTAACGTTTAGTATTCTTGTAATAAGTAATAAAAATCTAACACTATTTGGCTTCCCACAAAAATCGAACACTTGTGGCCGATTGTGCAGTATTAGTAGGAGATCCCAGATCTGGTCCCCTAAGATTATTATTATTATTTAATTCTGTTCTGATCCCCTGCACATTAAGTCATTCCGGTCTGATCCCCTCAGTCTTTTTGACAGGTAAATACAGTTAAGAGATAAGCAGTTTATGTAATAATTAACAAAAAAAATAAAATAATAATAATCATGACGTGGAAATGACCATACAATTAAAATTAATAGAATAGGTGATTTGCTCATATAAATAGTAATCAGTAGTCTATTAACCAGGTCATTGTACTCTTCCTCTGCAAGTCTGAGCGGTGCTGTTCGTGGTCCTTCGCGATCAGTTAGCTGGTAGTGCTGCGGACCTTCCTCGTGCAACGCCTTCTGTAGCGCCACTAGCAGCCGGTCCAAGACTAAGGCTGCCCGCTTCTGAGGCACGACTTCCTGTGTAATTAATGAACACAATTTATTTAAAAACAACTGCTTGCAATTTTTTTTGGTTAGCTTACAATTTAATTCAAATACCGTGCTTTTGTATTTTTTCTGCTGTGGTACTGTATTACTTGGAATCTGAGGGTCAATTTTATTGATGTTGCATGAACCACTATGAACACAGAAGATGTTGCACCAGATTGAAGTACAGTACAATACAATACATGTGATATTTTCTAGACAATGAATTGCAATATTTTTCTTCAATTATATTACAATTTTAATAAACTGACGGACTCATAAACTGCATCAAAGTTCAGGATTACTTTGAAATGATTTTTTTTAATAAGTATGCAAACTTTTTAGATTAAATTATATAAATATGGAGAGCCTGGCTCTTAAACTTTAAAAAAAGCAAAATTTAAAAATAGAACTGCAGTAAAACAAATGAATATAGCCAGGAAAAGAAAATTTACTCGTAGTATCAGATTTGCGTGTTATTTAAAGCAAAGTTTTAAATTGATTCGCATTGATTTTTTATTCTTTTGTCAATTGAATTATTGTTACCAGCAGAATTGTTGGGTTAGTTTTTTAACTCATCGAGAGTTTTTGAACCATAATATGGATACTTCGTCCGAACAAGCGGCTCAAATTGTAGCACTGGTGCGGGAAGGCTTGGATCAACGAACGATTGGTAGAAATTTAAATTTAAACCAGTCTATAGTTTCTAGAATATACAGAAGGTCTGTGGAGACAGGTTCTTACAGAAGGAGACGTGGTACAGGCAGGACTCGGGCAACCACCGGTCGTGATGACCGATTTATTGTTACAACTTCCCTGCGAAATCGTTTCCTCACGTCAGTTAACATCAAAACAGAGCATAATGAAGTGCGTGGAGTAAATGTGAGTGCACGAACAATAAGAAGAATGTTAAAGGAAGCGGATATCACCCCTTTTAGACCAGCAAATTTAACAAAGTTGTCTGTAGCTCGCAGACAAGCTCGCTTAAGATTTGCGCGTGATCACCTAAATTGGACAGAAAAGCCGCTCCGTATTGTTCACGGACGAGGGTAGGACATGTTTATATGGTGCAGATGGTCGCAGAAGAGTCTATCGTCGACGTGGGGAGCGATATGCTCAAAGTTGCATTGAGGAGCGTGTTCCTTTTGGAGGCGGTTCGTGTATGATCTGGGGTGGCATATCGATGAACGGGCGAACAGAACTTGTGTTCATAGACATGGTCCGTCAAAACGGTAATAGAGGGGGTTTGACTGCACATCGCTACATAACAGAGATCTTAGAAGATCACGTGGTGCCTTACATGGGATTTATAGGCGAAAATTTTACTTTAATGCAGGATAATGCCCGGCCGCACGCTGCTTCACAAGTTCGACAATATTGCGAAGAGGTTGGGATACGTACAATGAATTGGCCAGCACGCAGCCCGGATCTTAATCCCATTGAGCATGTTTGGGACAATTTAAAAAGAGCTGTATATGCGAGAAATCCTGTGCCCACGACAGTGACAGCACTAAGAACAGCACTTTTAGAAGAATGGGACAATATTCCGCAAGATCTTTTAATAACCGTAATAAAATCTATGCGGAACCGATTATAATCCGTAATAAGGACACGTGGAGGTAATACACCTTATTAAAACATAAATAAACCCTTGCATAAAGTTTGTGTCTATTGTTAAAACCAATTTGCCTTAAATATCTGTTTTTTTCTTCAAAAAAGTCTTAAGGTCCTTTCCAGTACACAAACTCAAACTTAAGGATATGACCCTACGCTGTTTTAAAGTTCACGAACCAATCTAGAGGTTTTAATTTTAATCTGTATAGAAAGTTTGCATACTTGGTGAAAATATTTATTTTAAAGTCGTCTATTACTTTGATGCAGTTCATGAATCCATCAGTGTATAATAACAATAATATAATTACATCGTACATCACTCGGTTTTTAATAGGTTTTTATTTATTGCAAAAAATAATGACGAAAGAATTATTTTTTAACTTTTCATTTAATCACAAATTTGCCCTCTAAGCAAAAAATACTACTGTGTTTGCCAAATTTCTGCAACGGCTATTAAATAGTAAAAATTACTCTGAAAGACAAACAGATATTGAGGTGCTCATTGGAATAATTAGTTATGTAAAACAATATTAATGAACAAAATACCAATAATGCACCTATAAATGTCCATACTACCCATGTGACGGGATCTAACACGTTTATTTACACGTGCATTCTAAGGTTGTAATTTATCTACAAAGACCTTGGCTACTCGTGAGGAAAACAGGTGTCGGCTATCATATGCAAAACGGTTTTGTCATCCAAAATATTGAAGCGTTTTGTTTACTCTACGGACAAAGTACTTTTACATTTAATCCTCAAAACCCCGTGTAAGGTTTGCGAGGCAGATCTGTAAGTCTAATGGCGCAGAATAGACTGTATCTTAAAAATCTTAAGTTTCGCCAGTTCTGACGGTCACTATAAACAGCATCACACAGCTACTACATCAGAGAGACCTATCTTTCAAAAAGGGCAAAAATCTAACTAATATAACTAGCAAAATCTAGAATTAATAATACCTTTCCATAGAAAAAAATACTTTAGGAAACTAAGATTGTGTCTATGTTATATAGCTACAGTATTCAGAATGTAGCTAATTAATTGTGACTACACAGCAATTGTTCTGTTAGTTGAAAGCTAGTTTATCAGTCACTCAAATACAGATATCCATTCATAACTTTGCAAGGGATTTAGAATGAATATAAAATGCAAGGAATAAGATAATATTTTATGTTAGAACCATTTAAAAATGTTAGATTATATTGAGGAAACTGGATTCTTATGCACTCGGGCGTATAGTGGATTTAGGACCAAGGTAACAAAACTTTAGGAAACTCGATAGAAGTCTTTCTCTAGGCAGATACACATAAGCTGAATAGCTTTTTTCGCAAAAGGCAAAATACAAGCTCCCATAACCGACGAGCGTGTACAAAAAGATTAAGAGGCAAAAATAATTATTCTTGGATCATAGCAAATGGCGTTGTAAAGCCTTTGCTTACCCCATTGAAGAAAAACAGGCGTAAAGTTAAGTTACATTCTTAACTTTACGCCTGTCTTTCTTCGTAATGAGGAGTTAAAAAAAGAATACCTAGCCACTTTAATTTCTGTTAGTTATAGATGGTAGGATGTTGTTGCAGGTCTACGTGAATGGCATTCACGAGTATTTAATTAGTTCATTGAACAGTACTCGTTGCTGCTGTTAGTATTTTTGGTTTTAAATGTTTTTAGTTATATAAGACGTAAGCTTAAGCTGAAGTTCGTAGCATTAGCAAAACAAAGTCTACGTTGAATTTAGAGTGACAAATTACATTGCTAATGTTTGATTTTGGCACTATGCCTAGCAATTTAAGTTAAAATTTAATTATATTCGATAGTATTCTATACATATTAAAATAAGTTTAGTAATTTTTAAAAATATAAACCATACTCAATAATGTTTTTATTAAAAAATTATGTAAATAAACGAGTTTATATTTCTAACATATTAAGTGACAAATATAGCTGCAAATAAAACTATTGACAATAAACAGTTCAAGACTGAACTTGAGCAAAAGTATTTACTAAATACTAAGATGTAACGCAACTTACCTTGTTTGAATGATACAGTTTATGAAGGTAAGCGTATGGTTGCTTTTAGCATAACAAACACCAGCTCATTATTTACGCAATACTAATTAGGTTAGAAGGTTAGCTTCTAAATATAGGACTGAATAAGTTTGAGTAGTGCCAGCAAATTTCGGTACGCTTAGAAGTATCATTTACCTTCCTTAATTATGCGTATGCTATTACAAGTAAAGGACATTGCATAATCGCATTGGCCTACTTATTCAATTGCGATTTGCTTTATATTTAGTCTGTGATCTAATTATGTTTCTATTAACATGTATGGAATTGAAAATAATACTCGCTAGTAGAGTATTCTTTTTAATTATATGGGTTTATGCAGTAAAGACATGTATTTATTTATTATTAACTTCATACAATAATATGTAATGGAGGACTTAATGCTTGAAACATTCTCTACCAAACTACCATAGGGTAACGCAGATATGTCGAAACAGGTGCTTACATAAAATAAACTACAGAAATGAGTCAATAACATTATATACATTAAAGGCTTATATTATACACAGTTTATAGATATATCATAAGATTAACATACATTTTGGCTGAAAAGTTGTAATAATAACAGAGCCGACGATGTGACAATGATGAATCTAGGTACCAATTTAATTGTTCAGAAGCAGCTTATGTTTCTTTCATTTTAAATGCATGACGGTTTGTGGACGTCTCGATTTCAAGAGGGATTCCAAAGAAGGATGGATTGAATAGGAAAAGAGAAATGGATGTGTGAGAAGGACATAGCAGGAGGCGATTATTCGCAGAACGAAGGTTGCGTTCATGAACGGCATTGAAATACTGAAAGCAAGGTGTTAAGTAAGAAGGAGGGGTGGGCGAAGTCAGAATGGAATATATAAGGTAGTGAGAGCACGCATTCTACGCCGTTGGACAATAGGTAACCATTATAATTGAAAACGATAAGCAGACACATGATCATACTTACGAAGATTCAAAACGAATCGGATTCTGTTATTAAGAAGACGATCTAGTTTGTTAAGAAGATCTAAATTCAGGTCAAAATAATACACGTCACCATAGTCGAGTTGGGGAAAAATCAAAGAATGCACTAGCATTAGGTATCTTTGTTCTACATGGCAGAATGTTTTTGAGCCGATATAGAGCATTACTTACGCTTGCCAACTCAGAGTTGAATCTAGGAACAAGCCAAGATTTTTCACGGTTGAGCCTGTGCTCATAGTTTTTGATGGTTCAGACATTAATCTGTAATTAATACAGATAATGTCTGAACCATCAAAAACTATAGGTGTTCTCAACCTACTCGTTGACTACCCAAAACTTTTCGTTGGATTAACTGCGAGACCAAACCTGGCAGACCAGTTTTTATATGCTCAAGGTCTCTGTTAAACATGTCAATTGCTGACGATACACCATCTACACTAGCCTAAGAGTACATCAGAAAGTCGTCAGCATAAAGATAATAATATTACATAACAGTAAATTTAAATAAAATTAGCTAACTTCAATTTCATGTCGTGATCGCCAAATAGTTTATGCATTTAAACATGAGGTCGTGTGTTCGAATCCAGGCAAGTACCATCGTGACTTTTTAAATGCATATGTACTTTATAAGATTATCTTGGACATAACTGACTTTTCGGTAAAGGAAAACATCATAATTCAACCTGAACCTATAAAAAAGGAGTGGCGATCAATGTTCATGACTTTTCTCTTCTCTGTATGAAAAGAGGCCTTACCCTAAAGTGGGATAATAACGGGCTGGGATGATGAACCCGAATTTCTACTTTATGTTCTCATTAGGCTATATGCCAACAGTCTTACTACTTTTTTTATTATTGTTATTTGATCTTTTATACTTTAACGAATTTTAACTAAGAAGTCTGTTTATTGCATACATACACACACAAATACATTAACTACCAACAAATAATATAAGTTGCACGATGTGTAAGGTACACGAATACCAACTTGCTATTAGTAACGAAAATTAAGTTAGACGTGCACAAAGTACTCATGTGAATGTGATATTTTTTAGAGCAAAAAAAATATTTGATAACAAAAAAGATACATTTCATCTAACTCATCAAAAACATTTTCGGTAATCCATTATGCGTATATGCCCGCGGGTAAGTCTGGAAGACTTCACTACTATTAAGTCTGGTCAATATTTTGCAATCGCGGGCAGTCCAGCAAATAGTAGCAAAGCCCAGATGACACGTTCGCAGACTTTCCCGCAAGCATAGTGAATTGCCCGCTTAACTGAAACCGACAGGGACCTACTGCCGCACGAGAGTGCGTAACGCTGTGAGCACCACGATTTCGACCAGTTACCTGTTACCATTTTATCAGATTGACTGAACACCTGACATCTGGCGACTGACAGCAGTGGTCAACTTAAACATCGTAAAATCGACTACGCATTCGAGTCGGCCGTTGCACATTTGCTTAAGCTACCACAAACAAAATATGATCTATCTATTGTTGTGTCCTTCTACTTCACTGTGGATGATTTAAATACTACATCGGACTGCGTTACAAGTATCACACTCACACAGCTATGTACTGTATGTAATTATTCTTACATTATCACACAGCTATGTACTGTGTTTAATGTGAAGTGGATGCATATCATGATCATTACGAGTTCGTAAGGCATAATACATTTTATTAGGGTTCTTTTACCACCCATGCCCTGCATTGTCATGCTCACTAAAATGTCATTGCTTGTGGTGTCGTATTGGCCGGGTCATCACCTTCCCTCTAATATGGCGAGAGTGATGATGGCTGGCCCGTGCGTCATGCTCGTGAACGGGTGCTACTTGGGATGACTGGTCAATCTTGGCATGGCTTACATTTAATATTCAATCCAGTATTACCTTGTCGTTCAATGTGACCAGGGGGTGCATTTACCAGTTTAATTAAAATACGTAGTCAAATTACCATACTAGTTGAAACTAAATAATTGAATTCCTTGTTTTCTTTCTTTAATCTTAGCATTATATTAATTAGTTAATTTGTAATAATTACTTTGTATGGTTCTTTGGTTGCGTTGAGTGTTTAAATTGTAACTCATTCAAATAACTGTAATTATCTGGCGATTGAAAAGAGTGGCGTGAGTTTCTTGCCAGTTCTTCTCACAGCTCTACCTCGTCAGCGAACTGGCTGTAGGTCAATTGGCTGACAAAATGTAATGTTGACTTTTCATAAGCATCATACTTTATGATCTAAATGAAATAAATGCTTTGACTTTGACTTTGACTTTATTATTTTCAAATATTTCTGAGGTTTCTATGGTATTTATTATTTTTTTGGGTATAACTAAGGTGTACGAAAAGCGTTCAGTTTTCCTTGAACGGTACGATAGGATCATAGATTACTCCTAATATGTATCACATTAACATTTTGAGTCAAACTCATAAAAATAAGGGTTAGGAGCGGGATGCACGGCATGTAAAAGTTGCTCTGTTATTAGCTATTTAAAGGTCAAGTATTCGAATGCACAGAAATGAGTTCTCATGTTAGGGAATGCCGCTATGAGTAGTGTGTGTCTGTTGCCCTGTCTGCAGAATCTATTAGATAGTTATCTGTGGATAGGCCACATTATCTTACCGTGTAATCGTCGGGATACATGGATGCAGGAGCTGCAAGCACACTCGTCAGAGCCAGGAGCAACAGCGGAACGGGTCTGCACATCATCGTTGGATGATCATCACATACGTACGCCACCTGGCAATTATATTTAAATAAACCATTTATGTTTTCACTATAGGAGCTCAACCAGGAACAAAATAAAAACACTCTCATTGGGGCTCAAGGTCAGAGCTTTAATTTAATAGAGAGGCCGAATTGCAGAAAATTACCTTCAATAAAACAATTATTTCACAACAAAAAGAAAAAAAATAACTATGAGTGATTATTGTCAGAAAATATGTTGACGTAACTAGCCTTCCACAGCGCAGTTTCACTCGCGCTAAGATACATCTTTAATTACTGCTCTGTGCCCGTCACCAGCAGCGTGATGTTATATATTCTATATACTTTCCTCAAGAACTGGGCTATCAAATGCAAAAAGAATTACTTAAATCCGACTGGTGGTCCCAGAGATTAGCGCGTTCAAACAAACAAACAAACTCTTCCGCTTTAAAATAAATGAAATAAATGCTTTGAGTTTGAGTTTGAGATATAATAGTAATAGTATAAGTAATTTATGTCCGAAATGAAACAATTTTCTGTTAAATAAGTACTATTTCTTGCATTTAAAAAAATAAGAGCGCCAGATGCCTTCGGGACCTTTTCGTCATCTTCCTACAAGGCCTAAGCTGTGTTTTCTTAGCTTCGTTCTAACATATTTAGCAATCAGCACGTCATATCTACTGGCTTATTTGTCATCAACGTTGTATAAAAACCTCATAAACTATGTGTGTAACGGGACTTCTGTAAGTGTAAATTAGCTCTTTTAGATTTTCTGTAAATTCACCAGATCAATAATAGAAAATGAATAACAAAGAACTAAATTTCTATAAAAAGCCGTTATACAATAACGCCTTGTAAATGAAGAGGTGGTATCCAAAGATATATTTAATAAATAACTTATTTTTAGCAACATTGTACCTGTAATCCTATAAGCTCATTAGAGGTATGCACTAGCTTAATATTACGGACATGTTGAAATTAGTGCTATTGAAATTAAGCCGCTATTTGGAATAACTAGTGATCAAGACTAACATCTCTCGGATAATATTTATATATATATATATTTGATATATTTGTATAAAGTAGTAAGGAGCAGTATAAGTAAGGAGGCGGCTATATAAATAATATGTAGGTATATAATAAATTTAAATGATAAAAGAAATAAACTAAAAATATTTTGCATGATACAATCAATGACATAATGCCTTAGGCATTAAGTGCTCTGTGCAAATTGTTTGCAAGATTAAATAAATAAATAAATAATGTGATTATTATAGACACTTCATTATTTTTAAATTAAATATTTATTAAGTTCATAAATACATCTCTGGAATGGTAACTAATGGTACTTGAATACATTTTCTACAAAAATCTAATTAATTATAGCAAGAAAGTTAATAAAAGTAAGACAAAATTATAACTAATAATGATTGATAAAAGTAGTTCATTCATATTTTATTGTTTGTATTGTATTCGCCGTAAGCTTCATTGAAATAATGATATCAATTTCCTAATGCCCTAAGGCGAACTGAGCCTTATTGTTTCACAGTTTGAGATTACTTCACGACAGATGACAAGTTATTTATTTCTCTTCCAACAAGGATCAATGAACACATAATATTGGATATCACTTACACTTGATATAATAAAAAAGCTAAATTCTCTATTCCTTCACTCTTTTTAATTGTTACATTGAGCTTATCTAAGAGTCATCATTATCACGGGTAAAAAGTATACGAAAAGATACCTAATGAATGAATAGTTATGCAAAGTATTTTCAATGATACAAAAAACAGAAAAACTACAGCTAATTTACCAACAGCCTATTCGCTGGCAGGAGTAGGGCCAACAGATATAGAGCTTTTTATTAGCGTTTACTTCCAATGAATTTTAGCATGCGCAATCAAACTGATTTATAAGCGATACCTATGGTTAGTAGTAAATAGTAGGTATGTAAACTAAGTAATAAATAATTTAAAAGTTATCACTTTTTAATTAATGGAATAAATTAATGAATTAATGAACTAGGTAACAAGATTTAAAAAAACAAAACATTTTAAAAACTAATTTTATTTGTATCTAATATTAAATTTAGATGAATCACATATATATAAAATTGTTACACTAACCTAATTTGAAACTTTGTCTTCTATTGAATACTTACCTTATTTGAATATTTGGATAACAATTATTCACGAAAGAATGTAACACACCTAATAATCTTTGTCATATGAAATAGTAAACGAATTTAATTTTTTTTTACAAATATCAGATATTAGATTATGCTATATTTAAATTATCAGTTATCCGTTCCTAGACTTTAGAACAATAAATTATTACGTTACTTACATGTGATGTAACATAAATTCTATTAATATATCAAAATAATAATACTTTTTTATCTTTCCTATTTATTTCTTTATCTAGTTTCTATAAAAAATATCCTTTTAAAATATGTCTTTATATTATCCATCAAAAAAATATTCTAAAAATTTCATATACATAAAATACTTACAATTAAATCCGAAATTGTTTGTGTAACTTTACACGTTATCACTTGTTTCACGATTATCAAAAGCCTTCGACAGTGCGGTTCGTAACCGAGCGCAGTAGTGGCGCGCGAAAGCTCTTGTGAATATATAGTGATAAGCTTGCCGCCCAAGCCTTTATAAGGCCATCCAAACTGTGCAACCTACACAACAAGCACACGTTTGTTTGTTTTGAAAAATATACATTAAGTAGTTCGAACGCAGACAACTTATTTTCAGAATTCGATAAGTGTATTAAATTTGCCTAAATACTTTCTAGTAATTAGGTACCTACTAGCGGGAAAGTAATATCATTATAATATATCAGTACGATGTAAAAGAATCGTACTAACCTATATTAATATTTATAACAAGCAACCAAGTTAAAAATAAAACAAGGTAGGTAAATGCTTCTAAATACATCCAAACAATTATATGTATAAGACTAATCCGTTTTAATTTAATACTGTTATCAAGATAAATTAATACTCGTATATATTTTTTATTGAAACACGAAATTAAAATACATCTTGCATATTTTTAGCATTGACCGTATCTTTCATTGACTGTTCATCTGAGTACCAATTAAGTTTGGTAACGTGTGGTAACCACACCTTTCATATTGTCAAGTAGCAAAATTGGTTATTGTTACTTTTTTTCAGCCTCTACCAAGTTTTCTTAGTTTTCATGTTTCCGAATAAATAACTGAGAAATAAATGTTATACTTATTAAAACATTACTATAAATCTTCTGGAGTTTTAAAAATAAAAATTGATATATAAATAATTATGCTTAATTCAGTATGAAGTTATATTGATATCTACGAAAATGTAGTCGATGTGCTACAAATATGTATCATTATAAATCCATTTTTTATCCCGACAATAGGCAGGTGTCATTGACGTGTGGAGCAACTTTACCTATACCTACTTATAGATTTGTATAATAATAAGGGGTCAGTAATATAAAATTCAACAGACCCTGTCTGAAATGCCTCAATCACCCTTAATGATAAATGATACTGCTTACAAACTGTGACACAGAGATTTTAGCATAAGTAGATCCCCAGGTCAGGTAAAGAGATATCAATACTGAAAAATCTGTTAGGTTTTATATATCAAGAAATTTTCAGTATGGACCTGGAGTCTGACCCAACATAGCCTTTTTTATTACTCTTGAAGTTCAAAGTGACTGCCACCACTCCTCGTGTCAAATTGCTGGCTTAGCCGCCTCGTCTATGACAGCTTTTCACTCCCAGCTTAAAAGACTCGGGATAAAAATTGAAAGAAAACACATTAACTAGTGGAGTCGAGATTTAATTGAATATGATAGAAGTATCAAGTGCTAAACCGTTTGTTTTGAGAATCTTTTGAGATTTTACTGTGAAAGGGTTTGTCACTCGATTTACCTGCGCATGTAAATTCCTATAGCAAAGTTCAATTATTTAGGCCAGTATTAGTGTTGCGTTTGTGTACCTTTTCATGAGTATTAAAATTAACATAACAATATAATTTGTATCACGCATTCTTTTTTTGTTTTATTAAAAATAATCCAGGATTAGGTCAAGGACTCCTATGTAATATAAATCTCTACAGAGGTTAATTTATAGTTTTGTCAGAGATAAACTGTCTGTCTGTCTATTATGCTTTCACGCCTAAACCACTGAACCGATTTTGATAAAATTTGGTATAGAGATAGATTAGACCTCGGAGAACAACAAGGCTATCTTTTATCGTAAAATAGGGTATGAAACTTTGTAAGAAAAATCGTCAATGTTGAACCGATATTCACGCGGGTGGAGCTGCGGGCAACAGCTACTAATAAATATTTTTTGTTTTCTTTTGTTTACATAAGCTTACCAAAATGATTGCTGTCATGGTGGCCGCCACTATGACGGCATTGTAAGATGCGTTTTCACTTCCTCGTAGTATTAGAGAAATATTACAGAACGTGTTGATATGTCATAAATTTCATGTTAAGTATCCGAGTATATTTACTTACCTACTTATCAAATTTTCTACGAAAGTATAAAAGTGTATTACGCCCACGCATTACCTGTATCATCTAATAAGGAGTAGGTCTACGTGCCATGTAAGGTGAATGAATACATTTTGGGACAGAAAAATCAACAGGTACCACGTTTTATAAGACTCTATAGAGCTAGGCGTTTTATTTTCATGGTCATTGAAGTAATATGTATTTATGTAACTCTTTCTGAAGACATGGTCTAAAGTCTAAATGATAGTGGAAACTGTATCAAAACACACACACACATACACAAACACACAGCGTGCGAGCGTGCGTGCGTGCTTTACAAAAACTTTCGCATTTAATTTTTACATTAACCACAACGGTGTTACCCAATTGCACTATTTAATGATACAATTATTATAAATACATACTTACTTAAATACAAATAATGAGTTATAATGTGTTTAATACAAAAACCTAAGAGAAACTTAATAAGATATAAATTGGTAGATGTAGCGTATAAACGCATAACCATATATGGGTGTCTTTTTATTCACTCGGAGCTGGGCGGAGTAGAGAGGAGAAGAGTAGAGAAAAGTGGCAAGTGTTCCCATTGTAGCGAAGTGGAGCGGAGTGAAGCTGATCTAAGCAGAAAAAAGCTGGCTTTTCCGATCAGTTAAATTCATTCAAGTCTACCCTACCCAGCGGCACCGCGCCCTGCTGCACCGATAAGTACGCGAATTTCAGTAAAGCGGAGATTTCGAACATTGTGATTGACCTATTCACGGTCCGCTCCTCTCCACTCCGCCCAGCTCCACGTCAGTGGAAACGCACCCTAAGCAGTTTAAACTTAGCGTCTAAACTACAGCAAGTAATAAAATTCTAACTTATAATGTTATGCTGAGGACTTAAAGATGCCTATTTATTGCGAAGAAAACTCATCTTTATGTTCATAATTTGTAGAAGAAAATAAATCAAATTAGCTTATACGTATACTAGCAAGCGCTGTAAAGTACAGTTATCTTTCAACTCTAGTCTATTTAATTTTAGACTTAAATATCATAATTTTATGATACCTAGTTATTAGGTACAAGGTAAATCTTCGATTATGAGGATCTCATTACTGCATTTAGTAGTGAATTAGGTAAGTAGGTGAGATATATTTTTTCTTAATCTAAGCCGCACCACTAAGATTTTATGCAATTTTTTTTTATTAAAGACGAGTCTATGTTGCATCAGTTGGTAAATCGTAACTACCGTTAATGAACTAATGAAATGTGAGCAGCTCAGCCAAGCAAGAGCCACAACCTCGCCACAACAGTTCATTCCATAGGTACTTAGTATACACCGTAGAAGAAATGATCATTAATAGAACCAAATCGTATTGGGCGAGATAGTATTGGGTATTCATAGGTCTATTGTATTGGTTTATTCCATCGAGTCCTACCAGTAGTTCGTTACTGCAGTGTTGTGTCATGCGATGATAGAAAATCGACATGCTGGCATATACTTACAGCTCCTCTCCTAAATGAAACAGATGTAAGCACAGGCGTATTTAAGAGCCGAAGTCACTTTGCTAATGTGGTATGTCCTGTTTTTCGCAAAATTATCACCACCGACGACGGTTTAAAGAAAACGCATTTTGAGGAAGTCAGTTGAATTGAGTTGGAATGCCAATGACGTTAGGGTGGTGTGAAATATATACCTTTTAGCTATACTACTGATTAAAAAAAATTCTATAAGTGTGCGTCACCTATGTTAAAAAATTACCATTTTTTCTTCTTTCTTGTTTCTATAGGCGCGACCCACTAGGAAGTGGGTCGCGACACACAGACATATCCTACCTTTCACGCCTGCCGTAAGTAGCTCGCGTACATGCATTTTGGTTCCTATCAACATACCAACAGTACTTATAAACGAATTCTGCTCTAGGGACTTGACGGCAGTCAGTAGGCTTCCGCTACTGACTGTAAGCAAGCAGTCTATGTACAGACTCACCTGAGCTGTTGTTGGGCTCAGCCTACTTACCAATCGATCAAGAGGTACCGTCGCAAGAACTGATAGGGCTCATCTAGCACTTCGAAATTAATAAGCAGGATTACGAAACCGTCGTCCAAGTAGTCCTGGAATGTGAGGGAGTGATGATACAGCGGACACGAATCCCGGCAACCCGAGGTCTCTCCGCGAAGCCTGCGAAGATCCTAGGAAACTTCTGTGCTTCTGGGAGCTGGGCTGGATAAAATAATCCTGGTTCAAATGCGGACAATGAGCCCAACTACAAATAACAACTAATAAGTAACGCCTGCCGTTGCAACATGTTCTGTTTCTGCCTCAGCTGTAACTAAGCGCCGCCAACACGAGAGCAGCATTGGGATGTTTTTTTTATACTCTTAAAAATAAAGTTGTAACGGCTCCACTTAGAGAATTTTTATTTCACCTAGAAATTTTGTGTACTTACTTGCTTTTCAAGTTATCGACCAATACCACGAAATTGATATACTAAATCTATGACCAATTACAATATCTAACCATTCTACGTAGGTACATACGTACATATCCTGAATACCACATTGTTTACAGCGGATATTGAACATTCAAGGAACTTTCTAATAATAACGCATTTTTATCAATCTGAGGATTAGTGAGAATTATTTATTATCAACTTGTAATGACATAGTTTAGGTATTAAAAGCTTTATGAGCGTACACTAAAGTGGAAACTCATAAAATACCGCCATCATTAAGCGATAAAAGTTTTCGTACCTAATAAGTACTGAGTTTATCGTGAGAAAATCATAATCTCACACAAGGTTTGCTGATTTTGTATTGTATCTCCAGTAGGTAAAAATTAGTCATCATCGCATAATAACTATAGCGAAAGAAACATTAGGCATAAGTAGACGAACTTTCTATTCTGTTTCGCCTTTTTTGCCTAAATAAATGCTACAAATACATACCTAAGTACATAGTTGCTTTCAACTATAAGTGCCGCATAAGTTCACGGTATAGAATGTGAACCTAGTACTTTTAATAGGTACATATTCTATAGCGTGAACTTACGTGGGCAGATAGAAAACGCGGAAAAGAAAAAATTAAGATTTGATTAAATAAATAAATTTATCATCACCTTCTAGATCAGATGATTCAACTTTGTTTAAATGAAAGTTATGTCAATAGTTGAATAGTTGAAGTCGAAATTGTCCAGCGGATAAGGCACCCGCTTCGTAAACACGACATAGTGGGTTCGAATCTGGACAAGTACCAATGTGATTTTTCAAATCACATGTACTTTCTAAGTTTATCTTGGACATTTCTGACTGACGGTGAAGGAAAATATCGTGAGGAAACCTGGACTTTAAAGTCTGAAATTGCGAATCCGCCTTGAGCAAGCGTGGTGATTAATGCTCATACCTTCTCTATATGAGAAGAGGCTTTTGCCCTGCAGTGGGACAGTAAACAGGTTGGTATTATTATTATTATTATGTCAATAGAAGGACGAACTGAAGAGGTCGCAGCATAAAAGAGGGTGGGCGAACAGCCGTAAATGCAACATGAGGTTCCCATTGTGCTAATGTGCGGGTCATGTCGCCCAGCGAGGGGCCTATTGCTGATCATTTCGGTCACTTAACTATTACTAGCATCTCAAGAGTGATTACCCACGTATACAATCAATCGTGTGCACATTTATTTGCCTTTAAAGAACCTTTTGTTATTTCTCAACATAACCAACGTGATGTTCGTACCTACGTTCAGTGCCGTAAATAGCCTTTTTTGCGCCCTGTGCGAGCTTCTATAATTGCGCCCTTGTTTTTTTAGATATTATAGGTACCCTAGAGCAATGCTATGTATAGGCCTACTTTATTTCATTCAGGGTGATAAAATAAAGCACAAGGAACTTGGTGTTGGTGGACCAATTATCTAATATTTTGGAAGAAAAATCTTTTTTTTTAAAGAACTGATGTAGGCAAACAAGCAGACGAGCCATCTGATGTTAAGTGGACCCTTCGCCTATTATACCACCCACTGTGTCTCACTCACTAAAACTCGATCGCAAGTTCACTAGTGCAAATGCGTTGCCCACCCTGATGCTTAAGATTTAATTTTTGGGCCACTATGGTTTTCATACTTCTATAATAAAATAACACCCTCCAAAGTTTCAGTAAACTGTAAATTAATTTAATTTTAAGTACTTGTATAATAAAATTCACTCTATACTGAAATACACTTTATTGACTGCCTGAACTTAGACTAAGTACTTGTTCACGACGACAATCTTCAATCGAAAAAGAGACCCGTTAAGGCTTGACAACGTTTTAAATACTCACCGGTTAAACACTGTGTTGCCATTTTACAAATATGACCATTTCAAAAATACAATATTTAATTAATTTAAATTCACAGTATTACCATTTTACAATAAAAAATCTTAAATAAATAACATGATTGACAAACATCAAAACCCTACACTCGACCATCCTGACAGCGTGTATGTCCTCATACACGTGCCAGGTGGCAACCCTACACTCGATCTTAAAGCATGAGATTAACAATATTCACTGTATTATTTATAAATTTATTTCACAATAATATATTATGATGAATATAAATTGACTGTTCACGATACAAATAATTTTATTCAACATAATTTATTTCATAAAATTATGTACCTACATTAAAGGAATACAGAAATAAAAAAAAAACTCTTTACCAATTATAGAAAGTAACATAACTATCTTTGTGAACCAATCGATCTCCACCAGTTATTACTTATTATTCAACGAATCAATAAACCTTAGTTATAAAGTTTTATAATTCTATTATTTGCAATATATTGAATTGAACCTTTAACGCCGATGCGCGAACCAATCAAACTTCGCCGTCGGTCGCCATGGTCAGGACGAGAGCCAGTCGATCCTCACGTTTTCATAGCCGACGCGCGAACCAATCAACCTTCGCCGTCGGTCGCCATGGTCAGGACGAGAGCCAGTCGATCCTCACGTTTTCATAGCCGACGCGCGAACCAATCAAACTTCGCCGTCGGTCGCCATGGTCAGGACGAGAGCCAGTCGATCCTCACGTTTTCATAGCCGACGCGCGAACCAATCAAACTTCGCCGTCGGTCGCCATGGTCAGGACGAGAGCCAGTCGATCCTCACGTTTTCATAGCCGACGCGCGAACCAATCAAACTTCGCCGTCGGTCGCCATGGTCAGGACAAGAGCCAGTCGATCCTCACGTTTTCATAGCCGACGCGCGAATCAATCAACCTTCGCCGTCGTTCGCTACATTCTAGACGAGAGCCAGTCGATCCTCACGTCTTCATAGCCGACGCGCGAATCAATCAACCTTTGCTGTCGTTTGCTACATTCACTATCGTTATCACTCGATTTGTTTGAATCATCGTCATTTAATTGCAATACTGCACGTTTCTTAGTATTGCCGTTAAAGCCTGGAGTGGATGAGATTTTGTATCTGTTTTGTTCAGTGACTTCAGTGACACGAAACGGTCCAATGTACGGTGGAAGAAGCTTTATGCCCATCATTTTTGAGCGAAATATCTGAATCACCTTTGTTATCAGGTTATCACCGTATTCTCACGTACCGATTCTTTTGTTTTTCCTGTTCAGAATCTATTCTGTTTCTGACACGCTAATACCTTCCCGAACCTCTTCTACTACCTCATTTAAACAAGGACTGACCTCACAGTTCAACTTTGTGCCAAACATCACTGCTGCTGTCACTAATCAAACGATCGGGCACTAAATGTATAGAAGATATCGTCAAGAACTCAAATCACATTTTGTGTGTTTGTGTTTCAAACGGGTTTGATAAAGATAAACTTAGTAAAACCATCTACGACTACTAACAGATAAGAGTTACCTCTTTTGGGCCTGACAAAGGGGCCGAGGTGGTCGATATGCAAGGTGTGGAACGGTATTTCTACCTTATTTATTGGATGTAACTAACCTTTATTATAATTATTAACATTCTTTTTGGTATACGCGCAATCGAGACAGGCAGTCGTGTACTTTTTTACAAACCGAGCCAGTTTAGGAAACCAATAACTACTTTTTATCCTGTCCAATGTTTTTTCTAAACCGAAATGACCGATGTCATCATAGTTCATCCTACATATCTGCCACCTTGCCCCCTTTGGAACAACAAAGTGTAGTGTAGTGAGAGTATCTTAATTGTGATAGAGTTCAGCATCCTATAATCTACACACATTCTAAAACTACCGTCCGCCTTCCGCACCAATATTACTGAACTCGCGTACATAGCATAGCATATATTATTATTCGCTGAACCAATTACACTGACTCTCCTCTGCTAATTAAAAAGTTCCAAGCCAGTTTACATGGATGTGCGCAAGGAAACACAAGAATATCTAACTTGCCACCTTTGGTTTGGTATACACCCCCTGAAACGACGCATTCTTGCATTGGGCTTCCAACAGTATTATTTTCCAAATAAACGTTTCCATCATAATTGCAACCTACTTGTACTCTAATTGACGCGGGTCCATATAATATTACATCAACATGTAACCTTATGTCATAGTACATGACCTTAATTTATTCCGCGTTGCCTTGTTCTCGCGTTCGTTTTGCGGACTGCGCTCACGGCTGCGTCTTCGCTGGCTGCTGGAAACGTGACTGCCCCGTGGATTGGAATTGCTGGCGATCCGACGGCTTCTAGATCTTCGTGACTGGCTTTTTCTTTCACGTTCCTGTTGTACTCTTCGCTCCAGGTCCCGTAGACGATCTCGAGTCGGTTCTAACTCAAGTTCTCTTTCTCTCAGGCCGTTGCTTCTTAGTGTGTGTTGAGACTTCGTTGTCGAGAGGTCCGGTCAACAGGCGTTCGCAGCCTCCGTCGTTCTTCCGAACCTGATGTGATACCATCTGCCATGGCTCGAACCACATATAAATAAAGAAAATAAAATAATATATTAGTGTTTTAATCGTATTATATGCCTTTTGACGCCACATAAGAGATAAGAAAGGAAACAATACAATATAATAATGTAGGTATTTATTATGTCTGAAAAGGAGCGTCCTAGCTCAACATAACTCGCTTTTATACCCCTTTTTACAAACCCCGCAGTATATTTGCCTGGACAATATTATTTGTATTTGTTTGCATTAATTTAGTAATATATTTAATAATGTAATTAAGTAAATATAAAATGCACGTTGGGCAATATGTATTAAATCTGAACAAACTAAAACCGAATATAAACGGTCCATCCGCGTCGAAGCACGGATGCTATAGACAGACACTTTTAGTCTCAAAGTAAGTATAATTATTATTATATTAATAGCTTGCGTTATGGGTTCATTTTTCTTTTTTAACTACACACATGTTATACATAGTAACACCCAGACCGATGCAAACAGACAATGCGTGTTCATGCATAAATATTTGCACTGAGCGGAGCGGGAATAGAACCCGTGACCTCTGCATGGCAGTCCGTACACAGTACCACCGAACCACAGAGGCATTCTAACCTTTTAGGCAGTACTTTTAGACTTAAAATGCATATCTATCTACCCACTTTTGGGTTGGTTCATAAAAGAAAAGAATTGAAATATTAAATGTAGTGAGCGTACTTACGTTTGATCCCTCTTCTGAAGTATAATAAAATTTACTCTATACTGAAATACACTTTATTAGCCTGAACTTAGACTAAGTACTTGTTCACGACGACAATCTTCAATCGAAAAAGAGACCCGTTAAGGCTTGACAACGTTTTAAATACTCACCGGTTATACACTGTGTTGCCATTTTACAAATATGACCATTTCAAAAATACAATATTTAATTAATTTAAATTTACAGTATTACCATTTTACAATAAAAAATCTTAAATAAATAAACATGATTGACAAACATCAAAACCCTACACTTGGTATGGTAGAGTTTTGAATAAGGAAGGTAGCATAATATAAATTGCGTTTAAGTATGAATTGGTGAAGAAACGTTTATTCGAAAATATTTGCAAGATTATTCACAACTACACAATACACAAATAAATGAGACCACAAATGAATGAGTTCAGATAGTAAAGATTTATTAAAGCAAGCCATAAACTTTTTTAAAGATTTACTTTTCGCGCTTTCTTCATTGCGAAATCGTTGATAACCTTTTCATACGACAGACACCTTCCTATGTCGCGTTCAATCGACAAAATCGCTAAGCCCGTCAACCTTTCTTGGCCAATCGTCGAGCGCAAGTAAGTTTTCATTAATTTTAGCTTACTAAATGATCTTTCGCAGGAAGATACAGTCACTGGCATTGTTAAAAAAAAATGAGCGCGATGTTATGTCTAATTTAATAGACGTTTTTGATGATACTGGCATGTAGGTACGTATGTGTTGGAATCGAGCACTAGGGCGCAGCGGGCACTTATCAGGAGCAAACCGAAAAAATAATAGTCCTGCCTGGTCTGGCCATTCTTGCGCCCCCCAGAGTCTACGCCCTGTGCCTGGGCACCGGTGGCACCGCCCTATTTACGGCACTGCCTACGTTGGTTATGTCGACGTACGGTAGGTATCGAAGATAAATTAGGTGCATTACCATTTTAGTGGAATGATTAGTTATAATAATAAAAAAAGTTATGAAATAATAATTATTATTATTTTTAATTATTATTATTAGTTACTTAATTTCGTTCTTTTATTTATATTCTAGCCTACCAAAGTGACTCCACCCCGCCTGATGGTAAGCAGTCAGTTCTTGGGGTCGCTGACGTTTCGGACACAATATGTTCGGACACAGTGGCCGAATTGACACTTTTAAATTTTATTTTATTTTCTCTGTCGTTTCGGACACTGCCTATTCATAGTAGCTGCTTAGTACAGCCAGACAAAAGGCTTAAATAAAATGTGCATAAAAATCTTTTTAAAGCGGCGTTTAAGCTGTAATAGGTATAGTAGTAGGTATATATCTATATGTATATGTACGTGTTGGAAAAATAAAACTAACATTTCATTTAAAACGTTCATTAATGTAAAAATCAACATCATAATCGCAAAAAATAAAACATTTAAAAAAAAACATACATGATATACTTAAAAATAATTTTAATAATTAAAAAATCACAGATAATCAGTTGAAGCAAAGACTACATACTACAATATACAATACTAAATACAGGTCAACAATTACAGTAATCTACAACAGTCACAGTATTTGGCACAGTTTAACCTACAATAATCACAGTATTTGGCACAATAAAGAAAGGTATTTTTTTGTTTTAGGCACTTTCAAATTTTGAAAGTTGTCAAATGTTTTTTTTTACATTTTTTTACCTGTATAAAATATGTCGCATGCTTTAAAATATATTAGGCGGAAGAAAAGGATTTCAACATTAAGGTATCGCTGGATGTTTTTGTCTAACCGTATAAAACCGGATATTTTATTAGTGTCCGAAACGTCAGTAAAACATTTAAAAAAAAATAATTTGTCGATTGGGTCAAAGTGTCCGAACATTTTGTGTCCGAAACGTCACCCACCCAGTTCTTGTTTTATTTTTCATTATTTCGTGACCTACCTATGCCATTGCTAGGTAATTAAGTAAGTAGTAGATTGTAGAAGAAACAGATTTTAGATAGGTACTTAGCTAAAGTAGGTAGGTACCTAAATATGTTGTCATTATTATGAAATCATGCGTGGCTAAAGATTTCAAGGATTTAAGTAATTGCCCGATATTTTAAGAAACGCCAATAAGTATCAAAATATATGTCGCAGGCAAATTGTATTAATCGGCCGTTTACAATCTGCCTCGTCCTATAGGTACACTAGCTTTTGCCCGCGACTTAATCCGCGTAGAAGTCGAAAATGGTTCATATATATGATTTTTAGTTGTTTTACCTACGTTATTATTTTTTGTTATTATCCTATCATCCTATTATTATTATAAATGCGAAAGTTTGTGTGTGTGTGTGTTTGTTACCACTCAGCGCCTAAACGGCGGAACCGATTTCGATGAAAATTGGTACCTATGTAGATAGATTCGATGCCGAAGGCGGACTATACGGCTGCTTTTTATCCCGAAAATCGTTCTGGTTCCCGAGAGATACAACAAAGCATATTTTACGCGCGGGCGAAGCCGTGGCCGCAGCTAGTAACATATAAATTATTATGTTAGAAAGTTTGAATACTTGTTACATAACAATTTTTAATAAAGTGTCGGGATTTAAATGTTAAATATCGATATATTAATCCGCACCTAGCCCAGTAGGACCACGGGTATTTACTCATACCCGTACCACTATGTAGTGGTATACCCTAGTGCCACCAAACAAAATACCTGTAGGACAAATTGCTAGGACTATGGGCCATTACCCAATATTGGATATTTTGTTTCGCGCCAAGTCTCAATTTGGCCGTAGTGACTTGTGTCTGCTTATTCCTTTTATTCCCGTTGAGTCATATAAGAAAGTGTAACACTGTTACCCCATAAGAAAATAAACTTGAAAAGTACCTAACACTGTTACTCATCAAATAGCGTGGTTTCCTCCCCCCTCCCCCATTTAAAGTCCGGTTTTGACCGTGAATGTGAGCGCAAGCAAGGTCACGTACCTCCGCTACAATAATGGATAACGTTTCAAAAATACTTAAATGTGCTAGTTGTAACATAGTGATATGTGAGGTGTTAAGTTTTATCCAAAATAAATTGGATGTAATCTTAGAGCATTAAACCAACCGGAGAGGCCACTGACAGGCGTACTCCTCTGCCAAAGGTACCAGCCCACCGGTCATACCCGTTAAATAAAACTACCACACCTATCAGTGCATGCGTAATAGCGTCTCAATAGAAATGCCGAATTGCAGTGTATTTTGGTGTAAAAAGCGTTCAGCGACATCAAGTCTACAAAAGGATAATATTACATTCCACCTGTAAGTATTATTTTGTTCTAATATTATTAAATAAGGCATTAAATAAGCAATTTAACCAAATAAAATGCTAATCAACAAGTGTTGCCAGGCCATCAATACTCCAATCTGGGGTAATATTTTAAATTGAATTAACATAAAAACTAACCTTTCCTTTTTTATATCTCGCCTTGTTGACATATCTAATAAGTTTCATTTTGGATGTACATTATTGTGTCACCGTTCCCATATTTATTTATTTTTAATTAAAACCAATGTTTTTTTTACCAATTAATGCACAAAATAATATTAAATGAACAAGTAAAATGAGATTATAAATCCAAATATACAAGATTAGTGCACTTTATTCCGAAAGATAATTGCTCATTTCTTACAAAAATAAGCGTATTTATTTTTAAGAAACTGGTCACACTTTAACATAATTAGAGATGAGACAGTTTAATCACAAATATCGATATTGGTTTTCCAGTATTAAATTAATTTTTTTTTGTTTGTTTTAGATTTTCAAAAGAAGCAGCGCCTCGAGTCGCTTGGGTCCAATATTGTAGGAACCATATAAGTGGGTTCCTAAGCGTACAAGTATCTGACTAACAGCTTAAAAGACAAAGCCTTCTGTGCTGCCAGCACTGCTACCTCCTCCCTACCCCCCAAGCGGCGGAGAGCTCAGTTTTTAGCAAGTAAACTCGCTATGCGCCACCTCCTCTTATTGCATTACCTAGGATTAGTTAAACTAGATTTATAAGGTTAATTTAAATTGCGCAGTTCTTCAGTATTTTATTATACCTACTTAAATAAAGACTTTCTGAAATATATTCTGTTGTTTTTTTGTTATCTGAACAGATAAAATATCTCTCTAATAAAAATCTACTCATACATTCTCATGTCAGTGTCTTGTTACTATGTAATCAGAACAAAATCCTCCAATTACAAGCTCTGCTTAGTTGGAACGAAATTTAATAGCAACAGACAATTAATTCAAAGTATTATTTGGTTTGAATATACATACATACTTAGGAATAATACACGTAAAATTGACACGTAATAATTAATTACAATCTTTAATCCACACTAGAACAAATTTCAACAGGTGGTGGTTATTGAACATACATCCTTGTGCGCAGTAGTAAAATAAAAAAAAAGAGTGGGTACCCATGTACGCACGTAAGAAGTTATACTTCTTTGGCATAACAATCCAAAAATACCAAATAATAATACAACGCATACATACATAAATATTTGAATTGATATAAACGGCAATATATTTTTTATTTATTCACACAGATTATTTGTACTGATACGACACACAAAGATCCGCAACTAACTTCAGTGTGTAAAAGGTTCGCAACTAACTTCAGGGTGTTGCTTTTTTCTGTTGGTGTGCGCGCGCATCGTAAAAATTCACTCTCATCATTTTTCCCAATCGCGCCAAAAAAAGTATAACTTCAAAAAAAACGGCTAAATGCCAGTAGGACTCGCGCGCCGAGGGTTCCGTACTATCAGGGATCGGAAGTATTAAATAAACATTAGTAAACATAGTAGGAGAGCCCGACCGCATAACCAGATTTGTTTGTCGAACAATGTTTAACAAATAAATTTAGCCCGACCGTATGACGGGCTTTTTTGATAATAATTACAATAAAGTGTGCTAGTTGGAAACACTGTTTTATTCTGCCTGTAATATTGACATAAACATGAATTAACAGAATTACTTCTAGTTAATTCATGTTTATGAACTATTTACTTTACTTTCATCTATTTCAAAGTGCTTAAATAAAAAAAAACCTTAAAATTATAATAGATTATTATTTTCTAAAACTGTTCTATATAATATAAGATAATGCTCATTTTAATAAGCAAACATAATAATCATGAAAATAATTAAATCTTTCGCGTACTTATATGAAATCCTAAACATCGATACTAAATATCGACAGAGTCAAGCTCTAACTGTTTTACGCTAAGGAAGCGTAAACTGATAGATGTCCCTGTGTGTGAATGTGATTGTGTGTGTTTAGTTTAAGCTAGTGTGTAATAATTTTATTGTGTGCGTGTATAACGACGCGATTTAAAAATGCATTAGTAGTTAACATTGTAATTAGTGTGCGTTGCTCGCGTTACCCCGTCCCCCGCCGAAAGTGGCAGACTTTTGCGCAAGGGAAATAGAGCGCGTGTCCACTCCTGTTGGTTTAATGCTCTAAGGATGTAATGGATGAGCAAAGCCTCGTTCAAATTTGTGAGAGTGCTTTTAGTACAACGGACATTAAAGTGGCAAAATCGTTACTGTTTGAATCATTAAGCAAGCGGCCGACAACACGAAAACGGGAAGGAAGGACTTTACGTGATTTGGAAGATATCATCTGTTTATTTATGGAGACGAATCCTGAAGAGATTCCGATTTTTGTAGCTAGGAAACTAGAAAAGTTGCCGCCTGTTTCATTTGATCACATAGATGTTACCGCTCTGCTCAAAAAAATTGTTTTGCTCGAAAAAAGTGTGCAAGATTTTCAACATCATTATGCTACCAAAGGTGAATTAAATGAAAGGATTAGTGAATGTTATACTAAAATTAAAATTACGTCTTTTGCAAATGAAGAGATAAATATCAATTTGCAAGGAGGAGGTAGATTTAAAACGTTTGATAGTGGACCAATGGCACTACCAACATTGTGCGATAATGAATCATACGCGGAGCACAATGTCTCAACAAACGCTCTTTCTCTTTCCCCCGAGCAATCGTCATCGCATAATGAGCGAGAAATAGGACAGAGCGCATCATCCGTTCATAACACGGAACTAACTTATAATAACACCTGTGCGCCGCGCGCGCCGCAGCTCACTAACGAAACAGCTGATCGATGTATACAAATTAATAATTTAATTGAGAAACGGCCGACTTTTTCTGAGATCACACAAAAAGAAGGTGAATGGAATGTGTCGAGGAATAATGAAGAATGGGTTTTGGTCCAAAAAAAGAGACATAGAAATCGTTTTATTACTCAAAAAGGGAGTGCGATGGTTAACGCTGAGGAAAAATGTTCACTGTTCAGAGCAGCGGACACCAAAATACCGTTATTTATATCTAACGTACATAAGGCGGTCTCTGAACAGGATATTGTTAACTACGTTTATGAAAAAACTCGTGAGCGAGTTACATTAGTCAGAATCAAAATGAAGCGGGAAAGAGATTATAATGCCTACAAACTTTTTGTAACAAAGCACAAAATAGATATATTTTTAGATGATAAGCTATGGCCTTCTGGAATATCGTTTAGGCGTTTTGTGCACTTTCATATGAGGCAAAAAAATGATGTAGTTGAAAACATAGATAGCAACAATGGACAGTCTCAGTAGAATAGTGAGTTTTAACTGCAAATCACTCAAGAGGTCAATGGAAGGAGTCAGAACCTTATGTCAGACAGCGGATGTGGTAGCCCTTCAGGAAACATGGCTGTTACCACACGATTTATCGTTACTCAGCGCGGTTGATGACAACTTCGGGTGCACCGGCACATCTGCTGTGGATACGGCGGCGGGCCTGCTGAGAGGGAGACCATATGGTGGCGTCGCGTTATTGTGGCGAAAGGATGCGTTTGAATCAGTGTTACCGATAAAGTGTGATAACGTGCGGCTATGTGCGGTCAGGATAATCGTGAGTAATAGATCTATAGTGATTTTCAGTGTTTATATGCCCACAAACTCAAATGACAATCTTGTCGAATTTACATCTTGTCTTAGCTCAATTCGTTCTATAATAGAAATAGAGGAGGAACAAGGGAGTTGAGGCTTTTTATGTACTGGGAGACTATAATGCACACCCGAGTGAGTTATTTTATAACGAAATGATAAATTTCTGTGCGGATCAGAGTTGGACATGTGTCGATGTAATTATGTGTGACAGTAATGCGTATACTTTTACGAGTGAGTCGCATGGCTGTAATAGATAGTTGGACCACTGCGTTGTCACTGAGTCTGCTCTAAAATCAGTTATTAGTGTAAAAGTACTGTATGACATGTATTGGTCCGACCATTTTCCGATTGTGGTCAAGTGTGATCTACATAAACTTCAACCCAAACTGGTTGATACATTTATAAATGAAAAACCTTTAAATCGTGTTTTATGGGGCGATAGATTATCAGAGCAAATTAGCGAGTATCACAACCACTGTCATTCTGCACTTAGACAGATAAATATTCCTCGGGAACTAAGTGCTTGTTGTGACAGCTTTTGTGACAATAGTGAACATCAGTCGGTTCTTGATAAAATGTATCTAGATATTGTAGACACCCTGAGACGTGCCGCCGTAAAAACCTATAAAGACAAGTGTCAGAGGAAAGGTGGTTATGTAACTGGGTGGAACAAGCATGTCGCGGATGCTCACCGTGAGGCGAGGCTTCGATTTCAAGTTTGGACCATGGCTGGACGCCCGGCCAGTGGCCCGTTATTTTGTGAAATGGCAGAATCGAGGCGAATTTTCAAAGCCAAACTTAAATGGTGTCGGAACAGGCAAGATCAGCTTAAAATGGATTTTCTTGCTTCTAATCATAGCACGAAGAACTTTAAACAGTTTTGGAAAAACACAAACAAAATGAATGTGAGGCCGAGCCTCCCGGTGAGCGTTGGTGGTATGACTGATCACTAGTGATCACAAACTAATTGCTGATGCTTTTAGGGACCACTTTTCTGTACGCTCGCCCTTGAACTCAGGGCCTTGTAACGAGGGGTATGCTGAGACTATTATGACCGAGCGAGTTACTAAAATACCAGCCAAGACAGTTGCTAACATTATTTTCAGAATGCAACATGGAAAATCGCCTGGTCACGATGGTCTCAGTATAGAACATCTTAAGCACGCGGGAGTTCATTTGCCTAGAGTGCTATCTCTGTTTTTTACTCTGTGCCTCAGTCACTCTTATTTACCTGAACCGCTTATGCGGACAATAGTAGTACCGATTGATAAAAACAAGACGGGCGACACGTCCGATATAAATAACTATCGCCCCATCTCGCTCGCTACCACCATGGCTAAGGTGCTTGACGGTGTGTTGAACGGCTGCCTTTCAGAACACGTTGAATTGCATGATGCCCAGTTTGGTTTTAGGACAGGCTTGTCCACGGAGAGTGCCATACTTAGCCTGAAACACACAGTCAAGTACTATACCTCGAGGAGGACGTCGGTCTACGCGTGTTTTCTTGATTTGTCAAGGGCATTCGATCTCGTAGCCTATGACGTGCTGTGGGACAAGTTGAGAGACACGGGTGTGCTGGCGGAATACACAGCGCTCCTCAGATACTGGTATGCTCACCAGACAAACCGTGTGAGATGGGTCGGTACTCTGCCTGATGAGTACACAATGGAGTGTGGTGTAAGGCAAGGCGGGTTAAGTTCACCTCTGTTATTAATTTTATATATTAACCAGCTCATTGAGCGACTGAGCAGCGCACGTGTCGGCTGTCACATAGACGACACTTGTGTCAATAATTTGAGTTACGCGGACGACATGGTGCTCCTCAGTCCATCAATGGGTGGGTTGAAAGAGCTACTATCGATCTGCGAGACGTATGCGGAGGTACATGGCCTTAAATACAACTCCAAAAAGAGTGAGGTTTTGGTGTTTAAAACCCAAAAACAACAGCCCCGCCGTGTGCCTCCAGTATATCTCAATGGAGTAGTGTTAAATGTAGTTGATAGTTTTAAGTATTTGGGACATATTGTCACCAGTGATTTATGCGATGACAGCGATATAGAGAGGGAGCGCAGGGCGTTGGCGGTGAGGGGTAATATGCTCGCCCGCAGGTTTGCCCGCTGCACAGTAGACGTCAAAGTGACCTTATTTAAAGCATTCAGTCAGTCATTTTATTCGTGCGGCCTGTGGGTGACGTATACAAAACGAGCCTACAACGTATTGCGCGTCCAATATAACAACGCTTTCAGGATGCTGTTGCGGCTGCCGTGGCGTTGTAGTGCATCGGGCATGTTCGCTGAAGCTCGCACAGATGGTTTTCACGCAATCATGCGTAAAAAAGCGGCTTCCTTGCTGCAACGCTTACGTAGCAGTAGTACGACGTGTCAGTCGACGTGTTTGCGAAAAGAAATCGAGACGGAAAGTTATTATTTATATTAGGAACGAAAAGAATAAAAACTTGCAGCAGATATAATTTTTTTAAGCGGTTGTTTTGTCTAAGGATCGCACTGGGGTGTAGAAATGAAGTATCCATCCTCGCTGTAGTAAACAAAAGTGGGTACTTTAATGCATCGTATAAGTGTAGGATTTCACTTATTCCATGCTATGATTGTGCTATCATAACTCTCAATTTACATTATAGGCATGAGTAACTCCGGACACATCTATATCCTCGGATATATCCGGGACTGGATATGCCACGACTACTTCCCTTTCCAAAATATTAGTATATCCGACATATCCATATATCCACGCAACTCCGTACTGAGACTGAGAAATTTATAGTGATGAGTTGATGACCGAACACAATTCTTTAACAAAAGTAGCCGCCATTTTGAACTTTGTTATTTTTTACCCGTTTGCCTTCAATGTCGATAACAGAGTGTTCCAGCGATGACTAAACACGAATTTTATGTCAAATTTAACAAAAGCAGCTACCATTTTGAACTTTGCTGTTTTTGGACCGATTGCTTTCAAAATCGATATCTGAGTGTCCCAGCAATCACCAAACACGAATCTTAAGTCAAATTTTATTAAAACAGCCGCCATTTTGAACTTATTTCTTTTAAAATCGATAAACAAACCCAAATCTTAAATCAAGTTTTATTAAAGCTGCTGCCATTTTTAACTTTGTTATTTTTAAACGGATTGCATTCAAAAACGATATCTGAGTGTTTAAGCGAGACCAAACACGAATCTTAAGTCAAATTTAAATAAAGCACAAGTCATTTTGAACTTTGCTGTTTTTGAACCTATTCCTTTCAAAATTGATATCTGAGTGATTAAGCGAGAATAAGTCCGCGGAGTTATGGGTATACTAAGCGGATATGGATATGTTAATCGGATATATCTCCTTACTTGGAAGGATATACGACATATCCAATCTTTTACCGGAGTTACTAAGCCCATGCCTATACATTAGCGCGCTAAAAAAATGACGTCCAACAATGATCTACAGCAACTTCATTTGACATATTTTGATTGAGTTTTCAAACATGACATGTGTAATATATCAACTTCAAAACAAATCATCTCAAAAATAACTATGTGCCCCTTTTTAACCCCGTTAGCAATGAAATTCAATAAAATACGAAACACATCTTCCATCAATTCTGTTAAAGAATATTCATGCAAAATTTGAAGTAGATTGGACCACGGAATCATATTGTCCCATACAAATTTGCCCCCCTTTTTCACCTCCTTAGAGGTCGAATTTCGGAAAATCCTTTCTTATCGGATGCCTACGTCATACAAAGAACACACCCTCCAAGTTTAAGGTCTCTATGATCAGCGGCTTAGGCTGTGCGTTGATCCGTCAGTCAGTCATTCAGGACAAAGCATTTTATATATATACAGATAACGCTGGATATTTTATCAGCAATGTAATAAGTACGTAATTTGGGATGTTTAAACTAGTTTGATAACAAATATACTTAATTCGTTTATAGCGCGCACCGGCCGCTGCCGCGTCACGATCGCTTCGCTCGCTCGGCTCGTGCGCAGGGAATCACAGTTCTTAACTAATCTAACCCAATTTGCCTTCGCATATTACTTATCACCGATGACAGCGAGCTTTTACAAAATGCCGAGGTAGTAGGTATGTAAACGGCGCATTTATTTAATTGATGATCGGCTTGATGGGGTAGGCAGCTACGGTAGAAGTTAATCATGCCTAAAAATCTTCTTAACTCTTGTACCTACTGTAGTGGGCTTCGGGTAGTCGAGTATGGCTTGTATGCGTTCCTTAGTGGGTTTTATGCCGTCGGGTGTAACTTCGTAGCCGAGAAACTGTATTTTATTCTTCCCAAACTCGCATTTGTCGATATTTAGCGTAACTCCGTAGTTGTTCAGTCGTTCAAGTACTTGATTTAGGTGGCGCTCGTGCAGCATCTCGTTTTCTGAATGAATAAGTAAATAGTCGATGTAACAGAATACTATGTCGTCTAGTCCGCGTATACTTCGTGCATAAATCGTTGGAACGTTTGGCCTGAGTTACGTAAGCCGAACATCATGCAGTTAAATTCAAAAAGGCCAAATGGGATGATATTTGCTGTTTTCGGTGCGTCTTCTTTTTCTATAGGTATACTAAAGTAGGCCATTTTCATATCTAGTTTCGAAAATATCTTTATTCCATGCAGTTGGTACGTGAAGTCTTGTAGTCGTGGTATGGGATATCGATCGGGTATAGTAGCGGCGTTCAGTCGTCTGTAGTCGCCACAACATAATCTATGAAGCTACATACAAACACACTCATTTAGATTAAAAGATTAACGTACTTTTAATAACATTTTTCAATTTTTCAGTTCAGTCCGAGCATTGAAATCCTCAGCGTCGAATTACCTACTTAACAGCAAGATCCAATTCGAAAAAACAGACTCAAACTGGCGAGTAAAAAGGTACGCACAGTCTCAACAAAGCTAATGTATCTATGTAATTAGTACCTTTATAGGTAGTGTCGCAACATTTAATGCAGTTGGTAGGGTAACAATTTTTGTTTAATCGCTCATAGAATTGCCATTAAGTATGTCTATAAACTGGCATTAAGGTATTTAATATAGGAGCCTGGTTATTTGTATAAGTACTAACAATTAGTGAAAATCAGTATTTCATAAGTTTTAATATTTAATTATAACGCATGGAAACACTCAACACGTAAAATAACATCAATAAATAAGTAGGTAGTTATAGTCAATTTCGTAAATGCTTCAAAAAAAATTATTTTGGTCGACAAAACAAACTAAGTAAGTAAGACTCTTCTAGAATCTAATTCATCCCGCAGAGTGCTGTACGATATTACGAATCTAGTTCGGTCTTGGAATTCGCTTGTTTCTTTCCTTCAAGTGAAGGGTCACCTAACATTTATAGTTTTTTAAATATTCGTGTTGTTAAAGCCTTGGTAGGTTGGTAGCGTAAGTTATAATAAAACTCTGTCTCCGGTTGTATGAATGAATATATTGTAAAAATTACACGCTTATATAGGGTCATTTCGCCAGTTCGCGTCCATCACCCTATTCGCGTCCATTTTTCGGACCTCCCTATAAAAATTCTCGAAAATAGGTATATTAACACATTAAATCACATTAAGGTCCTTACCGCCAATACCTCATCGTATAAGAAGCACACACACATAGACAAAAGTTCTGTGTGCCCAATAAATCATGTGTAGAAAAAATAGTTAGTCTCCGTTCTTCAACAAAGAAGCGCGGATGCGCGGAATGTCGACAAAAAAATAGTGTGCAGGGGCGCGTTCGACGGTAAGTATTTTATTGTTTTATGCGTATTTTAGAATACACAACTGTTTCTAGACATAAAGCATGAAAAAAGGAGTAATATTAATTATGTATTTGCTTGTTTTTTTTAAAGTTAACGGTTAAAATAAGGTGGACGCGAATTACTACATCGAATTTATAAAACTTGCACTTTGCGACCACAATGGACGCGAACTCGTCTTTTTATGATTTAGTTAGTGTTTATTTTTATGTGATTAAATTATGAAAGGGAATTTGTTTTTATTTTTTATTTATGTACTAATATCATGCAATCGTAATGAGCAATTTGCGTCCACATTATTATGATTTTAGAAAAAGATACAAATATCGTTCATCACATGTGGACGCAAACTATACCTACAGGGAAATAGTATTGTACCAAATTGCGTCCATTTTTTCAAAGATGATCGCCCAGGTCAAAAGTGGTTTGTAAAATTCTTGGCCAGAAATAATGAAGTCTCACTTAAAAATGCGGAAGGTATTAGTAAAGCTATAGCCCAAGTCACAGAAGAGTCGATCAGATTGTGGTTTAGAGAACTTGAGGAATATTTGGACATTATACACCAAAAAGATATTTTGAATGATCCAAAAAGAATGTTTAATGGAGACGAAAGTGGATTTGCTCTTTGTCCAAAGACAGAAAAAGTTTTAGGCCCATAAGGTTTCAAGAACTTATATCAAATAAAGCTAAGTAATGAAAAAGAAAACTTAACTGTATTATTGACATTTAATGCGAATGGAGTTAATTGCCCACCTTGTGTCGTGTTTCCATACATTAGACCACCAAAGGCTGTAGTGAATAGTATGCCCCACGAATGGTGCTTAGACAGATCGGAGACAGGTTGGATGAGAGGAGAAGTATTATTAGTAGTAGGATTAGACAAAACTATTGTGTTGTTTTGTTGCTATAAAATAGCCAACAACTTATCAATCAAGGCTGATCTTCAGTGATATTGTAATATCGTGATTTTAGGGTAAAATTAACAGAACTGATTGTTGTTGACCTGCAACCTTTAAAAGGTTGAAAATTATTAATTACCTGTTTCAGACTAATGTTTCGTTTTTTTTAAGTAGTTTCGTTTTCAGTTCTATCAATGTTAAGAAGAATAAATAGGTATTCTTATTTTCTTTATAGTGATTTAAATGATAATAATATTGATTTTCAAATAACTATAATTTTGAATAAAGAATCTGTTAAAATACAATTTTTCTTTACATTATCTTAAAAATATCACCCCTACATTCCTTTTCTTAGCTGGTGGACGCAAAATGGTCTATGGGTGGACGCAATTTAGATTTTTTGGACGCAAAGTGGGTAAAACGCGAATTTTTGAAGTTTGTCTATTTATAAAAAAAACACAACTAGTTTCGAACAAAACTGAAAGCGAACCCTATACTAGACTATATAATGAACACATTACATTTTTTTTTTAATTAAAACTAGTGCTGGAACATTTTTATCTTCTCCTTCAAACTTGTCAACTGCACTAAATGGACGCGAACTAGCGAAATGACCCTATATAATATTTACACAGTTAAAAGATATCTAGATTATTGAAGTACAAAATGATATTGTCCAATAAGACAGCATACATTATTTACACGCTGCTCGAGCGAGGTCAAACGAGAGTACCTATATTTTTGCGGCACGCGTAAGGACACTAGCGCAGCGCCATCGCTTCGCGTGGTCCAAAAGTATAAATATTGCAAGGCGGACTATCGGAGAACTTGGCTGAGAAGGAGACTGAAACGCCCCGCTCGGGAACTGATCCCAGTTCCCTCGAGCGGGGAGAACCAAGACCCACTCGCCGAGGACGAACCACCTCCCTCTCGTAGGCGGCTAGCTGGGCCTCCCCCAACGGGGAATCACCCGGCTGGTCTGTCTCGAGGGCGGAACTAACAACCTCCAGGACCGGCTCATAGTCATGAGCCGCGACGAACACCATCATAAGGAGCTACGCTCCACATGGTGCCCCACCCTCTACAGGGTGAGAGGAATGGACGTCGGAGAACTTATTCGAGTAGGGCTTCTGTTGCGGAGCGGTCGCGCGCGCGCATTCACTATGCAGCGAGGCGCGCCGCGTGAGTCGTCGTATTGAACATCGAAGCGAAGATTATTATATTATTGAAAGTGCTGTAAACTTGTAAGTATACGTCGGCTTCGTGTCTTCAGCGGCGAGATAAAAACAGTTCTTTTCAGAACTACTAAAATTGTTTCAATCTGAGTGAGGATAAAAGAGTTCTTTTCGGAACTGTCTGGTTCACTGTTTCTGTTTCACTTTGCAACGACTTCTTGTGAGAGTAGGTATTGTGTATTATTGCAACGGAGGTGCGCGTCGTACGTAAGTATGTGTGGCGGCTGCCACAAGCCGTAGATACCTAGTCTCTCCTACAAAGCTTACCCCTGGATCTCATTGAGTTAGGTAAGCTTCCAACGTTATTACTCTCACGGACGTGTATGCTCTAGATTACCTTTTAAAGCACCTAATTATTAACTATTAATTATTTTAACTATTAATTATTAAATATATTCTATTCTAACTGATGGTAAGAAGTCAGTGGAATCCAGAAGTACTTACAGGTCACCATTCCAAAAGCCATCGTTTAAAACTGCTGGTATGGTGGCTTTCTTTATAGCGACTTAGTGAGATGCTTTTCACGTCCCGCTTAAAAAATCCATGGTAAAAATTATATTGGGACACATGCACTGGCTTTAATTACGACAAAAGTATGAAGTGCTAAACCTATTGGTTCAAGACCTATTATACTGCACTGTAAAAGGGTGGCACTTCAATCCAGCACGTGTCGTTCTGGATAAACAGGAAGAGGATAGGACTAATTCAAAGAGCTCATAAGAACACTTTCTGTGGGGAACTATGAACTACTTCCTCTGTTGTATCATCAGTTTTATGACATAGCTTAGCACTTGGCTTTTCTGAGCAAATTATTATCTTTTTACTTACACTTATTAGTGTTCTGTTAGGCAATAAAAAAGCTATCTGCTAGACATTAAAAAAGCTTTGAAAAAAATAGCATAGTTATTTATTGGTTCTCATAAATACTTCCACTATAATGTATACGAACATAAATTGAATTTAGTTACTGTACAGGTATTCTATTTTATTACCTGTCTTGCGGGGCTAAAGTTACCTGTCTTACAAGGATTACACACAGCAGACTTTTTAAATTATCTGTTGTTTTCGTCTGAGTTCATTCATTCATGTCATTGATCATGATGTGATGTCATTTCTCTCTCGAACGAAAAGATTCATTCATTCATTCTGAATCTTTTCGTTCGAGATGAGATTCGGGGTGACGCTTTTTTGGATTGTTTGGTGAATATTGGTGGTATCGTGTTCGTTGGAAGTAATTTTAGATACAGGAATTATTTAAAATGTGCGTATTTCGAAACCATCCGTCCTTTTATCTAATAATAAAGATTAATAAATCATTAAATATAAGAAATTTAATTGTCTGATCTCAGGGCGCGAACAAAGTCGCCATCAGCGGCATCGGATAAAGATAAAAAGAAACCAAAAGAAGCCAAGAAGAAAAAAGGTGATTCTGGATCGAGCAGCAGCGACAGTAGTGGAAGGTAAAGTACTAAGCTAGAAAACGAAACAGCTCGAAATATCTAGTTGTATTTGATATTATTAGGTTATGTCAAGGACGTAATTTTTTTTAAATCATACTGTTTCTACTTACTGATGACTTGCCTAACCATTGATTGAATTTTGCATACAGATTTTTTATCAGTTCCAGAAGTGGCGATTACTAAATAAACTAAACTTTGTTTACTACTATACTTTGTTTTGTACCTCTACATACAAACAATGTAATAGGTATTGCACTCAAAAGAAACAAATTACATATTCAATATGGTTATTTTGTATTGCGGTTGTTTATTGAAGTGTCATTACAAGAAATTCTGTTATTACAGCTCTTCAGAGAGTAGTTCGTCGAGGTCGTCATCACGATCATCATCTAGCAGCTCCGGGAGCTCTTCACGTTCATCCTCGTCGTCCAGTTCATCCAGCAGCAGTAGCAGTAACAATGACCGTTCTAGGCCCAAAAAGAAGTAAGCACAGATTGGTCTAATTTTTACCCTGTAACTGTGTGCTATTAATTATCAAGCGCAAGCAGATATAACTTGATGTCATCACTGTAACATGGCAATGCACGCAATATGTAGAACTTGACTAGTGTTGGCCAGTATCAACTTATCACCTTGTGTATAGGAAGACAGGTACATACATACGTACGTAGAGGCTTTGGTCACATTTTATGGTATTGTAATGAACTGAGTATTTGCAAGCAACAAAATTAACCCAAAAATAATTCTTGACAATGACATCAGGTGGGTACATCAGTAAACTTTATAATTTTTTATTGTATAATAATTTATACTTGGCACAAACTGAAATCACAAAACAACCATCTTTCATCATATCATTTAATTTTGTCCTATTTAGGGATCAAATTGACCATCTACACAAATGTACCTGTGGTGTCCTGTTTATTTTAAGAGCATTTACACCTAGCAAGAAACTCAGGCCACTCTTTTTAATCGTCTTAACCTTCTCATGGCTCTTATTTAGATAAGCGAAATGATTTAACACATTTAATGTGGTTAGTGTTTTATTATTAATATGATTAAAAAGAGTGGCCTGAAGTGGCAATGTTGCAATTTAGCCATATTTTCGTGGTATCTTGGTGTTTGTTTGAATGCTCATAACCACTGTGCCATGCAAATGTATGTCTATTTTCAATTAATACAAAAATTTTGGAATTATAGGTAACTAATAAATTTACCTGAATCTTTGTAGAGTGTCACCTAACAAAAGTCCAGTAAAAGATCGGCGTGAACCAGAGCGAGAAAAGAACAGAGACAGATCACCCATTGGTGATAAGAAAAAGATATCTGCACCTTCCTCTAATGACAAAGCAAAGAGTAAGGAGAAACATGATAGGTATGATTATTTTATACACAAGCTCCTACTACTAGGTAAAGCATCTATCATATTATTTTTTGCGTACAATCATCATTTTCCCTAACACAATAGTTTGTATTTGTTCTCTATCAATGTTTTCTAATGAATATGTTAATTTTATAGATCACCTGGGCGCAAAAAACGTGAACGCTCACCTCCACCACGCCCTACCAGAATTCATATTGGAAGGTTGACATTGAATGTGACAAGAGACCACATTCACGAGATATTTTCGACATATGGCAGTGTAAAAGCTGTAGAGTTCCCGATGGATAGACTGCATCCGCACAATGGTCGCGGATCCGCGTATGTGGAGTTCAGCAATGCAGATGAAGCAGAAAATGCCATGAAGCATATGGATGGAGGTAAAACAAAGATACAATCTCTTGTTTTCGTTTCTAAGTTGAACAGACATCATTATATAAGAAAAAAATTACTTTCATAGGGCAAATCGACGGGCAAGAGATCACAGCGGCGCCGGTTCTGGTCCCATCACGGCCACGCCGCCCCTCGCCGCGTCCACCGCCGCCCCGACACGCCCCACCGAGGCGTCACTCACCACCACGGTTAGTTTACGCCTTCGGTATTTGCGTATGATATATTCGATGTAGATAAGCGAGTGTATATTCTTATCAGGTTTGCCCCGGGCAGGTACCGCCGCCGCAGCCCCGTGGCGCGGCGCCGCTCGCCGCCGCGCCGGCGCCGCACGCGCTCGCGCTCGCCGCGCCCCGCGCCGCGCCGCCGCCGCTCCAGGTCTTCCTCCTCCTCCTCCCGTTAATTCCTCCACACGCAACACACATACAGACACACCCTCGACACTGCTTGCGACGAACACCGAGACTGGATTCTGAGCTCAAATATTTTAGAGGTTAGCAACGATACAAAGTCTTTGCGAACCTTCAAAATACGTGAGTGATTCCTAATCACACAACACATTCCAGAAACGACAGGTAAGTAGGCACCCTCTTCCCGTCTTTAAGGTTATCACCAGTATGTATGTGCCGTACGTGCATTCTGTACAAGTCTATACAGTGACCAGGTAAGTATGTCTTTTAATTTGCACAATTATTAATTGACTGAAACTCTAATGAGACATTTCTTGTTATAAAAGCTTGCAAAATGGGAACGAGTGAGTGATCAATACGGATGAACTGTCATGAATGACTTTCAATGTGAAGTGTTAACATTGTAATAAAATTGTATTTCTCATATTCAAAAGAAAGGACATTGTGTTTTGCTAATAAACTGTATTAGTAATGATATATTTTAATTTTCATTCCCAGATCCAAAGATCCTGTTTCCAATACCAAGTAGAATAAGAGTTTATTTTTACGTGTTATTATTAAAAATAATATTGCTGAGACAAACACATTTTATTTCAATTATTAGCTTTACATTCGGTTTCCATTTTACTTCCAATAATTTTACAATAAGTTTGATAGTCAGTCACCAAAATTTTGCCTTTATATAAGTGATTTTCTTCTAAAAGTGCAAGTTCTTGTATTGACCTGTAAACAATAAAATATTTAATGTTCATAATGATGGATTTAAACAGGCAGTAATAAAATTCAAAATTCTTTATCATTCAATTCGAACGGTAGTAGATCCACGCTGGTTTCAGCATAAATGGGCCAGATGAGATGATGATGATGGACCAGGGAAAACTACCATCTCATAGAAGATAGACGTAAGAATAGTAGCATCAGGTGGACTGTATACTTGTTTTTTACCAAAGTTGTATAAAAAAACATTAATGATAAATGCTGTAGGTACATAAAATTTTAAATATGATAGATAAATAAAAAATGAATTAACTTACGGGTATTGAACCTTCATGCTTTTTGGTCCTCTTACTGGATTCCATGCTGACACAGGTGCTTTATTTGCAAGCATCAATCCTGCTACAGCTGTATACAATCCATGTTCCTGACACATTCTCTCCTACAACAAATTGATTCAAGATATAACTGAAACTATTCAATATGTAGTACCATTCGTTTCGTAGATATTCTACTTTATTTAGGGCCGAACCGAAACACATAATAGCTTTGTGTCGCCGCAACGTCAAAATCAGCGGCACCATTTCAAACAATCTCTTCAAGTTTGCTTGAAATTATGCCGTCGTTATGTGTTTCAGCTCTTTATGAATAGCAAAAATAGTACCCCCCACTCTGCAAGCATAAAATCGGCGTCACTAAGGGCTGAGGCAGCTTTTTCAACATGATCGATGCAGGAAAAATGAGGTAAATAGTTTTCTTCTAAAAAATTTACAAATGATGAAGGTTGACTAATAAACTGTTCAATTATATCCTCTGGGCTGTGAGTAAATTTCTTCGTTCCATTTTCTGCATCTACAACTATCAAAAAAAAAACGTCATTAAAAATACATAAATAATATTTAATATTTAGGTTCAGTGCAAATAATTCAAATAATAATGAAGCCAAATGTAAACCTTTAGAATGCACTTGAATGTCTCTGGGAGTGTAGTTATTTTCAAAAGCCTTGTAACATTAATCTATTGCAACAAATTTAAAAAAATACTTACATTTAGGATTTAATACTCTGCCTACTCCATGCAATATGCTGACTGTTTCGTCTTTGCCTAATGACATGAATTTACTTGATGTCTGTTTCTTTTTTCTAGTAGTTTTACTTTTTGTTAATTTTTCATGTACTATGCTGGTATCCATATTTTGTTTAGATCCTCCTAAAAAAGTTGTGTAAGATGGTGTAACAAAAACTGTAGTATTCTATAGTCTCTGCTTACTCCATTATAGGGAGGCAGACATCAAGTTATCTTGGTAATATTATAAATGAGAAAGTTTGTGTGTATGTAGGTATGTTTGTATGTATGTATGTATTTATATGTGTGTGTGTGTGTATGTCTCTTTCTCTCTCTCTGTGTATATATATATATAAGAACAAATACGTTTACTAACCTTTTAAACATGCAAAATGTAAATTTAACACTGCAGATCGAACATCCCCCACTGAAGAATTAACTACACATTCAATAACATCAGCTGTTGGAGTGTTATATATGGCAGTATGCTTTGCACTTATTATGTTGGCTACTCGTTTTAATGCTGATTTTAGATTTGTTGGTGCAACACCATTCAACCTATAAAGAAAAATTATCATCATATAAACAATACTTATTAATTGGTGAAACTATCATTACTTTAAGCTTTTCTCATGTTAGGTTGTGCTAATTAAGAACAAGGTAGAACTGACTGACGCCTTCAACTTAACATAATAAGTTTGAGTCAAATAGGGCTCTTAACTAGTATTTTGGAGTGTTGTGAAAATCCAGCCAGATTGTTTTTCTTTATGGAGAAACGGGCAGTAGTAGGTAATTTATCAGTGTGACTTATTAATACATTACTATTTTATTAGATCCTGGCAAAATGCAAGCATGAATAGGCCAGTTTGTTGGGGAAGTAGGTATGTACCCTCTTGAAAATAATATTTAGTCCTCATCAATTTTGTGTTATACCAATAATTATGTTCAGCAGGGTTTTTTATTACTTTGTGAATAAATGGTTAACATTGATAGACTAAAATATACTTACATAATGTGTTGAATCCTAAATTGTTCTTTGAGACTTGGAGTAAAAAGATTTGATGCAGTATTTTTACTATCTGTGTGAGACTCTGAACATATAAACACAATGGGTGATTTTGCTCTGTTCTTATACTGACTGTAATAAAAAAATGTCCGATGGTGATTTGTTATTTTCACCTCACCATTCCACCATAATCAAATTGCAGATTTAACATACTAATGGCCAAATTATTCAGAACTTACTATAATACTTCAGTAAATTCTGAAGGTGTCCTTATAAAGGTGTTAGGGAAGTCTTCCACTAATACTAGTTTCTTGCTGTTGTCATCTAACAGTGATGTGAAATTTGCTGCATTTAAGATGAAATCCAAGAACTTCATTGATTGCTTCTGTTTATATTCATACTCCCCTAAAAATATATATAGTTAATTACTTTTTTTATACCACTAAAGCAGCCAGCTTGCTATGTCTACAAGGTGGTAAGCAGCTGCTATAGTAACTCAGCAGTCATTATTATTACCACACCAGTTTGACTTTTTCATTTATTTTATGCCTTACAAAGACTTTGTGAAATTAACTAGGTACACATCTACGAGTCTATGAAACTCTACATGTCCAAGAAAATTGTTTAGCCAGGGCCCGTTGATTTTCACACTGCCCCATTGTACCCACTTAATAAGCACTTTATAGTATTATAAATACTACATACATATTTCAGTATCGCCTATTTAGTCACTAAATTTTAGTGTAAAGTATTATTAAAACAAGGCTAGAATGTTGCGACCCAGTATTTTATTTTGACGGCCAGGTACTGGGTGACAACCCGGCAAATGGAAAAGACTATTTAAACAAGGTGTGTGGTGCTGTTATTCTATTACTGATGCAATAATGGTACTTACCATTTTCTGATGGCAAATCTATATCAAGTGGAGTTATCCATTCAGTGATTTTAATGCCATATTTGGCTGCTAAAACTTGCAAGGTTTTAGTTTTCCCACAACCTACTGGTCCAGTCAAGAGTAGCATATCACCATTGTTATTATTACAAACAGATTTTATCCAATCATCAATTTCTTGAATTTTTTTATTATTTACTGCTAAGTCCTCAACAGTAACTGGTTCAAAATTCTTCATCCAATTCTTTAGATTTTTTATTACAATATAACTCTTTTCAGGAATTTCAGTACATGTTTGTGTCTGTAAATTGATAAAGTATTAAGTAGATTAAAGTTCTTTCTTATCACATAAATGTACATTTATTATTAACTAGCTGTGCCCGCGACTTCGTCCGCGTGGAATAGTGATTTTTGGATATATCTTTTGGTTTGTTTTGAATTATAAACATCTTCGTTTAGGTGAATAAGAAAAATCTTTACAGTAAAAGCTTCTCTATATACGATATTAGACGTATAGCCATCGGGGATCAAAGCCATACAGGCTGCTAGGATTACTTACACGTGACAAATCCACATAAAGCTGACCAAAAACAGCCAATATTTAGATCCAAACTGACAACATTTAGCTTTATTAATTGTCATCGCGAAACATAGACTCACTGGAAACTGAACTCGTTTAAAACTAAACGGGAAATTGTTTGGAATGAGAGGAATCCAAGGAATAAAAACGCTATAATGTTTTTTTAATATATTAGCTTGCCAAAGTGACTCTACTCTGCCTGATGGTAAGCAGTCAGTGGAATCCAGAAGTGGTGGACACCATTCCAAAAGCCAAACTACTGGTATGGTGGACTCCACTATAGCTGCTGGGAATGGGGTTAGGGGAGTGAGGGAAGTGAGGAAAGAGGAAAGGGGGAAATTGGGCCCCCGGCACTCTCACTCACCGAACGATACGCAGTAGTACGAATACTACTACTCTTACGTCGACCCATTCATGCTAAAACCAGCTTGGATCTACTACCGTAATACTACGGTTAGGTCTAATTGGGCCCCTGTACAATGCCGCGGGTAGCCAGCGGCAACACCGTTTATACAGGTCTTTCTGGCCGGCGGGTTGACCCACACCAACCACACAATGACTCCACGGATACTCAGCTGGTCCCACACGTACTGCGAGGATTGTCATCTCTGCATCAGTTGGGCCTCTGGCTCTCGCACTTACCGAACGAAACGCAATAATATGGATACTATTACTCTTACAACGATCTTCTATGAGAGGGTAGTACTTCCCTGGTCGATCCGACCCATTCATGCTGAAATCGACTACTACTATTTCGTAATTCACTTTAATTCCACCTATTTCGTAATGAGACGTGTTAACAAACATGTTTTGTCATAAAAAATAAAAATAAAATAAGTCCAGAAAAATATAAATTTAACTTTTATTTACATTTTAATAAAGAAATAAGAGGTGTTAACCTTTTTTTTTTTTTTTTTCGTGGGAAACTCATTACGAGTACGCACCCGCCTGGGCGAGGCGGGGGTTATGTCGGACTCTCCGGCCACAATGAGACAGCGACCGGCATACCGACTAAAACCCACGGTGTTCCTCCAGACGGCCAGAGTGCCGGGGTCACGGGAGACGCTCGCGCATTCATCCGCGACCCCGGCGGGCCACGGCCCGCTCAACGTGAGCGGGCCCCGTCTGATTTGGGGGGCCTAGCCCCCCTTCCTCCATCGAGAGGCGTTCGTGGAACACGTACGCCGCCTTCTCGGGCCTGTGCTGTTCGAGCGGCGATTGCCCAATCGCCGCCCGCAGGCATCCTCCTACGGTGGCTGGAGATCCCGGAGCGCCCCACGGCGACGTCCGGGGCGGGCGCGACGGGCGGGGAGCAAGGTGGTCAGCTCCCTCTCCCGCTCGGCCGCCTCCTTGGCGAGCATTACCTGCTCGCAAAAGGAGGCGACTCCCTCCCAAGCCCTCTCGCTGCGGACCATGGACAGAACCACGGCCGGCAGCGAGAGTTGGGCCGTCGCGAGCGCCGCAACCAGGTCGCGGCGCTGGTCCGCCCACGCTGGACACTCCACGAGCGTGTGGAGCGCCGTGTCGCGCGGGCAGACCCCGCAATGGTGGCAGACGGACGTCTGCTCCCGGCCTATGAGACACAGGTACGTGCCGAAGCACCCGTGACCGGTGAGTACCTGTGTCAGCCGGAACGTGAGGACGCCGTGCCTCCTCTCCAGCCACTCCTCGAGGACGGGACTTACCGCCACCACCGTGGCGTGCCCTGCAGTTGGTCGCGCAAGTCGCGCCTTCCACTCCGCCACTAGGACTGTGCGGAGCTGGGACCGCTGCGCCTCGATTTCTCGAGGCAGAGGTCGCAGGTCCCGCTCCGCCGCCTCCTCGCGCCATCGGAATAACGACGCGAGGACTTCGGCTTCCAGGTCCCAGGGCGGGGATCCGGCCAAAAGGGTCGCAGCCTCAAAGGAGATCGTGCGGTAGCCGCGCACCATGCGCACGGCCATGGCCCGTTGCGGCCTCCGTAAAACGGCAACGTTCCGGGCTGCCAAGTTGGCAGCCCATAAAGAGGTGTTAACCTAACTTAAAAACACTAACCTAAGCTAAATACATACCACATGTATGACGTGATAATTTAAATTGGCATAATTTTATTATTTATTTTATGAACCGATTGACATGAAACAAAGACTAAATGTTAAGTGAAGCTTATCACAATGTATCAGTGAAAACCATATTTAAATCGGATAAGCCGTTTTTGAGATTAGCGTAAACAAACGCACAGACAAACAGACAAACAGACAAAAATTGTAGCAATCATTGTTTTGGGTTCTATTTGCGTTGATAAAGATCCCAATAACATTTTTTCTAAAATATCTTCAATGTACAGACAGCGACCGGTTACATTTTTATTATATTTTTTATTATATGTATAGATAGATTATACATATAAACTCCCAGACCAATGCAAATAGACATGTTCATGCTACAAATATTTGCACTGAGCGGGAATCGAACCCGCGACCTCACAGTCCATACACAGTACCACCGAAATACAGAGGCAGTCGATTTCCCCCTGACTTTCCCCTCCCTTTCCCCTGACTTCTCCCTCACTACCCCCGCACTTTCCCCTCACTTCTCCCTTCCTTTTCTCTTCCTCCCCCTCCCTTCCCCCTCCCTCCAAATTTCAAGTCGCCAACTTCAAAAGCAAAGATATAGATACAATATTTCATCTCTTATTTCACTCCTATAAATCCACCCCAGTAAAAAAAAAATTATGAGCGTATTTTTTATTTAAATAAAAGTATTCCAAAACAAAATTTCAAAGCTGTAACTTAAAAAATGAAGACGTTTCATACAATCGATTTCATCCCTTTTCATACACTTAAGGGTTGAATTTTTAATAACCCTTTCTTTGTACACTTCTAGACATTAAGACAAACACACCCTCCAAATTTCAAGTCGCTACGACCAGCGGTTTAGGCTTTACGTTGTCTGTCAGTCAGTCAGTCAGTCAGGACAAAGCCTTTTATAATATGTATGGATGTATGGATTAGACGTATAGCCATCAGGGATCAAAGCATACAGGCTGCTAGTAATGCTAACACGTGATAGAGCCACATAAAGCTGACCGAAAAACAGCTAATACTTAGATCCACACCCACAACTTTTAGTGTCTTACCTTTACTTTAATTACTTAATTACTTTAATTAGTCATCGCAAAACATAGGCTCACTGGAAACTGGACTCGTTTAAAACTAAATGAAAGACTGTTTAGAATGACAGGAATCTGAGGAATAAAAACAGTATCAGCTATTCCGCAACCTGTTAAAATATCTGCTTCTATAAGATTTCGTAGTAAATTAACGAATGTTCGATGTGATTCTTTAAATTGGCATAACTTTTTTATTTATGAACCGATTGACATGAAACAAACACTAAATGTTAAGTGAAGCTTACCACAATATATTAGTGAAAACCATATTTAAATCGGATAAGCCGTTTCTGAGATTAGCGTGCACAAACGCACAGACAAACAGACAAACAGACAAAAATTTTAAAAATCATTGTTTTGGGTTCTATTTGCGTTGATATAGGTCCCAATAGTATTTTTTCTCATATATCTTCCATGTACAGACAGCGATCGGTTACATTTTTATTATATGTATAGATGATCACAGGCAATCATTTGCAGTCTAGATTTCATAATAATGTTCCTTTTTTCTTCACATTAAGGCAGGTATTTCCGAAATTTGAAATATAATTAAAAATACCTACCCAAGCTTCAAACATTACGAAATGCGGAGATATACATTCCATCTTGTAGTCAGAGAACCGAGGCAATAGCATAGAGTCAAACAAAAGCGATTAAGTGCATATCAATGGGAAAGAACTAACCTGATTGAATTCTGGAAGATCGACTTTGTGGTTTGTCGTCACTTTTCTAGACTTCTTGGTTGGTACATCGTCGTCAAATTCAAACATAGGTTTAAACCACTTTTTTTCCTGTAGGTATCAAAAATTAAATAAGTAAACTTTAACTATAAAACACTACATAAAAATAATACTGTGAATTTACACAGGAATAATAATGAGATAACACAGTCGTAGCTTGTACCTTGTTACTCGTCATGGTCCGGTCAGTTGCAATACCTAATTTAATCCTATTAACAGTTTCATTTCTTTAAAGGCGAGCTTTCAGCAGCTTTGACTCAAAGATTTAGTAGAGAACAAGCTTTGACAAACACAAGTTAGTGAAGGAAAGGAAAAGCTTCTTCTTCTTCTCCTTTTTTTTTTGGCAACAGAGCCGACGATTAAGGAAAAGCTGGAAAAGAAACAACAAAAAATGACAGTTCCGTAACGTCAAACCAAACCAATGTCACTTGTCTGACTGTCACTGTCACTCCAATCCAAAGATTATCACGTTTGTAACAAAATCAAATCGCAATATTATATTCACAGCCCTTTTGCCTATATACAATAATGAATAGATTAATTTAGAGCTTTTTTTTACGTTAAATCTTCTCAGTAGATTCATATATATGTATGTATACATTGAAATACCACCGGATCAATTTTCATTAGGTACACTCTTAAGTAAAATTGGTTTAAAGAAACTATTGTGTCGTCAGTAGTAGGTTTTAAAACACTTTTGTTAATACTTAATTTGCTAAAACCTGCTAACATTTCAGTTTTCAGAACAAAGTTGTTTGCTTGTTTTGCTTCATTTGAGAATAAAATTCAGAAACTCATTATTGTTTATGTGTAAACTTCGTATCAAGTCTTCCTAAGCTCATTCTCAGTCCAGTTTGTAGGTCACCGAGGGTAATAGAATAACAATGATTTAAGTAGTTTCTCTCGTTTTAATAGTTTGTATTTTATAATTATAATACAAAACAAATAACACAACAGTACATAATGACAATGGGCTGTCTTATCGCTAAAAGAGATCTCTTCTTCTTGTTCTGAGGATCTCTTCCAGATGATAACCCTTGGATAGATTTAAAAATAAAGGTACCATAATGTATGGGGTGATATTGGGCATTAGGACCAATGAAAGACGTGAATTCATAAACTAATTTGTACATAATAAAATTATTATTTAAGATAGGTATGTATAACTCTTGCATGTGTATTACTCTTGCAAAATACAGACGGGAAAGCATTATGGTTACTTACTTTTATCTTCGCCGCCTTTGCCGATTTGATGAAAAAGAGAGGTCAGAGAGGATGACATTTTTTATCTAGATAACTACTACCGTTTAGCTACACCTTAGAGCATTAAACCAACCGGAGAGGCCACTTACAGGCGTTCCCCTCTGCCAAAGGTACCAGCCCACCGGTCATAGCCGTTATATAAAACTAGTTGACACGCGTTCCGCATCATAAGTCATCTATCAGTGCGTGCGTAATAACGTCTCAATAAAAATGCTGAATTGCAGTGTATTTTGGTGTTAAAGCGATCAGAAACATTAAATCTACAAAAGGATAACATTACATTCCATCTGTAAGTATTATTTTGTTCGAATATTATTAAATAATGCATTAAATTAGCAATTTAACCAAATAAAATACTAATCAACAAGTGTTGCCAGGTTTATCATCAATACTCTAATCTGGGGTAATATTTTAGGTTGAATGAACTTATAAACTAACCATAAATATTTTTTTTATTTAGCCTTGTTGACATATCTACTATGTTTCATTTTGGATGTACATTGTTGTGTCACCGTTCCCATATTTATTTATTTTTAATTATACCCAATATTTTTTTACCAAGTAATGCACAAAATAATATTAAACGAACAAGTAAAATGAGACTATAAATCTAATTATACAAGATTAGTGCACTTTATTCCGAAAGATAATTGCTATTTCCCACGAAAATAAGCGTATTTATTTTTAAGAAACTGGTCACACTTTAACATAATTAGAGATGAGACAGTTTAATCATAAATATCGATATTGGTTTTCCTGTATTAAATTAATATTTTTTTTGTTCGTTTTAGATTTCCAAAAGAAACAGCAACTCGAGTCGCTTGGGTCCAATATTGTGGGAACCATATAAGTGGGTTCCTAAACGTACAAGTATCTGACTAGCAGCTTAAAAGACAGTCTTCTGTGCTGCCAGCACAGCTACTCCTCCCTACCCCCAAGCGGCGGGCAGCTCAGTTTTTAGCAAGTAAACTCGCTGTGCGCTACCTCCTCTTATTGCATTACCTAGGATTAGTTAAACTAGATTTATTAGGCTAATTTAAATTGCACAGTCTTTTTCAGTATTTTATTATACCTACTTAAATAAAGACTTTCTGAAATATATTCTGTTGTTTTTTTCTTATCTGTACAGAAAAAATATCTCTCTAGTAAAAATCTACTCATACATTCTCATGTTACCGTCTTGTTGCTATGTAATTAGAACTAAATCCTCAAAATACAAGCTCTGCTTATTTGGAATGAAATTTAATAGCAATAGATAATTAATTCAAAGTATTATTTGGTTTGAATATACATACATACTTAGGAATAATACACGTAAAATTGACACGTAATAATCAATTACTATCTTTAATTCACACTAGAACAAATTTCAACAGGTGGTGGTTATTGAACCAGCATCCTTGTGCGCAGTAGTAAAATTAAATAAAAAAAACGGCTAAATGCCAGTAGGACTCGCGCGCCGAGGGTTCCGTATTATCAGGGATCGGAAGTATTGAATAAACATTATTGAAGTTCAAACATAGTAAGAGAGCCCGACTGCATAACCAGATTTGTTTGTCGAACATAACAAATAAATTTAGCCCGACTGTATGACGGGCTTTTTTGATAATAATTACAAAAAAGTGTGCTAGTTAGAAACACTGTTTTATTCTTCCTGTAATATTGAAATAAACATGAATTAACTAGAATTACTTGTTTCATCTATTTCAAAGTGCTTAAAAAAACCTTAATAATCATAATAGATTATTATTACCTAAAACTATTCTATATAATATAAGATAATGCTCATTTTAATAAGGAAACATAATAATCATGAAAATGATAAAACCTTTGCGTACTTATATGAAATCATAAATATCGATACTAAATATCGACAGAGTCAAGCTCTAACTGTTTTACGCAAATGAAGCGTAAACAGATAGATGTCCCTGTGTGTGAATGTGATTGTGTGTGTTTAGTTTAAACTAGTGTGTAATAATTTTATTGTGTGCGTGTATAACGACGCGATTTAAAAATGCATTAGTAGTAAACATTGTAATTTGTGTGCGTTGCTCGCGTTGCCCCGTCCCCCGCCGAAAGTGGCAGACTTTTGCGCAGGGGAAATAGAGCGCGTGTCCACTCCTGTTGGTTTAATGCTCTAAGAGCTACACGGAAGACTAGGCAGTATGGCAAAAGACTATAGCCTGCCTTTGGACAAATAAAATAAAAAAAAAACTACCGTTTACGAAGTTTGATTGTGATCATTAATCTGATAGTCATTATTATTTAAATTATATTTTCAGCTAAAAAAGTACCTATTCAAAATATCTAAGTTAGATTTGAAGTGTTAACAACTAAAGACAATAGCCACAAAGTAAGGCTTTCCTAGGGCGATAGTAATAATTAATATAATAATATTATACTAGATAAATGCACACCTGAATACTTACGTAAAAGTGACAGCTATCAATAAAGATTTTTCAGTTTTAGTTTTAAGAAGAAATAAGTAGTTCTACTCGAATAAGTGTTATTTAATGAACTGTTATTGTAAGATATATAAATCTATTTATTTATAACCTTTTTATTACTTCTATAATATCCAAAAACATAATGTGGTCTTGTGTTATTTATATTGCAGAAAGATGCAAGCAATCAAAGCTTTAGGAGCTACTGCTTCTTCTACGCTCTTGTCCGTTGGTAAAAAAGGAGCCCTTGCGCCCGCTGTAGAGCAGATTCGTCAAACCCATTTGCCAGCTCCAAACCCAAAGGAAAGACGTCCATACTCACCGTTTCAAGATGCAACTAACATGGCTGAGATGGCAGTGGCAAGACTAGACGATTTGTTAAACTGGGGAAGGAAGGGTTCTATATGGCCTATGACCTTTGGATTGGCTTGCTGTGCTGTAGAGATGATGCACATTGCTGCTCCAAGATATGACATGGACAGGTATGCCTAGTGGCTAAGTTGAATACTTATCTAATAATAACCATACTTATTGATCTAAAAATAAAAACTGACGTATTTGGAGTTTTATGAATATGTAAATAATAACAAATTTTGTTATGGGTGCCAAAATTCTGACCTTGCGTTTTTACTGATGACAAAACATGCTGCAAACATCTATCTTACTAGGTAACTCTCAAAACGTGAGTAGGTAAGGTAGCTATTTACAACATGTTGTGACTTCAGTGAAAACTCGAGCTGAAGAGTACCTACATAACACAATACAGTAGTAGTCTTGAACAATTTTCATGAATATTTATGTTAATACAGGTATGGCGTTGTCTTCCGAGCTTCACCTCGTCAGGCTGATGTGATGATAGTAGCTGGTACCTTGACTAACAAAATGGCACCAGCTTTAAGAAAAGTTTATGATCAAATGCCTGACCCGAGGTGGGTAATTTCAATGGGCAGCTGTGCTAATGGCGGTGGATACTATCATTACTCTTATTCAGTCGTAAGGTGGGTAACAAATGTTGTTTTTATTTTAGTGTTTTGTGACAATTTTATTATTTTTGTATGGTGAGTGGACAAACACTGCAGTACAGTCTAAAGAAACAATAATAGTATGAATTGTTACTAGACAAGAGTGTTCAGCATGTATGTAGGACTTTAGGGGGCTAATGCTACTTAGGGGCCCACCTAATTACTTAAAGTATAGAAAAAAATAAGACTAAAATATTTGATTTATGCTATTATAATTAATTGAATGGGTTTGATTAATCACAGGATTCCCAGAACTGCAAACCTTACGATCTGTTTAATTTAATACAATTATTGATATTTTAGCATTATCATCTATTTTTGACTTTGACTTGCCTTAGCTAGGGAATCCACGGTGCCTTAGGCTGAAGCCCAAAAAGCCATATGGTAGATCCGGCCCTGGGCCTGATCTAATGAAGGGGAGGGGGCGGGCACAGTTCTAAGTTTTTGTGTCTGTTTGTATCTGTGGATTTGACGGTTTCTATAGCAGTATCATGACTATTTACTGATAGAATGAATGTGTGTTTGGTTTATTTGCTAGACAGATTTGCTTTACGCCAGAATCACATTCACTAGACAGAATTACTAACAGATTTTATTTTATTCTTTGTTAATTAAACATTTTATAAAATAAGTACCACTAAGGTAGTAGAAGATTCTGGGAGGTTTGTATGATTGAAATATTGAGTAGATCATTATTCCACTGGTTTTAAGGAATTTATAAGAAGTCTCAGGACCGCAGAAACAACCAAGTTTCAATTATAAAAAAAAAGTATTATTATTTTAATTGCCATAACTTCTTATTTTACACTTGGCTTCTAATTAATTTTTACATTTATCCTGCAGAGGTTGTGACCGAATTGTACCTGTTGACATTTATGTGCCTGGATGTCCACCAACTGCCGAAGCTTTGCTCTATGGAGTTCTTCAATTACAAAAGAAAGTCAAGAGAATGAAAACAATTCAAATTTGGTACAGAAAGTAAATAATCAATTGATAGATGATTTTATATTTATGTAAATTTTACCCTTTTGTTGCAGTAAATAAACTAGTTGAACCATCAATAAAAAAAATCTTTTAATTTTTTTTTATGTACCAATAGATGGCAAAAAATAGTCCAATCAGTTGGACAAAGCAGTCACACCACGCGGTCAGCCGGTTTGCCGAGGATTTGTGCCCGATGTGTTATATCACTCCCTCTGTGAAGCCGCTGCCCACCAGAATGGGATTGGGCTACGTGTGTGACGTTCGTCGTGCTCTATGCCTGCTCTGCACAGAGGACTATCGTTAATTTTTCCTTACTTTCCTCTCTTCCTTCACGTACTCCACTCCCTTCCCCTACCTCACTCTCTTGATCTACCCCAATCCCATTCTGGTGGGTAGCGGCTTCGCAGAGTCCCTGGCATTGGAGACGTCCAAGAGTTATCACTTGCCACCAGAGCCTCGTTTACGGTGCCGCGGGGCGTAGCGCGTAGCGCTGGATGGCGCGGCCCGCGCTTAACTTAAATACATGGCGTTGTATGAGTACGTTTACGGAGAAGCGTTTTTACACGTGTTGTTCGATGTATTACGTTATTTGCGGCGGTTCTCGCGCCGTTCGTTTGCGGAGAAGCTTTTTTACACGCCCTTGTTTGACATGGAGTAATTTCAGGCAACGCGGCGGGCACCGCCACCTTTCTCGTCCAGCCACTTCATAAACAACATCGTACATTGCGTAATGCGTGCGATGATGTCGCCACACCGCACGCGACGCCCTGCGTCTTCGTAAATGAAGCCTTATGTTGATTAAGTGTGTAGATACTAGTGGTCAAACTAGTAGGACTACGAGGAACACCCTGTCACGACGACGATGCTTCGGTTTACGGGTTTTAGGTATATAGGTCTTGTCAATGTGCTATCACTTATTTATCAGTCATCAGCATCACAACCAGGTATACTCATGGATCAACTACGCATTAGAAATATTTTTTGAAAATCTTTCCCACAGGCACAACTAAATTGTTATTTAATTAATTATTATACCTAATTATTCCCCTTAATTTGGGGCTAAATGGCGCTGTGTGAATGTGGTAGAATATTTTATATTATTATATTATTATATTTAATATTAGTTCCTCGTGGCACAAAGAAGTAGGTACATTCACCTTGTTCAATGAGAGTTTCTGGTCTTGGGTGGTAGCTAAATAAGCATAGTATCTGTGAATATCGCATTTCTTTATTAGATCGGCGCGTCCTATTAGTTGGTCCGCGAGGGATAGATTTCAACCACCAGGTGCTGATGTCCTTTAATCGCACAAGGACAGAAATCAAAGTAGTTGTTACCAGCCTCAGCATCAAAAAAACATATGAACATCGCGAAACATGTAAGCATCATCATCGTACCCACGGGATGTCTAAAAACTAATGCATGTAATTTTGAACTCTAAGGACATTAATAATTTGCGTTGTTTTAATATCTGTGATCACTGATCACTGATCAGTGATCACCTGATCACTATCGCCTATACGTATGGTACAAATAATTTGCCTTTAAGCCTACCTTTATTTTTTCAAGAACTATCGATAACTGATCACTTTCCGATATTGTTTTGTTTTGTAGACGTTCATTTAATTTGTTTTAATGCTGATAATGAGACTACTTACTTTGATTTCTGTCCATATGCGAATAACAGAAATAGGCACCAATCAGGTGGTTTCTGCACGAACGGGTAGGATGAACCGGGGAAGTAGATACCTACTACCCTCTCATAGAAAATCGACGTAAGTGTAGTAGTAAGGTCTTCGCACATTAATCCGAAATGTAATGGTAAATTTTATGTGAAGTGGAAAGTATAGGACGTGGCGAAACGTGCGTTGTTAATCACTGTCTCCGACCCGTTTGCCCTGGTTGTCGATGGACGAGTCGGCCACGAGTCGACAACGTGCTTACGCCTAGCGGACAACGCGTCGCCACAGACACGACGGATATGGACCCGGCGCGCCCACTTGCTTTCATTCGTGTACAGTTACAGAATAGAGCGCACTTTGTCGGCCAGAAAGAAGAGTTTATTGAAGAAGTGCAATATTAAATAACGAGTTGCTATTAACGACTGACAGATCAGATCGAACTAGTTGACAACGCGTTGCCTATTCGTTGAGTGTCCACTCATTGACGCCAAGTTGTCCACCCACTAGTGACTGACGCATTGATTGCCTAGTCGACCACTCGATACCAGATCGATAGTTCGAGTTGGAACTGTGTTGGATTGGAGTGTAATGTGCCAAGTTTTGTATCGTACTATTGAGTTTTGTTCAGCGAGAGAGCGCCGGAGGCCCAATTTCTTGCCTTCCTTGCCTCAACTCTCTCATTTTAGATATTCTTAGCCGCTATAGTTGAGGCCACAACAGCAGTTTTAGACAATGGCTTTTGGAATGATAGCCACTTACTGGTGTTCCACTTACTGGCAAAACGAAAAATACTTGTTGTCTAAAATGTTTTATTTTACACGTTGCAACTACTTTTATAACCAAATATAACGAAAATTGCTCAATCGCTGGCTATAACTGCAGTAATTTTTAATATTCTTGATTTAATAGCATGACGCATGCTCTACTTCAAAGGTTTTTTTTATACGACTAAGGTTTCAAACAAGTATATGGCCCGCCTGATAGAAAGCAGTTACTGTTACCTTTGGACGCTTGCAACATCAGGATCATCACCAGCGTGTTTTTTTTGCGCACCTGTATAAATAAATGACATAACCTTATAGATATAATGGGCAAACGTAGCAATAACATGCCTTTTTCAACATAATCTAAAGAATTAAGAAGATCGATTCGGGATGATTCTGAATGATAGTAGGAGAAGAGGACACAAAAAATCTTATTGGTATAAAAATCAAAAGTTTTAATGGTATTTTCTGAATCGCACCAAGCTTTCATTTACTTTTTAGTATACAGAATGATTTAGAATAAACTATAATAATAATATTTTTGAGTCATTCTAGAGATTTTAATAACACAATATTCAATTTTGTCTGACTCAATGCCCTTTTTATATAGTGGATTCAATGGCACATAAAAGTTTACCAACATTCATGTCATATTAACAGTTCACTAAACAAATACATCTGATTGATCTACTCATTCACAAATTCAATTTTAAAACAAGTCATGATTTAAGATAAATACAAGTTTGACCATTATTGTATTACTGTTACATCTAAATATCTGAAAAAGACACTACTTTGAAGTCAGACAAAATGTATTTAAAATACAATAATATCACATATTTTAAATGCATGTAAAGAAATAACTGCTACAACTGAATGTTCACTAATAGGATTATATAAATAAATAAATAGAACTTCACTGGTACAATTGAAAAACCATTGAGATTTTTAACGGAAGTGTAAATTAAACTCCCGATGCAATAATAATTTATGGGATTTTCTTTTGTATGACGTTAAATAAACCAATTCTATATTTTAACACTAATTTACATACTAGTATTTACAGTTATTTATAAGTATATATAAATATGTATAATTATATCGATAGCGATTCCGATAATCCTATCCTCCACAATATTCAGCAATTTCATGTATAATTAACTAATAATGGTCACAATAACAACTCGATAGATATTTTCATGTAAATAAACAAGCAGTAGTGTACAGGCCGGCGCGCGGCGTCTCGTCCAATATTGCACATTCCGAGTAGTGCGCGCGCACCTCCCTCCCGAGTCGCGAGCCGGCCGCCCGGCGGGCGCTCGGCGGGTCGTAAGCGACGTTACAATAAATAATTCTCTAAACTGATAATGCGAAACGATATACATTCAATTAGTCGTACTCTCACTTGCGACGTCGTTTACGCTACTCTATTTACACACGGTGCGGTGGGCACATCGCTATCATCGGGGCTCCTCCTTCTTGAGCAGGTCGAGCGGCGCCAGCGGGGCCAGCGGCGGCGCCAGCGAGGCGTGCGCGCCCAGCGGCGGCAGCGCGCCCAGCGGCGCCAGCGGACCGTGCGGGCCCAGCCCGCCCCGCAGCAGAGGGCTGGCTTTGAGCTGCTGGTGGTGCGCGTACGCGTTGAACATCTTGGCGCGGTCCTCCTCCGCGCGAATGGCCGCCTCCACCATGGGCGCGAAGCGCATGTGCTGCAGCGGGTCGAAGCGGTACGGGTCCCAGGGCGACGGCGGCGGGTACGCGGCCAGCGTGGGCGGCGGGTGGCGCGGCGGCTCCTTGCGCTCGTCTTTGGGCGCGTCGGGCCCACCGTTACGGAGCGGCGAGCGAGTGCGCACGCGCTCCATCTCGCGCTCGCGCTGGTCGCGCTGTTCCCTCGCCTTGCGACGTTCGCGCTCGTCACGCTCGCGCCGCTCCCGCTCGTCCCGCTCGCGGCGCGCGCGCTCGCGCTCGTCGTGCTCGCGGCGCGCGTCGGGCGCGGGCGGCGCGGCGGGGCGCACGGCGCGCCAGGCGTCGTGCAGGCCGAGCGGCGGCGCGTGGTGCACGCCGTGCAGCGACGACGACAGCGCCAGCTCGCGCCCGTACGCCGACAAGGCGAAGGGGCTGGCGCCGGGATAGGCGCCCGGCCCGTAGCGGCCGAACGGCGACACCCCTGAAACGCGCACGGCTCGGTGAGAGGCGGATCGTGCGGGCTCGAGGGCGGGCTCGGCTCGGCGACGGAGCGTACCTAGGTGCGGGTGGTGCGGCAGGTAGGGCGCCGGCGCCAGCTCGTAGGGCGAGCGGTAGGCGGGCGGCGGCGGCGCGGGCGCGGGGAAGGCTCGCAGCTTGTCCTTGTCCGCGCTGCTCACCGTGACGGTGGCGGCGCCGGATTTCTCCTTTTGCTGGTGGTTGTAGATCTCCCAGGCGATTCTCACGTGCATCGCGTTCCATTTCCCGGTTTTCTGTTCGGAGATAACAGAAAATATTAAAACAAGTAAATATCGCCGCTCAACAAGTTTGTGAGCATATAAATTATAAAATAGAGGCATGCATGAAGTAAAGAAGTGCTAAGGAGACCTACCGCGACAGCGGGACGTGGTGGTGGTTTAGAGGCGGAGTCGCTTGCGGCTGACACTACGGGCTGTTAACATTATGCGATGCAGGGTTAATGATTATAGCAACTCAAAACATAAAATAAGCATAAGCTAGAATTAGGAGAAATTGTCAGTAAAAGAAATGTATCTAATTATAATATGTATGATATGACAATTATGTACAAGAGATTGATATTTTACCAGTTAGTCTGAAGTTATTATGATAACAAAATTAAAATAATTAATTTCTTAAATGTTAATACGTCATTTACTGGGTGTGTTATTTTTAAGTATACATTTGATATAAAATTATTTTAAATTAAATAATATTGAAGTAAATTACTTTAGGTGCATAAGCAGTGATCGGCGCGGGCGGCACGTAGGGACCTGTTGGGTGCAGTAGACTGGAAGAATACGGGTAACCAATACCCAGACCGGTTCGGTATAGTGAAGACATTTTGCTGACATCTTTGAACTGAAACATATTATTAATGATATAAATATAATTCAGGATCAAGACGATTCGACAATCAAATAAACATTAGAATAGAATAGAATAGAATATGCTTTATTGTACCCATGTGTAACTTAGATATATGCTTTTAATATTTTTGTGTTTACAAGGGTTAACTTGTAAGTGTATAATATGAAGAGAAACCTCCTATAGATCGGAAACTAGTAAGTAGAGTAGAAGCTGAAGTATATAATCCGACCGAAACTTTAGCCGTCTAGAACTCAACTCCTCAGGTTAATAATTATACAGTCGAGTCAACGTCTTATTTAATATTCACCAGTACCTGTTTTCATAACTAACAATATTTATATTGATTGCGACTGTTTATTGAAAAAATAATTTATTTGTGGAATCTTAGGTGATCACTTAAGTACACACATGTACAGTCGTTTTAGTAGTTTGCAAACTCTTGTGCAGAAGAAACGTTAAATGGACTACTTACAAGAGGCGCATGCGGAGCGTGCGGCGCGTGTGGGGCATGCGGCGCGTGTGGCGCGTGTGGTGCATGTGGCGCGTGGGGGGCGTGTGGTGCGTGCGGCACGAGCAGCTGGTGCGGATGTGGCGCGTGCGGCACGGCGGCCGCGTGCGCGCCGTGCGCCGCGGGGTGCTGGTGCACGTGCGTGTGCTGGTGCTGGTGCTGGTGGTGGTGCATCTCCGTGCGCACGCCCGCCACCGCGCCCGCAGCCGCCAGGAACCGGTTGTCCAGCTCCCGCCGCAGCAGATCCGCACCGGGGCCTGAAACGTAGCGCACGATGCATCATCAGCTCCGCGAGTATTGGGATTCAGAGCAACTAGGAGACCTCTCGATTTTTGGCTCGAATTGATGTAGTATAGCTGACGAAGTACCGCCACCCTGCGACCGCAGTCATAGCTATACTACGGAGCTAATGCTGTTTTTCAGCTGTTGAATAATATTTTCTGTCGCTTCTACAGAGCATTGTGTTGGCAGTGGAAGTAAATATATATTATATCTTCAGCTGCACTTACAATTTTAAGCTATTGCATAGCTTTTATCGCGGGCTTTGAGCGCGGCGACCGAGTCAAGAAATTCCGTAACGAAAATAAAACCTAATATCTCCCACTCCGCCTACCATAAAATGTATTTCTCAGGATAAACACTAGTGGCGCTAATTATTACCACACATAAACCAAATATTTTATCACATTTGCAATAAATTTTAAGATTTTAATAACGTAATAAATGCATCAATGTAATGTCCCAGTTTTATTCTTTTTTGGAGTAAAAATACTTAGTAGGATGATAAAAATTCCTGAATAATAAAAAAAAAAAAAATGAAAATATTTTAAACGTTATTAACTTCTCATTTATTCAATAAAAAGAAAAAAATTGTTTTCTTATCGGTCACCACGCTCAAAAAGTGTAACTTGAATTAATATCAAAGAAAAACTTGAATTAATATCAAAGGAAAAAAAATACTGCATAAATAAAAAATAAATTAATAATTATAATTGCATAAGTTGATAAAAAATGCTATGCAATAGCTTTACCGCGGCAGTCCCCGAGTGCCACAAGTTTTTTTTTCTACATATCAGCGGCAGTAGGCAGTGACGTCACGGGTTCAGTCAACTGTCCATCGCGCTTTTAGCGGTGGCAACAACTTAACTTTAGATTAACAGCGAATGACATCGTTGGCAATAAAAATATCTAAAGCATTGTTTCGGTAATTCGCACTTTGTTTTGAATATTATACTCACTAGTTTGAAAGAGCGACTCCGCAGAGAACGGGTTAGGATTTGGCGGCGCGAGTGGAGCTCCGAAGAGAGGAGGTGCGGGCGCGAACCCGGTCCGCTCTGTACCCGTCGGCCTGCTGAGAAATAAACGAAAAGCTTTTAAAATTTTGATCGTTGATGCTTATTAAAATATTTCACTTTTTTCAGCTAGGTGTCCGTTACGAGCTATTCGTAGATAAGCGGTTCATATGTACTCACGTCACGCCCCAATGCGCGGGTGGTTTAGCGCTGGAACTGATGCTAGGCACGGTAGGTACGGGCGCGAGAGAGTGCGTGAGATGCGGCGCAGTGGGCGCGGCCGGCGTGGGCGTCGGCGCGGCCAGTGGCGTCGTCAACGCTGTGCTCAGCGGAACTCCCAGCGGGGCTCCCAGGGGCGCCCCCAGCGGACCGACTAGTGGCGTCGATAACGGTGCGCTCAATGAAGATGACAATGGACCCTGCGAATAAATGTTTTACAGAATTTGCATTGTGTAACAAAAATACCATAACAATAAATAAATAAATAAATGGCAAGACAGAATGAGTTCCATACGAACGCTAATTGTATCCGACTTTCGGTAAGTGTATTTGTAAAACTACAATCCATCACGAAGTGGAAGAATCATGGTTATCATCATACCTAATTATCTATACGTTGGCGTACAGATGTCTTCGGGCGCCGTACATTAGAGCGTACCTACGCTACGCACCCATGCCGCATCGTCGATAAAGGAGGACAGTTACCGGTAAAGGAGCGGCTAGAGGTGCAGCCAGTGGAGCGGCCAGAGGAGCGGCCAGCGGGGCGGACATCGGCGCGGCGAGCGGCGGCGCCGGGGCTGACGTAGACGTGCTGCGGGACAGGCTACTGATGTTGCTGCTGAAAGTAATGACAGCGTTGTGTCAGTTAACCGCGCATTTCACATTTTAGTCTTCAAGTAACGTTAAGGGCTTATAACTGTGAATATTGATCGCACCTGAAACTCTCTCGTTCCCGGCTGGGACTGGGTCCGCGCGGCGAGTACGAGAGCGCGACGCCCGCGGCTCCTGTAGAGCCGGGAGTGTGGGGCCGCACGCCTTTCGGTGTCTTTGGAGCTACCAGCGGCGAAGCTGACAAACTTGTCCTCTGTAAAATGCAACATATTTGTCGTTCATAAAACATATCAGAACTAATCAGAAGATAATCATGTCTTTCATTCTTCTTTCGTGTTTAGAAAATAGTAAGAAAGAGATGACTCAGAAATGTAATAACATGTTTAAACATCGAATATTGATACAAATTCTGTTGAAGACCTTAGATGACAATAATTGCTCCATGACTGATATTCAGTCGTATCATAGAAGAGTAGAAAGTATTCATAGAAGGTATATTGCAGCTAAGTTTTGATAATCCTATAACTAACACTCACCGTATCAGCAGAGTTTCTGGGAGAAGCGGCAGCGGGAGGAAGGTACGGACTATGTTGCAAAGTAGTAGCATAAGGTGCGTATAGAGGTGGATATGACGAGCCGGAGTAAACAGCTGGCGGAGGATAACCATTGGAAGGCAAGGTGGATGTTACGGAAGAACTTTCAGTTCGCGAAGGTAATTCGTTTGATGATATTGGAATTTGTCTGGAGTCTACAATAGGAGTTGCGAGGGTATGACTGCTGCTACCGCTATTACTAGTTGTTACTGATGTAACATTTATAGATGGACAACTCGACGTCGGTAACTGTTCAACGTGATTGCTCGGTAGATGAGAAGACACAGATTGGGCTATAGAACTTGGTTGTTGTGGTATGTTGAGACCAGGGTGTGATTTAAGGCTTGGGGTGAATGAAGACATTGTGGTACTTCCAGTAGAAGCTAAAGACGACAGTGGACCGATATGATTCGGAACAGACGTCGGCAAGGAACTGGGTGTAAGTGAAAGGTGACTTGTAACGGAATGACTATTTACTGGATGGCTCATATGAATGGATGGGGGTTGATTTGCTGTAGAAGACTGAATATGACTGATGTGATTAGATATGCTGAAAGGAGTTAAATGTGAAGTTCGACTCGCATAAACAGGTTGAACGGAATGTTTTGGTAAACTCGATTGATTCTGGTAAGATAGTGAGTGACCGTGAATACTGGAACTTATACTGGAGTTTACATGACTAGACCCGATTGACGGGGTAGGGTAGGGGCGAGAAGTAGGCGCGGCCGGCGACAGCGACCGTCCCGTGAGAGTTTGACTCGGAAGACAGCTCGGAATCGTAGCAGGCGTTGAATGAGGTGGTACGCTTTGCGTTACACCATTAACGCGGTTCGGAAACGAGGTAGGAACGGAGGGGTGCGTCGGAGTTGCGACAGGTGGATTTCGAACATCATGGCCGGGCATCACAGGATGCGCTTGTGTGTGCGGGACGCGGCTTGATAGACTAGGATGCGGCGATTGCGCCGTGCTCGACGCCAGGTGTGGCGACCGAGACGCGTGGTGCGCAGTGTGATGTGTATGGAGATCTAGCGGCGCCGGAGGCTGCTCCGGTTGGTCGGTTCGCGTTTCATGGTTCGTATGCCGGTAATCAGGCAACGCGGCGGCGGCATGCGATTGGGACTGAGACTGATAGGCGGTGTGCGAAGGAAAGAGCGGAGAAGGTGCGGGAGGAGCCGGTGGCGCCGGCGTCGGACTGTCGGCCGAAGCTCTCGCGCCCGGTTGCAGTTTGCTGTTGCTGGCTGGTCGCTCGGGTGTATCGGGCCCGGCGGCACCGACCGGCCGCGCCGGTATCTGTGTAGCGGCGTGTCCATCTAGTGCAGGAATGTGTGCGCCATTGGGCCGGTGCGGCGTGTCGGCGCGGAAGGGTGGCGGAGGTAATGCGGGCGGCGGCAGCGCGGCGGGCGCGGGCGACGGCGCGGGCTGCGGCAGCGGCGCGGGCGCAGGACTGGCGCTGCCGCCGACCGGCGCGCGCGACAGAGCCAGCGCGCCGCCGCTGCCGCCTCGCGCCACCAGTTCATTTTTGTTAGCCACGCCTGTAGCCGCCACTGCGCCTGTCACCCGGAACAGAGAGCCTGCGTCCGATGCCTGCAAAATTAAAATTGTAAAGTTAATACTGTGTCTGTGTATATCTTCGTCTTGTGTATTCTTAATAGCATCTGCGTATTTCTTTCTAAATAAATATCAGTGTATCTACTTACATCATCCATTGATGCATCGTGATATCTTGGAGAAGCATTTCGGCTATTTTCGGGACTCGCCTGCAACAAAAGACATAAGAATATAAAATAGCTATCTATTACAATTAAAATCATTAACGGTACTTTTGTACATTTCATAGTTTACATATTAGGTAGGTACTTGTGTTGGGAAACGAGCGAAATGTTTTTTTCACGTTGTGACAATTCAGTTAGATTGACATGAAAGCATGGTACTTAGATAACCGAATGACAATTCAGCTAAATGACATAAAAATAGAATACCTACCCAGTCAGCAAAACGTTGTCAATGAAATGAACTAGTAGAAAAACGTTTGTAATTGCAAATATGTCTGTATGATTAGAAAATCTTTATAGCTAGAAATCAAAATTAGTCGGCTGACATAAACGCAATACGAGATAGTAGTGAAAACATCTGAAAAAATAAATAGTCTGAATGGTCTTTTGGTTGGGCGCTTTTCCCTTTCTGATTTTTCCATTATCATCATTCTCGTTTAAAAGGTAGTTCGTGCCTGTTTTGGCCATTGTGCTTTACTTTTGTGGTGGGTTGACTGGCGCTCATAGTTTACCGAAAATAGACGAATCGTGAGAATTAAAAGTGCATATATATGTTTTTTCATAAAATATAATTATGACTACAAAATGAAGTTGTTATAATAGATAGAACATGTGGGTGTCTATCTACTTACCTAGACATTCAGCGTTAATGTTAACAACATAACGATGGCATTTTTAGCTGACTTCATGTAATTTTGACTTTTCATTAGCATCATACTCTATGATTAAATAAAATAAATGCTTTGAGTTTGAGTTTGAGTTTACATCCCGACAATACTATGTCATTGAACGCTCATGTATATTTAGTAACTATAGAATTTTTTAATCTAAACTATTTGCTAATAGAGTATTTTGAATTAAGACATTTTACGATCCAGCCGTTTTGCTTGTAGAATATTTAACGTTCATGTCTATTACCTTACTATGGCGTTAAAAGTTTTCAAATATCAAGACGTTAGAGCGACATTTTGCCAAGTGAACATTTTGCTCGTCACCCCTTTGCCACTCTAGGTATCTACAACACAACACAAACTACACGATATCATGTCACGTAATGGCTATGTATATTTTATCCATCATTATTACTTTTATGCATTAGGCTTAATAGTTCCTCACGAATTTCAACGTGTTAACATAAAATATCGCTTCTTTTTGTGTTCTAGAACGAGTATTTGATAGACACCGTTTCATTTGACTTGCAACCGGTAAAAGTAACGTTCCATTTGCCTTGCAAGTGAAATGAGCGTGAAGTAAATTATTAGTTACTACAACGGTTACGATCACATAAACACAAACTTGATTCTTAGAAAATACATCGACTTAATTACAGGGTATTTATTACCGATTAGAATAACTTATTACAAACTGACAGTCGACACATACCTATGAATATTTCATGTTTTTCATCATTACAATGTTCAAATGGGTACTTACGACGTTATTAACAAGTTTCCAAAGCCTAGATGTCACAGATGCCTAAATGAAACGGGCTTTACTTTGTATAACCCACTGTAAGATATTTAAAGTTTTATAATTCAGCTTAATAGAATATAATCTAGGATCATGTTTCTTCGGGATCTAAACTGATTTCCTAATAAATCCCATTTATACGAAATGGAGTTTATTCTTATTGCAACGAATAATATATTACATATTACGAATATAACGAATTTAAGCATATTATGTGTTATAATGGAGTAACTGTAATCGTTTCTGACGCGAGTACGTGGCAAGGCCCAATGGGTCGGATCGCCAGTGATGTACCGACATGTCATTAGTATGCCAACTATGTATGCCTATTGTTTAACTTAAACACAATAACCGCCTTCGTGTTTTTTGTATTCATTAGATGAAGATGAAATCACGTCTGACACAAAGACATGCTAATGAGAATTATAACTAAAACGATTGTCCATAAATATTCTTAGAGTAGCTTGTACGTGTAAATACTTCAAATATTTTAGTTCTACAAATAATATAACAAGTACTAAAACTTAACTCATTCATCTAATAAAATACACCTATATGTAGGGTAAATACCGTTTATTGCTCATACATGCTCAAGAGTAAGTCTGTAGGAAAGGTTCAGGCTATTTGTTTTATATTTATTTATAACTAGCTTTACCCGAGTTTTGGCTTACTGCTCTGCTCCCGTCGCCAGTAGCGTGATGTTACATAGCCTATAACCTTTTCCGAGAACTGGGCTATTATACACAAAAATAATGTTTGCCTCTTCTTTTCTGAGGGTTTATTTATCTAATAGTTATTTTAAGCTTTTCCTTAGTCATTGTGAGACGAAATAATTTTGTGCCACGGGTTGATATTGGTTCCCGATCGTCGGCAACGATAATATTTTTTTCTGCCAGGGATTTTGACTACCTTTATAAGTCTATACATATTATTATAGTATACTAGTCGCTTCGCTTCGGTATCTAAAGATTTATTCGAACTCACAAAAACGCGTACATAAAATATGATTCGATGTCTGTAAAATATTATTGCTAACTTGCAAATTTAATTTTGCTGTCTTCTGTAGGCAAAGCAAATTTAAAAATATTAAAATTTTGAAAATTGCAAAGAAATAATTATGTTAAACAATAAAATATAGCCAATGTCACCTGACTCATTACTTTCGTTACACTTTATTACCCATGAAGAAGTTAATCAAATCGGTAACGTAGATTTTTAGTTAAATCGTTGCAAAAAAAACATACAAAAAATCAAATCTTTTCTCTATCATGTTAGTTACGGTTTCCTCATGATCACAGTGTGCAAGCTTATGTCAAACAGGGCACGTCATTCGACTAAAATGATAATGATCATTACAGTGTGTAGAAAATGATCGTGTTGCAGCAGATACATGGCGTAAGCAAGTCTTGTTTCGCAGTTTGGTGAGATGTGCTAGTACTAGTACCATCTTTTTAAACAACCGACGGCAATATGACCAATAAGTATATCAAAACCTGAAGAAGCTATAAGATGGAGAAATGAGATGGAGATGGAGAAGCTATAAGTATGTTCAGCAGTAGATATCTTACGCCTGAGATGATGAGGATGATTTTTCAAACATTGGTACATTTTACATACATAAACGAAACCGAAAGAGTAAATATGTTATAACTTAATTATAACTTAATTACACTGATATAAGTTGTGTGAATAATTGCTAAAGAACAAACAGTCTGCTTGTAAAAGTCACAAAATCTTTTTGACACATCATTTAATTCAGACTATTAAATTATAATGTAAATTTTTACTCTACTTATTAATATTAAATATGAAAACAGACGACAATTTCAATTGAAGCAATAAATCTTCTTAAACAACCGTAAAGGCCGTCGCTTATAATAATGTCTACATAATAACAAAAATAAAGAGTTTCAACAAAACGTAATAAATGCTAACAATTTCTAGAACAATAAAAGTTTATTTATTTTACGGCGCGGGTTTCAAGTATTTAAAGGGAATGGAAAGTAATTACCCAGTGATATTTACGAGCTAGCGTCGAGAACGACTCAATAAAACTAGCTGGCTAACCGCGCCTTTTACGATAGACACAATTTAAGTAGCATTGTCTCTTAAATCTGTTTTGCTTTAATTCATTTAATTCTAAATGACTCGATTAAAATGTTTGAATTGTTGACCTTATGCATTCAATAATAAAAAGGTGGCCATTATTCAAGGCTTACATTTTCTAAGGAAGCAATTAAATCGTTTTTGAAATACCGTAAGGTGTTAAGTTTCTTCGGTATCGTTTTAATGAGCCGGAAGAAATAGTGAACCGATAGTACGGAGGGAACAAATCGTTTCGGGTGCGTTCCGGCAATTGAATGTTTAGCCTTATCCGGTGGGTGGGTCGTCGCTCCGCAACAATGGAGTGATAAATCAAGTATGGGCCGCGCGTGCCAGGCGGGCAGCCAATGTCGTACCGCCAGACGGCAACCGATCCGGCGGCGGCATAGCGTCCGGCCTTTCGCTACAATAAGGACATTCAAAGGTGCCGCCAGTCTATTTAAACATTTATAAAATTTTTCTGTCACTTAAAACTTGTACCGAAATGGAATACGGCAAAACATTGCCGCAACTTGATGTGGAGAAAAATAAAATCTTTTTATTTAAGTAACGTACATATTTGTGAAAAACGAAAAAGAATATTTAAGTATTAGCTTTCGATTACTAGCGAAGACATGTTAGATATAGACGTTGTCTGTGTGTCAAATATATGTTACATAAAAGATAATAATAATTCAGCACGATTAGAGCGATGACTGATGTCGTGTCGGCAAGTAATAATAGTTTGTTGGACGCACCTCCGAAGAGAAATAAATACACGCGAGTCTCTAAATAAATCAGCAATAAAAATAAACGACCGCATTAGTCAACGTTGTCAAAATAAAACTAAGAATATACAATAAACTTAAATTTAAAGCTATTTTTCGTCACAAATGTTTGAATTTAGTTTTTTTTTTATCAAATTCCATTATAAAGTCGTTAAAGCAATTAACTCAAGGATATAAAAATAAGAATACGCTAACGTTTCAAACGTTGCACACCCACACAGGCATTTATTTATAAAAAAGTTAATAACTTTTAATATGAATGAACTTTACGATTCTGAATTAATTAATTCGTATTCCGAATTCAAAACAGCGAAGTATAATCTCGCGATCCCAGCCCCGGGGCCGTTTTGCTTGCCTCCTCCTCGCCCACTGCCGGGAACGGGGAGAGCCGGAAAAAAATGGCGTGATAGCTTTTCGCCCCTCATTCCAAATTCTAATAATTTTACAAACTTTTAATAGGACGGGACTTAAAATTCAAGGAGAATTTCATCTCTAAGCAAAGTTCAGACATACCTATCCGTGACCTCTCTGCGGTGTTTTTTACAGTCAATGTAAAAAAGATTTGCTCTGATACTTGAAGATTTTACAATACTATGTGATATAAAATTATTTAAATTTCTTTATTTGTAGATTGCATATTGAGGGTGTTTAGGTAAATTTTCGCGACCGGTTGGCATGGCACCACTTAAGTGAAAGGCCTTTTATTCGCAAACCCTCATTGGTACAGTATGCCATTTTATAACTAAAGTTTTACAAATTCACAATCATACATCGGTAGGCAGCGGCTTCGCAGAGCCCCTGGCATTGCAGAAGTCTATGAGCGACAGTTACCACTTACCATCAGGTGGGCTGCTGGCTCGTCTGCCATTGTAGGCAATAAAAAAAAATAAAAAAATACAGCAAGAAATAAGTACATAATTGATTATTTGGTCATTTCTTGAAAATGAATTTAGTAAGCGTGTAATTCATTTGTATTTTCTGGCATTCCACTTTTCAATAAAAATTAAAAACAATGTCTGTGTAAATTAAACAGATGTAAATTATAGTAAGTTGAGTTTCAATTAGTTAAAAAGTAAACGCCAAGAGTCGAAGTAAATTCCACTTCAAGTATGTCAAATAAATGTTATTCTTAATATGAGGAAAGATGTGTATAATAATAATAATGTATGACTGTAAGTAGGTATTCATTGCGCATATTTAGTTAAAGAGTTGTTTGTTCATGACCTGAATTTAATGCTGAATACAAATTTTTGTCTCAGTGTCAAGTTTATGCATAGTAAAAAGATACGTAAATTTGTTTTTATGGTTCTCTACTAATATTTAATTAGTCTCCTATATAGAATTCATGAATGTTTTACTAACGCTAGTTTTAGTTTAGTTAATATAATTTTCTGCATTCCATTACATTATGTTTTTATTAAGGAAATTTTAGTATAATTATTGTACATATTAATACATTTGTAAGTAATTAACACCTAAGCAGCATAATTTATAATTATTCAAGACCACTGTTACTGACTATGTAATTAAAACTAATTTTGTGGATTAACGACGCAAACAGCGTTAAATAGGAAGAGCTTTTTACAGAATAATTACTAATCACACAATGACGTACTTTGGACAAAATAAATTATTTTGACATTATTTATTCTCATTTTTTTTTTTACATACAACAGTAATTCTATTGTCTATTAATTTATTATGATTCTCAATGCCAGAAGGAATTAATCTTGATTGATAGAAATAGATGATTATTGGTTACGAAATATTTCTTGGTTGGTTCTAATAGACGTCTTATGATTTATGGTTACCTGTTGTACTACTTCATTCTTAGCCGATGAAGGTTTCTGCTGGCCTTCTTTGTCCACCTTGACAACACCAGAAGCTGTTTTGTCGTGTTTGTTTCCTGTCACCGAACCAATGCCCTCCGTCTTTTGTTTACTATTTTTTTTCTTACTTTCCTTTTTGCTACTGCCTTCTGCATTGTTTTTAGACGAATCTTTGATCCTCACTATGGTAACTGTGTTCGACTTTTGGTGAAATGTATTAGGAATGTTATAAAGCCGTAAATCATTTATCGTAAATATTCATACCGGTATAATCACTGACACAATTTCACAAAATATATTTAATGTTCTCACAGTAAAGCTTCTAGTTTTTTAGTGACAGTAAACTTTGTGAATACTTTTGACATATAAACAGAAATTATAATTAGGCATTATCCACAATGAGTGTCACTGCAATCCCTTATCACTGAAATCCATAGAGTGGTATCCAACACAGGTTTGTATGACCGGTACAAATAAACGAAAATAACAATGTATTACGAACGTATGCGAGAGACAAAGAAGGAGATCATCCGGAAATAACGTACAGTCCGGCTAGCGCAGCGTGCGGGCCGAGAGTGTGGCGCGGCCCGCAGCCGGTCGTCGCCCGCTGAACCCGCGCCCCGCGCCTCGCGCACGCGCCGCCTGTCGCTCGCCCAACATACCGTCTTGTTGAATATTTCTTGCTACACATATAAAATGCTGTCGGATACTAACGTACGTGGGCGAAAATATGTCAAAAGAAACAACCAATTTAATTTTGTCTTTGAACTAATTTTAACAGATGCATTATTAACGCTACATGTACTAGCTGTACTGTAGATACATGTGCCAGTCGATTCAGTAGGTGATTGTAGAGAATTTGTAACGGTTAGAATGAGTACACAATTTATAAAACAAAACCTAATATAATACAAATTAAAAGAATTTTCTTAATTGCAAACACGACCAGATGATTAGGAAAATATGTATCTAACTACTAAAATAAGTGATATCTACTTACGATCGCGAGCTGCTAACTGTAGTAGAGGCTAAGACTGCTTAGCATCAGGCAGAGTGGAGCCACTTTGTAAATACATACATATTATAGATAAATTACACCCAGACACAGAACAAACAATCATGCTCATCACACAAAGGTTTGTCCTGGGTGGGAATCGAACCACGACCTCCGGCTTAGCAGTCAGGGTCACTAACCACTAGACCAACAGGCCAGTCTTTTACTTTGGTAGGCTAATATAAAAAAAAAATAGACTTAATTCTAACGTATCGACTATGTTGTGGCCACGTCATTATATCACTAAAGTTAAGAGCGTTTTATAAAATTTCATAGGATAATGAGGAATAGGAAGCTATAGTAGGTATATGAATATACTGTGAACGCATTCCTATCTTCCGTTCGTAGTAATAACACATTCGCGAAAAGCAGTAAAAAAGCCATAAACCGATTTATTTATATTCGTTTTATAACTTATTACTTTACGACTCCGATTAATGCAGTCGTTGTAGGGTAGCCATATCAAATGAACTGAATGTACAACCATTATTTATATTAAACGCTCTGAATGATCTTTGGTCAATTTGCATCTCGCTTGTTGCTCAATGAATTTCATTTTTATCAGTGTATAAATTACAAACATACAGTAAACGTTTGGTTTATTAAACAAACACAACAAATAGCCAACAAATAAAAATAACATGATAGTGAACATTCACTCTACACCGTGAACGCCCCAAGAAAATTTTATTTGTTACTAGCGGCCCGCCCCGGCTTCGCACAGTTTGCAATCATTAAATTATTTTATTTGACAAAAAAACGAATAAAAGATTCTCGATTTAAAAGGAAACCGAAAAGCGGCAGGGATAAACGAGATAAATCTCGACTTCGACGAGACCCGTCCCCAAGGAGTAATTTATAAATAAAAAAAACATTATTTGTAAGAGTTGCCTCGACAAGAGGAACAGACTATTATTGTAAGAAATTGTAATATCACGTAAAATATTAACTTATATGCCGAGGGGAAATTAAAATGATATGAACAAATTTATTATTTGTATATAGTGGCAAAATATTTGATTCAAAGACAGGCAAATACGAAATGTTTTGAGACAGTCAGATTGTATGTATAGGTAATATATAAATAATGTGTATTCAATGTTTGACTTAAATCCAGGTTTCCTCACGGTGTAAAAAAGAAAAGGAAAAAGAAATATACATATAATACACTATTTTGTATGATTCTGATTTTTTTTAGAGGACTTGAGAGATTGCGACAGGAGACGTATCAATAAAATGAGAAGAGGGAATTTTATAAATTATAACTTAAATAAATAATTAATAATCCAAAAGAGTGATATGTAAGCGGAGACCAACGTAGAAGGCCTATGTCAACAGAGGATTGCTGTAGGCCTAATAATGACGATCATCACGGCGGCAAAATGATGATCATGAAGAGTTCTAAACTAAAACATAGTTGTGTTTATAATAACATTGGCAATATCTGTAAGAATAAAACTTCAGGATGGATGCGCTGGTAATTCTATATATATATATATATATATATATATATATATATATATATATATATATATATATATATATATATATATATATTAATTGCTGTTCATTTGTTTCGCTAAAACTGAGATGAGAAATTGCTGAACAGATTTGACTAAATCTGATTTTGAAATATTTGTGGAAGTTAAAGGAAGGTTTAAACGTTTTAATAAATTGCGAGAAACATACCAAAAACGACAATAAGCTGCTAGGCGGTACGAAGTCGCTGGGTCGAATTTGGCAAGCAGATTTAATATCAGGAATTTTTAAGGACTTATTCACCTTCATGACAGAACTTAGATAACATTCAATTTCACATGATAAATTGAAGTGAACCGATTGTTACGTGTTACGAGCCAGAGGGCAAAAGTTTATATTTTGTAAAATTGAAACGTCCCGAACGGCAGTGAGCCGGGAATTCGCTCGCGAACGACAGCCGCGTTGTTTATTTTTTCCTCTCGTTTTCCCACTTTTGATAGCAATAAAAACGAGTAAAGATTTTTAAAGCCTAACGAAATATACATCTCAATGATGGAATGGAAATATTTTAAAACCATTTCGCTGACAAAATACACAATATTCACAGAACAAAATATCTGAATTTAATTTTGTTAAATGTGTATTAGGTGTAATATTATACTGGGTCTACTTTAGGTTACGGAACATAGCAGTACAAATTAGGTTTCGTTCAGTGCGATACAACGTTGATTACGTAGATTAAAATCACTTCGCCCCTCGTGATTTGTTAATGGTGCAATAAAAACGACGCTTATCGATTTAGCCGCCCGTTAAGAACGCTCAAAGGCACAATAATTTATTGTCCAAACAAAGTTGCGTCAGTCGAAGTAAATTACAGTTCTCAGTGGTAGTATTATATTAATGACGAGATTTGTTAACCGCCCACTAGCGAAGTGACAAAAGTAATTAACACTTACGATACGCTAGCGTACTTGGTTTACGACATCTGAAACTCTGGGACCTCTATTTGGGTCCGGCCTTTAACGAGGGAGAGTAACGAGCCCTCGATTACGATCGAACAGCGATTTTCGATCCTCATTTCTTTAATCATAAAAGTGACCGAAATTCCTGGCAGCAAATTTCTACTTTGTATAAAAAACAAAAATAGCATGCATAAAACAATACGAACATATGGATATTTTTATTCGAATAAAACCCAAACATCAACGACAAACAAGGGTGAGAGATACGAACGGGAGGCACTCGTATTGAAAGTCAGAACGACTGCAGGATTTATTTCGAGCCTCATTCAATTTGCGGTAAACGTATTGTTGGATTGCGATTTTGTATCGTTCATTAAATGTTATGTTTAAAAAGAATTTGATCCTGTGCAAATGCTTTGTAGCATTATCGTTTACGATTGAGAGTTTAGTTTGAAGTTTAACGTTAAACACAACCTGCTGGCAAGGTTATTTAATATCGTAAAAGAGAAAGCATCGGCAAAAATTTGAAAGTGTTTCTACAAAACAGACGAGGACACAACAAAACGAGTATAGAATACACAAGACATACAAATGTGATTGGTATCGCTGCTCAATCGGAATAGTGATGAGAATGAAATGTCACTTAAATTTTGCAAGTAAAGCGTTTACTTACGTTGAGATGAATATAGTTTTGTAGTACGAATGTAATACTTATATTGCATTAAAATAATTTATTATTTTTTAGATAATCTTATTATTTCAATAAAGAAAGACATATTTTTTATATACACGTGCAACATAAACAATGAATAAATATCGATTTTTAAAAAATATAGTTACAAACACAAAACATAGTTTAATGGAACCACTTACACCTTGCTAAGGCTTAAAATAGTATTATTGGTAGACGTTTGTAAGTATTGCACATTTCATCATGTCCGTGAAGGTAGTGCACATTTCTTTACGTTAGTCATTTACAACAAATAATTTGTATTCGGAAAATAATAATGAAGTGTGTCTATGTGCAGTACACTGATGCTACGAGCGTTGAAGAGGGCGTAGATTTACAATGTGCAGTAAAGGGGGGGGGGGGGGGTAGCGCAGTGGAGGATGCAGCGCGAGACGACATAAAATTTTCAACGACCACGCTGAGTATCTGACGGTATTATCTAGCCGTTTGCAAGTGCTCTACCGCTTTTCATATCTTTTGAATAAAACCTACTCGTAATATTACTGCTGCGAGTTTGCGAATATAATTCGTACATAAATTTATTGTCTACTAGCCGCGCCCTTCAACTTCGCACGCGCGTATAATATGTTTTGTATTCCTCGGAACCTTGTACCAGACCGATTTTCGGAATAAAAAGTAGCCTATGTCCGTCTCCGGCGCCGAATCTATCTACATACCAATTTTCATCAAAATCGGTTAAGACGTTTAGGCGTTAAGTAATAACAAACACACACACACACACAATATACACAATCTTTACTTTTTAGGATTAGTAGAATTTCTGGGGTATTATTTACACAACGTCTGATTCAATACAGCAAATTTTTAATAATATATCTAAACTAATAATAAAAAGAGAAAAGATTTTAATTTTTGTTTCGATTTAACTCAAGATCTACGTAACTGATTAAAAAAAAAACTTTCACCTTTAGAAAGCTTTAAATAGGATAATGTAACATAGGCTATATTTTATTATGTTTCACATATACCTACTTTTAATCCTAAAAAAAAAAAAGAAAATAAGAAAGTGCTCCTCTGTATTTTTAAAAAAAGGACTTCAAAGAAAATTATAATAATTGTATTACTCGACAACAAAGAAAAATTTAAGTATAAGTGAGAGTAAATAATAATAATATGGCAAAAATGGCAAAAGTAAAGATAAAATAAGCAGGCCCAGTATAGAGGCGGGCGGAGACAGGGAGCTCTGACAATCTCGTTATAGATGTGAATAAATAATGAGTAAGCATTAAGCTCGCCTTTCCCGAGTAGGGGGCGACTGCCTAGTTGCCTTTGTTGTCGGCGCTGTTTACTGCGCCGGGGATTGCGCCCGCCGCAAGCCCAATTTATTCCGCTAATCGAGCCTCACCTCGCTCAGCTTAAATTAATTAACAACGACTTAACCCCTCACCATATTAAATTTATGTATGATCATTTATAAATAATTTTATTTTCGTACAATATACGATAACAACCTATTAGCAGGTGACTTGGTCTGGACTGGTCTCCCGACTCTATTACTGCTCTTTATATATTGGATTCTTTTGATCAAACGCTGATCTATAAACACTGTCTGATTTAGTCAAAACTAAAATAACTCTATCATCTACAGATCTAATTTATAAAAAATCTGTTGTGTATCTGTATTATATATATTTTGTAGAATAGATCTGTCTCTACCTCGAATATTACAAGTAGATAGATGGATGATGGTATACGTTCGAGAAAGCAATTAGTGACATTACTTTAGTTGATTGAAAGGCAAGGTATTTATTTTGTTTATTTAGCAAATGTCTGACGAGAGGCATCTGTGCATTCTTATTACTTCAAAGGGAACCGGTGATACGTGCTCGCGTTACGCGCCCACGACCAGGTGGACACGTCCGGCATTCCATGCAGTTATCACACTGCCAATAGAGTTTGAAGACTTTGAAGTAGCACTAACGTTAAGCGTAAAGCTCAGTTCATACATTTTACGAACCTCTTTATTCTAAAACATTTATCGCTGAATTATTCATATAGAATTGGTACAAATACATCGTACGAAATTAAGTGTATTTACTCTGAATACCATCAAAACGTTGACTATTAACATGAAGATATTTCGCAACAAAGCGTTATTGCATATGAGGATTTGGTCAAAGAGAAAGAGAATTTCGACGCAGGCATTGTGGGCCAAATTTAATTGAATGTCATACATAACGCATTCCGCAAGCTCAAAGGGAGTGTAATTGCGATCCGGCGGCTCCATTTAAAATGTATCCGTGCAAATCTGAGCTAACACCGCGTGCAAGGCATGAGACGACATGGCTTCACGACGCAATGCCAGTAACCAGTGTTCAGTGTTCGTGTTGCAAATCGCGCACCCGTCCACTCGTGTCGCTTTGCGCGACTTGGTCGTTTGCCAGCCGCTTTGTTTTATCGCTTTCGCGAACTATTTGGCATTCAAACAATGTTTCTATTTAATGATACAGAAAAATCACAACGGATAATTCAATATGTCATCGCTGACCGTTAAAGTATTGATTATTTAACAAGTTTTTTATTATGTCAAAATAAAAGGAAATGAGATTGTTTTACCCATGTAACGTTAACTAAGATTTTTTTGAATATTAAGTTCTATCAAGAAATTCACACAACCTCTGTAAAAAGAAATCAGTCAAATTAACAGAGTATTTATTTTAAAACATTACAATACAAGTAAAGTATTAACTAAATCACGAGTGACTCTATTATTTGCTTTATTCTCTAATAAAATAATAACATCGTAAAAAGGAGCAACAACAAACCAAAAGAGATAAAGCGAGAACATAATAAAAACAGTGCAATTTTAGGGGTATTTTGTCGAGGTTATAACCATAAAGCGAGTGGAGTGAGGGTGTGCACCCCCACTTCCAGCCCGGCGGTGGGTCGTAATGAATAAACTCAACCGAGAGGTTCTATCATTTTATTTAATTCCGCAATGGGAGCGATCATACCTTAAACACTTAACAAACTGATTTGTCAGAGCTATTGTGGTTTTTATTATGTAATCTTTAAACGTCAACATAATATATCTCTAAATTGTTATTATTGAACTGTGTTATTGGTTCTCGTGTCCTATTGCTTTGTATATTATGTTATTGATTACTAAATCTTATGTGTATATATATCTAAAGTAATATTATGAAGAGAAAATATTTGATTCATTGTATGTTTGTTTGTATGTTGGGATTTAACTCAAGATCTACGTTACCGATTTAGAAAAAACTTTCACCTATAGAAAGCTACAAATAAGAAAGGGTAACATAGGCTATATTTTATTATGTTTAACATATTTTTCAGTCATTTTCTAAATTTCAATATTTTAGACGTCTTTGTTAATCTGAATGATGCAATACAATACGAGACTATTGCAATGTTTTCATAAGACATTGGTTGTGAGACCGAATGAAACTTTTTATACCGAAGCAAAGCGAGGGCGGACGTCTAGTTATAGACATACGTTATAGTTAGCAGTTTATAAGAAGGTATTGTTTAAGTCCGTTCAATGTTAAAGATAAGAATGTTATGTGTAGCAAAACGAGTAATTTTGAAAATAACTTGTGTAACGTAAATCTTGGTAACAACTAACAGAAAAGTCATACTGAAAACAACGTAACAACAAAAATATGTTAAAACTTGTTTGAAACAAAGAATATTTAAATTGAAACGAAATGGAGTGGAGAATATTCACACATAAAGTAAACCTGCGCTTGGAAAATATTTCTGCGAAACATGAGAGTTGTAAAGCCCTGTAGAACAAAGGTATTAAAGCGAATTTTCAAGCTCGCTCGACAGGTATACAGGGAAAAGCGACTCTACGGCACCACTAACTCATTTTGTTTGCTCTTCGTATAAAAATGTAGTTTGTTTTTGATCGTTTGTAAACGCCATGCCGACAATTGCTCGTGTTGTCAAGTTTTTACTAACGTATATTATTTTCCTAAATTATCGCATGCTGTATTTATTGCCACAAATATGATTCAATACAAATATATACATATAAAAAAAATGGAGTGTCTGTTTGTAATATTAAAATAACCGTTTTTTACTACATGTATATAAATATATATACGGTACATACACCAAAATAACATTTTTTACAATTTTTGTCTGTCTGTCTGTTTGTTCCGACTAATCTCTGAAATGGCTGGACCGATTTTGACGGGACTTTTATTGGCAGGTAGATGTAATAAGGAGTAACTTAGGCTACGTTTATTTTAGAAAAAATCTTTTATAAATAATGATATTATGCGATGTAACGGACATTTACGCGGGCGGAGCTGCGGGCAACAGCTAGTCACAGAGAAGATGGGTGTTTCCTATGTATTCTAAGTATGTATTTACAAAAAAAAGTATGTATATGTATTATATTTCAGTTATCTAGTACCCATAACACAAGCTCTGCTTAGCTTGGGACTAGATGACGGTGTGTGATAGTGTCCACATATTAAAAAAAAAAAGAGTGTATACTCATGTACGCACGTAAGAAGTTATACTTCTTTGGCGTAACAATCTAAAAGTACCAAATAATAACACGACGCATACATACATAAATATACATAAATAGCATGCAACAATAATGAAAAATCATAAAATGTAATTAAAATAAAAGAAAACAAAAAAAAATATTTATTAGATAATAAAGTAATAATTTATAATTTGCACTGTAAATAAATTATACATACCGACAGGTAACCTCAAATCTATAAATGCACTTAAAACAGTATATTAAAACCACTTTTACCACTAATATTCAAAATAAATATTTTTACTGATAAATGATCAATAAAAAATATCTATCACCGTCACAAATATAATTGAATTGATATAAACGCCAATATATTTTTTATTTATTCACACTGATTATTTGTACTGATACGACACACAAAGGTTCGCAACTAACTTCAGGGTGTTGCATTTTTCTGTCGGTGTGCGCGCGCATCGTAAAAATTCACTCTCATCATTTTTCCCAATCGCGCCAAAAGAAGTATAACTTCAAAAAACGTAAATGTATGGACACAGCACAAGCAGTGGTGACTAATATTGTTATTGTGAGTAGGTACTGCTTGTTGTTGCTGTCCCTTAAGATTTTACTTAGAATAATAATCTTTATTTACCAGAAATAGATCACACAATCACTACTTCATTCTGTATATATTAACACTATTTGAATTTTCATTATTATTACGCGAATATAGATTTCTTATTATGTGTCCGCGAATATAGATTTCTTATTATGTGTCCGCGAATATAGATTTCTTCTTCTTTGTCCCTCACTCTGACCCGTTAAAGTTCTATGTCGAGGCATAATAAAAGTAGAAAAAAACTTTCATGAAATTACTGAAATCAATAAAAGAAAAAGATTTTAGTAGCTAAAAAATACAAAAGATCTTTTAACCAGCAATAACAAATATATTTAAATATTTTTTTACCTTTATGATATTGTTAATTCAGATTACTGCTACACAACTTTCTTTTTATATTGAGATTTTATATTACACGCATATACCTATACTCTTTTGTTTATTGTTAGTCTGTGGTCAAACTAAAAATAGACAAATATTGTTTGTCTTTATTATTATTGTCTATAGTCTTACTGCTTGTCAAACTTAACCTTGTGTGTCAAATACATGGTAATGTTTTATTTATTGATTTAATGTAGTTATTACGCATAATTTTAAAGAAAGGTTAGCATTCTGAACTCCTTCTCAATATAAACTATATTATATAAAGTGGAAGAGTTTATTTGTTTGAACGCTCTCGATCTCTGCAACTACCACTCGGATTTGAATAATTAAATAATTAAAATAATTTTTGCATATGATAGTCCAGTTCTTGAGGAAGGTTATAGGCTATGTACCATCACACTACTGGCGATGGAGGCAGAGCAGTAAGCAAAGACGTGGGTGATACCGCGCCGCGGAAAGCTAGTTAACTTAAGTGTGCGAAATTTCATACTACTCCGTATGTGCAATTTTCGTAAAAAGGGGTACATACTTACAAAGTTTTTGTTTAACGTATTAATATATAGATAAATTACATTTATTAAAGTAAGTTAATAAAGAATTAACCATATATTCAGTCCATATATTCTGAATTCATAGTTACATTAGACTAATTTGAATGTTATTTTTGCAAATAAACATTACATAGGTATTAAAGCCGCTAATCGAAGGTCGCATTAGGTAGGCTTGTAATAATTATCAATAAAAAACTCCAAAAACATAGCGAGACTTTTTTTAGAACACACTACACTACTGAAGTTTAGTAGTATTTAGTAGGTACGTGCAATAAGAGTAGACTTCGGTTAATTACAAATTTAAAATACCATAACAATAAATTAATGAGGATTCTTAGTGTATCTCTATTAATTCAATGTTGTTGATGTTACAAAATAATGAAAGCTATAGGCATCGCGGTAAATGAGGCATTTTTACGGAATTTGTTACTCATTAATTTTCACTGCTAACATTGTCCACAACTTTAATGTTAATCGGTCTTTTAACTAAAATCAATACAATGAGTGAATATACATAAAAAAGGAATGTATACCATAAGGATGTAGACAGAACACTAGTTTCAAAATAAATTTACATAGTAACGTGAGTTGAAAATATAAAGGGGAAACTAAGCGAAACGGCGAAGAGCAATGAGGCGATGCATAAAGTCGCTTCGAGACGAAGTATAAAACAACAAAGTGGTCGACGCATCTCGTTTGAAGGCATAAAGAGGGAAATAATCCCATACGACAAACAGTAATGCGTCTTAGAATGGTACTTCTGGGTTCATATATGATCATGTCTTACACATACACTTTATGACGTGTTATAAACCAGGACTATATAAATTCATATTAAGCACAAAGGTGATAATAAACATTAATTTTAAGGAAAACGGCATCAATAAAAATAGAGAAGTGGTGGATTAATGATTTTCGACGACAAATTACTATAAACAGTGGTCGTGATCGGAGGCGTGGGTATCGAGTGAGATGGGTACGATAACGGCGTGTCGGCGTCGATAAAGAAAGTGATTATGACCCGAGGTTTGGAAAAACAATCTGAGTGACAACTTGCTATTCAAAATAATCATTTTGGAAAGTAGTGAAGGGGAAATTTATAAAATAAAGTTTAAGTAGAGTTTGGAAAAATGATAGTAGTACGTAACCTACATAATATTACTAACAAATAAATTAATATAATAAAAAAAGACACAAACTTTACGCACGATTTGTTAAAAAACTGTTACTTACATAAAAAAAGTAAACATGTGCCTACATTGATTATTATGGAAATGAAAGCTTCGTAGCTGACAAGCACTTATCGTTTAATTATGAGCGGCAGTAAAATAAGTTACAGACTAATCGTGTAAAACACGTTAGTTAGTATGATAATAAATAAACAGTTCGTGGCGATGCAAGCAAGCGATATGCTCACTAGGTCTACCGCGAAACCGGTCGTATGTGAGAAGAAGCTTGGAGAGTTCCGTATTCTGAATTTTTGTTTTACTGTTTTTGCTATTTTATCATTTTTCTCATGGTATGTTTATGAAGCCGTGTTGTCAGATTGTATACACAAAATAAAATATATCAATTATAGATGAACAGCAAGCCAGCGAGTTTCATATCATATTTATTTACATCAAAAGATTTTGTGTCAAAATCTATGTTGTAAATAAATGCCTCGGTGTTGATATCTATACAATTATATAAAGCCGAAGAGTTTGTTTGTTTCTTTGAACGCGCTTATCTTTATAACTACCAGTCGGATTTGTAAAAATATGCCTATAATAACCCAGTTCTCGAGGCAGGTTATAGGCTACGTAACATCACGCTACTGGCAAACGGGAGCAAAGCAGTAAGCAAAATCGCGGGTGAAACCGCGCCGCGGAAAGCTAGTATGATGATAATATAAGATGTTATCAATGAGCGAACAACCTTTGGTTGTTAGATTTGATATGCAGTACTCAGTCGATGCACAGCACAATGATATGTTAAATGTACTAAAGGATTCTAAGGATTACCAGTGGAAGTAAACGGAGTGGAGTAAACGGTGACGTTGGCTAATGTTTATCAATTAGTACTGACGGTACCTACTACAGGAATGATGTGACCACTATCACAGATTTGCCACTATTAAATTCAGAGAGATTAGACTATATTGGCACGTTTAAATATTTACTTAAATCAACAATTTGAATTATTCATTGTTTTGACATTGAGCCAAAAATATTATTCGACGTTAGGTCGTCATTTAAAAAAGATTCTAACAATAAATTAACACGGTCCGCGAAGTGTTAAAAATTAAAATCCAAAACAAATTACACGGTAAAACAAAACAGAAAATCAGGCTTCCGAGTCTTTTTTACTTTGTTCATTGTTAGCTCTACAAAATATGATACCGAGATATTGATAGATAGTTCACTATTTTATACTCGAAGCGTTAAGTCCAATTTAATCGTAAGCAGATTGCATTTAAACTTTAATGAAAGCATCATAAGTAGGTACATAAGAGTAGTACAGAGCAGGTAGGTAATTAATTAACATATTAAATTTTCAACAGGCTAAACAAATAGATCATTATATTTACTTAAAATTCACTGTGATTGTGTCATAACAATAATCAACATGGAAGATGTTAGCTCAGTCGACAATTACGCTCTAAATAGTTCATCTTGAACGTAATACCATCTGTAAAGCGTTGCAGTGTGGGGAAGCGTTGCGGTATATTTAAACACCTGTCAACCTTCTCGGCTCTCTATGGGTCGCCTAACTTAGATTACTTTATAATAATTTTCTGAAATTTCACTCCAGACAGTATGTATAAATTGGCTGTTGTCGTGAAGTTAGAGAATTATTAATGGCTGTGGGACGGTTAAGACTTGCGGGCGGGGGATCTATTGTTTTATCACGTGGTCTGGTAAACATGTTTATTTGCCCAGTACCTTGTGCCACTAACGATCTACAGTAGGACAATTTACAACAAAATAACGACTGTCGCTGTTTGAATCAGTAACTGTGCAGTTTCTTAGCTTCATCAGTGAGCATAATTAACATTAATATTGCGTTTGTTTTACTACTCATAATAATTGAAACATTTTAAATGATGCCCATCTATATTCTTTACAAGAGCCGATATCATAAACTTAATAATATAATAATAATAATATTCTACCACATGCACACAGTGCCATTTAGCCCCAAATTAAGCAATTATATTTGCTTGTATTATGGGTACTAAACAACTGATATACTACTTATATACATTTTTTTTTTGTAAATACACACATATTATAGATAAATTACACCCAGACACAGAACAAACAATCATGCTCATCACACAAAGGTTTGTCCTGGGTGGGAATCGAACCCACGACCTCCGGCTTAGCAGTCAGGGTCACTAACCACTAGGCCAACAGGCCAGTCAAATAATAATACCTAAGTAGTTAATCCGTTCGACAAATAGTGCACAACCATGGCACAACTAACAAAATAAACGTATCAACTTATCGGCACTAAGGGCATTGTATTATTCAAAGTAAGGTACGTCAGTTGTGTGGGCCAGAGGAGTTCGTGTAACATTCCGGCGAAGTTTGCGGCCGGCTAATTACGGTCGGTCCCGGGTCGTACACAGAACGACGACGACGATGGCAAGCGACGTGCAAATAGCCGAGCAACGTAATGTGTTTTGTGCGTCGCCATATTGTACCCGTTAATATATATTGGAGTATAAAAAATGCAGCAATTTAGCAAAATTACTAATTGATCTAATGTTATTATAACTTTAAATCACTCAGTTATCATCATATCAGTCAAAAGTCGTCCACTGTTGGATATAGGCTTCCCCAATTTTAGCCATCGTGACCGGTGGTGAGCCGTCCCCATCCATCGGTTGCCCGCTACCCTTATAAGGTCGTCGGTCCATTTTGTGGAGGGTCTGCGCACGCATCGTCTTTCGGTTCGTGATCGCCACTCCAGAACCTTTCTGCCCCAACGTCTTTCAGTTCTGCGAGCTATGTGTCCTGCCCATTGCCACTTCAGAGAAATAACTCTGCGAGCCACGTCAGTTACCTTGGTTCGCTTGCGGATTTCTTCGTTTCTAAAACGATCGCGCAGAGACACCTAACATAGCCTGCTCCGTCGCCTTTTGAGCGACTTTGACTTTTGGTGATACCTATTTGTAATATGTAAAAAATAATAAATGATTTGATTTGAGCCTTCTGACAAGACTCATAGTTAGCGACCACATTTTCGCTCTGTATATCATCACTGGCAACACAAACTGGTCACTCAGTATTTTACTACATTGCTGCATTTTTTAATTAAAAATGTGTTGGTAAGTTCATGTTTTGAAAATTAGGTTAATTAGTGTTATTGTTCTACAAATGCATTTTTGGAGACGTATTCAAAGTTCAAAATCATACATGAAACAGATCATAAAACGTATACCTAAGTAAAGCATGGATATAACAGAAATAACAGAGTTGCAGTACCATAAACAGTAGTGTTACAATGTTAGTAGCGAGTAAGCTTATATGCGACTTCAGTGGTAAACTGTAGTCTACATTCAAAGCACGTTGACATGCGTTTATCAGAGCGGGAAATCAGACAGCAGTCGGGTGCAGTGACAAACGGAATCGCAGAGTGCATCCCGAGTGAGCTGCTGATCCGTCAAGAGATATCTCGACCTCGGCGTCGAGTGCTAACACTCGCTTGCCTACGGATGATTACGGCCCTTTGACGACTTCTCTTTGTCCTACATGTTTCTAAAGTAGCAGTTAGCAACAATGTTTTTAGCTTTCACTCGTAACAAATGTTACTACATAATATAAACAAAGCGAATATTTATTTCAAGTAGTAACCACTCTCGTAAGCCCGTTATACCTTAAAGTATTTTAAAGCCGAACGATAGAAATAAGCTCGCGTTTGTCATTTAACAATGGCTTCAAATGTGAGTGTTGTAAACATTGGTGCTTAAGGTTTAGTTTACATGGTTGCAAATTGAATCTTATCTAAGTAGGGTCGGTTAAAATGAGGCACGGCGAGTAATAGGAATCTCCGTGAAAGTTTGCGAGTGAGCCTGCGGGCGACTGAAGGGTGGCGCGGCGAAAAACTACGTCTCTCGTTATTACACGCTCTCACCAAGCAACGTAAGGACTTTCTGTTCTGCGGGAAGTATTGTAGGATAAGATTAATAAGCTAGTTGCTTTGCTCTTAATACTCCAAGGTTCCTTTTTACTTCGAATATTATCATACAAGAATCGTTCGAATTCGAATACTAACATATAATTTATTATAATTTTATTAATGTTGTTATAATTTAATTTCTTTTTTATTTTTTTAAACTTTTATGTCGCTGGGCCTACCTGAAAATCAGCGCTGGGGCTTATTATTGCTGCAGCATAATGTTGAGGTAGGAACTATTTTTGACCTCTTGCAGGATCCTGATTATAATGTTATATTACTGCAACTTGTAAAATAAAATGTGTGTATCCTGTAGCAGATTTCTTTCTTTCTACACTTCTTACATTAACTATAATTAGTATTTTTTTTTCCTTCGCTGTACTGTAGTTACTACACGCATAAATGTCGGTTAAACAAAAATAAATCGCCTGCTAAGAAAACAAGATGTCAATAAGTAAACTGAAAACAAAATCGTTTACTTCATATTGTTACCTTTCACCACTTTGGTTATAAATAAAAGTGCCGAAGAAAAGCCAGATAAGACGACAGAGAAATAAGTTTAACCGAACGAGAGAAAGCATTATCATTGGCTCCGAGCGAGGAACAAAAGAAAATGGTAGAGAGCGCGCGTACGAGAGTACTTTATAGGCGCGTAAATATGTTTTATATCCCTCTACTGTCTGTTATACACTGGCGCGCCGCCGAACTCATACCCTTGGTCCACCCACCCTCGCCCCAAGGGTTGCCGCGCTCTCGGAAATGCCGAGCTTTAATAAAACATATATTTTTCCGAGAGAGGAAAATGCTGGGGAAACTCGCAATTTGTTCTTTCACTTTATGCTCGTTTACAAGACAAAAGTATAACATTCTAGAAACATTATGTTAATCACATAGTTATGTAGTTTATTATAATTACAGTAGCTGTATTATTTTACGATGTTGTTGATATACTGTGAAGCTGAAGTTATTTGACAGATATTTAAAGGTGAGTTTAGGCGGTGCGGCGAGAGAGTTTATAGGCAGAACTGTGACATTGTAGTACATAATGGTGTTGCGGTGACCCTTATCTCGCGTGCCACAGTGCCGTCGCCATAGGTGCGGGCAATTTATTGCGGTGCATGTGGATACCACACTCGACCGGCTAGTAACCTACTTATTACATGTTTTTCTTAGTTTTACGCACGTATTTGTAACCATTCAATTACCATAATATTATGCTGTTATTCGTTTTAAAAAACACTCAATTTTGCAACATTTTAGCTACAAAAGCGTACCTACCATTCCTTCATAATTCAAATCAAATCTTCACCGTAATTGCTGATTTGTTAAATTCTAAAGTATTCTTTGCAAAGGGAATGAAAGAAAATATACTTTTAAGGAATAAGCAAAGGCTGAAAGATGATAAAAGAGAAGTAGCGATTAAGATAATGTTCAAAACAAATTTATGTTCTGATTTCGTGAAGTAGATTAAATTATTTTCTTGTTGCTTCTAAAACGAGTTCTAAAGGAGTCGTGAGCGGCCGCCTGAGGAGAACACTAAAGAAAACTGGTGTCTTGGAGCAAAACCGTTTTGCAGTTACCGCAACGAGGCACAGGCTGAGCCATAAAATACTAAGTCAAATGAAAGAAGCCCTTTCAATTAGGCGAGGCAGGTTTTCTGTAGGCAAATTTGGCCTTTTAGCATTGAAATATAAAGCGTGCCAAACATTTTATTCTATTAAAAATATTAATGTTTTCTTACCGCTGTATCATCTATTGCTGTCCTTTCTTATGCATACTTTTTACAGCCACAACTAATCATAAGAGAATAACACAATTTCACTTATTTTATTGAATTATATTAGTTCAAATAGGTATTTAATTTGCACTTAGTTGAGGTAACAATCCATGCAACACTCCAACTATTACGTATTATCTTTAGTTTTCTCGAACTACATAAAATTTTTGTTTCACAATAATTTTGATTAGAAACATCTCGTAAGTTTACTATTGTAGTGAAAGCCTCCTCTGATCCCACAGTTGTTACGCACAGACGGAGTTTCCACAAGGATAGATCACCGCCCGCTTAAATCGACTAGAAGTGATATGATTACCTGATGAATGATGATGAGATTACAACAAGCTATCTAGATTTCAGTAAATTAATGTACACTTAGACCAACGTACAGAAGGACAAATTTGACATATTTGTAGATATAGTAAAATATTTATGATTTGCACAATAAATATACTATAATACATACACCCACAATCAACCAACCTAACGCATTGAACGAACAAAGGGTCTAATAGGTCTATGCAGCAGTCGTACAGCTCAGCCAGCAGAAGGTTCAAGCAAGAAAGTTCACCATTATTATACACTATAATAATGGTGAATGCCACTAAGGTATTCTAACAGTTTCTTCAGAACTAGAATAATACATGTATAACCAAAATTTAATTCTCATCTTAATATAGTAGGTAGCCATGTCTAGAAAATTATCTATAACATAATATTTATAATAATACTAGCTTTCTGCGGCCCGATTTTACCCGCGTCTTTGCTTACTGCTCTGCCTCCGTCGCCAGTAGCGTGATCTTACATATCCTTAATCTTCCTCGAGAACTGTGCGCAAAACGAATTTTTCAAATTCGACTGGTTGTTCCAGAGATTAGCGCGTTTAAACAAACAAACAAACAAACTCTTTCGCTTTATATAATAGTATAGATTATTTTATCCTAAATTTCCAATTTGAGCTCGAAAATCAATAATAAACAGATATGGCGTATTTTTGAAAAAGAATGAGGATCACGCCAGATAAAAAAATAACATGCTTTTAAACACGAATCGGGCAAGTAATTAATGAAAACATAATGTCATAAATACTTATTTAAATTTAAGTTATTATGTTAGTTTCATTTGCTGTTAACGGTTAACTTACGAGTGTGCAAGCCGATAGATTGTAGTTATGCAGGGGCGGTTCGGTACCGCCTGCATCGTCAGTTGCAGCTCCTGTTACTACTAAGCTAATAACAGAGTAGGTATACAGGGTCCAGAAATTTTGTGAATCATGTTCTACCTATATTCATAACCTCAACCGATCAGGAAACTAAGAAGGAAGTAGTCGTAACTGGAAGTTATTATAAATTTTCTACAAACATTTAATTTAAATGAGAACAAGTGAATTTGTTTTTTAATATTACTGTGCAAGGAGCCGAATGATATAACATTAACTTCAGATTAAAATTTTAGTATATGTACGTAACATACACAATGGTACAGTAAGTTGACGTTTGAAATGATGTTACGGAAGCGTCTACGTAATTAGCCAAACGCGAACGGATTTGCATATCAAAGCGGAGGCATAATTGAACTCGGAGTGCAAATAGCCCAAGTGGAATCAGATTGAATTAGTGGCGCTCTCTAGCTAAGTGTAGCGAGCAATGTTAGACGACGCGAGGCGCCGCTACTACACCATCCTCTCTTACCTAGACATCGTTTCAAGCTTCGGGCGATGTGCACAACCTCGCTGTCAACTTCACGGGATAATTTAATTAATCGACTACGGTGCTACGGCACAATACAGCTGAGACTAATTACCTTCTCAGATATCTACTTACTGTCATTATTGTACAGATTCATATTAGAATACGTCTCATTATTATGAGGGGAAGACATTTATATTATTGTTCTCATCGCGGTTTTTCGAATCTAATGGAAGCTGTTTTTTAGTAAAGTGTTTAACTTTCAGTTAATGTGCATTTATGAACACATTATTTAGATGAAACACTTGTAAATATTACTTGACAGAAATTAAATAGGTTAGGTAGGTAGGATAGGTACCTATTTAACATTGGTATAGTAATTAAATAGGTAGGTACCTACCTATTTAATTTCTGTCAAGTAATATTTTTGAGTTTATTATTAGCAGGTGCTATGTTGCAGTAAAAACTGTGTAGAAGGTAATATTTTCTATAGTTGCATTTACAATTTATAGCTTAATCGGTAACTTCGCAGTAAGATACCTATTTCTTGAAACTTATTGTCAATAAACTCATTTCAGAAATAGTTCAAGAAAATAAACTTTCCTCTTCTCGTCTTTAGCCTCTTCAAATTGGAATATAGATCCTCTAATTTAAGTTCATCATCAGATTTTAACTTGAGAGTTAAAATGTTTTAAAGATTGGCACCGATAACTATGGAAAATTTAGTTAACGACCTCATTTTATATAACTGGATGAGTCAAATGGTGT